>OU612098.1:93407945-95807945 GCA_914767995.1 Thecocarcelia acutangulata | reverse complement strand
GAAGCTATTTTGCCTTACGTAAATGTTATAAATTCTTTCAAGAATACTGTAAAAGTTTACATATAAAAAAAATTTCCCATATTGGAAAATTGTCGCTTGAAAGGAATTTTCGATAAAAATCAGTTACTACGGAAAAAAATAATTTAATTTTTAAGAAAGAGGTATGTAATAAATATTCAAAAAATTTTAAATTTCCTTGAATGGGAAATGTTCATTAAGTGTAATTTCTTCATTCAGTATCCAAAATATTCGTTAGCTTAGGCGCTACGAAAATTTTATAACAAAAATTTCCTTTGCAGGGAACTTTTCATTTGGTTAAAATTTTTTTTGAAATTACCTGAAACTATTTTGCTTTACGTAAATGAAATATTTCTTTTAAAAATACTGTAATAGTTTATATAATAAAAAATATCCCGTATTGGGAAACTGTCACTTGAAAGGAATTTTTGATAAAAATTAGTTGCCAATGCATAAATAATTTGATTTTTACGAAAAATGTACTAAAAATTTGAAAATAACAAATAAATTTAAAATTTCCTTGAATGGGAAATTTTTACTAAGTAATTTCTTATTTTAGTATCCGAAAAACCAGTTATTAAGAAAAATGCGAATATAACCGATAGAATTTAAAATTTCCTTGAATGGGAAATTTTTATAAGTGCAAATTCTTATTTTAGCTACTGAAAAATTTTTTAACTGCAGTGCTTCAAGAATATTTTTTAAGAAAATACAATAATAGATCCAATAAAAAAAATATCCTCTGCTGGGAAATTTTTTTTGCAAAGATAGTTTCTGATAAAAATATTTTAAACACAATGTTGTTTTCATTTTCCTGAAAATATGTGCTTAAAATATGAAAATTGCCTTTTTATTGAAAATTTCCCTAGAAGGGAAATTTTTATTTGTTTTGAGATTTTGTTAAAAATTGCCATAAACAATTTTTCTTTACTGAAATGAAATAATATTTTTAGAAATACTGTAATAGTTTTCATGTTAAAAAATTCCCCTTACTGGGAAATTTTTATTTAAAAAAAATTTTTGATATAAATAAGTTTTTAATTCAAAAATTCAGATTTTAAAGAAAAATGTAATGAAAAGTCGAAAATAGCTGGTGTTAAAGTTGAAAAAGTCCTTCAATGGGAAATTTTTATTAAGCGTATTTTTTTATGTATACTCGTACTTTACTGTAGTGTTTGTTTTTTAATGAGGTATTACGACTATTTTATTGAAAATACAATACAAGTTTCCCTGGGAAAAATTTCCCCAGCTGGGAAATTTTTATTTAAAACGAATTTTGATATGATAAAAAACTAAATTGAAAAGGAAAATATTTTACAAATATCGAAATAGTTTGGAAATTATTATTTAAAAGAAACGTTTTTTAAGGTTGCAGAAAAAATATTTTTAAATTCTATGCCAGCATTATTTAAAAATTTTATTAATATTGCAAGTCCATCAAGTACAGAAGAATTATATAATGTAATATACATGTGTCTATTAAAAAATCATAATTATAAAATATCCTTAAACACTATTTTCCTTTTTAAAATCCTTTAAATAATGCTTTATTATTCCCTACTGAAAAAATTATACTCAATGTGAATTTTAGATAAAATTATTTCCAATTTTTAATTGCTTCTTTAGATTTAAATTTTTAAAGCTAGAATAGATAAACTTACCTGTGTATTAAGCCTTTTGCTAATTCCCAAAAAGGAATTTTATGTGATTTTGTGCCACCCATCGTTACCATTAAAATGTCTGCTGCTAAACATCTGCCCAGACAAATTGTCAGCACTGTGACAAATATTGAAAATTTCATGCTAAAATTAAAAAAAAAAAATACAATATTTAAAATGAAAACTATTTTAAAAACAAACAATTATAAATCCTGATTTTCAACAAAATTTTAGACAACACTTGCACACTGTTAAGCTCGAAAATACTTTTTCAAATTAAGTAATACCAAATTAGACAAAATATTTTTACGCAAAATATATAATATAAACAAAAAAAAAAAAAAAGCAATAAGCTGTTTTTAAATACATAATACCTGGCAAATTTGTAATTTTCTTTTATCTTTGGAAAACAAATCAGCGAATTTAAAAAATAAAGTTTAATTGACCATGACCACCAGCACCAGCACCAGCACCATCTAAAACTAACGAATAATTGACGCCCGGCTGACTGGCGATCTTGTAACACCAACAATGTTTATGGCAAATTCGAGTGTTTTAATGTTAATTTTCTAGAAATACAGCAGCATAATAACAATTTAATTTCATTTTAAAATTGTTTTGTTTTTTTGTGAAAATTCAACACAAAAACCCCCCTAAAAGAAGAAAAACAACATTTATGTATGTACATGCTTACATACTCATATACATACATATGTAATTGTGCAACATGTTTCAGTTCAAGGCAGGCCAAAAATCATTTTTTTAAAGCTTTCGATTTTTTTAAAACAGCAGACTTTTTTGCCGCTTATATGGAGACTTACCATAGATGTTGGACGTACAAGATTTTTGCTTACACGTGGACAGTTTGAAAACCACTTTCATATATATACATATATACCACTTTCATATATATACATATATACTCGTATATATTTTCTAGATAATCATTTTAGACCAGCGATGGATGCGTTACTCCGTTCTATCGCTACTACAATGGATTTTGCTCAGACGAGATTAGGGATCTTGTTCCCGAAACTCGCACATTTTTACGTAGCACGCGTTCATAGTCGAGAGCTCATCCATTTGTGGTCGATTGCCCGAGGAATCGTACAACGCATTACAGAGAGAATTCGTTTTTCAGTCGTACACTTCGCCTGTGGAATAAGTTGCCTGCAGACGTGTTTCCTGTCTGTTATAATGTCGGAAGGTTCAAGTCAAATGTTCACAAACATTACCCCCTCCTCACAACCTATTTTTCTAGCTCTGGTACAATGTACATATGTAGGGGTCATCCCCTGAGTACTGGCCCAAGATAAAAAAAAGAGCACGTTGAATAAGAGAGTAAATAATTTGCTCTACACTCAAAAACAAACTCGAAACATCCTGAAAATATACATACAAACATAAAACGATCTTTAATTTGCCTCTGTACATCAACATAAACGAATGATTGAGTAAAATTAAAACAACCCGCAGTACTAGTGCGCCGTTAAAATTTAGTAAGCTCTAGAAACCAATTTGAGGTTTTCTTCTCGTTTGTAGTTGTATTAAGGTTCAGTTAGACGTGATTTTTTTTTTTTTATCTTGGACCAATACTCAGGGGATGACCCCTACATATGCAGTGCATTGTACTGGAACTAGGAAAATAGGTTATGCGGTGAAGGAAAGAGGGCGTAGTGTTTGTGGAACAATAACAACACGAAAAACCAAAACAGCCCCTATTGCAGCATATAAAATGTTAGAATTAAATTAGTTTAAACTGATCAGTGCCCAGTGTATATACCTTCGGCATTGCTCAGACTAACAAAATTTAGTCCAATATCTTCCACACTACAAGATAATTAAGTACATTCAAAAGAAATTAATAATAAACATATAAAGAAAATATGTAAAACGGTAAAAAAGAGAGAGAGAGAGAGAAAAAACGTGTTCACATGTTCCTACCTATTCCGGCGTAATTTGCATCAGAATAGGCTCATATATAGAATAGACGGATAACGGTAAAAAGAGACACAAAGAAACACGTGTACACAGAGTGCTACCTATTCCGGTGCAAATTAGTTTAATACGAAATTAATAACGAATATAGAAAATACGGACAGTAGTAACAAAAGACGTGTGCACAGGACGGAAGACGAAACACTACTCCTTAGCCATAATCATAGAAAAGAGCTGTTCGAATTAAAGATATTCTGCTCAAAAGTACAATTTTTCGCCGTTTTTATTTGGGAAATATTTTGACAGATTAATGCATTAAATACAGAGTGTCGGCCGGGAATGTATACTACTTTTTTTTCCCGCCACTTTGGTAAGCATTAGTCTTGATAGTTCATATTTGACAGTCGTAAAGTAGACACGTGGCAAATTTATTATAGGACAACATCCGATAAAACAACGTGTTTTAATCGTTAAAACATTTTATCAATATCAATCAACGATTACTGTGACGATGAGAGAGTTACGCGAAATATTTGGAAAAAAAAACAACGTGTCTACAGCACGCACTATTTATCGTGTAGGGAATGATTTCGAAGCATGGAACACAACGTACTGCAAGATCGGCTGAAAACATTAGTGCTACTCAAGAATGTGTTGAAAACAATCTATCAACCTTAATTCGACAACGTGCTCAAGAGCTTGGCCTTCAAAAAACAACTATGGCCAAAATTTTGCACAAGATTTTTCATTTGTTTCCATTTAAGATTCAGTTTACGCTGCCGTACATGTGACAATATGATATTACAGCTCGCCCATGACAACCCCGATTTTTATGAAAAAGCATAATGAGTGATGGGGCATATTTTCATTTGAATGAATAGGTGAACAAACAAAATAGTCGGTTCTGGGCAATGGAAACCCTTCAAATTATTCATTAGTCACTTTTGCATCCATTAAAAGTGACAGTCTGGTGTGCAATTTGGTCAGGAGGAGTCATTGGACCTTACTTCTTTGAAAATGAAAATAACGTAACGATAATTGTGAATGGGGAGAGATATCGTGATATGATTGAAAGTTTCTTAACTCCACAACTGAATGCTTTGGATTTGATTAATATATGGTATCAACAAGACGGTTTCACATCGCATACATATAGGATTACAATGGAATTACTGCGATAAGTATATTTTTCTGGCGGCCACAATGTACATTAAAAAAAGGCTATACGGATGGAATTACAGAAACAAGGCACAGGTTAGAAAACAATATGAAATATGAAGGATATAAAAATATATTAAAATGTAATTTAAGTACCACCCTCGCATAGGCTGTATTAAATCATATTCTAGTATAACTACTTAGTGGTTCTTGATTTTATTTCAAAGATTTAATATGCGGTTCAACACAAAAGAACAACAATTACTATAAAATATGTTGATTTGTAATTGTAAAGTCTTATTCCAACACTTATTAAAATTATTCTTTGCAAGAAAATATGTGCAAACATATAGTTTTTAACTGGTAACAGGTTTTTTTGTTTACAAGTTGTTGATTTTGCCAATTTTGCGGTGTTATGTGATTACTTTGCTTGAAAGTTAATGTTCTGTTAAATAATTTATGGTTAATCAAGGTTGGCTTAAAAATATTTTATATGATTTTCTGGGAAATTGTTCTATTCCATATTAGTGAAGAGCTTTGCATTCCACATTTTTGCATAACTGTATAAATTTTTAAAACATCTAAACCAAAAAAAGCAGGTATGTACCCTACAAACAGAAAACACTTATAGTAAGTTTGGCTTGAATCATGTGACTTTAATAAATTTTCATAACAGCGCTTACGCTGTAGTAAGTAACTTAAATAAAAGCGTTAATGTTGCGGCATGAACAGTAATGATCACTAACCATTATCATTAATAAAAATCACTAAATAAAAATAAAAAAATAGCAATTTATTTGTATGAAAGAATTTATAATGTGATTACTAACTGCCAGTTCAGACACAGCAACTTTAGTTGGGCAATTCTTGACTTTATAGAAGCTTTCGGTGAGGGGAATAAAAAGGGAAAACGAATTGCCGGTACTTGGAAATTTCTTACTTTTCTCTAATGTCTATATGTAAAGGGTGGTTAAATTTCAAGGGCCGATGTTGATTTTGAATAAAACACAAACTATTTAGGAAATTATTGTAATTTTATTTTATTATGATATTTTGATATTATGTATGGAACAAAATATCGGCCAAATGGGCGCCGCGACCACGGCGGCACACCTCCATCCGATGGTCCAAATTATCGATGACCCTGAGGCATAATGGAGGTTCTATGCCGTTAATGTGCCGAATTATCTCATCCTTTAGCTTTTGAATTGTTGCTGACTTATCGACGTACACCTTTTCTTTCAAATAACCCCAAAGAAAAAAGTCCAACGGTGTCAAATCACATGATCTTGGCGGCCAATTGACATCGCCATTACGTGAGATAACACGGCCATTGAATTTGTTGTGCAAAAGAGCAATTGTTTCGTTAGACGTGTGGCAATTGGCACCGTCCTGCTGAAACCACATATCGTCTACATCCATATCTTACAATTCGGGCCATAAAAAGTTCGTTATCATCTCACGATACCGAACACCATTCACAGTAACTGCCTGACCGGCCTCATTTTGGAAAAAATACGGCCCGATGATGGCGGCAGCACATAAGCCGCACCAAACAGTCACTCTTTGTGGGTGCATTGGTTTTTCGACAGTCACTCTTGGATTCTCATTCGCCAAAATGCGGCAATTCTGTTTATTGACGAATCCACTGAGGTGAAAATGTGCCTCATCACTGAAGATGATTTTTTTCGAAAATTGATCATCATTTTCATAATAAGTCTGGATAACTTTAACACGTTGTTGGATTGTGTATATCTCCATGGTTCAAATTGAGTAAATCTGAAATAGAGAAATGTCAAATAAAATTTGGAAAAAAAACTTGGCGTTTAGGTGTGGTTCACATTCAACATCGGCCCTTGAAATTTAACCACCCGATATAAGCTTATACACAGAAAATTAAAAGAAAGAAAAGCTAAAGAATTGCCGAAAAAAGTTATTGCATCTGAGCATAACTTAGCGTCTCCACATAACAATATTTATTGCGGCAATTGTCAAATTTTATTGCGTCCATAAAATTTGCAGCAATCTATTGTGCAATGATTGCTCTCTTTTTTCTTATTACCAGCACTCAGGGGATGACCACTACATATGCAGTGCATTGAACTGGAACTAGAAAAATAGGTTATGATGAGGAGGAAAGAGGGAGTAGTGTTTGTGGAGGTTTAACTTTAACAATAACATAAGGAAAGACTAAAATAAACTCTATTACAGCTTTTAAAATGTTGGAATTAAATTAGTTAAAACTGATTAGTGCCCAGTGTATATAACTTCGACACTGCTCAGATTGGCAAAATTTAGTCCAACATCTTCCATACTACAAGGTAAGGAAATGCATTCAAAACAAATTAATAATGAATATATAAAGAAAACATGGACAACGATGAAAAAAGAAACACTTGCTATCTATTCCGGTACTGACTACTTAAGCAATTATTGCCAAGCAATGAACTGTCAGTTATTGTAATTTGGTATGCAAATATAGCAAACACAGGGCTGTTCATACAACAAACACAGTGTTGTTTCTTACAACTTCTCACATTGAATTTTGTTTGTATTTGTGAGAAAGCAATATTACGTTCACGCCAACTAAAGCAATAAGCAATCGCTGTACTGTTATTCTGCCGACGTTTTTGTTTGAGCTTAGCAACAAACATGGTTATGGGAGACGCTAGCTAAAAGCAAGTTCAAAAGAAAATTGTGAAAATTTAAGTTTTTTTTATGTATGCAAAGAAAGACATATCAACTGTTTATTATGTAGCTGCCGCTCTCAATATATTTAAGTAGCTGGCTACAGACTACATTTGTAGCCAGCGGCAGTTGTGGTCGTGTGTTCGTGTAGACTGCTGTGATGAATATGTTTAATGCTAATGGGTTGTCAAATAAAACAGTGCTGCCAACTCGAAGGTTTGAACCGCTAAAAACAAAACACTTAACACTTGATTGATTTTATTACAATGTGAATTTTACTAGCTTTTGAAAACCTAAAACAACTGAAGGTGTATATCTCAATAACAGCGGGATAAAACATTTCAATTTGTATCGCTTATAGCTATTATTATCACATTAGCCGCTACAAGTATCTCAACAAAAATAAACACAAATTTTTAGCTATATCCATAAAAAATTTTCAAATTTATTTTACAAATTTAAAAAGAAAAAACCATCTACGAATAGTCTCCAACAACGTTTCATTCATTACAAAAAAAAAAAAAAAAAAAAATGGTGTTTGAAGTGAACGTTAGATAGTTACATATAAGCACCCTAAAGCTAAATACGAGTATCTTTTAAAACTATATTTTCTTTTCAATCAACTCAACTCGTTTGACGGTGAGTCGAAGAAGAAACCAAATTCGGTAATTATTTTAAAATTTTTGAATAACAAACTCTATTAAGATTGAATGTGAAAAGTAAAAGTGAAAAAAGACACAACAACAAAGTTGAAATCCACCTTGAACTTGACAATGAATTGATTAAAAACTTATAAAGAGCTCTTTTGGGAGAAAAACAAATAAAAAGCAAACTGTCTTAATACATATATTAAGTCACTTTTACACACTATGTATGTCACAGTGACCTTTCCAGCTTTCGATTCATCTATAATTGTGCATGCTTCTCAAAAATTATATATTTAGAAGAGTTTTACGAGGGCGGATTGATATTGAAGCTACCTAAGTAGGAAAAATATAAATCTTTTTTTCTCAAAAACCATTTATTTCTCAACCCTTTTAACTCAATACATTTATGTGCTGTTCATAGAACACAGACGAGCGACTTGTGTCAAAAAATTTGTATGGAAATCGCTCAACACAAAAACCGTATGTTACTTGTAACAAACCTGTAGCAAATAAATCTAATCTGACCCTGTCACCCAACTAGATCAGGGGCATAATTTATGTGATGTCATTTACATCGACAACCCTGGAAAAGGTTACCGGTGAATATTGATTTGACCATAAAGACCACAGTCTCGATATCACAATTTAATTTATTGTCAATCATGCTGGGATTCCTAATTATCATAAAATTTTTTATCAAGAGTTAAAAAAAATACCAATAAATGAATAAACTCAGCAAAGAGGTTTCAGTATGCAGTTTGAAATTATGCAATAAAATGTTTATATTGTGAATAAAATGTATAAAGTTTTCATCTTATTAGAGCCACAAACTAGTTTGGAATTCTCAAAAAAACAAATTATTTAATTTGATTTAAATATGAAAACATAATGAAGGTGAACGACTTTATAACAAATATATAAAATAAACTATTGTATAGTGGCTACTGTGGCTAACTTGTTATTTTCGTTTGAAAAGATTAATGAATCGTTAGAAAAAGTTCATTGTATCCTAAAAAATTAATATTGGTTATTTTTTTGAACACAGCAAATTTGTATTGTAAAAAACGCTTCTTAAAAAAACTTAAGAAAGGATAAAACTTACAGCCAGTTCATAGAACACGACTAATCTCACTCGCAACGAGCCGATTTGTAGACGACTACGTAAAGAAATAGGTTTGTATAACGCGGCTAAGTCGAGTCGTGCAGATTACATTAATTCGTGTATATGTCTAATAAAAAAAACTATTTGTTTGAACTTTTCCATATACAAATTTTCATTCTGATAAAGAAAAACAACCCTATTTTTGGCATGTGCACATATGTACTCGTAAATAAATAAAACAAAAAAATTTTTTAAATGTATAATTTTTTGTGAAAATAAAAAAAGTTTACCATCAAAGGAACATGAAGAAAAATTGTTAGCACGCCGAGAGGGCAGTACGAATCACGGAGGGGCGTGAAGTTTAGATGAGTAATTGAGTTTCTTAGTTGGGAAAAATGTTTTTTTAATTTAGTTGCAAAATTTTAAATATTTACTAACGATAAGGTGGAAAGGAGAGAAGATGTTGATGCTGCAGCCAAAGAACGGGAAACCTTTGACATGCTGATAAAAGCTGGCTATTATCGAGCTTGTATAAAAGGCTTGTCGGCTTTTGATAAAGTTGTTGGTGGCATGACTTGGTGCATAGAGTGTTGCGATTATGGTGTCGATGTTGATTTGTTATTTCATGAAAATTTAACAATTGGCCAAAAAATGTAAATTACTTTTGAAATTTTTTTAGTCCGATATAGCCAAAGACTAGTTGCAATTGTTTTAAATTACAAACTTTCTTTTAGTTCCTTGGTAGAAAAAATTGTTGCTGTGTTACCGCAAATGAAATGCCCCTTTCGAATAGAACCTCATCAAATACAAGGATTGGAGTTTTTGAGTATACATCCGGTAATACAATGGCTGGTTAAAACATTGGTAAATTCAAATGATGAAAGTAAATGTTATTTTGTAGATATCTCTTTTTTTTATGAAACAAACTAGGTGGAAAATAGAGCTGAGCGTAATTTGCGCTTAAAGCGTTTTGCGATTGGGCAGTTTTTTATTGAGTCATAATATTTATGATATAGCACATCTGGCTTTGCATGCACATATACACCCGTTTGACGAAATTTTCCATTGCCATTTTGCATAAGAGTTCCATAATTCCGTTTGAGCTATATACTCGTAGAAACCAACCTTCTCGGCTTACATTTTCCATGATTTCGAAAGGAATGGATGCAAAAGCGATCGAGTTCTTTATAAAATAATTAAAGTATTGCTGAGCACTTGCAATACTTTACTTTCGTATCATAAAGTTTCGTGTTACGCATTCAAAGCGTGCTGTTACTCACTTTTTTGCTAAATCTGGACCACATTATTATTAATTTGACAGCAAGGCACTAAAATTTCATTTATTTTTATATCTTTTTATTTTATCAAAACATTATTTGTCCTGACGAGTATGGTTTTTAATTCGTCACACTTTGACATTTATTGTGAGTCAAGTTGTGCTATACAAACCAAAATAAATTGATAGCTATTACGTCTTCTATCAAAAATCGTCAGTAATCGTCATGTATAAACCAAAAACAGAAAAAAGTTGCTAAGTTAGTGCTTTTTATCGACGCGTCGAGTTTTGTAAACAGGCTGTTAAACTATAACCCATTGTACAAATGTACAAACCAAAAATCTAATTAAAAAATTATAAAGTTCAACAAAAATTCAATAAGTTGGTTGCAGTTTATCTTCGGATACGTGTACAGAAAAATGGATTACAGTAAAGTAAGATACATTATCAGCTTCATTGCTGGCTAATATATCTTGTAATCTGATATTGCGGAATGTCATATTTTCTATACGTAGCTGGAATTCCAAAATCGTTAAAAGTATATGGGTCCAGGGCAATCGTTAAAAGCGTATGGAGAATCTTACGGCCTTATGTATAATAAGAAACCTTGTGCCAACTAACTAGCTGCTATCTTTCCCTTATGGGAATTTACATGGAAAAAAACTTAGCAGCTAGTTAGTTAGCATACGGATTTAGATTATACATAAGGACGTTAGTGTTTTTCACATAAATTACTTTGTGACCGCCAATATGGATTTCGCAAGGGTCGTTCTACTGGCGATCTTATGGCATATCTGTCAGAGAAATGGTGCCACTCAATCCATCATTTCGGCGAAAGTAAGGTGGTGGCTCTGGATATTTCCAAAGCGTTTGACAGAGTGTGGCATGGTGCGCTACTGGCAAAACTTACTGCTTTTGGTGTCGATGATGACTTCTCTCGGCTTATATCGAGCTTTCTCAGAGACCGCACTATACGAGTTGTTATAGATGGGGTCTCATTAAACGAGTTCAAGATTAATTCAGGGGTACCGCAAGGCTCCGTTCTTTCTCCTACCCTGTTTCTTATTTTCCTCAACGATCTCCTCTACCAAACTTCCAACCCTATCCACTCTTTCGCGGATGACAGCAGCATTTGTCATTCGTACTCTTTTAGTTATAGGCCCAGCCTATCAGAGATCGCTGCCAAGAGGCTAAATATGAATGATTCACTGAATAGTGATCTTCTATTAATCTCCGAGTGGGGTCGTAAAAACAGGGCCGCCTTTAACGCTCGTTAGACCCAATGTTGCCTATTAACACACAAACAAACGACCGCAAATGCTGCTTCATCTGTACTCATGGATGGTATAAATATTGAGGAATCGGATGCTCTTGATGTTCTTGGAATGAAGATACAGTGTGATGTTCGCTGGACTGAACACATTTTTCATGTCTCCAAAGAAGCATTCAAGTGCCTAGGTTTTTTGAAACGGTGTAAGATGTACTTCACCCCATCCGACCTCGTTACTATTTATACCACCTACATCCTACCGAAAATGGAATAAAACTCTCATGTTTGGGCCGGTGCCTCAAAGTATATTTTGGGGTTACTCGGCCGTGTGCAGGAGAGGGCGAAGAAGCTCATCGGTAACAGTAGGGTATCCAACTCCATTGACTCACTGGAGCATCGGCGCAGTGTAGGGTGCGTTACTCTGTTCTATCGTTACTACAATGGATTTTGCTCTGACGAGATTAGGGATCTTGTTCGTGAAACTCGCACATTTTTACGTAGTACGCGCTCATAGTCTAGAGCTCATCCATTTGTGGTCGATTGTCCGGGGAATCGCACTACGCATTACAGAGAGAATTCATTTTTCAGCCGTACGCTTCGTCTGTGGAATAAGTTGCCTGCAGACGTGTTTCCTGTCTGTTATAACATTGGAAAGTTCAAGTCAAATGTTCACAAACACTACTCCCTCTTTCCCCCTCCTCACAACCTATTTTCCTAGTTCTGGTACAATGCACTGCATATGTAGGGGTCATCCCCTGAGTACTGGTCCAATAAAAAAAAAAAAAAAAACAAAAAACATGGCCAGTTGATAAAAAACCAATATTTGATTTTTCAAATCAATTATTGTTATATACTGATAATAAAATTAAGTAGAATTTTTTAATCAATAAATTGAAAAAAAAGTAAAAATAGTTTTAAATTAAAAGAAATTGTTAAAAAAAAACGTTCAGATTTATATTTTAGATGGCAAATTTTGCAATAAAAATATATATTTTTCCACCAACCATAAAAAGTGATGATGTCCTTTTGTTGACGGATGTTAAAATAATGAAAAATCAAGACATACGTGTACTCCACCATGTAACAATCGGTCTGTCAAAGGTTGGTTTTAACAGTATGTCTTAACAGCTTTTCATGTCTAACAGTTAATAACTAAAAAAAATAAATGCCGCTTGTTCAGAGACAGCAAACGTTGTACAAACAATGAGGGCAATTAACTAAATATATGCATTTTGTGATTCAATATGAGATGAATACAGACCAACCAAATGCATATGTGATTCAATATGGGATGAATATACACAGAAAATACTTCAATGGCTTGGTGGCTGAGTGGTTAATGCAGCGGTTCATGATACGTCATGACCCGAGTTCAAATCCCAAAATGGGTGCTGATGAGTAGTGTAGCGACTACTAAACAGCTAGTTGTCCCCCAGCTAAAGATTTGATTATTATTTTTCTTGTCTTCTTCATCAAAAATCAAATCAAAAATTATTGATCACAGCAAATTTGTATTGTACAAAATCCTTATTAGTAAAAACTTACCAAACAAAAAACTTGAACTAAACCCCGATATACAAATGTACAAAAACCAAAAATCTGGTAAAAAAATAATATTTCCCGTTGGCCCTCGTATGCTTAAGAGTTTGATGTTCAAACATGCAATAAATGAAAGATAATATTCAATGCGCAAATTTCAAAATAATATGGCAGCAATTAAAATTATTATTATTTCATTTTTTTTAATAAGGAATTATTATTATTTTTCATGGGCTTTTTTTACGCCCATAAAAAATATTTACTCTCAACTAAAACAAAAGACTTAAGAAGCAAACATTAATTTAACATACAAATTGTTAAGCTTTTTATAACAAACAAATAATTTTTAATGAATTATATTTAAAAAAATTTTTGATTGTTTATTAATTTAGAATTTTTTTATAATTTTTTTTTCTTTTTAAATATAATATTTTTAAACAATTGAGTTTTATTCACTATATTAGCTTCTACACAGAAAAATTATTTATTTATTTATTTATTTATCCAATATCAATACAAAGAAAGCCTGCAAGGCCAATTATACATGCATTGTAAGCAGAATATCTATGTTAAACATAATTCATATAATTATTAAAGCAAAGATATATACATATGTATATACAAACATATATACATGTACATGCACACACACATATATATACACATACATATACATACATATATATACATATATACATACATATACATATATATACACATATATACACATACACACATATATATATATATATATATACATATATATATATACATATACATATATATACATATACAATACATACATATATACATATTCCTATTAGTTAAATTAAACTAGAAAAGATAGGAGGCTCCCCAGCCAAAACAAATATTGCAAAAGTAAACAAAAATCAAACATTGAAAATTTCAATCTTTGTTGGATCCTATAGAACATGGATTGAGTCATAAGAGTTCCTTAACCATCATAAGTCCACTCAATAATACTAGCTGCTATTAAAATATTCTAAGATCTTTTTTTTATAAGTGTAATTTGAATAAGAAAAAACTTTAAGAGAACTCGGTAGATGGCTCCATATACGATGAACTCTAATAACAAACGACCGCTCAAAGACGGACAGGTGCACTAGCGGAACATCAATTTGAGTATTACGTGTAGAACTAGTAAATGAAAATTCATTTACCAAGGATAAGGGTCGCCTTATTTTCATCAACTTATAAAAACTATATAAAATTCGAACTTTAATAAAATTATCAAAACTACATCTTAAGAAGAGTGGAACAAGCTCCGAGATACGGTCGTGTTCAATTATAGTAAAAATAAAATCAACAAAATTTTTGTCTAAAAAAATAATTTGTATGCATATACTGAAAGAATTATGCGTCATATATATAATGAAACTGTTTATTTAATATTTTTCGTTAATCCAATAAAAGCTTTTCACAATATGCATGAAACTTCATATATATTATGAAATAGTTCCATCAGAATGGTTTCATTAAGTTTTATAGTTTCATTAAAAAAATCATTGGACTTATGACTACAACAAAATTAATTTTTTTTTTATTCTTTGAATTTTGGTAAGATATATTAATGGGCATTTATTAATCTTAAGCTACAGTTTAAAGAATTTCAAGTTTTTTTTATTAAAATGTAAGTTTTATGAGTTTCATAATTTCAATGAAATGGAATTCATTAGATCAATGACAAATAAATTTCTGGCTACCGAACTTGGGTATCTATGTACATATGTGTACGTACTCAAATCAGCATAATAATAGTTTAAAAAATTGAAATACCAGTGTATTGAATTCATTTCAATTAATAAAATCTGTTTTATTTGGTGAATACTTGTTCAACATTTTCTTTTATCATAATTAGGTACAATTCCACAAAAGCAAGGAATAGTATTGTTTGTGTAATGAAATAAAGTATGCATGAATAAATGAAATAGTTCCATTGATCTTATTACGTACATTTGTGAACATATTTTATTAATGTGTGTTATGATATTATTTCATTAAACAAATGTAACTATTTCATTGATTTAATGTAAATTTTTGAGGTGCTCAATGAATAATAAAATTAGATAAATGAAATAACTTCATTGACCTTATGAAGGAGTTTCATATTTTTAATGAATATATTACATTAGTACAAAGAAGTTATTTCATCAAATAAATGGTATTTTTTCATTAATTTAATGTACAGTTTTCATGTGCTTTATGAAATTGGTTCTTTGATCTAGAGAAATTATTTCACTAATCATATGATTTGTCTTTCATATTTGTAATGAAAATAAAGGCCGGGGCACATACAATCCGTCGTACTTTGTCCGTCTCTTTTATCAACTGACATCACGTGTACAAAGTATGAAGTTGGCACAATCAGCACTTTGATAACGGATATAAAACCAACTGCATTTTACTTTAGCTTGATTAAAATCTTTGAATTTATATTTCAGACACAGCACACAAAATCTAACACAATTTTTTTTTCAATTTATTTAATTTTTGAACGAAAAATTATATTAAAATATACAAAAAATATTACCACATAGTTGTCAAAGCTCTCAACGTACGTTAAAAGTTGAAAGTTGCTCAACTTTAATACTTTGCGTTGACGGAGAAGTACCGAATGTGACAAAGCTCATAAGCCTACATGTATTTCAACTTAGCTGTCAGTTGAAAAAGGCAAAGTATAACGTACGACGGATTCTATGTGCCCCGGCCTTAAGTCATGTGTCTTATTAAAATGTTTCATTGCTTTTTTGAAGGTTTTCATTAAAATAATCTAATAAAATTTGTTTCATTATTTCTATGAAAAGTTACAATGGTTGAAAAATAATGAAAAAATTCATAAAAGTAATGTCAAAATTCAGAGAATTTCTGAACAAAATTTTTTCAGTGCAACATTGATACCAATCAAAAAATTATAAACAGCTTGTGAAAAGAAAGGTGGAAAGAAATGTTAGAGACGTGTATAAATGAAAAAGCTTGTTTCTTGTGTTTTGACAGGTATTATTAGAGCATATTTCTTTTTAAATTCTCAATAATTTATTTAGATTGTTGGGATATAAAGTTGAGTGTTTGAGAATATCTTTCAAAAATTTCCAAAGTCTACTGATGATTAGTAGACTTTATTATATGCCAGAAAAAGGAAGACTCATATTTACACTTGCCTATTTATTTATGGGCATTTTTAATTAGCCAAATATTGTCTAATATTTCTTCAAAACACAAATTAAATTTGCAATTGTTTATCGGCGTGCACTTGAGTGTGAGCACATGACGAGTACGAACACATGATTATTGTAAAGTTAAATAGAAAAAAATCAACATTTCTTTTGCAATAAAACGTGTAGAGCATAAGACTTGTAAACAAAACAATAAAAAAGGAAAAGAAATTCAAAATTGCTAAAAAAAAAAGAAATACATACTTACATAAATAGTTAAATAATAAATTTTTTGAATAGTATTATAAAGTGTAATGTAATGCACGCTAAGGTCACATTCAATTAATAAAATAACGTACAACGTAATAAAAATGCGGTTATTGTTATAGCAAAATAAATAGCAATTGCAAAGTATTTCCTGCATGGAAAACAACGAAAATACTTTAAAATAAAAACATTTTGAATTTTATGTATAAAAGGGGAATTTTGAATTTATTAGTTGAAAATGTTCGCAAAATGTATTAAAAGAGTTTCTTTCTAAAAGAAAAGTGTTACAGTAAAAAATTATAAATAACTTGTTTTCTATGTTTCCCAGCTATCTATATGTCGACATTTCATAGGAACTACCCTAATCATCAGTAGACTTTGGAAATTTTTGAAAGATATTCTCAAACATTCAACTTTATATCCCAACAATCCAAATAAATTGCTGAGAATTTAAAAAGAAAAATGCTCTAATAATATCCGTCAAAACACAAAAAACACGCTTTTCTATTTATAAACGTCTCTAACATTTCTTTACACCTTTCGAACAAATGAACAACTGTTGGTTGCTACGATTTACAGGTTATTGTTTAAAACAATAAAGTATAATTAGGCCTTTGCCTTAATCTTATCTAGTGAATCCCCTCTAGCTTTTAAGCAGAGTATACTTAACAAGTTTTTCAAAAAAAAAACTGCAAATGCATTTTTTTTATTGTACTCGTACAGATGCTTGTAACTTTGTACGTATGTTTGTGTTTGCGTAAAGAGTGTGCGCAGAGCTAAAGTAACGACATGCAGTGAAAAGAAACTGCAGTAGCAGCAAAAACGGTATGAAAGACATTCAAGTAACATACCACAAACCTACTTGCTTGACACTTAATAGTTTGCTAGACAAGTTTTTAGCCAAAATTTAAGCAAATATTCACTTACATGCACAAAAGCTTACGAAGATAGTCTCAAAAGCAAAAAAAAAGAAGAAAATTTTATGGACAAAAAAAAAAAAATAAAAGCAAAATGCATTACTGCTTTGCACCTGATATGCAGCATGTTTTTAAACTCTTCATCCTTGCAGCTATAAGGTGTTCAAAATGAATGAGCGCTAACTTAAAAGTTTAATAAAACTATGGAACACAAATGCTTTTTATGGACTGAAAAGCAAATTTGTGGCTACCAATTCTACTTTATATAAAACATAATTGGGATTTAAATTAATGCAGGGTGTGTTAATGGGTTTTGGGGAAAAAGAAAAGAAAGAGCTTTAGCATTTCTTTTCAAATAAATTAGGGGTATCAGTTATATGGTAAGAGCATTAATTTCTTTTGAAACTTTCAAAACAGGTAAGTAGTTCAGCTATTCTTAATGGCGCTTCTTCACAAGTTTTTTTTATACCCTTCACAAAAATGTAAAGGGTATATAAGTTTTTAATTCCGTTTGTAATTTCTACAGTTTTTTTTATTGCGACCCTATAAGGTATATATATTCTGAATCAGAATTAATGGAAAAGTCGATTAAGCGATGTCCGTCTGTCCGTCCATACTCCATCGTGCCATGTATTTGCTATTGAAATTCAGTAATATCGGTTCACGTATAGTTAAGATATATTCAAAATACCGAAAAATGCCATGAGTTTTTGCAGTTTTGTATGAAAATTAAAAAAAAAATAATTGTTTGTTTTGCTTCAAACTTCACACTCATTAAGCATGGTGACTAAAAGGCAAAAAAAAATGTTCAGATATCGGTCCATATATACCCGAGATATAGCCCAAATCGGATTTTTCATGAAAATGACGCGTAAGCGAACTGAAACAACTTTTTTTGGTAATGAAATAAGGTTATATAAATATGGAAAATTAAAATTTCCGATATCGGTCCATATATACCCGAGATATAGCCTAGACCGGGTTTTACATGAAAATGTCGCGTAAGCGAACTAAAACAACTTTTTTGTGCTCAAAAGCAGTTTTGGTAATGAAATAATTTTATATAACTATGGAAATTTAAAATTTCCGATATCGCTCCATATATACCCGAGATATAGCCTAGACCGGGTTTTACATGAAAATGTCGCGTAAGCGAACTAAAACAACTTTTTTGTGCTCAAAAGCAGTTATGGTAATGTAATAAAGTTATATAAGTATGGAAAATGAAAATTTCCGATGTCGGTCCATATATACCCGAGATATAGCCTAGACCGGATTTTTCATGAAAATATTTAAACAACTTTTTTGTGCTCAAAAGCAGTTTTGGTAATGAAATAATTTTATATAACTATGGAAAATGAAAATTTCCGATATCGCTCCATATATACCCGAGATATAGCCTAGACCGGGGTTTTCATGAAAATGTCGCGTAAGCGAACTAAAACAACTTTTTTGTGCTCAAAAGCAGTTATGGTAATGTAATAAAGTTATATAAATATGGAAAATGAAAATTTCCGATATCGGTCCATATATACCCGAGATATAGCCTAGACCGCATTTTTCATTAAAATATTTAAACAACTTTTTTGTGCTCAAAAGCAGTTTTGGTAATGAAATAATTTTATATAACTATGGAAATTTAAAATTTCCGATATCGGTCCATATATACCCGAGATATAGCCTAGACCGGGGTTTTCATTAAAATGTCGCGTAAGCGAACTTGCACAACTTTTTTGTGCTCAAAAGCAGTCTTAGTAATGAAATAAGGTTATATAAATATGGAAAATGAAAATTTCCGATATCGGTCCATATATACCCAAGATATAGCTTAGAACGGCTTTTCATGAAAATGTCGCGTAAGCAAACTTAAACAACTTTTTTGTACTCAAAAGCAGTTCTGGTAATAAAATCAGGTTATATAAATATGGAAAATGAAAATTTCCGTTATCGGTCCATATATACCCGAGATATAGCCTGAACCAATTTTTCCATTAATTTTTTTTTTGCAGAAAATAGAATTTATTTAGTTAAAATTTTTAAATATACTATACATATACGAGACTATCGTGAAGGGTATTTTAGGTTCGGCCCAGCCGAATATGCCACACTCTTACTGACGATGATAACAAATTGCTATCGAAACATCGATAAAAAAATTTTGAAGTGCTAACTTTTTATAAAAGACAAAAAACAAAATTCTGAAACTGCAAAAATTTAATTTATTTTTTATGTTATATTGGAAGATAAAATAACTATTTTCAAGTGCTAATTTCTTTTAATCCCTGATGCACAAAAATGTTACTATGGAAGGCATTTTAACCTCTATGCTGTAATGTTGATTGCCAAAAATATTTAAATAATTCTAAGACCGCCCATGCTCAAGCTTATTTATTCAATAAGAAATATTTCTCTTACATAAGTGACTGACTAAAGGAAAACTTAAAAATTTTGTGTTTAAATCTCTACAAGAGTGGAGAAGAGACGAAAGTGCAATATTTAATACTTAACAGATTGTCTTGTTACAACAATTAAATATTTTAAAAAAGCATATTTTTAGCTTAAATAACTTATAAGTAGCCAAAATAATAATAAAAATATATGATGGCTCACTTATTCACTTTGCTCTACAGTTTTAATTTATTGTGTTTGCATTTAAATATAATTAAAAAATCACCTTAAATTTAAATTTTCTCCCATTATTTCTCGTTTATAGGGACATTAATGGTTGTAGTGATTGTTTTATTTTTAAAATTTAATTCCTCATAACTATTACGAGTATATTAAAATCAAAAATAGTTTTTTTAAATCATACACATACTTATATTATTTTATAACAATTTTTTTGTTTTTTGTTTTACTTGTGATTTTCTTAGAAACTGCTTTTTTAATTTGTATAACTTTTTTTTTTTTTTTTTTTGGGGTAACGCGAAATTGAAAGTGTTTAATTGTTTAATTACACCTTCTCTAAGGAAGTAAAATAATGGCAAAAATATGCGGGAATGTGGTGGGTGCTCCAACCATAATGCTTCATGTTAGTTACGAGTCAGAGCTTAAAGTCAAGTTTTTTGCTCTACTTAAAAAATTCAACTATGGAGAAGTCTTTTACGAAAAAGGGCATTGAAATCAAAAAGGATTTCGTCTTCACTGGCGAGAATTCGTTTACTAGCAAAATTGTCTATTCGGGCAAATGATACTTGAGTGTTTTTTGACTTTGCTTGGAACAAGCAGCGCTGCTAGCCTGATTCTATTACTGTCTACAAAGTTTTATCATACAAAATATTATCAAACTGTGTACTAAAAGATGGTTTCTTGTTTTTCATTTATTTGCGATTTCTTCTATTTTAAAAAGTTTACACAAGTTTATTCTATTATGTTGTTATTTGGTTAAATAAAAAAATCAATTGTTTCTTTTTTTTTGTGGATTTTTGCAAACAAGAAAGTGCTTTAAACCAAAATTAGCTCATCGGATAGAAAAGGAAAACATTTTACCTATTTGCATAATGTCACTGCTTACAGCCATACATGAATATGCACATACATATAATGATAGTGAAAGTAATTTTGTCAATCGCTATCAAAGACAATAAGCCAGTGGTGCCAGAAATTTTTTTCGAAAAATCTTCAGTTTCCAATAAGAATATCTTAATTTAAAAATAAAATTTTATATTTTTGTCTTAATATATTTTGATCTTTGTTTGTTAAATATAACATGGTCTGCAGTGCAATTCACTAACATTTTTTAACGTTAATAAAATTCGTTTAGAGAAATTAACACTAGCGTTGGTGTTTTCGCGATTTTATAACAGTTTTTAACACTATTTGTCTTCGTTTTAAATCAGCTGTTTTTATCGCCTGAGTAATTAGCGTTAACTAAACACCAATTATTTTTGTAGTGTTTATTTTAACAACAATGTCGTTAAAATTTCTACTAGAATAACTTCACTGTATTTGGCATACGACTTGTCGGAAGACTCCAACAGTCGGTCGGCGTGTTCTCCGTGAGAAGAACTTATCTTATTTATCAAAAAATATTTTAAATAATAACCATATAAATAGTTTTACTTACCCTAAACATGGAATTATTTGCAAATTTGTTTGTTTTTTTTCTGTTCCTCTTTGTGGTTTTCTTTATTTTTAACAAAGCTGCCACATTATTTCAAATTTTTTTAACATACAACCAGAGGTGTTAAGAATAAGTTAGTGAATCACATAAGCGTTAGTGCAAACCACAATAGCTCGCGTTAAGCTATGCTCTTTTAAAATCGTTAAAAGTTAGTGAATTGCACTACTAATCAAAAAATAATCGTTATTTTCAAATTTTGTGAGTTATGTATGTTCAATTTTGGAATTTTTTTTCTGTTACGTTGGTACACATGTCTGTTATACACAATGACAATATCAGCCATTTTGGATTGTCAGTTTGTTTTTGACAGATAAAAAGGTTAGTCGTGTTTTGGTGTGCTCTTCGATATTTTACTAAATTTTGAGCAAAAACAACATCGCATGGACACCGCTCAGTAGCTGTTGAACATCGTCAGCCACGATCCAGATTTCCTTAAAAAGGTCATAACTGGTGACAAATCATGGTTGTATGGCTATGACATTGAAACCAAAGCCCAATCATCCCAATGCAAGCGTCCAGAAGAGCCAAGACCGAAAAAAGCACGTAAAGTTCGGTCAAATGTGAAAATTTTACTCACTGTTTTCTTCGACTGCAGTGGCGTAGTACATCATGAATTCTCGCCACAGGGTCATACGGCCAATAAGGAATACTACCTTGAAGATATGCGCCGTTTGCGCGAAGCAATTCATCAGAAACGCACAGAATTGTGGAAGAAACAATCATGGACTTGGCACCATGATAATGCACCAGCTCACACATTGATGCTTGTGCGTGAGTTTTTGGCTAAAAACAAAACCGCTATCATGCCTCAACCACCGTATTCATCGGACTTGGCCCCCGCTGACTTTTTCCTCTTCCCAAAACTGAAGACACCGATGGAAGAAAAGCGTTTTGCTACAACTGAGGAGATAAAAGAAAAATCGAAACAGGAGTTGTTGGCAATACCAAAAAACGCGTTTCAGAGGCGTTTCGAGGATTGGAAAAAACGCTGGCATAAGTTTATTATATCTGAGGGTGATTACTTTAAAGGGAACCAGATAGTTGTAGATGAATAAATAAATACTTTTTGAAAATTTTAAAATAACGATTTTTTTAACAACCCTCTTATATAGTTTTTGCTGCTTGAGATCTTGTTTTTTATAAAAAATTTAAAAATTTTTTAAGTTTTATTTTTCAATATTTCGCCAACCATTTTTTAGTATCTACAGAAAAAATTATAACAATTTTAATTTGAAGAGATGTTAGGGGAAAAGCAAGCAATATGACAGCCAGTCTCTTTTCCCTTGTGACCATCAAACTCAACACTTTGCAATGTAAACTTTCAATATGAGAAAGCGGCGTTGCTGCCACAATCAGTAGTAGACTACACGACTACAATTGCCTGTTGCTGTCGTATCGTAAATTAGTGTAACTCTAAAAAACAAACCCTAGATAAAAATATAATTAGAAATTTATATTGATACCAACCAAAAACTGTATAAACAGCTTGTTTTCTATGTTTCCCAGCTGTCTATATGACGACATCATCAGTTGGGGATGAAACGATACGGGTAAATACAAGTAAATTCTCGATACTTTTCCTTCGATATCAAGTACTTTTGGTATCGATGCTTTACTACCGAGTACCAAGTAAGTATCGGTCAAAAATACTAGCATCGGTCAGAAATACTCTTTTCTTATTGACAGGCAAAAAACTGAGTTGGTCACCATTTTTACCATAATATTATTTGTTTTCAAAGTTTTTATAAAATAAATCTATGCAACCCGTGACTGAAAATGGGACTATCAAAATCGGGTGTATGCTTGCATATCATAAAAATGACGGCAAGATTGCGGTCACGATCATGAGATACAAAAATAAATAGTCCAGTTACTAAAACCATTCGAATTTGTCAATAAAAAATCTTCAAGCCAGAATTATGTGACATTGTCGAGGTTTATACTAATAATAAAGGGTCTTACATCCTAGCCACAAAGTTTTTCTTCCTCCATTGAATGTGTCAGACAGTTGAATGTAGTAGAAGGATTGTTATGATAGAACTCCTGCGTTTTAAAAATGCTTCCGGGATCCTAACTAAGACACCTCAATTTCAGCCAGTGGATCAGAAGGTCAAGCCCTGCCACAAGTATTAAGAATAAATTGACCGATCTAAGTATGTATCGATGCTTTTTATTCGATACCTAGTAGGTATCGATACTTTGCGATCGATACCGTATCGAGTATAAGTATCGATACGCTACTAGTATTGTTTCATCCCTATCATCAGTAGACTTTGGAAATTTTTTAATATATAATACATTAATACATACATATATATCTCACAGCACAGCACAGCACTGTCAACATACACACATACGTACGTTGATAAGTAATAAAAAATAGCTGGTTGTTCAGTGACAGCAAACTGCAGTACAAACAACTGGGATTATAACAAATCAATATGAGACAAATATAGACGAAAAAATAAATAAGAGCTCAGTGGCTGAGTTGGTTAAGTGGCCGTATTAAAAATACATCATGTTTACATGGTACTGAGTTCGAATCCTAGTGGGTGCTGATGAGCAGTGTAGCGACTGTGAAACAGCTAGTTGTCCCCCAGCTTTAGTGTATTCAATTATTTTTTTTCCTGTCTTCTTTGATCCAGAGTTGTTTATCGCGGCAATTATTGTTATAATTATAAATAAAAATATTTCTTGGCTTTAAACGAATGATACCAACCCATCATCATATAATATTAGAAATATTAAAATAAAGTTCGACTATTTAACATTAATACATACAGATATTCTTTATTTAACTTTATATCCCAACAATCTAAATAAATTATTGAGAATTTAAAAAAAAAATGTTATAATAATACACAAAAACAAGCTTTTTCTATTACATACGTCTCCTACTTTTCTTTAGACGCGTGTAAAATTTTTTGATTGGTATCAATGTTAGAAGCTAGTGTAGTGAATAAAACTCAATTGTTGGAAATTTATATTTGTAATGAATACCCGTAAAATCTATGAACTGAATGTGAACGACTAGTGTTTAATTTTTTTTTTCTTCTTTCAATTTCTTCCACCCTAAATGAATGAATGAATGAATGGTTATTGAATCAACCTGCTTAGTTTTGGCCGATTTTTTTATATGTATGTGGCTGTCGTTAACGTTTAGTTAACTCTTCTTACTAAATGTTACTTAATGCCGCTGTTGTTGTTGTTGTTGTTGTTGTTTTTCTTGCTTTCGTTGCTTTTACTGCGATATTTTTTTTTTACATTTTACTCTCCTTTTTCTTGCCAATATCGTATAACAGCATTTAAATTTGCATTAAAATATTTAAAAGTTCGCCTCAAACTTCAACTTTCTTTTATAAATTCGAAATATATGTAATTTTAATAATGACATACATACATGTGTTTATCAGATAAAATAATTGTAAGAAATATGTCAAAAGCGATGTTGCTTATGCGCTTTAGCTGTTTAATGATGATTTGTTGTGACAGTTGAAAAAGACATAATTAGAGATAAAGCGATCTTTCAGGTTGAGTAGATCATTTTCAAAATGGACTGAAATAAAATCTGCATCCTTTTTTTTCAGAACTAATACTGTCAAATACGAGTAAGTTAAAAATTGTGTCAAAGCTTTTATACAGGTAAGACTTATAATTGAAGTTATATTAGATTTATTAACAAGGAATACAGGTATAATTCTTTTTTTTTTAATTGTTGAAGAAGGTTCAATAAAACCTTTTTTCATCTGGCCCAGGTTCAACCCTGGCTTTAGCCAAGAAATACTTTTATTTTTAATAACAACCTTAATTGCCTCGATCAATCACAGTATAATGCGTGTTTTTGAACTCATGATGCTCGGTGACATAATTAATGCGTTTTTTATAATTCGATTTTAAAAGCTTAAAAATCCGTTTGCAAAATTCTGCTTCAAATAAAGAACTAATATTATTAATAACGAAACTAAATTATATTTCAAATATTTTAATTGCTAAAACTCATTAAATTAAAAAATAAAGCTCATTAAAAAAAATTCGATTTTAAAAGCTTAAGAAATCCGTTTGCAAAATTCTGCTTCAAATAAAGGACTAATATTATTAATAACGAAACTAAATTATATTTCAAATATTTTAATTGCTAAAACTCATTAAATTAAAAAATACATAAAAATTAACATGAATATGTTTTCTTAATTCAAATATGTTGATAACTTGCAGACTCAAAAAACAAGGTTAATTTTAGAAATGAAATAAAACAAAGAAAAAAAAATTGACATCTTTAAACAAAAATGATTTATGGCAATTAAACTTGTAACTTTTGCAAACATTCACAAATAAAACTGAATTGTACAACAACAAAAACAAAATTCAATAACAATTTTAAAACAAAACATAAATAAAGACGTGAAACCATGCGAATCATGAAATAGTGAAGAAAAAAAAAAGCATTTGAATAATAGTGCAAAGAAGAAATAGCGTTGAAAGTAAAAAATGTAGGAGTTTTTTTTTCTCAATTAAAAATATTGCATTTATCAAATGTGCAAAATTTAACTTTTTCATAGAAACATTTTTGGCCAAAAGCAGAGCTGCAAATACTTGTTTTGATGAGTTTGATAAATTTGGATTTTTTTTTTTTGTAATTACGAACACAACTTTGAAGGATTTTGCTAATAGAAATGATTTGTGTTTTGTTTTTTTTTTTTTTTTTTTTATATAAAAAGTCATAATTTTAGCTACTCATCTAATTATATATATGTAGGTTTATGACAATGAACTGTAAAAAAATTAATATGTATTCTTAAAATCCAATTATATACTTATAAATATTTTGCTATATTTAAGCCTACAAATTTAAAAGTTTTGACGTTTTTGGAAAACCGAATTTTATACAATTTTTCAAGGTGGCAGCGCTAGAACAAAATTGCAATCCGTATAGTGAGCTAGTCTTCTCAAAAATATTTGTAACTTTTACACAGTTATAAATTATAGAAGTATTTTTTCACAATTATAAATTATACGAATAAAAAATTATAAATAGATTGTTTTCTATGTTTCCCAGCTATCTATATGTCGACATTTCATAGGAACTACCCTAATCATCAGTAGACTTTGGAAATTTTTTAAAGATATTCTCAAACATTCAACTTTATATCCCAACAATATAAATAAATTGCTGAGAATTTAAAAAGAATAGCGAATAAAAACTTAATTGTTTGAATTATAAATTATTTTAACTAAAAAAATCCCCCAGATAAAGATTTGATTATCATTTTTCTTGTCTTCTTCAATCAAAAATTATTGATCACAGCAAATTTGTATTGTAAAAAATCCTTCTTAAGAAAAAACTTAAGAAAGGAAAAACTTGAACTAAAACCCGATGTACATATGTACAAACCAAAAAAATTTTTAATTTAAAATTATTTTAATTTTCACAAAATTATTCTTAGATATCAGAATAAATCACTAAATTCACTTTGAAAAATGTAAAAAATAGATTTGACTAACGTCTCCGTGCTCACAATATTATCCCTCCAAGCAAACTTTGATTAAACCAAGGACGAAGTCTCCGCTCTATACGTATTGTTATGTGTATAGGGTCTCATGAAACGAGTTCAGGATTACTTCAGGGCTACTGCAAGGCTTGATTCTTTCTCCTAACCTATTTTTTGTTTTTCTTAATCAAACTTCTAATCCTATCTACTATTTTCCAGATCATTGCTATTCGTACTCATTCAGTTATAAACTCACGCTATGCGAGCCACCCTAAGCAATGATCTTCTTTTAATATCAGAATGAATTCGTAAAAATAGGACTTTAACTCTCGTCAAACCTAGTGCTATCACATAACACACAAAGGCATGACCAGTAATACTGCTTCATCTATAGTCATGGATGGTATATTATATATTGAGAAATCGAATGGTCGTGATACTCTTGGAACGAAAATTCAGTGTGATGTTCGCTAGATTGAACATAATTTCTATGTCGCTAAAAAAAGCATTCAAGTGTCTCGGTTTTTTGACACGGTGTAAGACGCTCTATACTTCATCTGATCCTCTTGCCATTTGTACCCTCTACATCGGACCAAAAATAGAATACAACCCTCATGTTTGGGCCTGTTGCTCAAAGTCTATTTTAGGGTTACTCAACCGTGTGCAGGAGAGAGAGAAAGAGAGAGATAGAGAGAGAGAGTGTAATAGAAAGAAGGCGAAGCAGCTTATATAAGTCAGTCGGGTGTCCAACTCTATTTACTTCCTAAACTATCACCACATTCAGGAATGCTTTACTATGTTTCATTTATACAACAATGGATTTTGCTATGATGATATTAGGGATATTGCACCCGAAACCCTAATTTTCACCTAATACACGTAAATCGTTAAGAACTCATCTATTTGTATTCGATTGTCTAGTAAGTCACATAATACATTACAGACAGAATGCCTTTTTCAGCCGAACCGTATGTTAGAAAAAGTTCCCTGCAGACGTGTTTCCTGTCACATATAACATTGAAAGGTTCAAGTCAAACATCCACAAACCCTGCTCTCTCTTTCTCATAATAGTGATCTTCTATTAGTCTCCGAATGGAGTCGTAAAAACAGGGTCGCCTTTAACGCTCGTAAGACCCAATATTGCTTGTTAACACATAAACAAATGACCGCAAATGCTGCTTCATCTGTACTCATGGATAGTATGATAGCCAGTTTACTAATTTCGAAAGAAAATGAATACGAAAGAAAGCCAGTCACTCACATTCGAATCAATTTGGGTTTGTCTATCTCACTACTATTCGTTCGCATATTCTTATATTTTGATTGAGTTTTGACACATCGTTCGCATAGAAAAAAGTTAGACGAACCCAAATCAATTTTCTTTCGCTTCGATTGCGAACGCAAGCAGGCTGTCGAGATTGGTAAACTGGCTGTAAATATTGAGGAATCGGATGCTTTTGATGTTATTTGAATGAAGATACAGTATGCCGTTCACTGGACTGAATACATTTTTCATGTTTCTAAAGAAGCATTCAAGTGCCTCGGGTTTTTGACACGGTGTAAGATGTACTTCACTCCATCCGACCTCGTTACTATTTATACCACCTACATCCTACCGAAAATGGAATAAAACTCTCATATTTGGGTCTGTTGCTCAAAGTCTATTTTAAGGTTACTCGACCGTGTGCAGGAGAGGGTGAAGAAGCTCATCGGTGACAATAGGGTATCCAACTCTATTGACTCACTAGAGCATTGACGCAGTGTGGAGTGCATTACTCTGTTCTATCGTTACTACAATGGATATTGCTCTGACGAGATTAGTGATCTTGTTCCCGAAACTCGCACATTTTTACATAGCACGCGTTCATCGTCCAGAGCTCATCCGTTTGTGGTCGATTGCCCGGGGAATCGTACTACGCACTACAGAGAGAATTCGTTTTTCAGCCGTACGCTTCGTCTGTGGAACAAGTTGGCTGCAGACGTGTTTCCTGTCTGTTATAGCGTTGGAAAGTTCAAGTCAAATGTTCACAAACACTACTCCCTCTTTCCCCCTCCTCACAACCTATTTTCCTAGTTCTGGTACAATGTACTGCATATGTAGGGGTCATCCCCTGAGTACTGGTCCAAGAAAAAGAAACCATAATCCACTTTCCTAGTATTGTGCTCCATTGCTTGTCTGTTTGTATTCTGCAACAGCCTGGTTAACAAATATGAAATATGATTGACGTGCAATGCTATTTGCGAAAAGGGCGATTAGTTTTGCACTACCCTGTATTAATGGCTTCTAGGCACGTGTAATTTGAATGTGATCTGATCAAGTTTTAATGTATTTAACTCCATCTTAGTAACAAAATATTTAAATGTTTTCAGCAGAGTTGACATTTACATAATTATGTGTACATGTTCTAAGACGCCAAGCAGACAGCTAAGAAGGAAAATCAGCGTAATGTCTGCTACCATAAAACGTTAACCGCTTGTGATTCTTTAGATCAAGAAGTGGCCGCAACTTGATTTGAAACTTTGAGCTGGATGTTCTAAAAATTTTACTATGAATATTTACAACTTTAATTTAAAATTATTGTGCACATTAAATGATCAATAAAAATAAACACTATGCAAAAATTTCACAAACTTCATGAAAAGATTTTTAAAAAATCTACCTAAAGCTACGATACTCGACAATAATTTCATGACTTCAATAATCTACGGAATTTTGAACTTAAAAACATCTGACATAGTTGATATGACTTCATCATTTTGAAAATAATGCAAATTTTAGCTTCACTTAAAAGAACACGAGACTTAATATTTCATAACACACAATCTGTTTGTTTCTGTAAAAAAATTAATATAATTTGTTTTTTTTTTGTGCTGCTTCAAAGGTGACAGGCTTTTATTTTTGGCTTCTTTCTAGCTTGCATTTTAATTATTACTCGTACAGCGTTAGTTTAAAACATTAAAATATCATTAATATTAAAATTGAAATCAATCTATTTTACATCACGCAATATTTAATTTTATGCTTAAATTATAAAATTGAAATTGATTAAGCTGTTACAAGGCGCACGCGTGCGTTATTTATGTATGTATATATTCCCTCAAATTCATTCCTTTCCCGTGTGAAACCCACACATTTTGAAAGACATCAGCTAAAGTTTGCTTCTTAAGTCTTTTGATTTGTATAACAAGTAGACCAGAGATCGGCAACCAGTATCAAACTTTCGTATATACTTAAATGTATACTTTGTCTCGTACAATAACAATACAAGCTGGATATCACAAACGTTCATACGTTGAAATTTCCTCTACTGGTGATTATATGTGAGTCTTTCAAGATACTAATGATTCATATAATAGTTTTATGTTTTATTGAAAAAATATATTCAATCCAGTTTTATCTTGTTAGAACTCAAACAAAAAAAGTGCGAAAAAAATCCACATACATTGGCAAAGTGTGAGTGTATGTATGTATGTGTTTATGCTTGCATGCCTTCAAAACAAGAGACAATTTGTACTTTACAAAAAGAGTTGGTTGTCTTAAACAAAAAATAAGAACAACACGAAAAAAAAAGTATTCTTGAAGGTGAAAGTATAAATACTTTTTGTTTTTTGAGTTGAGAGCGTTAGTCAGAGTAAAGCAAAACAGCCATATACAATATAATATTCTTATTTGTGCAAAAAGTAATGCGTGGTAGCAGTTAAACTGTTTTCGCAATACTTTCTGTTACGCTAATGTAAGTGTTTAGTTCACATCAAACGCTCATAATCATGATGACCTTGAATGGTGCTGCTTTTCGAGTGATTGCAACACATTATATTGAAACAAAAATGAAGCTTGCATCATGATTACAAAACTTTTCCTACGAAGATACGAACCTACGAAGATACGAACATATTGCCATCGCAAAGCCAAATGTAGGTAACATCACTTGTTCTTGTTTTACAGGACAAGCAAAAACATTATAAAATATAGAATAACTTTTGGTGTAAACTTAAATAGTGGCATATGAAATTTAAGCAGAACAACTTGGCTACTTTGCAGAAATCTAAAAATTGGCTGAGGCATGTGTAAAATAATTTAACGAATTATAATCAATCCAAACCCCGATTGGTTTCGTGATACATACTTTTGGATTTTCAACGATGATACAAGTGTACACGCAAAGAAAAAGCAGTTTGAAATATGGTTACAGCAACATTAGTGCATACTTACACTAATATCATGTATTAGTGTTTATAACAATATGTTAACGACTTAATCATAGTTTATTCCACTATAAATATGTTATTGTTTGCATTTCTGATATGGTTGAATGTAATTATTGAAACTTTTAAAAGATAATACCTTTTATCACATCAATGTGAAAATGTGAAAATATTTCTTCATAAGCATTATACATTAATTCGCATGTAACCAAACTAATGGCGGTTGCTTTTCTAACAAAAATGTTACAGTTATTCTACGCTTTGTCCGTTTTTATATTCTTTTCTAAAAAGTAGGCAACATTATAAATAAAAACGAGTTCTTTTCTAAATATGCTGCATGGAAAAGGGCAATATATGAATTATATTTTACCCTCAGCTTCAAGTATAGGCTGAGATATTGCGATAGATTTTTTTCTGATCTTGCTCATGATGGTTACAATCAATCTTGCCACACCGTTTCGGGTTGACGTTGACTTCTGGGACACCCTGTATATTATTCAATTAAGCGATAAAAACTTGAGATTGCAGTTTCTGGTTTTTAATTATTATTGACCACATTTGATGTTGTGGAGGGCAATTTTAACAAACATTTTATTTTGTTTTATATTGGATATCCATAAAAACTACTACTTTCACAAATAATTTTTTGATTAATAAAACAAATATTTAATTTTTGATCCTATTTGCTATAAATTTCTTCAGTTGAAGGTCCTTTTTGTTTTTTTTTATGTTTTTAATGTGTTTTTTTCAATATTTCGTCTTCCTTTGGAAAACTTCTTCAGAAAAATTCAATAAAATATTTTAATAAATTTTCCTGAAGAAATCTTCCAACGGAAGACGAAATATTGAAAAAATACATTAAAAACATTTAAAAAAAAAACAAAAAGGGCCTTACACTGAAGAAATTTATTGCAAATAGAAATATTTAATTAGAAAAAATTCAAGTTTTACAAAAAATAATGGCTTTCCTAAATATAAGCAGGTTTCTGTTGCGGTACGTCTTTATCCCCACTAATTGCCCTAAAATTTTTTATTGCATTATTCTATTATTGAGACCAGAAGAAATTCAAACTCTAGTTTAAGAGACACCTTATTTAACCTTAGCTTAATTATACAAAAAAAAAAAAAACAAAATGGAACAAACATTATTTACTTACCTTAATTTCAAAAGGGCTGTGCAGCACTTGCGGTTTTATTATTCGATTATTTGTTTACTTCGTTGCATATACATACATACGAGTATATATGTATTTATATCTTTTGCTGTAGAAAATAACTATTTGCTAAATTTTTGTTTAATTTATTTTATTTTTATAACAATTGCAACAACAGCAGCACTAATAATTCCAACCACAATTGAGGTGTCTGTAATGCACACACACACACACACACTCTTTTTATGGACACTTTGTGAAAAGTGAACAAAAATACCCAAAACAAAGACGGGCACGCACACACAATCATTTCAATAAACAAATAAAAAATACAACTATGCACAGTGGTAAAATTCTATATTTCGTATATTTAAAAAGGAAAAGAATTTCTTGGACAGTTTCAGGCAGTTCGGGTAAACTATAATGGAAGCTGGGATGATACATACATATGTACATGGCTGAAAGGCCTTTACTCAAGCATTTCATTCCTATTAACAATATTTCTAGAACATGTGTTGGTATATAAATAAATAAACGTAAATCCCGAAAATTCCACAGTATTAACTGCCTTAACTTATACGCTAAACATAAAATTCTATCCATTCTTAATTAAATCAGAGTCAAAAGTATGGTTAGTACGAATTTTGTTAAATCAAGTACGGTGAGCTTGATTCAAATACGGATTATTCAAGCACTAAATACTTATTAGACATACTTAATAGCGAATCCGTACTTGAATAATTAAAGTTGATTCTTACGAAAATAAGGGTTGTTTTCAATTTATCTTTCCCCTGTAAAGTAAGGTATACTGTCTTGGTCTTCACGTCTTTACCCTGTGTAGAGTATCTTCCCTGGTCACTTAAAATGCCGGCAAAGGTAGATTACTTGACTGGCCATTATTAAACCTGCCTGATTAAATACGATTTTATTGCAAAAAGTTATTAGTTGTGTTTCTTTACTTTCCGGGCAAGTTTCGTGCAAAAGAGAGCAAGCATAACTTTCTCTCAAATACAGATAAAATTTACCTAAAGTACGGGAACGCAAAAAGCCAAACTTCTAGCCCAAAAAGAAACATATGCTGTGTTTTGAAGTGGCAAAAAAAAAATTGTCATTTAGTTTTACGAAAAAATACTGTGATATTTCACACTTTTTAGCTTTTAAGGTCTTTTGCACATTCCTTTTTATTTAATATTTATATAAAAACACTGAAATGATTTGTATACGAGCTGATTTTTTTTTATTATTGTTTATTTTTCGAACAGCTGATTGCTTAATTACTTGCCCAAACTAGCCCGAAGAAAAAGTACGGGCTGTTTCCTGCAAGAAGAGGAAGCATACTATTCTCTCAAAAGCGCTCTCATTTGCCCAATTTTAAAGTACAGGAACGCTTTTCGTGCAAATTGGGATCCCGCGGGATCCCAAAGTAGAGTAAAGAAACACACCTATTGTATTAAATGTTTTTACCACGCTGCCTTTTCTAATATCAGATAATCTCTTAACGTAGAATGACCCATATATAGCTTGTTTTTGTGTTTTCTAGCTATTTATGTATAAGTCGACATACCCTATAAGCACCACTAATCATCAGTACACATGAAACCCTATAAAAATAAGGTGTATTAACATCCGCAGAGTGGCAACGTTACAAGCAAAGACTACATGTCTGCGTCTGTTGTATTGTGAGAGCTGTATTTGAAACTTTTTTCACACTTATATATCATGAAAGTACTTTTTCACAATTATAAACTATTTTAATTTAAATTATTTTTATCTTGATCCTAATTATTTGACCTTTTTTTATAAATTAAATTGAAATGTTGTTTAAGCTTGAGGCCAGTTTTGTTTTTTATATAAAAAATGTTTTAATTATATTCGATATTTCGTTTTCCTGCGGAAGACTTCTTCAGGAAAAAAAAGGATATTTCGTCTTCCGAAGGAAGACGAAATATCGAATATAATTAAAAGATTTTTTATATAAAAAACAAAACTGACCTCAGGCTTAAAAAATGTTTCAATTTAATTTTTAAAATATTTTTAATGTATCACAGAAATGTTTTTAAATATAAACGGCCGTATTCATAAAAAATATTTTATGTTTATTAAACACTTATTTGACAAATATCCCATAGAAATTTGTCAAATAACAGTTTAATAAACATACAATATTTTTTATGAATAAAGGCCTCATTAGTTTTTACTTTCAGTTGCCGTTCAGTGACGTTCTATTCTGTAGCAAATATTTTACAATTACTTTTTCTGTGAAAAGTTTCAGCTGATTTTACAGTGAAGCACAAGCAAGAGAAAAATATAAAATGTTTACAACGTTTCTTATACAAAATATAATGTTTTTATTTTTATAAATTATATTCTTTTGAACATCCATAGTTGTTTAATTGATTAATATACATTAAATTTTAAAAATCTTTAACTAAAACAAATTACTTTAGCTTTCGACAAAAAAATTTGTAGTCATATGAATAAAAAATTCATTTTTCCATACCAGAAAAAAGTAACACATACACATATCTGGATGTCACTTAACGTTGAATTCTATTTTCATGAGGTTAGTCCGCAACAGAACAGAACGTAAAAGTGAAAACAAACCATTCACATAAAGTTTATATGAAACAGAAACAAAACAGCTGATTCAGAACGGAAAAGAACTTACTAACTAATCCTGCCTTAAGGCCTAAAAATTTTAATAAACCAATAAACAAATTATAAATAGCTTGTTTTATATGTTTCCCAGCTATCTATATGTCGACATTTCATAGGAACTACCCTAATCATCAGTAGACTTTGGAAATTTTTGAAAGACATTCTCAAACATTCAACTTTATATCCCAACAATATAAATAAATTGTTGAGAATTTAAAAAGAAAAATGCTCTAATAATATCTGTCAAAACACAAAAAACAAGCTTTTTCATTTATACACGTCTCTATCATTTCTTTACACCTCTTTTTTTATTAGTATAAATGTTAGAAGCTAGAATAGCGAATAAAAAACTCAATTGTTTGAATTTTAATAAACCACTAACTAAATTATTAAAATTTTTGCAGCTCAAGATCTTTTGTTGGTTTTTTATAAAAAAGTAACGTATTTTTTATTTGTTTGTTTAGAAACAAATAAAGAAGATCAAATAATATTAGGATAAAATTAAACCACTAACTAATATTTTTAACTTTTTTCACAATTATAATTATTATTATTATATGAAAGATCCTTTTAACAGTTATAATTTATTGAATTATTTTTATACTCACATAATAATCTTTAATGGCCTTATGTATAATCAAAAGCCTAACGCTAACTAACTAGCTGCTAAGTTTTTGTGTGTAAATTCTCATAAGGGAGAGATAGCAGCTAGTTAGTTGGCACAAGGTTTTTTATTATACATAAGACCGTAAATGTTCAATTCCGAATAATTCATTTTAAAAAATGTACACAATACATTTGATTTAAAGGGCTTACTATATATGTACATATATTGCCAGTAACAAAAAGAATTTCTTTCAGTATTTTCTCATGATGGTTACAATCCATCCCGTCACCCTGTTTTGGCTTGACGTTAGCCTATGCACCTTGTGTAACGTAATTGTTTTATGAATTTAAAAATTGCTTTCAAAGGTTAATGTTTTTTTTTACAATGGCTATAAAATATAAACAATTGAGTTTTTATTCGCTATTTTAGCTTCTAACATTTATACCAATAAAAATTATAAATAGCTTGCTTTCTGTTTCCCAGCTATCTATATGTCGACATTTCATAAGAAATGCCGACATATCGCTCCTTTATTGCAACATAGTCATATCTCAAAAAAGCTCGTTTCGAGAAAAACGCATTTAAAATTTTTAGTACGCATGCAAGTCTTAGCAAATTTTTTGAGGAAATATCTCCTAAAGGAAACAGTTTAAAAGCAATTTGAATAAATTTTTGGCACAATATAAATGGTAGTACTGTTAACAATTCTGCATTACTAGCTCGAAAAGCTCATTTTTTTGAGATATGACTATGTTGCAATATAGGAGCGATATAGATAGCTGGGAAACATAGAAAGTTAGATATTTATAATTTTGCTATGAAATATATTTAAATTTAAATAAAACTGTTTTATCAACCCTAAAAGCATTTTTTTTTTTTTCATTTTGGTAAAGAAAATTGGACTGGCACACCATAGTGCGCTGGTAACTAATTTTATAGCGAAGTCCGCCTATTAACATTATATTTAATTCTGTTTGTTTAATAACAAGCGCCACTGTGATTTATTTATATTTAATGTGATAATGTTTGAATTTTTGTTTGCCTTTTTCTACTCGTACATACATATATTTTGAAAATTATGGCAAAAATAACATTAATAACGACATAAAAAGCACTAAGCGCAACGTTCGCGACGATATCCTAATATTTTGTTGTAATTATTAGCCGCCATTGACTGCATTGTTGTTTCTATTTTATTGCAGCGAACACCATCTTAAAATACACATGCACACTCCATCCCAGTTTCACGCATGCACACGTATCTTTATATATATGTATGTATGTGTATGCGTGAACATATGCACAGATGGAATAAAGTAACGGCTGTTGCATTTTTTTTAGCAATTTATTAAATTAAATTTTATTGGTATCAATTTCGGTGATTTTAGTAACAGCAAAAACAATCGAAATTAATTTATAATCGACCGTTTAAAGACAGCGGGCAGGCAGTGGTCAAACCAACATGCAAACGGACTTAATAAACGGTTTGTATACATTTTCTTAGCAATTTTTTTTTTTTTTTTGTTTTTTCTAGAGTTTAAAATCCCTCTTGCGAACCAAATTATCAAACTTTCACCACTGAAAAATAAAATGCAATACAGCAACAACACCAACCACTAACTAAAAAAAAAGAAACACTAATTTTTATTACAACAAAACTACTTTAATTTTTTGCACTGAGCTGCAGATTTTAACAATTTTTCCATAAACATATTACTTAATTTTAAGTAATATAATTTTATTATTATATATTTATCATTAGCAAAAAATCACGCATTAATTTTAGAGAAAAAAAAATATTATAACCTGTCTAATTTTATTTGTTTTTATTTTTTTCTTTAAGCAAAAATTTGTAATTTTCGTTTAACCGCTTTTAAGTAGTTTCTCAAAGCCAAGACGTTTTGCAACTGACGCTGCCTACCGTTACAAGCAACTAAAGTTTTGTTTATTTTGTCCAAACATTTATTTTTGTGGCCACAGTTAAATTTTCGTGTATTTTTCAACACCGTTTCCTCGTTGTAGCTTTCGATGGGGCTAAACGGTGTGTGTTCACGCGCTCAGTTATAAGCTGGGACTTCTACTGCAAAATATGTTTCTTTTAATGTTTTAATATTGTTTACACTAATTTAGGCCTGTTTGCCTTTCTCTGCCTCTCTATCTCTCTCTCCCCTAACACAATCGTATGTTAACTCCTACTCATTTAAGCTTAACTTGCAATTCATGAATTTTTATGCTGCAACTGTTGGCGTTTAGAGAGAACTCGAAACTCCCATCCATAATGTCATGTAAATGACCAAGTTTTTTTTATCGTTTCATGTTTATTTCTGGTTTATACACGTGCTATTGTTTTTTTTCGTTCCGGCCTAAGTGAATTACACTTATTAACCCTTTAAAGCAACAAGAAGTTAAATTTAATACGCGAAAAAATATAAAAGCACTTATTTATATTCAAGATGCCCGATACTTTATAATCATAGGTTTACTCCTTTACTTTATAGTAAAATGCAGTAAATGAGTAATTTTTCAGCAAATTGTAAAAATTACTCTCTGAAAACTCTCTTGTCCAAAAAAGTACTCGAACAAAAAAATAGTAAAAATTCAGAAACTTTAGTAAACAGCTGATAAAACTGCACCTATACGTAACAGCGCTCACAGGAGTAATTACAAAAGTTAAGTTTGTTAAACACATTTTAGTCACATCCCCGTAATCAGCCATGCTTATAGTAACCAGTCAAAACTTGACCACCTTTTATTGTGTATACGTCGATTATCATAATTGTGATCGTTAATCTTGTGATCAAATAAAATTTTTAAAAAAACTCTCTTGTCTATAAGTCCGGGAACATAATAAAAATTCATAAACCCAAATTAATTTTTTGAATAGAGGCATTTATGTGATATTTCGACAATACAAACTAGCCTTCGACAATACAGACTAGTCTTTATTATTTGTATAGAATTCACACAACAATTGAATGTTTTTCATATCAAATTTCTTCACAAGTCACTTGCTCGTGATCTGGAAACATCATATAAAACTTTATTTACAAATAAATAAAATATTCCATAGTTTTGTTTTTAATTATAACGATATTTGACTACCTTCTAAATAGTTTGCCAATTGACTTTTAATCTACTGAACGTACACGTCAAAATTCAATTTCATCAAATAAACCAAAATAAACATCATCTTCAAATAAAACGATTGACCATGGTAATATATAATGTGATTGGTTTTAATATCAGGGTTATGGTTCTCTATTTTTTGTTTATTACAGGTTTATTTAATAAATTTCTATACACAGTTTGCCAAATAAACCTTTAATAATTATAAAATATATTTTCTGAATGCGATTGTATATATGTACATATGTTGCTTTCTATGATGATAGTTTTCTGAGCAATAGTAAGGTAACTTTTATTGTTGTGAATAATGTATGGTAAACTTATAAAAAACCGTGGAATTTTTAAACGCAATAATTTAAAAATATATATTTTTAATTTCTAATAATGGTCTGGTTTGAAATTTCAGCAAAATTATCAATTTCATTTTAAGAGCCTACCTAGTTTACTATTTCGTACGTTAACGTCCGCAAGTATTTGAAACGGCAAAATAACACATACATACGTACGAGTAGCTTGAACATATAACTTTTTATTACGAGCATTTACTATGTTCTCTTACATTAATTCGCTAGACGATCGCATATTGTTTGTGAGCGTTAACGTTTGAAGTCATGAACAGACCCAAAATTCATACTGCTATGTTTAAACGAAGCCCCAGCAGCGAATGTTTCGATTATAGAAGCGATGATCCGATGCACAGTTTTAAGTCCGTAATGCACATCATCTCATATACGAACCTAGTATACATTTTCAAACATATTGCCGCATTTGTAAAGTGAAAACCTGCTATCTGCACACAAACTGAGATAGTGAAGTGTTCATCCAACGAACACAAAAGCTCATTCCTCCCTAGCATACGTTGAAAGTTAGCAGTTGGCAGCTCGAATACAATCTCGTAAATAAATTTAAGGAATAATCCTTTAAATTAATTTATTCTGTTTTCTGCTTATTGCGTTATGAGGTGTACAGAATATAATAAGAAAATTTTAAATGGTGATATTAGAGGAAACGCAGTGTTCATGTATATATGAGATTTGGCACTAGAAAGAATGAGATTGGTGTCAATTTAAAGCTTTTGAATAGATCTTTGCGGACATACAAAATTTATTTAAGCACATCTCTTTTGTTGAAAATTCAGCTTTAACAAGAGTCTACTTTTCGTACCGCCATATTTCAAGAGGCGTCGTCACCATGACATGAAGTAAACGCCAAAAATTTAGATTTGTTTACTTTTTCTGAACAACAATTGAATGTTATCGGGACCTCTATCTATCTATAGCTTAGGTCTAGGAAATATCGAAGGCCTATCAAATAATACATAAATGCTGTCGAAGAGTGTTTTTGATGTCAATGACGCCTCTTGGATAATTTCTTATATCAATAAGAATAATTCTCCGTATCCAAGGCATCTTTAATACGGTAGTGGTATAAAGCACAGCTGTCTTTCGTTTCCTTTGCATAAATTTGCCAAAAACACATAGACTTCGTTGTTTTTTCAAACAATATTTGGACAACAGTTCGTAAATTCTACCAACAAAATACATGTTGATGTTTGTTGGTGTTGTTTTATTGTAATTCTGCCACTAGCTATTAAAGGTGCCTTGTCCGTATCCTGTCTAAAAAGTAGCTTAAAATAGTTATTATGTCACTTTTTCTCTACTACGAGTAATTAAAAACAAACATTTTAAACTTAAATATCAATATTTTTGCATTTTGATAAATGTAATTTTTTATTGACAATATTTTTTTAAAATGATCGATAATTCAGATCAAATTTAAGAATGCATACAAAAGTCATCTTTTTTTAGGAAACTATGTATATTTTTCACTTAAACAAAAAATGGAATATATCAAATGAAATAGCAACAAATGTAAATATAAAAAATAATTAAGATACATAATTTGCAAGAAGTTGCTAGTTGAGAGTATAATAGCGAATATAATTTTAAATGTATTTATATATTAGAGCACAGGCTTTTTCAGATAAATTAAAGAGGACGTCTGTTGCTTTGTCTTAAATTCTTTTCAATTTCAAACTGCCGCAAATCGGTGCGTTGCAAAAAATCCTGCCGTTCTAAGTACCTGCAAATAGAAATATGTGTATTATTCAAATTAGTTATACATACAAAAAGAGAAAATAATTTTGTAACTCACCCATCTTTTCCTTTGTTAAATGTTTGCAGCTGCTCATCTATGCCCTCAGACTGTTTAAAACTTTTCCAATCCATCTGAGATTTCTCTAAAACTGACAGCTTTTTCTTTTTCCCCAGTTGGTTTAATAACGAGCCTAGTCCAGGCCCAGAACCAGAAGCTGCCGTTGGCCCTGCTCTTTTTAAACCTACACCTGGCATAATACGACTAAATGGCTGCTTTTTTGTTGCTGGTATGGACTCTGCTTTGTTTTCTTTGACACTAGAAGTATCTATTTCACGTTGAATGCTGACTTCTTCGCCAGCAAAATCTAAGACTTCGGTAACTACTGTTTTGTTGTCTTCAGCTTGTGCAGTTTTAGATCTGGATTTTTCTTGCCCATTCATCTTTTCACTAAAGTCTTTGTCGTTTTGACGGGAGGAACTTGGTTTATTTTCAGCTATGGATGTATTTGCAGTATTAATAGATTCCCTGGGATTAACATCTTTTAAAAAGTCTGCCCACAATGCATTAGTCCTAGATTTATCTTCTTCGTCTGATAGTAGTTCGTCTTTTTCTAAACTCTTTCCTTTCCCATTTGCCTGAGCGTCCTCTGTCTGTCTTGTTGATCTCCTTGAGGTATTATCGTCTTCATCTTCCGATTCGTCATCCTGATTTGATTTCGACTTTTTTCTGCTGGCTTTTTTACTTAGAGCCTTCCGTTTGACTGGCTTTTTTCTTGCTTTTTCAGTGTGTTCAATTATTTCCTCGTTCTCTTCACTTCCCTCAACATCTTCTTCCTCACTAACAGCAGATTCGCCGGCTAAATCATCTGGCTGGAAATCCTCATCACTTTCATCACTATCGGAGGCATAATCCTGTTCTTGATTCATTTTTATCTATCGAATTTATCGATTAAAAAATTGTTAACGCAAAATGCCAAAAAGAATGTCTGTTGTACAGAGTATTTTGTAGTCTATCACTTGCACGCGAAAAAAAACTATTCCTTTTTTGCTTTTGGCAATAGCAGTAATGATAGTGTAGCGATTTTTTCCGCTGTAATATTGTTTTGAAAAGCAGGCTTTGAGAATTTAATGCACCAGGGATTGGCAGTAAAGCTAAAAATAATTACAATTCAATAACAACTTTTTAAAAGATAATATGTAATATTATGTTTAACTGTCTTATTAAATATTACTGTTTGACTTTTTTTTATAGATTTTGCTTGCATTGCAAATATTGCTAAGAAGCCAACTTGCAAAATGCCCAAACTTTATAAAATTCATTTATAGGACCTCTTAAGAATTTGTATATATGTAGTTATAAATTGTCGAGCTTAGGCTGTGAAAGGTGATAAGTCGTTATAGTTAGTCACAGCGCCGCTGCAAATTACTGTTAATATCATCGTTGGCATAAAGTCTTCGTTACTCTGCCTATGTGTGCATCCTATACTTTGAAAATTTATTTTCAACTGTATAGTTAAATAAATAATACTAATAGAAAGCCCCTTGAGTGATATGTTCATAAAACAATACTAGCATTTTATTCTTATAACAATATGTTATTATAATAATAATTATAACAGCTGTAATAAATTATTTATAATGCAAATAATATTAAAAGAATACGGTTTTTTGCACTAAATGAATAATACAATAAAGTAACTCTAATAAATGAAAATTATTAATATATGAAAGTTTGTTGAAATTGAGATATATAGGATGGGAACACGTTCTTGCGGTAAAATTGTAATCAGTCTACTACATAATTTTTTATTTCACTAAATTTATGCAAATTTCTATAAAGTTACAGCTCTACACTTGTTCTGTTGGCATTGTTTCCCAAATCAACTTGAATGCTTTCAAAGTTTACAAACAAAATTTAAACGATTGGTAGCAGACCAATGTTTATGCTTTTAAACATTGGACACTAAAAATCACCGTGGACACCTCTAAAGTCAACATGAATAAATAAAAACATTAGCAAATTATTTTTTAATCAACAATTAATTTATTAAAATCAATAATGTTGTATAAATTTATATATGTATATAAAAAAATAATTTCAGTTAATAAAAATGAAAATATCTATGAGTATAATATGTTAATATATGTATGTATAAAAAACAAAACAAATATATAAACGAAACATTAAAATTTAAAAACATGTTTACGAATGTTTTAAGTAATGCAATTTTCGCATATTTGCTAGAAGCTGGATTTTAACAAGTATTACTGAATTTTGCGATCTTAATTACTATAATATTTTATATTCTTATTCTATAATTTTAATAGTTAATGTTCTTAGCATATGTTTTCAAAAAATTAGTTGTGGAATTTTGCAGTATTTTATGAACGTTATCGAGCTGGACCATTAAAACTTTATTGCTATTGTTTTATATGTACAAACTATTGAGCTAATAAAAAATACTATTTTTGCCAATAAAATAAAACATCTTTTCTTTTTCAATCATCTTCGCTTTGGTAGAATTTCTTGCGAAACGACATTAAATTCTTTCGCTCATTATCAAGCGCTTGTTCCAATTGTAAGACTTTAATATGCATTTCCATTTCCATGGCTTTTTTCTGGGAAGTAGTAAGCTTTGTCATGTCTATTTCGTTTTTATACTCCAGTTTATTACAACCATCTTTAACTGTGGCCACGACCGAACCAGTAGCGAAAGATACATCTCGTGAGGCTTTTGTTAGATCGATTAGCTTTTGGCTATCTTTGCTGGCTTTTACCTTACTGGCTATAACTAATTGAGCTGTACTGGCAGCAATTTCCTGAGCAGCTACAATTATTTCAAAGCACTCATTTGATTCTAAGACAATCGCCTTATTGGCAGCATCCACGAGATAATTTGCTCCCTTGGCAACGCTCTTAGAGGCCGATATCAAGCCTTCAGTCCACTGGCTATTGCGCTTATAGAACTCCTTTTCAGAAAAAGTTCCCTTTCCACGAGTTACAATTTCATTTTGTAAATCACGAGACTTTTTAATAAGATTTATTATACATTGCATAAGATTGGTGCATGAATCAAGAATTTTTTCATTTACTTCCAATATAATGCCCTCATTTTTAGACTTGGAGTTTTGCTGGATTTCCAACATTTTCTGTGCAGCATCTTCTATCATTTTATCCATATCCTTTAATTCCTTCTGCAGTAAGTCGCCAATATTAAGGTTTTCAGTAAAAGAGTTGCTCATAAGCGCCAGTAATCTTAATAAATCTGCAAGTTTTTCACCTATATTCGCATTTTGATTATCAATTTCGTTAATATTTTTATCGTCACTCAGCATAAAATCGTATAAAGTGACAAAGGAAAGACTTAAGTCATTCGATAGAGATCGTAAAATCCTAAGATTTTCCATATCAGTTGTATTTTCCGCTACAAGCGTAATGAACTCGTGCAGATTTCTTAAAGATGAAATCAGGTCTATACATGATTTGGCAAAGTCGCTTGTTAGTCGTGTATTAGTACTTACATGTAATTTGTAAGCTTCTAACATACTTTTCAAGTGGGCTCTTACCGTATCAATGGTAATTTTCGCCTGTTGCAGCACGATATTTGCCTCAAAAACTTTAAAACAAAAGTCTGTTTCTAAAGAATGTTTAATTGTCTTCATCACAGAAGCCATAATTTTATCTGCAGCAGAGTTTGCTTCAGTTTCGGATTTTTTCATATGCTCAAATTGTTTCTGAAGACTTTCAAATTCAATTGTTATATTTTGTTTTTCAATGATAATACTGTTTAACTGATATTCTAAGTCTTGGAGGTGTAGTTTATTTTTTGTTTGAACACTTAAAAGTTCCTCAATTTGCTGCTGTTTGGCATTCAATTCCCTTTGTGTATGTTCTATGAAAAGTTCATTTTCCGCTTTCAGAGATTTTGATTGTTCCTCATACTGTTTAATTAACGCAGTACTTTCCAAGAGATTATTCTGCAGCAGTTCTTTTTGTTGCAAGAGTTCCGAGTTTAATTTTTCAATGGTACTGTCCTTTTTTGCAATCATGTTTTCATATTCTTGAATTTTAGATTTCAAAGAAATATCAATTTCTTCTGTTTTGGCAACCTGATGTTCCAATTTTCCTTTTAGATTCTCCAATTCATTATCTAGCTGCTGCTTACTGTGTTTTTCAATTAATATCTGTTTATTTTTATCTTCTTCGAACTGTTGCAACAGCATTAACTTCTCCTCTTCGTTTCTATGAAGCTGATCTTTAAGTTTGCTTATTTCGATATTAAGATTTTCCATATTATTGTCCTTTTTTAACATGATCTCTTCATATTCCAGTGATTTTAAGTTTAAGCTTTTATTTAGTTCCGCAGTTTTTTCATATTGAGCTAGCTTATCATTTAGATTTAATATTTCCTCTTTTAGTTCTAGAATTTCTTTTTTCTCAGCAGCCAAATTTTTCGAGTCATCATTACGTATTCGTAGAAGACCTATGTGTTCTTCACGTAACTTAGTATACATGGTTTTGATTTTATCAAATTTTTCTTCAACCTGTTTTATTTTTTCATCGCTATGTTTTACTTCATTCTCTAAAACACATATTTTGGATTGGTTTTGTTCCGTTTTTTCTGCCATTTCTTTTAACTTATGTTGCAAATTATCCCTGCTCATGGAAACGTTTTGCAGCATCTCCAATTTTGTAGCTATTTCTCGTTCAAGGGATTCATTTTTCAATTGATAGTTTTGAATTTGGCGAGACAAATTGGAATAGTGCTCTAAAGCCATTTGCTTTTCGTTTAAAGCATCTGTTAACTGTCTAATAATGATTTCCTTTTCTTCCAAGGCATTGTCAGCTATAGAGTTGTTGTCCGCCGAGTTTGCTAAGTCTACCAAGCTTTCAACTATAGGTTCAGGTTCCTGCGGCAATACCATAATCGGTGCTCTGTAATTGCCTAAATCCAGTTCGGAGGAAAAATTTGGAGCACTCTCCGGCAAATGCGGCAACTGTATAATATCGGAGAAATATTGAAGCGGTCGAACATTTTCATAAAATGATTTTAATTTTTTAAATATTTCGTTGAACCGATTACGATGACCCATAAGAACATCATGTGGCAAACCGTCATGCAGACGAAACATAATGCGAACGCTTATATCGTAAAGGGGATTTGAATCCTGTATCAGTGTAATCAAAGGAGCCAGGCGACACTGTCCTTGAGGGGTCATAGAGTTTAAACGGTACGTGTTAATTGCCAAGAATATCTGTGCCTGCACCTGTAGAATGTGCTCAATATAGTCAAAAACTTCTACACACAATTGGAAATAAATATTATAATCATCACCAACTGCTCGCACATATTCGTTAAAATCTAGCGCCAGTGAGCCCGGAATGTTTGCATTTTTTTGATGGAACTCTAGTTTATTGGCCAAAAGTCTAGTGTATACCTCAATACACTTACCCACACCATCCTGCAGATGTCCCCACAACTTTCCGACTTCCAAAATTAAAGTTTTATGTGTTTGTGACTGCTTGATTGCACTTTCGTGGCCCTCGCGCAACACTTTATGCAGTAAGTGACAAAACTTCCACGCCGTAAATCTATGTTCCATTATCGGCTGGCGTGTAATATCAGCCCAAAAAGGCTTAGCACTTTTCAAACGATGTGTTACTATAATGACTGATCGGGCGTGTTTCACTTTAAGAGGAGCTTCCGATGGGCTTAGAGCTTTGGTAATGCTTATGTGCAAATGATATTCCTTGTCCATTTTCGTTTAATTTTACTACCGTTGCGTTTAATAGCAATATAAATACATACATCCAATTAAAGACTCCAAAGAAATAAAGTAGAATACTTATTGTATATATTTAAAATATTACCATTTTCTACCTTTATCTTATCAAAGTTATGTGAGGAAAAGATATGCAACCTAAATGTGAAGTTATTACTTTTAACAATATTGATTACAATGATGCCACTTGATTGAATGCAAGATAGTGCAAAATTGTACAGCACAATTTCTGAAGACAATTTCAAAATTAAAATTAACGAAACTAGGCACATATATTAATAATTTATGGAGAATGTGGTGATTATGACTTCATAAAGCTTTGCTAGGCCATTCTGAAACTTGTCAACAATTCATTAAAGTTTAGTTGCGCTAATAGTTTTCATTCATTATAACTTTTCTTTCAAGCTCGAAAATAAATTTATTAAGGCTAATGATGAATTAACCAAAGGTAGTTAAAGTTATATGATACTTTCTTACAATCTTTCTCAAATTACCCAGCTAGAACAAAAATCAATTGAAATAAACTAATTAAAATAAGTTACTAGTAAAAAGGCTAGTAATAAGAAACATATGCTCCTGAAAATCTTAACATATGTATATCAAAAAATATTTAATTGTATATTGAAAGTTTGTAGTTTATAACTCCAACATCATCATATTAGACACGGAATATATCTGTAATATTACCCATGCCATAGACTATGCGACCGTTGCTACAACACGTTGGCTTGCCGAGTTGTGTGTTTTGCGCACAAACTGTGCGACATTAACTCACAATTTCATTTCTTAAAAAATTCTCTTGAGTAAAGATCACCGCAGATGCAACAATTGTATATAAAAATAGGAGCAAATCAAAATAAAGTTGTACAACATGGTCCTAAATTTTACAACCAGTCGATACAACTACCCAAAAAATCAAAACTTTTTAATCTTTCGTACAACCAAGACACAACTTCATACGACGACCCCACACACTTTACAATCTAATAACCAACATCGTCATGTTGTACAACTAGGTCTGTGGTCAGACAGAACGATTTTAATTGCTGAACTTTTTAGCAATTTTCTTTTGGAATTGCTTTCTTGTCCACACACAAAAACTTTTTTCGGCAATTCTTGAGCAATTCTCTACCTTTTGCTTTATGCAATTTACATTGTATATGCACATACACATACACACATGAGAGAAAAGTAAGGAATTGCTGAGAATTGCCAAGTACCGGCAATTCTTTTTCCCTTCTTATTCCCCTCACCGAAAGCTTCCATAAAGTCAAGAATTGCCCAACTAAAGTTGCTGTGTGTGACCATACACTAGTCGCATAGTCTGTGGCTTGCTTTACACTAAGTTTACACGTGCAAGTAACTTGTTACAAGTAGCGTGTACATATTAACAACCAATACATCGAAAAAAATAATAAAAACACTTGCAATTTGCACGATTGTTTACACACGCAAGTGCAAGTTCATTTTCAAAATGTCGTCGAAGACAAACGTTGTACGCCTTTGTACTACATGCGCTTTTGATGTCTGTGCTGCCAAAGTTTTAGCCTAGCAATATTACAGGGGAATTATATTAAGTACATAAATTTTTCACAATATAAATAATAAATTTGTAATCCAAAGAAAAAATAAGTTATAGATGATTATTTATTTTTGTATTTTTATATTATGTTTTCGGCATATAACTAAAAATATTAAAATTTAAAAAATTTTTCATTGAAAATTACCTATTAAAGTGAAAATGAAATATCTATGGGCAACACTGTTTGTTTCTGCTTGCATGCAAGTGAAAAAATCACTGCCAACCAAAATCAGTTGCAAGTGAGGCTACTACTTGCAGGTGTGTGTATGTATTAGTAAAAAAATGGTAATGTATTGGGTTTTTTGCACTTGCACTTGCGTGTGTAAACATTAAGTTAGAATAAGCGTTTTCATAATAAAAGTTTTATCCATGTGGTAGCGCTACATTTTTTGAATTGTGGCAGCACCACACTTAGAAGCTGAAAACCGGAGATTTTTTTATAAACAATTGTGAGAAGTAAACAAATTATAAAAATATGGATTTATTAATAAATGAAAAATTCAGATGCAGGTAGTTTATTTTATAAAGCATACATTTGGCCTGATACTAACTATCAACCTCAAATTTTAGTGTTAGCTCGGTGTTAAATAAAGATATTAAACAGCATGGCAAACAGTTTCTGTATGATCAGCAGGATGATACCGCTTGGAGTTCTAATGAGGTTAATTTAAGTAAAATAGCAACTTTTCGTTAGTGATGAATATAATCTTCTAATAGGGTTCACCTCAATGGATAACTATTGAATTCGACGAACCTCAGGATATAAAATCATTTAGTTTTCAATTTCAAGGTGGATTTGCTGCAAAGGCAGCGAAAATTCTAATACACAAATCTGATCCTGTAGGAGACAATATCATATATGAAGAACCATTTTATGCGGAGGACATTAATGCCGTGCAGAACTTTGAGCTAGCAGTTAAGCAAACAAATGTTAAAAGAGTAAAATTTGTTATTGAATCCAGTACGGATTTTTTCGGACGTATTATTGTTTATAACTTGAAAATATTTTAATAAAAAATATCCTATTTAACCGAAGATGGCGCTTACATCATAAGATTCACAATTCTCCACTTTCAGTGATTACAAGTCATTTGAGTAAAACTGTCGAAATGTTTGTGTAAAATTGAAACTTTCGAAGTGTATGTGTGAAATATATCTGTATACGGCTTAACAATTTTTCATATAGAGGCAAATTTTCTTTAACCAAATAATTTAATAACAATATTTTGTTGTTAATCTAATTGGTTTAAACTCAATTTGATAAAAGTTAAGTTTACAAAAACGCTATTTTATCAGCACTGTTAAACTTGACATTTTATTTGACAGCCGGATGTCGAACAGCGGCCATATTGAAAATCACCTTTCCTTTTCTCTTTCTTTCGAAACGTGGAAAACGTCAACATTGGTTGGTTTTCTTGTATTGTAAACTAATTTTACAAAATAACACAAAGTGGGTGAAAAATTGTAGTATTACGTTCTCAAGTATATTTTATTAAAAGACTGTCGTTGTTTTTTTAGATGCCCCGCGAAATTAAGGAAGTGAAAGATTTCTTGAACAAAGCCCGTCGTGCTGATGCTCGTGCAGTGAAAATCAAGAAGAACCCAAGCAACACTAAATTCAAGATTCGTTGCTCCCGTTTCTTATACACATTGGTCGTGCAAGATAAGGAGAAGGCAGAGAAAATTAAACAATCTCTACCTCCAGGCCTACAGGTTAAGGAAGTCAAGTAAACTTTATGCTGTAACAAAAACAAAAAGCCTCTATTAAAAAGAAAAATGCAACCATGTTGTAATTAAAAAAAACATGGACTTTGTTGGAATTATTTATAATCAAATATACGTGGGAAGCGGTATTTTAATGTTTGCGCTGTTGTTTAGGTTTCAAGCAATAAAACCATTTCTGGAATAATCTGCATCTTTGTAATACATAAAGTGAATCTTCTTTCAGGAACAAATGACAAGTAGTAAAATTGTACTGCACAATGTTTTGATTTTTTCAGGCGAAGTAAAGGCTTAAAAGGTCATTGCAAAGATTCGCCCGACCAAAGACTCGTTATACAAGGAAACTAGTCAGCGAAGCCAGTTTTTGTTATATCATAGAGAAAATCCTTGCATGCTATGCAAAGAATACTTTGTTAATTGATCCGGGTTTTACTAAAATTTTAATCGTATAAACCACATACCAATAAAAATCTATTCGCACTTACGGAAATAAAAAATTCTTGCATGATGTAAAATGTATCTATTTAAAACCTTTCAAATGATACCAATTTTGTCCAACTAACTTCACAAATGTAGTGGAAAATTGCAATTTCACGTACACGTACATATGTGTATCAAAACTTCAGAGGTCCTTGGAAATTGTGCATTATGGGATATAGGTGCTAAAACAGTTTTTACAAAAGAAGAAGAGCGTCACGAAAGTGTTCCATGTTAAAATGTTTTTTTGGAAAAAATTGAAATTTTATTAACTAACAAAAATTTTTCTCAATAGCCGGGCGGAAGAGATTTTCCTCTTTGGTATAACAAACACTCCCTTCCGTAAAAAAATGGTCGCATTGACGTTCTTAGCTTCTAATATTGATAACAATCAAAAACTACTAAGCAACTTGTTTTCTAAGATTTCTATATGTCGACATTTCAGCAATAGACTTTGCAACCTTTGTAATGTATTCAGGTATCAAGGATTCATATAGACAACTAAACTAGGAAACAAGCTGTTTATAATTTTTCGGATGGTATCATTTTCAAAACCGATAAAATTTGTTTATCACATCTTTTCTTTTTTAAGATTAATCATTTTAAGCATTTCTATCACACACCTGAATATGTATTTTTTTCCATCTTGCTTTACGAAAAAAGATCGTTTAACATAAACCATTCAATAAAACACTGTTAGTTATAATTGACAAATTTGTAATTATTAAGTCGCATGTGTGCACACCAGTTGTAGATATGTGGCTTAAAACAAAAATTAATTTTAGTATCATGTAAGACTTAAGTTTAAATTCGTAACAATGCATGGTGGTTTTTAAAAGAAATTTTTCTCTTTACAATGTATCAGTACCTACTTATGTAAAAAACTGCATTTAATTAGTTCTGGAGCAGTTGCTTGCCAACTGGTCATCCTCTTCACCCACTTCTAACATGGCTTGCATGATTTTTCTTTTTAAACGTTTTCGTGAAATTTCTGAGTTCAAATTCCGAAATTCATTAGCAACTAGTTCACCAAAAGCATCCCACTGATCCCGCAATATAGAATCAGGTCTGTTCGATGAATTCGACGTAGTAATAGAAGAAACAATCGAAGGAGTAGTTACAAGTGCAGGCGATGTTGTCAGCATGTGTGAATGTGAAGGAATAGAGGTTGTTTTGGGAATGTATTCTATGGCACAAGAGTCCTCATTGATGTTAGTGTCTGCTTGAGAGGAAAATGAGCAAGCTGTGAGGTTTTGTGGTGTATGTTGAAGCTTTTTATTTTTAGATTTTGTAATGCCCTGCGACGAAACTAAAGACAATTCTTGTGTCTGTTTAGGATGAAATTTCTGATCACAAACTTCTGCACTATTGTTTGCTTGTTCAATTTCCAAAATTTCATTTTCGAAAGACTGAAAATCATCGGTAATAACTTCCTCATTTATATTGTCCTCGCACTGAAACTGCGACAAATCTTCAACGGTTGCAATGTTATTGCTGCCATGTGGCAAGACAGAAGTTTCGTTTGCATCATCTTCTGAGCTATTATTATCAAATTTCAAACGCATTTTCTGGAAATTAATTAAAGAAATAAGTTTATAAAACTATAAACTGCCCTTTACAACTAGACTCCTACCTTTGGAGGCTGCAATGTGCTTTGATATCCTCCCGGTCTGGGTTCTATTACATTTCGCAAAAACATTAACGACTCGAAATGGCTCCATTTGCAACGAAATTCCGTATCATTCTTTTCATCGATATTGACACCGGATTCTTCTATACGTTGTTCCAACTTTTTCATTTCCGTATTAAATTGATTACGTAGATTATGTATCTTCTTTCCAAACTCAAAGTTTTCTATATTAAGTGTTTGACATATTTCCTCTATGGCCCGTTTACGTTTATCTTTACTTTTGTACGCTTCATGCCAATGATTCCACAAACATTCATGTTTTTTGTATAGTTCAATCAACTGACTAATTTTTTCCCTCGACCATACAGTAGTTTTTGGTATATGTGACTTTTGGTGCTTTACTAGATCCGTTACTGTGTACGTCTTTTCTTTCATTTCGGCTTCTTGGACGTTAACGTTAAATATTCATAAATTTGAAAATTATTTTCTTTCACACAAAATAAATTTATTCCATTCGTTTTTTATTCAGCTTTTTTGGCATTTTATAAATGTCTTGCTAGATGTCTGTTTTCTATTTTCTCGCATGATATTTTTATACAAATGTCATTTGCATGCTATAAATTGTTTAGTTTACCACGTACACGTATTGCCAGACTTATAAAGTTATGCGCAAAGTGTGGAATTTCAAGTTGTGGCGAAATTGATCAGTGAATAAAATAAACGGTTGATTTCAAAAGTATTTCTCCCAGCAGAGAAGCAAGCCGTATCGGCGCAGCCGCCGATTAGCCGCGCCGCCGAATTTTTTATAGAGACTCCGCCGCCGCCGAAGCGCTCGGCTGATCGGCGGCTCAATTTCAGCCGAATTTTCCTTGGCATTTTATTAATAAAGCGCCAAGATGCCACTCTTTGCTGATATCTTTTCTTTATAATCGCTAGATTCAGTAGAAAGCAGCTAAATTACCATAACTGATTACCATTTACTTTACTTTAAATAATCTTGATTAACGATTATTCAGTACAACATAGAAATTTTTTGCGTTCAACGGACTTTTTTCATTGTGTTAACAAAGCCAAATATTTAAATTTATTTTGAATAAAGTAAAATGAGCCGAAAGCTGGACAAATATTTTAAATCAAATGATAGTGCTCAAAGACAAGAATTAGGTGATGCTGTGAGTGATGGTTCTGACGACCCAGATTTTTTTAAAGATATACTTATATACTAAAAGTTATTCTGAGCAACACCTCAGTGACTACGAAAGTATTCTACAGCGAAACAATAAGGCAAAAGAAGTCGCCAAAATAGTTTTGAGCGACCGGAAAGGACTTGGCTCAATAGTTTGGAATTATTTTGGAACTTTAACCATTCGTGGAAAATCAGTGTTTGAAAAGTTTCGGTTTTGCAAAATCTGTTTTGAAATGGATAAAACAATATTGAAAGGGTAAGTATTTCGCCATGAATTATGTATTTATTTGCTCTAGCCCATAAAGTTAAAATAATCTTTATGCAAAATTTGAGACTTCTGACCATAAATAGCTACTTTAATTAAATAAAAGACTGATTTATTTAAAAAAGTATTTTTTAATTCTGTTAATTTTTCAAAATGCTTTTTCATAGATTTAGCGTAGCAACGTCCACTGCTAATCACATAATTCATTTACGTAGTGTCCACGAAATTACAATAAAATCAAAGATTTCACAAGTCTGTCTGAAGAAAACAGATGAAGCGCTATCAGGGTCGTCTTCAAACATTTTTAAAAGTGCAACAGATGCAAAATTTGTAAATGGCAGAAGAATTGCAGAAATGTGCTGCACTGATTTGCAGGCATTTAATATTGTTGAAAGGAAAGGTTTTTTAAAGTATGCCTTACAACTTAGACCAGATTTGGTATTTCCAAGAAGTCGCACTATAGCTACAACTGCATTACAAGATGTGTATGATGTATATGAAACAATTGTCAAAAAAGTTTTAAGCAGTGCACCTAAGAATATCTCTTTAGTTCTGGACATGTGGACTGATAATTACAAAAAAATGCCTTACGTTAATATAAAAGTCCACTATTGCAGTAATTTTAACATTATTTGTGCTTCTTTAAAGACAGAGTATTTTTCACATCCCCACACTGGATCACGCATTGCCGACAGTATTATTAACACACTTCAAGCATTCAAATTAGATAACAGAACCATCCATGCTGTTAGTGATGGAGGTAAAAATATTATTGCTGGACTGAAAACTGCAAATATAACAAGATACGAATGCATGGCACATTCCTTACATAGATTTTTAGTCCACGACGTTCTAGAAAACCAGGAATTTAATTCCGTTAAAGAAATAGTTAGAAAACTAAAAAATGTTTACAAAAGGCTTTCTTAAGCTTCAGAAGAGTTGGCATCAATTCAAAAAACATACAGTAACGATGGTCTGATTGACATTCTTTTACAAGCAAATAAAATTGCAGAATCTCTGCAGCTAGAAAAAGAATTTGGAATTTTTATTGATGAGTCAAACTTACAAGTACAAGATCCGACCACAATAAAAAACTCAAACGATGCACGTTGGAACACCCTGCTTGTAATGTTTCGAAGTTTTTCTAGAAACTTTAATTCAATTAACATTGCTTTAATAAAAGCGTGTAAAGAAACGTTTAATTTTAATGAAATGGAAAAAAAATAATAAATGAATTTATGGAGTTTTTGACTATTTTTGAAAAGGCGACAATTTATCTGCAAGGACGTAATTACCCAACTATATGTTGGGTAATTACCCAACATATAGTTGGGTAATTTGGAATTTGCATATCACTGTACCATTATGCAAAACACAACTTTAAAACTCGCTTCCGAATTAAAAAAATTCATGTGGTTGCTGCATTGATGGATCCCTGTCAGAGAAATTGGGCAACATTAAATTATTGGTTAAAGAAAATTCCAAAAAGCAACAACATGAATTTAAATGAAAATTTGAATTTTGATTACGACGAAGGCTTTTACATAACAAAAGAGGATCTAATTTATAAAGAGTTAATGAAGGTCTTAAATGACTCCCCGACAGCGGCTGACCCAAATATTTTCGATTCAAAAAAAGTGGTTTGTAAAACAAAGTACATTTTATTAGTGTTACAGCTTCACTATTAAATTTTTTATAAATCTTAAACTTTAGAAAATATCTACAGTTCGAAAGGAAATGCTTGAGTTTGTGGCATCTACAATTTCTACAAATCGTAACGAATCCAGCACAGCGCTGGAAATTAAAGCCTATTTTGACGCACCACAAGAGGAAACCGAGTGTTTGGAATGGTGGCGAAACAAACAACAGGTACGTATGTATATTAATATATTTAAAGATTTTGTTAGTTCACTTTATTTAATTAGATTTCATTTACTTAAGGTGTTTCCAAAATTATCTAAGCTAGCAGAGTTCTGCTTTGGCATTCCAGCCACCTCAGCTTCATCGGAGGAAGCATTTTCTGTTGCAGGTGCTTGCATTACCGCCAGAAGAAGCCGCCTTAATCCATTCACCGTAAAGAGGCAATTATTCGTCCACGACAACCATCATATAGTTGAACCTTTTTTAAAAATTAAATGAATAATTTTAAAAAGCGTATCTTGATACTAGTTTTTCGACGTTTTCTAAGTATAATTGTTGTTTTAATTAAGCTTGAGGTTACTTGTTTTTGTAAAAAAGTAATGTTTAATCTTCTCGTTTCTTCCTGAAAAACACACAAAACGGATGTCGAAATATTGAAGATTAAAAATTATTTTTTACAAAAACAAGTGACCTCAAGCTCAATCAAAACAGCAATTATGAATAATTTTTTGAATGAATTAATTTTTTCCCAAAACTATATCAGATCCTTTTTAAATGAGTGAAGTGCAAATTTGAATAAAAACAATGGTCTCATTACCTTGTACCTGATGTTACAATTAAATTTTTGTAATAAAATATTTATCCATACATATGTATCACAAAGTAGAAATATGTATGTATGTATGTTTGTATATGTATGTATGTATGTATATGTATGTATACAAAATAACATTTTCTTGTATTTCTCTATGCTTCTTTTTATTGTTTAAAATATCGGCGCAGAGCCGTTTAGCCGCCGCCGCCGAAAATATTTGTCCTTTAGCCGCCGCCGTAATTTTTTCTTCGGCTTGCTTCTCTGTCTCCCAGCGTCCGCCACAAGCTAAACAAAGTAAATAATTGATTTTTTGCTCATCTACTTGCTTTGTGATATATCTTTATAACCGTACACCTGAGAAGAAAACAAATGCAGAAACGTGTTATGTACGTGCGTGTATTACCGAGCGCTTAGACATAAAAGTAAGTGCTTGAAAGTTACAACAAACTCATACTTTTTCACTAACACACTCGCATTTGGGTTACTTTACACTCAGCTTTCAACAAAAATTTCACGAAACAAATTTTTCGACGTTTTCTGAAAGTAAAATGACAAAGTGGTGGTAAGCACTGTTGCCACCCACAGACAATAGTACAAAATTACAGAATTGTCCTAAAATAATAATTATAAAATTATCTTCTTTTGTATATACATACATACATACATACATACATACATATATGAAAACAGTTATAATTTGTTTCCTTTTAACATACAAAACAAAGTCTTTTTATAAAAATAATCTCATAAAAAAATTAATAATGATAAGTCTTTTCAATTATTACCCCACAAAGGTCCTGATTCACTATCCTACACAAATGTCGTTACTTTTATAACAACCATTAAGTTTTTGTAGGCTTAATTTTTCATTATTCTGTTGCTACATTAAATTTAAATCAACGTGTCGGCGATTCTCTGTCCAGAATATTTTTTTTCGCTCATTTTTTATTGCTTTCTCTATAAAACACGCCACACAACTGAAAGTCTGCAACAAACATGTCACAGGTTCACTGCACAGTTTATTAAACTTAAGCAAATATCAAAATCGTTTTGATTTGTGCTCAGTTCACTGTGCAAACAGCACAAACATCGCCATACACTACACAAATGCACTGTACAGTGCCAGAGCACTAAACTTGTGTATGACTTCTTTTTATAAACAAGCACATACAGAGTTGCCATGAGATTTCTCATAGGAAAGCTCCCCTAAGTATTTTTATAAGACTGCACGTAACAGAATTCTCTCCGCGATTAAATTTGACGCTCTCATCTTAGATATTATCGCAGGTGTGGTCACCAAGTTAAGTTCATTTACTTACAAGTATGAAACAGCTGTTTGTTTTTTGCTGTTAGTGCCAGTTTACACACATCAAGTTTGACTCGTCAAGTATTGAGTTTTTGGGAGAACGGGGAGAAGAGAGTGGAAAAGGGTGCAGACTTGACGGTACCGTCAAGTTTAAAATGAAATGACAAAAAAATATGAAAACTTGAAGGCAAAAGAACTTAAACTTGACGACATAAAGCTTTTGTGTGTGAACATAAATGCAAGTTCAAAAGCAAATTGAAGCAGAATTGATCAAGAAAACCTGATGTGTGTAAACTGAGACTTAATAAAGTAAATATACATAAACTTTGGTTCGAAATAAGAAAACGTGAAAAAAGTTTAAATAAAAAATGGTACTAGGCATTTTTATAATTTTATTTCTTTTCAAAAACGCCAGCTGAAAAATTGTTTTGTGTATTTGTGGCGGAGAAATATTTAAGAAAATGTAAGCTGTTTCAGTTATTTTACAGTACCAAAAAAAAAATGTCACTCGCACTTAGAAGTTTAAAATTCAAATATAATACATATTTAAAATGATTTTAAATTTAATACAAAGAGTCAGAACCGCCATTTTTGAAATAGTGATGATGGCACATTGTTCTCTCGTATACCGCTAACCCTAAACTGTGGGCTGTCGAATAGCCTTTTAGGGTTTTCAATACTTTACTGCACAAATGGCGAAAATTCAAATCATGCGTTAATTTTGGATATCCTTTGCAAGGTGCATTAACGTCTACAAAGTGGTAGCACTACAACGTTTGATAGTTTTTTGCTATTGGGAATATAGTAAGCCATTTACGCCATATGAATTGTTTACATGTTTGATAGCCGTTTATTCTGAATTAGACATATACAAATTATTTTGTGAAGATAAAAATAATTTATTGTGAAAGGCCAATGTAAGCGGCATGCGGCAACGGGCGGCAATCAACTGTTCTATTTGCCGCTTATATTTATTTGATATAGGCAAATGAACGCGGCTAATTGAACTAAAAATTTATGTACCGGAATTTAAACAAAAGAACATTATGACTTTTTTAACGCAAAAATAAATAAATAAATTTAATTGTTAAAAACTTTAAACCCGAAAATAAAGAAAATTTATTTTTAACTTCTATTTTCTCGAAGTTTTGTTCCTTTACTTTTTGGTTTCACAAACTGAAGCGGCAAAGCAAACAGTTAAATTGAATTCAACATTGCCGCTCGGCCGCCTTTAACGGCATTGCCAAATTAAATTCAACATGTTGAAAGTTTTATATGAATATTTTTTATAAAAAACTAATAGCCAGTTTACCAATCTCGACAGCCTGCTTGCGTTCGCAATCTAAGCGAAAGAAAATTGATTCGGGTTCGTCTAACTTTTTTCTATGCGAACGATGTGTCAAAACTCAATCAAAATACATAAGAATATGCGAACGAATAGTAGTGAGATAGACAAACCCAAATTGATTCGAATGTGAGTGACTGGCTTTCTTTCGCATTCATTTTCTTTCGAAATTGGTAAACTGGCTGTAATTTTTTGAAAATGGGTCACATTGCTGCCACCCGTTGCCGCCTGCCGCTTACATTGGCCTTTCACTATTAGAATTGTGAAAAGGTATTTTCATAGTATATAATTGTGAAAAAAATACAATAATTTTTGAAAAGCATAGCCTACCACAAACCTGTTTTTGTTGTAATTTTGCTCTAGTGCTGTCACCTTGTAGACGTTAAAGCACCTTGATCCTTTGTATGTACATATTAAAACAACATATATAAATAGCTTGTTGTTTTGTTTCTTAGCTCTGCATGTGTCATAGGTTAGGTAGGCAGGCCGCTGTATTCTCCAGAAAGTACCCGAATACTCCAGCTCACTTGGGTCCTGAAGGTCGTTGTCTTTGTGATTGCCTGAAAAAAATTAGGTTATGATAGAGGTAGAGAGATATAGAGCTTTTCTAATCGTCACCAGACTTGGAAACCTTTGGAAAATATTTTCAAACATTTAACTATATATCCCAATAATTTAAATAAAATATTGAAGATTTAAAAAGAAAAATGTTTCAATAATACCCTTCAAAAACACAAAAACCAAGCATTTTCATAGGGTAGCTCCTATGAAACGTTGACATATGGACAGCGGGGAAACATAAAAAACAAGCTGTTGGTATTTTTTGATTGGTATCAATATTAGTAGCTAATAAGATATATAAACTCTATTGTTTCAATATTAAAACAACAATATACCAATTAAAAAAAATCATTTTTTATTCAAATGAGAATTTAAGTTAATCGTTTTTTATTGAAATTTAGAAATGAAAAGTTGCAACTAAATTTAAAAATTACTTGCTACGTGTTCTTTTTTTTCAAACTAACTAAAATACAAACAAGACAATTTCGAATTTTTCTTATAGTTCTATCAAAGAAATAAAAAAAAAAAACGTTACATATGTACGCATATAAAAATAGTGACTTAAATAGAAAAAATATGTTAGTAGTTCATTAAAAAATATTTGTACGAATCGAATAAAATTGTTTTTAGCAATTATTATAATAAAATAAAATTAAAACTTATAGGCACGGATAAGCAATAAAACATATGTGCATATTATAGTTATTCTGAAATAAGAGAAGGTACTATATTTGTTATTTTATAAAAAAAAAATTAAGCCGAATTGTTTTAAGACAAAATTTAAATTAAGTACAATTTCCATTAGTTAAAGAAATACAAAGTCATTAAAATTATGAAGAGTGAAATTTCTCTTCAGCCCCTAGACAAAATGAAACTAGTAAAAAAAGTAGTTTAATTTTAATTGCAAGTTTTGATGCCTGAATTAAGAATATTTTTCACCGTCGTCTAGAGGCTGAATGAAGTGACTTGAACAAGAGGCTGAAAACCATTTGGGAAAGTTAAGTAATATTATGTACATGTTGGAACAGCATTTGAGCTGGTTGTCAAGTTGGTATTGTGCTGCGCATTCAGATTGCCTTGGAGTTCAGTTTCAATCTTAGCTGTATACTGCGTTTGTGTTGTTTCACTAACCCGGCATGTATGATCATCTTCGTTGACTGTTTCCATCAATATGGATGATATTTCGTATTGCGGCTGCTGTTGCATTTTGCTCGCCACTTCTTCAAAACTTTCAGCAAAATGTGAAATTTCCTCTTCCCGACGATTGACCGCATCTTCTTCAATCATTGAGTCTTTCAGCTCCGCTTCCTCGTCGATTGCGCCACCCTCTTCCAGTAGCACTTCTTTGGCTATTGCTGCAATATTTTTATTGATCATTTCTTCAGCCATCAGGTGTAAAACTTCCGATTCCTCACGATGAAAATTACACCAACGATCATCTTCATCATACATTTCTTGTATGATTATTTTTCCAATGTGATCTTGTTTGGCACGTTGGCCATAGACTGAATAGACCTGGGTGCGTTTGGGTTGGGTTTTATCCATGGCCAAACAGGTACGTACTTCTTTGTAAATGGCATCTTGTATGCAACGCAGCCGATTGGGAGGGTTAAAAAATGCCAATTGACTGTGAAAGTTTGCCGGATCACCATCACGTAGAATTTCATTATGTTCTTCGAGATATTCGCGACAAATGTCGAGTATAATACGTTCATAAATGTTGGTGATTTGTTCCTCCATAACGGATGGCAGTTTTTCTCCTTTTTCATTGCAATATTCTAAAAGAATAAATGACATTGTTAAGTACATATACTTGGATTAAGATTAAACTAATCAGATAGATATCAAGGTGAATTCATTTTACTAGGAAAAATTAGCAATTCATACAATGAAAGTCTTTAAGCTGAGCTTAAAGCTAAAATTTAAGCTACATGTTGCTGTACACTTTGTTTTGAAGCGGACTGTGCATACTTTTATTGCAGAAATGCATTTATGGATAAAATGTCATCAACTTTTGACAGTTGTTTCTCTTAAGAAAATAAAAAAATAGAATATCTGTGCTCTCAGGTTTACCTAACAGAAATGAATTCCCCTTGCTACATACATGTGTATATGATAGAAAACGATCGCTTTGATCATTTCCAGAATGTGTGATGGAACAACGGATGGATCGAAACTATTTTGTGGAAAGTTTTTAATGGCTGCCAAGCCATTGCATAGAGTACAATAGAATTACATGAAACTAAATGATACTACTCTCTCCACTTTGTACATATGAAGGCGGATTGATATTGAAGCTACCTAAATAGGAAGAACATTTTTTTTTTTTTTTTGAAAAACCATTTATTTCTCAATATAGTCTCCTTTTGGTTCAACACACTTAGTAAGACAATATTCCAATCTTTTTATAACATCTGAATAATACGATTTTGGGAACCCCTCAAAATACGCGTTAGTTTCGGTAATCACTTTTTCGTTTGTGGTGAATCTTTTTCCTGCAAGCCATTTCATCAAGTTTGGACACAGGAAAAAGTCATTCGGAGCTGAATCTAGACTATAAGGAGGATGATCAACTAATTCGAAATCTGTTTTACGTAATTTTAGCCTCGTATCTAATGCTGTGTGAACCGGTGCGTCGTCTTGAAGAAAGAGCACTTTTTTCTTCTTTAAATGTGATCGTTTTTTCTTGATTGCCTCGCTCCAATGATGCACGATAATACTTTCCTGTGATTGTAGATCCTTTTTCAAGATAATCGATGAGCAATATACCGTGTGCATCCCAAAATACAGTGGCAATAAGCTTGTCAGCCGATATCACTGTCTTCGCCTTCTACGGAGCACTTCCACCAGCTTCTACCTATTGTTTCGATTGATTTTTGGTTTTAGGCGTGTAGTACTGGACTCACATTTAATCAACAGGATTACGGTTTATCATGTCCAAACACCGCTGTGAGAAATGGTCTGTCGAACTTGTTTTTGATCGGCACTGAACAAACGCGGCGCCCATCTTGCCGGTAGCTTTTTCATCCTCGTATGCAAATTTATGATATGATATGTTTACCATTTCAACAACGTTACGTAACTTGACTCGGCGATAATTCATAACGATATCGAGAATTTTCTTGATATTTTCTTCAGTATCCATTTTTTTTCGCCTTCTGGTTGATGGTATTGTTGCAGTGCCAATATTTTACCATGTAATCTGACGGAGCAGACTCACCGTAATGTTTATCGACTATTTCTTTTGTCTCTTTCGCCGTTTTCCCTTTCAAATAATAGTATTTAATCACTGCACGAAATTGCTCACTTCAAACGGCTACAACAAAAAAACTAATCAATGAATTTAGGTGCAATTATCACAGTTGGCGTTTGACGTTTGAAATAACTGTGTTTATGCTGCTATCTAGTGATAGATAGCTTCAATATCAATCCGACCTCGTATGTATGTAAAGATACAATATATACAAAACGCATATTTTCCCCTACATTCTTTTTTTAAATCGAAACGTTTTCAAAATTCCTTTCACACACTTGAATAATGTATTTTATTTTTATTATTATTTTTTTTTAACTTACCAGTCTTTAAAAGTTCACAATACAATTCATGGGTTCTTCGATAGGTTATATCCTTTATACGATCTTCGGAGGGAAATATTGTAGTCATGGGACTGCCATGGGCTGGTGGTACATATGGCGGCGGTGGCTTGTTTGGTATCTCGCGCACATACATGTATGGTACAGCCGTAACATGTTCATACTGTTTAAAATGCTGGAAAAAAAAACAATCAGCCATCTGTTAAAATTTTAATCAAAATCTATACCATAATTAACGCTTGGGAGAAAAGTACGAGTGATATAGAAATATGCGAGAGAAGGTAACCTAACAGATAAGCCGCTTCTCAATATTTCCGAAGAATTTTGTCTTCCTTATAACTTTTTTATTATATATTTTTTTGTTTCTTTTCGGAATAGTTCAATTGTAAACAACGTTTCAAATTGTTGAACTTTATTTCGAAGGATGTAACTCTATAAATTGTGGTCAACTAATTGGTGTTATTGAATTGAAGTTATCTCATCAGTAGACTTGGAAACCTTTGAAAAATATTTTCAACCATTTCATTATATATTCCATTGTTTTAGATATGACAAAGAGAATTAATGTTCTAATAATATTTCTCAAACTTTTAATTCGTATCCTTCCGCAACTCATTCATATACAAGTTAATAATGACGGTCTGGATACCAAATGACATAACTATCACGTGTGGTTTGTGTCAATGATAAGAAATATATTTTTGTAGGGTAAACATCTGTCATTATAATTCAGTATTTGATCGATACCAAAGTGTGTAAGCACACAGCTTTTTTTAAACGCTATAAAAATTTCGAATTTTGTGTCTAAAAAAGATGTTTTGCGGGGGAAGTCTGGTAACCTTCTTTCATTTGAAAAAAAAAAAAACGGCTGCTAAAACTAACCGATTGTTGGTACAAGTTTATGACTAGCTTGCGCCAACTCAAAAAAACTTGTGACTGATAGATAGCGCGATTCAAAAGTGGTGAATTCGACATAGAAGACATGGAGAGGCCTGGTAAAGGAATTAAGCTACGTACACACGGTTGTCAGGTATTACAATACTGCCAGCAAAATTGTCTGAAAATGTATTACAATCGTGTGAACTGCCAATTCTTAACTTACAACGTTGTCAGAAAAACCATTGTCAATCAATTGTAAGACGACAATGTTGTCAGGCATCTGACAATCGTGACAATGGCATCATTGTCAGAAAAAAATTTGATGGGCAACACTGCCAAGCATATACATAAGCACAGAATACATACATAAGTGGCAATGCTTTACAACATGTCTGGCAATATTTTTCATCTAACAATCTGACAACCGTGTGAACTGACAATTTTTGTTGTCAGATGAATTATTTGTCAGACCATAGTCTGACAATGAAATTGTAAGATTTTCTTACGATCGTCTGAACACACAATTTACCTCTGCGGGACAATTTTTCATTGTCACTACATTGTCAGCATGTTGCCAGATCTTACAATATTGTAAGATCTGACAACCGTGTGTACATAGCTTTAGAAGCATGACACAATGAACATTGTTGTCAAATGCAAGAACTTTTAGAATTGTCATTGGGAGACAAACACAAAGCAATTTTCTTAAGTTTAAAAACATTGGGATTCATTCAAAAGCAAAGAAATTCGGTGCTATATGAATTGAATTCGAGAGACGTTGAAAGCAGATTTTGCTTGAACGTTACATGACAAGAAGTCATTTTGGCATCGTATTATTAATGGTGATAAAAATATGTACTATATTATGATAACTCAGAGTTTAAAACGTCATATGTGAAGCCCGGCTGATCAGCCAAACCAGCGCCGAATATCCATAATGCCAAGGCAATGCTCTGTATTTGGTGGGATCAGAAGCGAAGAAATCGGTTCAGGTGACCTGTACTGAAGATAATTACTTCGTTTGAAGAAAGAAAGCAACGAAAAACTACTAGAATATTCGACTAGACACGGGGCCTTAATCTTCAATCATGACAACGCTGGGCTAGAACGGTCCAAGATTATTTGGAAAACAGTGAATGGGAAGTTTCAGCTCACCCACCTTACAGCCCAGACATGGCTCCTGCTGAGTACCATTTGTTTCTATCAATGCAAAACTGCCTTACTGTAATACGCTTCACTTCAGAACAATGGCAAAGAATCTCAAAAAGCGTAGCAGTTCTTTTGGCGCGGAGTCCAGAAGCTACCCGAAAAATGTGAAAAACTTGTGATTAACGATTGGGACAATACTTTGAATAATGTATCAACTCATTTTGTTATTATAATTACTGCAATTTTCAAGCAAAAGCAAAAAAAAACGACACTATTACCTTGTATACCATTACCTTGTATGCACATAAATGTTTTTTTTTTTTTATACTTTCGCCCAAAATTTTCGAAATATTTAACCTACCTCATTATCTAAAATAAATTGATGACGTCTCAGTTCCAATTCGTTTATTATGTCGGGCATCAGATGATTGCTTCCATTTTGATTCGCTATTGTAGAGCATGCAGCTGAAGCAGAAGATGAGATGGGCGGTGGTGGTGGCGGGGGCGGCAGCGGCGGAGGCGGAGGCAGCTGTCCTCTATCAGGACTTTGGGTGGGAGATTTAAAGTCCGTTTTCGAAAAAGAGTTTCCGCTATCCGAGGGCGACAATGAGTTCTTTAGCTCATCAGCATTATATGTTTTATCAGAGAATTTAACGCTTATATTTTCTATATTTTCCTTAATCTCCAGTTCTCTGGACTTCGATGACGTTGCTGATGATGATGATGATGTCTCCGCATCATCATTTTCGTTCTCATTGTCCAATATTGTTTCAACTGTTGTTTCGAATATGGGCTGGGTGATGTCCTCAATGTGAGTGACATTACTTAAGTCCGATTCAAAGTCATTTTCATAAGTATCCAACACTTGATTTTCCAGCATGGATTGCGTTAATGTTTGAGTTGCGGATTTGGCATCATCTTTGCTAAAAGTTTTTGATTTCGTTGAGTTCAGAGAGGTTGAAGTACCTGTATGAGTTTGCAAAGTTGATGCTGCAGAAGTTGTTTCTCTAGTCTCGTTGTGGTGTTCTTTGTCGTTTTCCTTTGTGTATGTTTTCGAAGCCAAAGTCGTCTGCTGCATAGAATATGCATTAAGCGATGTTAGTGAGCCGGGCGAGGAATGCTTGTCAGTGGTAATGTTTTCAAAGTTGAAGGAATATGAAGAAGAGGCATCTGCACTTAAATTCGTTTCGTCATTCGATTCTTCTATTGATTTGCTGCGAAGGTGTGTATGCGCCACCGATTCGTATGAGGGGAGAGCATTCATTTGTGAAAGCTGTGCTACAGCAGCCGTTATTTCGTCCAGTTTGTTAGAAATTTCTTGGGCTGTTGTCTCACAGTTTGCGCCAACTTGTCCCGAAAAAGATGATAACATTGGTTTGTCGGCTCGCCTTAATGAATCCGAAATCTTGGCATCTTCTGTAATCGAGGCAATATCGGAAAATGTTTCTTGGCTTGTTTTTGGAGGCGTTACAATGCCCACAGAACATATAACAGAGGTGCGACAGCTGTTTGTTTGATATGGACTAATTTCCAAGTCTTTTCGTGTATCGTTTGTTTGTTTAATCTGCTGAATATGATCAGTTGAGTGGGTGGAGGTTTGAATAAGGTTTGTATAACTTGATGATGTTACTGTTGCTGTTTGTGCTGATGGAATGTATGTCATTTCCACTATGGAAGATTTCGATCTTTGGTGTTGCGCTGAAACATCAAAAGATCCAGTTGTTATGCTTGAATTTGAATGACTAGCTATTGTTGCTATAGTTTTTTGACTAGTTGTGGTTTTTTCTGCTTTATATTTTGGTACTTCGGAAATTTCGGTATCGCTTAAGCTGCGCTGTAGTTTTCTATCGCCTGGAGCTGCTTGCATATGTTTGCCACTCGGTGGCGGCTGATGACGACCGGAGGCCTGTATACGTTGGCTTAAAGCTAAAAACATTTGAACATTATTTTCCAGTCGTCTTGTTTGTTGGTCTTCAGCAGGTGGCGTTTGTTGTTCTGAGGGTGATTCGGAAGAGGCACTTGAATTTAAAAGAACTTGAGCTTTAAAATTTTCCTCCGCCACACTGGGACTATAGTTGCCCTGTTGGGTGGTATTATGCTGGGAATTATTGGCCGACTCTTCTTCAGCTTCCGAGTGGCCCGAGCTTAAATTTAGATCTAACAAGGGCACGTCTATTATTTTGACACTGCAAACTGTTGCCGATGTACCTAAGTGGCCAGTAGCCAGACTTGTGGTAGAACTTAGATTAGAGACACTTTTTTCTAAAAGCTCTTTGGCTATACGTTCCTCATCTTCGGCAAAATCTCTCAGAACGGCCATTTTGGCTTCTTCATATAGACGCTCTAAGTCACTTTTACACAATCTATAACGACGTGTGGGCTCAAACTTTTCAATTTGCTGTGACGTTAGACGTTTCCACAATTTGTTTAGTTTTAAACCGGAGGTACGTACAAATTCTATTTCTTGGCTAGCTGTGCTTGAAACAGAATCTTCATTTTCGTTATTGGTTTGACCCATAACACCAGATGTCGTACTCGAGGCGGAGATGTGTGACAATTCCTTTAAACTTTTGTCGATTTCTTTTAAACGTTTTTCCATCTTACGCGCTCTTGAGGCGCATTTCTTTTTTGTCGCGGACACGTTGTCGACTTGGTCGCAAAGAGCCACGCTTAAGACTTTGGCAGCAGGTGTCAACTTTTCCTTAGACGTTGAAGTTGTAGCAGCTGACAATTTTGACTGCTGTTGTTCAAGCAGATAAGGTGCATTATTGTAACTTAAAAGTTGACGCTCCAAATTGAGTACCTCAGCTTCTTCTTCATCCAGACGCTGATGCCATTGCATTAGACGTTCCACATGTTCTCTGCGTTTTCGTAGATCCTCTTCCCGCTTTCTTAAGAGTTCTTCAACAGCTCGAGAGGATTCCAGCTCATAAGTTGCTCTCAGAATAGGAGACGGACTGTGAGAATTTTTCGCCTTCCCAGCCAAGTGTTGGCTTAAAGTTTTTAGTTTAGGCAGGGGCGTTGCAGTAGTGGAAGGTGGTAATCTTTCTCTTTTATGTTTTGTGGGTGAATTGTGTTGACTATTTGATTTATGGCCACCGGCAGTTTGCACAGGCGGTGCAGATACAGTCTTACTGTTTGCTGTCGTAGTGTGTAACAATCTGCAATGGAAATGAGATTACGTTAGTATCTTAAAAACGAAATGAAGTGTCACTAGATAATTTTAAACAAATTAGCACAAAGTTATACATAGATAAGATATCTAAAAGATAATTTCTTCAGAGATGATGATTTGCTGTACGCCAGTTACTTTATTTCTGTTTATCTAGTTTTTATCGCTTCCACTTAATTATTTTTAGTGTTTGCCAAGTTGACGGAATGTTTAGGAATTTTAAAAAACAAACACGAGTTGAATTACTTTTCAATGAGAGCTTGTGAAGCGTTCCAAAACTTGTTGTCTGCTGTCAGAAGTAGGAAGCGAATAATATAAAATTTCATATTTAATTAACCTAAAATTGAACAAGTTGTAAAACTTTAAATACTATTCAACAATACTGAAAATTAAATTACTAATTTTTAAGAACTGCGTGTGTAAAGTTACCTAATGCCAGCATAACAAATAACGGCTTAAAGAGGTAAAAAGAGAAAGCACCGGAAAAGCATAGTGAAGAAGGAGAAAAAATTAAGCTTGTGAAATAAATGAGATATTTATCGATAGCATGGGTTGTGCTGGCTTTGAGAGCCAGTGTGTTGGTGAAGGTTTTGTTTACATAGACCTGCGGGTTAAGAAAATTTCACAAGAAAAAGTTTAACATCGTCGGATTGCACGTTCTAGGATGCTCGTACACATCACCTCTATATAACTTGACCAAGCCTGCAAATCGTTTGTGCAAAATATCTAGTCTATGCTTGCCAGTGTGACTCGTAGTCTCGTCCTGCTGATATTACATGCCATTAGCAACCATTTTATTCCCGCTCAGAATAAGAGTAATTTGACATCCATTGTCCTATAATGCTCGGCGGCTGACAAACGTTTTCAAATAAATTTAGACCGAAGAACATTGTGGGCACAAAATCAACATCCAACGCTAACTTTCGACTGGACATTCATTCCTTCCCCCCGGAGAACCGGTTTTGCTTGGCGTATTCCTAACTTCGTCACTCTGTTTTTCGGGTATAGAAGGGAAGGGGTTCCTTGTTTGTTGTAGCAAATAAAACTTTAGGAAGCCGCATGACTTATGTTCCGAAACCCTTACCGAGGCTATAATTGGCAGAACGGGGATCAGCATGGCCCCCGGGTGGTTCTGCTTGCAGTTCAACCCGGGCTGGTCATGGTTGAGGTGCCTACCTTGGCTGAAACATTCTGGCTGTGGTTCAAACCTAAAACGCTGGAAGGGGGTGTAGTATCCTTGATAATTGCTTGGCGTGGCTTTTTTCGGGGACTAACAAACTCCCTTTACAACAGATACCTGTACTGTAAGAAATCAGTGGTGATGGTTGACGGGTGAATTGGTTTAAGGGCTGATGCTGCTAGTGGGCTTCGGCCTACGTCTCATTAAGCCTTGTCTTCCATTGATTGCTGAGAAATTGCATACAAAAGGGAGTAGAAGACCCGAACTCGTCAACAAGAAGTTGCTTATATGGCTACAAACATATAACATAAATAGCTACCCGTGTGAACCTAGCAAGCGCTGGTGAATCGTGAATAATTCACTCCATGGAACTGGTCCATCATCAGATAAGGCCGCAAGGCAAGTGCTGATGTAAATCTTTTTCGCAACTGGATATCCAGTCCAGTTTTTTTTTATCTTGGACCAGTACTCAGGGGATTACCCCTATATATGAATTGCATTGTTACTAGAGGTAGGAAAATAGGTTATAAGGAGGGAGAAAGAGACAGTAGTGTTTGTGGAGGTTTACGTTTAACAATAACAACACGAAAGACCAAAGGAAACTATTACAGCATTTAAAATGTTGGAATTAAATTAGTTAAAACTGATCAGTGCCCAGTGTATATACCTTCGACACTGCTCAGACTAACAAAAATTTAGTCCAACACCTTCCTCACTGCAAGGTAATGAAGTACATTCAAAAAAAATTAATAATGAGCATATAAAGAAAACACGGAAAATAGTGAAAAAAAGAAACACGTGTACACAGCTTGCTACCTCTTCCTTCGGGCACATACCCAAATTGCACCGGAATAGGTGGTTTATGAAGTGATGAATTGTTGTCAACGATTCTAATGCCTCAGATTCTTTTGTAATCTCTCTCGCTGACAATATCAATGTTTTGGGCAAATACTCCGTTTCGTTGTCGTGCATTTGCGTAACAATTTGAAAGTCCTTTGGGATGATTATGATGATCGCAAAATGAGCGAAATGTGAGGAAAGTTTCATGAACAAAACACTTATTAAGATCAATTCAAATAAACTAAAATCGATTTGCTGATGTTGCTTTGGCAATAACGACGCTAGCAATTGTCAAAAGTCCCCATTAAAAGATCCTGTATATTATATCCGCAGTTATTTAACGATATGGATGCTAACAATTTTCAAAGATCGGCTTTCCTCATGGGAAGATTTATAATTAAAATATTGTGGCCTTATGTATAATAAAACCCTTGTGCTAACTAACTGGCTGCTATCTTTCCCTTATGGGAATTTACACACAAAAAACTTAGCAGCTAGTTAGTTAGCATAAGGAAATTGATTATACATAAGGCCGTTGTTGGTCTTTATTTAATTAATTGTGAAAGTTTTTATTTTTAATTTAATTTGATTTACTTGGAACGATTTTTAATTTTTAGGCGTATGTAGCAAAATCGTTACTAATTATAAAGCCACCACTGTATACGAGAATATTTGCTAACATAGCATAGTAAGTCGACTGATTAAATTCAATTAAAAAAATTTGTTTGCAAAATATACTTCATTGAATTTTTGCAAACCACCATTCAACTATTTATTAGAAAACTATTTTTTTTTTTGTTTTGTCTTTAATAACTTTTATTGTTTGAAATTCTTTAGTAACACTAATCGACAAAAAATGCAGGTTTAAAATCTTGTATTCATGACTTTTTTTTTGAGTGTTTGAAAAGTCTTGGTTGGTTATGGCAGCAAGTTTATAATCTGCCCCATGTATTCGAGTTCAGCTTAGGTGGTGCATTGCTTCCAGAACACAGTTTTTATCTTCCAATCTGTTTACTAGAGTTTTTTTTGCTGTCTGCTCTGTTTTCTTTATATGTTCCTTATTAATTACTTTTAATGTAATTTATTACACGGCAGTGTGAGGGGTGTTGTTTTCCTATTTTAAAAACGTTTCGGTTTTTCAAAGGTATAAAACTGTAATGTAATGTTTCCACAATACAAGCAAGTGACTGATCTAAAAAAATTGTATAGACAACACTTTAAAACAAGCGACTGATCTCAAAAAATTGTATAGACATCACTTAAATTATTAGGTGCTTTTTATATAAATTTTCTTTACGCCTCGTCTTCACGTGCCATCGACTTGAACATGACATGAACATAACGTCGGCAAATCGAATGTAAAACTAAATTCATGTGGCGTATACGTATGTCCGGATTTACCTTATCAAAGTGTTCAGTTCGGTGCCATTTTGTGTATTTTTGTTCGTGATGGCCAACTTCATGGCGAACATGGATGTTCAGCCATATGCTCAAGCATCGATGTCAGAACATGAACGAAACATGGACATGAGTGGTCTACATTAGCCATTGCGATGTTCGACATGATGCTCATACCATGTTCATGGCTTACGGAGAACCCCAGTTACAATTCTATTGCTTGTGTTATGGAGCATCACATAAGTTGGCAGCACCTTTGTAACCGGTGGCTATTTGGTCAGCTGTTCAGGGTCATTATTACAATTGGCCACGGCGAATTCATTACTAGGTGAACTTGACAGCTCAGGTGATAATTTTTTGCTTGCCGCGTTTTTAACAATGAGACTGTCAAATTTGTTTTGTTTACAAACATTTGAATCTGAAGTTTTTTTTTTGGTTTCAAGAATTTATTTTTTATTTTTTTGAATTTAAAAGTGAAACACCATTATAATTTGTAATTTTAATTACAATTATAAAAACTGTTATAACGTTTATAGTGAAAGGCCAATGTAAGCGGCTTGCGGCAACGAGCGGCAACCACCTGTTCTATTTGCCGCTTGAGTTTATTTGTTGTAGGCAAATGAACGCGTCTAATTGAAGAAAAATTTGTGCTTGGAAGATTAAATAAAAGAAACATTTTGATTTTTTTTAAAGCCAAAATAAATAAACAAATTCAATTGTTGAAATTTGAAAACCGAAATTTAATTTCTGTCTTATATTTTTTTCCTTTACTTTTTGGCTTGACAAATTGAAGCGGCAAAACAAAAAGTTAAACTGAATTCAACATTGCCGCTCGGCCGCCTTTAACGGCATTGCCAAATTAAATTAAATTCAATATGTTGAAATCGATGTACAAATATTTTTATAAAAAATATAACTTTTTGTAAATGGGTCACATTGTTGCCGCCCGCAGCCGCATGGCGCTTACATTGGCCTTTCACTATTATATAAAATTTTTTCCCCAGCTGAACAGTCTTAGGCAAATTTAGATTTTAAAATTATCAGGAAGTTTTACAATAACAAAATACATAGTATTGAGTTCGCCTTCCCGCTTGCATACACCTGTATAAATTCGCCTTACAATTGAAAAATAGTTAAAATTAGGGTTTTATATTACAGATAAATTTTGTTCCGTTATTATTATAAGTTAACATTAACCTGAAGAGTTATTGACAACTTAACAGCAGGTTTAACCTCATGGTAAATTTCAAAGTGAACTTTAAGCATTTGAAGCTGCCATATTTTCTGTTACAAATATGGTAGCTGCAGTTGTAAAACTGGGAAAATTTAAATGGGGAAAATTTGTGTGTATTAGTAAAAAAAAAGTTTGAATGTATTGTCTTTTTCGAACTTGTACTTGCATGTGTAAATGCTGGGTTAGTACGAAAATTGGAGTTACCGTATTGTTTCCAAGGAGGAATTCATCTTTGTTTTATAACATTTTAAATTTATATACCTCTATAAAAACGCTCTTTACTTATGCTGGTTTGGCACATTATGTTGTTTTGTTAGCCTCAATTTTAATTGAAAATATTTGCAAGATAGCAAATCTCGTTTGTTTAGGTAAAAAAAAAAATGCATTAGAAAACACAAACTGTTGTCGGCTAGTGTAATTAATAGTCAGTGCAAATACGTATTTAAAAACAATAACTTCAGAGTTTATAGCTGCACGAGAGTAAATTTACATTGGAATTCGATAACCCTCTTTTTTGCTGAACCCCTGCAGCAGGTGCTTTTTTTTTATCTAATACGAATGTGTGTGACTGTGTGTGTTGTCGTGTGAATGTGTATAGTAAATTAAGTCTGCTGTTGGTAGATTAAAGAATTATTTTCATATTGATTGTACAATAATAACGTTTTCATACGTGTTTAGTAATTTAAACTAAATATAAACAGTAGGGTGGGCCACTAATATATGAGAAAAAGTACGCGTTTCGCATCATATTCTAATAGCAATAATAGAAAAGTCTATTTTTGCATATTTTAAAATTTTGCATAGAATATAACAGGTATTTAATTTTATTTAATCCATTTTTTAGTACAAGCCCTTAATTGGGTCAATTGATTACAAAGAAAGAAATTGGAAGAATTATTCTATAAAAAAGTTTAAATTATACAACTATGTATATTATATTATTTATACATACATTATATTATTTAAATACATATGTGCATAAACGTAAAGGGTACAGACATACGCATTCATATATAGTGAAGGAGTGTTAGCGCAATAACCCTTTATAAGTTAGCTAGAACTATTTTCCAGAACTTAGTAAGAATGTGAGAAAAAGATATTTCATTATGGGCCATTATTACAACTGACGAATAGTTAACATTAGGATTTTATCTTACAGTTATTTTTTTTATGGTTATTACAAGTTAACATTATTATGAAAAGTTACTGATAACTTAGCAGCAGGTTTATCCTCATAGTAAATTTCAAAGTTAACTTTAAGCATTTGGAGCTGCCATACTTTCTGCTGACAATATTTTAACTTCAGTTGTGGAAATGGGAAAAAATTAATAGTGATTTTATCGTTCACGTTAACTAATGTTAAGGTTAACTATCTACCTATAAGGTATTATCGAATTCCATGATCGTATAGTATATTTGATATTTAATTATTTGATCTTGTTTAAGTAAATATTTCATATTTTTGCAGCTAAAGATCGCTTTTTATTTTTTATAAAAAATTCACCAGTATTTATTTTCAATATTTCGATAACAATTTGTTATCATCGTCAGGAAAATTAATATAACATATTAAAAAAATTAAAAACATATAACATATTAATTAATATAACATATTAATTTTTCTGACGATGATAACAAATTGTTATCGAAATATTGAAAATAAATACTGTTGAATTTTTTATAAAAAATTAAAAACGATCTTTAGCTGCAAAAATAAGAAATATTTATCGTATAGTATATTTTAGGCTTCCTTTGATCAAATTCATAATTGCCAAATCCCTTTCTCTGCCTTGAAATGTACACATTCTTCCACTCTTATAAATTTGTTCACTTTACAATGAACAGCTGATGATGATGTTAAATGAGTTAAAAAAAAGATTCAGCTGATTTTAAATTTAGAATTGGGTTTAACGGCAAACCTATAGTTTAAGTTGTCTATGAATCAATTGGAGTTGACTTTAGTTGTTTTAAAGTATACTTTATTTCTGACTATGAATACAGTCCATTATTTTTGCATTCAGACATAAAAACAAACATTTTGAGAATTTTGTAGCGTTCGGGCGTAAAAAACAAATTTTTAGATATTTTCCTAACATTAAGACTTTATATTTTTTAATTTAATAATTTTTAATTTAAATAAAACAAACTGAATATTTTATTATATAATGTATATTTCGCTCCTTTATTGCAACATAGTCATATCTCAAAAAATTAGCTTTTCGAGTTAACAATACAGAATTGTTAACAGTACTACCATTTATATTGTGGCAAAAATTTATTCCAATTGCTATTAAACTGTTTCCTTTAGGAGATATTTTCTCAAAAAATTTGCTAAACCTTGTATGGAAACTAAAAACTTTAAATGCGTTTTTTTCGAAACGAGTGTTTTTGAGATATGACTATGTTGCAATAAAGGAGCGATTTGTATTCTATCAAAAATATTTCCTAGAAAAAGAAATACGTTTCAATGAATGACCTGCTTTTATGTTCGAAATTCTCAAGAACTTATGTGCTTTTCATAGCACACAGACAAGCAACTCGTCTAGAAAATTTGTATGAAAGTTGATCAATTTTTTGAGTGATTTCCATATAAAGTTTTTTAGACCAGTGCTCGCCTGTGTAATTTGAACAGCACATTAACGTGATGTTTAAGGGACAGAATACGTCTAGATAATTTGTATACAATACACTAAAAATATTGAGTATATTTCATACAAATTTTGAAGACGTATCATTCGATTCGTGTCCCATAAACACTACATAAAAGTCCTTATGATACAGTAATAAGTTTTTCAACACAATGCTACGTTATTATGTAAAGGGATATGATCGTTGTACTCAAAATCTAAGAGCAATGCGCGGGTTCCTACACTAAAAATATACTCCCTCCTTCATCCTCATAATCTATTTTCTTAGTTCCAGTACAATGCACTGCATATGTAGGAGCTATCTTCTGAGTACTGGTCCAAGATTAAAAAAAATAAATTAATTAATTAATAATATTTTACTGGGGTCTAATAGAGACAAAAATATTTACGCTATTAGAGGTCGACACGACAAAACATTTTTTGACCACCCTAATAAACACTAATCATTTAATTTGATTGAAATTAAAATTTTCAAACAACCTTTCATTAAGCATTAAAGAATATTACAAGAACTTTAGAAAACAATTTTAACAAAACGAATTAAATTTTTTTAATTTCTAATCTTTCAATGTAACAATTTGTAAAATATTTACAGAATTCGATAATACTGCTCGCATTCAGAGGCATTTTTGCTTTTGGTGATTGTTGTTTAGTAACTAAAATATATACGAGAAATTGAAAAAAAAGAAACTTGAGCAAATAAGAAATTTTGTAATATTTGTAATTTTTCCTCCCGTCGTTGTTTAACAAAATAAGATACTCTGCAAGAAGTATTTAAACAGGGAGTTACGCGAGTACCACAAGGCGTTACTCGTGTCCAATACCTCATACCGCTTTTTTATAGAGATACTGAATAAAGCAAAAGTTAATTTTTTTTCCTTGCCATGAAATTTACTTTATTCAAGAGACATATTCTGGCATTAAATATGACTTCTGACATATGACCGCCTTGGCTGGCTCGCACGTAGTCTAATTTGGGGGTCTCATTCTCGAAGACTATTTCCAACATTTGTGGCCGTATATTAATAACGCAGCGAATGTTGGAGTTGTATTATTAATTTCCTTTTTATGTTCCTCCTATTTATTTATTACCGTACGGTGTGCGCTGTGTTGAATTAATTTTTGTTATTCTGAGCAGTGTCGAAGGTATATACACTGGGCACTGATCAGTTTTAACTAATTTAATTTTAGCACTTTTAATGCTGTGATAACGTTTGTTTTGGTCGTTCCGTGTGTTAAGTTCACAAACATTACTCCCCCTTTCCTTCTTCTCATAATCTATTTTCGTAGTTCCAGTAAAATAGACAAGCGGTTTCACAGAACATAATAGAGTGACGATAAATCTCACTATCTTGGAGAACAATTTTCGGTTCCGAAACGTTAAACTATGCGGTTACCAGACGTTTTCTTCTATAAATTACTTGTACCATCAGCTGTGTGACATTTTGTGCCGTCTTGTTTAAACCACAGCTCTTACACATCATGGATGTTCAATTATGGCTCTATAGTGGTCATCATTTACAGCAACGTTCTGACCAGCATCGTTTTTAAATTACGGACCAATAATTTCACCACACCAAAAGCACACCCCACTGTCAGTTTTTTCTTTTTCTTATGCTTTTCTTTTTCTTTTGCTCATATGGCCACAAACATATGGCAAGAATTGCTACCTGTGTGAGCCTAGCCAGCCACACGGGGGTGCTGGTGAATCGTGAATAATTCACTCGTGGAATTGGTCCACCATCAGATTATGCCGTAAAGGCAGGTGCTGATGTAAATTTTTTTTTTCACAGTTGGCAGTTTTTTCTGAGCAGCTTTTGCCCTGGCGTACACCAAACTTTCTGAGGCATAGAGTGGAAGGATCTCCTCGCTTGGTGTAGCAAATAGAGCTCTAGGAAGGCGCTTGACTTATGTTGTGTTGGACCCTACCAAGGGTTAAAATTGGCAAAACGGGGATCAGCAAAGCGATTGGGAGGTTCTGCCTTGCAGACCCTCTTGGTGCTGAGCATGGTTGAGGAGCCTGCCTGGGCTGAAACGTTCTGGCTGCGGTCTAAAGCTAAAATCGCAGGAAGGGCTATTATTTTACCATAACTTTGGTGCAAGTCGGTTTTCGGGGGGCTAATAACCCCAGAGGTGCTGTTGTGTTCCAACAGATACTTGTACTGTAAGGAACCAGGGGTGATGATTAGACGGGTAAGGGCTGATGATTTTAATGGACTTCGGCCTACTAACTCATTAAGCCTTGTCTTCCATTGACTGCTGTGAAATTGCATACAGGAGGGATTAGAAGGCACGAACTCTTAAAGGCCTTGCCACACTATCATACACGATCGTGCGATCTACTAAATAAAGCATGTGTGCTGAAAAAGTACTAAAAATGCAACCGTGCGACAGAGTTTTTGACAAATCGTGCGATTTGAAAAATTTTATGAAACTTTTCAAAACATTAAGGTTTTTGTGCGACCAGTGGGGTCTATATATTGTGAAAAATATGTGAATGTTGTTGGTGCCTCGAGAAAAAAAATGTAAGTAATGTAAAATTATTATATTAATAAAAATTTTTAATTATTTTATTGTGTGTATAAATTGTTGCAATTATACTTGTATAATAGTGTGGCCTATAACGCTATTTTGAAGCAATTATTTCAAGTTGGCCAGACTTTTGAAACAGTTTCCTGTGAATGCATCGTACGATCGTGTAGGATAGTGAATCAGGGCCTTAAGCCAGGGGTATGTCTATAGGGCTACAAACTTTTACTGGTAGCAAAACAAAGTTGCGAGCTGTGCAACACGTAGGCGCTGGTTAATTGAAATTTGGGCGCCTCGAAAATAACTTTTTTTGATATGCCGTAGTGAAACTTTTATTCTACATGCCAAAAGCTATCGAGCAATCGACCCAACTTAATGATCACTGTAACTTGCTAAACCTGAAAATTGAAACCATTTGAGCTGACTCTCTTTAGTGGAATCAGCGCCATATGTGTAACCCAACATCAAGCAAAGAAAAACAAAATAAGAGTTGTTACTTTTCATTTTTGTATGCCTATAAAAGCAAACCTTTTGAAATTGCCAACCTCGCTGATAACAGTGTTATCAATCTTATCAAAAACAACAAACAGCAATATCTGCTTTTATAGTTTTTATGGATTGAAGACTACTTCAACTTTGTCATGAAACAGCAACCCTTATTTCGCTTTGTGTTCGTTGAAAACCTGTTATTTTCAAATTAATTTTAAAAAAATCCAAAAATAGCTTTATTACCATAAAAATATTTTTTTATGTTTTTCCTATTAAAGAAAACGTAGTTGTTTTTTTTTTTTAAATAAATCAAACTAGATTAATTTGCTTTAAAAATTTTATATGTTCACAACATTTTGTGTATAATTGCAACAATTTACTTCTTTAAAAAAATTGCCACTTTTTTCTGTTTTAAAAAGGTTTAATTTTTGCGTGTTAAAACCATTTTATATAGAAAAACTCCCTCTGTATCAAAGTTGGTAATTATTTCTCAAATGAACACGTAGCAAAATATAAACTATCTAGCCAGCGGTGGGGGGAAAAAATAAATAATCAAGCAAACATGTTTAAAAACTGCTCAAAAAAAAAAAAAAAAAAAACTCAGTTGTGCTTTACTTTTAATTAATTTTAATTGTAGAAAAAAAGAAAAACAGCTGTAAAATGGCACATAAAATTTAAGTAGTCTGATTTGAAATTGCGAAAAAAAAAATGTTCAAGTTTTGTGACAAAATATGGAAGAATTTTAAGAACAATTTCAATGATTTCAAAGAAAAACCCTGAACTACTTTTACAAACTTAAGTTTTCTGAAAAAAATCAACAATATGTATTCATTAACTATTGTATTAAATTAAAAAAAAAAACATATAAATGATTTCAACAATATTGACTTTATTAATGTTAACTATTCTATTCAGTAAATAGAATGGCAGCTGCGAAATTCTACGGTACAACGACCTATTCATAATTGTTTTTTATACCCTTCACAAAACTTTTAAGAGTATATATAAATTGTGATTCCGTTTGTAATTTCTACAATTTTCACTTCTGCTTTATAGGCTCGGAACTTATAAAGCAGGAGTGCCCAAGCCCCATGCGCATTTGTTTTTGTAAAAGCTGTGCGCTTTAATATACACAATTCTGTGTGTACACACACAAATACAAAGCAACAACACTTTCACATGCTTTACTTATTAAAAAAAATTAGTTTTTCCTTGAATTTATTGGTGTTTGCTCTTTCATATAGAACTTTTGGGCACACCTGCTATAAAGTATATACATATATTTTGAATCAGAATTGATAGAAAAGTCGATTAAGCGATGTTCGTCTGTCCACCGTTGAAATGCCGTTTCTGAGAAAAACATTAGAATTAGTAACTTTTTTTACCATTCTGTTACTCAATAGATTCATGGGTTTGCTATTGAAATTCAGCAAAATCGGTTCACATATAGCTGAAATATATCAAAAACTCCGAAAAAATCCAATATTTTTTGCAATTTTGTATGAAAATTTTTGAAAAAAATTGTTTGTTCTGCTTTAAACTTGACATAAGGAAAAAAAAATTTTTTTCGCCGATATTGGTTCATATGTATGTGTATAATCGAGATATAGCCTAAACGGATTTTTCCATTAAAAAATTTTTTTTTTGCTTGAAATCAATTCTGATTATAAGAGAAAGTTACTAAAATACAGAAAATGAAAAATTCCGATATCGGTCCATATATACCCGAGATATAGCCCAAACCGATTTTTCATTGAAAAACATTTTTTTTTATTTAAAAGCAGTTTTGGTTGCAAAAGGAGGTTACTAAAACACAGAAAATTCAAAATTCCGACATCGGTCCATAACATATGTATACCCGAGAGATATGTAAGTCTAAACCGATTTGTCCATTAAACATTTCCGATATATGTAGGTCCATATATACCCAGATATAGTAGCCTAAACCGGGGTTTCATTTAAAAAATTTTTTTTGCCTAAAAGCAGTTCTGATTATAAAAGGTTACTAAAATACAGAAAATGAAAATTTCCGATATCGGTCCATATATGGATGTATAGCCGAGATATAGCCTAAACCGATTTTTCCATGAAACAATTTTTTTTTATTTAAAAGCAATTCTGGTTGCAAAAGGAGGTTACTAAAACACAGAAAATGAAAATTTTCCGATATCCGTCCATATACCTAAACCGATTTTTCATTTAAAAAAATTTTTTTTTTGCTTAAAAGCAGTTCTGATTATATAAGGAGGTAACTAAGATAAAGAAACAGTGAAATATTGGATTGCTGAACTTAAATGCGGCCGAACAAACACTGCCACAATACCATCAACAAGAAGGCCAAAAGAGATGGTTACTGAACAAAACATCAAAAAAATCAAGTTACGTGAGATTGTTGAAATGGTGCTCGTAAACATATCATATGAACGTGTGTTCAACATTTTGCATATGACAAAGCTATCGGCAAGATGGGTGCCGCGTTTGCTCAGTGTCGAACAAAAACGATTTCGACAGACCAATTCACAGCGGTGTTTGGACATGAAACCAAAAAGTGCTCTAAAGAAGGCGAATAGAGTGAAATCGGCTGGCAAGGTTATGGCCACTGTATTTGGGGATGCACACGGAATATTGCTCATCGATTATCTTGCAAACGGAGCCTCAATCACAGCAAAGTATTATCGTGCATTATTGGATTAATTGATTGATGCAATCAAGAAAAAACGATCACATTTGTGCGTTGTCTTTCTTCAAGACAACGCACCGGTTCACACATCATTAGATACGATGATAAAATTATGTGAAATACATTTCGAATTGGTTGATTATCCTCAGTTCAGATTTGGCTCTTAGCGACTTTTTCCTGTTTCCAAACTTGGAAAATGGCTCGCAGGAAAAAGATTCGAAACTAACGCATATTTTGAGGGGTTCCCAAAATTGTATTCTGCAGATGGTATAAAAATGTTGGAATATCGTCTTACTAAGTGTGTGGAGCTAAAAGGAGACTACTCGTATGTTGAGAAATAAATGGTTTTTGGGGGGGAAAAAAATTTTCCCTGCAATATCAATCCGTCCTCGTAATTCAAAACTTTTTTAGTTAACTGAACACAAACCTGAGACTTGTTAAATATTAAACAAATTATTAAATAAAAATTTATATATTTTTTTCATAAATTGCAAAACAGGTGAATTCTCTTAAAACGAGTTCAAAAAGGTTTTCAATTTAAACTTGTTTCTGAACGCCATTCCGAAATATAAACATTTACATAAGCTCTTACACACACACACTTAAATAAGTTATGTGTATATTTTAAATATTCTTTTTAAAATTTGTCTTTTTTTGTATTTCAATTTTAATATTATTGTTTTAAAATTTAAGATAAATACATTTTTATTCAAGGTTGACAAAAATAAGAAGTAAAACAACAGAACAAAACCAAAATTACGAGTATTTTTATGCTGAATTGCAACATTGAAATTATGGTTGGATTGTTTGTTTTCATAAAAAATAAACAAAAATAATAATAAAAATTAAAAAAAAAAAAGAAAACAATTATTGCAGTTCAGTTGTAGTTTTTTGTCGGTCCAAAACATTCATTGCATGTGTTGATTGGCGACGACGACTCTGCCAAGAAATTTGAGGGCGTTGTATTCACTAGAAGCACATCAAACAACAGCAGTTGCAGCAACAACAAACAAGTTGCAGCAAACAAAAGCCCCATGTTGTTGCTTTTCTTCTTGTTCTTATTTCGTTTTTAAATAAATGCCGGAAAACTGTAACACTCACACACTCACATACACATAAGCTTTTTGTTTTTGGGTTGCTCAACCCCGCAAACACACGGATACAAAACTAAGAGTGATGTTTAATGTATTTTCTTCATCATACGAGTATTAATTTATAGCGTAGTTTAATGCAGCGATGGATCACAGCGATTAAAGTTTTATTTTAAAATTTACATTTTCATCATTATTTCTAGAGTTTTATTTGTCGCTTAGACAATAAAATATACATTCTGAGTCTTATTTATTCACCAGAAAATAAAAATTATTCTTTGATTCTCATTTATTCTTGAGAAAATAAAAGTTATTTCTTGTGAAAATAATAGTTACATATATTCTAAGTTTTATTTATCCACAGAGCGGCGCAAAATTGATCACCCTCTCGTAAGATGTAATAGTTTTGAAAAGTGCGTACGTGATTCAATATGAGATAAATATAGACAAAGAATAATGCAATGGCTCGGTGGTTGAGTGATTAAAGCAGCCGTTCATGATACGTCATGACCCGAGTTCAAATCCGAAAATGGGTGCTGATGGGCAGTGTAGCGAATACGAAACAGCTGCGAGTAGTTGCCCCCAAGCTAAAGGTTTGATTATCATTTTTCTTGCTTTTCTTCAATCACAGCATATTTTTAGTGTAAAAAATCCTTCTTAAGAAAACTTAAGAAAGGAAAACTTGAACTAAAGCCCAACGTACAAATGTACAAACCAAATATTTAGGGCCAATTTCATGATAACGGAGCTATTAGTTCGTTCGCACAATTACATTTACAACAAAAACAACATTCAAAATTTTGTTATTTATGTTAAATGCAATTGTGCGAACGAACAAACAGCTTCGTTATCGTGAAATTGGCCCTAATTTTAAAATTATAAAGTTTAACAAAACATCATTAAATTAATATTTACAAAATTTTCATTTCTTGGGCACCGAAAATCTACGTCAGTTGCATGAAAAGCCGTTACATGTACTCAAGGCTACTGGGTGGTGTGGTGTTCACGCAGGAGGAGTGATTGGAAAGTATTTTTTGAGGATGTCATCGGCAACACAGTTACTGTTACAGGCAAACGTTTTAAGACCATAATAGAATATTTCTTACTGTTGGAATTGAATGAGCTGGGCTTGGTGAACATGTGATTTCAACCAGACGGTGCAACTGCACGCACAGCAGGACAATGGATATTGTCAGGGAAGCATTTCCTGTTCACGTGATCTGCCATTTTGATATTACTAGCATGATTGACCAATTTAACAATCCCACACTGCTTTTTTCTTTGGCGATACTTAAAGCCGCCCCTATAGAGCAAGTTATCTCCAAAATATTCCGGAATTACGATCGCAAATTTGTATCAATACTGGCGAAAGCCACTTGGCTGAAATATTTTCCAATTATTAGACAAAATAGTGGAGGTATATATAAATTTTCCACACTCCAAATTATTATTATTTTTTATTTAGTAAAAAACGAATTTAGCTGATTAATTTATTAGTTTATTTATTGCTTTTTGACAGCTGCTTAATGGAAATATTCCAATAAAAGCAGGACTAGAGTTTCCTGTTTTCACGTTGAAATAAAGAAATGCGGGGTTTGCCACTAATTGGGACCCAATGAAGTTTTTCGATGTGCAAACTTCTCACCAAACTTACAGAAACTAACGGGCATGTTCTGACACTCTGATACATACACTTCGACCTTGCTCAGACTAACAAAAATTAGACCAACACCTGCCACATGAAAGAATTACATAGCAAGAACATTCGTAAGAAACTAATAATTAACATATAAAGAAACCACGAACGACAGTAAAATATGAAAAAAAAGAAAAAACACATGTACGCGAGATGGAAAACAAAACACTACCTACTCCTGTTTGTATAGAAAACATGGAAGACAATTAAAAACACGTGTGCGCAGAATGGAAGAGAAAAAACTTTTCGTGGGGGCCACTGTTCTAGACCCATAACCATATTTGTGATACGGTGGATAAGTAATTAATTTTGCATTTAATGCGGTGAAAGCAATATTGAGTTCATCCTTATTTACTCTAATAGGGTAGCTCCTATGAAATGTCGACGTATAAACAGCTAGGAGACATAAAAAACAAGTTGTTTATATAGATTGAAACTGTATATTTTATATTGCACATAATAAGAAACGGAAAAAACATGGAGAAGATAAAATTTAGAAAATGTTTGCTGGGAATACAATAAGCGCTACTACATCTTTACTTACAAGCTTCAGCTAATGCGAAGAAAACCCCATTATGGGGAGACGACTACGATCGTCTCATGAATATCAAAAACTAGACAACAGCAACAACAACTAATAATAATAATTTAAAAATCGAAAGAATAGCACAGAATTTATAATGAAAACGTCAGAAAAGACTCCTATGTGTACACATGACGTTTTTATACTGTAGTAGGGCATTACAAAATTCGCGTTTATATTATAAACGGATAAACTGGTTTTAATTAATTATTTTTATTATTCGATCTACAATACAAATTGTGTAAAAATCTAAAAACATTTAATATTTTTGAAAACAAACCTTTTTTACAGAAGTAAACGGTAGTTGCATTTGTTTTACATTTCTAAAACTAGGAAAAAGTTACAGTAGTTGACAGATATAGTAAATGTAGTCTTAGGAAATGAAAAATGTCGCTGCTTTTAAGCGAGTAAAGCATTTAAAAAATTTGGTTAATGTAATACTCACGCATTAAAAAATAATTAAAACATTACTGGTGCATTAATTGTTAACTGCGCTGGCAATGCAGTTATGGAATATTTAATTTAAGTGATTATACTACTTATGCATTTAAAAACGAAACAAATCAATTTAGTCTACATACTCGTATAGTTAGAGATTATCGCTTAATTCATTTCGAATTAGTTTTCAAATAGTTTAATTAATTAGTTGGTGCAACGCAGTTAAGTGGTATGCATTTATATGAAAACAATAAGAGATAGAATGTCTAATTGTGCCTGAAAAAAAGTTTTGCGAGAAAGTCTTACAACTTTCTTTCATTTGTAGAAAACGGCGCTGAAAGTGATCACTTGCTTGTTGGAACGATAGTTTGCACGACTAGGAAGTGGTGATTTCGACACAGAAGACAAGGAGAGGCCAGGTCAGCTGAAAAATTTTTAAGATGAGGAATTGGAAGCATTACTCGACGAAGATTGTTGTCAAATGCACGAAGAATTTGCATTATTATTGAGTGTCACACAACATGTAATTTGCTTATCTTTGGAATCGGGTTCCAATCAATTCACGCTGAGAGAAGGAATGTCGGAAATGATGCTTACAAAAAAAAAGTAATTCTTTCAAGAATGACTTCAAGAAATCATATGTAAAGCCCGCTCAACCAACCAAATTAACGCCGAAGCCGAATATTCATAACGCCCAGATAATACTCTGTATTTGGTGGAATCAGAAGGGTGTTTTGTAGTATGAGATGTTCAAAACGGGTCAAGCGATCGTAGGGGTCCTGTTTCCAAGGCAATTGATTCTTTTGAAGAGAACAATCAGAGAACAATGACCGGAATATTCGACCAGGCACAAGGCCGTAGTCTTCCATAGGTTTGGTAAAATGTTGTTGCAAGGACGGTTAAAAAAATATTTGGAAAACAGTGGATGGAAAGTCTCAGCTCACCCAGCTTGCCCCTTCTGCCTACCATTTGTTTCGATCGATACAAAATACTCTTACTGGAACTAGTGTGGATGCATTTGTTTTTTTTTTTTTTTTTATTCTGACAATCAAATGTCAAAAGCTGCTGTTTTGGCGCTTACCCAGAAAGAAAAAGCTCCTACTGAATCTAAATTTATTCTAATGCTTTTAAGACAAGTCGTACTGAAAAATTAACACCGCTGGAAAAATTTTCTTTGATACAACGATTTTTTGCATTAATAATACGATTTTTTCGTTGTTTCTGGGCCAACGTAAAGCTTAATTCGGGCCAACATGTGGTTTCAACAAGACGGTGCCACATGACATAAAACCTGTGAAACAATTCAATGATGCATTTCCAGTAGATATTTACAGATCGTGTACACTCTCTTTATGGTGATTAGAATTGGTCCCCTAGATCGTGTTATTTAACACCGTTAGATTTTGTGTTATGAGGTCGACACAGGTCTATGTCAACAAGCGCACAATCACTCGCGTTTTAAAGGACCAGATTCAACACAGCATCAAAGAATTTCAGCCACATTTATGCAAAATGGTCATAGAAAATTTCGATGAGTGCGCATGTGTATGCAAAGCCGTGGAGGCCATTTACCCGATTTGTTATTCCATAAATAATCCCAACCTATCCTTTATATAAATTTTTTATTTATTGTAATTAAAATTTTGCATTAGTTTTGAGACTCCCTTTATTTCTAGCAATAATTGTTGCTAGGGTAAATATATTTGTTTCAGTAAAAATAAGGCGATTTGATAAAATATTGTTGAATTTGCTTTGCGAGATTTTTTCTTAGCTTCGCATCCAATAAAAATAGTAAGTCCGAAGAAAAAAATCCCATAGCGCTTATTGGAAAATATTACTTAAAATAAATAACGATCTCATTTGTCAAAAACTAATGGGGGGCTCACGTGGTTTTTTGAATATTCAATTATTCAAATGATTCATTTGGGATATTACCAAAAAAAAAAAAAAACTGATCGTAAAAATAATATATATATTTATATGTATGTATGTATGTATGTGTATGGACTGTCTGTATATCTTAAGATAATTGACACAAACAGTCTATTTCATTTTTTTGGTTTTTTCAAAAATAGAATTCACATTAAAAATTTGAAAAACAAAAGAAAGAAAAACACCAACCGCCCTGTTTGATAATTTATGGGGGTGGGTTGTTGGGTGCAGGTTGAAGCATAAATTAATCATTTAAACTGCGCCGGTTGTGTTGATCATTGTCTGGCTGATAGTAGCAATCATAACAGCGATGACAGCGATGATGACGACGTTCTTGTTTAGCCAATGATGGTGTTCTTTGCTTTCAAGAAAAGTTTTCAATTCTCAACCATAAACGTCACCATAAACGATGAATGCAAACAACAATGACAAAACAGGCCGCTAACACATCGATCGATGATGTGTTTGCAGTAGGAACTGCTATATTATTGAAGAGAAAATAAGTATGCATATGTATGTAAAAGCTAGCTATAGATCGGCTGAGCAACTGGCATGCAATCGATGTGCACGCAGTCAGCCAGTCAGTTCAGTTGCAAACCGTTGGAGAAGGAATAACCAAAATAAAAAGAAGAAAAGTTATACCGTCTTCTGTCTGGATCTCTTATTTTTCAAGTAGCTGGCAAATCATTTTTTTTTCTTTCTTTTTTATTAATTTTTATTTTGAAATACAAACGAGTACGTACATGCATAAATTAATTCATATGAAAACTATCACACAATGATCATTTGAATTTATTTTTTATTATTTTTTTTTTTTTTGTTGGTGTTACTTTTTGTATGTTATTATTTTTGTTGTTGTTTTCTTATCTGTTTGTTGTTTCTTTTCAATAAACCAAGAGAAAGAGAGCGCGCTAAGAATTTTTAATTTGAATCAATTTCCACACGCGGATATTAATAAACACTAATAAAATATATTGATGTTTTTTGCTTTTGGTTGTGACTAGAAGAGGGAATTTTAATATTTGCCGTTGTATTGTTATTCCATCAGTTTCACATTAAATTTTAAAACAAATAAAAGAAAAATAAAGTTAACGTTTAGCGCGATCACTTTGCGCGCGTACTCAATCGCTACACGTTCAAAAGTAAACTCACACCGTTTTACAGCCGAACCGAACCATCCATTTGTGTGCCAGTGCAAGTGGGAAAATTATGTGCTCGTATGGCTGGCTGGCTGGCTGGCTGACTGTGGCCAACAATACATTTAGAATAGAATTACAGAAACACAATCAATCGGTGAGAGCGAAGACAAGTGCATTAAGTAGTTAACGACTTGGAATAGCGCTATCAGATTCAGAAGTTTAGATTTCGCGATTTTGTTTATTTTCATGGCTTTTACACAGAGAGAAAGGCTCGTATTAAATGTAAATATTTTCCACTTGTTTCTAATACGAGTCGTATTCAAACATTTAAGTACAAATAACACACAAGTGTACTTAAAACAATTCGTAGACGGGATTGTTCAAGCAATCCAATCCTGCGATATCTTAAAATAAGTATAAAATTCTTGAATTCTTAAACCGATTCTTAAACAAAACGAAGACTCAAATACATGCACATGAATGAATTGCTCACAGATAAAAAAAATAAAAGGTTCTCTGAGAAAGAAAATGCCGTTTTTTGCGATTGAGAAATATTATTAGAACATTTTTCATTTTGAATTCTCATTATTTCATTTAAAAAAGTTATATGTTTGAAAATATTTTTCAAAGTTTTCCGACTCTACAGACCAATTTTTTTTTTATAAAAACAGTTCTAATTTTAACAATGACACGAATCTTTAAATTAACTTTTTGGTTTGTACATTTGTACAACAGGTTATAGTTCAAGTTTTTACCTTTCTTAAGTTTTTTCTTAAGAAGGATTTTTTACAATACAAATTTGCTGTGACAAGACAAGAAAAATAATAATCAAATCTTTAGCTGGGGAACAACTAGCTGTTTCGTAGTCGCTACACTACTCATCAGCACCCACTGGGATTTGAACTCGGGTCATGACGTATCATGATCTGCTGCTTCAACCACTCAGCCACCGAGCATTTAATTATTTTCTGTCTATATTCATCTCATATTGAATCACATATGCATTTTGTTAATTGCCTACGAATTTTGTTGGATCCCGTTATAGTGAAAATGCAGTTTTCGCGACAGATATGGTTTTTAATTAGTCGTGAGTATCGACAGCGCACTGTATGTGTATTTAACTTTTGCCGCCAACGCCCCCTCACATTTCAAACTATCTTGCACAAACTTTTATTTTTGCTATTTTTATTTTACAAAAGCTGGTTTGTAGCAGGAATCAAATCTGCGACCTCGAGACTTTCGGTCAAGTACTCTACCAAATTAGCCATCGAGTACCAACTCAATCTTATGTTCTTTGGTACTTATTCCCCGCCCCCCCCCCCCCCCCCCTTTTTTTTTAGGAGCAGATCTTTTCTAAAACGCGTTCCGTTCTTTGGGTCACGACACCCGGTTGCATTACAACTCCACATCGAGTTCAAATGAAGTTTCCTCGCGACTTGAGTCTACACCACAACTATCTCGATATTTTCCGAAGAGACGCTTCAGAACCGGGCTCTCGGTTCCTGTGGTTCCGCATTTAAGGCTACAGTCAGACTTCGTAGCTCAAGGACAACTATCATTAGAGCACCAAACGACTGAGACCGCCTCTACCCCACCCTGTATACTGCCACCAGTAAATATCGCTGAACAGGATCACAACAAACAACAACACAGCCAGTACCAGAACAATAGATATAAGTAGCCACAACAAAAACAACAAATCTGCAGCCACAGGAACAATCGTCAGCAAACACCATGGACAGCACACAAGACACAAGAACTGCATACCGCTCTGCTCATGGTTGCCTGTACTAGGACTTCCACCACAACAGCAACCAACTCCAGCAATATAGATGCAAATAGGTCCGCACGAGTCTGCATTTCAACAAACGACGGTTAAGAGAAAGACGAGTACAGGAAAGTCACCTTTCCTAGTAAAAGTTGTTCTAATTGCTTGGAAATGGCTTCTACAAACTTTTTTAAAAAATCTCAATTTTGAGAAAAAAAAAATTTCAAATTTTTCAATATTATTTTGCTTGTAAAGTCTTCAAAATTAAGGTAAAATCTTCAGTCTGGCAATGCTGCATACGAGTTGAAGCGGCATTTGTTTGCTGATGAATAGCTGGTTGCAAGGTAAAGACAAAAGGGATTTCTGCATCGCACAGTGATGCAGAAGCCGGCTTAACTTCCACGTCAACGGCCATAGCGAATATTCACTGTTCCAAGGTAATACTCAGTTTTTGGTAATACCAGCTCGACTTAGTGTATTATGAGGTGTTAAAACCGAATGAAACAATCACAGGCGATCATTATCGAATGCAATTAATGCGTTTAGGCAGAGAGTAGAACAGCAAACGACCGCAATACAACGAGAAACATGATTAACGTGTTGTACATAGAACATAGACGAGCAATTCGTCTAGAAAATTTGTATGAAAGTTATTCAATTTTTTTAATGATTTCTATATAATTTTTTAGACAAGAGCTCGTCTGTGTTCTATGAACAGCACATAAATGATTTTACAGCATGCCATTGCTCGACCCCATGTTGCGAAAGTGGTCAATATATACTTGGAAACGTATTCTCCAGACGTTACTCCCTCGGACTATCATTTGTTTTGATCAATGGAGGATTTGTATGCTGCCGGAAAGAAGGGAATTGGCAGCGATGGCTATTTGCACTAAAACCTAGAATTTCGTAAAATCTCAATAATAATTGTTCTATTGTGATAAAAAAAAAATATGTAACATTTGCTTAAAATAAGTGTTACCTACTCGTGAATAAATGTTACATTTGTTTATGCAGAAAAGAAAATAATTGTGTAGTGTTACTGGGGACAAGTTTAGCTTCACCTGCTTGTCGGTTAAGCAATCAAATTTATTCACTTGATTAAAATGTCCAATTTATTGCAATGCAAAAAGGCAAAAAGGAAAAAAAAATTGTATGTTACAAGTACATACACATGTATGTAGCGCAAGCAATACGAAATAGGGAGCTTTTTACCGTCATGTACTCGTACACATATGAATTGGGGAATAATTGAGCGGTACACCTTAAGTATAACAAAGAGAAAGAAAGAGAGATTTTAAATACTACTTGATCACCCTCTTTCTTAGTCTCTTAAAACTTAATATTGCTCCCTCTCCCTGATCGATGTTATTTATGAAAAAAAAAAAGTTCTTTTCATTAAGTGCTGCTGCTGTTGTTGGTTGGCGCATAGATATTTTTTTCTTCTTTTTTTTTCTATATACATGTGTACGTAGTAGATAAGATCTCTTTTTTTTTAACAAGAACCTAGTCTAAGGCCTAGCAGCAACATCAGAGGCAGGGCAGTGTGCGGTAAGAGGAAGAAAAATGTAAACATTAATATCGCGTAGCTTTGTTGTGAATACAACGAGCGAATGGCAGCAGCGACGGCGCTTAATGATATTTTGTGTTGAATTTTATGAATGGAAATATGTGCCCGAGGTATGATGGGGTTAGATAGCGTATAATTAGCAAATAAAATAAAAAAGAAAAACAAAGTGAAAAACAAGCAAAAAATAACATTTTCCTGTGAGTGTGCATGTGTGTGTATATGTTTTTGTTTGTGTGTGTATATTTTTTGTTTATTTGAGAAAGCACGTTAAAGGAAAACATAAGCGAGAGAATTTTATAAAAAAATATTTCAGAATATGTACTTAAGTATGTACCTATCTACATATGTATGTATGTAATAACAAAAATAATTATAAGAAACTTCGTCTGCATAAGGTGAGAAATTTTTGAAGAAAAATGTTTATGGTAAAAGAAAAAAAAAAAACAGTTCTGATATTTTGTGCAAAAGTAACTTTACAAAGAGAATTGCATCGGCGGAATATAATTATAAGATATTTAAATATTTATTAGTCTTCCAGCACACATACATATACATATATGTATGTATGTATATGCATACCCTACAGACTTAAGGCCGTGTCAGATAAAACTTTGTCCTTTTGTGTGAAGTTTAAAACTTTAACAGAAAAGCGCAAAGCAAAAAGTGTATATCACAATAAAAACTTTGGCACGCTCACGATTTGTTTATTTATCAAAAAAAAAAATTTGTTAATTTTTGCAGTTAATCATTTCCTATGATAACAGAAGTTAGAAATATTATTATACGAACTACTGAAATTGTTTCTAATTGTTTTCTTAGTGCATAAAGCTGTTAGAAAAAACTTCAACGCGTTAAAAGATGAGAGTTGCCGAACTTTTCGCGTTGCGTTAAAAGTGCTCTATGTGACATGTTTCATATAAGTATATATATTTTATCGCAGATGTCAAAGCGAATTGACATCTGCAACACAAATCGAAGCAAAAGTTTTATCTGACACGACCTTTACAGTTAAGGAAACAATTCGACATACTCGTACATCTACAAACATCAGAAAAAGGGCAAATTGTCGCTTTAGTATGTACAGTGGTGGCCACATAATTAAAACACTGTTGATAGTAAATTAATTTATTGTTTTGATGTTATACCTAAGATTGTGTTGTTGGTTAACTACACGCCATTCATAGCGTTTTCCATATGATCGCCACCGGAAAAGCTTGGATTCATCACTTCATAAAATATTTTTCCCAAAGCTCATTAGTTTCTTAATGTTTTTTCTGACAAAACCCAATGTGGGTTTAAAATTTTTTTTGGAGACGAAAGTTTTCTCTGTGCGATGCATTCACGTAAGCCACTTTTATTATGCTGCCGTCGAAGAATTCTAGATGATATATGGATACTATATGATGACTACAATTCAACTTTTAGATATTTAAAGCTTTCAAATCGGTCAGTTTTAATGACCTTTACGAGTATTTCATCGTCCCTGGCTGTGGTGTTACGGGGTTTTGAGGCTCTGGGCACATTATTTGAGTTCCCAAGTTTATCAAAATGATTTATTGCATTTTAAATTTCTCCTCTAGAGCAAGCAAGTAATTGAGAAAATTCATTCACCGTTCTCTTGGAGCCTCTGAGACTAATGATTACCTTCCTTTCTTCTTCGGAGCAACTTGGTCTTTTTGCCACACCTAGTGACTAATATTAGTATACGATTTTGCTGATATCATTTAAAATATACCTATCAACAAATTTTCGTAAAAAAAAAAAAAAAAAAAAAAAAAAAAAAAAAACGAAATGATATATTAATAAAATAAGCGTGTAGATTGCTGCAGGGGATCACCAGCCTCCGAACGGTTCGGGGATCTACTGGTAGTAGTTCTTAGGCTACGAAGTCTGGCCGAATACATAAGTCTGGTACCACGGGAACCGGGAGACTGAAACTTATTCCTGCCCGGTTAAGGTGCGGACTTTCGGGGAGTATTATGCTGGCTGTGGCTTAAATTCAAATTGCGAGTGGAGTTAAAATTGAACTCGATGTGGAGTTGCATTGCAAACGGGTGCCGTAACCCGTAGTACAAAGAAGTACTAGAGAGGCTCCAAATCAAGTTAGTGAGCACCTTGTATCTCATCCGGTGATAAGATCACCGTGGGGTATGGCCCCACTTGCAGGTAGCTATATAAATGTTTCCACATCCTAGCATTAATCTGGTTTACATGCGGTGCAACAGAACGGAACCACATACCAAAACTTTTGATGAAACAATTATGGCAACAATGTTGAAGAACGTGTGATTTAACCCCATTGGAATATTTTCATTGGGGTTATGTAAAGTCACTTATCTATATTGATAAGCCAGATGCAAATGATTACCTGCAAGTGAGTATTCGAAGAGGTTTTGGTGAAATATGGCCTCAAACGCTGTGAAAAGTTCGTGAACGACCAAAATCATTTTTAAACATGAATGTGAAAACTTTCTATCCAATAAAACCCGCTTCATTGATATTAAAAATATATTTCTTGACGTGTTTTGATATCAAAAATAAAAGTGGACGTTTAACTCTTTCAAATGTTTTCTTTAGGAAATTATGCAAAATTTCAAAAATAAAAATACCTGCATATATAAAGTTTATGTTACTAATTTGCAACATTTTAGAATTATTTTGATTTAATGTAACAGTAGCAGAACAAATTTACAAAATAAATATAAAAAAAAGACAAAAATAATTTAAAATCGAAAACATTTCCTCTTGAAAACATTTTTCAAGTAAAATTGAAAAACAACATCTACCGCCGCCGTCGTCGGTTTCGCAAAATTAATAATGACAGGCAGACTGAAATTTGCAGACAGACAAAAACCATCATCAACAGCAGCTACAGCAACAACAACAATAGCAACAACCAGCGACACTAATAAAAAAGAAAACCGAACTATAAAAGAAAAATCATTATGCTTTAAAATCGTGTGTTAAAGATTAAAAGAAAGAAAGAAAAAAGGGCCAAACCAACAATTCCTTTCGTATGCCAGCCAACAAGATTCTCTCGCTTTTCTTGATTATAGAAATTGTACTAAATTTAAACGACGCTGATCTTCATTTGGATATTCCTTTGATCGCTTTTTTCCATCTCCTGAAATTTTCACACACACACACACATCCACACATACGTACAGTTTTACACGTTTGAATGTAAGAAAAACATTTGTGCGGAAAAAACCCATAAAAAAGCCACCGAATTAAATTAAAATAAATTGAAATTTAGATATTTTTCATTATACGCATTTGACGGAAAGTGCTTGTGTGTGTGTGTGTTCTTGGAAAGATTCTCAAGGAAGGAATTCTTTCAAGCAGCACGTCTATTCTAACATCGGTCAAAAATTATATTTCTCAAAAATTAAAACGCCACTTTTCAAATTAACATGAAAAACAAAATGGAGAATGATAATTGTTTTGCTTCAGTGGACAATTCATGTTAGTTTAACATGATTTCTTATTAAAATTCACAAATATTGTGATCAACTAATTACTTTGTTCAAATGTAACTTACAACAGGGTATCCACCGGGAAGGTTTACTACTTTCTTTATAATTTTTGATTAAATGGAAGAGAACGGATCTTATAAATCTGGTTTAAAATAGTCAAATTTGACGGAAAAAATCGTCAAAATCGTCAATAGTGTTATCGCAAGTCATTAAAAAATCGTCTAGTAACATTAATTATTTTTGAATAAAAGATTTATTACTTAAAGTATAGAAAAACAAGTCATAGTTGCCTTTAATAAAAAAAACTATAACATTTAAAGCTAAAACAATAAATATATATTCCTACAAACATGAAGTTTCAAAAAAAAAAAAAAAAAAAAACTGCCTGGCCCACTATGTCACTCGACATTGATCGCTCGCATAAGCACATGCATACCAAAAACAACACTTTAAAATTTGTTTCTGTTACAAATGTAGTTATGCGACCGAACGATGTCGACAGACATAGTGGACCAGGCAGATAATAACTCATTTTCGGTCTAACTAAACTGTTCCATTTTTGTTGCGTTTTATAGATTGATCTTTAAATTTAACTAAAATGGAGAAGTAGGACAATGAAACAAGAATTTGGATAGTGCAACGCTTTCACGCTTTAGAGTCCGTTGTTTCCGTCCAAAGAGTATATAGGCGCACGTTTGGCGGCACTCCTCCTAGCAGATGGAGTATAATGAGGCTCGTAAAGAATTTTGCCGAGCGTGGCACAAACGCAAGAAGGCCTTCTCACCGAGATCCCTCAATTCGGACGCAGAAAACTTTCGCTGCTGTATCTGCTGTCATACAATCTAATTCTAGAGTTTCGACAAGGAGCTTATCTGCTCAAATAGGTAGACAGTCACTGCAGACAATTCTTCACCAAGATTTAAACTTATTGTCATATAAGATTCAATTAACAAACAAACTGAACCCTAGAGACTTCCCGATTCGCTTGGAATTTTGTGAGAAGATCATTCAAATGGTGTCAGAGGAAGAAAACGTCTTAGACTGCATTTCTATGTCTGACGAGGCACATTTTGATTTAAACGGCAATGTTAACAAAGAAATTCTAACCCACAGATAATACTCTATCAGATGCAATTACATCTACTTCGCATCACAGTGTGGTGTGCAGTTTCTTCCTAGGTTCATTGTCGGGCCATACTTTTTCGCAGAAAACGGTCTTACTGTTAAGGTCAATGGAGACCGTTACTTAAAGATGTTGAAAGTGGTTTACTTTCCAGAATTGCGCCAAAAGAGAATCCCTTTCAACACTGTTTGGTTTCAACAAGATGAGGCAACTTGTCACATAGCCACGCCTGTTATGGCAGAATTGAAGCAAAAATTTCCCAATAAACTGATCTTAAGAATCTCCACATTCTGTTGGCCTCCGAGGTCTCCTGACCTCACTGTACCTGATTTTTTTTGTGGGCTTATTGCAAACATGAAGTTTAAAAAACCGAAAAGCAAGAGGAACTGAAAAATAAGGAACCATTCTGAAGCCAAAGCTATTACAAGAGTCTTCCTAGCGTAGTTACCATATTGAAGGGCGAATAGACAAAGGGAAGAAAACTCCAGCTCAAGGTAAGCGTGACTTAAACTGCCTGAACAACCTACGTTGGATTCATCCGTAAATCAAAGTTGGTTAACTTTGGTATCCAGCAACGCGTATTCACCAACTGTCGTCAAAAGAAAGAGTCTAACGAACTCGCGGTTGAGACAACTGGTCAAATCCGACAACAACAACTCTCCCAAGTAGTCCGTGGTCGCATCATCTCGTCATCACTGAAGACGCCTTCATCAGAAGTTCCACCTGCCGTTTCTGCCCTGCAACCCGCAGCAACCAGCATCAGAAGGAAACATACAGTAGTCAGAAAAGCGTCCCTTCACCCTCTAGCAGCAGATCTTTCGGTAAGTCCACTTTTGTGCTCTTTACACCCTAACCCCCGTGTGCCCCACACACAAACACTGTTGCAAACTTTTAGATAGCTTTAGAATATAAAATTTTTTCTGAAAATGGTCTCTTCAACTTTGGTCCTGTACCTTCAGTGCGAGTGAATGGATGTTGTAGCGAAAGATATAGCAATCCTTTTAAAATATTTCCCTATAAAGCTGTAATAAATCAAATTCTTTTATATATCTGCCAAAACCTTACAAATGTAGATATATGTATGTATATGTAGATAGTATGTCGATTGATTGTGCGTGCGTTTGCGTTTGGAAAAAAACCCATATAAAATTAGTTTTTCAGCAAACGTACAGATAGCTTTGAAAATATGCGTATCCAGTGCTTTAGCCGCTATTTATCCATAATAAATACTGAATACGCAAATTTGAGTAGCAGATACAACACACATATATACTTATGCACATACATTCATACGTAGTACGTACGACAGGCAGACCAAACAAATAAATAAGCGAACAGGCAGGCAGCAGCAGGCTATTAAGAAAATGAGGAAAATGTTTTGAAAGTCAAAAAAACAACGTTGGATAATAAATTAAATTGAAGTTAAAGTAAATAAATGAAAACTACATAAATAAAACAACAACAAGAAAGAAATATTATAAACAAAAACATCATTTGTATAATTTTTGTTCGGTCATATGAATTGGCGGCAGCAGCAGCATCAGCATTAAGAAGATCATCAAAAACAAATACATAATTCGTACAACATATTCCATTCAGTATCGCTCCCGGCGGTGTTGCTGTTTTTCAATTTTTATTTTTTACAATATATACAGAACGTGTTTAGTGTACTCGTAAGACCGGATTACTCTCTTCATAGTTTAAAGTCATATAAGCCGTAAATAGTTCGACTTCCAACTACAAAGATATATAATCTTAAGGCTATAATCAATACACCAATTTCCACACTTTTTTATTCCCGAATAGATTGATTACACAACTAATTGATTCATGCGGCAAGCACGGTGAATACTGCTATTTGGACCTACCAAACCAAATGCAACCCTGATACCCTGCCAATCGTGTGACTATTTGATATGCAATCCTGTGGTGTTGTATCTAGGGTCTGCTTATATGCAACGCTTTTGTATAAGAGAAAGCTGAACCAGGACGGAAGTAGTGTTCAGCATTCTCTTCATCCGCATTACTACGTCAATTTCAAGAGAAATCATTAAATGGAATATTGAATCTCCTTGCATGTATCCCTATGTGAAAATATCCCGCCAAAATCGCCACCATAGTAGATAATAATATCCTTGCTATTATTATACCTAGGCCATGACAGCTTCAATAATCGACAGGTAATCTTACTACACGGTATGTCCTGCGCAGTCCGTAAAAGTTGATGTTGTAACAGGTTCTTGCTGCTTTTAAGAGGGATCTCTGTCATTCTGTCTGTATCCCCTTGGCCTTTGCCAGTAGCTCTGCTACAATATTATCCGACACCTCACTGTGCTCTTGTACCCGCAAAAGCTCGGAACTGAATGTCTTGCTACCTCACTACATTACAAGTAAGAGCTCGTGGAGAGCAGCTTTTGTCTTGGTGTACCCCCAAGCAGGGCACTCTGCTTTCTGGGGCGTAGAAGGGCCGATGTTCCTCGAAGACGTATGACTTATTTTGTGCTGGACTTCCGAAACCCTTAAAAAAGGTTAATTAGTAAAACGGGGATCGGCAAAGCGCCCCGAAGGTTCTGCTTACAGACCCTCCCGGGGTTGATGTAGTTGAGGTGCCTACCTTAGCTGACATGTCCTGGCTGTTGTTTAAATCTAAATCGCAGGAAGGTAAATTAGTTTCCCTGATAATTTTGGTGCATGCCGGTTTTCCGGGCTAATAATCTCCATCGTGCTGTTGTCTTGCAACAGATACCTGTAATGTAAGGAAACAGTAGCGGTGGTTAGACGGCTGAGTTGGTTAAGGGTTGATGTAATGGACTTCGACCTGCTAACTCATTAAGCTTTGTATTCCATTGACTGTCTGGGAGACTGCATAAAGGAGGGATTGGAAGGCCCGAACTCTTAATCAAGAGGTTTGTCCACATGGCCACAAATTTATGGCAAAAGTTGCGCTGGTGAATCGTGTATAACCCATTCCGTTCAGGTGAGGCAGATGCTGATTTAAATTAAAAACTAATACCTCATAAAAAGATATTCGCCATTCACGAAACAACATGGACGTTTTACAGAACTCTACTAATGCATTTAACGTACCGTTACTCTCCTTACTACGCATAATACCTCAACCAGCTGGCGGTTGCTTATAGCCGCGATAATGCGAGTAATTTGCCAGTTGTATTTTAAAAAATTTCTTATTGTTATTATCCCTTCAAATTGATTTCTGCGGCAACACTTAAATTTACTGAATAAGTTGCTTTATTCGTAAGAATTTTGTTTTTCTTGTACTTTTAAAGGGTGTCCAAAATTGAGGTATCATTTTAATTTGGCTGCCATTTTTTTCTGCTTGTAATTTTTAGCAGTTTCTAAATACATTTGGGTTAACGTTACAACAAGGAATAATGTGTTTTTTGTTTTATTAAAATTAAGAAAATGCGGATTTTTTAAAGAAAGAAAAGTTCGAACAGGAATAAATTGGTCACCAAGATCGTGTGGTTTCATACCATTAAATTTTTTGTAGCGGATTTTCTGAGATGGAATGTGTACAGCAATAACCCCACAACAGTTTTAAAACCAACATAGTCGAGCAGATGCCAACCATTGACAACAGTTTATTAAAATTCGTAATTTTGGTAAAATATTGGGAACTGCCGATCACTTGACCAGCATACTTTTTTTACTTTTAACCGGCACCTAGTTATAATAAAGTGAAATAAAAGTATTTTAATATTTTAGTAAAATTAAAAAGATTCTAAATTTTGGTCACCCTTTACATTTGTGTAATTTCATTTTGGGTTAATTTACTTGCGATTACTGGTCAGTCAGTGTACGAGTACTATGACGGCATAACCCTGAACATACAAAGAAAGCTCTTTTAATTCTTTTTTATTGAACTTAAGCATTACATAAGAATTTTAATGTTTTTGGATGTTTCGAAAGGAATATTTGAATATTGATTATGCGTGTAATAAGAAGGAATTCCGAATATATTTTTTTAAAATTTAATTAAGAACTCAATTTTCCGCTTTTGATAGTTAGTCGTTTAAGGCTCTAAGTAGCTGCGTTTTTACGTTCAAGCTGGTGCTGGAATGTCACAGCAGGAAAAATGATAAATGAAGGAGGCGATTCAGAATCAGCTTGCAGGTATTTTCGCCAAAAAGCGGTCTGAAGGGACTTTCATTCGACACATTCCATTATTTTGGCTTCAAAAGGAAACGAGGCAAATAGCCTTGAACGGCTTACAAAGGTCTTAAGTTTTGCTGCCGAGGACAGAGCTTACTCTAAGACTGGATAGATAAAGTCAAAAAACACTAACGGACGCCTTTTATAGATACATTATACATGGCTTAAGCATTTGTAAAGAAGGGGCATTTTCAACAAAGGCATTCGCAGATTTTCCGATGAGGAAGAGGAGTTAATGGAATACTTGAACATATATGTTGCTAGTTGGATGAGCCCATACTTTGGATGAATGTCGCATTATTAGAGCGCTTCGAAAAAAATATTGGATAAAAGATAATGTAAAATAGTTCCAAAAATTATTTTTTTTTGCCACGCCTACAAATTCCGTCTTTATAGTATTTTAGCTAGACTAAAATTTGACGTAATAGTTTGCAACACGTTTTTAACGGCCCTTTTCCCAGCTGTTACATATGTGATTTATGTTTAGTTTGATTAGGCATTTCAACTTTCAATAGACTGACTGACGCCTGAACAACGCTTCCAAATTGTGTAAATGGGACCAACACAATATTGTCGTTCGTTCCGCTTTTCATGAGCGAATTTTGTTTAGCGATTAAGTTCACGTTTGTTTGAATGGATGCGTTAATAATTAAAACTGTCGTATTTGGAGTGATGACAGTCCTTACGTGTATATTGAGACGCCGTTGAATACAAAAAAAAAATTTACGGTTTGGTGTGCTTTCATCCTTGATCATAAACTTGATTTTCGTGATCACATTGCGCTAACTGTTATTAAGGCTTGTGGAGTTCTTGGATTTATGAAACGATGGTCTAAAAGATTTTCAGACCCTTACATTACAAAGCAACTTTATATTTCCTTGATTCGCCCTATTCTTGAATATGGATCAATTATATGGTATCCTTACTTCACCATTCACATAAATAATATTGAATCTATCCAAAAACACTTTCCTATTTTCTGTCTACGGGGTCTTGGATAGAACTCGTATGTGCTGCCATCATATGATGAAAAGTCCTCGAACCATGCTTAGTCTCTCTTTCCTTCTTGGATTAATTCGCGGTAAAGTTGATTCAAAGTTTCTGCTGAGCAAAATAAATTTTTGTGTGCCAACAAGAGCAACCCGTAACTATCAACTACTAAGTCTAGATTATCACAGGACCGTCTATGCTAACAATGATCCCTTTCGTCGCATATGTGAAATATTTAACAAATTTTATCATATTATAGATATCTCTGAATCTAATGATGTTCTAAAACGAAAAATAATTTTGTGCTTAAATACGAAATTGTACTCCTTTATATTTTTTCTTTAGTCTGTAAGGACTTGTAGTCTATAGATTTAAATAAATAAATGGACAAGATTGGTCCGTACTTCTTTAAAAACGATGCTCAATAGCGGTCGTCATTGTTATGATTACTAACTTTTTCGTTCAAATGAACAAATAAACTGAACATGATGTGAAGGAGCTGTGGTTTCATGACGACAGCACAAACTGTAGTATAGCTCGTGCAACAATTGATTTATTGAAGCAAATGGTCAGTGCCCGAATAGTTCCACATTTCGCATCCTTAATTTGGCCTCTAATATAGTGCGATTTGATGTCCTTAGAATATTTTCTGTGGGGATGTGCAAACTAATTTGCCGCGTTATCGTTGTCGATATACGAAATTGTTGGAAAAAGTCATGGAAAATTGCACTTCCAGATTAGACTAGATCGTCCGAGCCAGCCGTAGCGGTCACATCGCCGCTATTGCAACATAGTCCCAACTCTAAAAAGCTTGTTTCGAGAAAAACACGTTTCAAATTTTTAGTTTCCATACAAGTCTTAGAAAAAATTTTTTTAGAAAATATCTGCTAAGGAAAACAGTTCAAAAGTAATTGTATGTATTAATGCTTTAGCCAGGATTGAACTTGAGCTAGACGAATGATACCATAAATGATATAATATTAGAAAGTTTAAAAGTAATTTGAATACATTTTTGGCACAATATAAAAGGTAGTACTGTTAACAATTCTGCATTGTTAACTCGGAAAGCTAATTTTTTGAGATATGACTATGTTGCAATAAAGGAGCGATATGTCAGAAGTCATATTTAATTCGTAATACCAGAAAATTACCTTCCGACAAAGTAAATTTCATGTTAATTAAAAAAAAAAATCATCTTTGTTCTATTCCATACCAAAGATTTTTTTTATTTTTACCGCTGAAGGATTTACTTGCATTTCTTTTATTTCATTACCAATTTGATATTAAGCCTGCTTAAAACTAAAGTTCTTTTTTGCTTTTTATAAATTTGATGTTAATTTAAAAAAAAAAAAATGAATATTTTTTGTTCTATTCCATATCAAAGTTTTATTTTTATTTTTACCGCTGACGGTTTTACTTGCATTTCTTTTATTTCATTACCAATTAGATATTAAGCCTGCTTAAAACTAAAGTCCTTTTTGCTTCCTATGAGGCTTTTAAATTTTGATTAAAATTATTCAAATACTCAAAAAGTTCTACATTCTAGATACAAGTTTAACATCCCTGAATCAAAGATTGATTGAAGCGCAGTGCTTAATTTATAACTTATGACATTCTAGCGTGACTTTTAGAATATGAAAATTTCCGATTTAGCTGACTTCAATTCCGAGTTCTTTACCCTTATTTCCGAATTCAAACATTTTCATTAAAAACGTCCCACTATTAAACATTTTTTGAAAAACGTAGGTGGTCGAAGGCGTCATTAATTTCATGTATTTCAAAAAAAGCAACAACAACAACAAATATACGAAATGAAAAAACCTATAAAACAACAATAAATTTTAAACAAAAATAATAAAACATCATTAAAATCCAAGGAAAAATTATGTTTTCTTTCTCGGCAAATATTAATATCATCATTAAAAACGCACATCATAGAATTATACTGTGAATGTTTTTTCGATACGGATTAAAATTTCACTTGTATATTTTCATTTTTTTTTTTTTAATTTGTTATTTATGATTTTCGTATTCAGTGCCAATTAGAGAAAAACATTTGTATAAATAAACGCACAAGTGTAAATACATATGTATATACATACATATACATATGTATGTGTGTATGTATGTATAAATACATACATCAAATCATACAAATGAAATGAAAATTAAATAAGAAAAAAAAAAAAAAAAATTAGATGGCGCCCACCAAGTAAAAAACAAAAACCGTCAGCCTCCCTTCAAAAGAAAACTTTTGAAAATCTTTACAGTTTTCTAATATAATTTTACGTTTGTCAAACATACATTCATACACACATTTAAAAACATTAGCATATTAAGACAAATATCTATAAAGGTGGTGTCGCTATAATTTGAATATGCCTAAATTTCGATTTTAACGTACACACATACATACGTATATCTAAATACATATGTATGTAGGTGCATGTATGCACATATGTATGTGTGCGAGTATGTGTATAAGACGAGTATGTGTATAAACGGTTTAGTAGATATATTGCTATATAGTAAATCGTGTCGTGTACTTGATGGCAAATTATAATGACGATGATGATCTCGTTATATACAAACATGAATCTACATAAATGTGTGTCCACAAATCATTAAGATAGAGCACACAATGATATACTCGTATAGAAAATTTTATTAGGGTGGTGTAGTCAGTGTTGTCAGATCGTAAGATTTATTTTGTTTTGCTGGTTTTTTGGTATGATATTCATAGACAAGCAATCAAATACTAGGTATAGTGGCTCGCTGTTGAGTTGGTGGTGTATTTCGGTGGACAGGGATGGCAAAATGCATGAGACTTTATAAGTGAGACTAGGGATGCGAAATAGTGACCTTCTATTAATCTCCGAATGGGGTCGTAAAAACAGAGTCGCCTTCAACGCTCTTAAGACCCAATGTTGCTTATTAACACACAAGCAAACTACTTCATCTGTACTCATGGATGGTATAAATATTGAGGAATCGGATGCTCTTGATGTTCTTGGAATGAAGATACAGTGTGATGTTCGCTGGACTGAACACATTTTTTATGTCTCCAAAGAAGCATTCAAGTGTCTCGGTTTTTTGAAACGGTGTAAGATGTACTTCACTCCATCCGACCTCCTTACAAATTATACCACCTACATCCGACCGAAAATGGAATACAACTCTCATGTTTGGGCCGGTGCCTCAAAGTATATTTTGGGGTTACTCGACCGTGTGCAGGAGAGGGCGAAGAAGCTCATCAGTGACAGTAGGGTGTCCAACTCTATTGATTCACTGGAGCATCGATGCAGTGTGGGGTGCGTTACTCTGTTCTATCGTTACTACAATGGATTTTGCTCGGACGAGATTAGGGATGTTGTTCCCGAAACTCGCACATTTTTACGTAGCACGCGTTCATCGTCCAGAGCTCATCCATTTGTGGTCGATCGCCCGGGGAATCGCACTACGCATTACAGAGAGAATTCGTTTTTCAGCCGAACGCTTCGTCTGTGGAATAATTTGCCTGCAGACGTGTTTCCTGTCTGTTATAACGTTGGAAGGTTCAAGTCAAATGTTCACAAACACTACTCCCTCTTTCCCCCTCCTCACAACCTATTTTCCTAGTTCTGGTACAATGCACTGCATATGTAGGGGTCATCCCCTGAGTACTGGTCCAATATAAAAAAACAAACAAAAAATATTACAATTTTGAAAGAATATGTAAAAGAAAGACTGGGGAAAATCGGCTTTGTATTCTATGAAGTCAACGGCCCCGAGCATTTTTCACTTCAATATTGTCGAACAGATTTGGGTAGAATTGAAATAGGCAGGCAGAAATCACATCAATAATGAGGGCAGCTAACCGGTAGATAGATGTTCTATTGGTTATACCGAGATAATATCCGAATTTGAACTGATAATAAGGCTGCGTTGAATGTACTAACGGGGAACTATACGACATTCAGGTTGGTTCATGAAGGCCGGATATTTCTTGATGAGAAAGATATCTAGACATCTTCTCATGCCTCAACATCTGGCTTGACGGCTAATTTCACGGCGTGAAATAGTTCGCAGCTCACCAGCGCCCTCAAATGGCTTGCAAGAGTCATATAGATACCAATTTCTTGCCATTGCTAAAGAGTTCGGGTCTTTTGAGACCTTCTGTATGCAATTCGGAAGACCAGACCATAGAGAGCAGCAGCCCTTAACCAACTTATCTTAATTATCCATCACTTCTGAAGTTATCTGTTACATCACCTCTAGATCCTTCAATTAGCTCCCAAAAAAAGCGGCATACACCATAATTATCAGGGAAAACTAATAACTTCTCCCTTGCGATTTTAGGTTTAAACAACAGCCAAAACGTTTCAGCAAAGAAGCAGGTACCTCAACCACTACCAGTCCCAGGAGTCTGTAAAACCAAACCTTGCGGGACTTTGGTGATCCCCGTTCTTTGAATTAACACTTAATGAGGGTTTTGGAAGTCATAACACTAGCTAAATCATACTGGGGCTTCCTAGCTTTATTTGCTACAACAACTCCTTTAGGCATTCGCCTGCTTCTCGAGGAGCGAGACATTCCAAGTTAGAGCTATTTCGGTTACAGGAGCATAGTGAAGTGCCTGGCAATATTGTAACAGACGAACTGACAAAGACTGCGGTCTTGCTACTATAACTGGGCATAGACGAGATGTTAAGCATGCTGCTTGAAATACAGCGTAAACTTTTAGGGATTGCACAGGACAGATGGTTTAGTGAGGTTACCTGTCGAGTGTCGAGGCTAACATGGGCCAATTATGATGATAGGAGGACTATTATCCTGAGAGGTCTACTCCAATGGAGGGCCGTTCTGATAAGACATTCTCACATGTGGTTACCTGCGAGGAGGTTTAATCTTTCGTACAATGACTTTCGCAGAAAATGTAGCGATAACGAAGAGGTGAAGGGAAGTGTTAAACACTTCCATTGCCGCTGTCCGGCTCTTTCTTACAAAAAGTCGTCGTATCTAAACAGATCGTTGTTGCATGATTTAGCAAATATATTGGAATGCGATATAGGCGAATTAGACCCATCCATCCGATTCTCATGTTGGTTTGGATACGTATTGGTAGACGATATGAGGTTACATATCAATCTTATGCAGCACAACGGGACCGAATTGGACTACAGTTAACTATCAATAACCCTTACATAAAGTAGCAGGTACACCATGTAATCTTTTTTTTATTTTTTCAACATTTTTAGAAAAAAAAAAACACAGAAATTTACAGATTGAAAAAGCTATAAGTTTATTAAAATTCATTATTTTCCCCATAACGACATATTACACACTATTAAATTCTACATTTTGCTTCAACATTTTGGACAGTTTTATGGCAAGTAAGATGGCGCCGTACAAAACACAATCTGAAGCACCAGATTATACAAACTTTTCGCAGCATTTGCGGTCGTATATCACCAATAACTCTTCCAATATTAATTTCCAGGACGATATATTGCCTCTGGCGTAGCAATATTTATATAAAAGTGACTTTAAACAACCCTCAAGAAAAGAATAAAAAAAAGCCTGTAAAGTTCTGACTTTCGTCAAAAACTTGAGCGTAATCCTCAATCCGAATGCGACAATTCAACTTCGATTTACATTACTCATGCAACTTCATCCTATTCTCCGAACTGGCTCTGAGGTAATTCTATCCATAATGAAATGTCAAACCAAACTAAAGAAAAAGCAACTATCAGATGTTAAATGGGTTGTCCAATTAAGCAATGTTGCCAACTCAAAGTTGTGGACCTCTAAAAGAAACATCCAATATTAAACGCATATTTAGCATTTATATTTCATAAGTTTTGTAGGCAACACTGGTTACAAAAATTATTCATTTTTTAATAAACTGTTCGTAACCGTTTTTAATACAGATAAAGATAAAGTAAATTATTTAAAAGCTTTTTGATTCTATTTTTGGAATTACTTTTATTACGACGTTTTGCTCAAATCTAGAATGCACTAAAACAATTCAAATAATCGTACCAAACCAAACAAATATAAATCACCTTAATGTAATAAAAGTCTCACACATTTTGAAACAACAAAACTTTTTTTTTGCACTCAAAAGAAAATTTACGTCAAATTGGCGCCATAATTATAATACTTGAAAGTTTGAAAGAAAATAGAAAAACCCATTAGTAAAAAAACAAGATATATAACAAAACGTAAAGTCGCCATGGCGGCAGGATCTTCTAACTTTCAAGCCATTTTCCAATCAGACTGAAAAACAGACAGACCTACAATATGCACAAACAAAACAATAATATACTCGTATAAGGTGACATAAAATTAGTCATATCATTTCGTTTTTGAATAAGGTTTTTACTAAATAAAAAAAGCATATCTTGATTGGAAAATATGATATCAGCCAAGTGGCTGCCGTCAGTATTGATGCACATTTCTGCCCGGTTTGTCGCATTTTCTACAACTTTTCGCAATATTTCTGGTGATAACTGTTCGTATTCTTGTCGCATATTCTCCTTAAGGGCTGCCATTGTCTAGGACTTGTTGACATAAACGCGCAACTTCAAGTAACCCCAAAGAAAGAAGTCTGGGATGGGTGAAACGTTTGAATTTGCTGGCCAAGCCAAATCGCCAAAACGAATGATTACACGATCAGGAGATGCTTCCTTCACAATATCTATGATGGCTGCGGTTGCACTGCCTTTTTAAAAACACGTGTTCACCAAGCCCCGCTGGCCACTGCTATCTTCGATCTTTAGGGCAGCGCATGAATCATATGCGTTGATAAAAATAGTAATATTTTGAAGCGATCCACGAATCGATCCAATATTTTACTTCTTCATAAGACCAGAAGTGCTGATCAGCCAGGCTGTGTGCCACTGATCGAAAAAAGTGATAGTCCGAGGGAGTATAGTTTGAAGAATATGGCGGGTGGGGTGGGACTTTATATTTTAACCTTTTCATGTATGACTTGACCACCTTTATGATTCGAAGTATTGACCATCGCTCCCAATTGCCATCTTTCCGGCAGCATACAAATCCTCCATTGATCGAAACAAGTGAGAGTCCGAGAGAGTAACGTCTGGAGAAAATGGCGGGTGCGGTAGGACTTCGCATTTCAACGTTTCCAAGTATGTCCTGACCACCTTCGCAAAGTGGGGTCGAGCGTTGTCATACTGTATCAATCACTTTGTCCTGCGTCTCGTTGTATTGCGGCCGTTTGTCTTTCAATGTTCAGCTCAAACGCATTACTTGCGTTCGATTACGATCGCCTGTGATTGTTTCAGTCAGTTTTAACACCTCATAATACACTACGTTGAGCTGATCCCACCAAATACTGAGTATGACCTTGGAATCGTGAATATTTGGTTCTTTCGTCGACCTGAAAGCATTGCCGAGATATCACCATGATTTTTTGCGTAATAAACCCATTTTTCGTCCCCAGTCACAATACGATGCTGAAATTCCTTCCGTCTTTTCCTTGGAAGCAGCTGTACACAAGCAAACAAACGAGTTTCAACATCTCTCGGCTTCAACTTGCACGCCACCCAATTCACTTGTTTCTGAATCATTCCCACCGCTTATAGGCATTTGGGCTTGTTGCGTCACTTCCAATGATTATGCTAATTCTTGGTGCCTTTCGACACGAATCTTGATCCATTAATGCCTCCAATTCTGCATCTTCAAAAACCTTCTTTCTTCCACCGCCATACTAGTCTTCGATGTCAAAATCGTCGTTCTTGAAGCGTTGAAACCACTCTCAGCACGGTCTTTCACTAATAGCAGCCTCAATGTAATCATTTCAGTGCATTTTTCGATGAGCCTCAGCCGCAGATTTCTTCATATTAAAGCAGAAAATTAAAATCTCCCGCAAATGACGAGCATTTGGCTCGTCACAAATCGACTAATATTTCAATGACAATGTGTGTGTTTATTTCAACTACCACTTAACGCTACAGCCATTTATTGCAAAACGGCGGCAGTAGAGTTGTACACCTAGTAAATTTTGTTAGATTTTGCGCCACCCTGTAAATAATGTTAAGAGCTAAATTCTAAAATCAAAACAAAAACTTTACAATAAAATTAAAGACATCAACAACTGTAATTGCACAAATGACGCAATGAATTTCGCTGATATTTCTTTTGTATTGTTTGAAAATCACAATTGTAATAATGATAATTACTTGTTGATAAAAAAATATTCAAATGTATAATGTACATACGTATGTATATTATTAGAATGATTAAATAATGCATAACTTTATGCCAAGAAGTGAGTCAAAACTAATGAAACATCTTTTTAAACAGCCAAGAGAAAATCTCACAAAAAATAATAATAATAATATAATGATGAGATTTGTAAAACAAGCAAAATTAATAAATCTTATTTAAATCATTTTATCAGACCTGTCAGCAGGCTGAATACGTTTTCATAAACATATGTAAGAGTATGTACATACATACATACATTCATAGTTGACATTTTTTTTTGCAATTAATTTTAATTTTTCTAAATAAAAATTTTTCTAAATAAAATGATTTAAAAAGTGACGGCTATTTTTAACAAAAAAAATTTTTTTTTTGAAAGTAAACTTTTTTTTTTTGCGGTGACAAACATTTAATTTCTTGGTCTGGTTTTAAAGAAGTTAAAGAGTTTGATGAACAACACACAATGGATATCGTGAAGGAATCAGTTTCTGGCTTGGCCAGAAAGATCGCCATATATCTTCTTTCTTCATATACCTTCTTTCTGCTTTTTGGGCTGGGAAGTCATAATTGTTGTTGTTATTGTTCATTATAAAACTATAATTATACTTTTAAGTGTTAATGTAAAGTAAGTCACATCCTTTTTATTTTTGCTGATCTTGGTAACGTTTATTATTAGGATTGATTATATATTTGTATACATTAGCTATATATTTGTATGTATCGATTTCAATATCATTGGCCAGAAGTGACTTAAAATGTTACATGAATAAAGAATACAGAAAGAATAACTGTTGTCTAAGAAGTCTTGCCTATATCGCACCTAATTTTAAAAATTTCCAACCTTGTTGATTCTAACCTTCTGATATCATTATTACGCAGTGGAATTTGTTGCGCATAACAGAAATTAAACTTTGTTTTCGTTACATTATTGTTATTTTTGTTATTCATTCTATAATTTAAAAACTTTATCGATAAAAATTATACTTTACATGAAAAATACAACCATATGTATTTATTTATATTATTATTTACATATATTATTCAATATTATATCCAAAAAAAATTCTTACTTGAGTTTTAACGCATACGTTAGTTACCAAACACATTAGCACTATCATACATTTGTTAAAATTTTTTATGCAAAAACAGTACGTTAACTTTTACATGTAGTAAGGAATTTAATTGTTTTGTTATGGCAACGCCGTTATGTTCAGTTGTAATTTTTTGAATAGTGATGAATAAAAACTAATATTCGAAAACCGAAAAACAAATTTAAAAAATAAAAACTGATTATTATTACATAAAATATCATATTTTTGACAAACAGTTCTGGGATTTACCTTCTTAATAAATAATGAATATGTAATATGTAGTACATTAATGAAATTGAGAAAAAGTAATAGGGGTACTTATCTAGAAAAATTGTTATTATTCGAATAACGATTTTCATTGTATTCGTTTGATTGAAAGCGCATCACTAACATAATTGTTATTTATATTTTTCTTTCAAAATTAATATTTTCAGTTTATATAAAACGGAATGTTTCAATTAATTTATGTAATAAAAATAATAATATCTTTTGTTTTAAAATTTTCCCAATATTGTGCTTTTCAAGAAAAATAATCGGCAAGTCAAGTGTCATTTTAACGTACAGTTAAAGTGTACTCAATTCAACTTTAAACGAATGGTAAGCTAACAATTGTTTTTGCATACAACGTTAGGAAATTTGTCTTAACAATTGCTTACCAAGCTTTGTTAAGTTTTTTTGCATACGGCCGTTGGTCTTTTTGGAGGGATTTTTGAGTGGCAACGCTGGTAGTGTTACAGCCAGTTTATCAATATCGACAGAGTGCTTGCGTGCGCAATCTAAGCGAAAGAAAATTGATGTGTTCGTCTAAATTTGTCTATGCGAACGATGTGTCAAAACTAAATCAACATATATGTAAGAATATACGAACGAATAATGTTGAGATATACAAACCCAATTTGATTCGAATGTGAGTGACTAGCTTTCTTTCGCATTGATTTTCTTTCAAAATTGCTAAACTGGCTGTAGGTCATGTTACATTTTTAGCCAGTTTTATTCGCAACATATTTGGAAAATTTGATTCCAACACTTTAAATGCCGCAGTAGGGTTTGTTTTAGGCTTTCGTGTTGTTATTCTTAAAGTTAAACCTTCACGAACACTACTCCCCTTCTCATCATAACCTATTTTCCTAGTTCCAGTATAATGCACTGCATATGTAGGGGTCATCCCCTGAGTACTGGTCCAAGATAAAAAACAAAATATGTAAATTTTTTTTAGAAAAGAATATGATGGCCCACTGTAGCATATATGTATGTAAACCATTTTTAAATTATTTGTTTTTTGTATATACTTAGAGCTGGAGAGGCCTAACTTTCTGTTTGTCAATAAAAATGCAGAATTTTTATCACATATTTTCCCAACGTTTCATGAATTTTATGCTCAATTCTTCAGGGGATTCGTCTATTTAATAAAGAAATTTTTATTAAATTAGCAACAAAATACGTTGTCCAATAATATAATTACTACAGTAAAACATTTTTATCAGAAAAGAAAACACTACAACATCCCATAAATTGCAAAAATGTCATTAGTTGGGCTGCTAACTACACCTGTTCTGAATGTACCTTCTTTTTAACTTTCATATTTTTTTTTCATTATTATTATAAATTTTTTTTTCATGACAAAGATTTTCGCGTTTTGTTGTGAGCAAAAATTAGTGTCAATTTAAAGATATGCTGGCTTACCTTTTAATATCTTCTCGCTCCTTTTCCATTTTTAAAATTATACCACGTTGTTTTTTCTTGATTGCTGCTATTTGATTAATTAAGCCTTTGGCTTTATAACGAGTCTTTTGTACCTCCAACCAGGCAATTTGACCTTTTGTACGATCCAGCAAAGCTTTTTCGCGCATTTTCAGAAGAGCTGTTAAATGTTGTGATTTATCGGTTTCATTTTGAATAAGTTTTTCGTACTAAAAAAAAAAACAAAATGGCAGATTCAAAACATGATCATTTAAGAAGTTTAAAAGTCGTGGACAAATTTTACTTTATTCTGCACGAATATAAGTATATTCATGTATATACACACTGAGAACACAATATTCATTCAAATATTGAGTACAGAGTAAAACGTGTGAAAACAAAAAAGAGAATGAATTTTCTTCATGTACTCTTTTTAATTCGAATATTCATTTATTCAATTTATAAATGTAAAAGTACGCAATAGTTTAACTGAGTACAAAAAATATCAAGAGAATGAATGAAGTGAATATTATTCGAATATACGTTACATTAATTATTCTACAAAAGCAAAAAATTCTGTTAAAACGAGATTTGCTTTTAAAGTGTATGAGTAATAAAGGCAGACTATGTTAAGCACAATATTCTTTCAAATATTGTGTATGCAATACTACATACATAATGAATTTTTAATGAATACATATTATTAAAAAAAAAAATTCTTTACCAGTAAAAGGAAGAAGTGAATTTGAAACTTACCAAACCGACATTTGAATAGCTCATCGAGGACTCGGACATGCTGTCGTTATTGTCTGTTGGTCTTTCATTTCTTTCGCTACGATATTGTTCGAAAAATTTTACAATTTCACTGCCAATTGAAACACGTTCGTTTGTCCTTGACGGCGAACATGAAGTAAGAAAGGGAGTGGAACGCATTTTGCCACCATTATAACTTGGAGCTTTTAACTCTGGTTTAAGGTGATTTTTTGAAGTAACGCTACTTGTTATTTCATCATCAGCACTTTGAGCAAATTCGGTAGAACTAGCATGTGATGCTGCTTCAATGGCTTGTTGAAATTGAGTTTCATTGAACAGAGATTTTGCGGAATTTTTTTTCCGAAAATCACCACGTGAACGATTTACATGGGTTTTAACGAATTCATCTTGTTCATGAAGATTTGAAACGAGTTCAGTTTTAGTATTATTGGGATTTAAAGGCAAGTTTTCATTGTCATATGACTGGGATTCAAAAGTTTTTTGTAGCTCTTCGGCTATGCTAGAGCTTAAAGCAGTATCTTGAGATTTAAGGGATTTTGTTAATGTTTTCGATTTTGTGATGTCTCTGGTGGATGAGGTGCTATCTGCTTCACTCTGGGTATTGCTGATCGAGTTACTAATGTTTGTTTGATGGCTGGAAATACGTGTTGTGTCTGATAAAATTTGTTTAGCTGACGATTTTGTAGAACGTTGACTACTTCTACTATTTGGAGAGCTGTTGTTGTAGGGTTTTGAATAATTCGTCATTTCTTGAGATATCTCAATAGCACGATTGGATGGCGTTCGTTGTTTATTGTAATTTTTAAAGGAATATTTACTTTTATATAATTCAATGTTTTTCTCTGGCTCATTCAACATGGTTTGTAATAAATTTTCATTATTAGTTTTATATTGTGTTTGATATTTTTCAAAGTGTTTGTCTTTAGTAATTGCAACGTTGCTTTCAATTCTTATATGATCAATTGAATTTTTTTCAGACTGCGTTTCTAGTTCACTGTACATTTCTAAGGGCTTAGCACTCATTCTTGCTTCAGTTTCAGTATAGTTTTTACTAATAGTTCCTACAATTTCAGTATTTTTACTTTGTAAAGATTCATTATTTTCGCTAGCATGTTGCTGTAGTTTTGCATTTCGTTTTTTCTTCGATTGTAAAATGGTTTGCCTTAAAGTTTCTTTTAATTCATCTATTTCATTTAGACGTGTTTCATAAGGCAGGGCCGTTTTCGAAATGGATCTACCTTCATCTTCAGGATTTGATTGTGAGAATTGGCTTTCTTCTTCTGCTGTGGTGTTTGTATTTGTGAACGATTTTAAATCTAAATTAAAGTTCGACGACGTTGCTGCCTTCATTTGGGTTTCATCTTTTTGTTCAGTGGAAAGTGGTTTAATTTTCTCAACAATTTCAAAAATCTGTCTATTTCGTCCTTGAACATTTTCATTACTTTTCTGCATCGATTGCTTAAACTCGCCAATCTCTCTATCAGACGTTGTTGCAGTAGGAGTTTTCTCAAAATCTGAGGAATATTTATCACTCTCGCTGGTTTTCTTAGCTGAAGCAGTGTTTTTCAATTGTTCATTTATTTGTATAACTTGAGATAGACTGCGATTGAAGTCTTCTAATAATTGTGTAAAATCTATTTCTTTATCTTTTTGGGGGGTTTGTTGTGGAACAGTTTCTTTTCTTTTGATTTTTAATTTGTCTATTTTCTCCATTGACAAAGGACTTACTGGCCGTGGCTTAACAAATTCAAAATCTTTTTGAGCCGGATTAAGCATTTTTTCTGGACTGCTGAATATCTGAGAAGACAAAGAACCCATTTCGTCTTCGGAATGTGTAAGTGCATTGCTTTTAGAGTGCAAATAAGTTTTTCTAGATTCTGTTCTTAAGGATGAGACTTCTGTCAAGGTATTTGAAATAGGTACTGGTAACGAAACTGAGGAGAAATTTGAATTGGCATCAGAATTTAAGCTTTCCATGGACTTAAAAGTTGAGCTTGATTTGGAATGTTGAGCGTGTTCTTTGAACTTCTCATGATTTGTATTTAAGGATTGTAAAGATTTGTGTGAGCTGGTGGGTTGAGTATGCTTAGCTTTTAGACAGTCTTTAGTCTCGAAATGTTTAATATTTGTTTTAGATTTTGTATGCTCTTCTACGGCAATTACAGTAAGAGTATTATTTTCCCGATATTGGTTGTCTACCTTATGCGCTCTTTCTTTTATCTTTCTATGCGCAGGCAAAGGTCTCAACTGTGCGAGTTTATTTTCCTTGACACTCTCTGTCTCTTGCGGGTTTTTATCCAAATCTGCTAGCTTTGCTTGGTAACTTTTAACTTTTTTATTTTGTTTATATTCCAAGTTGTCCAACGATTTCCTTTTGTTTGTTTCTATCTCTTCATTTAAGCCGGTTATGGAAGTCTCTTGATTTTGTTTGTTTCCATCAGTTGCTCTTGTTGCAATAGGCTGAGCTATAGACTCAAGTTTTCTCCTAACAGCCATAATGAAATTATAAGGATAAACTTGTGTGGCGGAAGGTCTTAACCAATAAGATAATTCATTCGGCGCAGGTTCTTCCTTTTCTTTTCTAGTGCTAAATTTTAAATTGTTTTCTGTTAGTTCAAAATCAGTTCTCTTAATTTCTTTATCTTTTATAGGACATTCTCCTTGTATTTCTTTTCTGTTTTGCAAATTATTAGTTTCTTTGTTATTTTTATTTTCTGCAGGATCCTTTAGTTGTCTTGTGAGCATTTCCAAATTTTGGTTTTCTTTATCGAAATTGTAATTTCTGTGGCTTGCTAACGAAAAACCTTTATCATTTACAGTTTTTCTTAAAAGGCCAATACGTTTGTGATTTTCCGCTAAAGGCGTAGTGGACGGCTTTAAAACATTATTCAAACTTCGATTTGATCTGTAAGAGATTCCCTGAACAACTTCCTTCGATGATGGTTTGATTTCATTTGCAAAACCTTCGGGATTTGATTCCTTTCTTAAATTTTCTACCGATCTTTGTGGCATGCCATTTTTTAAGTCTTGTTTGTTTTTTTGTGGTTTAGTTCTGACTGATACATTGTCTAGGCGATTTAAGTTTTCTAGAGTTTCCAGTTTTTTCTCTGGCAACTTTGCTACTTCTTTATATGCGTCTTTATTTTGTAAATTCTTATTTAAAAATTGTTCTTTCTTTTGCATACTTTTGAAAGCCAATTTCCGTGTATTTTTCTTAAGTTCCTCCAAACGTTTCTTAATTTCTTCTTTTTCTATTTTCGATCTTATAGTGGGATCTTTTAATAAATTCTCCTTCCTCTGCTTGCGTTGCATCTCCATATAACGGCGGGCTTCTTCAGGATTATAGTTCAATTTTTTGTTCATTTTTGTTTCCTTTGCACTTAATGGCCATTGTGAAGATTTAGATCTGGTTTTATTAGTGGCAGCTGTTGTGGAGCCAGTCCTAGCTGTGTCTCTCCTAGCTAGTCTTGAATTAGATGAATCCAGGGCTTGTATTAGATATTCTGCTCCTGTTTTGCTGCGACCGAAAAAGGGGGTTTCTTTTTCCGCCTTTATCACATTTTCAATCTTTTCTGCAGTAATCTTACTACTTGTAACTTGTTCCTGAGGTACATCCTCTTTATCCGTTATCGGTGATTCCTGAGAGGAAATTTCTTCGGTTTTTTGTGGCGATTTCATTTTATTTAACATTTCTTGAATTTCTATTATTTCTTGATCACGCTCCTGTTTTTTCTTAGCAAAATCTTCCAACTGTTGTGAAGAATGGGTGGATGCCATCGTTTGCTGCTTTAAATCATTTCTTAATAAGATTTGTGTTCGTAAGTCTTTTGCCGAAGCTTGTGTTACTGCGATAAAATAGTATTTATGTTTTAAATTAAATATTCTTTCAAAGAGAGTTTCTTACCTGGCGGCGGTTTTCCAGATATCGTTGACGTATTTAAAGCAAACTTGTTTGGTGGTTGTTCGATTGTTGTTGTAACATTCCTTAACATTTGCTGTTCTTTCGCTGTTTCTGCACTGCCGCTGAGAGCGTTATTGCTGCTGGTATTTGCAGACATGGTTTTGCAATTTTTAATAACAACAATCCTTTTGTTTAATTAGGCGCTTGACAAACAAAACGTATTAATTTTTGCATTAAAGTCAGTAATATTTTTTGTATTCAAAACGTTTGATATTTTTATTGAAACTTCTTTAAAAAGAACTACGTATTACATATACACAAATATGTACATTTTTTTAAATTATTGCCTGGACACTAAAATTAGCCTTATTTTTCATTCAGTTTTTAACAAATAGGGCAAAAATAAGAAAGGAAATTATAAAATAATGAAATTTTTTCACTTCAAACAGGTTTCCACTACAGCCAACGGGAGAAAAACACTATCGCTGCATCCGTATTGCTGTTGTTGTAAACAGTTTGTTTATAACAGGGAAGCTTTTAATGGTAGTAAAAGACAATAGTTAGCTAAAAGTACTTAAAATAAACCGCTCAAATTATTTGTTACATCAAATTTAATTCTTTTTTAAGGTGGTGAGAATTGCAAATGCTTCTATAATTAAAAAAAAATTAAAAAAAAAAAAAAAATAAAGGCCCTAAGCTGTTTAATTAATTAATGCAAAAAAGGTAAGATTCAATGGTTTCTACATTATCGGCTTAAAGAGAAGCTTAATTTTTCGTATATAAAATAATAGTCTTTTTACATTAAATTAATGCAGAAAAGGGTAAGATTCAGTGGTTGCTACATTATCGGCTTAAATGAAAGCTTAAATTTTCGTAAAAAAAGCTATAGTCTTATAAGTGTATTACAATCATCAGAAGAAAAATTTAGTTTTTATACACACAACTCAAATTTTAACCACTTACACAATTATTAATATTTATTAAGACGTCAGAAGCGTAAATTAAATATGAAGTAGGTCCCAGTATTCTACCTTGGAGAGGTAGATTCGCTGACTTCGGCTTATAAAATCACCTTCTCTGAGGACAAGTTTTCGGCCACATATTTTGTGCATTACACTGTCGTGCTACACTTTACAAAATGCTTGGGAAGTGTCAATGAATAGAGTTGAACAACTTCGAAAGTGTTATGACATTTACTAGTCTGTATGTTTGTTCTGTACTGTGATAATTAACATTTTCCGAATAGTTTTAAAATTGTTGGTAATAGACTTATTGGTCTGTATGATTCTAATTTAGGGGTGTCAAGCGCCCCAACACGTTTCGCCGTTACTCAATGTTTACACACGCAAGTGCAAGTGCAAAAAACCCAATACATACCCATATTTTTACTAATACATTCACACACCTGCAAGTAGTAGCCTCACTTGCAACTGATTTTGGTTGGCAGTGATTTTTTCACTTGCATGCAAGGAGAAACAAACAGTGTTGCCAATAGATATTTCATTTTAACCTTAATGGGTATTTTTCAAGGAAATTTTTTTAAAATATTAAAATTTTTAATTGTATGCCGAAAACATAATATAAAAACACGAAAATAAATAAACATCTATAACTTATTTTTTATTTGGAATACAAATTTATTATTTAAATTGTGAAAAAATTGTGTGCATAATATAATTCCCCTGTAATATTGCTATGCTAAAACTTTGGCAGCACAGACATTAAAAGCGCATGTAGTACAAAGGCGTACAACGTTTGTCTTCGACGACATTTTGAAAATGAACTTGCACTTGAGTGTGTAAACAATCGTGCAAATTGCAAGTGTTTTTATTATTTTTTTCGATGTACTGGTTGTTAATATGTACACACAACTTGTAACAAGTTACTTGTATGTCTAAACGCAGTGTTAAAGGCAAAAATAGTACGTAATTTTGCAACCATACTGGAACTAAATATAACCGCCTTATAATATGCTACAGTTTTCTGTTACGCTGGTACACGTTAAAATTAAATTACCTAAAATCACTACAAAATTAGAAATGACAATGACAGCCCATAGAAAAATTTTTAGAAAAGATTTACACGTACATACATATTTGTAGGAAGCAACATAGTAAATACTGCCGTTTCAAATACAATTCACGGAAAAGTCAAAATTAATAAAAGCTTACACAATCAAACTCAGAATAATTTCAGGCATATCAAGTATACTTTTATCTCTTGCTTGAAGTTTTAAATTACATGTAAGTATTTACATACATACATACGTATATTAATTAATTACATTTATTTAAAGTCTGCTATAGAAAAATTATAAATCTAAACTTCTTTTCTTATAATTAAGTTTTATTCACAATATTAGCTTTTAATATTACGCCACAGTCGTAAAGCAGGTCTGGGCTGGGGAACAGCAGTTCTCGCGTCATCGTAATTATTTCTTAAATGCGGTCAGGCTTGTCGTTGATGTTTGGCCTTCGAGAAAAGTATAAACAGCCTGGTTTTTATGTTTCGCAGCTGTCATAGGAGCTACTATTCTTGGAAATTTCCAAATCTACTGATGGGTAAGGTAGCTCCTATGAAACATCGTCATATAGACAGCAGGGAGACATAAAAAAACAAGCTGTTTATAGGTATCTTTTTTTTCTTAAGTGTTCCAAGAGGCGGCATCGTCGTCACATCAATATCAGGTGTTAAAAATCTTGATTGTACATACCTACGACTCGGATAGCAATTATCTGTTCTTTGATAGGCCTTCGATATTTCATTAACTATACCTACATATATAGGCTGTCGACAATATTCTATCGTAACCTCAATTTTTTACGTTGCCTTCATATGACTACGATAACGCCTACATAATCAAAATTATGCTTGCTATCTAGCTTTCTCATCAATACACTATTTTCGCACATCACTGGAATATTCAGTCAACAGCATAGGCATAAAAATTTTCACACCCGTCCAAAAAATACGTTGTAATATATTACAACAGTCCTCGCAACTCGTGTTACACCACTGCGCTTGTTTATCAAGGAAACTATAGACAAATGTATACTATTTGTCAAAATGTTATCCTATCCATAAAGGCGTATGCATGTGCTATGTACATACATAAAATATTGAACAGCTAGGCTCTTACAAATTTAAATGATTAATAAAAAAAATATGTGATAAACATTATTTTCAAGAACTTTATTAAAAATATGTACATATAGATATGTATGTACAAGGCGTCAACTGTACTTTACAAAATTATTGTAATTTGATATATTAAAAGTAGACGAAACCCTTAAGAGGAGTAAGTGCCCAAAAATGCCTCACACATGGGACAGAAATGGTTGGCATTGCGACATGTGTCCATACAATATGGAAGGCAGCAGCAGCATCTAAAATAAATATACAAGCATAATATTAAAGCATAGAGCAACAAGCGTGACATAGTTTCTTGAATGTTTTTTTACATTTCTGTTTTAAAATTAGTAAATACATCTTCACATATTTATGCATATGCACATGTAGGTATACACAAGCACAAACTTCAAACGTATTTTTAAATGAGCTATACTTACATTCCTGTGAGCAATAAACAGGCAATATGAGTTTTAGCTGTTGAACGATGACGAACTTTTGTTGTAATGCGGCAACGACAGCTTGGACAAGTCATTTCCACAGATTTCGGACCTACAGGCCGGAAAGTAGTTTGCAGATTAGGTGTTGTAGTTATTTGCACCGAAGGTGGAACATTAACGGCCATTTGGGGGTTGTTAGTGTACCTCGGTTGCATATTATTTGCTCGATCCATGTTAGCCTGCTGTTGGTCAATATATTCCAATTTATCCGAATCCATTGTTCACAGATCTCTTTTTTTAAGCACCGATATAACCCTTAAGCGTCTCTTTTCTTACTGACCCCAACGGAGATTTTCACAAAACCAAAATAATAAATAGTAGACGAAAAATTTCAAATTTCAAGATGGTTATCGATGCAATGTTGCCACGGTGGATATTTTGCTCGACATTTTGGTGGGGAAAAATAGTGATATTAAAAAAGCTTTTCAACTTGTTACCGTGCATAAAATATCATTAAGGCCCAAATAAACTATGCAAACCGTATGGCAAACACACTCTTTCCGTTTGCACATAAACGGTACAAACATAAATTAATTATTTTTTTTTATGTTTTTAATGAGCTTAGTCGGCGATTGTTTGGTGGCAATTTGCTCGCCATATTATTTTAAAAATAATAAAAAAAATTTTAAAGTAATAAAGAAATTTGACTTTCGTGCAAACATGCTTCTAATATTTGTACAAATAAGCAACACTGATGTGGAAAAATCATTAAAGGCCCTGATTCACTATCCTACACAATCGTACGATTCATCGACAAGAATCAAATCTAAAAGTTTTGCCTATTTTACAAAATTGCTTCAAAATGGTGTTGTATTGCCACACTATTAAACAAGAATGATTGTAATAATTTATATGTACATATACTCGTAGTAAGTTAATTAAAAACTATTATTATTATAATAATTCTACAATTAAGTTTTTTATTCGCTATTTTTAGCTTTTACCATTTATACCAATAAAAATTATAAATAGCTTGTTTTCTATGCTTCCCAGCTATCTATATGTCGACATTTCATAGGAACTACCCTAATCATCACTAGACTTTGGAAATTTTTGAAAGATATTCTCAAACATTCAACTTTATATCCCAACAATATAAATAAATTGTTGAGAATTTAAAAGAAGAATGCTCTAATAATACCTGTCAAAACACAAAAAACAAGCCTTTTCATTTATACACCTCTCTAACATTTCTTTACACCTTTCAAACAAATGAACAACCGTTGGTTGCTACGATTTGCTTTTTGAAAATCTGCTTTTCGATACTTTCAAAAAAGCAAATAGTAGCAACCAACGGTTGTTCATTTGTTTGAAAGGTGTAAAGAAATGTTAGAGAGGTGTATAAATGAAAAGGCTTGTTTTTTGTGTTTTGACAGGTATTATTAGAGCATTCTTCTTTTAAATTCTCAACAATTTATTTATATTGTTGGGATATAAAGTTGAATGTTTGAGAATATCTTTCAAAAATTTCCAAAGTCTACTGATGATTAGGGTAGTTCCTATGAAATGTCGACATATAGATAGCTGGGAAACATAGAAAACAAGCTATTTATAATTTTTATTGGTATAATAATTCTACATTATTTCAATTTATTTCTCAAGGCGCCAACAATATTGGCTTATTTTTCAAAATAAATACCGCTCGGATCGCATAAAAACTATAATTTTATGAAATTTTTCAAATCGCACGATTCGTCAACAAATCGGTCATACAGTTACATTTTAATTATGGCCTCATGAGGCTTCTGCGAATATGAGTTTGAGATTTAAATTTCTTTAAAAATTAAGAGAAATTGAATGGCGTACATAAAAAGTCGAAAACAGTCACATATGTTGGACAGTTTTTTAAAATTATATACGTATAGGAAACTTTATTTATTTATGTAACTATACAGTTGTAAATAAATTTGCAAAGTATAGGATGCACAGCATGGGCGGAATAACGAAGAATATATGTCCAGAATGGTATTAACAGTAAATCGTTGCGGTGCTATGACTAATTGTATCGACTTATGGCGTCGCATAGAGTGTCGCCACGTGGTTAAAAAAAAAAAACTGTAAACTAATACATTTAGTTGAGGTAGACAGGTAACTAAGTCAGCTTTTACATTTGTACAGACGACGGGCAGACAGACGAAATTTGATGGTGCGGTAACGAAAATTTTCGGTGGGGGAGAGTGTGTAGTACACGACTCTCTGTACTAGACATTTGTGGACATTCTTTGTTTCTCTTTTTAACTTTTCGTATTTCTTATGTTGTTGCTTCATATCATTATTCTCATATCAACATCAACTTCATGTAAACACACTAGCTGTGCTTAAAAAAACAACAACAACAAAAGAAAAACGAAAAGTTTCTGTCTGTCTATTAATTTCTTAAATGTAAAAGGTTTAGGCAAGACCAAAAGAGAATTGAAAAAATGTCTGCCCATCGTCTGTACAAATGTAAAAGCAGACTAATGACAGTGAGAAGACGCAAAACTCTCGAAGGCCAAACAACAACGAGGAGCCTGGCCACACTTAAGAGCTGTTCTCCAGCCCAGAGGTGCTTTACAACTGAGGAAACTTTAAGAGTTTTACCTAACACTTGAATTTTAAAACTCCTATATTTTAGTGTTTGAGTATGACGTTTGTACTCAAGATCTTAAAGATCTCTATACACTTAATGATTCTTATGCACTTGGTTATACCGATAAAGTTCCCACAAAATAAAACTTTTTTGTCTAGCATTGACCTTAAATAATTTTTTTATGTTCAGTATTAAAGTTTGAATACTTATTGTTAGTTCATTTTGAATATCCAATAAGTAAATGAATGAAAAAAAACTTGGGGGGTTACTCTCTATTGCGATGCGAAAGAATTGGTACCATGTATTGCGTTTTCGTATTTTCTTTTCGCAATTAATTTTCCCTTTCACACATTTTATTTTATCATTCTTCACTATTGTTTATTTTATGGTACATTTTCAAACAATTTCGCGAGAAAGTTTGCACTAACAGCACTGAGTACCAAATTATACTCTTATCGCATCTACCTTTCGCATCGCAATAAAGAGTACCCCCTTGGTTATACGTCACAATAAATTGAAAAACTTTCAACTAATTGTGATTTTTCCCCATTAACATGCAACAAGACGTCGAACACAAGAAATCATAGTCAAGTGTGCAACATAAGCGAAACTAGAGTAACATGTAATATAATAACTTTCTTATACACAAGAAAATTGTATTTTTATAATGTTTTCCAAATATCCATTCTATATTTTCATACAGAATTTTCTCATATAAATACATACATATGTATTTACAATATATGTATGCATAACAAACAACATTTTTGTGCTACTATTTTGGAGATTTTTAAAGTTCTTAACAAGCATCACGTAATATGAAGCTGGCAATACTGATAAAAAGCTTGGTTTATTAAAAGTGTTGTTAACTCGTTTAATAAATGAAAAATAAAGCAACGTATGTTTTAAAAGTAATTGAACCAATTTCGTTATTGTATATTATTTTTATATATTATAGTTTTAATATATTTTTTTAGATAACAAAACATAAAATGGAAATATTTCAACCCTTTTTTATACCTACCACTTATTCCTAAATGAGAATGAATAGTTTTTATAAATTCGGACAACACACTGGCTAGTTCACCAGATTTATCAGAATTCCACTATTTTCTTTTGGGTATATTTGAAGATTATATGTGAACAAGCCCGAGACAATCTCTTAAGTTGTAAAAATGCACTAAAAAGATACAATCATTGCGACTTTAAAGCGAGAAAAACTTAAAAAAAAAGTTGTCATCGCCAATACTGTCGCAACCAAAAATTTTTGCGATTGCTTCAAGCCATTCTTAAATGACCAAAAATTAACAACTCATGTAAACTAATATACTTTTGCAGACATTAAGAAAAACATGTGATTCAGTTAGGTAAACATGTAAAAATATGCCGTCTGCAGGCAACTTAGGTAGGATATTGCAAGGTAAGCCCGCCGGGCATAGTCAATTTATTTCTGACAGTACTGTTTTAAACAACCCTTTGTGATAAGCTGTTTTTTTTTTATTAATAAAAAAAAAACGCGTGATTAGCCTTCATCTAACAGGATTTTTTTGTTTACATGCAAACTAATGAGCCAGTTGTTCTTAAGCTGTTGTTTGACGGACTGCTCGCAACGAGCCGTTTTTAAAACACCAGTATTTCGTTTTGGAGTTAGTTTTGCTGATGAAAGCAAATTTAATCTATTGAGATGTGAGGGTATTATAATAGCAAAAACCAAATACCCTAAATCTACATCATTTACGCAGCTCAATTAAAAACGTTGGTGTGGGTGTGCACAAATATCATGTGTGTCGAAAATTTAGCTGTTATTGATAGAAATCGTAAAACAATATATTATAAGGTGCGGACACGTTTTTTGAAATCGTGCAGACCTAAACGTTATAGAAAAACTCTGATCACAATTTGAGAAAATTATTCGCAATCACAATTCAATCAGTTTTTAAACCTACCTTGCAAGAAGAATTCCACCTTTCCAAGATGGAATTTATTTTCGAACTATTTATTTTAAATTATTCCTGAAGTATTTTTGATGAAATTGAGGTATATATTGATGAAAAGGGCGGTTTGCTATTATTTGCCGATAGAAAAAACAAAATGTGTGAAAAAGAACTTTAAAAATAAATGTTGAAAAAATTAAAAGAGGTTTGTGTACAAAGTAAATGCAGATTGTTCCAAGGTGCATTAACGTCTACAAGGTGGTAGTGCTACGGCATGTGACAGTTTTTTGCTACTGACAATATAGTAAGCCATTAACGTCCAGTGCAAAAAAATAGAGCCATATTGTTAAAACTAGAAATGTAGTAAACTATTTAAAAAGGAAAAACATTAAAATCAAGTGTAATGACTGAAGAACCTTCAAGAAGCAAAGACGGTACGTGAAGATCAAGATACACACCAAACGTCATAAATACCATTATTTGCGAAAAAGTGCTTTCTCTTTTACTAGTTCTGGACAATCTTCCTTATCAAAAAATTTATTTAAATATATCACCTACAAATATTTAAAAAAAATTTAATAATACCATATTGTAAAAGCCGTAATTTTTGAAACAAAAATCGTCATTTTCCTAAACTTGAGCATGGACATCGTCAAAATGACGATTTATCGTCAAATCGAGTACTGTTTTGTCTCCCGTCCTGTGCACACGTCTTTTGTTACTGTTATTTTCTATATATGTATGTATGTTCATTAATTAAATTCGTATGAAATCAAATTGCACTGGAATAGGTAGCAAGCTGTCTACACGTGTTTCTTTTTTTTCTCTTTTTTTTACCATTGTCCGTATTTTCTACATACATATCGCTCCTTTATTGCAACATAACTAAAAAAAAGCTTGTTTCAAGAAAAAGGCATTTCAAATTTTTAGTATCCATGCAAGTCTTAGAAAAGGTTTTAAGAAAATATCTCTTAAAGAAAACAGTTTAAAAGTAATTTGAATAAATTTTTGGCACAATGTAGTATTGTTAACAATTCTACATTATTGATTCGAAAACCTTATTTTTTGATATATGACTATGTTGCAATACATTATTAATTTCGTATGAAATCAAAGTGCACTGTAATAGATTGCAGTATGTGTACACGTGTTTCTTTTTCTTTTTTTTTTTGACGTTTTTCATCGTTGTCCGTGTTTTCTTTATATATTCAATATTAATTTATATTCAATGCATTTCATTACCTTGTAGTGTCGAAGGTGTTGGACTAAATTTTGCTAATCTGAGCAGTGTCGAAGGTATATACACTGGGCACTGATCAGTTTTAACTTATATAATTCCAACATTTTAAATGCTGCAATAGAGTTTGTTGTAATCTTTCGTCTTGTTATTGTTAAAGTTAAACCTCCACGAATACTACTTCCTCTTTCCTCCTCATCAGAACCTATTTTCCTAGTTCCAGTACAAAGCGCTGCAAATGTAGGGGTCATCCCCTGAGTACTTGTCCAAGATAAATAAAAATCCGGCAGCTATTATATTATTTTGAATTAAAGCTTTAAGTTTTTTTGCATACGGCCGTTAAAAATTATTTTGTGAACATAAAAATAATATATAAAATAAAAATAATTTATAATTGTGAAAAGGTATTTTCACAGTTTATAATTGTGAAAAAAGTTACAAATATATTTGACAAGCTTAGCTCCCCACATGCCTGTTTTTGTTGTAATTTTGCTCTAGTGCTTGCCACCGTGTAGACGTTACTGCACATTGAATTGTTCTAACCATGTCGATTTGTTGTACTTAACGTAAAAAGTTTAAGAATATCTGACATCAATAATGCATGATTGTTATTAAATGTAATAAATATGTGTATGTACATGCATATACATATGTACATATATATACTTATGTACATTTTTTTCTAAAACAATTTGGTACTTTCCTATTTGCTGACTTAACAATTTTTTGTTTATTCTAAAAAAATTTTAAACAATTAAAAATAATATTGAATGCATACGTACTCATACCCACGTACATACGTATGTATATACATATGTATGTGGTAAGTTTCTGTGAACATTGTATGATTGGATGTAAATTTACATACATATGTATGCGCGTACATACTTATGTGCATACCAATTTAAAAGTGGTGTAAGGGACTAGCTCCAAACATGTATGTAGATTCGCTAGCTAATTTTGCACTACCGCTAGCCTAGCTACAATCTACCGCACATGTATTTGAGTGGCGAATTTAACACGGGCTTGTCAATAGAGGTGGCGATTGACCCGTCTCTGCTTTACCTATAGCCAGCTAAAGGGTTAGCTACAAGTTTCTGCATATAGTACCAGACCTGAGGTGCAATCCTTATGCTAGCCACTAGTAGCCGTCGAAAGAACTAGCCCCAGAAAACTACCACATTCGCCACCCTCCTTCGCTATTCATATTAAAACAATTTAAATTTTGTAAACAGTCAAATTACATAAAAATTTTTACGTAAAAGCAGTTGTGGTTATAAAACCAGACTATAAATTATACGAGTAATACAGGAAATGAAAAATTCCGCTATTGGTCTGTATATACCCGAGATGTAGCTTAAACCAATTTTTCCATGAAAAAAATATTTTACTTAAAAGCAGTTCTGATTATAAAAGGAGATTACTATAATGCAGAAAATTTCCGATATCGGAGATATAGCATAAACCGATTTTTCAATGAAAATTTCCTTGCAAGATTACCTTTTTGGCATGGCGATTACAAGGCAAAAACAATATTCTGCGATATCGGTCCATTTACATATATCCTAGTATATTCAGTTCAAATTTTTAATATACTTATGTACTATATATTTAAGTGACTATCGTGAAAGGTGTTTTGGATTCGGCCCAGCCAAATATACTACACCCTTACTAGTTTTATTTACATTTTTTAAATAAAGAACATGCACAAAAATTTAAATGGCGCTGAAAAGGTAAACAAAATTTGACAGAGAAAGTGCCGCCATATTAAACGAATTCGCCTGAGTTCGCCGATGCATCCACCTAATAATAAATTCGCCTTGTTTGCAACTAGGCATAAAGTAGATTTCAAGGCGAACTCGATTAATATGGCGGCACTTTCTTTGTCAAGTTTTGTTTACCTTTTTTGGCGCCATTTAAGTTTTTGTGCATGTTCGTTATCAACTACTTTTGACAGCTTAAGTGTGAATTCGCCTTTTTACACAAACAAAATACCTGTTGTTTTTTTTATTGTTGTATTGTTGTAGCGAAGCGGTTACCTTGTTTTTTGTATCATGGGCATAAAGTAGATTTCAAGGCGAATTCGATTAATATGGCGGCACTTTCTTTGTCAAGTTTTGTTTACCTTTTTTGGCGCCATTTAAGTTTTTGTGCATGTTCGTTATCAACTACTTTTGACAGCTTAAGTGTGAATTCGCCTTTTTACACAAACAAAATACCTGTTGTTTTTTTTATTGTTGTATTGTTGTAGCGAAGCGGTTACCTTGTTTTTTGTATCATGGTAGATTTCATTTTGTATGGGAAATCTTCTCAAAATTACTAGATTTGGCTTGAAATCTCGAATGAGCAGATTTCGCATGGGTGTAAATAGACTATTACTCGAGGTACAGCGTAGGACATGCTACATTTTTAGAAATATATAAATTATTGCAACCATACTTGTATAAAAGTGTCGCCTACGACGACATTTCGAAGCGGTTTTGTAAAGTCGGCCAGACTTTTAAAACATTTTTAAATAAAAAAACTAAAATATTTTTAAATAAAAATAGTTTAAAATATTTTTATCATAAAGTTATTTTGAGCCTCTGCAGTTTATTCCTTTAAATTCCTGTTGTACATTTAAGGCTGGAAAACAAAAAGTTGTCTTTTCAATTTTCATCAACTGGCTGACCATTTACAACAATAATGTGTGCCGATGGAAAAGGGGGGGATTGGGAAACTATTAATTTAGTATTGTTTTTGTTTTTCTCTGAATACTCGTAACAAAAATATGCACATATGTACATACATATTCGAAAATGAGTCTGTTTACAAAATCAGTTTTGTTGCCAAGTGACTTTTTATTTCATTCGATTTTAGCCAAGTCTTAAATGAATGAATGAATGTAATTAAATTGTTTTTATAACAAAACATAAATGCAATTGAATTTTTTCTCTTTTTTTTCTTGTTGTAATTATTCAACTGTTTTTCTTGTTTTAATTTTAAAATGGTTTCATTAAGTAAAATTAGGCCAGTAAGTGAAGCAGTGCAGTGAAATAATTCAATGTAATTTTCTTCTAATTATGCACATACATACATACATACATACGTATGTATGATGTATGCAAGTATATATTTTGTTTTCTTCATTTCTAAATGTGATTTTCATGAGTCCTTTATAAAACTTAGTAGTTTTTTATTATATTTTTTTGAAAAACAAACGCGTAGGTTTTTTTTTCCTTTTAGCTTTACAACTGCTGCCAATTTAGAGATTTACGTTAAGCCGCTTTTATTTCATTATTACTTCATATTTTTTTTTTTTAAAAAAAAGAGCTTTGGATATTTTGTAACAAATTTATAAAATCAATAAATTCTAAAAGTGCACACTTGCTTAAAGCGCGTGGGAGGAAATGGGAAATATGTTACGATATTTATGTCCACTTCAGTTGCATTAATTTGTGAGAACTAGAAAAACTAAATTTTTGTTTAATTGACTGTTGAGAAATAATTTTGAATTTCGTGAGAGATCAGGATCAAGGCGAATTCATTATTAGGTGGATGCATCGGCGAAAAAGTTTTGTTTACTTTTTTCGGCGCCATTTAAAATTTTGTCGTGTTCTTTATCAACTATTTTTGACAGCTTAAGTGTGAATTCGCTTTTTTACACAAACAAAATACCTGTTGTTTTTTTTATTGTTGTATTGTTGTAGCGAAGCGGCTACCTTGTTTTTTATATCATGGATCAGGATATACTAAAATGAAAAAATAAGAAGAAAACTGATGTTAACATAAAGGTAGTAGTAGGTAATGCGGCATTTAAATCATATCATTTTTATATATGTACATGTCGAAGGTTGCCTCCAGTAAAACCTATACCAGATGGGCATGTACGAGGGAAATTATGCACAACACACTATTTTCCATTGCAAACGCTAGAATAAGAACTGAAGACCGTAAAGAAACGATAACAATAGAGAACATCTTTGAAAATATGCCAACATATGAATGCAGCTGGAATTCTGTTGCCGAATATGTTGAATTCCTTCTAATGCTGCCACCTAATAATTGCACCGTGGGCTGGTCCAAATTTGTATTGAAAGACTGATTTTAGTATTTTGCAAAGTGAATTTAGTGCCTTAGGTATTTCAAAATAATTTTGTGAAAATAATAATAACTTAAATAAAAATTGTTTATAATTGTGAAAAAGTACTTTTATAATTTATAGTTGTGAAAAAATTTCAAATATTTTTGATAAGAATAGCTCTCAATACGTCTGTTTTTGTTGTAGTGTTATAATTTTAGTCTAGCATTTCCAACAAGACAACTTTACCAGGTAGTGTTATAAGCACAGATGTTTTTTGCTTTCATGCCGGAAGATTGCCAAAATTTTGTTTACAAGCTGTAGAGTAATTCTGCGAAAACACATAAGGCCGTATTCATAAAAAACATTGTATGTTTATTAAACTCTTATTTGACAAAAGGTGTGTTCATTTACTTCGCTAGTAAAAATTAGCAACGAGAGAGTAACAAGAAAATGTAAATGAACACTTTACTAGGTAAAATTTGCAAGTTAGAGTAGTGTTGTAATGTATAGGTATGCATGAGTACTTAGTAGCTAACCTTATATTTTTCGGACAAATTATACATATGTATATTATTATAAAAAAACAAGTAAGAGTGTAGTATATTCGGCTGGGCCGAATCTAAAATACCCTTCACGATAGTCACGAATATGTATAGTATATTAAAAATGTGACCTAAATATGCTCGGTTATATATGAACCGATATCGGAATTTTCTATTTTCTGTATTTTAGTAACCTTCTTTTATAACGAGAATTGCTTTTCAGCAAAAAAAAAAAAAATTTTTTTTAATGGAAAAATCGGTTCAGGCTATATCTCGGGTATATATGGCCCGATATCGAAAATTTTCATTTTTCATATTCATATGACCCTATTTCCTTACCAGAACTGCTTTTGAGCACCAAAAAGTTGTTTAGGTTCGCTTACGCGACATTTTCATGAAAAACCAGGTTTGGGCTATATCTCGGGTATATATGGACCGATATCGGAAATTTTCATTTTCCATATTTATGTAACCTTATATAATTACCAGAACTGCTTTTGAGCAAAAAAAAGTTATTTAGCTTCACCTATGCGACATTTTCATTAAAAATCCGATTTGGGCTATATCTCGGGTATATATGGACCGATATCTGAAAAAAAAATTTTTTGTCTTTTAGTCACCATGCTTAATAAGTGTGTGAAGTTTGAAGCAAAACGAACAACTTTTGTTTTCAAAAATTTTCATACAAAACTGCAAAAAAAAATGGCTTTTTTCGGAATTTTGAATATATCTCAGCTATACGTGGACCGATATTACTGAATTTCAATAGCAAACCCATGAATCAATGGGGTAAAAGAATGGTGAAAGAAAAAAGTTTCTAAGTCTAATGGTTTTCTCAGAAACGGTATTTCAACAGCGGACAGACGGACAGACGGACATCGCTTAATCGACTTTTCCATTAATTCTGATTCAGAATATATATACTTTATAGGGTCGCAAAAAAAAACTGTAGAAATTACAAACGGAATCACAAACTTATATATACCCTTTACATTTTTGTGAAGGGTATAATAATGTGATTATGGTCATTTATATTCAGGGGCCTAATCACCGCATATGATATCGAATTAACTATCGTATCGAATAACATTACGATACATCTAGATTATGGCAAACAATGCATATCGGATCGTAATTTAAATAAAATGTAATAGATTGAAGACCATACGTTTCTTAAAAGTACGAATACAAAAAACAAATCCTTTAACTTTTTTATATTATTGCAATACAATTTGTTCGATATCGTATGCCATGATACCAAAATGAAAAATTTCGATAATTTTGCTCGATATCGTATGAGGTGATTTGGCCCCAGAATTGTGAATTGTCGTGATTGGCGTTTTTCCAGTACGACTTATTATAGAATAATGAAAAGTTTAACAATTTTATTTAACTAATACTACTAGGTGTAGTCAAAATACGCTAAACAATATAAATTAGCTATTTTTGAATAAAATATCTCTTTTCAATTAGTTTATATGTTAGAACAGCCTGCCTATACATTGCATTTTTATTTCAAATGAATTTCAAAAAGTATAGTACCGAGTAGCTACAGTCTTTACAATACTAGAAATAACAGCTGCTCTGTAAAAATTAAAGGAATAGAAAACAAAAACATTTCAGAGGTTAAAACTAGAAAAATATTATAAAATTTAAAAATAGGAGGATCTAAGTGTCAATTTAACTACTCCCCTAAAAATTTTAAACACATCCGAACCAGTAAATTTGCCGGAACACCCTTTGCTACTGATGCTGCTAGATACTGTGCTGTTTAGTTCATTAGACATTTTATTTTACTTTTGTTGTTAATAAGTTACACAAAAATAAATTTGTAATCTTTTTACTACTTTTTATCGTTTTAAAAGTTTACATACATTTACAATTTCTTAAATTTTCCAAAATATTTTTATTTTTAACTAGGTTTAGAAATATTGTTTTGTAAATACAAACACAAAACAGCTGTTACAATAATTATTGCAAGTAAAAATTTTACTTGCAAGAATTTTTCTGTCTCTCATTTCTTTCCGCTCTTTTGACAATCTCTCGTTGCACATTTTTTGGGTTAGTGAACGCTTTCTAGTAACAATTGCTCCAAATTTGTAAAAATTTTTAGTAAATGAACACAACTAAATTATGTATAGAAATTACATTACATTATTTTCTACCAACAAAATAAATTTTTTTTTTGTGTAGCATTTATTGTAATTGGAGACGTTAATACGTTGTTAAGTGGTTACAATGATTGGCATGAGTTTATACCTACATAAGTATGTCGTAGCCGCTGCAATAATTGATGATATCCCTCATCGACTTTAGTTAATCAATACATTTTTAGTGAATTTTTGTCTTCTTGTTTTCTTGTTGTTTTGAATGTAATTCAATTTTTTCTCAAATAATAATTTTTATATATTTTTAAGCATTTATGTATGTAGGTACATATATATATATATATATATATATATATATATATATATATATATATATATATATATATATATATATATATATATATATATATATATATATATATATATATATATATATATATATATATATATATATATATATATATATATATATATCATTTGTAATTTGATAATAAATTTTTAAAAATCAATAAAAAAAATACGTGATATTTTGCTGTTTAAGCACTCGCTATATATGTGTGTCTGCGTGTATGTATTGTATGTATATCATTACAATTTCCTTGTCACTCTGAATCTCGCAACTTCTACCACTCACAATAATTACAGTTAAATACAGTTAAACTTCGATATAACAAACCAAATATGATAGAACACTAGATTACGACATTCTGCGCACAAATTTTAATTGTTCAGCCAATATTTCACTAATGACGTCACTAAAAAGTATATTTCTACTGGCTAGGTTTTCTCAGTATCAGTGTAAAAAATACGTATGTATACATATGTATATAAGTATTAATTATAAATAGTCGAACATTTCTTATATTATTTTTCTGGTTAAAGTCCAATCCGGCTTTAACTAAGATATTTGTATATTTTTTTATTAGAACAATAATTGCCGTGGATCAATAGCTCTTGATCAAAGAAGGCAGCAAAAATAATTGAGTACACTAAGCTGGGGAATAACTAGCTGTTTCATAGACGCTACACGACTCATCAGCAAAAACAATATTTTTTCATGCAAAAATCTTTTTAGGCTATATCCCGGGTATATATGGACCGATATCGGAAATTTTCATTTTCGCAACTTGGTAAACTCCTTATATTTCCAGAGCTGCTTTTAAGCAAAAAAGTTGTTTAAGTTCGCTAACGCGACATTTTCCTGACAAAATCGGCTTAAGCTATATCTCTGGTATAAATGGACCGATATCGGGGAAAAATCTGTTTTCTGACTATTAGTGGCCATGTCAAATAATGGTGTCAAGTTTGAACCAGAACAAAAAAATTATTTTCAAAACTTTTCATAGTGCGAGTTTACACACATCAAGTTTGACTCGTCAAGTCTTGAGTTTGTGAGAGAACAGGGAAAAGAGAGTGGAAAAGGGTGCAGACTTGACGGTGCCGTCAAGTTTAAAATGAAATGCGAGAAAATTTTAAAACTTGAAGGCAAAATAATTAAACTTGATGACACAAAGCTTTTGTGTGTGAACATAAATGCAAGTTCAAAAGCAAATCGAAGCAGAATTAATCAAGAAAACCTGATGTGTGTAAACTGAGACATACAAAATTGAAAAAAAAAAAACACAGGACGGGTTCAAAACTGGGCTTTACCATTTTTGCTCCATTTTCTCTTTATTCTGACTTCGTTATACAGACGCTTTTGAATGGGTTCTTCGCTTTACTGAAGTCTAATTGATTTGAATATCTTCTACGTAATAAAAAAAGGGGTTTATCAATAGTTTTAATAGCAAAATTCGTTTTATCCAAGTTTCACTTTATATGCATGTATGTATTTTAATTTAATGAAAAGAACTGATACAACACACCATCCAACCACTCCAACGATTATTAAATATAATGATGATTGTTACCCTGCTCAATCTGATCAATCATAATTTGTTTACAGTTTTCAAGAAATTTTATTTCGTTCACAATAAATAACGTTTTAATTTGCTGTTTAATACAGAATTTTAGTATTTTTGCTTTTTTTCTTTTTTAAACGAGAGAATGTCCACAAAATGATGAAATAGCTGTCGTAAACTAAAACTGCAACTTTGTGGCACTCAAAAATAAACAGAGAAAAAATAAAAAACAACAAAAAATTATGATAATTTAGATTTTAAAAAAACGCACATGGAAACTATTTTCAAACAACTGAAAACCGAATCAAATAAATAAAATATAACAAAAATTATTTAATTTTTTTCTTCTAACAAAAAGTGGTAGTAGAGTAGTAAACTAGAAAAAATGAGTTTTGGAAAACACATGATGGATTAGTAAAACTTTTTTGCTGACAAGATCAAATGTTAAGATAAAAGTTGATAGCGAAACTGTAGCACAAATCTAACAGTTGTTGCCTTCAGACAGACAAACGGGCAAACGGTCAGTCAGACAATATGCATAGAAAACTGTGTAGTACAAATGAATGGCATGAGAGTACGTATGTTTTGTAAGTGGTGTAAGGAAAAGATTCTCTCCTTTACTACGAGTATGGTTTTTAAAATAGACAAAAAAAACTTGCATAGGTAAACGTATTTAGAAAAGAGTAGTTTCCAACGGAAGACATACAATTAATAACCGGGAAAATGGGCAGTGTCAACTTCTTTTAGGGCATTTTATTTAACTTTCACATGAACAAACTTTGAATAAAATTCAGTGTGACTAGAAATTTTTGGAGCTAAATTGGCACCAAAATAGTGCTAAAAAAATTCTAGTGCTAAAACGCTATATGTAGTTGGCTATTTTTACATACTTTCTATTTTAAATAGAAATAAGTCCCAATTAAACAACACATTCTTAACATTTACACGTAAATTTTCTATAAAAATTTATTTCTGAGTATAAACAGAATGAAAAAGCTGTAAAAACTTCTAAACAAAATCAAAATATCCTTAGAAGCCTTAATAACAAATTGTCATCAAATATGTTTGCAAAATTTTTTCTTACCCCTAATATTTTTAATATGTTTTGCTACAGATTGTCTAACTGACATACAATTTGAAGGAGATATGGATAAGATTTAACAGTTATTTGTGTTCATAAATATGGACAGTCAGTCAGTCAATCTTGGCCACATACTTGCATGTTCGTACGCATGTATCTCAAATATTTTTAATAAATGTTTTAATGGGGAGTTTTGGAACAAGCAATAGAAGGAAAAAAAAAACAAGAAGAGAAAAACGTTTAAAGTGTTGAAATGTTTGTTGTGCCTATTACAGATCTGTTTGGTACATTGTGCACATGCAAACAAACAAATATGTATTCATACTTATATACACTATCGTTGGTTAAATATAGAAAACGTGTAACTTGAGTTTTGATTTTTGCTTATATTAGTTTCACTTGTATGTTTGCAACACTGGAACCCCATGGCATATGACTGGTTATTACATATGTAAGTATATAAAACTGTATATACAGTGATGCTGCTTTAGTGCGCAAATTGGAGTTGCCGTATTGCTTCCGGGGAAGTGGGGGGATTGTGGCGATTCACGAGGCCGATTTTGGGAATTCCAAAAAATTCTGAATCCCTTAGCTAACCGGTTTGAAAGCGGTTGTTCATATTTGGTGCCATGGAAGCTGCTTCTGAACTATGAACGGTCATTTGATTTAGTGCAAAAATTGAAGTTGCCATATTGTTTTCGGGCAAGCGGGCAATTTTGCTGATTCCTGAAGCCAATTTTGGGAATTCCCATAAAATTCGGAACCGCTTTGCTAAACGAATCAGAACCGGTTTTCACATTCGGTGCTCGTTTTGGCCTTGGAACGTGTGTTTGAGCTATTAACGGTGACCATGGTTGCCATATTATTTCTGAGGAAGTGGATTTTTAGGGATTTTGGCGATTCCTGAAGCCAATGTTTGAAATTTCAAAAAAAAAAAAAAAAAATTCGAATTCACTTCGCTAATCGGTTTTTCATATTTAGTGCGCGTTTTTTGTCGTGGAGCATGCATCTGAACTATAAACGGCCAGTCGCTTTAGTCTTAAAGTTGAAGTTTCCGTGATGCTCCTGAGGAAGTGTTGAGGAATTTAATTTATCCTGAAGCAGACTTTGGGAATTCCCGTTAAACTCGGAACTGTTTCGATAATCGGAGCCGGCTTTTCATATTCGCAGCGCGTTTTGGCCGTGGAATGTGTATTTGAGCTATTAACGGTCACCACGGTTGCCATATTGTTTCTGAAAAAGTGGGCTATTTTGGCGATTCCTGAAGCCAATTTTGGGAATTCAAAAAAAAACTCGGAACGCGCTATACGGATAATCTGGTTATATGGATAATTAGTTTGATATCGAAGCGTGGTTTGTTAGTTATTTTTTTTAAATATATTTATTTATTTCAATGATGAAATTTTTAGAATTAATTTAAAGTTTGTTTCTTAAGTAAACAAATAGAGATATGTCTTTTTTACATTGAGGCTTCGGATATATTGTTCAAAATGTGTGCAAATCATTTATGCTGGTAAGCATGTTCATACAAACATTAAAACATGAATTTGATTGAATAAAATTATATTTGTATGTGTGTGTGCATGTGTAAGCACATACATAAGTAAGTATGTTTGCAAGTCAGTTGGTCAGTCAAACAAGCAGGTTCAAATAAAAAACAAGCCACACCAACCAACCAACTAACCAACCAACTAACCAACCATCCAAGCAACAACCAACGAACATGAAAGAGCCCCAGCCAGCCACTCAAAACCATACGATTCTATAGTTATAAATTATGTGACAATTTAATTGTTATAATTACACAATTAGTTTAAATTTCGTTGATGAAATGAAAGGAGTTGCTGTTAATGCCAAAATTTATGTTAAAAAAATGTTTATTTTTACAAAAAGTTAAAAAAAAAATATCATTAAAATAGTTTAAAATTTAAAAAGATGTTTCCATTAAAATTTAAAGTGTTCTCCAAGTCCTCGGTAATTATTTAATTTAATTATTTATTTTAATTGCAAAAGTTTCACTCTTTCTCCAGTTATTACCTAATTTATGTGATTTGTTTCTTTCCTTCTTAAGCTGCCAAAAAATAAAGTTCATTGTTACTTTTAGACAGCATTATCTATTGCGTCTAAATTTCAGCTTTTATCATGAATAATTAAAATGTAAAGAAAATGAACTGAAATAAAATAGAGGATTTATTGCGGATTTGTTGCTAATAAAATTTTGTTGCAAACTTTTAAATAACAATTTACTCGTAAGCTGAACAGTTTGTGGTCTGACTTTCGAAAGTTATTAAAGGCAATCAAATGAAATTGGGAAAGAAATGAGCAAGCACAAATAAAAAATACCTTAAGCAAATTTTATATGTACGAGTATGTATAAATCACAATGGGATGAAAATGAATCATAAAAATTTTAAAGCATAAAAAATAAAAACTTTAAGACAAATAATTTTCATGCTGGTAGTATTTTTTTAATAAAAACATTTTGAAACAGCATACGGTTTGAGATTCTGGAAAAAATTTTTTAAAAATTACTGCAATAATTTTTAAATCGAAAATTTCCCTAAACAGGAAATATTTTGAAGCAGGCATTTTAATCAAATATTTATCTAGCAACGAGTTTATATGAGTTTTTATATAAAATAAAGGAAAATTCTGTTATATCTCTCTAATTGAAAATTTCCCTTAATGGGAAATTTTTCCTTAGAGTTAATTTTTAGCAAAAATATATTCAAATAACTATCAAATAAATAATCTAAAATGAGTAAAAAAAAAAAATGACGTTTTAAATAGAAATTTCCCTGCTAGGGAAATTTTTTTGAAAGCGGAAATGCCTAAAAGAAAATAACTTAAAAATTTGAGCATTTGTGTCAACAAAACTTAAACTTAAATACTAAAAATTTCCTTTCGTGGGATATTTTTCCAAAGTGTGAATACTCAACATACATACATATGTATATGGATATACGAGTAGATATAAAAAGAAATTATCAAATTATTATAAAATCTATAAATAATGAAATGCCTTTCGAAACAAAAATTTTTAAATTATACATAAAACTACTTGCGTACTTTCAAACATTTGTGTCTAAAAATACATACGTACATATGTATATATGAGTAGTATTTAAAATATTGCCAACATTTTTTTATTAAAAATTTCCCTTAATAGGAAATTTTCTGAAAGCGCTAATATGTGACAAAAATACATATATTGATATAACTCTCAAATAAATATTGTAAAATTAATTAAGTTTTAACATTAAAAATTAAATTTTAAATAGAATTTTCTTGCTAGGGAAATTTTTTAAAAATAAAATTGAAATAAAAAGTTATTGTTAAAACTATCATTTCTAGAATTTCCCCTTTCGGGAAATTTCAATGCAAATTTTTAACAAAAATTAAAATAAAATTTTGAATCGAATGGTTTTTAAATACATACAAATTTAGCAATTTTTTAAATAAAAGTTTATATAAAAATTACTGTTAAAACAGAATTTCCCTATAAAGAAAATTTAATTTTCAGTGCAAATTTTTAACAAACATTAAAATGAAATTATCTTAAATATACTAGAAATTTTGTTTAGAAACTGTTAAATCTTTATTACTTAAACTACCAAAATTTCCTATAATGGGAAATTTGTTTCTTTTTCAAATTACGAAGAAAATTGTATTTTATAATAAGACTTTTTCTTAAATATATTGCAAAGGCTTGCAATGCTATAATTTTCGTGGAGTGGTTATTTTTATCAAGGGAAATTTTTTTATGACTATATTAAAACAGTATCAACAATAATTTAAAAAGATTCCTTTAACATTAGAGCATGCACCTATAGGCTCTCTCAAACTCAGTTCTTTGGAACTACATAACACGATAAAACACTTTCAGAGTTGCCAGTGTTACTTTTACACCGGATAAATTTTATACTTCTTTTATTTTAAATATCTTTCGCCAAAAATTTGTATACAATAACAGTATTTGCAATAAATTTTTTTCAGCTCAATGTCCGTTTCGGTTTTTTTTTATTTGTTTTTCACAAACAAATTTTCCTGAAGAAGAAATATTGAAAAATAAAATAACATATTAAAAAAAACCAAAAAGGACCTTGAGCTGAAAAAATTTTTTTGCATAAATTAAATTAAGTAAAGGTCAAAGAAAGCAACTAGGATCAAGATCCAACAACAGTTTACAAAAAACAAATCTATTAAAATTGATCATTTCTTACTGTTTCTTCCCACTGTGTTTATTTCATAGTATAATATATTTTGTAATTATGCGTTTAAATTTATAATATAATTCAATTGTTTGATGATTTTAACATATGATTGCAAAAATTGAATGGGAATAAAAACCAGGGTAACTTTATTATTTCAAATACGAGTATTTATTTTGAGTTTTTATTGCATTTTTGGTGCTTTTAGTTGTTGGTTTTTGGATTTATAATCAAAATTTTAAAGAATAAAGTGAGTGTGTGGTTTTTGCCGAGGGTGTTGTTGTAATCAATTAATAAATTTTAGTTATTTAAACGAAACTATTATTTAATACATTTGTTTTTTATGGCTACAACAATTTTGCAATTGTTACAAAGAAAAACTCATGTTTAACAAATTTGTAGCCAAACAAATTGTGTAAAACATTTTGAACAAATATGGGAGGCAGGCAAAATACTTATTTTTTGAATTAAGCAGGCGGGTCTTATGTGCGCGTATTTAAGTGGGAAAATTGTTTTAAATTAAGCTATTTAAATATTTTTTTCTAGGGTATAATAAAGTTGCAGATAGGAAAAAGTTGTTTATCGTACATTACCAAAAAGTCATCTTCAAGATTCCAATTTTTCTTTTTGGAACGATAAAAATCTGTAGTACTGTTGGGTGGGCAGGTGCTCAAGATTCCCAATTAGCTAGCCCTTCACCGTCAACGACGTAAGCTAAAATTCACAAATTACAAAATTTTTATGTGGATATGTGATATCTACAGGATGGGTCACATATCAAACATCACACGAGGACTGATCAAAATATAAGTGTTATTTAAAATTTTTTTGAATAAAGTATTTATATATTGATCAATAACTATCTTGTCCATTTCAAAGTAACCACCCTCAGATATAATACACTTATGCCAGCGTTTTTCCACTCCTCGAAACACTTCTGAAATCCGCTTTTTGGTAACGTCAACAGCTCCTGCTTCCATTTTTCTTTTATCTCCTCAATCGTAGCAAAAAGCTTTCCTTTCATCGGTGTCTTCAGTTTTGGGAAGAGAGAAAAGTCAGCGGAGGCCAAGTCCGGTGAATACGGTGGTTAAGGCATGATAACGGTTTTGTTTTTCGCCAAAAGCTCGCTCCCAAAGCATCGATGTGTGAGCTGGTGCGTTATCATGGTGCAAAATTTATTATTGTTTTTTTCCACAAATCTGTGCGTTTCTGACGAATTGCTTCGCGCAATTCCGGGTAGTATTTCTTTTTGACAGTACGACCTTGTGGAAAGTGTCCATGATGCACCACGCCATTGCAGTCGAAGAAAAAGCAAAAGACAGTAAGCAAAACCTTCACATTTGACCGAACTTGACATGCTTTTTTCAGTCTTGGCTCTTCTGGACGCTTCCATTGGGATGATTGGGTTTTGGTTTCAATGTCGTACCCATACACCCATGATTTGTCACCAGCTATAACCTTTTTGAGGAAATCTGGGGGGTGACTCTCTATTGCGATGCGAAAGGTAAATGCAATAAGAGTATAATTTGGTAACTTGTGCTGTTTGTGCAAACTTTTTCGCGAAATGTGACAACACTGGTACCACAAAATAAACAATAGCGAAAAATAATACAATAAAACGTGCGATAGCAAAAAATTAATTGCAAAAGGCAAATACGAAAAAGCAATACAGGGTACCATCGTCAACCGCGACCCCTACTGATCGCGGTAAATAATAGGTGTGTTCCACGTGAATAACGAAACAGTCCGATCTAGTTAAAAGTAGTTCAAAAGCGTTCCACGTAAAAATTTTTATGTAATTTTGAGCGAAAATGAGAAAGTAATTTTTTAATTTCCTGTACAAATTAGCCCGAACTTTTTCTTTGAGTAAGTTTGGACTATAATTGAATAATCAGCTGTTTTATGCTTACATATACTTATATGAAATTGAAAAAGTAATCAGAAAATTTGCAAATTGAGAAAAGTTTTTGTTTAAAAATTAGTTTAGAGCAAAATGGAAGGTTGTCTAAACTAAAAATAACGTTCTGAAGTTGTAAACATATTCATTTCATAAATATGTACTATAAAAATCTATTGAAAATTTCACATTGCTGTTACAGCTGTTGCCAATAAAGCAAATCTTTTGTTTATATGATATTATGCGTTTTAAGCGTCTAAAATCATTAAAATATACTTTAATCTAAAAAGTAAGCAACACGAATATTACAAGATTTACAATTGTGGTTTTTTGCATGCCAGCAGTTTTGAGTAAAATTTGCAAATTTAGAGAGTAATTTGCTTTTTACTCTCATTAGTCCGAACTAGTCCGAGATCTTGTGTAACACACCTAATATGATACTGAAAAATATGTTCTTAGGTAAGTGCAACACATTATCAAACTTTCGCTGGGTATATTCGTCTCCCATAAATACCACATAAGTTATGAAGCTTCTTTTGGCAGCGGCTTTCATCAACCACTCTATAAATATTTTAGTCTAAAATATTTATTATATTTGCTTTATTTTTGCTTCATTATTTACATCACCTTCAAAAAAGGCAAAAAAGGCACATTTTTTTAAACACAAATACGAATATGTAAAAGTGAATTGATAATTGTAATAGAGAAATGCATGTTAAACAATTAAACAATTTTTTGAGTTGAAAAATAAGAAAAGCTGGTGGCAGGAACAAATTGTAAATTCATTGCAATATTGTTAATTGAAAAATGCAAATAATTAACTAACAAAATATATTCAGCACACACACACACACACACACACGCACAAACATCGGCATACACACACACATCACTCATTCATAAAACCAAGTCTGTCTGGCTGTCTTTCGGGGAAAAATGTTACATGGACTCCTACGAAAATGTTGGAAAATTGATTCAATTCAATGTGTTTAATCCATAGAAAACCCACAACACGCCATCCCAGTTGACCACAAAACCAACAACAACAACAACAACAACAGCAAATAGTAAAAGCTATTACCACATCTACTGCTACAATAACTATTACCAATACCACCACAACTATTAACAAGCGGACACCTTTCTGATCGCTCGTTTGTTCGTTCGTTCGATCGTTCACTCGTTTGCTTGTTTGTTTGACACACCAACCATGATGAGGACTGGCTGCTACTTTAACTTGTAATTCAGAGCATTTAAAATTCGAATTTGAAAAAGAAAAAATTATAAATAAAACTGCAACAAAATTGATGTTATGTATTATAAAATACAAATAGGGAAAAAAAAAAATATTGAAAAATCATTCACAAAAAAAAAAGTGTACAACATGTTCATAAGTGGGTGTATTGTTTGTAGCCACCAGCTTTAAAAGTGCTGGACAACGATGATGACGACAACTGGCGTTCCAAAGTAAAACAACCAAGAAAATATATATTTAGAAAATTGCAAATGCAACACAGTATTTTCCTTTAAATGTTTCGGTTTTATTTTATTGTTGCTGCTGCAGGTAACTGTCGTTGATGTTTTGCTCTTGTTTTTATTTGCTACTAAAATGCTCATGTGCAACAAACTCTTATAAACTGATAAATATGGACAACAACAAGAATAAAAAAAGAAACAACTGTTTAAGCTCAACAAGAGGATATTATTGGCTTATGCGGTCTATGAAAGCTCTTTACAGGCGGAATACGAAAACAAAATACTAATCGGAAAATTTCATCTATTTCTTTAATACTATTTTAAAGAAATATTTAAAAGAAATTTAATTGCATTGATTAAAACTTAATTGAAATTTATTATTTGGAAAAAAGCAGCGGACAAATAAATTAATTGTTATAGGAAGAAGTCCATGAGAAAATTAAGAAATAGAATAGGAAAAAGAAATGACCAGGCCCATTCTAAAGGGTGGTTTTTATAAAGGTATCATCCAAGAATTGTAATACTATACATTGTGTCATACTCTTGATATCCCACGCAAGAGATGTCTATTTTATGTATTTCTAAATCATCTAGGGCTGCGTTATATTCGACCATCTAAAACGTGTTCATCCTAGTTATTTAAGAACGCCTGTGTCATAAATAGACTCATTGTTTAAAACAACCGAAACTTACGGTTGAGACACAGATCGCAAAAAAATGTTAACAACGCTTTAATGGCGATGTATAGCCATAGTGCAGTACAGAGATTTTTCCGTATGCTAGTGAAATGTCTCCAAAATAACATTTAAAATAATCCTATGTTAGTTTTAGCATATACATGTTATATGTTAGAATTCGATACTATCGAAACCATCGATAGTTTGAAAATATACTATCGAAACTATCGAATGGGCTGACTATCGATAAGTTTGCAGCTCTACTTATCTGATGATAGGGCCGGCATATCTGTGGGAAAAACTGTGCCATTCGATTCATAATTTTGATGAGAGTTAGGTGGTGGCTCTACCTATTGGCAAGGTATTTGATAAAGTGTGGCTCACTACACTGAAAGAAAAACACTTCGCAGTGCGAATAAGTTTCGTTTACTATTGTTTTGTTAATGCCATGCACACAGTTTCCACAAAACAAGTCTTATAAGCTTAAGAGCTGATTAGCTTTTAGAGAACGGAGTAAGGTGTTTTACTTCATAAGGTTAAATACCTCACTCCATTCGCTACAAGTTAATCAGCTCTGCCAATAAGACTTGTATTGTGAAAATTGTGACAACGTAGTAATAAATGTGACATCCTACGATATTTTATTGCTTTTAAATAGCTCAAAAAAACTAGTTGTATTTTCTTTTTGCCAGCTGTTTACATGTCAACATTTCATAGGTGCTAACCTTATCATCAATAGGCTTGAAATCGTTTAAAAATATGTACGAGTTATTTCCATGCAAATTTTCTAGACGAGTCGCCTTCTGCGTTCTGTAAATATCACATTAATGTTGCTATACACTTCAAAAAACTTTCAATACATTATCAGTTTTTGGTAGCAATCATTGTTTGAAGAAGGAAAAAAAGCTAAACAAAAATTATAACACTATTAACGAACAAATACAGTTCCACTTGTATGGATTTGGTTTAAACGTATGTATTAAAAGGAGGGGTAACTATTTGTGTTCATAAAAAGTAGTAGCCAGTGTGGCAGCAGCTACAACATCAACAATAGCACCAACTAAAATAGCGCTAATAACAAATACTTGCACTACAATACCTGTAACTTATTCATGCATACATACATATGTATATACTACAAACCTATACCAAGTACAGTACACTCTAGAAAAAGTTGCCAATGATAATTTATTTTTTCCAACTTGAAAAACAGTAAGAAACTTGATTACTAGAGAAATGACATGCGCAATCTACTCCGTTGCTTTAGGACCAGTTTTTCGAAGAAAGGTTAAATTTTATTTAACTGTAGTTTTGTTAAACTTCAATAAACTGTATTTGATCCAGCAAGAATTTTTCGGATGAAAGTTAATCTGATATAACTGCAGTTTTGTTAAACTTCTATAAAATATAAATTATCTCTGATCCCTCAGAAACTGATTTAACTGCAGCTTTGTTAAACTTCGATAAAATATAAACTGTCTTTGATGCACCAAGACTGGGCTTCGGAGGAAAGTTAAAATTGATTTGACTGCAGCTTTGTTAAATTTTGATGACATCGAAACGGTCTTTGATCTACCAAAACTAGTTTTTTGGAGAGAAATTAAACTTGCCGGTTTTCAGGGGTTACTAACCCACGAGATGTAGTTGCCTTTATATCTGTATAGTAAGAATCCAGTAATGATGGTTAGACGGGTGAGTTGGTTAATAATTGATGCTTTTATGGGCTTCCGGCCACCAATTCAGAAAGCCTTGTGTTCTTCCGATTGTTTGGGGAGTTGGGGAGCACCAGTCGTCGAGCCGTTTGGGGTTCTACTGGGCTAAGAAGTCTGAACGGAGGCTTAAATCTGGTATCACGGGAACTGATAGCCCCACGAACTTGTTCCTGCCCGGTTATGGCGCGGCCCTTTCGGGAGTATCGTCGGGGTTGTGGTTTAGACCCAAATCGTGGGAAAAGTTGAATTGAGCTCGGTGTGGAATTGCATTGCCACCGCGGTCCGTGACCCAAAGATCGGAAGGAGTTTTAGAAGAGCTCGGCTGTTATCCAAGGGTGAGATCGATTTGGGGCGGTGATGACACATTGTACTCACCCGATGATAAGATCCCACGTTGATCTTATCAGACCCACGGAAATTGTTTTCACACCTGTTTGGGGAACTGCATACAGGGGGCATTAGGAGGTCCGAGCTCTTCAGCAAGGGGTTTATTCATGTGGCCACAAACTTATAATAAAAAGTTGCCACTTAGCTTTGTAAGGCACATAGGAGCGATGATGCGGCGTGAACTGGTACACTCCGCGGAATTAGCCCACTTTCAGATTAGCCGGCCATGGCAGGTATTGACGTAAATCCATTATACATACCTGTGATTTCAATGTATCGAGCTTTAGGGATATTCGAAAAACCTTAAACGTATAAAAAGATGAGAGTTGTCGAACTCTTTTCTTCACGCTGCATTGCTAGTATTTTATATGTTTCGTCGCACATTTCATCTTAGATGCCAAAACGCAAAACAGTTTTAGTTTCCATGGCCTTAACGACTAATTGAAACAATATTGTTTATTGGAGATGCCCAGTTATTTATGCGGTTCGGGGTGTACTAAAATTCAAGATAACAAAATTTAAGCTTACTGCTGCCACTGAAAATTTTTTTAAAGGTGGCAAAATCGCAAATTTTTTGAGAGCTAAACATATTTCTTTAAAAATTCATATGTTTAAAAAGCCAAATTAAAAAAAAAAGTTTGTGAAAAATTAGCGATTATTTTTCAAGCGTGTTATTTTTCTCGAGCTTCTACTGTATACTTACTACTTTGCTTTGTTTGTCTCATGCTGCAACATTAAATTATTATACAGATATGGTTACAAATATTATGAATGCATTTTAGTTTTGTTAAGTTTGTTACATTTGGAGGAGCTTGTTGCTACCATAATAATAATGATAATAAAGAAACAAACCCAACGTAATACAAACCATACCAAAAAAAAAAAAAAAACTTAAAAATAAAATCAAACCAAATCATATTATAGTAAAACACACACACAGATACACACAATGTCCATACAAACATATTTATTCATGCTTAAACATATAGACATAAGTACATATGTATGTCTGAACATACCAACCGACAAAAATACTAAACAAAAGCAAAACTCGACATACTTAAACTGAAATTCGTTTCAAAACATACTGACAACCACTGTGCAGCACAATCAATCGACAGAAGTATTTAATTTTAGTTTTATTATGTTTCAGTCTTTAAGTATTAAATAAAAATAAAAAAAAAAATAAAAAATAATAATAAAAAATCGCCAGTTACAGTTTTCTTTTGCAGTTCGTATTTTCGTATAAAAATTATTTTTCTGCATATTTTAGAAAGTAACGCGCGTTACGTACCAATAAACGCCATAATTTGTGATATTTTTCCATTTAATTACAATACAAACAACAAAAATGTGAAAAGAAAAAAACAAATTACTGCCCATTCAGGGAATAAAGGTGCTACTTATTTTAATATTATTAACAGTGTTGTATGCACCCAAGGAATTTTAAGCTGCTGCTGCAAACAGCAAAGGCCGTTGTGAAAACTGCAATGTGATTCTCTAAGTTGCGAAACAGACAGACATAAGTTGAGGAGAGTTGAAAAGAGGGGAGATCATTACAAACCTAAGCTACAGGGCAAGATAATAAGGCTTTTAACATTTGAACAGAACGTAGCATCACCATGGTCGGGAAAGGGGGGGCGGGAGGATTACGAACTGGATACCGGCCTTTAGGGATTTAGTGGCATGACATCCAGTAGCGGAGCACAACACAATTTTCGTAGGCGAATACTATCGCAACAACGATTCTACGACCAAATTTTGTCATAATTTTGTATTCGCGATAGTAATCATTCTCCAACGATTCAAATCATTAAGCTACGGGTCCAGAAGTTCAAGATGACTGGATCAATATTATCAAAACATCAAGGGCACCGGAAAACGAAGAGCGAGTACGAGCATCTGTCTCTACTCGTAAGCGGTGTTTTTAAATATACTCCTTTTGTATCAAGATGGGGCAACATGCGATACGCAAATATGCAAAATATTTCAACCTATATTTGTAGAGCGGTCATGGGAAATTTCCGTCCTAGGTTGCATAAGGGCCAGAGCGCTTAAGCGATGCAGTTTTCAAAAATAAAACCATTTTTCGTTTACTTTCGTAATAAATAAATAGTTTTATAAACAAGTGGCAGTGTGTTTTTATTGATAATTTGAAATGTTAAGAGACTAATGGTCCAATCTGTAGAAGGCCCTCGTTATAAGAGTGTCCGCCGGGAAGGTATCCTACTTTGTTTTGCCACCATTTAGGTAAATATTAGTCTTGACAGTTTATATTTGCCAGTTGTGAAGTAGACACGTGACAAATTTATTATGGAAAAATATTCAATAAACCAAAGTGTTTTAATCGTTAAAACATTTGATCAAAATCAATCATCGATTACTGTGACTATGAGAAAATTACGCGAAATTTTTGGAAGAAACAACATGTCAACAACACGCACTATTTAACGTGTAGTCGTGAATAATTTCGAAGAAAAAGGGTATGTAGGTAATAGGCTCAAGCATGGACCATAACCTACTGCAAGATCGGTTGTAAACATTACTTTACTGCTGCCCAAGAAAGTGTTCAAGGCAATCCATCAACATCAATTCGATGCCGTGCTCAGAAGTTTGATTTTCAAAGAACAACTTTAGCCACCATTTTGTACAAGGATTTGCATTTGTTTCTAATTAAGATTTAGTTGGCACAAGAGCTTCTTCCACAAGATCATTTACATCGGTACATATGCCAATAGGATGTTGCAGCTTGTCAATGATAACCCCGATTTTCATAAAAAAATCATAATATGTGACGAGGCACATTTTCTTTTGAATGTATATGTGAATAAACAGAATAGTCGGTTCCTTGAAAATGAAAGTGGCGTAAGGGTAACTGTAAATGGGGAACGATATCGTGTTATGATTGAAAACTTTTTAGCACCATAATTGCATACTTTGCGTTTGCTTAACATGTGGTATCAACAAAACGGTGCTACATCTCATACATCCAGGATTACAATGGGACTATTGCTAGTAGTATACCTTCCAGGCGGACACCCATTATAAAATGGTCTTCAGAAGCTTCTTAAAAATTCGTTATAAAAAAGAAAATACAGATCCGAGATTAAATCAGTATTAGAATACTTGAACCAAGCGCGTATTAATTTAAGAAAATCCATACTTATCATACTTTTGACACCGCTTGGGATTGATTTAAGTACAGATGGCTTGAATTTTCTTTTCGGTGTAAAAAATTAGTTTTTTACAATATTTTTAATATTGAAAAAAATTATTATTTTAATAAAAATTTAAATAATAAATAATTAAAATTAAAATAATACCTCTATTTTGGGCGTCCTTTATTATTATTTATAACAATGTTTTAATATATTTCATCAGGATTTTTATCTGAGTGTTTGTGCGCATTTTCTTGTGTTCGCTTACATTTCAGTTTAGGTGGGAGTGTACCTGTAATTTCGCTAAGTAACCCAACACCTTATTTAGTTTTACTATTTCAAATCTGTTTTTCTTTTGGGAACTCTGATCTGATATCTGGCTTGAATTCATTATTAAATCTATTATGTTTTTGTTTCACAAGTAGCAGGAGTTGGTGACAGTTAGCTGCCAAAGACAAGAAACATCTATCGGGTTTTGATTTTAAGTCAATCAAAATCAACAATCATTGTTTGTTGTTCGTATTATGAATTAAAAGTTTTTACAAAAATAATGGCGGCAATTTGATTTGATTTGATAAGGAATTTGATTTGCGGAAATTCGCAAAAATTCTTTAACTGATTTCAAAAACTGAAATGTAAAAGTCAGCTAGACTTAAACATGTGTACTTTGAATATTAGTCGAATATCCATCGAAGAAAAAGAAGAAGAAAAAACGGCTGATTTCGAAAACAATTTGAATTTTATTTTAAACAATATCCGTTTCACTGTCGCTGTTGAGACATCATTTAGGCAAATGAGCTTATCTTAAAATAGATAACAATAAATGTTGGAAGCTTGATTTTCATTTGATATAATAACACATATTTAACATAATAAAGGAAAATCAATATACCTACATACATACATACATACGTATGTATATAAGCATATATTCAAATATTTAAAAATCATAAATAGGTATTTAAAATCGTTGATGGCAATAAATTTGTATCACCACGCGATTCCATTTATTTTTTTTATGGTAATTAGAGATGTGACATTTAGTTAAATACGTATAATACACATAAATTATTGTGACATCTAAACATTTGTAACGAATCACGGGTACTTACTTACTTATCCGTAATCTACAAATTAACGTACCTTCCTGGACGAAAATGTCGACTTTTATTTCATATCTCTTTAATGTATTTACTGTATAAATAGGATACCCAGCGAACATATTCTAGAGTGCTTGGAGTTTAATAATTTAATTGCTCTACACATTAAAGGTTCTTCTTTTCTTAGTTGAAAATGTGTGAGAGTTAAATAAATGTTAGTAGAGCAAAGAGTGCAGTGAGTAAGAGAAATATCATCAGCAACTACAACAATTAGCCAAAGGGGGGTCCAACAATAATGCACGATGCTAGTAGCCACATCTCAATGTCAAATTTTTTATCCAACTTAGTTTAACATTTCATTCTTTCAGTGTTTAACAAATTCAACCATTTAGCGGTACAAAATTGAGCAGCGCGTTAAGATTGTTGAAGAATTTTACAAAACTAAGGTTCAAATTAAAATGCATATCGAAGGAATCATATTCGATCGCATATGTTCACAATCGAGAGAAATTCAGCATACCGAGTCTGTAGGAAATGAAAGAGAATCTGCGCGTGCTCGCCCAGTGTGTTCCTTGGAAAATAATGCTGTTGCTTGCGGTAGTGTGTGGAGGAGCCGTTAATCTTGGCTCGTCGTGGTACCAAACAATTGAACATCTCACGAACACCATTGATGCGAATTTTATAAGGTTTTTGCATGGTTCAATTGACTCAGAAATTCATCAGCACCTGCTTTTAAGACTTTATCTGATGATGGCCCAACCCCACAGGGTGAATTATTAATGATTCGCCATCGCTTCCGTATAGTTTGCAAGACACATACAGGCAAATTCTGCCGTAAGTTTGTAGCCCTAAAGCCCCCGAAAACTTGCATGCACCATAGTTATCAGGGAAACTAATTCCCCTTCTTGCGATTTTAGATTTAAAGCACAGCCAGAACGTTTTGGCCAAGGTAAACACCTCAACCATGACCAGCGCTCAGATGGTGCAAGCAGAACATCTCGGGGGCTTTGCTGATCCCCATTCTGTCAATCTTGGTAAGGATTTTGGAAGTCCAACACAACATAAGACATGTGGCTTTTAAGAGTTGCATAGAGGGACTCCTTCCGCTCTATGCCGCAGAAAGCAGAGTACCCTAGTTTGGTGTACGCCAACAAGGCAAAACCTGCTCCCCGGGAGGAAGAAAACCAGGTCTGTAGGAAATGCAAAAGCACCTATGCATGCTAGACCAGTTTGTTCTCCGGAAAACATTGCTGTTATTTGCCTGTGTTGTGCCCAACACTTCACGGACATCACTGATGCCTGAATTTTACAAGGTTCAATTGGCTGACTCAAAAGTTGAAGCCTGATGACTATTTCAAACGTCATCAATACAACAAATGGTGGGTTGAACAGACAGGATGTGCCACTGATTTATATCAGCACCTACTTTGTCGGCCTTATCATCAAGATGGGGCAACTCCATGGTGTAAATTATAAACGATTCACCCTTGCTGTCGTGTGGCATGACTCACACAGGCCGCGACTTCTGCCATAAGTTATTAGCCCTGCAAACCGTCATGCATCGTAGCTATCAAGGATGACTACACCACAGCCAGAATCTTTGAGCCAAGATGTAGGCACTTCAACCATGATCAGTGACGGGTTGGAGGAATGTTAGTGGACGTTTGATTTGAACATACCAACAACAAAACGGAAAGACCAATACAAACCTGATCATAGTATTTAAAATATTTGTATCAAATTAGTTAAAACCAAACAGTGCCCAGTGTATATACCTTCGTTACGGCCCCAGCATCTTCCACACTGCGAATTATATGGCAAGAATGTTGAAAAAAATCAATAATGAATATATAAGGAAAACGCGAATGACATTGAAAAAAAACACGTGTACACAGAATGGGAGACAAAAACACTACTTCAGCTAACTACAACAAATTGAGCATCATAATACTCAAAAAGAGTTTGCGAATGTGGCGAGATGAGTTGTCTCTAACACGACCAAATTGAGTCAAGTGGAGAATTGCAAATACTTCTTGAAGCATGAAAAAATGTTCAGACATGCAATTGTTTGTACAATGTAATTTTTTTGACTTTGTGTGTATGTACATAAACATACAGATACACACACATATCCTTGAAGAAAATACCATGCAGGAAATGTCAATAGTAAAACTATAGTGATTACCTATTTACGATGTCACCAATACTACTGACAAATTGTACCCTTACTATTGCTAACTACTATTGACTTTTAACACAGGCTTGTCCTACGAAATCTGTCAATACTGACTAGGTAGTTTTTGTGGGGTCATATGGAGAAAATGTCAATGGTAAGATTGTACTGACTTACTATTGACGATATTACTGCACTGTGGGAAATGTCCATAGTAAAATTGTATTGATTCCCTATAGACGCTGTCACTACGTGTATATCACTTTTTTATTATTATTATTTTTTATAGGATTTAGCTGTTTTCTTGCGGCCACAGATAAATTTTAGAAACAAATGAAACTATAAACAAAAAAATATTCTCTATCAAAAACAAAAGACAAGGAAACAAATTTGACAGTGTCATCAAAAAGACACCATACGAGGGCAGTTCGGAAACTTCTTAGCCTATCAATAAAAGAGAATGGTTAGTTCTTCAAAAATATTTTTAAATAAATTTAATTTTTTCAACTTCAGATCTTTGTTTTTTTGTTTTATAAAAAATTAACTATTGAAAATCTTTTATTTCTCGATATTTCGATAACAATTTGTTATCATCGTCAGGAGAAATTAATTAATAAATTCCCATTGTGCAGAGATGGAAGTTTCCAAAACACTTAACTTTTTTCTGTTTATACCGCGCTTTTTGTGCTAGGCTAAGAAGTTTTCGAACCCTCCTCATAAATGTTGACATTAATACACTTAACCCCATACTTTTTCCAGGGTACACATAACTTACATGTGTCATAGAACTAGCTGGTAACCGATATTTGATGTCGTGCTATTTTGTGATAACATTGAGAATTTAAAAAGAAAAATGTCCTAATATTACCTTTCACACACACAAAAAAAAAACTGTTTGTAGTTTTTGATTAGAATCAATATTAGTAGCTTTATAAGCTAATCAGTTCTTATATAAAAATTAAAAAATATCCAAAACACACTCACTGATCGATCATAAGAATATACAATGAAGAGGAGAACTTCAAAGATCTTTAAAGGAAAATCTGCGTGTCTATATTCAAAATCCGATATGCATCTAATTTTTATGTTATTATTTTTTTTGGTTGTTGATAGCAATAAAAATATTACAATTTGCTATTAATTATTAAATATTTTTTTGGTAAACACAGTTTTTATTTTTCATCGCCATTAAGCCACCAAAAATTATACACAATTTAACCCCTATTTAATGTTTTATTTTAATGTTTTATTTTAATATTCTTTTTATTGGTGTTTTGCGTTTAAGAGCTCATTTAAAAATAAATTCTTAATTGGCGTCGTTACTTCAGTTCGTAAATTTATTTTTGATTGTGTTCTGCGTCGTTTAAGAATTATTTAACAAATTACAATTCATGTGTTCGCATGAAACCAATCAATTAACCATTAAATTGTACTGATCTTCAACAATAAATCATCGCTGACAACAAGAAGCCAAAATCGACAACCTCAAAAATCTCAAACTTTACTGTTCGCATAAGCCAACTGAAGCCATATTTGGTTCTTCTAGCATCAAACCGTCTAACCAACCATCCAATCAACCAACCAACCAACCAACCAACCAGCCATTCAATCATTCATCTTTTCGGACATTCATCTTTTCTTGCAGTTTCATACTTCGATGGAACCGAGAAAAAATTAACCATCAATACAAATGTTAAACATCAGCCTTTGGCGAAGCAACACTTAACAACATCCTCCACATTAACGTTCGCTATTAAACATGGATGTGTGTAATCGATCAAGCAGTACTATATTTACGAGTTGTTGTACGATGTTTTTTGAAGAGATTGAGACTGATCATGTTTATGCCGACTAATAGATAAATTTGTTCAGCAAAATTTTGTCAATTATATTAAGTGTAATGTTGCAGTTATGGAAGTTATTAAAGTTCTTGTCCGCAATGAGTTATTTTGAATTCATTGTTTTTATTTTATGGTAACAAAACCAAAAAAAAAACATAAATTAACCCATACAACTATCACCCTGTACTTAAAGTTTAAGGGGGATTCATCTGCTGGATGCCAGAGTTACACCATTTATAATTCATAGGATATGGGTAATAAGAATATGGAAATTGGTTTACATCAGTAGCTGCCTTGTCGGCCTTATGTGATGATGGATCAAATCCACGGGGTGAATTATTTACGATTCACCAGCTCCCCATGTGGATTGCAGGGCTCATACAGGTCGTAACTTTGAGCATAAGTTTGCGGCTATATAGACAAACCTCTTTGCTGAAGAACTCATGCCTTCTAATCCCTCCTGTATGCAGTTGCCCGGACAGTCAATGGAAGAAAAGGCTTAATGAATTGGTGGGCCAAAGTCCACTAAGAGCATCAGCTTTTAACCAACTCACTCCTCTAACCATCATTTGTGGTTCGTTACATTACAGGTATCTCTTGCAAGACAACAGCAACTCGGGGGGCTGTTTGGCCCCGAAAGCCGGACCACAGCCAGAACGTTTCAGCCAAAGTAGGCACCTCAACCATGATCAGCAGTGAGGTGATCTGCAAGCAGAACCTCCGGGAAACAACATCACCTCGCTTTCGTAATACAAGTAGAGTTGTCTACTTCACTTGATCCTGCAAATCGCAGAAGGCCAGGTAAGATTATCTGGTGGATAGCAAGGCTAACATGACCTGTGTAGGATTATAGGAGGACTATGGTCCTAAGGGGCATTCCACGAAGATTGGTAATATGAGGCATGCTTTCTGTAGAAGAGATGATAAGGAGAGAGTGTTGAGCATTCGCCTGGCAGTGTACGACTTTTTCTTCTATGAGTGCGTTAAATCTGGGAAGACCAATACTGTACAGGAAGAGGAAGAGAGTGTTGATCATTTCTCCATCGATATACGGCATTTTATTCTACGGAAGACCGATACTACACACAAGGAGAGTGAGAATCTTCTATCCGACTTCTCTGTCGGTATCGGGCTATTATTGCACCGATAATGTATAAAAAGAGAAGGAGAGTGTTGAGCACTTCTCAGTCGGTGCCCGTCTTTTTTTCTATGAGAGCTTTGTTTCTGAACATAGGAGGAAGATGAGAGTATTGAATAATTTTCTGTTGGTGTCTGGCATTTTCTTCTTTCACGGAGAAGACCGATACTGCACAGAAAGAAAAAAAGGGTGTTGAGCACTACTCTGTCGCTATCTGGCGTTTTATTCTAGGAGAGCGTTGAATATGGTCAGACGGACACTGCATAAGAGGAGGAAGAGAGTATTGGGTACTTTTACGTTGACGTGCGGCATTTTCTTCTACGAGAGCATTAAATCTGAGAAGACGAATACTGCACAGAAGGGAGGAGTGTTGAGCACTCCTCTGTGGATGTCTGGATTTTTATGTTGTGAGAGCATTAAATCTGGAAAGACCGATACAGCACAGGAGGAGCCTTCCTCTGTTGGCGTCTGGCTTTTTATTCTACGAGAGCATTCAATTTGGGAAAACGGATACTACACAGGAAGAAAGAGTGTTGAGCAGGCCGTTATCGGTATCCGACATTTTATTCTACGAGAGCATTAAATCGGGGAAGATCGATGCTGCGCAGGAGGAGGAAGAGAGTGTTGAGCACTCCTCTGTCGGTATCTGGTTATTATTGTATGAGAGTATTGAATCTGGGCACACCTTTACTGTATAAGTAGAGAGGTAGAGTGTTGAACACCTCTCTTCTCTCGGTGTCTGGCTTTTTTTTCTATGTACAGATTGGCAGGCAGCATACAGGGTGAACGAGGTGGTTTGGATTTGAACCATCGGAGTTGTGAAGGACTTACAGGGTTGACATCTGCCAACACAGATAGTTTAATGAAACTGGCAGTCCTTACAACCCAACCCAGCCTTTCTATCAACAACAACATCCCATATATTTAAGACTTTCCATCATTTCTTTCCAGCTACCTTTCAGAAACTTTTGATGTGTATTTTCGTTAGCACATAAGATAAACAATAGTTTTCATAATTTCTTTCCTATTGCTCTTAAAAAAATTATAGAAACTTTTCATATGCATTTACATCTTCACTATCGTTCAGATGTGTCATATTACTGACATTGTTCTATTAGGGTGTGTTAAAAAGACTTAAAATAATACACATGTTTGTGTCTGTATGTCTGTCTATTCCTTATTGGCGAATAAAGTGCTTTGGGTTTTATGCATTTTTCCGATTTAATTAAAATTAAATTTGAACACAAGAGATTTATTAAATTTCTGTTAAAATTTTAATTCTTTTAATTTTCAAATGTAATTGCAACCAAAACACCAAACGCACGATTTATGTTCAACTAAAAGCCCCTCAAAAAAAAAAAAAATAAAATAAAAAAAAAAAATTATTGAAAAATGTGTTCAAAATACTTGAGAAAATTAAACGCACAGCCGCTATTCGATGTTGTAAATTATTCATAAAAAGTTGTACCAAGAAACAGTTTAAACTTATTACAATTAAAGCAATTTATTGTTAAATTAAAGCATTTTCTACATTATTGTTTTTGTTTAGTAGTATTTGTCCAAACTGCAATATTAATATACATACTTATGTATGTATGTATGTATGTAGATATTTTTAAATGTTTTTAAGACAATTCGCAAGATTTTGTTACTCACTCGCACACTTAAATATTCATACTTAAATATTGGATACGAGTTCTTTGCGATACATAGATACGAGTACATAAATAGACAGATAGATGGATGGATATGCAATAGAAAACGTATCAAGAAAAAGCCTCAAGTCAAGTTGAATACATACATACAATACATTTATATGTAACTACATAAGAGAATAACTGAAGCACTGTTATGGCCCAGTTTTCATACGGGCAATTCAACAATTCACATTGCGATTATAAATTGTCCAAGTTAGTGATTTTTTCTGAAAAAAAAAACATTTCTTTATGCCAAACACTACTTTGTGTACTGGCGCTATTGTTGGCTTGTGACAAAGTTTGCCACATTTAGATTGTCACTAGCAACTTTTTGCAATTACGAGTACTGTAGGATGCCAAATTAAATTTTAGGCTTAAATACAAGAGCTGTTTTAATAACTGCGCGATTATTTGAAAAAAAATTGTTTTGGCAAATAAGCGTTTTATTTTTCCACATAATCTGTTTTTTAAACAGCTAAGGGCAGAGAGCGCTTTGAATAAAAAAAAATAAATTACAAACAATTGAGTTTTATTCACTAATCATTAGTAGACTTTGGATATTTTTGATCTCAAACCTTCAACTTTATATCCCAAAAATTTTAATAAATTATTATCTTGATCCTAATTATTTGACCTTTTTTTATAAATTAAATTGAAATGTTGCTTGAGGTCAGTTTTGTTTTTTGTATAAAATTCGATATTTCGTCTTCCTTGGGAAGACTTCTTCAGGAAAAATTTTTTTTTTAAATTTTGTTTACAAAATCAAATATATTTGAAAACATATTGAAAACAATTTTAACATACATAAAAACATTCAACATACTTTGTAACAAGGCAGCTTTAATAGGTAGTGGCAGAATTACAATAAATACAACACACGTAGTTGTCAAAATTTTGACAACTGTTCGTAAATTCTAATAACAAAATACATGTTGATGTTTGTTGGTGTTGTATTTATTGTAATTCTGCCACTACCTATATAAAGCTGCCTTGCATTGTAACAAAAAATTAAAGTACATAAAAATATTAGCTCTATTCACAATCGTGTGCATTTGTGGTTGCAAATTTATGCGCAATTGCAAATATAAGCTATCAATTGTGAACCACCTCTGTTGGTTAGGTTTGCACTAATTTTTGCAAAGCTCGAAATTCACAGCTGATTGATAATTCGAGTAGAAAATAATTTACTAAAATTTTAGTCAAAAATAAATATGCCGAAAAAAGGGACAGTTAGTGGACTTTTTAATAGAAAAAGCGATTTTAAGTTAGATAAAGACATCGATTGGTGTTATTTGAATGCGGAATGAGCGACGGCGATTACGAACTAATTAGATTGGATCGCAGATTGTCAGCTGTAGATTTGCAATTAACTTGTGCATAAACAGAGCAAATAAAAACTATAGGTTTTAAGTATTGCATATACACATAAGACTAGCAAGTGCATTGCTGTGTATTTTATTTTGCAAATGCAATGATGCAATACCATTTGCACGAAACAGTGAATAGAGCTAATATTAAAGCATTAAACACATTGAAGCCAGCAGACGACCGACTTCAATATGTCAAATATAAAATACATGCATTTAAATGCGAATGTTGTTGTCCAAGCTGATTTTTTGCCGCACTCGAATTAAACTAATTTCTAATTATGGTGCAATGCCTAATTTTTGTTGACTACAAAATAAAAACCGTGTGACCTATGTATAAAAAAAAAATGTGTAATAACAAAATTTTGCTCTTGGAAATATTTTATTTTCTAATAAAGCATAATAAAAAAACAAAATTTATATGGGCTTTTAAATAAATAAATAAGATTATTTGTTCTACTGTTAAATATGTGCATACATATTTATCCTCAAAATAAGAATGCCTAATTTTATAAAAGAACTAGTTAAGCGCCAAACAAACTACACAAACATGCAAAAACATTTGTGCAAACATTAAGCGTTGCTAAAGGGCGTTTTTACTTGTTTGTACATATATTTGAAGCATGTATGCACGAATTTTGCGCAAACATCTTGAATGTTTGTGTTGTTTAACGCAAAATTTTGTCATTTTAAAGAAAATTTTGCACGTGAAGTGATGGAAGAAGAAGCGCACGAAATGAATCATGAAAAAGTTTTCTTGTTGGAATTTTTAGTATTGTATTGAGTTTACCTTCTTTGTAGAAATTGAAAAAGCAAACAAAGATTATAGAAACTGAATATCAAGAAATAGAGGCTAAAACAAATTATAAAATGATTTATGTGTTGTAAACTTCATATGGCAAGAAAACTGCCGCAGCATAATCGCCGTGTACTTTCATTGAAAAAAAAAATTTATTAATTTGTGTTTGTATTTGTATCGTTATGAGCAAACGGAAAGCGCGTGTTTGCCGAAAGGTTTGCATAGTTTATTTGTATCTTTAGATATATACCAGTTACTTCATTTATGAGTAGTTTAATTTAATTTATATACATACATTTTTCTTTCTCGAGTCGAACTATTTTTGTCCGAATTTTGAAAAGATCGATATAAATGTTCAATTATTTAATATTGTTCCCATTATAGATCAAAAGATTATATTTTCAACTGTTAAGACCCGTCTAACCTGAAATAAGCGTAGCTAACAAAAGCTTTTTTTATTAATTTGTTTTTTAGATTTTAAGGCCTTTTTTTTATAAGACAACATTTTTCATGAAGAATTGATATAAACAGAACTCTTTCTGTAAAACAATGGAATTTTGTAAAGCTAAAAATTCTAAGGGTTCCACACTGAAGTATACTTTTATTCAAATGAATTTATGTTGCTGCCGTGTTCTAAATATTTCAGTAGTCGCCTACACCACTACAATTGCCGGTTGCAGCATTTGCTGTCGTGCAGTTGTGAAGTCTACTGCACGACTTTAAAGCTTAACATAGTGTTATATACATAATTATAAATATCTAAATTAACTAATTTATTACTCTATTCTTATAAATTAAATGCCTATAGTTCTGAGCTAAACTTTCTGTATCTTTTCTAAAATTAATTCTATTAGCTATTGGTACATCAATTATCTGCAGCAACTCCAACATATACCGTTTTCTATAACTATTTTCTGTATTTAATATGGAAACCTTATTAAAATCGGGATTGTGATTTAAATCACGACAATGCAACGACAAAGCCGTCTTCTGTGACGAATTAATATTTCTATATATCTGATCAGATTTATGTATGTCCGGCTAATGTTTGATACCGCACTAGAAGAATATATTCCACAAAGACTAGAAAAAATACCTTTTAAGATTTGGTACAACTTTTTATAGAATTCAGTAAAAAAAAGAATATTTAAAAAATCCCAAATTGAAATTAGAAAAATCTTTGTTACAACCGACCGACCCCCTGAGTCGAACTAACTCAATTATCTGTTTTTAAATGCTGCAATTTTAGGTCTTTTTGCTTTGTTTTTTGTAATTGTCTCCACATCCATTCAAACATAATTATACAAGTACTGGTACTAGATTTAGACAAAGTTGCTTTATTTGCAGCGTTCGCTTGTTGTATTTTTGTTTTTGTACTTTTTAGAGGAGTTTTGTCGTCATTACAACGAACGTTTACATACAAATTTATTTGTTTCTTGATAATTTCAAAAACCGAAAACTCAGAAAAAAAAATAGATATTTTACTTCACTTTTGGTAACACTATTGGGAAACTATTTTGACAAAAAGCTTAAAAGATGTAGTAGGTATGTATGTCTCATTTTTTGTTTTGACTTGACCATTTTGTTGTACAATTGTTTTGTCTATTTGGATACAAAAATTTACGATTTAATAACAGATCAATCGATAGTGTTGAGTAAAACTACAAAAAAAAAAGAAAAAAGAAAAATCGTTAAACATTTGTTCAACAAAAATATTTACTTGATTTTTATCTTTTTGAAGGAAAACAAAAATAAAACAACGAAAAACGAATACGAAACAGACAAAAAACGTAGTTTTATGAAATTTTCTTACCAAAATCATATTGACTTGTGTTTGAGTTTAAGTTGCCTTAAATTAAACTGAATTAAATTGCATTTTGGCAGATACGAGTACGAGCACATGCTTTCAAAGAAAACAAAACAAAACAAAACGAAAAGGTTTGAATATTATCATTTCTGTTTAATCGTTTTAATGGTCGATTGTTGTTGTTTTTGGGGCGGTCATAATTATACAATTATTTGGCCTTTGAACTTGTGACTTTCTTTTAAATGGAAAAGATTTAAAATGTTCGTTCATTCAATTAAAAAAAGATGACAAAACACAAGTTTGAGTACAGTAGAATCATGGAAAAATTAACTCGAGTAAGGATTAATCCCTCGAAGAAGTTAACTGTATTTCAGCCTCCATCTATCACCATTCTTAAAACTTAACTCTTCCATTAATGTTCAAGGGCATATGCAATTGTTTGGGATGATTTGCCGCAAGATGTTCTTACACTGAAATCCATTCAACTTAAATTAATGGCAAAATTAAAATTAAAGTATGGCAAATGCGGAGTTTCTTAAATCAAATTCAAGTACACGGAGTATTCCCGGGTGTCAACCGGGAAGATAGTACTGTGGTATTTGTTCAGTTTATCAGTAGTGAAGTAGACCCGAGGCAAATTTATTATGGAAAAATATTCGATTAATCAACGAAGAAAAAACAGGTAATTAATAGGTGTGTTCTACGAGATCTCGGACTTGTTCGGTCTAAGGAGAGTAAAAAATAAATTACTCTCTAAATTTGCAAATTTTACCCAAAACTGATGGAATGCAAAAAACCACAATTGTACATCTGGCAATACTAGTGCTGCTTACTTTTTAGATTAAAGTATATTTCGGTGATTTTAGACGCCTAAATATATAACATCATATTTTTTTTTTTTTTTTTTTTTTTTTTTTATAAATTTTTATTTATTTGTTGAATCTTCAAGAAGAACTAACAACAATTATTCAAATCTTAATAACCAATGCTAGACAAAAAATTATGATTCAGCGAATGTATCAGAATACCGTGCCACAGGACATCATCTGCCATGCTCCCGAATGGAAGCCAGGGTGTCCCTTCTTTTTAATCGTGTGTGACCACCAAAGGTAAGGATGTCTCGAGCAAGTGGATTTGGGTGGATTTCAAGTTTGGTTATATACCTTCCAGCATATTTGGCAAATTCATCTTTTGCTAAAGGTACGTTTAGGTCCTTGTGAATTCGAGAATTTTTTACATACCATAGGGCTGCTGTAATCGTACGTAGAACGCTGTTTTGACGCCTTTGAATTTTTTCAATATTCGATGCGGAGGCGGTGCCCCATTGTTGAATTCCATAGCACCATATTGGCTTTAGGATCGCGTTATACAGCAAAAGTTTGCAATCTAAGCTCAGGGTGGAATTTCTGCCGATGAGCCAATTCAATTGCGCGGCTTTTAATTTCATCTGGGTTGTTTTTGCGTCAATGTGTTTCTTCCAAGTTAGTCGACGGTCGAGGTGAATACCGAGATATTTGACGTCACTGTGTTGTGAAATTATTTGATTATTAATTTTTATTGACGGGAATGTATTTTTACGCAGTGTGAACGTGATATGGACACATTTTTGTTCATTGACTTTGATTTTCCAGAGTTTTAACCATTTCTCTAAATTGTAAATATGTTCCTGCAAATTTTGTGATGCTGTTTGGTGGTTTTCATGTACACATAACATCATATAAACAACAAATTTGCATTATTGGCAACAGCTGTTTAAGCAATGTAAAATTTTCAATAGATTTTCATTGTAGCAATTTTCATAACGAGACACTTTTTCATTTAAATGGATGTGTTAATAAACCGAATAGTCAGTTCTGGACAGTGGAAAACCCTATATTTTTTATCTTGGACCAGTACTCAAGGAATGACCTCTACATACGCAGTGTATTGTACCAGAATTAGGAAAATAGGTTGTGAGGAAGGGGAAAGAGGGAGTAGTGTTTGTGAACATTTGACTTGAACTTTCTAACGTTATAACAGACGGGAAACACGTCTGCAGGCAACTTATTCCATAGGCGAAGCATACGGCTGAAAAACGAATTCTCTCTACAATAAAAATTTGCGTTATTGGCAACAGCTGTAAAATTGAAAGCAATGTAAAATTTTCAATAGATTTTTATAGTACATATTTATAAAATGAAAAGCCAAACAACCATTACATGTTCTCTTTACAACTTCAGAGCATTATTTTTAGTTTGGGCAACCTTCCACTTTGCTTTTAACTAATTTTTAAGCGAAAATTTTTTCCAACTTGCAAATTTTCTGATTACATTTTCAGTTTCATATCTATATAAACATAAAACAGCTGTTTATTACTAAAAGAAAAAGTTCGGGCTAATTTGTACGGGAAATGAAAAAATTTACTCTCTCATTTTCTCTCAAAATTGTACAATAATTGTTACGTGGAACGCTTTTGGACTACTTTGGACAAGTTTGGACTGTTTCGTTATTCACGTGGAACACACCTAATGTGTGTAAAATCAAAAGAAATATATTGAAGATATAAAAATTGGATACTTACATAAAGATTTAAAGAAATACAATTGAGTTTTATTCTCTATACTAGCTTCTAATATTGATACCAATTAAAAACTTATAAACAGCTTGTTTGCTATGTTTCCCAGCTGTCTATATGTCGACATTTCATAGGAGCTACCATGATGATTAATCAGTAGACTTTGGAAATTTTCCATCATCAGTCACCTTTACATCCACTAAAAGCGATTGTCGGGTGTAAAATTTACTCAGGAGGAATGATTGCATCCATTAAAAGTGACATTCTGGTGTAAAATTTGGCCAGGAGGAATCATTGGACCTTACTTCTTTGAAAATGAAAACGGCGTAACGATAACTGTGAACGGGGAGCGATATCGTGATGTGATTGAAAACATTTTAATACCCCAACTGCATGCTTTGGGCCTTCGATTAATATGTGGTATCAACAAGATGGTGCCACATCGCATACTACCAGGATTACAATGGAATTACGATTACTGCGAGATCTCTTTCTGCAACAAGTTATTTCAAGAAATGGTGATGTTAATTGGCCTCCACAATCAGCTGATTTGACAATTGCGGACTTTTTTAGTGGGGATATCTGAGAAAAAAGTTGTATGCAAACAAACCAGAAACGCTTGGATAACTCAAATAAAATATTAATTTATTAATTATTAGAAATTAATGAAATACCGTGTGAAATGTGTGAGAATGTAATGAAAATTATGTACAAAAGGGCTCGCATTTGTGAGGCTAACAGAGCCGCACATTTATCTGATATTGTATTGTATACATTGCTGACGACATTAAATAAAATATTTATTAATATAAGATCTATTCTCTTTCATTTAATAAAAAATTATAAGCAATAAAGGTAGTATACCTTCCCGGCGGACACCCTGTATAATTGACATAATATGATATATGTCAAAGCTATTAAATCTTATGAGAAGGTGATTTATTTTGTACTGCTTGATATTAATTATTCTTCACTTTAGTTGAATTGACTTGAAAATATCTGGTCACATTTTTGGTTTGGGAGACAAAAACTAAAACAAATATTGTTCTTCTAATTCATTCAATAAACAAGAAACGGCAATTTTAACACGGGCTTATTATCATTCGCTGCAGCATCCAGCGAGGCGAATTGATAACAGAGTCTTGCAGAGTCGGACAATTATCTGATATTGTATTCCATTATCTGATATTGTATTGCCGACATTAAATAAAATATTTATTAATATAAGATCTATTCTCTTTTATTTACTAAAAAATTATAAGCAAGAAAGGTAGTATACCTTCCCGGTGGACACCCTGTATAATCGACATAATATGCTATATGTCAAACACTGGAAAAGTTTACTTTGCAAAGTCTTGAGTTTGGTGGTGGCAAGGGAAAATAGAGTAGTTCTCTTACACTCTTTATTTTCCCTTGCCACCACCAAACTTAAATCTTACGATAAGGTGATTTATTTTGTACTGCTCGATATTAATTGTTCTTCCCTTTAGTTGAATTGACTTGAAAGTATCTGGTCACTTCTTTTGTGTGGAAGGCAAAAACAAGAACAAATATCAATTCTTCTAATTCATTCAATAAACAAGAAACGACAATATTAACATGGGCTTGTTATCAATTCGCCGCAGCATCCAGCGAAAAGCACAGCCAACTCAATTATACGACTATTCGCCAACAACAACCGAGAGAACTTCTGAGAGTTTAAGTTTCTTGTTGTTTGTTTTGATTGCGATTTTCTTTCAAAGACCCAAAAACAAAGTCATGCAGATCTCATAAAACATAATTCACCACTGCGGGGCGGGAGGATGGGGAACTGGGCAGTAAAAAAAAATCCCAAACAAACAGCCAGTCTACTGTTTTGGCTGTGCGAAGGCTTAAAGGTGCTTTACGCCGTTAAAGTTTATGATTTGTTTTGGTAGTGAGTGGTGGAAACGATGGTGGTTACAAAAACAAATAAATACAAGAAACAAAAAAAAAAAAAAAAAAACAGCTGGTGTTGAATGTTGTTTTTGTATTTTTAAAACCCGCTTTTCTTTTCTTTACATTTTTGCCTGTTATTGTTATTGCTATTGTTGTTGCTGTTTCTTGTGAGCATTTGTAGTTTTCGTTTTCATTTTCGTTACGTTTTGGTGGCCAATATCTGCTGCATTTGCGGCTGCTGTTACCAGAATCGTTTTGACCATTTAACCGTTCGGTTGCCAACCTTTAAAAACGCTCGCGTTCAATTTGATTTCGTTTCTGTTTTCTTAAGAGTTTTTAACAAAATTGTTTTGTAAGCTTTTTTTTTTTTTTTGTTAAATTTTTGCGATCAACGCTGTTTGAAAAAAAAATATTGCTTAAATTTAACACACATCTTAAAAATTTGTTAAAATATTTATGTTTTATTTGGCAAATGATTCGTGTTTGTGACGGCTGGAAAAGGTTTTTTGTTTGATTTGTTTTTAAAGTCTTCTGTGCATTTGCTTTTTTCGTATTTTTTTTTTTTAGCATGACTTGTTTTAAAATAATACAAAATAAAAAAGAAATAAAAATAAAAAAAATAAAGATTTGTTTGTGATTGAAAATTGCTCAATAACTCGTCGAGGTTAATAATATTTCCAGCCAATATTGTTTACGTTTACTAACATGTCTTAAGGAAAATCTAAAATTTTAAATGAAAAATTTAAAAAAAAATTTTAAAAATTAAAAAATCTTGATATAAAAAGTGCTTGAGATAAATAATTTTTATATAGATTAATCGCTATTAAAACTAAAATACACAAATGATTTTTTTAAAGAAAAAAAAAAGTGTTAAAAACAAGTTTTAAAAGTACATGTGTGTCACATAATATACAATAAATACAAAAAAAGAAAAATAAAAATAAGATATATATTAAAAGCAAAAATAATACATATTTTAATAAATTAAAAAACCAAAATCGCTAAATATTTTAAAAATTATAAAAAGGGAGGGATCACAAAAAAAAAAATCAAGTTGATTAAACTTTACTTTGTTACTGAAAGTTTCCTAAAATTCGTTTTTGTAGAGTTCACATTATTTTGAAATTAACAACAGAGCAAAGGAAAAATGTATAAGCTGTTTATAGAACACAAACGAGAGACTGGTCTGGAAATTTTGTTTTAGAAATCACTTAATTATTTTGAGAATATTCCGTAGCAATTTTCTAGACGAATCGCTTAACTATGTTCTATAAATAGCTCAAAAAAGTTGATAATAAACAGAAAATTTTCAATTAAAAACTTCCATTTGTATTAGTAAGCGTCTCACGATAACGAAAGTTAACGTTTGGAAGTGTTTTGTGTAACAGGAAACTGAACTTTCTGTAGACAAGTTCATCTATCGATCGAATTAACGAGCAAGTAAGCGTCACACGATAACGAAAGTTAATTTAAAAGTGTTCCTAACAATCGTTTTCTGTCACACCTTCTGAAAACAATGTATTTAAAAACGATCGTTTTGCAAAACGATATTTTCCAAAATGGTTTTTCTCTTAAAAAAAATCTTCAAAAGCATCCAATTCTATTACAGCTTTTTCAAAACGATCGTTTTCCGTTAAACCTTCTAAAAAAGATATTTTTCAAAATGAGTGCTATTCTTCACCTCTTCTAAAAGCGAAATTTTTTAGAAGGATCCGTTTCTATCACACCTTTAGAAAACGATATATCTCAAATCGTTTAGCTTTTATAACACATTTTGAAAATGATATTTTTTAAAATGATAATTTTCTACTAAGCCTTCAAAAAATTATATATATATATATATCAAAGTGATCGCTTTCTACTACATCTTCTGAAAAGGATATTTTTGCAATTAATCGCTTTCCATCACTTCTTCTGAAACGATATTTTTCAATCTCTTTCTGTCACATCTTGTGAAACCCTCGTTTTTCATTATATATTTCGAAAACTTTTTTTTTCATAAAAACCAAAATCAAAAAAATTATTTAAAGTTTTTTATAACAATCGTTTCCTGTCACACCTGCTGAAAATGAAGTTTTTCAAAACAAACGTTTTCTATTACACCTTCCCAGAACGATCTCTTTAAAACGAACGTTTTCTTCTGAAAACGAATATTTTCAGAAGAGTCTATTTTTATCACACCTTTAGAAAAGGTAAATGAAAACTAAATTTTTCTAAATGATAATTTTTGATTAAACTTTCCAGAAACGATCTTTTTTAAAAACGTTGTTTTCTAGCTTATTTTTTGAAAACATAATTTTTCCAAGCAATCGCTTTGTGTGACATCTTCTGAAATGACATTTTTCTCAACAATCTCTTTTTATCACATCTTATGAAAATGAAATATTTAAAAAGCCTCGTTTTTCATTATAAATTTTGAAAACGTTTTTTTTTTCACGAAAATAAAAAAGGATGAAATAAAGAAAGAATTTAAAGTTTTTCATAGCAAATGTTTTAAGTCACAACTTTTGAAAACGATGTTTTTCAAAGCAAATGATTTCTTTATACCTTTCAAAAACGATATTTTTCAAAACGTTTTATTTTTTCTGAACACTAACGGTTTATTCTTCTGAATCGTTTTCAATGAATTTCATCGATTTTTATCACACCTTTTGAAAACCACATTTTTCAAAACAATCGTTTTACATTATATTTTCCGAAAACAATATATTTCAAAAGCATCGATCTCTACCCTACTTTCTGAATACGATATTTCTCCAAGCAATCGCTTTGCATCACGTCTTCCGAAGCAATATTTTTTAAAACACTTCTTTCTGTCACATTTTATGAAAGCATCGTTTTCCATTACATCTTAATCTTTGTTTTTCACCAAAAAAGGAAAAAATAAAAAAGATTTAAAGTTTCTGATAACAATCATTTTCTGGCACTCCTTCTGAAAACGATGTTTTTCAAAACGAACGTTTTCAACTACACCTTTCCAAAATGATTTAAAAAAAACGATGTTTTCAAAACGAACGTTTTCAATTACACCTTTCCAAAACGATTTTTTTTTTTCAATAAAAATATTTATATAAAACGGCTTTTCAATGTAATGTGCTGTTCATAGCACACAAACGAGTGACTTGTCTAAAATCTTTGCATGGAAATCGCACAAAAAATTTAGTAACTTTCATACTAATTTTTTACATGGATTGCTCTATGTGTGTTGTTCTATGATTTATATATATAAGTTCTTGAAAAGTTTCGTTCAATTTTGACCACAATTGTTGATTTTGATCAATAATTATTTTTACTGAACTTTTGTTTGAATCCGCAAATTGCTTTATAGGCCCACATTCAACGAATTTCGTTATTGAACATGGAAAACACTTTTTTCTGTGCACTCATTATGATTTTTGTATGAAAATCTATGATTGATTTTGATTAAATATTTTCACGTTAGTTAATCGAATATTTTTTATAGTAAATTTGCCACGTGTCCACTTCACGACTGCCAAATATGAACTGTCAAGACTAATGTTTAGCAAAATTACGGCAATATAAAATAGTATACCTTCCCGTCGGACACCCAGTTCATAGAGTGTATATCAAAATCTTTTGTTGTTGTTGAGAAAAAAAGCTGTTTGCGTTCAATAATTATTTATACTAAACTTTTGCTTGAATCTACGGATTTCTTTACAGGCTCTCATTCAAACAATTTATTAATTGATTCAGTAAACTTTGTCATTGGAAATGAAAATATTTTTTCAGTACGTACTTTCATATTTTATTGAAAAAATTTTAGGTCTATATAATTTGTATTTTTAAGTAAAAATCAGTTTAGTTTTTACTCGCATTTTTTAATAAAAATAATCCTTTTTATTTACAATTTTTAAATTCGATAGAAAAGAATGTTGGCAAAATTTTATAGCCAAAATTAAAATCTAAATAGATATATACTTAGTATGTATATAAATAATATGAATAAATTATTAATTAAAACTTGTTTATTTATTATTAAGCTAGACATTTGTTTCATGACAAAACCCAAATATAATCTTGTGAAAAAGTAGTCTATTATACATTTTAAATATATTTAAATGACATTTTTACTTTTTAAATAAAAAAAAAAAAAAAATAAAATAATTGAATAAACAAATATTATATAATAAAGTTTAAAAAATTATCATTAAGAATCTTAAACAAACCATAAACTACATATTAAAAGATAACAATTATTTTTTATTAAGAACAACTTAAGCAGATTTAAGAACCCCTTCTTTACAGTTCTTTGTGTGCAATAAGCACCTTATTATGTTAAAACAATAATTTTGTTTATATGATCCTCGAACTTTGAGAGGTACAAAATCATGGCATTAAAACAGTATTTGAAATTATAAATAAATTAATCATAAACAAAGCAATTTTGCTTAAAAGAAAAATGGGGTTTATAAACCTCAGAAAAAGAAAAATGTCAGAAAATCACCAGCAGTAGCTGCAAAAATTGCATTCAAATAAAAACAAATTTCTGGTCTGCATTTTATGCTTTGAATTAGTTTTTTGCAATTTTTTAAGTTCTTTTTTTTTGCCCGTATTTTATGCTTTAATTTAAAATTTTAGCAATTTTTTTTTAAATTTAGAATAAAATGTAAAAAGACACAAAAAAAAGAAAAACATTGACGTGTTAACAAGAAGTACTAAAACTATTTTTTTATTTATGTAAATTATAACGTTGTCTTAGTTTTGGCAAAAATGAAAGGAAGTTTAATTTTTTTCTAACTTAGAATTAGATTTTAGCTGCTAAAACTTGTTTTAATGCAAAGTTAAATATTGCAAATTTTTTTTCTGTTGGCCTTAAAAAAATTGAAAGAATAAATAAATAAATGGGTATTTTTTTTTATCAAAAATATTTCATAACTTAAAATATTGACATCTAAGTTTGTCTTTTTTATTTGCACTATTTGCCTGAAACAAAAATATTTCTTATAAATAAATTAAAATTTTAAATTACATATTTACTTCCTTTTACAGTGGGCATTTTACACAAATTCAATTTTTAATCGATTAAAATCTATAGAGTAGCTAAAAAGCGATTAAAGTAGTTTGACATTCAGGCTTAAGTAAGCTCAGTAGTGCGGTTCTGTAGCTTTTATAACGATAATCGAATCGTTAAAATAATTTTAACCATATTTTATCGAATTTACTATTCTGTAATATGTTTTTAACGATATTCGCCGTCTATCAAAATCAGCTGTTAGTTTTACCATAAAAAATTCATTTTTTAATCGATTAAAATCTATAGAGTAGCTAAAAAGCGATTAAAGTAGTTTAGTATTCAGGCTAAAGCAAGATCAGTAGAGCAATTCTGTAACTTTTATAACGATAATCGAATCGTTAAAATAATTTTAACCATATTTTATCGAATTTACTATACTGTAATATGTTTTCAACGATATTCGCCGTCTATCAAAATCAGCTGTTAGTTTTATCATAAAAAATTCATTTTTTTATCGATTAAAATCTATAGTGTAGCTAAAAAGCGTTTAAAGTAGTTTGACATTCTGGCTGAAGTAAGATCAGTAGCGCGATTCTGTAGCTTTTATAACGATAATCGAATCGTTAAATTAATTATAACGATATTTTATCGAATTTACTATTCTGTAATATGTTTTTAACGATCTTCTCCGTCTATCAAAATAAAAATACAAATAAAAAATTCATTTTTTATCGATCAAAATCTATAGAGTAGCTTAAAAGCAATTAAAGTAGTTGATATTCAGGCTGAAGTAGGGTCAGTAGTGCAATTCTGTAACTTTTATAACGATAATCAAATCGTTAAAATAATTTTAACCATATTTTATCGAATTTACTATACTGTAACATGTTTTTAACGATATTCGCCGTCTATCAGTATTTTATCTTCGGAAACATCTGCCTCGATGGGCTAATTTGGGCTTATAAAATCACCTTCTTTGATAACAAATTTTCGGCAGAAGCTTGTGAGTGTTTGCAAGCAAGTTTAACTTTATTTTGTACATCAAACCAAGGCTTGGGAAATGTCAGTGAATAGAGCTGAACAATACCTTTTGTCTTCATAGGTCTTTCTAACGCAATTTGCTAGTCTGTGTGTCAAATTTTTAATCCAATAAAATAATTTTATAAACTAGTTTGCAAATTTCTCTGTACAGAAAAATAAGAATTTGTGGCAGGATTTTTAAAACTGTTCTCGCAATTATTTTTTGTTTATACAAAATACTTTTTTAATTGAAATGATGAAACGTTTAATTATAACAATTAATTTTTTAATTTCATAAGAAAACTGTTTTAATGAATATGTACGTTTTTGCGCCAAGAGCTTTGTCTCTAATCTAATAATTTGTTGCTGAATTGCTTTTTTTATTATTTCAAATTAATATTCCAAGAGGCGTCAACGTGTTCCTATGAAGGCAACGTTAAATTGGATATTCATTTGCTTGTTGCAAACAATGTTGAATGTTGTAGACAGTTTCTCTCTCTATATACCGCTTAGGTCTATGATTAATAGCGAAGAGGAGTGTAAAATCTGGATTTTTTTAATATTGTCTTGATGTGATGGCATCGTCGTCTTGGAATTTGGGGGGATTATAGAAATTTTGTCATTATATATTAATTGCTTACTATTTGGTCTGGGTGGTTGTACCACCTCAGCATAGGATTTTTATTAGTAATTTGCTGGAATTTATAGAAAAATCTTCCAATTTTATTGAGAGCAACTAAAGTAATGAATAAAATTAATGTAGTTCCTCAAACAATTCTTTTATTAATGTGTAAGTTAGGTTAGGTTTAATAGGCTGCCAGGCATTGAAAAGTAATCCCACTTCGGCCAAACTTTGTCGTTTATCTTTTAAATGCAGTTCTTGAAAAAGAATGTCTCAATTTTTATTCCAACTAATCTATCAGTCATGTCATAAAGTTCAATTTCGTTCGGAGGCGGAATTGAATCTGGTCTTTTGTTTTTCGAAAAACGACAAAGTAAGACATTTGTCGGAATGAAGTTATTTTGAAAAGAAAGTATTAATAACGCTCTTAATATTGGAAATGATTACAGTTCAAAAAATGTATTAGTTTTTCGTTCTCTAAAGAATAAAAACAAACGGCATGAATTCCTAGTTCCAAATAGATTTAAACTCAGTGATATGGGTGCATAATTTTTTGAGGGATAAAGTTTTTAAATTTGAGGGTCTATACTCTTTATACTAGGAACACAACAGCGACGAACGACGAATTTCGTCCATCGCAACGAATTCACTGGCAAACATTTGGTGCATAAATTCGTCGTGTGAAGCACAATATCAACGAACTTTTGTGTAGATAACATTGTTTACATTGCATGCAAAGTAAATTATTAAAAGAAATGAATATAAACACTAAGGTGGCCATATTAAAAGTAAGCTTATATAAATCCCAACCGAAAGAGGGATTTTTTAAAAAAATTTATATTTCGAGAACATCTTTATAAATTTTTAATTACATCGATTAATAGAAATATAGAAAGATTTATTTTGTGAAAAATACTTTTTTTTTTTAAAGAAACCTGGTCACCTGATACTGTTTTGTTCGTCGTTTGCTGACACAACAATTAGAAATAAATCTATTTCAACTTTTGCTGAGTATGGCGAATTTCGACCAACATCGCGATTGTGTGCATTTTCATATATACTTACATAAGTGTTTTATTTTTTGGCATCAAATATTCGGAACCAAAAATACGTCGTTCGTCGCTGTTGTGTTCCTAGCATTATGCTAGAATATTGCAAATTGTCTCATTTTGCGAGAGAGTTTCATATAATCAAAACTGAAAATAAATAAATTTTAAGCAAAAATCAAAAAAAAAAAAAAAAAAATAATAATAAATAAATAAAAATATAATTTTTCAAAGTTTAAATGTGTGTCCATTAATGTTTTAAAAACCGGCTCAAAAAGTCAATGAATTACAAAAATATCATAAAAATACATTTAAACATAATGTTATACTAAAAAAGTTTAATTTTTCTCTTATAGTTAAACAACATATCAAGTGGTTGAAAAAATATATAACTTTAAACAGCAGAATAAAAAAAATCTCATTAAAAAACCAATAAAAATTTGTGTTTGATGTTTAACTTTTATTTTAAAAAATAAAACTAAACTACAAAAACAAAAATAAAAAATATTGCAAAGCATCCATCAAAAAAGTCAAGAAAATTCAAACTGAAAATAAAAAAATTAAATAACACAACATGTCGGCCTTTAAGGCCAACGTTGCAATGAAAGCACATGGTGGCTTAAACATTGTTAATAACAATAACAGCTACAACAACAATTGCAATAATAAACAAAACAAACAACAACAACAACTACAAGCATGTTATCAGCATAAACTGCAACATCTTTATAACAGCAACAATAACAAAGACAAAATGCTTAAGAACAGGTTCTTTAAAATTAAAACAACAAAATCATCAACATCATCATTAACGGCAGCAGCAGAAGCAGAAGCAGCAGCAACATCATCATCATTTTATTCATTGTTATCCAAAACAATAACAACCAGAACAAAAACATCAGACCCAACGCCAGCACCAGCAAAACCATCACCACCACCACCACCACCACCACCATCATCATCATCATCATCGTCAACATCATCATCTACTTCGTCGTGCTCATCATTAACAATTGCTCTCCTATTGATTGTTTGCATTCTGAGTGGCCACATTGTGGTGGCTGGCAGCGCTGGTGCTGTACGACCCGGTACTGGCAATCCCTCAGCACGTTTGCCACGTACCAGTGCCAGTCAATTGAATAGCGGTAACGGCACTGGTGGCACAAGTGCTGCCTATAAATTGGCTGCCAAATCATTGAACAGCTCTAATACTCGCAACGGCAATTTACGCACAAGGTGAGTGTTAAGATTAAGAGAGAAAAAAAAACAACAACAACAAAAAAGAAAACACACAGAAAAAAGTTAAAGACATTTTTCAACTAAACAACAAAAAAAAAAAAAAAAAAAAAAAACAACAACGAAAGAGCAGTGCGCCACTTCAAAGTCACTGCATGTGGGTCAGTAGATTTCATTACAATTACAAAATGTAAAGACTCAAGTTTTTTTTTTTATAAAATAACAACAAAAACAATTTATAATTTCTTTGCAAAATCTACAACGTTTTATATATGTTGTTGTTTTACAAAATACAACGATTGCAATTCTTAAATAAATCATTTAACTACATTTTATCTACTCGTACAAGTCTGGCTGGGAAAGAAGTACAAGCAAATTTTTTTATTGCTACAATTTTAAACTAACATTTCTTTACGAAAATTACTTTTTAAAAAAGTGGATTTCTTATAAAGATACTTTTTTTTAAAGCCACTATTTCAAATATACTATTTTTGAACTTTCCAACGTTATAACAGACAGGAAACACGTCTGGAGGCAATTAATTTCACAGACGAAGCGTACGGCTAAAAAACGAATTTTCTCTGTAATGTGTAGCACGATTCCCCGGGCAATCGACTACAAATAGATGAGCTCTGAACAATGAATGCGTGCTACGTAAAATGTCTGTGCCTGGTAGGCCACATGAAGGCGCTGGAGAATATTGAATAATTCACTCCGTAGAACTAGTTCAACATCAGATATGGCTGTAAAGACAGTTGCTGATGTAAATCTTCTTCACTCTCATCCTTTAGCTCTTGAATTTTTGCTGGTTTCCTGGTGTAGATCTTTTCTTTCAAATAACCCCAAAGAAAGAAGCCCAAAGGCGGCCAATTGACATCGCTTCCACCTGACATAACAGGGATATTGAAGTTGTTAAGCTTTCGCTTTCCATTGTTTGGTTAGCCGTGTGGCATCGTCCTGTTGAAACCACATATCGTACACATCTATATCTTCCAATTTGGGTCGTAAAAAGTTCGTTATCATCTGGCGATAGCGAGCACCATTCACAGTAAAAAAAATACGGCTCTATGATGTCGCCAGCCCATAAGCTGTACCAAACAGTCACTCTTTGCACTGATTTTTCGACAATCACTCTTGGTTTATTATTCGCCCCTATCAGGGCGAAGGCCTCTGCAGCCAGTCCCTTAACTTTTTTTGTAATATTAATTGCGCAAATTTATTCGCCAATAATATAAATAAATAAATATTATTCGCCCAAATGCAATAAGCAAGCAATCCTGTTTATTGAAGAATGATGGATGATAAATTTTGCGCTTTCTTGTCACTATTTTGACCATTGCTCGATTGTGTATCTTACCACGGTTCAAATTGGGATGATCTGAAATTGAGAACTGTAAAATGAAATGCAGACTTAATTGTTTGCATAGCACCCCATATTTCAAATTCAACCACAGGGCGATAGAAGATATACATGCCGGTCTCTAAACTTAATTCCTAAAATTAAAGTGTTGGCGGCCTTTCAATACTTCTTTAAAAATTTTATTTATTGAAAATGTGTTTTTTGATATTCTTTTAAAATATTTGTGTATACAAAATTGGTTTTAACAGACTTAGTTTTAATATACGCTTTTCAAGGTACAGTTTGTTTAACAGTTACTGCTTTAAAACTGCTGCAAATACTTATTAGCAATTGCTAAAGTAGTAGATATGTTTATGTGCAAGTTTATTTTTTCTGCCCTAAAAGATCTAATATTCTGATCTTCAGTTTTGTCATTGAAGTGCTAAAAGAAGTTGATGACTGTGTACTGGTTAGAGCTTCAAAACGAAACCCTAGATTTAGTAACCTCAAGTTCTAATCTAAAGTTACTTGATGTTGTTGTGTGTGTTATTCTAAAGTTTACCTAAAACATGTATGTTACATAAAGTATTCTAGTTTGTTTTTTGCTTAATATCATTTTGCTTTTCCTTCAATTGACTGGTTTGTTTTTTCTATTTGATTTTTTGTTTGTTTGTTCATTGTGTTTTTCTTTTTCTTCTTCTTCTCGTATTTAATGTCATTTACTGTCGTTTTTATATTTGTTTATATTATTATTGGGGTTTTTTTTTGTTGCTGCTGCTGCAAAAAAGTCTGCAAATGAAATTAAAAACAAAAAAAACATCAAACTTTTATAATGAAAACGAAAGACTTAAGCAACAAACCTGTTTTGTTGTTTTTTGTTTGAAATTTTGTTGCTGTTTTTTGCTGCATTTTGCTTCTTCTTTACAATATTTATTTCGCATTTTATGCGATTTCGATATTTTTGCGCATTTCAACTGCACGAGGGCAGTTTCGAATTGATCGTGCACCGTCAACGACATGACAACGTTTGAGTCTACATAACAACAATTTCGGAATAGAATGCACCATGAAAATAGATCTTGCTCTCAAAGGCAAAAATGAGCCAACTTAAATAGCTTGTGATTGTTATAAATTAAACAAAATTTTCAAGAAATTTCTGAACAATCCTCCTAAAATTTACTATTAATTTTATTGTTACTTAAGTTTTAAATTGATAACACATGTAAATTGGTTTTATTTGACTTTTTGAAATCTGTTGATGCTTTTTATTTTATCTAAAGTTTGCTTGTGTGCGATTATGTGATTATGCTAATTCGTTTTTTTTTTCTTTTTTATTCGTAATGATCAGCCACATGGGAATTTTTGTAAGTTATTATCATTTTAAGTATTTTACCACGAGATATTCTAACAAATTGAATGCAAAACATTTGTCATATTTGACAAATGTTTAGTTTTTTTTAACAAAATATTTTTTATGAATAGATTAACTACTTTTTGTAACTCAAAGCTTTTAAATAAATGTCAATGAATATACTTACTAGGCTTTCTCAAAGGGGTTTTTTACAAAATTCGTTTTGTCTAATGGCCAAACCTGCCGCCGATGAATAATCAGATTTTTTTTTGTCAATTTTGAGTTAATAATTGCTGTTTAAATTTATTAAAAGATAAAACAATTCAAGCTATCAAAGCTTCTCTCGTGACGCTTATACTCTGGTCTTTTCTCCTACTTACAGGTAAAATAAGAAACCTCACACGCACACACACTCACACCGAAAAGCTAAAACCTGATTTAAATTATCAATGGTATTCAAATTAAATTACAATATTAACATTTTCAAATATTTTATGGAGTGCCGAAACCTTTTCCACGTGTCTGTGGATATCGTCACAATTAGCAATTTGAAAATGATTGTACGAGCTAAGACTAAACAGGTTTAAATTATAATAAAATTAAGATATATAAAGGTAATTAACTTTTAAGGGCCGATATTGATTTTATATAAAACATAAATTATTTTAAATAAAACATATAATTATTGTCATTTTTATTATGATAATATTAGTATAGTTCAATTATGTATGGAAAATATATCGGCCAAATGGCCACAACGTCCTCGGCGGAATACCACCATCGGAGGGTAAAAATTTTCGATGACGCTGAGTCATAATTGAGGTTCTATGCCGTTAATGTGCCGAATTATCTCATACTGTAGCTCTTAAATTATTGTGGGCTTATCAACATACAACTTTTCCTTCAAATAACCGCAAAGAAAGAAGTCCAACTTGGTAAAATCACATGACCTTGGCGGTCAATTGACATGGCCCCCATGTGAGATAACACGGCCATTGAATTTGTCGCTCAAAGGTGCCATTGTTTCGTTAGCTGTGTGGCAAGGGGCAACGTCCTGTTGAAATCACATATCGGCCATGTCCATATCTTTCAATTCGAGCCATAAGAAGTTCGTTATCATCTCAAAATAGGGAAAACCATTCACAGTAACTGCCTAACCGGCCACATTTTTGAAAAAACACGGCCCGATGATGCTGCCAGCCCATTAACTGCACCAAACTCTTAGTGGGTGCATTGGTTTTTGGATAATCACTCTTGTCCTCCAAAATGCGGAAATTCTGCTTATGGACAAATCCACTGAGGTGACAATGTGTCTCATAACTGAAGATGATTTTCTTTGAAAATTGTTTATCCACTGTCGCCATTTCTTGCCACCATTCCGACCATTGACGGCGCTTGGAATGGTCAAGAGGCTTTAGTTCTTGAATCAATTGCACCTTGTAAGCATGTAAATGCAAGTCTTTATAGATATATAATGTTCACCAACGACGAGCGTGAGAGGTGCACTTGTTGTGCCCGACGATGAGTTGAGGTGGACGGGTTTTCAGCCACACTATTGTGAACAGCAGCAATATTTTCTGCAGAACGAGTTATACGAGCATGCACCAATGATTTCATATCTCCTACAGACCTGGTCTGCTAAAACGATTTTTCCAACTTTACGCACATTTCGAGGATTAAATTGACCGACAAAGTCACGAACTGCATGATATGTATTTTGATTTGAACGCCCATTTTCATAATAAGCCGGAATAAATTAAACACGTTGCTCGATTGTATATCTTTCTGTGGTTCAAATTGAATTAGTCTGAAATTGAGAAATGCCAAATGAAGTGCAAAAAAAAAACTTGACGTTTAGGTGTGGTTCACATTCAGTATCGGCCCTTAAAATTTAACCACCCGTTGCATATACAACTTTAAATGAATGTTGATTTCATTTGAAATTTTTGTCCATTTTATTTATTAATTTATTTCAGCTAAATGTTTAATAAAAGCTGAGAAATTAGTATAACAAGGAAATAGATAGAATTAATTTAACACTAGAGCAGGGGTGCACAAAAGTTCTATATGGAAGAGCAAACACCAATATATATAATGAAAAACTAATATTATTTAATAAGCAAAGCATACGAAAGTGTTGTTGCTTTGCACTTGTGTGGCCACACACTTATGTGTATATTAAAGCAGACAGCCTATAGCTAAGTGGTTTTACAAAAACAAATGAGCACCAAGCGCATAAGGCTTGGGCACTCCTGCACTAGAGTTTAAATATAAAAGAAATCTTCTCTTGGTAACATGAATGTTGTCAGATAAGTCGATGAGATCATAAAATCTATATACTTCGCCACAAACTCTACGCAAAGGAACAAAATTTAAGAAGTTTGATCGATGAAACTGAGGATACAGTGGAACGTATGCTCTTAGCTGCCTGTTAGGCATATTAATGTTTATTCTTTCGCGAAGATGAATTGAACCAATATCCCCTTGTAATAACTTTAAAAAGAATAATATGTTTGATATAATCCTTTGGCTTTTCAATGTAGGGAGCTTATTAAGAGCTAGAAGGACGCGGTATGATCGTAAATTTACTGCTGGGTTCCAATGGCGATGATTATATAAAAGCTATACTGCGGATCCCAAATTACTGAGCAGTATTTAAGAATGGGTCTCACCAGTGTAGTGAATAGATTTTTCGTGATGTAAGGATCTTTAAATTTTTGATTTAAATATTTTAATTAAAATATCTTGAAACAAAAATTTGCATCAAATTAACAACAATATAATAATATTGTCCTTGAGAAATTTTGAAAAATTGCTTTATGTCTTGGTATTTAAAAAGTTTATTTTGTTTTTCAAGTTTTTGCTTTATTTATTTGTTAATCAAGAGTTCTTTTTTTTTTTGTTTTTCTTTCAATCGCAACAAGTATTTGATCGAAAAAAACCCATATTTTCATTCAATTTTTCTTTATCTGCTGAAACTATAAGGAGTCTCTTTTTTAATAGAACCTGTTTAAATAAAATTTTAAATATAAAATTAAAAAGACCAAATATTTATAATTCATGTTTATTAGCGAAGCGAGTTTGTTAAATTTAATTTAAATTTATAAAATGCAACGCGCAAGCGCGCAAACGCACAACCAGAATGCGTTGACTGAGTGATAAAAACAAATGTTTGCTTTTAAGCTGCATTTTAAAATGTCTGTAAATTTGTTTATTTCTTCTGCAGGTATTTTTTTTCTTCTATTTTTTTCTTCAAGTCAAAGTTTAAAATTACCAAAATTTTAAATTTATTTCAAAACTATTTTATTATACTGTCAATTAAGAAACATCTATTTAGCATTTAATGTTTTTATTTATTTAAAATTAAAATTCTTCTGAATGGTGAATAATTTTTGAATATTTTTTAAGCAATTGGAAAATATTTGAGTGCAAGTTTTTAGCTTGTTTGAAAAAAAAAAATAAAACAAAATAAATAAATAAATATATAATTTGTAATTAACTGGCTACCGAAATTAAATTTGTTAAGAAATATTTAAGAAAATTGTACTAAAAAAGAATTTTTATTTGAATATTAGAATAGCCGTAAAAAATTAATAATTATTTGTACATAAGTTAATTAATTTTTATATAAAATCTATAATTTTTGTATAATTTTCCACTAAGACTTTGACTCTTTTTATGTCACAGGCAAAATGTTTCGTTTAAATGTTGGAAACAACAAAACTTAACCTTGTGTGCTTGAAATTATTTTAAATTATTCATAAATTAGATAAACTAAATATAAAAATCAGTGAAAAAAATTATATACAATTAAATAGTTCTCATAGAAACTGAAACAATTTAAAGTGAAATTGAGAAAATTCCAAATAAAATTGAGAAAGTGCAAAGTCAAATTGAAACAATTTTAAACGACATTCAGAAGTTCAATTTAAAATTGGAAAATTTTGGAATAAAAACGAGAATTACATATAAAAATGAAAAACTTTCAAATAAAATGTAGAATTTCAAATCTGATATCGAGAACAGTCTACTATGTGTGATTAAGAACTTCAGCCTTATTTTGAGAAAACTTCAAATAAAATTGGAAAGATTTGTTACTACAGTATTTTGTTAAAATTAAAAAACTTCAAATGAAATTAAGAAAATTCCAAATGATATTAGAAAGTTCAATTTAAAATTGGGAAAATTTTTAATAAAAACTAGAATTTCGAGAATTTCAAATCGAAATTGAGAATATTCAATATGTAATGGAGAATGTTATATATAATTTCTAAAAACTAGACATAAAATTAAGAAGGTTTTGAATTTAATCAATCAATTTTATTTTGAGAAAACTCCAAATTAATGTGTAGTTTATAGAACACAGATGAGCAACTCATCTCGCATTCCATTTGCATGGAAATCACGCAGAAAATTGAGTAACTTCATATATGCATATATAGGGGCATGATATATCATGTATAGGGGCCATCTCCTGAGTACTGGTCCAAGATAAAAAAACTTGCATACAAATTTTGAAATTGAAAAAATTCTGATTGATATTAGGAAGTACAATTTAAAATTGGCTAAATATTAAATCAAAATTTGAATTCAATAGAATAATGACAAACTTCCAAATAAAATTGAGAAAATTAAAATTGAGAACATTTTATATTGAGAGTTTACTTTATATATTTTAAGAAAACTACAAATAAATCAATAAATTAAATTTTATCAATTCCATTTTGTGAAAACTCCACATAATCTTAAGAAAGTTTACAGCCATCATATTTATTAAGAAAATTCAAAGCAAAATTGGCAAAATTCCAAATTGCCCATTTCAATTCCATTTGAGAAGTTCAATGTAAAATTGAGAAAATTTTAAATAAGAATAAAAATTCTCTATGAAAAAGAAGAGAAATCCAAATAAAATAGAGAACTTCAAAATTAAGTTGAGAACATTTCATATGGAATTGAGAGTATTATACATATTTTGAGAAAACTATAAATAAAACTAAAAATTCAAACAATTGAGTTTTTTATTCACTATTTTAGCTTCTAACATTGGTACCAATAAAAAATTATAAATAGTTTGTTTTCTATGTTTCTCAGCTATATATATGTCGACATTTCATAGGATTTAGCCTAATTATCACTAGACTTTGGAAATTTTTGAAAGATCCCATAAACACCGCATTAATTTTTATATTTGATTAAAAAAATCTTTACGAAAAAGTATTCCCCACTTTATTAAGATATTTTACCCTTTGACTCTCGTGTAAAGTGAAATTAATGCAATTATTTTTGATAGTGTAGTTCTGGTGTTTTGTTGGCAAAACGACATATTTGTTTGCTGGGTTATATTTAATACATTTTCTATGCTATTGAAAGCGAATGTAAAGCAATGACTTCAATTAAAAAGAAACTAAAAAGGAAACCGCTGTTTAACACACTGTAACACAAATGCACTCAAACACACACACACATACACATACACACACAAACATATCTAAAAGTAAACACTGAGACCGCACTAAACAATTGTTTATTTTTATTGTGGGTGTGTCATTTTTTTCACTTTTGTAGTTGTTTTTTCATGTTTATAAAAGCAAAAAAAAAAAAAAAAAAAAAGGAAAAACAAATAAATAGCAACAATTACCATCATCATTAATTTGCAAACATGAAACGGTATTTCTTTAACAAAAAATTATTTTTTTTTTATGATATTCATATATTTAATGATTTTTTAAAATAATTATTTGTTTTTTTTTTGAGCCACATTTAACACTTGATATTTAAAATATTATTTATACTCTTAAAGGTATTAATTGTTTAAACCTGAACTGATTTGGTTGGGTATAAAAATAAAATTTATGTTGCGTTAATTTAAATTTAATCCCAAAAAGCAGATTTTTTTTTTGTTTATGAAGAAATTAAATTAATTCGGGATTTTGTTTGGGTTTGTCTGCCTCTAATATAAAAGCGCACATTACAGTTTTAAATATGTATGTAGGTGTTATTTTGTGGTTGTCAGACGATTTTGTTAAAAGAAATAAAATCAAATAAATTCATTTGAGCAATAAAAGAGTGTTTTTGTTAGCAAGCTGAGAAATGTTTAAAATACTTCATAGAGAAATTAAAATGAACTAAAAAAGTTTCATGGCGATGTTTTCATTTGTTATCAGGATAGAACGCACGAAAACAATTTATAATCCGAACAATTTTTATTCTAATCCATCACACACGAGACTAAATTATCTGCCATAACATTCCAGCGGGAAGCTTCTAAATGTTTTCGGTAGAAAGGCTATCTTGAAAGCCTTCTAACAATGCTTTCACATATAGAAAATTTACTTTGCAAAGTCTGAGCTTGCTGGTGACAACTAAAAAGAGAGTGGCTCTCTTACACTCTTTATTTTCCCTTGCCACCATCAAACTCAATACTTTGCAAAGCAAACTTCCCGTGTGAAATAAAAATATTTTACTATATATACTTTCAGAAAAAAAGTATTTTTTTTTTTATTAACACATTTATATTAGTTTCAATTGTATGTTTGCAACACTCGAAACCCATGACTGATTATTACATATGTGAATATTATTTATGAGTGATTATTACATATGTAGGTATATAAAACTGTATATACAGTATTGCTGCTTTAGTGCGAAATTTAGAGTTGCCGTATTGCTTGCGGAGAAGTTAGGAAATTTTGGGGATTCACGAAGTCGATTCTGGGAACTCCCAAAAAACGCACGTTTTTACCGTGGAACAATTATCTGAACTATAAACGGGCATTCACTTTAAAGCGAAAATTGAAGTTGCTTGTGAGCAGGGGGGGGGGGGTTATTTTGAGGTTTTTGGAGCCGACTTTTGGAATTGCCGAAAACCGCGGAATTTTCATTTTTTTAGTTTGATGTCGAAGCGTGGTTTTTTAAAATATATTTATTAAAAAACTAACAAAACCTTGAAAACTCTATACAAATGTAATGGTAGTTAAAATATTGCTAATGTTAGAGCATTATGCATCTCGATATGCTTATTATCAACTACTGAGCATGAAATTTACAAGACTAAAAGGCATTTTGAAGTGACTGGTAACGTTACAGATGCGATCCAAGCCGAAATAATGCCTCTGTAGGAGAAAGTGTGATGAGTAATCCGAATTTGTCGATATCGAGACGTTCTCAAAAAGAACGCAATATGGCTTATCTTAGGCGTATTATTGGCTTATATGGAACATGCAACTGAACTATAAACGTTCATTTGATTTAGTGGGAAAATTCAAGTTGCCGTATTGCTTCTGAGGAAGAAGGGGGATTTTGACGTTTCCTGAAGCCGACTTTGGTAATATCCAAAAAACTTGGAAACGCTTTGCTAACCGAATTGGATCTGGTTTTTTATATTCGGTGCATGTTTTGGTCGTGGAAGGTGTATCTGAACTGTTCACAGTCATTCGACTTAGTGTGAAAATTTAAGTTGCCATATTGTTTCCGGAGAAGTGGGATATTTTGGAAATTCCTGGAGCCGTCTTTGGTAATATTCAAAAAACTTGGAAACGCTTTGCTAACTGAATTGGATCTGATTTTTTATATTCGGTGCATGTTTTGGTCGTGGAAGGTGTATCTGAACTGTTCACAGTCTTTCGACTTAGTGTGAAAATTGAAGTTGCCATATTGTTTCCGGGGAAGTGGGATATTTTGGCAATTATTGGAGCCGATTTTAGGAATTACAAAAAAAACTTGAAACGCGTTATACGGATAATTATCTGATTATATAGATTATTATCCGGTTTTAGGCGAGGCGTGTTTTTTATATTATTTTATTTATGTTTTTTATATATTTATTTATCAAAAAAAAAAAAAAAAAAAAAAAAAAAAAAAACCTTGGATATGTTACTTTGTTGTTGTTAAAGAAATAGTTTTTTCGATCAATAATTATTTTTTCCTAAACTTTTGTTTGAAGCCACGAATTCCTTTACAGGCCCGCATTCAAACAATTTATTAATTGACTCAATGAATTTCGTTATTGAACACAAAAACATTTTTTTTCCTATGTTTCAACTCCATTATGTAAAGGTATATATAGAAGAACATGAATTGGTTTTTTTGGCAAAAAGTGATTGTCTCTTAAAAGTCTTACCTGAAAGACATTTGTTTAGTTTTAATTTTAAATTTAAATAATTGTTGCATAAAAAATGAAAGTTTTTTTTTTATCGGCGATGTGCTGATAAAAGCAAATTTTTTATTCGTTTGTGAGGTCAAAATCGCAAAGCTCATTTTTATATGTGATGAATGAAGATCGCGCCTTTTATTCAAGTGTAAACATTTGCAAAATTTGGTAGCACTAGTTTTTTTGTACAGAAGTAAACACAGCTGTGCGCTCTGAAGTTGCCAGTTTTTAAATCATATTTTTCAGAATGAAATCATTTTTAACAGAATATTTTAATCTTATTCTTGAACGCAATTGAACTCTGTGATTGAATATTTTTTTTTTTTTTGGAAAAAAATTTAAAATTTTTTTATAAAAGATGGGATAATTGTTTAACTATGGCTTGTAGACTAAAGTCTAGTTTTTTTTATAAATAATTGCATATTTTTGTTAAATCTTTTAAAAGTAACCACATCTCTCAACAGAAAATATTTAATAATAAAACAAACAACTCTTAAATAAGAACTTTTGATGGCTCTGCAAATTTGGAAACAAGTTTAGGAAGATTTATGTCTCTATTGAATGTCAATGGACGTATTTTGTATATTTAAGATGGCAGACAAAATATATACAAACAGTTGTTTTCATTTCATATTTATTTGATTAAATTGCGTGTTTTTTAAACTGCGTTTCAATAACTTTTTTTCCTTAAACACTCATTCGGTATTAATCGTTTGCTATACATATTTACTTTGTTATTGGGTGTTTTTTCGAGCTTTCTCAATTTTGAGTTGGCAACATTGCTTTATTTGGCAATTCATTTAACAGCTGATGAGCTGCTGTTTTTTTTTAGTTTACTCTGACTTTTTGTTATGGGTAGTCTTATACTAGTGCAATGTTTGTATTTTTGATCAAAATAATAGTTCTGTTCGTCAATTGATGTTGACATTGAATTTCCATTAAAAACTTTGTTTCTCAAGGAAGCTCATTTTTTTCTAAAGAGGTATACACTACTTACAGTAGGGTAGGATAGGGAGTTGGGGTGGTGCAACGATACTGCACGATGTTAATGGTGAGTCATAACTTACTGTCTAGGTTTTTGCCCAAATTAATTTGACATTTCTTTGTTTCAGTGTTTGATAAACTCAACTAAGGAGAGCAGCGTGTTAAGATTGTTGAAGCCTTTAACGAAAATGGGCGTTCAAATCAAAATGCATTTCGATCGTGTGATGATAACGGGCTTGTTGCAGCCGGAAATTCAACATATGCACCTGGACCATGTGCAAGAGGAAAATCCTACTTGGCACACAGTCAAGGGCTTCCTCTGCGGTGGCCTTGTTATCTGACATCACACCAGTGTTAATTGACTGCAACGATTATATGATTTGAGGCCATTTGACGTAGCTCTTTTAGTATATTTAAAACAAAAAGTGTGCGTCAATAAGCCAAGAACAATTCAAGAAAAAAAAGGACGAATGTGTCATTAAAGTTATCTCAGCACCTACCTTGACGGTCTTAGTTGATGATGGACCAACTCTATGGGGGTGAATTGTTCTGATTGATCAGCGCCTCCATGTGGCTTGCAAGACTCATACAGATCGCAGTTTTTGCCATTATGTTTGTAGCTACATGGCCAAACCTCTTGCTGAAGAGCTCGGGACTTCTAATCGCTTCTGAATACAGACAGTCAATGGAAGACAAGATTCATGAGTTGGTGAGCTGAGTCTCATCAAGAGCACTTAACCAACTCAGCCTTCTAACCATGCTATCTTGTTCCCTACATTACCTGTTGCCAGGCAACATCTCTTCAGCGATTATTGGCTCCTGAAAACCGGCATGCACTATAGTTATCAGAGAAGACTAAGTAGCCCTATTGCAGTTTTAGAGTTAAAGCACGGCCAGAGCATTTCAGCCAAGATGTTGGTACTTCAACCGCGATCAGTGCTGGGATGGTTTAAAAGCAGAATATTCCAGTGGCCTTGCCGATTCCCGTTCTGCCAATTGTTCCTTGATAAGAACTCAACACAATATTAGTTATGCGGCTTCCTAGCGTTTTAATTTTAGTAGTTACTACAAAAGACGAACTCCTACCCATTTGTGCTCTAGAAAGCAGAGTACCCTGGTTAGGTATACACCACTAAGGCCAAACCTCATCTCAGAGGAGGAGCTAAAGGGTAAGATAATTCGGCAGATTAACGGCACAGAATCTCAATTGTGTCTCACAGCCATTAAAAACATACACCATCGGCCGATATTTGCATATAATTGTAACACATTCTTCTATCACAATGGAAAATATTAAAATAATTCTCCGACAACTTTTTGTTTTATTTACAATTAAGCATCATGCGTTTTGTTCGGTGCACTTAACGGACTGTTTAAACCCCATCAGATTATTTTCTTTTCTTCTTTCTTTTTATTAATTTATTCGAACTACAAGCCGTTATAGCCAAATTAGTTCAGAATTTTCTTTGCGTTATATAAAGTCACTGGTCTCTGCCGATAAGCCAGCTAATTTTAAACACCTGGAAATCAACATTCGAAAAGTGATTGGTGATATACACGCTGTGAAAAGTTTGTGAAAATTGAAGTGCCGTGTCGGCCTCTTGGCTGAAGTCAAATTTCAAAATTAATGTCATAAAACTTTCTTTCGAGTAAAGCCCCTTTTATTGATATTAACGGCCGTATTCATAAAAGTAATATTTTCTATTGATTAAAGATTTATTTGACAAAACTTTTTATAGATATTTGTCAAATAAATCTGTGGTAAACAAAAAATATTTTTTACCAATATGTCCGAAAAATATTTCTCTTTGTTTTATTGTGTTTCAAACTTGTTTAACTCTTAAAAGAAACACCCTGTATAAAAGCCAATAACAAGTTAATATATTTCTGGTAAAAAAAACACACACACAACAATTTAATAATTTATATGATTTATATGATTTGTTAATAAATTTTTTTAACTTCTACAATCTTACAAATGCAATTGCTTTCATGTGATTGTGTGTGCATGTATGTGTATTTGAGTTTGTTTTGCTTTTGCAATTAACACGTGTTTCTTGATCCGGTCTAAATTGTATTTCATAAACATACAAATCGAACAGTAAATCGACCATATATGTCTATAGAGTGGCCCAAAAGTCACCATTGAGATGGAGTTTAAAACTTGGATAAGTATTTCATTTATATATTTACTTACCGAATTCTAAAATATTTATTCTAAATACGAAAGCTGATCAAAAAAATTACCGTTTTTTTTAATTTTTTCAAAAAGTATTTATTTAATCATCAATAACTATCTGTTCCCGTTCAAAGTAATCCCCCTCAGATATAATACACTTAAGCCAGCGTTTTTTCCAATCCTCGAAACTCTTCTGAAACGCTCATTTTGGTATCGCCAACAGCTTCTGTTTCGATTTTTCTTTTATCTCCTCAATCGTAGCAAAACGCTTTCCTTTCATCGATGTCTTCAGTTTTGGGAAGAGGACAAAGTCAGCGGGGGCCAAGTCCGGTGAATATGGTAGTTGAGGTATGATAACGGCTTTGTTCTTGGTTAAAAACTCACACACCATCATCGATGTGTGAGCTGGTGCGTTATCATGGTGCAAAATCCATGATAGATGGTCCACAATTCTGCGCGTTTCTAACGAATTGCTTCACGCAAACGGCGCATAATTTCAAGGTTGTATTTCTTATTGATCGCACGACCTTGTGGCAAGAATTCATGATGCACCACGCCATTGCTGTCGAAGAAAACAGTGAGTAAAACCTGCACATTTCGTCAGCAGCTATAAGCTCTTTGAGGAAATATGGATTATCGTTGACGATGCTCAAGAGCTCCTGAGCAATGTCCATGCCACGTTGTTTTTGCTCAAAATTTTGTAAGTTTAGTCAAAAATCGAAGAGCACATCAAAACACGACTAACCTTTTTATCTGTCAAAACCAAACTGACAATCCGAAATGGCTGATGTTGCCAACATATAGAACAAGCTTGCGTGCCAATATAGCAGAAAAATGTGTAAATCGAACATACGTAACTCACGAAATTTGAAATTAATGGCTATGTTTTGATCAAAATATGTATTTTATAACTCTGTATATTTTATCTTGGGTGGCTCCTATGAAATGCTGACATATAGACAGCTAGGAAACATGGAAAACAAGCTGGTTATAATCTATTGAAATTTACCGAAATGTCAGATGTTTTCCATAATGATAACTATCGTTCATGCCGGTTTCAGGGACTAACGAGGTACTGTTGTCTTGCAACAGCTACCTGCATGTTAAGGAACCAGAAGTGATGGTCAGACGGGTGAGTTGGTTAAGGGTCTTCGGCGTTTCATTGAACCTTGTCTTCCATTGACTGTTGAGAAATTGCATACAGGGCGGATTAAAAGGCTCGAACTAAGAGTTCGAGCCTTTTACTTATAGCGAAAAGTTGTGACCTGTGGGAGCTTAGTAGGCAATAAGGGTGCGCTAGGGAATCTTGAATAATTCACCCCGTGGAGTTAGTCCACATCAGATTAGGCCGTCCTGGCAGGTGCTGATGTAAATCAATTTCACAACTGAACCTGGATAGGTTTCTTCTACTCCGCCAAGTCGCCTTTCTTGTGAAGGCAATAACACTTACCTTTTACTTCTACTAGATCACCCTTCTGAATATTTGGGGTCAAAATTCTATATTTATAGCGATTGTGAAGTGCTTTGGGATTCTCTTCTTTCCATCGGAGGGTGAGCTAATGGGGCATAGCCTTCACTCCCTTCACTTCCAACTATTGACGATAGACATATTTCGACTATCTGGCTCTGGGAAAGCCATTATGAGAGAACCATTTAAAAACTGCCCAGGAATCAGTGCTGTAACATCTGCAGGCTTTTTCGACTCTAAAGAAAAGGTTATTAATTTTTAAAAATTTAATTTGTTGAGCTTTGACCCACCCTATATTTGCATTACTCATATGTGAATGAATATTTTTAATTCAGTGTTGGCTTTAATTTCTTTTTCCCACATTAAGGTGCTTATATTAATCTTTTGATTGCAAACTTTATTTGTGCTTAAATTTTTTTTTAAATTTAAAACTTTATGTTTTATGATTTCTAAGAGTTAATGGTAATAGAAAAAGAAAAACAGAAATTGCCGAGACAACAACAAATGCATCGCTTGCACTACAACAAATTATGTATGAAATTGCACAAACATACAAATGATCGAACAAACACAAAAATGCCAATAAAGATTTAAACAAAACAGCTTTAGGTTGTTACAAACGCTTGAAATTGTTTAGAGACCAAAGGTGATCAACACTGGTCTTTAAAGAGAAAAAACACAATTTTCTAGTGGCAGCATTTTATGTGTGTGTCAGTGTGTGTGTGTATTTTCAATACGCTGCTTGTTCATATTTCTAAGTTATAATTTAAAATTTATGATTTACAGGAAACAAAAAAGTATTAACAAAATTATAGTTTCAAATATGAAATTTATGCTTGACTCTGATTTAAGGTTACTTTATTTTCGTGTGAGAAATTTTCCAACAAATCTAAAAATTTTTTTTTTAACCAGCTGCCAGCTAAACTTCAACGAAAAAAGGCCTTAATTTATGAAATGCTTATAATAGATAGGAATTAGCTTGAAATAGTGGCATTAGCGTAACATAAGAATGCTTAAAAGTTTCTAATATCTTCATTAAACAATAATAACATGGCCCCACGTTAATAAATTGTATAATTTGCAGAATAAAGTTTTATTTAAGGAAATTTGATTAAGAACTCAAATGAAGACAAAGTGACTGTTTTTAGTCGTTGAAGGTCGTTTACATATTTCGGTAACTTCTTTAAATGTTATCAAATATACTAGTAACAATATATTTATAAAGTTTGTAATACAATATTGTCATTTATAAATGGCCTACGAGCCAAGCAACAGTGGCAAGCAAAATTGTTGAGATTAAATATAATAAATAAAAGGAAAACATGAAAATAATATAGACATAATAAATTGTTAATAAAATTATATAAATATGTATAAATGGCCTCATTCACAAAAATTTTTGTATGATGTATTTTGAGAGACAATTTCATGAAACCCATTTTTGGTTGAATGGGGAACAAAAATAAACATAATTGCTTCAATTGGACTGAGGAAAGTGACCAAGCTTTTGGCGAAGCAATTACGGGTTTTGACGCGCTTTGTGCAGCTGGCAAAGGTATTGGTCTATATATCCTTAAAAACGATAATGATCAGAATGTTGCTGTAAATGGAAGCACACGATTGAACTTTTTTTCGTGCCTCAAATAGCTGGCACAAACTTTGCAGGCATCTGGTTACACATGTCTCACAGCAGGTCCTGCAATTGATTTACTCAAAGAAATTTCTGATGATGGAATCATTTTACGTAATGGCCTAATTAATTGACCACCAGGGTCATGTGATTTAACTTCATATAATTATTTCCTTGATATTAGCTAAGGCAAAGTTTTACTTAGTACCTATCATAAAGGCCTAATTCGACGATGGAGCAATTCCACATGGTGAACGAGTACATTTATGTGGATTTCAAGTCCCTCCTTCATCCTCATAATCTATTTTCTTAGTTCCAGTACAATGCACTGCATATGTAGGGGCTATCCCCTGAGTACTGGTCCAAGATAAAAAAAAAGTCCCACTTTTTGCCGTATGTGTGTAGCGCTATGAACGAACGTCATGCTGAGGAGGTTGAACCTTCTAATCCTTCCTGTATGCTATTTCCTACACAGTCAGAGGAGGACTAGGCTTCGAAAGTGGGAGATCCACAAAAAAGGTTAGACCTTAACCAACTTACCCGTCTTTTCACCACATCTGGTGTGGGGTGCGTTACGCTGTTCTATCGCTACTACAATGGATTTCGCCTTGACGAGATTAGGGATTTTGCTCCCGAAACTCGCACATTTTCACGTAGCACGCGTTCGTTCATCGTCCAGAGCTCATCCGTTTGTGGTCGATTGCCCGGAGAATCGTACTATGCATTACAGAGAGAATTCGTTTTTCAGCCGTATGCTTCGTCTGTGGAACAAGTTGTAAAGTTCAAGTCAAATGTTCACAAACACTACTCTCTCTTTGCCCCTCCTAATAACGCATTTTCCTAGTTCTGCCACAATGCACTGCATATGTGGGGTCATCCCCTGAATAATGGTCCAGGATAAAAAAAAAATCTGATTCCACACAATACCAGGTTCTTATGTCAAAGCAGCAGCAACTGGGGAACTGTATTTAAGTCCCCGAAAATCGCCTATTATTCGGGAACCTCTCTGTGATTTCAGCTCTAAAAGATAACCAGAACGTTTCAGCTAAGATGATGGCGCCTCTACAACAAACCAATGCCAGAATGGTCTGTAAAACAGAAGATCTTAATGGCATACTGGTGACCGTTCTGTCAATTAAGCATTCCAACTCCTTGTAGCCTGAAAGGCACTTTGCCCAGGTTAGGAATATGAAGGTAAGAAGTGCTTTCATAGCGGCCACCATTAGTGAACTGGAAAGCACATTTTTTTTAACAAACATAAAAGCTGCGAAGCTTTTTGCTTGTTTGCAGTAACACCCAGAGTCTGTGGCAGGTATCGAACCTGCGACCTTGAGACTGTTGGCTGAAAAGCCATTTTTTTAACAAACACAAAATCTGCGAAGCTTTTTGCTTGGCAGGAATTGAACCTGCGACCACGAAACTGTTGGCCGAGTACTGTACCAAATCAACCATCGAGGCAGAATTATAGGCGAAATATGGTCGCACGGCTGCAAAAAGATTGTGAAATGCACCAGCAATAGCGGCCACATGACTTAAGTAAAAGTACATTATAAAGTCATAAAGTTTTTTTATCCAACAGAGCTCGTGCCATTGATATTTACTCTGTAATTTTTTGTTTTATTGTGATTTAAACATAAGTAGCTTTAAAAAAACACCCTGTAGCTATAAAAGTAATATAAAGTGTTGTCATAGCTGCTAAATAGCAAACGTTACCAACTTTCAGAATATAAAGGTCAACAAATCTCGGCTTAATTTATTTTCGAAAGCCATAAATTAGTAATTTAACTAATAAAACAACTTGAAGCTTCATAATATTCTAATCTCTACTGTTTGAAATAAAATAAAAACTTGTTCTCCATTCACAACATATTCATTCTTTTGGATTTGTTTTCAGACAGAGATTGCTACTCTTAAACTTCGTATTAATCATAAAAAGTAATTAATCAAAACTGCGGTTTTCTCACTGTAGACTTCAAATATTTTGAAATTATAATTATTATGTAAAGAAGTGTAAATTAATATATTTATTGTTCTTTTGATTTAAATAAAATTAAAAAAAAAAAAAAAAATACTCATCTTTCTATGATCAAAAATACAGCATTGAATCATAATTAAGTCATTAATTATAAACAATTTAAAACTCATATTTTATAAGCAAGAAAGAAAAAAAAATAAAAAAAAAAAAAATTTAATGCGAAAACTCTACTTTTAACTTTAATATTAATTACTTTTTTTCGTTATTGTTTTTTGCTTTAAACATTTTTGCTTGCGGTGACTGATGGATGGATATCCTTGACTCAATTAAAATAAAATAACAATTAACTAACAATAAAGAGGAATATTCTTAGGAAACGGTTCTTTAATCTGTGATTCCGGTTTTAATAAATATTTTTCAAAATAAAGTTATGCAATAAATTAACGGCACTTTTAAATAAATAATAATTTAAATATTAGTCGCGGTTTAAAACCACTTGCAAACATTTGGCTATTCATATGGTGAAAAAAATACAATTTGAATAAATTATAACATTCTACACGGAGAAAAAAGTATCTGATTGAGATGGCAATATTCTAAGGTCAATATACTACTGTTGCTGCTGAGAGTAATATGTTGTTATATATAAAAGGTCGTTGATACGAGTATGACTCATAGTAGTTTTGTAAAAAACAATTTGTAAAGAGATGTCCAAACATAGTGCGCGCTGTTCATTTTGAGTCACAGCTCAACGTTACGTTTTTTGTCCAACTTATAGCCATGTCCAGAATTCATTGGATCAGGGTTGCGTTTTTTTTATAAAAGCAGGTAATAAAAATATTAAAACCAGACGTTAGCCAAATTAGCTGTTTATTATCTACACATATTATTCATTTTACTCCAGGTGTGATGGAGTGAAAACAAAATGTTATAGTACGTTAGATTGTTTGACAGTCGAAGCAAGTATCATTAGATTTCTGTCTTACAACATCCAATCAAAATCTTAAGACTTGTATGATAGTCTGAAACAGCCTTAACTAGGTGTTTTTATCTTACAAGTTAACATTAACATTAAATGTTACTGATAACTAAACAGCAGGTTTATCCTCATGGTAAATTTAAAAGTGAACTTGAAGTATTTAAAGCTGCCATATTACGAGTATCTGCTGAAAATATGGTAACTTCAGTTGTAGAAATGGGAAAAATTTAATGGTGACTTCATCGTTCACCTAAACAAATGTTCAGGTACTGGTCCAAGATAAAAAAGATATGTAGTTGAAATATGGATTTTTATCTTACAAGTTAACATTAACATTAAAAGTTACTGATAACTAAACAGCAGGTTTATCCTCATGGTAAATTTAAAAGTGAACTTGAAATATTTGAAGATGCCATATTACGAGTATCTGCGGAAAATATGGTAACTTCAGTTGTAAAAATGGGGAAAATTTAATGGTGACGTTATCGTTCACATAAACAAATGTTCAGGTTAGCTGTCAGAAACTTTATCATCAGGTGATTATAATGACCATTATTGAGTAAAGGGTTTATCCTCATGGTAAATTTAAAAGTGAACTTGAAATATTTGAAGCTGCCATATTACGAGTATCTGCAGAAAATATGGTAACTTCAGTTGTAAAAATGGGAAAAATTTAATGGTAACTGTATCGTTCACATAAACAAATGTTCAGGTACTGATCCAAGATAAAAAGATATGTAGTTGAAATTTGGATTTTTATCTTACAAGTTAACATTAATATTAAAAGTTACTGATAACTAAACAGCAGATTTATCCTCATGGTAAATTTAAAAGTGAACTTGAAGTATTTGAAGCTGCCATATTACGAGTATCTGCTGAAAATATGGTAACTTCAGTTGTAAAAATGGGGAAAATTTAATGGTGACGTCATCGTTCACATAAACAAATGTTCAGGTTAACTGTCAGGAAGTTTATCATCAGGTTGTTATAATGACCATTAGTGAGTAGAGCCGTCGACAGGAATACTTCAAAGTCATCAAGGAAGTATAAACCATATTAGGTTTATTTTCCGCCTTAAAATTTTATTTTTTAATATGTTCTTCTTTTTTAACACAATTGATTTGGATAAACTGAAGAACAATAGAGCAATTAATTTTTCAACTTATTGACCTATCTATTTTAGAACTTGGCCACACTGTATACGAGTATATAAAGAAAACAGCTGGGCAAATATAAAATTTATATCAAGTTATTCCTCACATTTTTCATATGCAACAACATATATAGTGATACGTTGTTAACTCGTTTACTGGCCTAGTTGCTTGATCATCTTGCCATATTATCATATAATGCTAAAATATTATAGTCATACAGTGACAGAAATATAATACTTGTAACTATAAAAAATATTTGATTTATTGTCAACAAGACAATCTGAGGCACAATATTATAATTCACTTTCCCTAACTGTCAAAACAGGCCATAAATATTATATATGTTCATATATTGTAAAAATTGCTAATGGCTTTTGATTTGGCAATATTTAACAAATTAAATAAAATATTAATTAAATTAAATGTTATTTTATGAAGATTTATTTAACTTTCTTTTCGAAAACATCATAAATTCACACAATTTCAAAAAAAAACTATCGCTTTCTTTGCTTTTTATTTATTTTATTTCTTACCAAATTGAATTAAACGGAAAGGAAATAAAATAATTTACGTCACACTCGAAAGCAAATTCTTTGTTATGGATATCAACCAATTAAATAATTTATAAAATTACAAGATATTTTGATGAAAAAATGAATCTAAACTTGATGGGTTTTTGAAAACACGTTAATCCGTTTAACATCGAATTTAAAATCTTCGAATCAAACTAGAGAGAAATAAAATAACATTTTTGTTTATCACTTTTCATATCAAACGGTAGCTTTTAAAAAATTTTAAATTTTATTTTGACTTTTTTTTTTTAATTTAATTAAATAAGATTTTGTGTTGCTGTTCAAAAAAAAAATATATATTTTTTTTGATGGTCAAAATCGTAGAAATTGTTAAGCGGCATTTGAAAGCGTATAATTTGATTAAAACTAGTGCCTGAAGCTTTTAAGTGGATAATAAAGGGCTTATGGTTTGTAAAACACCGCATTTATTATTTCCCTTTAAACAATTACGAAAGTATTTTGATAAAGATTTAACAAAATTTCCACTTGTTAGAGTCAGGGCAAGTATTTTTATGCAAATGAATATTTGTTGTTTAGTTGTCAGCTGAAAGTGATTTATGCTTAAAGAGTTTAGCTAAACGAATAATTTGTAGAAAAATTCATATTTTCGCATATTTTTCAATAAATGCATATTTTTGCATATTTTGTGATAAATGCTTGTTATTTCATCGAATTGGGGTTTCTTTAAAAACTTTTCATAGCTAAGCCAGCCCGTAAACCACACTAACCATAAGCACAGATGTTTTCACATGTCTTATAGACCTACTTTGCTGGAATTTGCGAATTTGTGGTTTATGCTGACGAAAAAAATCAAAAAGTACAAGAATTGCAACCTTAATTACATTATTTTGTAACGTTGTTATATTTTGGTACTTTTTCTTGACCTGTTATCAGCTTACAAATAGAATTATTCTTATTAAATATCTCCAAAAAAATGTGATTTAAGTAAAAACATTTCTTTAATTAATGTTATCAAAGCCATTATATAATTATATACTATTATTTTATCGTAAATCTGAAAAATATTTAGTAACAGCTTTCATGACAGCGGTTACACAGAAATACAAAGCTGACATTTACCATCAATTCACCTTCAAAATATTTATCATAATCAAACTACTGCTCTGACTGCTGGCTTTTAGGTACATATGTACGAGTATATGCATAAATATGTAGTTATATATATATATATATATATATATATATATATATATATATATATATATATATATATATATATATATATATATATATATATATATATATATATATATATATATATATATATATATATATATATATATATATATATATATATATATATATATATATATATATATATATATATATATATATATATATATATATATATTTAATTAAAGAAGAAACATATAAAGATACATCTCACCAACATAAAAATAACTGATGGGTGACATGCAGTTGTTGCCACATTAACTTGATTGTTAGAAATATCATCAGATAAACATAAAGGAGGACAGGCGGACAAAGAGACAGGCAGACGGCTTTCAAAATCTTAAAAACATCTCGAATTACAACAAGGGCGTATTATATTAAAAAAAAAGAAAAGAAATTTCTTTTGTTATTTGATTTCTATTCATTCACAATTTAAAGTAAAACAAAACTTTGCCATAAATGGAAAAAAAATAATAAATGGAAAAAAAATTAGTTGATCATTTAATCATTACTACAAATTTAATTTATTCATGATGTGTTGTTGTATATCAGTTTGTAAAACTAGACTTTGTCTGTATAAAAGAATTAAAATGAAATATATATTTTTTTTCATTAATAAATAAAATTTTCTAGAAATATGCACCTCCAGTTGATAACGAATAACAAACAAAATCTTTAGAGCGTTGATAATTGGCTGGAAATAATAACAAAACCAACAACAAAACATTTCAAAAAAAAGAAGGCAACACAAAACAAAAGGCTTGAGAAACAAACTTTGAAAGTTAAACATGTCACACATCGCAGAGTCGCACACAAACATTCATATTTGTGATTAGAGGTGGTCTGGTTTGTTTGTTGTTGTTGGCTTTGTTATTGTTCCGATTTATGATTTGTTGTTTTATTATATTTGTTTACTTATTATGTGTTTTATTATTGTATGATACAGTGGTCAGTTGGTAGGAAAATTTGATAATTAAAAGTTTTACAATTTTATATTTGATTCTAAAAAATTCCATAAATGCGAATTATATATATATATATATACATATATATGTATATATATATATATATATATATATATATATATATATATATATATATATATATATATATATATATATATATATATATATATATATATATATATATATATATATATATATATATATATATATATATATATATATATATATATATATATATATATATATATATATATATATATATATATATATATATATATATATATATATATATATATATATATATATATATATATATATATATATATATATATATGTACCGCAAACAATGCGAGATGAATATAGACAGAACATAATTTAATAGGTCGGTGGCTGAGTGCTTAATGCAGCAGTTAATGATACGTCATGACCTGAGTTCAAATCTGAATGGGTGCTGATGAGTAGTGTAGCGACAACGAATCAGCTACTTGTTCCCCAGCTTAAAGATTTGATTATTATTTTTCGTGTCTGCTTCATGTCCCGCAATTGTGTGGTGGTGTGTAGTGTAGGTGTATTATTGGCAATGTTACTATGGCCCCCTGTTGGGCGCCATTTTTTATGCTTCCACTGCGTGTATGGTGTAGCTATGGTCGATGTTGCTTCTGTTACATCTTGTTGTTGTCAGCTGGTCTTCCTTTCTCTAGGCTACTGGCGGCGCTGGTTTGCTGGCGGGTGCTCCTGCCGTGGCTTGCTGATGGGAGTCGGTTCTTGCCAGCCCGTGCACAAAACAAAAGACATCCAATCGCTACACAAAAGGCACAAAAAAAAAATTCAAACCAGTTATTACTTAAAAACCTTTACTCCGAAATTATTGCTGAAGCCCGAAAGTGAATTGTCCATATAGCTGAAAAGAAATGAATACCAAGAAAAAAAAAATAAAAATTAAATGTAGCCCCAAAACGGTACCCACCAGACACCATCAACTAACACCGGTTTTTCCCTCGTCTCACAATGAATTCCCTTCTGGCTGGTATTGTGCCAGTAATGGTTGGCCAACCCACTGAAGTCCCTAAGGGGCTTCTCCGTGATGGCGTAGTGAGCTGAAAAAATTTTGGTCATCCCTAGGATTTGGATTTACTTTTACCCCCTTTCTATCACCAACCCACAATACTTACTTCTCTACTCCATTACTAAATACATTCATTTCGAAAGTTTTCTTTTAAACTTCAAAGTTAACAGTTTTTTATTATTTTAACCTTCAGTCAGTATATTTTTAACTTCGCTCGTTTTGGTCTCGGTCTTACCGCTCGTCTTTTTGTTCCATCCGCGTTCACTACACAACTGACTGGCACCTCCATTTTTTCATTTCTCCAGCAAAAACCGCCAGCGCCACATTTTTTCTTCCGGCCATCTTTTTTCTTTCTATTCGGCTTCCAGTGACTCTTCCACCTTAGAGAACTAATTCTTCTTCTTCTCCGCCATCCAACCTGATTTGATAACGCAAGTGGCTGTCATGTGGTTGTGTCATCACTTTTTTCTTTTCATCACACACCCGGCACTGCCAATATATATATGTACATGCACACAACACAAGATATTGATCACAGCAAACTTGTATTGTAAAAAATCCTTCTTAAGAAAGAAAAAGCTTGAACTAAAACCCAACGTACAAATGTAGAAAAACCAGAAATCTAATTTAAAAATCAATCCAATATTTTACCATATAATCTTACGGAGCAGACTCACCGTACTGTTTATCGCGGTTTTCTTTTGTCTCTTTCGCCGTTTTCCTTTTCAAACAAAAGTGTTTAATCAATGCAGGAAATTCCCTTTTATCATTTTTCAAGAAACACAAAACTTGCTTACTTCGATGAATTCGGATGAAATTTTAACAGCTGATGTTCGACAGATCGCAGTTAACAAAAAAAAAAAAATTATAAATTTATTGAATTTTTGATGAACTTTTTTTTATAATTTTTTAAATTAAATTTTTGGTTTGTACATTTGTACAACGGGTTGTAGTTCAGGTTTTTTCTTTCTTATGTTTTTTTCTTAAGAAGGATTTTTTACAATACAAATCTGCTGTGATCAATAATTTTGATTGAAGAAGGCAAGAAAAATAATAATCAAATCCTTAAGCTGGGGGACGACTAGCTGCTTCGTAGTTGCAACACTACTCATCAGCACCCTTTTTAAGAAAAAAACTTAAGAAAAAAAAACTTATGTTTATGCTGAATATCACGCTGCCCTCGTACAAGTTATTTGCAGGCTTGTATAGTCACAAGAAAAAAAAAAACATTGATTTTGTTGCCCACTGTCATTAAAAGACCTAATAAATTTCCAGCCAACACTGTGAGTGACCGATTTTTTTCCTCTGTTGCATGCTATTGTAGTATTTTTATTTTTTTTAAATTTGATTTATATATGTATATAAATACCAGCATTTATGTATATTTCAAATATCACTCATTACTATTTGCTTATTTCGTACTCTACTCGTATCTTGTTGAGGAGGTTGTCTCTTCTTTTCGAACCAAATACCATTTGTTTTCTGACGTTGGGAATATTTGTTTGTCTTGCTTAATGATTTTTAGATTGTTATAAATATTAAAATAACTGCAAATGATAAATGATTTTGTTGTCTAGGGTGACATTTTATTGGCACGTTTTCATTATTCATATTACAAGAGACCTGTTTGTAAAAGAAGAATAATTTTTCTTTCATACCCACAAATGTAAAATCTAACTTGCTTAAGTTACAAAATATTCGTATAACCGAATGTTTTAGCTAGAGAAACCGCTTTTTGTTTCTCTTAATTGTGTGGACTTTTAATATGAAAACATTAATTGACTGCATGATTGTGCATGTCACCACAACAACATACTCGTACATAAGTATTTGAGAATTTATGCCGCTCTAGTGAACTTTAACAAGGGTTTAATTTTTAATTGCTAGTCCAAATGATATTGAAATATTAATGAGAAAAAAATTACAAACAAAAAAGAGATACAAAAAATTATGCCGAGAGATAAATAAGACAAAACATTTTAATTATATTGAAATATAATAAAAACCAGTATTTTTTTGTTGGTGTTTTTTTTTTTATATTGAGCTTATTCTAATGTTGCTTAAAGGTGTAAAAACGCACAAAAAGCTGAATCAATTATTATATCACCTAATTTTATGTTCATTTCTTTAATGATAACTAATGCCCGGTTATTGTCCAGAGAACGCTTGTTGTTAACAAGTTTTTGTTAAAAATGATTTTGATTTGAACAAAAGACATTTGTCAGGCATTTCAGTGTAAGTTTATTTCAATAGCTATAATACATATAAAAGAGCTGTGAAAAATTCCATTTAAAGGTCAATCAGAAACAATAAGTCAGGTGTGAATTAGTGGTGACGAGACTGTCATTCAGCTGTCGAATACAGAAAACCCATTTTCAGAAGTGCTTAATGTTTTGAAGTAAATAGACAAGGTGTTGAATGTCAAACACACGGTTTATAAATTTTATCCCTATTGTGAATTAAAGTTTTTTTGTACTGCAGTCGAAGTTTGAATTGTAATATGTTATAATCTATGGCAATCAGTCCGTTTTTGTATTTTTAAATTCTTTAATTGTGTGCATGACAGTGACTTATTATTGTTTTTTTTTTTTTTCTAAATTAATACTTTAATGTTTTTCAGTCAAAATTTAAATTGTCATATGTTATAATCTATGGCAATAAGCCTATTTTTGTATATTAAAGCCTTTCATTTTCATTCAAGCACTGACATTTAGTCTTCTTCGGCATTAAAATTTGTATTATACTCTGACGGAAGCGACATTTTGGTGTCGCCTGACTAGGAGGTCTGATAAAAAATAACCATTATTTTCCAATATTGTGAGTTATGTATGTTCGATTTTCACATTTTTTTATGTTATGTTTGTGCACATTTTTGTTATATATTCTGGATAATTGTGGAATCACTATCAGAGAGGTTGCTGATGATGTTGGCATGTCGTTCGGCTCATACCAAGCAATTCTTACCGATGTTTAAGCATGAAACGTTCGACAGCGAAGAATGTTACAAAATTGCTCCTCCAGAGCTGTTGAACATCGTAAACGACGATCCGGACTACCTCTAAAAGGTCATAACTGGTGACGAATCATGGGTGTATGGCTACGACATTGAAACCAAAGCTAAATCATCCCAATCAATACGTCCAGAAGAGCCAAGACCGAAAAAAGCATGTCAAGTTTGGTCAAATATGAAGGTTTTGCCCACTGTTTTCTTCAACTGCAATGGCGTGGTGCATCGTGAATTCTTGCCACAAGATCGTACGGTCAATAAGGAATACCACCTCGAAGTTATGCGCCGTTTGCGCGAAGAAATTCATCAGAAACGCACAGAGTTGAGAAAAAAATAATCATGGATTTTGCACCAGCTAGTGCGTGAGTTTTATGCCAAAAACAAAACCTTTATAATGCCTCAACCCCCGTATTCACCGGATTTGGCCCCGGCTAACTTGTTCCGCTTCCCAAAACTGAAGACACCGATGAAAGGAAAGCGTTTTGCTACGATTGAAGAGATAAAATAAAAACATCGAAAAATGCGCTTTTCAGAACTGTTTAGAGGATTGGAAAAAATGCTGGCATAAGTGTATTATATCTGAGGGGGATTAATTTAAAGAGGACAAGATGAATAACTAAATACTTTTTGAAAAAATTGAAAATAACGGTTATATTCCTTATCGAACCTCGTATACTGTCAATCGATTTCAGCTTTACTAGCAACAACTGCTGCGTGTTCGTCTTAAAGCACCGTAAAGCATGCCGTTCATGCTCTTGCAATGAAGAATGTAAGAGATGTTTTTTACTGAGGCATACAACTTTTAGTTGGCAACACTTGTTTGTTGTTATGTTTGGTTTGATTTGGCATTTCAATACTATTATTATTATATGAAAGTAGTGTGGCCTGAAAAGGCTCAGTGCACTGTGAGGCCTTACCCCCTCACGTGTTAAGTACGTTAAGAAACCGGACTTCTTCATTGACAGTGACAGCAAGTTCTGTTCACTCAAACTGTTCAAAAACTAATTTGATTTAATAAGCAAAGCATACGAAAGTGTTGTTGCTTTGCATTTGTGTGTGTATACACACATGTGTATATTAATGCGCGCAGCCTATAGCTAAGTGCTTTTACAAAAACAAATGAATACCAAGCGCATAGGGCTTGGGCGCTCCTGGCATAGATAATGATTTGACGTAGCCACAAAGAAAAAAGTCTAGCGGCATTTCCAATTCGGGCCACAAAGTGGTCTTTCATAATTTGCACACGTTGTTCGTTCATTTACTTTGGCAAGACGATAATGTTGAGTTTACTGATAAAAAGGTAACAGTTAGATGATCAGTGAAATAGAGCGTTCACAAGTTATATCCAAAGTTGTCAAGTACTTATTGGAAAACCCTTTATAACAGCCTTTGAATGGATACTTCGCTATATTGATGTTGTATTGCTCAGAGTTTCTTGGCTATAATTATACCGCATTTTCGTATGAATGTGCAATAAAAGAGTTCTTTGAAGAGATATTTGTTTTATAGTAAATCATATCGCACCCTAAATACAAAAAGGTCCCAACTCAAAGTTTTCCAAAACTGACTTTTTTTTATAAAAGTCAAGTTTTTATTTATTTGATATTGTTGACGGGCTAATATGGTCAGAGTTTATGTAAAGAAAGAAAAATTTGGACAAGTTTTTATCTTTTCGCAAACATAATATAAAATAGAAAAAATGTATAGCAGAACCTTCTTCAATATTGAATTTTTTCACTAAAGAATAATATTTTCTTTAAATATTACAATCATTTTTACATAACAGTTTTTTGTCTCTCCTGAAAATTTTAGTATTTCGAGTTGTGACTCTTTTGTATTTAGGGTGCGATATGTAGTGTTGAGTTTTACGTCATAGCAAAGTCCGCTATATCGAGGTTTCATCGTGTTTTCGTTTTCAAAATAAATTTGGGAGCGAAAACATTTAAATAAAAATATTGCTTTAAGAGCTTTTGATATAGAGTTATTAAATTTTTTTCATATTCATAAAAAAGCATTTATTTCCTAATTAAGGCAAGATAGGCATTTCAATGTGTAGACAGCAAATTAATTAAGAGACTAAAAAATATGTATTGTATGTTTCTACATAAAAGTCTTCTGAACTTAAGCCTTTCAAAAAATGCACTGTTGACTATCAAATTCGCATTCGAAAGCAGGAGAAAGCTCTAACTAACGAATTGCTTGACAGCGAGGCGCCACCTTCACAGCATCCGCTCTGCTGAAAAAATTTTTAATTTTGTAAAAAGTTTGATTTGGTTTTGCGTTCTACTTACCAGACAATTAATATGAAAGCATTTTTTTTTTGTTAAACATTTTAATTAAGCTTGATATAAAATAAAATTTTTAATTGAAGTTTCTCTTGTTTGTAATATTTCCTGCACTCCAACAGTTCATAAACAAATTTAGAAAGTATTTTTTTCCTTTTAATTTACAAGTGACTTGGAATTTCTATTGCATTAATTTATTAGCCACTGGCGATAGTCGTTGAAAGAAAACCTCAAATTTGCCCAATTACTTCAATCAGTGTTTCGTTTTTGAGACATTCTTTTTTTTTCTATAAAATTTAACGCGTGTAATATAAAAATTTTTTTACTAAATAGTTTATTACACAAAAATTACCACCAAATTATCGATAAACAGACATGCAGGTATTTATAGTTAAAACTTTAGTTATTTTTAATATTTTACATACATAAACAAATAGTAATAATTAAGAAAATAATTATAAACAGCTAAGAAACATATTTCTTAGCTGTCTCGATATATAGACGTTTTCAATTCATATGAGCCGCCCTAATATTCAGCAAACTTGGAAACCTTTAAAAGATATTCTCAATCACACAACTTTTTGTTGCAATATTTTAAATAAATTATGAATGAATTTAATTCAGTTGTTTGAATTAAGAAATTAATACGTTTAGTTCTTTAATTTGAGATAGTTTTTTTAGTTAGTTAATTTTAATAAAACTTTTTGAACTTTTCTTTTAATTAATTATATTATTTTTTCCTGTCTTCTTTGATCAAGAGTTATTGATCGCGGCAATTATTGTTATAATTATAAATAAAAATATTTCTTGGTTTTAGCCAGGATTGAACTCGAGCTAGACGAATGATACCCACCCATCATCATATAATATTAGAAATATTAAAAAATAAAAGTTCGACTATTTAACATTAATACATACATATATATCTCCCAGCACAGAGACTGTCAACATACATACGTACGTTGATAAATAATACAAAATAACTGGTTGTTCAGTGACAGCAAACTGCAGTACAAACAACTGGGATTATAACAAATTGCATATGTGATCAATATGAGACAAATATAGACGAAAAAATAAATAAGGGCTTAGTGGCTGAGTTGGTTAAGCAGCCGTATTAAAAAATACATCATGTTTACATGGTACTAAGTTCGAATCCTAATGGGTGCTGATGAACAGTGTAGCGACTGTGAAACAGCTAGTTGTCCCCCAGCTTTAGTGTATTCAATTATTTTTTCCCGTCTTCTTTGATCAAGAGTTAGTGATCGCGGCAATTATTGTTATAATTATAAATAAAAATATTTCTTGACTTTAGCCAGGATTGAACTCGAGCTAGACGAATGATACCCACCCATCATCATATAATATTAGAAATATTTTAATATAAACTTAGTAAGAAGCTAAAGTATAATTTTTTATATAAGAAAAGTAAATCTAACAAGTATTTTAGAATAGGTACATAAGTATATTCTATCTATAGGTACATATGTATATTCTATCACCTTCATCACACATCTTTGTTTCTTGTTTATCACTTAACAACTTTAAGAGAAGCAAATTATGAGAAATTGATGTTTGAATAAAGATTTTAAAGTTTTTGAACAGAGACAGCAGCGGTGTAATTAATCTCAGTCAGCACCTTCCTCAAAGGTCTTATCGGAATTATTCCATGTGGCCTACAATGCTCCAACAGGTGGCAACGTATTGTCTTATATATGTAGCCCTATCAACAAATCTCTTATTGAAGTACACTCGCCATTTAATCTCTCTTGTATGTATATAATATCCGAGATAGTTAATGGAAGTATAGGCTTCGCGAGTTGATGGCCCGATGTCCACAAACAACATCAGTCCTGACTAAACAACTCACCCGTCCTTCTACCTCTGCTGGTTGCTTATATAACAGGTGTCTGTAATCTCGGGGACTATACTAAGCCGCCCGAATATCCATCATGCAACATGACGATGAGATAATAGAAATAAACCTTGCCTGTGATTTTAAGCGACAACCAGAACGTTTCAGCCAAGATGCAGACACCTCAACCACGATAAACGTCAATATGGTTTGTAAAATTTAACCTTTTAATGGCATGCTGATCTATGTTCTGTTAATTTATCCTTGATAAGGGCTTTCGAAATCTGTCTAATCATGCTGCGGCTTCGCAGAGTTTTATTTTCTGCAATAAATAAAGGACTCCTAAGCCAGCAGTTTCCTGATGGTCAGGACCGGTTTGAACAGTAAGATGGAACTTTTTGGGAGCATAATGATCTCCGTTCTGCCAACACAACCTAATCATGCTGAGACTTCCTAGCATTTTATTTGCTACAACAGACGTGGTACTGTACTTTCTGGGATATAGTGGAGAAACTCTATACCCCAGAAAACACAGTGCTCTGGTTAGGAATACACCAAAGCAAAACCTGCTTGCTGGGAGTAGCAGAACACAGACAGGATGTGTCATTGATTTACATCAGCACTTGGCTTGACGAAGCATTATCTGATGATTGAGCAACTCCAGGGGGCGAATTATTTCATGCATTTGTTACAGGGCAACAGCACTTCAGGGTTTGTTAGCCCCCGAAAACCTAAACTAATTGTAATTCATATTTGTGTTATTCCATTTTAAATGGCAATTTTAAATGCGTTTCTGGAACACAAACGGCATCCGCCAACACAAAAATGAACTTGCGCACTTCTTTATGGAAAAGCAAGTCGATATAATGACGACTGCTGAAAGTCATTTCATAATCAACAGTTATGTAAAAATTAATGGTTACACACTATCTGATACTAAAGATCCCCGTGGAAGATCTTATTGAGGCTCGGTAGTTCTAATAAAAACCAGAACTAAGCGCTATTTACTTAACGAGTCACGTGAGGAGTACTTCCAAGCCACTAAAGTCCTCGATTTCAGTAACAGAAGATCAATACTCACATTTTTTCAAATCACCATGTCCGCATTTTTAGTGGCTGGCGACTATAACGCTAAACACACATTTCGGGATCACGTTTAATTTTCCCGAAAGGCTGTGTACTCTTCCACACTATTTCCAAAATGGGCTTAATTGTGGTTTCAAGTGACACCCCACTTGTAGGCCGTCAGACCGACGTAAGTTCCCAGATTTTATAGATTCGGAGTTGCAAAAAAATCTTCCTTTAGAGTGGATGTAAGGGGAGCCTTCATAAGATTTGCCATCAGATCACTCACCCACTGTAATCTCTATTTCGTTCCCCCAGGATGTTAACTGCCCGTTTAGTGACTTGGCGTTGACCGCCACTGAAGTTAATTGGCTAAAATATAAAAGATATTTGAGTACTCATTGTACAGATAATATTGCCTTGAGAACGCCTGATGCGTCATTTAATATTTTTGCTGAAAATCTTAAACTGGTCTACAGCATGCTGCCGCTAACCATATAATATCCAGAAATGAAAACAATAGAATATATTCATCTGAAATTGAGCAACTGTTGTCGGAAAAAAGAGAGCTAGAAGAGAGTGGCAACATCACATGTCTCCTCAGTTTAAAGGAATGCACAACTCAATTAAGAAGAGAATGGCTTCCTTTAACACAAATTTTGGAAAACCTTGATGGTACTCCTCAATCTGACTATTCTTTGTGAAAAGCGACAAAAGGTCTGAAAAGACCCGTAATAGATAAGTCAAGATAATTTTATGACAACTGTCAGAAAAATTAGAATTAGAAGAGAGTGGCAACATCACAGGTCTTCTCAGCTTAAAATTAGGCTACAGGAATGCACAACTCAATTAAGAAATCTTCTTGAGATTCAGAGAATGGCTTCCTTTAACACAAATTTTGGAAAACCTTGATGGTACTCCTCAATCTGACTATTCTTTGTGGAAAGCGATATAAGGTCTGAAAAGACCCGCAAGAGATAAATCAAGATAATTTTATGACAACTTTTTGTTTTATCAGGCATTCAGATAATTTATTAACTGATTCAGCGAGTCACGTTATTGAACATGAAAAAAAAAAATTTTCGGTGTAATAATCATAAAATATTTTATAATTTTATATATTTTACGAATATGCTCGTAATGAAGAGGCACTAAAACAAATGACACGTTTGAACGCTTTTACCGAATGCGACTATTTTGTCGCATTCCAACTTATCAAAAACATTGAAAGTCATTACGAAATTCAACAGTTCAACTTGAACTTTAAACAGAATAATCTGCATAAATATTTTCAATCACCATGGAGTAGACTTGCATTGTTTTAATACAATAATAACTGGATACCTCCGTCATAACCGGACCAGAATATCGATTATGTGAGGTTATACTGCATTTATATAAATTCTTTAAATATGTGTTTTTTTTTTTATTAATTTTATATGATAAAATTAATAATTTATAAGCAAATATAAAGATCAAGGGAGAAAACATTGTTTATCGAATGCGAGTAGCATTGAATTTCATCTAATGTTACAGGTCATTCTGTTTGTTGTCAATGCAGACATTTGGAAAAAGAAAAACATCTCTGCTTAGCTTTGCCCCCAAATTATATAATCAAGTTAGTTATAATTTAATATATTATTTAATAAAACTATATTTTGCTTTAATTGGCCGACAACACTTAAAACTCCATTAACTCAATTTAAATTAATTTATTTAATATAAATGTGATATTTTTCTAAATTTATTTTAATTTTTCGATCTAAAAAATCTGCATTTTTAAGTCCAAAATTTTGCTTAAATATTTTGTATTTTCCTTTTTTATTTTTAATAAATTTAATCATTTCTTTAAATGTTTTAACATTTAATCTAAAGATAACAGTGGTTTATAAAACAAAATTATGTTTTAACTGCATTTATTATTCGTAAATTATTCGTTATCGATTTATTGGCAAAAACTTAAAGGTTTAACTATATTTAATGGCATGTTTTACAAGTTAAAACAATTTAGGTCGCAAGGGCGTTGAATTGCCAAAATAAATTAAAGTAAAATCAGTTTAAAAAAATTTTTTTCTTCTTTAAAACTGGTTTAAAAACTCTATACAAACACAAATGTCTGTGTGAAGAAAAACCTGCAGATATTTCCTGAATTTAATGAGAATACTTGTGCAAATATTTTGTACATATATTTTGAGGTCTTTTTATTTTTTCTGTTTTCTTTTTCTTTAACAAATAATTTGTATACTCGTACACATATCGACTGGTTGGTGTTGCAAACCTAGTTGTTATAATGAAAGCATTTTTTATGCAATAAATAACAAAACGAGAAAAAAAAACCAAATAAAATAAAACCTTTCATTTTCAAACCTTAAACAACATTGACCACTGACCAACCGACCACCCATAATACAAAAAGAAAAGGGAAATGAAAATGAACATAAAACTTTGTTGATAAATTTAGCAGGCAACAGATTTTAGTTTTATTGTAAAGGATGTTTATTATTTTAAATAAAATACTCCTACAAATTATTTAGAAATTATTGTCGTTTCTTTTTATTATAATAATATTGATATTGTTTAATTATCTGTGAAACAATATAATTAATTTTATATGATGTTAATGTGCCGGCCAGTGTTGCCAAGCACTGGGCGGCACATGTAGGGAAAAAAGGACAGATTTTGTATTTATGCAGGGATTTTTTAAACTACCACGAGTGGTTAACACTATTATTTATTATTATACTATTATAATTTTTCCGACTATGACTAACATTATGATTATAATGTGGTTAATATTACTATTTATTATTATAGTATTATAAGTTTTTCGACTATGAGGAAAAATCGTTGCCCGAATTGGATATCGATGCATTTTCATCCAATTTTTATACAACGTTAAATATTTTAACAATAAATATTTCCCAATTATGCCAAATTATTAAAATCGTATTAAGACTCATGGGAAGATTTTTACTATAACTACCAACGGACGTACAAAAATAGAAAAAATACTAAACCGTGATGTTTCAAACTCTAGGTCTCAGTAGAAAGGCATTTTTCCCGAACTTGAGTTTGTTAATAGTATTAAAAAATTTCACATAAACACAGCTCGTTGCTAAGATTTAATGGAATAAGCAATCAGTTTTTACACGCAATTATACAATAAAAGTCGGATATTGAGGAAACTAGTTTGTGCTGTGCACTTTCTAACTTCTATGAAGTTTCATTTATGTTAACATTGTGATATTCCTATTTATTCCATCACAAAACTCACAACGGCACCTGTTTGAATTAAAATGTATACCAAGTCACTCAAAAAAATGTATTTATATAACTAAACACATATATACAATATATATTTTTGTACTAATTTACTTTTTAGTTTGGATTTGCAATAAATATAAAATTCGTATTAAAATAATTTATTAGCGCAAAATTTAAATGAAAAGTTGCGTAGGGAAAAATGTAGGGAAATATTTTTTTGATTGTAGGGAAAACTAATGATTTTTATGCGCTATGGGAGGGATTTTACAAAAAATCTCCTAGCAACACTGGTGCCGCCTTATTACATCCTTTAGCTCTTGAATTGTTGCTGGTTTTTCTTTCAAATAACCTCAAAGAAAGAATTCCAACGGTGTTAAACCATATGATCTTGGCGGCCAATTGGCGTCGTCACCACGTGAAATAGCACGGCCATTGAGTTTGTCGTACAAAAGCGCCATTGTTTCGTTAGTAGTGTGGCAAGTAGTAAATTAAAAAAAAGAAATTATAAACTAATACAGTTAGACAATTGAACTTTTTATTCGCTATTTTAGCTTCTAACATTGATACCAATAAAAAATTATAAATAGCTTGCTTTTTATGTTTCCCAGCTATCTATATGTCGACATTTCATAGGAGCTACCCTAATCATCAGTAGACTTTGGATATTTTTGAAAGATATTCTCAACTCTATATCCCACCAATCTAAATAATTTGTTGACAATTTAACAAGAAAATTGCTCTAATAATATCTGTCAAACCACAGTAAACAATTTTTTTCATTTATACACGTCCCTAACATTTCTTTACACCTTTCAAACAAATGAACAACCGTTGGTTGCTGCGATTTCTTTTTTGAAAGTATCGAAAAGCAGGGAACAAAAATTCAAACAATTGAGTTTTATTTTAGCTTCTAACATTGATACCAATAAAAAATTATAAATAGCTTGCTTTCTAAAATAAATAGCAGCTATCTATATGTCGACATTTCATAGGAGCTAACCTAATCATCAGTAGATTTTGGAAATTTTTGGAAGATATTCTCAAACATTCAACTTTATATCCCAACAATGTATATAATTTGTTGAGAATTTAAAATGGATATTACAATTAAAGTTAATTTATTCCAGTAAAAAATTATAAATAGCTTGTTTTCTATGTTTCCCAGCTATCTATATGTCGACATTTCATAGGAACTACCCTAATCATCAGTAGACTTTGGAAATTTTTGAAAGATATTCTCAAACATTCAACTTTATATCCCAACAATCCAAATAAATTGCTGAGAATTTAAAAAGAAAAATGCTCTAATAATATCCGTCAAACACACAAAAAACAAGCTTTTCTATTTATAAACATCTCTAACATTTCTTTACACCTTTCAAACAAATGAACAACCGTTGGTTGCTACGATTTGCTTTTTGAAAGTATCAAAAAGCAGAGAACAAAAATTCAAACAATTAAGTTTTTTATTCGCTATTTAAGCTTCTAACATTTATACCAGTAAAAAATTATAAATAGCTTGTTTTCTATGTTTCCCAGCTATCTATATGTCGACATTTCATAGGAACTACCCTAATCATCAGTAGACTTTGGAAATTTTTGAAAGATAAACTCAAACATTCAACTTTTAAAGTTGAATGTTAAGAAAAAACTTAATTGTTAATTTATTCCCTGATTTCATTTAAAATTAGCTTAATATCAACTCTGAGCTAATTTGCATTGTTGTGGCCACTGAATGTACGAGTACAGCACAAAATGAGTCTTTTGAAAGTGTGAGAACAAAATACATTCAGTGGTTTAGATGTGTAGGCCTTTAGCACATTTCTGGCAAAAGTAAATTATTAAAACAAATAAAATCTTCAGACTAGAGTTAGTGGAGAAATACATAACAGTTCACAGACGCACGCACAATGAATGAAAGTTGGAATTATCAGTTTTTGGGATAAAATATATTATAAGTATATTGTTGTTAATGATGATTTAATTTAAACACAGAAAACAGCAGCACTTTGCTATAGACACAGGGTGGCCCTAAAGTCAATATGGATTTTAAAAATTTTAATCCCAGTGAACAATGTCGATTTTTTTGCTTGAAAAATCCACTTGTTATTCGACTTATTTAAACCCGATTATGTAAAATTAATTTTAAATTAATTGCTGAATTCACAAACTCAGTCGTATCGTGGATCGATGTATTTGGGGAGACAATTTCAAACACAAAACTTGCTTATTCAAAAAACGGAAATTAAAAAAAAAAAACTTTTCGTAATGAAATTATTTCTAGCATCAAAAATGAAACTAGTATTGTCTCTTAGAAGTGATTACATTGCAAAAAAGTTCTATTCTTTTTCCAATAATCAAAAAACGAATTCAATCCCGTTTCCAAACGTAACCGAATTCTGTGAGATGACCGAATATTCTATATGTACTGTAAAAACTTCAATTTTTTAAGCTGAAAAGAGAACAATAAAATAATAATGAAAAATAATAAATAAATAATGATTAACAAATAAAATTTAAATTTAATTAAATGTTTAAATTTGAGACACCCTGTAGCTGTTTGAGCTGTGAACAGCAAATTAGTATTTATTGCTAAACAGAAAAACAGAATTAGAAACTTTTCTGACAGCAAAAGCAAGAATATTGACCCCGGTTTTGTTTTGCATATACGTCGTTATCTTTCTACGTTTTAATTTCGAATTAATTTTTAATAGCACAAAACTAAAATTAAAAAAAAAAAAAATTAGAAAAAAGATCAGAAAAGTATCTTCTTTTAAACATAATAATATTTTCTTTAAAATAGGCGTTCGTTTGAATGCTATCGTCAAGTTTACTGATAAGCAGAAGTCCGTGCTTTTAGTTTTTGGAGCCAAATTGGACCCAAGTGGGCTGGCTTTACAATAGCTGTCAGCCTGTTAAACCTAACCTAACATAGGTGTCAAAACGACCACAGACCACCTACTTACATCAGCTTATTGTTTCTAGCTTTTTCTTATATGAACAATGCACTACACATTACAGAAAAAATCCATTCTAAGAGTACATATTCGTATTTCATAGTGTGGCAACGCATTTTTATATTTCTCTCTAAAAATAAACTTCAAAAATCCTTATTACACATAATAAAAAAAGAGAATGAAACTTGTATTTTTTATATCATGTAGTAAAGAGTTTCGTGCTTGATATTTTCTTGCAAATAGTTTCTGTGGCAAAACTTCCAATTGGAAGGATATAATTAATATCAAATTTCAGATATTATTTGTACATACTTATGTACAAGTCTCGTCAAGTTTTCCAATTCTTAAATTTAGAAGTATTTGATATTTAATTATTTGATCTTGTTTATGTAAATATTTCTTATTTTTGCAGCTAAAGATCGTTTTTTATTTTTTATAAAAAATTTAACAGTATTTATTTTCAATATTTCGATAACAATTTGTTATCATCGTCAGGAAAATTAATAAAAAAAAAAGATCTTTAGCTGCAAAAATAAGAAATATTTATTTAGAAGTATTTTTTATTACAATACCACTTACTGTAATTGATCATGTTTGATTGAACTGTTCGTTAAAGAGCACCAAAAATACAATCATAAATTTTAGCTAAGGGTTACCCTAGCTGTTTGGTGGTCGCAAAAGAAAATTGTAGAAACTAGAAACGGAATCACAAACTTATATTTTTGTGAAGGATATAAAAAATTTTGTAGATTTTCAAATCAAGATTATTTTTTATTTTTTTTTTATTTTTATTTATTTTTTTTATTTATTTAATAGATTATTTTACAAATATTACATTAACAACCTTATTCAAAAAAAAAAAAACATATAATTGATAAATAGTTTAAGCAATTTTGAAATTTTGAACTGGTAACAGTATACATAAAAGTGCCTCTTAAGTTCCAAAAAAATTGTGGCTTATGTTCTAATGATGCAAAAAATATGTTATATATTAATCGGTAAACGAATTTTCGAATACCTTTTGGTTGTAAAATAATAAATAAAACATTTGCGTACAATAAACATTTCTTTGTTTTTATCTTTTAGTGCAAAATGTTAATAAATAAAGTTAATAAATTTATTAAAAAAACCAAATTCAGTAGATTTTCGAAGGCGATTGAGATGTACTTTTTTCATTACGAATAAAAGGAACTCGAATAACTTTACTATCACTTTTTTGTACATCACTTTTGTGTGTGTAATTTTTTGTCAATCAAAAATACAAATTTATTAAAATTGAAAAGCGAATGAATGAAGTACATACATGCAAACATTCATTCACATGTATTTGGACACAGTTTTACAATCTATTTTTCAGTTTTAAATAAAGTTTTTATTTCAAAAATGTTTTCATAAGTATAGGGTGTTTTTTTAAGCTAGATAGAACTTTAAATTGTAAAAAGTAACACAAAAAATTAAATTTTGATGAAACATTTTTTTTATTTGTTTCAGTATACTCTGACAAATCATCATGAATAGACTCACGCTTGAACAACGCTACGAAATTATCCAAATTTACTTTGAAAATCAGTCGTCGATTCCGCCGTTGTTTTATCGCAAAATTGTGTTCAGCGATGAGGCGCATTTTTGGCTTAACGGGTTTGTTAATAAGCAAAATTGCCGCATATGGAGTGAGACCAATCCACAAGAGACCCTACAGACTCCATTACATCCAGAAAAATGCACTGTTTGGTGCGGTTTTCATGCTGGTGGCATCATCGGACCTTATTTCTTCAAAAATGAGGCCGGAGCTCGCGTTACGGTCAATGGAGATCGTTACCGCACCATGATCAATGATTTTTTGTTTGAAAATATGGATGACATTGATCCGGAGGAGATGTGGTTTCAACAGGATGGCGCTACGTGCCATACGGCGAACGCAACCATCGACTTACTGAAATCAAAATTTGGCGATAAGTTGATTTCGAGAAATGGACCTGTCAATTGGCCTCCAAGGTCGTGCGATTTGACACCTCTCGATTATTTCCTGTGGGGCTACGTGAAGTCACTGGTTTATGCTGATAAACCAGCAACAATTGACGCCTTGGAGGCCAGCATTGTTCGTGTTGTTCGTGACATACGGCCAGCAGTGCTCGAAAAAGTGGCCCAAAATTGGACGTCCAGAATGCGCTTCGTGAAGAACAGCCGCGGTGCCCATATGCCCGAAATCATTTTCAAATGTTAATGTCACGTATTGATCTTTCGAATAAAAAAAAATTTTGATTACAATTTAATTTTTTGTGTTATTTTTTACAATTTCAAGTTCTATCGGGCTTAAAAAAATACCCTATATGTATGCACATGTGAACATATATACACACACATGCATGTTTACACTTAAGTATGACCAAATAGGATTTTGTCCTGAAAAGTTATATTGGGGACAAAAACCAATAAGAGAAATTATGACTTAAAGTAGGTTTAAAGATGGGCAGAAGGTTTTTAAAGTTTCAGCATTTGACACTGAGTTAATATTAGTATATTAAACAAATATTGGTTTTTGAATAATACTTTAGGGAATTTTATTTAATAACGATAAGTAAACGTTTTGTAAATATTTAATTTATTTATCTATATTCGGCATAACCTAGTAGTTGCCGGAATTGGTTATTGTAAAGCTGTGAATTTTAAATAAATACAAATTTAAATATAAAAGATTTAAACGTTTAAAGAAAAGTTTAATTTTCCTGACGATGATAACAAACTGTTATCGAAAATAAATACTGTTAAATTTTTTATATAACACAAAACGATCTTTTGCTGCAAAAATAAGAAATATTTACCTAAACAAGATCAAATAATTAAATATCAGATATGAAAAGTTTAATCATAATTTTTGCTGTTTTACAATTTAAAGTTACTTTTTCTGTACTTAGAAGCTGTCTTCCAAATATTTTTGTAGTATTATAAGACTGAAGCTTTTATTATCGATGAAACCTCATTTACATCTAGCGAGGTCTTTTTAAAATACTTTACTCTGAATTCTCTGTATATAGGTCATATTCCAATAAAATGTAGTGTGTTCTCTGCAGCATCTAGATTACATACTCGTTGAGTGCATAAACCAATTGAAGAATTTCTGAAGGCTCTTGCATTTATGTTCAATAAACCTCCTCTAGCTCTTATTATCAGGCTTGCAGCTCGATAACAATCTAGTTGCCAGTATAAATCATGATATTGGGAATCTCTTGCATTAGAAATTAGGTCCTCATTTTCTTTAGGTTTTATAAACTCGAGTATTGTTCTATGTTATATGCACGTAGGAAGATTATAATCGTCGGGTAAAATGTAAAATGAATATTTTCGCATAACATAGCCCAATATGTCCGTTTTGCAATAATTTTTTCAGCTAGACTGCGAGCTAGTCTATAATTAGGTAGACTTAGAACTTTGTTTATGTAGTCAAAATGTAGTTTCAACGCATTCACGAATAACGAATAAAATGCTGTTTATAAATATAGAATGTAATTTGGAGTACTTTTTGGTAGCATCAACAAATTAAGACTACTATTCTGAATATTTTAAATAATGCTGGAAAATGCTATAAAAAAGTAGGAACGGATTAAATTTTATTTTCAGTGCAGTATTTTCAATATTTTATACCTTTTCTGCTCTGCTTCAGGTCTTGAGTTTGTAAAACATTCAAATTGTTAAAGTCTGTTTTAGTTACATATGTTATTTTATCAATTTATCATCTCAAATTTCTTAAACAGTTCGTTGCATATTTTATTGGCTGTAATTTTTTTTATTATTTTTTTTGTTTTTGGTGTTACTGGCATTCATTTAAAGCCAATGAACTCCGCCGTTGTAACCTGCTCTTGAATTCAAGGATATCTGCTCAATGAAACAACAAGACTCCTTAACATCACATAACATCAGTCAGTATTGATGATCGCAGTGATTGCTGCAAAATATTCAACACAAATGTTAAATATTTGCAAGTGCATGTGTGTGTGTGCGTGTCTATGTGTAACTGCCAGCAGAAAAAGCAAAGAAAGAAGTAGAAGCCGAAAAAGAGTTGCTTGAGTTTTATGATTTTAAACTTGAAAACGTTTAAAATGGGGAAGTAATTGAACTAATTAAAGAAGCAGCTCTAAAGATAAAAGGTTCACGGAAAACAAATGTTCTTAATAAAATTGTTAATTTAGGAAACTGTTTTCTTACTTATGTTAAAGAAATTTCAAATACGAAATTTAGTTTTTAAAGTAATAATATGAAAATGATGTTATAATACAAATTTTATAATTCTTATAAAGGCAAATGTTTGCCAAAGGTTTTGAAAGCTGTCTGTAAAGCTTATTAAAGAACCGGACTAGATTTTTAAATAACTTTTTGCAAAAAAGATGGGAACTTTTTGTTTAATTAAAGCGCCGGAATAGGTTTTTAAATAATTTTTTCCAAAAAGATGTTTTTAATAATAAACTTTCGCTGTAAATTTATTAACAATGACTTTAATAATAAAGTTCATTTAACGTTTACTTTAAAGCTAATATAATTATTAAACTTAATTCATTGTTAATGTTTAACATTTTCCAGCCACAAAAGTAATGACCATTATTTAAATTGAGCTTTTGTACTTTTCTTGTTGGCTTTGTGCTTTCTTGGCCCAAACAAAGTCATCGTCATATACCAATAAAAAGGTGTGCCTTTGTTGTTTATGGCTAAAACTATAACAATATCAGATGGTTTTTTATGGTCATAGTTAAGTTAAAAAGCAACAACTTGAAATTTTATTTATACAATGTTTAAAACAGAAAAAAAAATAAATAATAAATAAAAAACTTGTACTAAAACAACATTCACCAGACACACAGTTGTAAAAATTTGTATCAGATTTTAAAGCCAATTTTCTATTTATAAAAGGTGAATTTATAGAGGTATAACAGATTAAATTGGCTGCACTTTTGTAACTGGCAGCCAGCTTTAACAGCTGATTTCTGTTTAGTTTGCATGAATAGACGAATGATGGAAAAATTTTTAATTTTATTACAAAATTTTGTTTTATTTCCAGCAAAAATAAGCCACAACATAAAGATATTGTCAAAAAAAAAAAAAAAAAACTAAGCTGCAGCTAACTTCATGTATATAAATCTAACAAGTTTCCCAGAACAAGCAACTCCATACCAATTAATTACCATCACTCTTTTTTTCCATCTCTTAGATAAACTCAAAAGGCTGATAAACAAAAGTTAAAGGCTTATTTTGAAAAAAGCAGCAGCAGACTAAATAGCTGATCTGCAATTTTGTAGTTCTGCTCTTGCAAGTTTACATTATATTACTATCTGAGTAATTGCCTAAAATACTTCAATAAAAACACAACACAAAAGCAATCAAAAGCAATTTGAATGGAAAATTAAAAACTCGACTTAACAGCTGTTGCGATGACGCTGAGACGTAACCGAGATTCTCTGCCATTAATGTGCATAATTGTTACTGGCTTATTGATGTATACCTTTTCTTTCAAATAACTCCAAAGAAAGAATTCCAAAGGTGTCAAATCACATGATCTTGGCAGCCAATTGACATCTCACACCACGTGAAATAACACGGCCATTGAATTTATCGCGCAAAAGGGCCACTGTAGCGTTAGCTGTGGAACAAGTAGTCCTGTTGAAACCACATATCGTCCAAATTTTTATTAAAACAAGAAATTTATTAAAATATAAAAAGTGAAAATTTCCGATATCATTCCGTATATACACAGAAAAAATAGATGTCATATTGATAAAAAAAAATTGCACTATTTTTATCAAATTTCCTGTGAAAAAGATTTTTTGCCGGATTGATAATTCAAATTATAAAGTTGAAATAGATTTTTCACTTAAAAGCAAAAATTATTGAGTGGAAAAAAATTGTTGTTAATATGTAAAATATACTTAACAAAAAAAAATTGTTAAAGAAACAACAACTCTTCTCTGTTATATGACAACCTTTTAAATTTATTTATTGAATGACAATCAATAATTCGGAAAACTTTTTATTAAAGATATTTCCAAAAGTTCATTATTAATAATAATTTAATTAAGTCAATGCAAATTATATTAAATTGATGGTTTTTTATTAATAACATAACTTGATTGAAAAAAAATCTCATCTATTTTTTTCTGTGTAGTCTGAATGAAAATGTCGCGTTTGAAAAAAAAAAAATCGTTTAAAACAGGGGTGCCCAAAAGTTCTATATGGAAGAGTAAACACCAGTTTACTCTTCCAGAACTAATTTTATTTAATAATTTTATTTAATAAGCAAAGCCTTTCATTATCTTGTAGCGTGGAAGTTGTTGGACTAAATTTTGCTAATCTGAGCAGTGTCGAAAGTACATGCACTGGGCACTGATCAGTTTAAACTAACTTTGATTTTGTTTTAATTGTGTGGTAAGTGGCACCGTCCTTTGAAAGCACATAACGTTCAGATCCATATCTTACAATTCGGTTCATAAAAAGTTTGTTATCATCTCATGATAGCGAACGCCATTCCCAGTAGCTGCCTGACCAACCTCATTTTGGAAAAAATACGGCCCGATGATGCCACCAGCCGCATAAATCGCATCAAACAGTCACTCTTTGTGGGTGCATTGGTTTTTCAACAATCATTCTTTGATTATCATTCGCCCGAATGTGGCAATTCTCCTCCTTTGACAAATCCTCCTTTGATTTGAACACAAATTTCCTTAATAATCCTGAAAAGTTTTAACGCGTTGTTCGATTATGTGTGTTTCCATGATTCAAATTGAATTAGTCTAAAATTGAGAAATGTCATCTGAAATGTAGAAATAAACTTGATATTTTGGTGTCAGGTTTACATTCAACATCGGTCCTAAAAGTTTAACCACCCGGTATAATAAAATGCGAGTACTCATCGAGTTGAATAAAAACCCCTAAAGAAACAACCTAAAATTAAAAATTGTTTGGTTTGTACATATGTACAACAGGTTTTTAGTTCAAGTTTTTCCTTTCTTAATTTTTTTCTTAAGAAGGATTTTTTACAATACAAATTTGCTGTGATCAATAATTTTGATTGAAGAAGACAAGAAAAATAATAATCAAATCTTTAGCTGGGGGACAACTAGCTGTTTCGTAGTCGCTACACTACTCATCAGCACCCACTGGGATTTGAACTCGGGACATGACGTATCATGATCTACTGCTTTAACCACTAAGCCACCGAGCATTTGCATTCGTTTGTACATATGTACAAACCAAACAATTTTTAATTTAAAAAATTATAAAAGTTCAACAAAAATTTAACAAATTAATATTTACATCTCTGGGTCCGGAGAATATTAAAATACAAAAAATATGTATGTTAATAAATAAAATAAATACCGCTAGTTTAGAGACAGCAAACGCTGTACAAACAATGTGGGCAATTAACAAAATGCATATGTGATTCAATATGAGATGAATATAGATAGAAAATAATTAAATGCTCGGTGGCTTAGTGGTTAAAGCAGTAGATCATGATACGTCATGTCCCGAGTTCAAATCCCAGTGGGTGCTGATGAGTAGTGTAGCGACTACGAAACAGCTAGTTGTCCCCCAGCTAAAGATTTGATTATTATTTTTCTTGTCTTCTTCAATCAAAATTATTGATCACAGCAAATTTGTATTGTAAAAAATCCTTCTTAAGAAAAAAATTAAGAAAGGAAAAACTTGAACTAAAAACCTGTTGTACATATGTACAAACCAAACAATTTTTAATTTAAAAAATTATAAAAGTTCAACAAAAATTTAACAAACCTAAAATTAGTTTATTGAAAAATTATAACAACAACTGTTTAGCCTCTCTTGTTTAGTGATGCCACTTGATTTTTTTTCGCGTTTTTTATACTATATTAAGTTATATTTCGTTTATCAATGAACGTCATCTTAAATGGGTTTCCAAACTATGAAAATCGTTACGTTGCACATATTTGTGTGCCCTTTATAATGATTACATGCAGAACAATTAAAAACCAATTAGTCTTAAGTAGGTAATTAGCTTCGTAGCTGTTGAAATTTCCAATTTTCATCAGCGCATTTGTATTAGGAAGGGAAAGATATAAAAACTAAACAAATAAAAATTTAATTCAAGTGAAATGATTTCTGTTTATCTTAACTATCAGTGTTTCAACACTGCGTTACAAAACAATAAAAAAATAATAATGTAACGTATCATAAAATTATTAACACAAAGTCAAAGAACATGACTAATTCGATTATAATCTGTGAACAACATTAATGATTGAATGATATAAAACTACACAGGAAAGGCAGGTTACCAAAAATTTAATTAATTTAACTATTCGTGTGATATAGTTCAGCTAAAAATTTTAAATAAAAAATGTGTAATTAATTTATCTCTAGCACCTGCCATGACGGCTAATCTGAAGGTGCATCAATTCCAAAGGGTGAACTATCTTACGGCTCATCGGTGCCCCATGAGACTCACACACATCGCAACTTTTTGTTTTAGGTTTGTAGACTTATGAGCAAAATTCCTGGGCGATTTAATACCTCCTGTATGCAATTTCCCGGAGAGTCGCAGAGAAGATAGCCTTTGCGAGATAGCAGCAGTTATAGCAACAACATCAGCCTTGAACTAACTCACCCATATTTCTTCCACTTATGGTTCTTTACAAAACCTTAGCAACTCTGCAACTTGCATTAGATCTCCGGAAATTGGCTTTGTATATAATTATCAGGGATTTAAGTTACAGCCAAAACGTTTCAGCCTAGAAGTAGGCAACGTGTCTTAATCAAAGCATTAGCGTTAATATGGTCTGTAGAACAAAACATCCTGTTCACCTTGCTGACCGCTTTTCTGTCAATTAACTCCTGGTGAGAGGTCTCGCAAGGCAACCTTGGTTATCATGGGAAATCCTAGAGTTTTATTTGTTACAGCAAATGAGGGTCCCCTTGACTTTTATACCCCAAGAACAGGAATGCCGAAGTTAGAAATATGCCAAGGCAGAAGCTGTTTCCCGGGTTGGAGAGTTAAACAGACAGATTGTGGAGTTCATTTACATCAGCAGCTGCCTCGATAACCTTGACTGATGATGGACCTACTACAAGGGATGAATTATTCACGATCTACCAACGACCTCATGCGGCTTCCAATGCTCACACACATCGCTACTTTTGCCATAAGTTTGTAGCCATATGGACAAACTCCTTGCTAAAGAGTTCGGGCTTTTTAGTTCTCCCTCTAAGCAATTTCCCAGGGAATCAAAGAAAGACAAGGCTTCATGAGCTGGTAGAGCGCAGTCTATTACGACCATCAGCCCTTAACCAACTCACTTGTATAACCCTACCTTCAGGTTCCCTATATTACAGGCATATGTTGCAAGACAACAGTACCTCGGGAGTTATTGGCTTCCTGGATATTTAGTTGCTACAACAAACGAGAAATTCCTTGGTGTCAGCTTTCTATGCTCACATATGTCGCAATTTTTTGCCATAAGTTTTAAGTCATATAGACACACCCCTTGCTGAAGAGTTCTAATCGATCCTGTATGCAACTTCCCAGATAGTTAATAGAAGACAAGGTTCAATGAGTTGATAGGCCGCAGTCCATTACCAGCATCAGCCCTTAACCAACTCACTTTAGCTTTTCTACATTACAGGCATTTGTTGCTGGCTTCCTGGGCTTTTATTTTCGACAACACACGTGGAACTCCTAGCCCTGTATACCCAGAAAGCTTGGTTAGGTGTAACTCAAGATAAAAGCTGTTTCTCGGGGAAAATTTTAAATCGCAGAATGCGTCACTGATTTATATCAGCCCCTGCCTTGACGACCTTATCTGTTGATGGTCCAACTCCACGGGAAGAGTTATTCACAATTCACTAGCGCAAACGTATGGCGTGCAAGGTTCACTCACATGGCAACTTTTGCCATGAGTTTGTAGCCATATGGACAAACCTTCAAACCGATCCTGTATGCAATTTCTCAGAAGCCAATGAAAGACAAGGCTTAATGAGTTGGTAGGTCGAAATTCATTAAGAGCATCAGCCCTTAATTAGCTCAGCCGTCCAACCATCAATTCTGGTTCCTTACATTATCCATATCTGTTGCAAGACAAGATCACTTCGGAAGGTTATTAACACCGAAAACCGGCATTGCGCTATAGTTATTACAGCCAGAAATATATAACTCAAACATGATCAGCGCCGAAATGATCTGCAAGCAGAACTTTCCAAGGGCTTTGCCGAGCCCCGTTCTGCCAATTAATCCTCGTAGGCCAAGAACTTCTTCTGCTCCTTGTAGGCTTGTAAATGCATAATGTTCATCAACGAGGAGCATGAGAGGTGCAAATGTTGAGCACCAAGACGAGTTGAGGTGGACAGCTTTGTAACCTTACTATTGCAAACAGCAGGAATATTTTCTGTAGAACGTACTTGAACCATATCAATATTATATAATAATCTTATAATCAATAATTATAAGAAATTACAATAGTTTCCAAATAATTTGTGTTTTATTTAAAGTCAATATCGGCCCTTAAAATTTAACCACCTTTTACCAGTATTTTTCATTGACTATTGTTTATGCTACTTCTTAAAATTAGTTCCTAATTTTTAGTTAGATATTGAAGCATGTTTTTTAAGCTATATTTATTTAATATTGTAAGTATTTTTTGTAATATTTACGCAATTGTAATACGCATTTGACATTCTGAATTAATTTGGTCATGAAAGCTTAGAGTTTACTATAAATGAATAAAAATAAATAAATAAAATGAATAAGCCCCTTGTCAGCCCCTTTTTTTACTTTTTCCAGTTTTTGTGAACCCTTTTGCTTGCAACATAAGTGGAGAACTAAAAATTAACTAAAGTGCTCCTTAATATTTGATTGAACCGGCACATTGTTTTACCAACCGGAAGTTATCCATGAAACCATGATTTTTATTTAAAATGCGAATGAAAACGTTGTAAAAAAAATGTTGCTTGATGAACAAAATTTGTTTTACAGTTACAAACAAATTTCGCTCTCGCAATGAGACAGTTGCAAATGCAAAATCAAAAGACTTAAGACACAAGCAGCCATTTTCTGATTTTCACAACAAAAAAAGTACGCTAGAAAAAGACTTGCTTTATCTCTTTGTTTGCCTTTAGTTCTTTAAGGGTTAGAGATTTTTTCTAGGACATCCCAACTTAATTCTTCAAGGCTACTCAAATGTTTTAACAGAGTAGTGAGATATATTTTTAATCTTCGACAGAGAGATCACGTTTCCAGTTATGTTGTTAGTGTGTTGGGATCTGATTTTCAAAACTTTATAAACCGACGGTTGTTACTGCAATTTTTCAAAATCAATAAACATAGTACACCTACGTACCTTTTAGACAAAATTTGCTTTGGAAGATCTTCAAGAACCAACACAGTTGTCTGTCCAATTCATTCGACTGTGTTTATGACAAGATCATTTTTGGTTAGAATTTCTAGGTTATAGAATAGTTATCTACCTACCGAAGAACGAAACTTTTCCAAAAGTATAAAAAGTTTTAAGAGAATATTAAAAGAATATTTTTAAAAGATTTAAGGTTTTTGCTGCTGCCTAAAGCTTTTTTTTCGAGCTTAGCCAAAGAAAATTTGGGAATAGCTCAGCTTCAAATTTAGGTGCAATAGATAGATGGGGGGTTAGTTTTAAATTTTAAAATCTTCATTGTATAAATAACTTTATGTATTCACTAATATAAAGAATTTTCACTGAATTATGTTTATTTTAAGCCATTATGTATATATCTGGATTTAATGGACCGTTCAAGCTTAAAATCCCATGAAATAAATAAATAAACAATAAATAAAAAGTAGGAAAAAATCATGCCATTTGAATCCTTCATTAATGTAGTTTTTATTGATATTCATAGTTCATTGAAGAAAAGTATAAAACAATATTGTAACAATTATTTTAAAACACATTTGCTTTTTGGTTTATTTACTTTGAGCTATAATATTACAATTTTAGAAAATGTTTTTTTTTTACTTTTGTCTTGCAAAAACTTTGCCGACGACCTTGATAAATATCAATATTGTCTAATGTTTTAATGTTTGAATATGTTACTGTATTTCGTTGTTCATTTTCTTGTTACCATTTGTTTTTGTTTTTTTTTTTCTTAACATTTATTGCAAAACTATTTAACAGCTACAACAGCAACCAAAAAAAAAAAAAGAGGAAAAAAATAAAATTAAATTAAAAAAATTGAAATAACCAGAGCAACCAACTTGTCTTATCTGTTTGAGAGTTTGTTTTTATCTACTAAACATATACATATGTATATATTTTTTGCTTTAATATCAATTGTATGTAAGTAGACAGAAATAAATTTCATATGTTGGTTTTTACTGCTAAAGCGCAAAACAAAACAAAAAAAATCTGGTTTTGATTTTTAGAAATATACAAAAGAACAAAAAGCAATATTGACCAAAATGCAGGTGGTATTGTGCGGTTGTTGCAAAAAAAATTATACATCAATAAACTTAATACGGTGAACCAAAAAGTTTAAAGGATTTCAATATTTTAATATTAAATAAAGGGTGGTCCAACCAAAACAATCGATGTTAGTTAAATATAAAAAAAAGGTTTTTTTGCGAATCATATACAGTTAATTGTATGTGTTACACACTCCTTAACTTTTTAAAGACTTTAGTAATTATTCTTAAGTACAATCAATTCGTTAGGAGTATAAATGTTGCAAAAGTTTCTTAAATCAAATGGCGAATATTGCGAATAATCGAATTCGAAACATTTGAATAATATTTGGAATGAAAATTCAATAAAATATTATATATTATACAATATATAATATATATATATATATATATATATATATATATATATATATATATATATATATATATATATATATATATATATATATATATATATATATATATATATATATATATATATATATATATATATATATATATATATATATATATATATATATATATATATATATATATATATATATATATATACATAATATATATAATATACAATATATAATATAGTGCGCGTTTTGGCCATGGAACGTGTATCTGAACTATTAACGGCTATTCCATTTAGAGTGAAAATTGAAGTTGCCATATTGCTTCCGGGGAAGTTGGGAATTTTTGGTGATTCCTGTAGCCGATTTTGGGAATTCCAAAAAAAAAAATTGGAACGCGTTATGCAAATCTGCTCATTTGGTTATGTAGATAGTTAGATTCATATCGAACTGTGTGTTATACTCGTAGTTTTTTCTTTTTTATAAAAAAGTAACGGTTTTTTTATTTTAATTTCAGTATTTCTATAACAGTTTGTTATATTTATTTCAATAACTTTAAGCCATGGAAGGATGATAATTAAAAACGAAATACTTATATATAAAATCGGTTGTTTGATTTTTTTTAAATATTCACAGGAGAATTCTATCACATATTTATTCGGATAATTATCTTTAATATTTAGTTATTTGATCTTGTTTAAGTAAATAATTCTGTAATTCTTATTTTTGCAGCTAAAGATCGTTGTAGTTTTATATAAAAGCTCAACTTTCTTCTTTTTTGAATAATTTGCAATATTCGAGGTCGTTTTTTATAAAAAAGTTTAACAAATTTATTCAATATTTTATTTAAAATAATTATTTTCCTGAAGAAGTTTTCCAACGGAAAACGAAATATTGAATAAATTTGTTAAACTTTTTTATAAAAAACGACCTCGAATATTGCAAATTATTCAAAAAAGATGAAAATTATTTAAAAAAGGTCAATAAAAAATTAGGATCAACATAAAAGCTCAATAGTATTTATTTTCAATATTTCGATAACAATTTGTTGTCATCATCAGAAAAATGAAAATGTTAATAAAATTTACAGTCTGTTCGACGATATCGAATGAAAATGTATGCGAAAGAAAGCTAGTCACTCACATTCGAATAAATTTGGGTTTGTCTATGTCACTATTGTTCGTTCGCATGAAGAATTTTGACACATCGTTCGCATAGAATAAAGTTAGAAAAATCCCAAATCAATTTTCTTTCGTCTAGAGTGCAAATGAACTTATCCTTTCGACATCGGCGAACTGGCTGTTAATTTAAAAAAGAAAAATTAAATCAAATTGTAATTTTTTAATTTTTCAATACTGTTAGGAATTTTTCTTTGTATATGAATTTTTTCTATATAGAGTTTTTTACAATAATTTCCCAAATTAAATTTTTAATAACATTTTAATTTTCCTGACGATAATAATAAATTGTTATCGAAATATAGAAAATAAATACTTTTGAGCTTCTAGCTGCAAAATAAAATTATTCTCGGCTAGTTATCAATAAATAATGTGATTGAATAATTAAATATTTTTGCCTTCACTTTTGCTGCAATTGAATTTAAATAGTGTTTTTATCAGTTTTATTAAGCTACAATTGTTATTTGTTTAAAAAGACGTTTAATTGTGTTTTTTTTTCAAACAAAAAAATCGCCAAAAAAAAGCAACAAAAGTTTTGCTCAAATAAAGTGAATTTGAAAGGTTTTGCTTAAATCAAGGTGTTTATTTTAAGAATTTCCTGGTATATGTTTTTTTGCACTTATTTGCCCTTAAAAATTTTCTTAAATCTGAGCAAAAGTTCACTTTAAATTAGTGCAAGGTTTATTGCGATTATTTGGCCCGGTCTCCCAAGACATTTTCAAATCTAGTATAAAAAAAATAATTGCAGAAATCATATCCTTGATTTTGTCGGAAAACTAAAAAGTAATTATTACCGAAAACTGAAGTTTACACAATTGAACTTCACAAATGAAGCGTATAATTTGCTTTTAAGCATGTTTAAATGTTTATTTGCTGTTTTAACAATGGACTAAGATTTATTTTTCTTATTATTACTTGCTTATTTTATTACTTGTATGTTTAATTTTTTTTTTCATTTAAATGTTTTACACATAAACACAATGAAATATTTTATTTGCTTCAAACACTATTAAGTGAATATAAAAGTTGTTGTACATACATGCATTATCTTTTTTTCCAAACAACAAAATAAATCTTTTTATAAAAAGTTTAAGATCAGTTTGAATTGTTTTAATAATTATTGAGTGTTTGTGTGTTTTTATATTTTCGTAAGCTGGGCCAGATAACTCTTTAACAACGAAACAATAGCAACAATTGACCTCTTAGAAAATATTACAAGAGTAACAAAACTGAAACAAAATAATTATAATAATTGCCAAACAATTTCAAATCGAATTTTATTTGCTGTAGTCAGAGACTTTAAAATAATTGATTTTTTCTTATCCTAGTGTTTATCCAAATAGGCCTTTAATTATAATCCAATTACTTTTGTTCATTATGACTTAGCTTATGGTATTGTATTTGTTTTTAATTAATAATTAAAAATTAATTAAATTAAAAGTTTAATAAGATTTTGTAATCTGTGAAAATCTTCAGGGACATATTTCAGCAAACTAAACAACCGGAACAAAAGAAATTTGTATTCGAAGGGCGACACAACGCAAACGCAGCTGTGTACCTCATTTAGACTGCTAGTCCTACAAATGACGCGCTTGAGTATGAAGGCTGCTACTTAAACAAATTTAAATAAGTTGCAAACAAATTGCAATAATTAACCAAAAATGAGTGTAAGAACGGACTTTCCAGTATATGGTTAGGTTAGGCTAGGTTGTACAGGCCGCCAGTTTCATGAAACCAGCCCACTTGGGTTCTTTTTTGGTTGCCTGAGGGATTAGTGCTGCCTATGAGACTTACACTTCTCCCAACGGTTCAGATCCAAACCAACCCTAAAGCCGGATAAAGCATCCAGTCCGTTCACTCTGCATTCCGATATACATATCTGCTTACCCGTGTAGCGTCGATCGGGCTAGTTACAACGCTGTCATAGAACATAGGGCCGCACACCGTTAGAGATTTCCAGTATAATTGCTGCTTGCGTATTAAAAATCTTTATTTTATACATTAGTAAGGACGTTTTGTAAGGACCAAAAAGTCGATATTATGCCATGAAATTTTCGATAGCTTTTGACATGGGGGAAAAAAGTTCGATTACGAAATATCAGAAAATGATTCTGGAGGTGCCGAAAATTCAATTTACAATTAAGTCACAAAGCCATTGAAAATATGGATCATTGGATAGAGGTATGCCACCGTAGCCGTGGCGAGCATTCGGCCAGCATTTTATTTCACACATAGTTCACGCCCTCCTTTTATTAAATTCCATGAGTTGTATTACAAAATTATTGCTTGAAAAATCCATTTATAATAACAAAGTTAGTTGACATATTATTCAAAATATTGTCCAGCGCTAGTTTCTACTTTTACCAATCTTCCGGGTAGCGGAATGTGACCATTGAATTACATCAGCACCTACCTTGTTCTCCTTGTCTGACGAAAGACCAACTCGACGCGGTAGATTATCCTTGATTTACCAGCACCCTCGTGTAGCTAGCAAGGCTTGCACAGGTCGTTGCATTTGCCATAAGTTTGTAGCCGTATGAACAAACCCCTAGCTTAAGAGTTTGGACCTTTTAATCCCTCCTGTTTGCAATTACTCATATAGTCTATGAAAGACAAAGCTTAATAAGTTGGTTGGTCGAAGCCCATTAAGGGCATTAGCACTTAACCAACTTGCTTGTTCAACCATCCCGTTTGTTTTCTTATATTACAGGTAGGTGTTGCAAGACAACAGCACCTCGTGGGGTTATTAGTCCCGAAACAGGGATTGCATCATAATTATGAGGCAATATAATTTCCCTTTCTGCGATTTTAGGTTTAAGCCACAACCAAAACATTTTAGCCAAAGTAGTCCCCGCAACCATGATTAGCGCCGAGATGGTCTGAAAGCAGAACATGCTGGGGGCTCTGCTGATCTCCGTTCTGCTAAGCAGTTCTAGGTAAGGGTTTCAGAAGTACAACATAAGATAAGGCATGCGGCTTCCTAGAGTTTTATTTGCTACAACAAACGCGAAACTTCTACACCTCTATGCCGTAGATTTCCCCAGAAAGCAGAGTGCCTCACCCGGGAGGTTTCTGGTAGCAAATTGACTCCACATCAAAAAAAAAACTGCTCCGATTTTGAGGTAAAGAATGAAGCAAGACAATTTCTCATACCCTGTTCTGGACCCCGGGGGTTTCTGATAGCAAATGGACTCCACGTCAAAAAAAAAAAAAAAAAAAAACAACCGCTCCGATTTTGAGGTAAAGAATGAAATAAAACAATTTCTCATACCCTGTTCTGAACCCCTGAGGGTTTCTGGTAGCAAATAGACTCCATGTCAAAAGAAAAAAACAACTGCTCTGATTTTGAGGTAAAGAATGAATCAAAACAATTTCTCATACCCTGTTCTGAAGTGAAGGGTATATCAGTTAGGGTATTCTTTATCGGTCGAAACAAATGATAGTTAGAAGTGACAAGGTCTTGGCTATAAGGTGGGTGAGCTAAAACTTCCCAACCACTATTTTCCAAATAGTGTTTTTAATTCTCTTGAAACATTTAGCTTGACCATTGTCATGATGGAAGATTATGGTCTTGTGTCTGGTTGAGTATTCTGGTAATTTTTCGTTAATTACTCTATTCAAATGAATCAATTGTCTTCGGTATAGATCCCCTATGATCAACTGATTCGATTTCAATAACTCATAATACAAAACATCTTTCTGGTACCACCAAATCTAGAGCGTTACCGTGGCGTGATGGATATTTGGCGTTGATTTAGCTGGTTGGCCGGGTTTTATATATGACTTTGTATGTTTGGGCTTATCGTTATGTATCTGTTTTTAATGATCAGTGAAAAAAAATTTTTTTTGTAGCGTTCAAGCATCATTTCTGACATACAAACTCGCCTTTTAACGTCTCTCACCTACAATTCATAAGGGACTCCATTTCCCTGCTTTCACGTCCGTTGATTGTTGTAAGACTACCAATGATAATGCTAGAAATTTTGCTTGCATTTGATGACAATCTACGTCGAGTAAAGCTGTCAAATTATCATCTTCAAATATTTTTTTTTTTTTAATTTAATTTAAAAAATTATAAAAAGTTCATCAAAAATTCAACAAATTCAAATATTTTCGTTTGACCATTTTCGTTTGCTTTTCTGTGTGCTCCTGTGTCGAAATCATCACTTTTAAATTGCACTAATCATTGTTCACAAGTTTTTTTTAGTTGGTGCATGTTGACCGTAAGCTTCCACCAATAATCAATTACTTTCTTCAAATGAAAGAACCCTACAAGAACAGTGACAGTAACCGACATTGTTGACTGAAATAAGTTTCTCTCAAGTTCTTAAAGGTAATATGAAAAAAATCTCGTGTGCAGTGTGATGATTTTTCTAATACATTCCTAAAAAATTTATGTACTCGTATGTATAACATTTTTGTGAATCTGTTGGAAAATAACATTTGAGTGTATTAGTTTCGATGATCTATTTCTTCTAAGAAAGGTTATCAGACTTCTCCACAAAATATACTTTTTAGGCAGAAAATTCCACATTGTTGTAGCTATTGAAAAAATGTGTTTTTACGCTTTGGTGTCTTTGGCGTCGAATACTGAATTATAATGACAGATGTTTACCCGCCAAAAAAAAAATATATATATTTGTTATTATTGCCATTGTGATAGTTATGCCATATGTTTTCCAAACGACCATTAATAACTTGTATACTGATCTGTAATGCGAACAGTGTTAATATATTAAAAGTTATTAACGAGGCATCAAATTGTTTAAAATGCGAACTAAAAACATGAAGTCTAGTTGTGTTCTGGAAATTTCCCATAAAAAACCCGCTTTTGCTAACTATTATCAATTTTTTTGCAGCTCATTCGCGTTCTGTAAATGGGAAACTCGTAAAGAAACGCTCTGTACACTATGCAGGCTTACAAAGTTTTAAATCTCATCAATTTGCTGTAAAATTTAATGAAACCTGCAACTTTTTATTATATCAAATTTTATAAATAACAACAAAGCCTTTCAATATAATTTCCCTAACTTTCAATATAATTTCCCTATTTATTTTCGCTTATTAATCTTCATTACCAAATCCAATCAATTAAAACGAAATATGTTGTTATAAAATCCTTATTTATGTTATTTCACTGTGGTTTCCTCAATCAATTCAATACTAAACAACATAACAAAATATTATTTTAAGATTTAATACTCAACTCAACTGTCGACAGGCGAAGTTGTACAACCGACAATAAATATTATAATTAAAAATAAAAATTAGCCACAGACCAACTAATGACAAACTTCACATATTCGTATACAAGTTGCAGCTAAACAAACAGATAAACTAATAAATCACAGAAAAATATTACCAACCAATCCATTGTTACAACATCAATACAAACACACAAACACACACACACGCAAGTTAAACTGTTAAAACAAAAGATTTAAGAAGCAAACTTTGTTGTAACTTCAGTGGATAGAAGTGTTCATGTTCGCAAGTTCGACTCGACAAATGTGTGTGTGTGTGTTAGTAATAACTTTAATGAAAAATATGAAATTATGCTGGTTGAAAATTAAAAAAAAAAGTAACAATAAGACATAGAAATTGATTTTTTGAAATCGTTGCATTAAAAACTGAATGAATGGTCAGTTTCCTTACTTTCACTTGACTGTGAGAAGAAATTTGGCAGCAGCATAATAATATTTATTGAAAACTCTAAGATATCCAATTCATTTGGCTTTCTGATAAACTTCGCCTGACTAGAGAAGATCGAGCTTTGCTAGAGTAGAATTTGAAAAAATATTTTTTGTTCTTTTTGTAGAAAAGTGCTTTCGCAGGCAACCAAAAACATTTGCTTTTTGGCAATTGAGTAAATATCACAATCTTTGTACGAGTCCCACGTTAAGAAAAACTGGGTAGCTTTTGAAGAGATCCACAAATCGATCCAATTTTTTACTTCTTCATAAGACCGAAAGTGCAAGTGAAAGTCCGAGGGAGCAACGTTTGGAGAATACGGCAGGTAGCGTAAGACTTCCCATTTCAACGTTAGCAAGGGCTGAAAAGTCCGGAGTCTAACATATAGCTGGCGCTAGTTTTATTACAGTCACATTTTCTTCAGTTAATACTGAACTTCAAAAGACAGCTGTTAAAATTTGATGATATTCTATCATTAATTTGTGAGTTATTGTGCTAAAAGTGACGCTACTTTTGTTATTTTCAAAACAATGGATCAACAACAATTTCGTGTTTTAATTTTACACTAGTTTTTGATAGAAAAAAATACCGTTCAAGTGAAGAAATGGCTTGAAAAGTGTTAAGGCGACTTCGCTTCATCAGAAACAACAATAAAACGTTGGTTTGCTGACTTCAAACGAGGTCGTAGAGACACCGATAACGCAGAACGCAATGGACGTCTATATGAAGCGGTAACACCAGGAAACATAAAAAATCCACAAAATCGTTTTGAATGATCGAAAAGTGAAGTTGTGTGAGATAGCTGACATCGTAAAGATATCAAAAGAGCGCATTGGCTTTATACTGCATGAGCATTTGTTTATGAGAAAGCTCAAAGTGGGTGCCGCATATGCTCACAGTTGACCAAAAACGAGAACGTGTTGATGATTCTGAGCAGGGTTTGGACATGTTTAAACGTAACAGCCAGAAGTTTTTGCGTTGGCATATGACAATGGATGAAACATGGATCTATTACTTTACTCCGGTATCCAAACGATCGTCATCTGAGTGGACAGTACCTGATGAACCTCGCTCAAAGCGTCCGAAAGCACAACAATCGGCTGGAAAGGTTATGGCCTCGGTATTTTGGGATGTGCGTGGCCATTGACATGAGAATGATCTTGAGAAAGGAAATACCATTAAAAGCGAATATTATATAGCGTTGTTGGAGCGTTTGGATGCAAAAATTGCAAAGAAACGAATGCGTATGGCAAAGAAAAAATTCTGTTTTATCAAGACAATGCACCGTGTCATTAATTGAACTTCGAATAGCTCACATATCCACCGTACTTGCCAGATTTGGCTACCAGCGACTACTAGCTGTTAGCAGACCTGAAAAAAATAATCACCGGTAAGAAATTTCCCACGAACTAAGAGGTTATCGCTGCAACTGAGGTCTATTTTGAGGCAAAACATAAATCGTTCTACAAAAGTGGTATTGAAACGTTAGAGCGGTGCTGAAATGATTGCGTTGCTCTTGATGGAGATTACGTTGATGAATAAAGCTAATTTTGAATCAAAAAAACTGTGTTTTCTTTGTTAGACCCGGGACTTTTCAGCCCATTGTTACCTCCTGACCTCTACCGCAATATGGGGTCGAGCACTGTCATACTGTAAAATCACTTTATCATGTCTTTCGCTGTATTGCGGTCATTTGTCTCTCTATTTCCGGCTCAAACGCATTAATTGTATTCGATAACGATCGCCTGTAATTGTTTCAGTCAGCTTTAACAACTCATAATACACTACGCCTAGCTGGTTCCACTAAATACTGATGATGGTTTTGTAACCGCGGATATTCGGTTTAGCCATCGACATGAAAGCAAGTCCAGAATATCTCCATGATTTCCTGCACTTGAAATTATCATAATGAATCCAGTTTTCATCCCCAGTCACAATGGTATGCAGTAGTTTCTTCTCTCTTTGCCTTGCAATCAGCTGTTCACAAGCAAACAAACACCGTTCAACATGTCACGGTTTCAACTGGTGCGGCATGCTTGTTTCTGAATAATTTCCATGACTCCCAGGTGTTTTGAAATAGCTTGGTGCATCACTTGTATTGAACCTGCCAATACTTGTTGAGTGTGACTCTACCCTACAAGAAATAAATGACCGAAACTAATACATTCAAATGTTATTTTCCAACACATTCACAAAAATGTTATACGTATATGATATTTTTGAGAATGTGGTAGAAGAAACATCACACGTATACGAAACTTTAGGTCAATTTCTTCATATTGCCCTTAATAACTTGATAGAAAGTTGTGACCTATGTTTCGGTCAACAATGTCGGTGAAATGATCGGTCATTTGACCGTCACTGTTCTTGTAGGGTAATCTTGATCAAGTAAAGTTTCCAACTCTGCTTCACCGCCATGCTGTTCTTTGACTTGAAAATTACCATTCTTGAAGCGTTAAAACCACTCGCCGCACTGCGTTTCACTAATAGCGAGCACTGTGTATGAAATAAGAATAAACTCAATTGCTAGAAAATATTTATTTAAATAAATCTCTTTTAAGATTTGTTATCATTTTTTATTTATTTTAATTTGGAGTTTTTTTTTCTTTAGCTGCCTAAAGTTTTCTCTTTTTTTTTGTTTATAGCATGACGCAAATCGTCATGTTTGCCCGCCAATCGCAAGGCTTGTGTATTTCTTTCTGTTATTAAATTAATATTTAATATTTTATTTTAGGCCTCCTGAGCGCCCCGGCCAGAAAATCAAAAGACATCCGCCAAATCGTATTTAACCATATTGTCTCAATAAATGACAGTTTGACGACTTTGCCGGTTGGTTTGTTTGTTTAATGTGGCCGGTGGTGTTGGCCAGTGATTTTTTTTCCAGCCTTTTGGCAAAAATGTTTTAAAAATCAATTTTTATTTTCGCTGTTCCAGCGGACAGACAGACAGGCAGCAACATTTCACTGGCCAAATGATGTGTTTGCGTTTCTTAACAAGTGATTGTGGTTTTATGTTTCCAATACACGGCAGATTTTTTTGTTTCTGTTTTGCTTTTCTCACTCGTGTATGGTGTTTGCTTAAGCATCCAGTTTGTCACTTTCTATGGCAAAAAAAAAAAAAAAAGAAAAGGAAAAAAGTGTGTAAATAGGAGGAATTTTCGTCGTAGATGTTGTAGTTGCTGTTGTTGTTGTTGCTGCTGCACTTGTTTTTTTTGTCGCTGTTTATTATTTTGTTTTGGCTTTTTTTCAAGTGGCTGGCAAAATGTTACGACGCACGTTTCTTGTCCAGTGCTGCCGATAATTATGTAATTGAGCTCTATTAGACTTCAAGTAACATAAATATTCTGCTAAACTAAAGAAAAAAGAAAATAATAAATAATAAATAAAACTATAAAATATGAACATGATTAAACAAAAGAGGTGTTAACATATGCTAATAATACTCTTAATATAATTGCTAAACAAGCTGTTAACAAAAGGTGTTTTTTGTTTTCGTTATTCAATTAATGAAATATTGAAAAATTTTTCTTTTTCAATAGGCAAACTTTTTAATAATCGCTTTTGATGGTATTTTAATAAACGCAGACGATGTTTTCAATTATAGTAGACAACTTTGGCGTGAGTTCCTGCCCAATCAAAGTAACGATTAACTTTTAATTAAATTCGATTAATGTGTATTTTATTGACTATTCGCTTTTTTATGTCTTTAAAAAACCCCAATAAGAAAGTTTTTTGGCTTAGACTATTTGTAGCGTAAAGGGTGTGGCAAAATCAACACAAGCTTTGAATTTGTCGTCACTTGTGTAGCTAACATTGAAAAAATTCAAAAACGGCAAAACCAAATTCTTGGAACGATTACTCGTACTGCAGCTCCATGGTACGTAAGAAACTCACAGAAAGTCACAAGGATCTGAGTGTTTCACTGGAAAAAGTTGAATTTTCTAAGTACGCGACAAGGTATATCAGTAAACTGGAACTTCGCCGAAATCCTCTTGCACGCAACATACTCAATTTTGACGGCCACTCTTTGATTTGGTTGAGAAGAAGGGATGTTCTTGCCACCATCAGAATGTTAAATAGGTGACTCTACCGATATTATTCGCGCAAAATAAAACTTTGTTTTCTACCATTGACTAAACTTAAATAACTTTTTTTTCATATATTTAGTATTAAGATTTGAATACTTATTCTTAGTTCATATTTTGAAGGTTCAATAAATAATTGCATGTAAAAAAAAACGCAGTTTAGAATTGGTTGAATCTCAGTTTTTTCACATCAATTTCACTTTTGGATTCGGGACTAAGAACATCTAAGATTAAGTATTTAGTACTTGAGTAATCCGTACTTGAATCCAGCCTACTTTTCACTTGAATAAACAAGGTGTTGGATTATCCATCCCCGGCCTGATTTTATTAAGGCCTCCCAACACTTTTTGAAGTTCTTGAAAAACAAAAAGAAATTGTCAATTCAATTTTTGATTAGAGTCAGGACAGCAGCGAGGGGGGAGAAATTTAAACATATTTATACTTTTTTTGTAAAGAATATATAAACTGAATTTGTTAAGAATATAATTATAATCTGAATTTTGTGGTAGTGATACTACCGATATTATTCAGGCAAAACAAAATTTTTTTCTGGACCTACATATCACTAGTTTAGACCCAACCCAAGAATCGGATAAAGGAGTCCAATCCACTTACATCGCACTCCGATACCTCCGCCAAATCATGCAGCAATGTCCAGTCAGGACCGCCACCGCAGATTGCAACCTCCGTCAGGGCAAGCCCTTAAGGATGATAGGCCTCCTGTTTCTGGTCAATGTCAGCCTTTATATGCGACAGGTAACCTCACTAGACCTGAGCGGTCTGAAAAAGTTGACGCTGTACTTGTTTCTTATGGCTCGCAAGTGGGATTCCAACAATCACATCTATATCCCTTTGCTGTAGCTGAACACCGGCCTTTGCCAGTTTATCCGCTACTAGATTTCCAGGCACTTCACTGTGCCCTCGTGCCCAGAGAAGCTCCAGGTTCGAATATCTGGCTGACGCGTTAAGAGGGGGCTAGCAGTTCCTCGAACCGTTGGGGGTTTAAAACTGTAGCAGCCATTTTTAGGGCTGAGATAGTCTGACCAGAGGCTTCGGGAGCAACGTGGTGGTTGTGGTTTAATGCCCAAATGCGTGGAGAGTTTTCGGACTCGGTGTGGAGTTGCACTGCAACCGTGTGCCGTGATCCAGAGATCGGAAGGAGTTTTAGGAAGATTCCGCCCTACACCATGGGGGAGAGCACGCGCCATTTAGCATGTGATCGAAAATGGTACACATGCATGAATAATTGTCATGTATGGGGACGTCCGGGTGAACGTTTTTTTTGCTTTGTGAGAGAATCACCGTGGGGTTAGGCCGTCAAGGCAGGAACCCACCTAAAACATCTTTTGATTCTGACTCGTTTAGAGATATCCGGCATTCAAAAATCAACCTGGTTGTCGTATAGACCCCAGCTAGTGCAGCCTCACTATCTCAGTACAAATTCGGATATAGTCCCCGTATAGCCTTACCTCATAATGCTACGCTGCACTCATTTTGCAGCCTGAAACTCCTCCTCCTCTCATACATGGAAATAAAGATACCCCAACTAACTCCCGAGTCCGACTTGTATGCATCTGTAAAAATTTCAAGCACGTCTTCTTAATGATCTGTGCCCGTCTTCTCCGAGACCGTGCCTGATAAAATACATCAAATAGTAGAGCCGGCGAGCAGTAATCAATATTCTCCCGAAGGTTCATTATTCTTTCCATTATAGATGCATGACCATATGTCGCCTCCTTCCACATCCCGCTTGACTACAGCCTGATAGCCGAATTCATGGCTATTTCATTTACTATGAGATCAGCCGGCAGCCATATATTTGTATTAATTAGTTAAAAGATTTCATTTTAATTTATATCAGTGTATAATTGTTGTTTACTTGAGCTTGAGGTCACTTGTTTCAAAATTATTCGTTTATTAATGTTTCGATATTTTGACACCCCCTTGTGTGGCTTCTTCAGGAAAATTTCTAAATTTTTTGTTTACAAATTTTTATAAAATTGAAAACAAATTGATGTAACAAAAAACAAATTTTTTTTATGTATAATTTGTTCTTTATTACATCAATTTGTTTTCAATTTCAAGTAAACAACACCTATATTTAAAAAAAAGGTCGAACAACTAGGATCAAGACACGAATTTATATCAGTGTGTATGAATGTGCATTTATTATGTAATAATATAATATTGAAACCTTCCACACTAATACGGTTGATCGTGACAATAGCTTTTACAATTTTACAATAATATAGGTAGAAGTGACCATAGTACTTGGTTGGATATAACCATGTCAAAGTTTTATGACCCTATAAAAACCTCCTTTACATACTTCTTCTTAAGGAATTTCCACCAAATACTGCATTGTACGTACCTTTTATTAGTCATTTTAATTTGTTTTACCTGATTTTAATTCCTAAAATTTTAGAATAAACAACAATTAAATTTTGCAAATTCTGAAATGTCTCAGAGCAGCAGTTAAACATAAGAATTAAAAAAAAAAAAAACATTACATACCAGTCATACGAAAAACAAAACCCTGAACCATTTGCAATGACTGCGAGTGTAAAATGCGTTTCTGTTCAAACTGGAAAGAATGTTTTAATTAAAATGCTTTTTCAAATATTTAGTGATTGTAATGAGATAAAAATTGCATTCATTTCTATTCATGTTGTTAATTTCTGAAGGTTGACTTTTTGGCGTCTCGATTAAATTGTAAATAAAACACCCTCTTTAGGCATTTTAAGAATTTTTGTTTGAAAAAAAAAAAAAAAAAATGTTGCAACATTTGGTTGCATTTTAATTTGTGCATTGTGTGTGGTCGGTCAAATTATTTTCCAATTTTTTTTGTCGCTGTTTTATTAAAGTAACTTTTCAAAATTTTTGAAAGTCTTAACTATTTTAGTTATTTTTTTATGGTATTTTTATTGCCACAAATTTGCTTTTAGAATGTTTAAATAAAATTGTTAAAAACCCTAAATTACTTTAATGCGGTGTTCAGACGTGCACTTTTATGGAGATTAGCGTAATAAACGCGTTTATTGCACTCAATATTCTTAACAAAAATGCAATTAAGTTATTGAGTAATAAGTACAAATTGGTTTACTATTGAGTAAAATTAGAAGTGCAACACTGTAGCAGGTGTGTTTAGTAAGCAATATTATGCACAATAACAAATCAAGTATCAATGAAAATTTAATTAAATAAACAAATAAAGCAGTAAAATATTTTAAGCTTTGCGAAATTTTGAAAATTCTTCAGGTTTTCTTTTTTAGATAATAATCCTTCTTCTTGACTGAAGTTGGACTCGAACTCACAACACTTATATATTAAGTGCCCATCATTTTATTTAATGGAATCTTCTAGGACAACACTGGCTTTTGGAGTACCTTCTGTCGCACATTTCGCATGAAGTTTTTTCCCACAATGAAGCTGCGAGCACAATTCTGTCCACACAATGCACAATTACATTTCTGTTTATATCATTCCAGGGCTGATCAAAAAATAATCGTTATTTTAAATTGTTTCAAGAAGTATTTATTTATTCATCAATAACTATCTTGTTCCCTTTAAAGTACTCCGCTCAGATATAATACACTTATGCCAGTGTTTTTTCCAATCCTCGAAACACTTCTGAAACGCGCTTTTTGGTATCGATGAATTATCTTATCCTGTTGCTAGTTTCCCTGATAACTTTGGTGCAATGCCGGCTTTCGGGGCCCAATAACACCTGAGATGCTTTTGTCTTGCAACAGATACCTGCAATGTAAGGCACTAGAATTTATAGTTAGACGGGTGAATTGGTTAAGGCAATGCAAGGCACCAGAATTTATAGTTAGACGGGTGAATTGGTTAAGGGTTAGTCTCCGGCCTACTATCTGGGGAATCTTGAATTGTAACCCCTTGGAGTTGGTTCATCATCGGAAAGCCCGTCAAAGCAAGAGCTGGTGTAAACCCATTCCATATTCATCCTTGTACCTGACAAATTCATAGAAAAGTTCTAGAAGGCAGAAAAAATCAGTTTTATTACTCTACATTGCTGTTAAGTGGTTGCCGCCAGTGTTGATATACCTGTTTTATCGCAATATTTACAGTCGAATATCTGCTTACGGGCTGAGATTGTCTGGATTTTGTTGGCATAAACTCGTGACTTCAAGTAGTCTCAAAAAGAGAAGTCTGGGATGGTTAAATCGGGAGATCTTGCTGATGCCAAATTGTCGAAACGGAAGATTACGTGACCAGGAAATGCCATTTCCGTCCATTGCTGTTCCTGCACCACATATTTACTAAGCCCCGCTCATTTAATTTCGGCAGTAAGAAGCCGATTGTCATGGCGCTGTAGCGTTCGTCAAAAACAATAGCCGTGTTGCCAATAGCGTCCTAAAAAAATACCTTCCGATCATTCCCCCTGCAAGAACAGAGCACCACACAATAGCCTTGTAACGACCTTTCAAGCATCACACGCGGATTTTCAGTGCCCCAGTAATGCAGATTTTGTTTATTGATATAACCATTTAAACGAAAATACGCTTCGTCGCTCATGATGGTTTTCGACTCAAATCGTGGTTAGAAAACCCCACCCAATTATCCCACATTCTTGTGGAGTATAGCACTCCATTGTCTGTCCGTTTGTATCTGTGGCTATCTAGTTCACAAGTGTCAAATATGATTGACACGAAACATCATCTGCAAAACTGGAATATATACTAATTCTAGTCTTGTCCAAGAATGCCGGATATCTTTAAATAAGATAACGAGACATTCTAACCTAACCCTAAAATGGGTACGTGGACATGGGTCCAATAATGGCAACAACATTGCTGATGAATTAGCCAAAAAAAGGGACAGCCCTAGAGGACAGGGATATAGACGCCTTTTGCGGACAACCCTTGTCAGCGTGTTGGAAACGAATAAAACTCCACACGCTAGAATATGCCCAAGAAAGGTGGCACACAGAGCCCACATGCCTTATATCAAGAAGCCTGTGGCCGCACATTAACTCTAAGAGAACAGGAGAGCTACTAAAACTTCCTACATCTCTCCTAAGAATGACGGTAGCAGTCATCACTGGACATTGCCCGTTCGGAAACCATGCCAGGAGACTGGGTCTACCATATAACGACTTCTGTAGAAGTTGCCAAGACGAGGAGGAGGAGGAGACAATCCTTCACCTCCTCGGTACATGCCCGGCATTGGAGCATCATCGTCTAAGGTACTTAGGCGAGCGGAGCTTCAATAGCCTTTCATGTCTGGCCTCGGTCAAACCGACAGCGATAGCTTCTTTCATTAGAAGCAGCGGATGGCTAGTAAATCAGCAAGTAATGCCACACTAATAGTTTCCCACCTCCTTTCCCTCTTCCTCACTCCTTCTATATCCCTATAATCTTTTATTTTCTTTTTCCTTTACTAACTTTTTCAGGCAATCACAAAGGGACCTACAGGACCCAAGTGAGCTGGAGTTTCCGGGTACTTGCTGGAAATCAAGCGGCCTGCTTACCTAACCTAACCTATCATCTGCAAAAACTATTAAATCCTACGATAAGGTAATTAATGTTGGGCCACCCTGTTATATTATGGTTTTGTTTAGAAATTTTGCTGTTACACCCACCGTTTTTTATTTCATACTTTTTTTGCTTTTCCAATCCCAATCCATCTTGGAAATGTGTACGGAAAATACTTTTCTCACAACTTTTTCCACAACAAAATTTTCAACGCTGCCCAACAAATCGTAAATATAATTTTTCACGTTCAACCGATTGCTGTGCAACACAGATCATTTAAGTTTCAACGATTTTGCACGTGCCCGTTGTGTTGCAATGGAGAAATAAAATCAACCATAAAATAAATTAACTATAAAATATTTAAAAAATGAATATAAAATAAACATTTTTATCGTGAAATATTTTCAGTTATTTTTTCCCCCCCATTTTTTCAAATGTTGGTTTTTGTGGTTAAACCTTTGGCACGTTACGATGACAATGACTTCCTTGTTATAGTTTTAGTGGAATAACAAAATTATAAAAATTTAAATTTTGGTTTCTTTCGGTTGTTTTCTTATTAATTTGCAAGTCTTATGCAAATTTAGCCAACTATTTTAATAAAAGGTTTTCCAATAGTTAAATAAAGTAATGAAAATTATAAGGAAAATATTTAACTAAAGCGAGTTAATGGATGTTTGTAAATATATAAGTGAGTGTATGTATGTATGTATGTCTGTATGTGTGTGTGTTTGCCTTTGTTGAGGGAAACTTTTGAACCCAACTTGCAACTGAAGGCTGCTCAATATATGCTGTTGAAAGAGGCTTGTGTTTGTTATACAAACAAATAAAAATATATACATTTTGCTAAAACAAAATAAAGATAAACAAAACGTGACAAGGTATTGTTTGCTTTAAGATAATTTTATTTATTTATTTATTTATTTATTTTTTTTTTTGTTACCCATTTCTTTACTTTAAGTCCACCAACAAAACAAAATACAAAGTCTTGCTTTCTTTCTTTTACGACATATCGAACTAAGTGTGCATTAGAGCGGTTCACGAAAAAAAATTTTACAATTCTATAATACGAGTACAAATTACCGTTATTTTCAATTTTTTCAAACAGTATTTATTTATTCATCAATAATTATCTTGTCGCCCTCAAAGTAATCCTCCTCAGATATAATACATTTATGCCGGCGTTTTTTCTAATTCTCGTAACACTTCTGAAACGTCTTTTTGGTATCACCAACAGCTCCTGGTTCGAATTTTCTTTTATCTCCTTAATTGTAGAAAAACGCTTTCTTTCATCGGTATCTTCAGCTTTGGGAAGAGGAAAAAGTCAGCGAGGGCCAGGTCGGGTGAATACGGTGGTTGAAGCATGATTACAGTTTTGTTTTTGGGCAAAAACTCACGCACAAGCATCGATGTGTAAGCTGATGTGTTATCATGGTGCAAAATCCATGGTCCACAATTCTGTGCATTTCTGACGAATTGCTTCGCGCAAACGGCGCATAATTTCAGGGTAGTAATCCTTATTGACCGTACGACCTTGTGACAAGAATTCATGATGTTCCACGCCATTTTTTTTTTTTTTTACCTGGTTCAAGTACTCAGCGGATGACACCTACATATGCAGTGCATTGTACCAGAACTAGTAGAAAATAGGTTGTGAGGAGGGGGAAAGGGGGAGTAGTGTTTGTTAACATTTGACTTGAACTTACCAACGTTATAACAGCCAGGAAACACGTCTGCAGGCAACTTATTCCACAAATGAAGCGTACGACTGAAAAAAAATTTCTCTCTGTAATGGGTTGTACGATTCCCCGGGCAATTGAACACAAATGGATGAACTCTGGACGATAAGTGCATGCTACGTAAAAATGTGGGAGTTTCGGGAATAAGATCCCGAATCTCGTCAGAGCAAAATCCATTGTAGTAAAGATGAAACAGAGTAACGCACCCCACACTGCGTCGTTGCTCCAGTGAGTCAATAGAGTTGGATACCCTACTGTCACCGATAAGCTTCTTCTTCCTCTGCTACACACGGTCAAGTAACCCAAAACACTTTGAGGCACCGGCCCAAACATGAGAGTTGTATTCTATTTTCGGTCGGATATAGGTGGTGTAAATAGTAAGGAGATCGGATGGAGTGAAGTATATTTGATCGAACTTGACGTGCTTTTTCCTTCTTCTGGACGCTTCAATGTCATTCATAGCCATACATCCATGATTCGTTACCAGTTATGACCTTTTTTAGGAAATCTGGATCGTCGTTAGTGATGTTCAACAGCTCCTGAGCGATGTCTATGCGATGTTGTTTTTGCTCAAAATTTAGTAAAAAATCGAAAAGCACATCAAAACACGGCATAATGGAAGATTATGGTTTCGTGTCTGATCGTGTTTTGTGCGATTGTTCTCTTCAAATACGAGTAATTCAGTTGTCTTCATTATAGGCTCCCGGTGATCGTCTGATAAAATATCAAGAGCCTATAGTACAAAGCAATCTTCTGATCCTATGAAGTATAGAGTATTACATTGGTATCATGGATACTTGTCTGCGGCTTGTATTTGGCTGGTTGGCAGGGCTTTATATATAACCTTCTACGCTTGAAGTTATCGTAACGTATCCATTTTCGACCACCATTTTTTTTTTTATCAATAACAATAAAATGCAAGTCAAGCATCATTTCCGGCATGCAAAATTGCCTTTCAACGTCTGTTATGTTCAATTCATATGGAATCCAATTTCCTTGCTTTTGAACGAGTCCCAATGCTTTAAAACGTACGATTAGAGAAATGGCTTTTGGTGTGACCGCTAATGATAATGAAAGAAGTTCTTTTTGTGTTTCACAGCAATGCTTCCAATTCCTCATATTCACACGTTTTCGGCTAACCAGGCCTCTTCTTACCTTCTGTATCGAACTCACCACCACGTGCAAACTATTGTTCACAAAGTTTTTTTGCGTTGGTGCATGTTGACCGTAAACTCCCACTAACTCTCCTTAACTTTAAGCAGCTGTTTATAAAAGAAAGAAAGTTATCAGACTTCCCCGCACAACATATATATATTTTTTATTTTGGACCAGTACTTAGGGTATGACACGTACATATGCAGTGTGTTGTATTTAAACTGGAAAAATAGGACAGAGGAAGTAACTCAAAATTCGCCATTATCATAACGACTAGAAAAAATGTGTATTTATACTTTGGTATCTATCGAATGCTGAATTATAATGATACAAGTTTACGTCTTTAAATTCTTCTGTTTATTATTATTACTAATTCTTCTGTTTATTATTATTATTTTGTTTTTTTTTTTTTTGTTAAATTTCCATGAAAGAAAAAAATCTTTTATGCAGCCAACACTTTTCCGTCTTCATTTAAAATGAAACAATTTATATGACCGACCAGGAACAGAAACAATTTTTCATCTGCATTCAAGATGAGTCGTCCTAATGTAAATTTATTCAACTGTTTTTTTTTGTCAACATACTCGTATGCCTGTGTTTGGAAAGGAAAGCTTTGCTAAGTAAGTCATTGTAATACAGATATGAAAATGTTGAAAGAAATAAAAAAGAAATGCAACATAAAAATCATGTTATTACCTCATTTGTTGCATGCTGTAAACGCATTAAGCTTGTGACGTAAAAAGCAAACATTTTCGTAAACCATCCCGGCTGGTGTATTGCAATGTAGAAAATTGCACCCAGTTTGCTTGTGGTTTCGCTTGAAAGTTCAATGGCATTTCAACTCCCACCTTATCATTCAATAACTTATGAACATACACTTGCGTACGTACCTACGTTGAAAATAAGAGTGTGCAATTGATTACACATTTATGACGTTAACTGAAGTTTAGTGTGTTAAAATTTTAAGCCAAATAGATGTCGACAGCAAAAACCGAAAAAAAGACAGAAAAACATAAAAGAAATGTGTGTCTGACACGTAACACTTGTTGCAGCACAGCAGCCTTAACCCTCTACTGCTTACATGAGATGCATAGTCTTTAAAATGTTCATTTCGTTAAAATCAATTATAGCATGACACAGCAAATTCCATTAAAACGATGTTTAAATGATGTAATGCTACTCGTAGTGATAAGAAGCGTCATAAGTGATTGTGTTTTCGAATCAAACACGATAGTGTTTTTCTATTAAAGTTAAATGCATTAAATACATTCGTGGCAGCCGGCTACCAACTACACGACAACATACGAGTATGTAGTTAGCAATAATTTTCGCTAAGTGATCAGCTCTTTTATAATTTTGGAAGCAGTGTGCAGATAAACAACATGTATCGACGTCTTAACTTTCTAGTGGCCAAAGCAGGCACCTCAACCCTGATCAGGACCGAGAAAACTGCTAGGCAGAACCTATTTCCCGGGGGCTTTGCTGATCCCCGTTCTGCCAATTTTAGCTCTTGACACGGTCCTCAACATAAGTCATGTGGTTTCCTAGAGTTTTGTTTGCTACAACAAACGAGAAATGCCTTTCCCTCTATTCTCTAGAACACACAGCGCCCTGGCTTGGTATATGCCAAGGCAAAACCTGTTCCTCGGCTGGTTTTTCGTTGAACAGACAGATTCTGAATATATTTTAAATGGGTTCTCGCCTTGGCAGTCCAACCCCACGGTATTCTATCACCAGGTGAAAGAAAAGCGCACAGCAAACCATCTCCATGCATGACAAACCATCTTGCATGGCATATGCATGACAGATTTTTAGGTATGCGCACCAGTTTTGATCACATGCCGGATGGCGCATGCCCCATGGTTTGAAGCTGACACTGCTGTCGCTCTCAGGATAATGGGACGCGGTTGCAGTAGAACTTCACACGGAGTTTGAGAACTTTATTAAACCACAAGCGTCATACTGCCCCTAAAGGACCACATCCAAGCCTAGCTGGAACAAAGCTACCCCTCCAACGATAGCAGAAAACAGTAATCTCTGGTTAGACTATCGCAGTCCTAGAAAAGGCTACTATAGTTTTGAATCTCAAACGGTTCGATGAACTGCTAGCACCGACGACTAAGAAAACAGAAGTAAATGGTCACTTTTAAAGAAAATCATCTTTAGTTACGAAACACACTTTCACCACAGTGGATACGTTAAGAAGCATAATTTCCCCATTAGGTCAAATAGGAATCCACGGGTGATTGCGGAAAAGTCGAGCATTCACAAGGAGCGAGGATGATGCGGTTTATGAACTGGCAGTGTCATCGGGTCGCACTTCTTCGAAAATGAGGTTAGCCAAGCAGTTACAGTGAATAGCGTTCGCTATCGCGAGATGATAAAGAAGTGTTTAGTGGCCGAATTAGAAGATGTGGACGATTTGTAGCTTCAACAGGACAATGCCACTTGCCGTACAACCAACGAAACAATGACACTTTTACGTGAAAAAGTCAATGGCCGTGTTATCTCACGTGGTGGCGATGTCAATTGGCCGCCAAGATCATGTGATTTGACACCATAGTATATTTCCTTTTTTGAGGTTATTCGAAAGAAAGTGTGTACGTCGATAAGCCAGCAACAATTCAAGAGCTAAAGGATTAGGATTACGGGACGTTAATGAACTTCTTGTAGACACAAATTGAGGACGTATGGCCTGTTTCACGATTTCGAACCTCAACGTTCGCAAGCATTTTGAGTGGTGAAAATTCCAAAGTGCATTTCTAATCCACTTTTGAGCTGAAAGGCAACATAGTTCAAGAAAACGTAGCAAAAAGCGTATTAACTCATCAAGAAAAATTTTGATTTTGAGCTATAAATATGTTTCTTGGCCGCTTCAGTCCCTTAGACAATATGTAGTTACAACAGAATGATACCACTAGCCAGAAAAACAACGAAACAATAGCACTGCGACGTGGTAAATTCAATGGTCGTATTTTTTTACATCTTGGCGTTGTTAATTGGCCACCACTATACATGGGATTTGACGGCGGTAGACTTTTTCCTCTAGGGATATTTAAAAGAAAAAGTGTACATATATAAGATAAGAATAATTCAAAAGCTAAAGGATGAGATACTTCAACACATTAACCACACTCAATTAAGTCTCAGAGTCATAGAAAATATTAATCAATAGATAGAGGTATACCACCGGAAACATGGCTAGCATTTGGCCGATGTTTTACTACACACATAATTGTCAAAGATCTGTTTATCCTGAAGAAAAATTTATTTTCAGCAGTCTGTAATCGCTAGAAGGCATTATAACTCTTATACATTTCATCCAAAACTTATTGTTGCTGTTTGAGAAGCTCTGCTAAAATAAACTTACATTTTGGCAACTTCGCAGTCAACCTTCAAAATTTGTCACAAGTGTTTAGATTTTATTTCGGCGAATTAATTTATGCAAAACTCAAATCAAACTTTAACGATTTTCTAATAAAAGCACGTGCATCCTCACATTTACATAATCTCTAATGATTTTATTAAAAGTTTTAAATATCAGTTCAAGATAGATTTATGCTTGTGATGAAATTTCTGTTGCTGTTATCAGGTGATTTAATAAAATATAGTCTGAATGTTGGCATTTGTTATTATATATTTATTAGTGTGATTTTTGAAGACTAAAAAGCAAAAATTTGCTCACGAATGTTTCCTTATCTCTATTTTCAGGTATGTGAATATTTGAATAACTTTAATATGATCTGAACTTGTGAAACTATACGCAGCTTATAGAGTGAGTATAAAATATTTATAAATTTTGGTTCTTTGTTATAGAAAACAACAGGGTGACTCTTTTATGAAATTTGTATCAAAAACACTAAATTTTTCGAAGGCTTTTCACACAAATTCTCCAGACGGGTAGCTCATGTGTAGTTTTGTAAACAGTATATTAGTTGCGCAAATTTACATATGTGCTGTTTATAGATCAGAGATGAGAGACTCTTCTATATAATTTGTGTTACCGTGTCTTTCATATTTGTTGGTGAACGCACTTTATCTCAAAGAATTGTATTTCAGTTGGTCATAAGATAAGTAGGGTAGGGCCACACCGGCAAGTACACACTCTGTTTTCCGTATTTCTTAATATGTTCATACCGATTATCAGCAAAATCGGTTCATAGGCTTAGCTGTGAATAAGTAACAGACAGACAGAGTTACTTTCAGATTTATAACACTAATATTTTCCCTAATTTCATCATTGGAACTCCCCTTTTTTAACTCAATGAAGACCAATTTACAGGTCCGAAACATGCAATTATGCGGTTACTAAACTTTTTCTTGAATAAACCAATTGCGGCGTGAGTTGTGCCACATGTTATGCCATCTTTTTGAAAGCACAGCTTTTGTATGCCAGGCTTGTTCAAGTACAGACTAATCATGTCACCAGCCTTTAAACCACATTAAACAGTAGTTTTCTGGATGTAACGTTAACTTATCATACACTTCAAGACTATCATCACTACAAATAGGGCAGTTTTGTTGATTGACGTATCCATTCAAATAAAAGTGATCTACATCGCTAAACAAAATTCACTTGTGCATCAACCATAATCTCTTCCATACCTCGTAATGTAAGTTAGGTGGGAACGTTGGTTAAGGGTTAATGCTCTTAATGAGCTTCGGCCTACCAACTCATAAGTCTTGTTTTCCATTGTCTATCTGGGAAATTCCATAAAGGAGGGTCTAGAAGGCCCGACCTCTTCAACAGGAGTTTTGTTTATATGGCTACAAACATATGGCATAAGTTACAATCTTTGCAAACCTTACAGCGGCGCCTCGTGGAGATGGTTCATCATCAGATAAACTCGTCACGACAGGTGCTGATGTAAACCAAAGACACATCTCCTATACTAAAAAGAAATAAGAAAAGTCGAAAATTTTAAATAGCTTGTTTTTTATTTCCTAGCTTTCTATTTGTTGACATTCCATAGGAGCTACCCTTATCATCAGTAGACGTGAAAGATATTATCAAATATTCAACTTTATATCCCAACAATCTAAATAAATTAATGAGAATTTGAAAATGTTTTAACCATATCCGTCAAAATACAAAAAACAGGCTTCATAAAACATAAAAAACAAGCTGTTTACAATTTTTTGATTAGTATCAATATTAAAAGCTAATATAGTGAATAATAAACTCAGTTGTTTGAAATAATAAAAGGTTGTAATAGTTTTGGGCCACCTATTATACGCACATTTAAAAAACTCCCAGAATTTAAAACCTATGGTGCTAATTTCTGCGCATTTAGTGTTTTAAAATCATAACTTCTAATATGTAGACAGTCGTAATTTTAGCAAGTTGTAACTTGTCAGATTCTAATGCAATAATTGAAAATAAAAACCATTTTGGTGAAGAAGCCCTTAAAACTTTTAAAAATCAAACATAAGTAAAAAGTATATTTTTCAAAATCATTAGATAATATAATATTGTACATTTGGTTTACTCAACATTTCTTTTAATAGGCATTAATTTAAAAAATAATAAAACTCAAAAATAACTACAAAGTAACTGCTCAGCAGCTTTCTTTCACATTCCACTACAAGCATTTAATCTCTAATAATCTTAACTTTCATTAAAAAAGCTTCAAAGTCAATGCAGTTTCCTTTTTCTTCTTTGTTGTTGCTTAGTACAGAGATCCCCTTCATTCACTTCAAAAAATCAAGAAAAAAAATATCTCAAGTTTATTGAAAACCACACTTTTTATCTGACAACTGAATTAAAACTTAAAAAAAAAGATTATTAAGTATTGATTTAAACAATGTTTAGTTTTTTCTTATAATTGAAAGCAAATGAGCCATAAAATTAAATTATTTTATGCCAGGCAGTTAACAGGTTTATAACAAAACACTTCGGCTTAAGGGAGATTAAAAATTTTAACTGCTCTAACTGCTGAAATTAGTTTGTTCGAAAGCAAAAGCTGAACAAGTGTTTCAGATTGTTAGGATTTCTTTATACCAATTAGACAATTAACACTTTAGTAAAACTAAATTATATTATTTCCCACTGTTATTAATGCAGGAATTCAGTGTTGATTGAATTGTTTAAATTTATAAGATTAAAGATTAAATTTAACGGATATTATATTAATAAAAAAAATCCAGCTGTTTATATGTCGAAAATTTGTAAGTAATGCCTGCCGTTCTAATAGAAAATTCCCGCAAAAAACATAATATATTATTTGTTTTATTATTTGAGCAGTTCATAGAATACAGACGTGCAGCCCATCTAGAAAATTTGTAATTTTTTGAGTGATTTGCTAAATTTTTTGAGTGATTTCCATACAAGTTTTTTGGACGAGTTACTCGTCGGTCGAACAACACAAAAATTTTTATTACTTTAAAACTCAATTGCATGAAAATATTTGTAAATTTTTTATAAAAAATTAATGTGCTGTTTATAGAACACAGACGATCACTTGTCTAAAAAATTTTATATGGAAATCACTCCAAAAATTTAGTAACTTTCATACAAATGAGTTCTGTGTTCTATGAACAGCATGTAAAATAAATTAGAGAAATAATTTACAAAAAATTGCTTCCTTAAACGAATGTGTTATTAACAATCACAGATGTGTTTGTAAACAACACACTGACCTGTGTAGAAGATTTTTATGTAAATCATTCAAAAAGTTGAGTTAGTTCTTTTTATATAAACTTTCTAAAGGAGTTGTTCGTTGTTTGTTCTGTAAATAAGTGCCAAGAAAATAAGATAACTGAATCCCGATTTAGATAAGTAAAAGCCATAAGTTACAGGCTTGGATAGATGTGGGTAAAGCTATGTGTGGGAGGGGGACGTTTGAGAAACTGGAAAAAAAATTTTTTTTTAAATATTTTTATTGGCAAAACGCTTATTAGGAAAATAACAAAATATATATTTCATTTTAAGATTTCGTGAATTTTAAGAAAAAAATAGAAACAAGTGGACTTCGTGTGTTGATAACACATATTTTTTGTGCTAAAAATCCATCTCAACTCTAAGCTTAAACATATCACCGTTCCTTTATTGCAACATAGTCATATCTCAAAAATGAGCTTTTCGAGTTAACAATGCAGAATTGTTAACAGTACCAGCTTTTATATTGTGCCAAAATTTATTCAAATTACTTTTAAACTGTTTTCTTTAAGTGATATTTTCTAAAAATTGTTCTGAGACTTGTATGGACACTAAAAATGTGTTTTTCTCGAAACAAGCTTTTTTTCTGGAAACAAGTCAATGCATTTCATTACTTTGTAGTGTGAAAGGTGTTGGACTAAATTTGGCTAATCTGAGCAGTGTCGAAGGTATGTGCACTGATCAGTTTTAACTAATTTAATTCCAACATTTTAAATGCTGCAATAGAGGTTGTTTTAGTCTTTCGTGTTGTTATTGTTAACACTCCACGAACACTACTCCCTCTTTCTTCCGCAGCATAACCTATTTTCCTAATTCCAGTACAATGCTTTGAATATGTAGGGGTCATTCCCTGAGTACTGGTAATAAGATATAAAAAGAAATATTATTAATATCATTAGCAATAACGAGTGATTAAACTTTAAGGGCCGATGTTGATTTTGAATAAAACACAAATTATTTAATAGTTATTGTTATTTCTTTTTGTTGTAATAATATTGTTATAGTTCAGTTGTGTATGGAATAAAATATCGGCCAAATAGCCGCCAAATTTTTTATGACGCTGAGCCATAATTGAGGTTCTACGCCTTCAATGTGCCGAATTAGCTCATCCTTTAGCTCTTGGATTGTTGCTGGCTTATCCATGTACACCTTTTATTTCAAATAGCCCCAAAGAAAGAAGTCCAACGGTGTCAAATCTCATGATCTTGGCGGCCAATTGACATCGCCACCACGTGTGAAAACCATGTAATTTATATTATTATGTATTTGCCATTTGTAGTTGAGGAGGACTAAATTTAAGTAGTATTTCGTTGAGTTTAAGGTCCTTTTTGCTTATTTATTTTAATATTTCTGCCAATATTTCGCTTTCCTTCGGATAGCTTCTTCAGGGCAATAAGCTATCCGAAGGAAAGCGAAATATTGGCAGAAATATTAAAATAAATAAGCAAAAAGGACCTTAAACTCAACGAAATACTACTTAATTAAGAAATAGAGGTCGAATAAAAACCAAATGATGTTAAGAAGTAAAAATGGGTGCCTCGTAAGAAAATTTGCATGGAAAGCACTTCTAGAAGTGAGTGGTTTTCACGCAAATCTTCTACACCAGTCAGTCTCTGTTTACAGAGAAGTTTCTACGAGTAAATTCAAATAAAATCCCACATTTGTAAAATTACAAAATATTGTTAATGATGCTCCCAATTTGAAGGAGTACAATGTTGAAATTAGATTTTGAAATTTAAATTTGCATAAAGAAATCCATTTTATGGTATTATCTTGTCAAATTTATTATTGCTTTAGTTCATAAATTTCGTTCTGCATTTAAACCAAAAACAAAAAAACAAAAATTACCAAAAACATAAGACTTAAGACACAAGCAGCCCTTTAAACAGTGTCACACAAGTCTTATGAAATATCTTTTTTAAGCAGCTTTAACTAATATTGTACTATTTACACGAATTGCTAAGTGATAAATTATTTATTTTAAATAAATCAACAAGTTTGCTCAATTTTCGAAAATATTACTTCTCATTAAAGTTTTATTGTTTCTGGTGTTTGCCAAGAAAACAGAAACGATTAATTAAATAAGTTGCTTAATGTCATTAGCAGCAATCGACAGCAAAGAGAAAAAAAAACAAACTGTGTTTGGTGTTAATTAGAAAAGGTGTTGAATAAAATTATAAAAACGGCTAGAAATGGTAAATTAATTATAAAATTTAATCTAAAGTTTATATATAACTAAAATTTTAAAAAACATATTACGCAATGAAATTTGAGGGCAGTAAACAAACAGCATCGATAACCAAGAAAGTAAATCAAAGAATTTTTTTTAAACATAATTAGAATGTTCGTCAAGATTTTTTGTTTTTGCAAAAAACTTTCAATTAATTTATTTCGAAATTTGAGGGCAGTAAACAAACAGCATCTATAACCAAGAAAGCAAATCAAAGAATTTTTTTTTTTTTTTTTTAACTTAATTAGAATGTTTGCCAAGGCTTTTTGTTTTTGCAAAAAACTTTCAATTAATTTATTAATTCGCCACTAAAGCATTATAGAATGCATTCAAACTGCTGGTGCTTGGCTTGCCGTCAAATTCTGCGTGGTTTCGATTGTTAATCTATGATCTTGTCACTTTTAGAATTTTTTGAAAAGTCGCTTTCTACCAGCAGACACTTTAAAGTCTCAGCTAAGTTCTCACAGCGCCCTCGTCTTTTTTTCAATATTTGCATCCTTTAAAAGCCATTTAATAAATTCTACCACTTGTTTGTTGCCACCCACCACAATTCGCTATTTAAATTTCATTTTCAAATAATTGAATTTTTTTTGTTTATTAAAAAATTGAAATTTCTCAAGATCTATTGATTGAAAACATATTTTAGGCCAAACAGAATATTAGTACAGGGTGGCGCAGAACTACTTTTGGGGTCGAAATGAAATGGTTTGATTGTTAAAAATGTTTGTAACCTATCGGCTTCATTTCTTGAACAAGCTGAACCCTTAGCGGGAGCATAGGCAATGTTTTTTTTTATGTAGGACTCAGAGGATGACCCCTTCATTCCGCAAAATAGACTTTTGAGTACCGGCCCAAACATGAGAGTTGTGTTCCATTTTTGGTCGGATATAGGTGGTATTAATGGTAAGGAGATCGGATGGAGTGAAGTACATCTTTCGCCGTTTCAAAAACCCAAGGCACTTGAATGCTTTTTTAGAGACATGAAAAATGTGCTCAGACCAGCGAACATCACACAGTATCTTCATTCATCCATAAGAACAGATGAAGCAGCATTTTCGGTCGTTTGTTTGTGTGTTTTTACGACCTCATTAGGAGAATAATAGAAGATCACTATTCAGTGCGTCATTCATATTTTGCCGTTTGGCAACGCTCTCGGATGGGCTGGGCATGTAGCTGAAAGAGTATGAATGGCAAATGCTACTGTCATCCACGAAATAGTGGATAGGGTTGGAAGTTTGATATAGAAGGTCGTTGAGGAAAATAAGAAATAGAGTAGGAGAAAGACCGGATCCTTGCGTTACCCCTGAATTAAACTTGAACTCGTTTGATGAGACCCCATCTATAACAACTCGTATACTGCGGTCTCTGAGAAAGCTCTATATAAACCAAGAGAAGTCATCACTGACACCAAAAGCATTAAGTTTTGCCTGTAGTGCAGCATGCCACACTCTGAATGGACTTGCGCGTTAGCACCAGTTATGCCGAACATTTATTTGTTGATGTTTCTGGACTACCCTGCACACTATCCGCAACATGTTGGGCATTTTCTACGTGATCTTGCGGTACGTAGAAGCCGTCTTACTCTACTGTAGGTGCTGAAGGTCCAGTACTCACATTAAAATAACGACGATAATCACGTCAAAACAATTAAAATACAACAATTTCTGATCACTTTGAGCTGTTGTATAGTGTTCGTTAAGTCTTCTTCACAAAATTCTGAACTGAAACTAACAAATATAGAAAAAATTAAAAAAGTTATTGCATTTAATATTTAGTTAATTGATCTTGTTTAAGTAATTAATTCTTATTTTTGCCGATAAAGAAAATTTTGGTTTTATATAAAAATTTCAATAGTATTTATTTTCGATAGCAATTTGTCATCATTGTCAGGATGATAACAAATTGTTATCGAAACATTGAAAATAATTACTGTTAAACTTTTTATATAAAACCAAAACGCTCTTTAGCTGCAAAAATAATAATTAATTAAACTTCAAACCATAAAGGTAGTTTTGCTCCACCCTGTATTTTTTTTTTTCTCTGTATATACTTTTTTCCATAAATTGTTAATTTTGTGCGTAAAAAGCATTTATTTTTATGAATAATTCATGAAGAGCTTTTATTTATTGAAATAGTTGGCCAAAGTGATTTACAAAGAGCAAACTGCCTTGGCCTTAAACTGTAACAGTAATACGAGAAAACGAGACATAATAATGGTAATATGTTTTAATATATTTAAATATATGTACATACATATATGCGGATTTAAGCTGGAGAGCATTTGTCATAAAAATAATATACCAAAGAGTATTGAATACTTCGAAAGTATACTGGACGGGAAAACAGCACTTTGCGTCAATATATATTATACGACATTTACATCTACTCACAGTCTAGTAGATTTGAATGAAAATCTTAACCGTTTACATTCCGTTTTTTGACATCTAATAAGATTTCATTTTCATCCACAAAAAAAAATCATCCTGTAAAAATATAGTTTTTTTTTATTGCAGTGTAGTATTTTAAAGTATTATTGTGAACAAAATCACAGTTGAGTAATAAAGTACTTATAAAAATCTACCAGATTCCCTCAAATTCCAGTCGCAATCTAGATTTTATTGTGTATGAGAAATCTCGTCAAAATCAACTAGATTTCATTCGAAATCCCGAAAGTGCTAGATTTAGCTTAGGTGTAAATGGCCTATTACTTATTTTCGAAAAACCTTAGAGTCAATCCAATCGCTGAACTACTTTTAGAAGAAAAACGTATAAAACGTATTTCTCTCTCAATTCGTGACACCTAAATCAATTCTGGTCATCCAGAGAACTCGTATTGATGTTTATGAGAATATATTAGTATTGACACATAGAACAAAATTTTGTTTTATAACACAATATTGATAAATCAGAAAAGAAGTAAAAAACAAGTAAGAGTGTAGAATATTCGGCTGGGCCGAATCTAAAATATCCTTCAGGATGGTCACGTAAAAATATAGTATATATTATAAATTTGAACTACATATGTATATTCGAATATACATACACCGATAACGGGGAAAAATTTTATTTTCCTAGTACTCGCCATGCCAAAAAGATAATCTTTCATGAAAATTTTGATGGAAAAATCGAACATGTTCATTCTCTGCTTTTAGTAAAATTTGTTTTATGAAAAAATCGGTTCAGATTATATCTCGGACCGATATTGGAAATTTTAATTTTTTGTATTTAAATAAGCTCCTTTTATTCCCAGAAATGCTTTTAAGCCAAAACAATTATTTATGGAAAATTCGGTTTAGACTATATCTCGGGTATATATGGACCGATATCTGAAATTTTCATTTTCTCTATTTGGTAACCTCCTTATATTACCAGAACTTCTTTTAAGCAATAAAAGTTGTTTAAGTTCGTTTACGCGACATTTTCATGAAAAAATCGGTTTAGACTATATCTCGGACCAATATCGGAAATTTTTGTTTTCTGTATTTAAGTAACCTCCTTTTATAACCGGAACTGCTTTCAAGCAAAACTATTTTTTTTTTTTTTCATTATCTCGGGTATATATGTACCGATATCTGAAATTTTCAATTTCTCTATTTGGTAACCTCCTTATATTACCAGAACTTCTTTAAGCAATAAAAGTTGTTTAAGTTCGTTTACACGACATTTTCATGAAAAAATCGGTTTAGACTATATATCTCGGACCGATATCGGAAATTTTTATTTTCTGTATTTAAGCAACCTCCTTTTATAACCAGAACTGCTTTCAAGCAAAAACATTTTTTTTTTTCTTCATTAAAAAAGTATCTTGGGTATATATGGACCGATATCGGAAATTTTCATTTTATGTATTTTATTCACCTCCTTTTATTAGCAAAACTGATTGTAAGAAAAAGAAACCTGTTACGAAAAAATCGGTTGAGTAATCCATACTTGAATCAAGCACACGGTGCTTGATTTAAGAAAATTGGTATTTGACAAACTTTTGACACCGCTTGGGATTGATTTTAAAATGGATAGATTAAATTTTCTTTTCGGTGTAGTTTTATTATAATGTTTCATACTCATTTGCCTAGCAAGAAGATTACATCGATGCTTACAACGAAAGATAAGAGCACAATTGTGAATGTTAAATAATGCTGGTAGCAACTTCAGAAGCAAATAAAAAAGGCATGACTTAAAGTCATGGTGTGAATACCGCCTATTTTATAAGCATTACATTTTTATCATTTTTCTGTTACTTGACAAATATTTTCCTTTAAGTAGTTGCGTAGAATTAGTAAATTAAACTACGCACTTGTTGAGAGTTAAAACAAAAAAATGACAAATGCTTTCAAGTTTTCAACAACCACATCAATTTCTGGCAACACCAAAAGCAACAAAAACAAATGACAAGAAAAACAAAGCAACAAGCATGACAACGTCATCAGACATACAGATGTATAAGCGTACATATGTACATACATGCATATTTAGTGCAACCACCATGACAACACCAACAGCAGCAGCAGCAGCAGCAGTCAGTAGAGCAATTTTACAAAGTAGTATTTCAATTAAAAAGTAAGCAAATAAAAAATTGTTTCTTTTTCGCTGGTTTTCCAGCAGCCGTGACAATATCAAGTGCAGGCGTTTTGAACATGTGATTTACATATTACTGCATTAACATTAAATACAAACATTTATGCAGCTATTAGCATATACTCACAAACATACGTATGTATATACATTATATGTACGCAAGAGTGTAGACATTTCATTCGACAACTGCTCAAAACCAACGCAGTGTAATTTTTGCGCATTTTCTAATTTGTCATTAATTAAAAATTAAACGCAAATCATGAGTTTTTGAAGGGTCAATTGAATAATTACTCGTATCGATACTTTATTGCAATATAGTCATATCTCAAAAAATAAGCTTTTTAAGTTAACAATGCAGAATTGTTATTAGAACTGCCAAAAATTTATTCAAATTACTGTTTTCTTTAGGAGATATTTAAAAATAAAAATTTCTAAGACTTGTGTGGAAACTAAAAATTTGAAATGTGTATTTCTCAAAACAAGCTTTTTTAGTTATGACTATGTTGCAATAAAGGAGCGGTATGTACTCGCATGACCAAATTAGCTAACGAGAGTTTTTATTTATTAATCTAACTGAGGACTGGGCAAGAAAGCGTGAAAACGATACCTGCCAGTGTGGCCAATACAATATGTCTACCAGCACTCCCACACATGACAAACTGCCGTACATAAGTACCAATTCGATATCATGTTGTTTAAGAGCGGAGCCTTTCTAAAACTCCTAACGCTCTTTGGTTGATGGCAACCGGTTGTAGTGCAACTCCACACCGAGCTCATTGCATTCTTCCTATGATTTTGATAAGAAGCGATTGCGAAAGGGAATGTTGTATGTTTGAGAAAAGTTTTTAGCAATTACAGATCGGATAAAGCAGCTGAATTACCGCTATATACTATATACCTCCTGTGTTTTTTTAGTTTTCTAGATATTGAGAAAGCTATTTGTAATTTAAAGCTCAAAAAAGCTCCAGGTATTGATCAAATTTCGAGGTAACATGCCCGGTTACCTCGAAAAGTTAATAGGGCAATATGCATACGAGGGCTGATCAAAAAATAACCGTTATTTTAAATTTTTTCAAAAAGTATTTATTTATTTATCAATAACTATCTTGTCCCCTTTTAAGTAACCACCCTCAGATATAATACACTTATGCCAGAGCTTTTCCAATCTTCAAAACTCTTCTGTAACGCATTTTTTGGTATCGCCAACAGCTCTTGTTACGATTTTTCTTTTATCTCCTCAATCGTAGCAAAAGGCTTTTCTTTCATCGGTAACTTCAGTTTTGGGAAGAGGAAAGAGCGGGCGCCAAGTCCGCTGAATACCGTGGTTAAGGCATGATAACGGTTTTGTTTTTTGCCAAAAACTCACGCACAAGCATCGATGTGTGAGCTGGTGCATTATCATGGTGCAAAATCCATGATTGTTTTTTTCCACAATCCTGTGCAGCCAAGATGTAGATAGATCAGTACTGGGAGGATGTGCCGGCAGCATCTTCAGTGGGCTTTGCTGATTCCCATTTTGCCAATAATCCTTGGTGAGGTTTTCGGAAGTCCAATACAATATAACTCATGCGGGTTTCCTAGAGTTGCATTTGCCAACAAACGTGCAACTCCTACCTCTCTATATGTCCAGAAAACAGAGTGCCCTAATTAGGCCTACACCTAGGCAAAACCTGCTTTCCGGGGGTTGTTATTCAGGGAAGACTAATTGTGCTCCCTGCAATTTTAGGTTTAAACCATAGCTAGAACGTGTCAATCAAGATGTAGCCACCTCAACCATGAACGCTGTAGGGATGATCTACAAGCAGAACCTTCCATGAACTTTACCGATTCCCGTTCTAACAATTAAACCTTGGTCAGGGCTTCAGAAGTCCAACACAACATAAGTAATGTGGGTTTTATTTGCTACAACAAACGAGGAACTCCTGCCCCTCTATGACCCAGAAGGCAGAGTGTCTTGGTTAGGCGTACACCAAGGCAAAATCTGCTTCTCGTGCGGAGTATTATGTTAGGAAAACATCAATGAATAGAGCTGAGTACTACGAGTATGAGACACCTTTCTTACAACATTTACTAGTCTATATAATTGTTCTATGGTGTTGCGTTTAGCCCTTTTACTCGTATTAGCAACACGTTTTTGCTTAACTTTTACTCAAATGCTTCCCCATCAATAAGTCTTGTATTTTTTTCAATTTTCAGTTGTTTATCTTTAAATCTTGTTGCAAAGCTATAAATTTAAGTCGTTAAAAAAAAAATAATAACTACCAAAATTAAGTTTAAGTTTACGTGATTTTGAACACTATAATCATTTGTTCTCTCCAAAAAAAAAAAATAAATAAAAAATTTGAAAACAAACATAAACATTTATAAAGTGTTGCTGCTTCCACATTACAAATTACAGTGCTGCCAGTGTCAAAGTGACAATTTGAAGTCATGTAAATACCAATTAAATTTAACAAGAGAAACTTTTCGTTGGTTCATGTATTTCCCTAAATAAAACACAAAATAATAAAACTTTAAAGAAACTTAAATGAACAAAATACAATAATTGCATTTCAATGTCAACAGTGAAAAACAAAATCGTGACTAAGAAAATTTTATTAAAACAAGGTTATCCATTTTACGGTTTCAGCAGTAAAATTAAATGAAACATACATGAAACTATAATTTCGATAAAACTTTCGCTTCGTTATACACGTAATTCTTGGATCTTGCGATTATACACGAAATGTTAGAAGCATTTAAATGGCCGGTTCTAAGATTGGTTATAATAGCAGTCGATCCTTATAAGATAGTAGCCAAACACGTCTTCGCTTATTTTATCGTATGTATCTCGGCAATAACTTCTAGACTTCGAATGCTACAATGTTTAGATATCATGCGCGTAGAAACAATCTTTGACGTTTACTGAAAGCAAAATACTTCCTTCACCATTCCTTCGTTAATAAAAAAACTTTGCGTAGCTCCACTTTATTATTTTTGACAACTTGATTAATGTTACGAAAATTGTTTCATTCCTGTTATGAAAAAATGTTGCATGAAAATGTACTATATATTTTATTTGTTGAATTTATAATTAAAATTATAAACGAATATTAGTAGGCCTTCAGCTCAAAAAGTAAAAATGAAAATGGAAATCCATGAAAATGTAAAAATTTTGTTACAGCTACTAAGCAGTATAGAAAATATAATGAAAAAATTTCATTGTATTAATGTAAGACTTTCGTAACAGCTACGAAAGTTAGGTTAGGTTAGTAGGCCACTTGATTTTCAATGTATCCTGTAGTTCTCCAGTACACTTGGGTCCTAAATTTGGTCCATTTGTATATGCCTGTATGAAGAATAGGTGAGAAGGGGGGGAAAGGTGAGCTACGAAACAATGCGGTAAAATAATAGGTACATTTTTTTATTATATTGTACAAATGTACGGCTTTGTTATGCACTCAATGGCCAATTTGGTAAAGTGCCCGACCAACAGTCTTGAGGTTGCAGATTATATTCCGGCCACAAACTCTGGATCTTACTGCTTACTTACTGTGTTTGTTCAAACGTGAACGGTGATTTTATAAAGAAAATCATCTTTAGCGCCCAGCAGCACTTTCAGTCTAGTGAATTTCTGCATTTTGGCAAATGAGAATCTACGAGCCGATGTACTCATGAAGAGTGACTGCTGGGGGCAGTTAATGGACGGGCGACATCATTGGGCCGTACCTATACGAAAATAAGGTCAGGCAAGGAGAAGAATGGTGTTAGCTGTTACTAGATGATAACGGGCTGCTTGTGGCCGGTAATTGAGTTTATGAAACTGGACGATATGTGGTTCCAACAGGATGATGCCGCTGGCAACACAACCAACGAAACAATGACTCTTTTATGCGAGAAATTCAATGGACGTGCTATCTCACGTGCTAATTGGCCGCAAGGAAATTTGATTTGACGCCATTGGACTTCTTTTTTTGCGGCCGCATCATCGGGCTGTACTTATTCGTTAATAAGGTCGGCCAAGCAATTACCGTGAAAGGTGCTCGATATTGCGAGATGATAACGGGCTGCTTGTAGCCAGTAATTGAGGTTATGGATCTGGACGATATGTATGATATATAATGACTCTTGTGTGCGAGAAATTCAATGGCCGTGTTATCTTACGTCGTGGCGGTATTAATTAGTCGCACGTTGATTTGAAGCCGTTGAACTTCTTTCTTTGAGGATATTTAAAGGAAAAGTGTACGTCTGTAAGCAAAGAACAATTCAAGAGCTAAAAGTTTAGATAACTTGGCATATTAGCGACAATGGATCTCAATTATGTGTCAGAGTCATGGAAAATATGAACTATCGGCTAGCTAAGCCGCCGAAGCTGTGAAGAGCATTTGACAGAATTTATTTTTTCACACATAATTGTAATATAATAAAAAATATCATATAGAAAATATTAAGATAATACACTGGCAATTTTTTATTTTATGTACAATTAATAGCATACATTTCATATTTGCGAATGGCAATTCTTTCACTAAAATAAAAGGCACTTCTGATGACAGATGTTTAGACAGCTGTTAGCATTGCCAGACCAGCAATTTTGGAAGCACTAAATATATAACCCTATATTTCCAAGACTTTTAACTAAAAACACACCAACAAATTGAAGTGAAATTTATTATCAAATAAAAATTTCCTTAAGCCAACAAAATGCAACACCTGCAATTTTCCGTATTTGAAAAAAAAAACATTTAAATATTGAGTTAAAGAAAAATGTTTAAACAAAGTTTTTATAAAGATTTACTGGCATGTAAAAAAAAATTAAACCTTTTTTACTATACGAGTACTCAACAAAAAAGTAGCAAGAAAAAGTTTTTTATTTCTCAACTTGAAAAGTTGTCAGTTTTTATTTGTTTGAGGAGGACCCTGTCTAAACAAATACCAGTAGTTGGCTTTTCAAATAAACGAGTGCCTTGAACGAATGAACGAACCAGCGATAGTGAACACTGGCTGAAAAAAAGATGTTGCAGTTACAGCAACGCCATTTAGTTTTATTTACCAATTTCATTTTATCTACATACTTTGTATTAAATCGTATCGTATTCATAACCATAAATGTCAATGTCGCCACTAAAAAACCGTTAAGACTTCTTTTTTTCCCCCCCTGTTTTGAAAATCATTACAATAAAAAACAACTGCAAACGTTTTGAATTACATTTAAACAAGTTTTATGTATTTCGATTTCGAAGTTTGAAATATTAAATTTAAAAGCATCTTTATTATTATGTTTAAAATTGTTGCTAAAAATAAATTAAAAATATTTTTAGCTGAAGTTAGCTTTATATGTTTTAATTATAAATATGTTTTGTATAGTGAAATGTCAATGTCAGGCAAAATGATTACAAAGAAAAGATTTGCAAAAACAATAGAAATAAATATATTAAAAAAAAAAAAACTGCTTCGATATCAAACTAAATTAATTATCCATATAACCAGATAATTTTCCATATAACGCGCTCCAAGCTTTTTATTTTTTTGGAATTCCAAAATCGGCTTACGGAATCGCCAAAATGCCTTACTTCTCCGGAACAAATTTTCTTAAGCATGTTTTTATTTGTTGAATCTTCAAAATGATTTAACAATAAGTATTCAAATCTTAATACTAAATAAAAAAATAAAAAATGTGGTTTTTACTTAAGCCCGGCCAATGCTAGACTAACAGTTTTTTTATTCGGGAACTATATTGGAAAAATCTCCTATTGAACGCTATGATGTTGGCAACGGTATCCCTGCTTCTCAACCGAGTGTGGCCGCCAAAACTACAAAACAATATGGCAACTTAAATACTAACACCCAATTTTTACGACGTCTTTTAAAGACATGTTTGTTTTTTTTATTTTATTTTAAAGCTGCTACCAAAATCATGTAACATTTTCATCAAGATTTTTTCAGACTTGTCTTATTTTCAATTGTAGGTGCAAAATAATACCGTTTGTCTCTTTTTATCTTTTTGTTAGTAGCGATGTAGTCATCTTGGCCGAACGAAGGTAAATGAAAAAAATAATAACAATATTACGAATGATAACAAAAAGGAATTAGGAAAAGAACACGAAAAACAGAGTTCGTGTCCTTTTTGTATACTCAGGCTATGCTGCTGCTATGATGTAATATAATTATATTGGCCCTTGAGGCTTTGTATTGCATATTTTTGTAAATAAATGAAATGAAATGAAAACAGAGTTCTTGTCCTTTTGTTTTCCCCTATTTCACTTCTATCAAATTTGCCCACAAATATGAAAGTCATGACTTAAAGTTTTAAAAAATCATCGTGAAAATTGAGTGTAAATCGAATGACCGTTAATTGTTCTGTTACACGTTCTGCGGGTAAAACGCGCAGCGTATACGAAAACCCGGTCCGATTCTATTAGGGAAGTGGTTTCGAGTTTCTTAGAAATTAGCAAAGTTGGCTACAGGAAACGTTAAAGTCCCCACACTTCTTTATAATTTTGGCATTAAAGCGAATGACTGTTTATAATTTAAATGCATGTTCCATGGCAAAAAGTCGCACCGAATATTAAAACCAGGTTGCAAACCGGTTAAGAAAGTGGTTCCGAATTTTTTTTGCGAGTTCCCAAAATTGGCTTCGTGAATCGCCAAAATCTCCCCAGTTTCCTGAAATCAATATGGCAACACTAATTTTTGCACTAAAGCAGCAACACGGTATATAGTTTTATATATCTACAAGTCAGCTTTAATAGGTAGTGTCAGAATTACAATTATTACAACACCAAAAAACATCAGCATGTATTTTGTTAGTAAAATTTACGAACAGTAGTCAAAATTTTGTTTGAAAAAGCAAGGAAGTCTATGTGTTTTTGACAAATTTACGCAAAGGAAACGAAAGACAGCTGTGCTTATACCACCACTGTATTAAAGCTGCCTTGTATACCTACATATGTAATACTCACTCATACGGAATCCATAAATCCAGTGTTGCAAGCATACAAACAAACACACAAGTGAAACTTATGTAAGCATGTTAAATAAGAGCAAGTTGGTTTTTAAATTATGCGCACATATATTCGTATGTCTTTAAGACTTCCAAATTAATTAATATTGCGCCCTTGATTGCTAGTCTGGCAGCACATGTTTTCAGGGGGCTGAGTATCAAGAATCCTAGAATTACAGATTACGCATCTCGAACAACAAAATTTAATTTTCTGCACATGTTGGTTAGTTGATTGACGTCACAAAACAAGCAGATGAAAACAGAGTCCAAGATGATTTGGAAATATATAAAATAGGCCAGCCTTGCATGGGTTAAACCACGGCATAAAACAGGGAATAAAGCGCGTGGCATAATCTGCAGTTCTATCAAAATTGGGAACCAAGTTGTGAACTTTTATTTCAAGTGGCATTTTATGAAAGAAACCAAACTTTGTTGGATATTTGAAAATAATTCACGCTTTTATTCGAATACCAAGCCTCAAAAACCGATATTTTAAGAAAAATATCTTCAAATCTTATTTCAATTATCAGCTAACCAACTATTCCATAAATTCGGACTTGTAAGTCTTCACTCTCATAGCACATGAACATAGTCGGCAACAATGTTGAGTTGAAGGTAGCTAAGATGAGTTTTCAAGTGGCAGTAGACGCACTTTGTCGTGTTTTTAACTAGTTCTTATAAATTGTATTTTACTTTATAAGTTTGTCTGATTGAATTGAATAAAACAACAATACTTTGATTTCTTTAATAATAGATTATATTTTTGTATTTGTTCGTTTGGTTTAGTGATATACATGATACTCGTATACATCTTCTTTCTGGCAATGCCGTATCGAACTGTTTTTTGAGAATTGGCAACACTTTATCGCACAAATAGCGAGAAATTGAAATTTTGCATTAAATATGTGACAATCTTCACTATATCTTGCAAAAATACAATAAATACTTTAATATTTTTTTTATAAGTAAACATTAAAAAAATGCAATATTATTATTTTTTTTATATTTTATTATTTTGCATTTTCAAGCAGACTTCATCAATCAAAATTTTCTTTCCAAACACATAATTTGTTTGTAAGAAAAAAAAAATTGGTTTCAAGCACAAATGAAGGAATTTATGGCTGGTGTTGAAGTGCTACAATTCAATTCAACAGAAAATATTAAAAAACTTGCATGCTAAAATTATGGATATGTATGTGTATAAATTTAATTAAAAATATAAAAATTATATGCAAAATAGTGAAAAATTTTAAGCTGAAAGTGCGGACTGTGAAATCATTAAAGAGATTAATTGAGAATATAATTTTTTTTTTGCATTCAGGTGTGTTTGAAAATGTTTGTATTAAAATCATTTAACATCACAACATGAGGCCATAAATCTGTTCGGTTTTGTTTTTTTTTAATAATTACAGTGAAACTTTGATTTAATGAACTTTATAATAAGAAAGAACTCAACGAATGTTAACACTGTGTACTTTGAGAGAACTATTTTTATCAGGGTTATATTAGTTTCACTAGTATGTTTGTAACTCTCGCAAGACTTTTTATATACATTGCGCAGTTTTAAGGAGTTTGATATTTCACTATGAAAAAGAGTGTTGCCGCTTTAGTGCTTAAACTCAAAATGCCCTATTGCTTTAGGGGAAGAGAAGGTTTTGGGACTTTTGAATCCGAGTTTGGGAATTTCTAAAAAAAACCTGGAATCGGTTTGCCAACCAGTTTGGCGGCGGATTTTCATATTCGGTGTTCGGTTTTGCCGTAGGACGTGTACTTGAACTTTTTACAATCACTTTGGACCCGGGTGATTATCCGTGTTTTGTTGATTTGTCCAAGATTTTTGTAAATTTTTGCCAGGTTTTGATCACTTTTAGTAGGTTTTGCTGGTTTTTTTTTATTTAGCTGAGCCTGAGGGCTTTTTTGAATTTGAATTATCCGATTTTTGTCAGCTTTTACCGGGCTTTTGTTGATTTTTATCGGCTTTTGGCCTATTTTTGGCACTTTTTGTCGTTTGTTTCAACACTTTGCAAATTTGCGCGTTTTTTGTGCTACACATTAGCACATTTTAACGTTTACTGTCAGTTTTGAGTGCCACTATGGCGAAAGCTGAAGTTGCCCTATTGTTTCCGGGGAAAGGAAGGGTTATTTTTTTTGGATTCCTGAATCCCAGCTTGGAAATTCCCAAAAAAACTGAAACCTGTTTGCTAACTAGTTCGGTTGCGGTTTTTCATATTCGGTGTTCGTTTTTGCCGTAGGATGTGTACTTGAACTTTTTACGGTCACTTTCGACCCGGCTCTACGGGTAATTATCCGTTTTTGTTGATTTGTCCAAGATTTTTGCCTGTTTTTGACCGGTTTTGGCAGGTTTTTCCCATTTTTTACATTTAGCTGAGCTTGCAAGCTTTTCTTGAATTTTTAAATATCCGGTTTTTGTGCGCTTTTACCGGGCTTTGATTGATTTTTATTGATTTTTGGCCCTTTTTGTAGTTTGTTTCAACACTTTGCCAAGTTTGCGCGTTTTTTGTGCCACGCTGTAGCACTTTTTAACGTTTTTTGTCAGTTTTTAGTGCCTGAATAGCTGGTATCTACATGACATGAGCGGTTATTAGCACATTTATATTATCTTCACCCTTATACTTATAAACGTGTATAAATGCCTCCTTGTTCAAAGACAAAAACAAAAAATTTTCCGCAATCACAAGTTATGCAAAAAGAAGAAAAATCCATTTTTTACATAGCTGACAGTTCTCATTCAAAAAAAGGGGTGTAGAAAAAAAGGATTTTGAATAAACTGGCATATTCTTGGGGAAACATAAAAACACCATGATCACCCCAGGGAGCAGATTTTGCCTTGTCATACACCAAATCAGGATAGTCTGCTTTCTGGGTCATTGACGGGAAGGAGTTCCTCATACATGAGAAGGAGTCCTTCATTTGTTGCAGCAAAAAAGAAAACTCTAGGGAGCCGCATGACTTATATTGCGTTGGACTTCAGAAACCCTCGCCAAGGGTTAAAATAAGTAGAACGTGGCTCAAAAAAGACCTCTGGAGGTTCTGCTTTGCAGAATGAATTTTATTAATTTTTAACTGGGCAAGTATATTTTTATTGAATAATTTTGTTTTTGCAAAATTCTTTTAAATAAAAGTTTTCAAACTATGTTTTATAACAAAGCATGTTTACAAACAAAATGCCAAATTGCCATTCTAAAGAAGGTTAAATCCAAACAATTGAGTTTTTTATTCACTATTTTAGCTTCTAACATTGATACCAATAAAAAATTATAAATAGCTTGTTTTCTATGTTTCCTAGCTATCTATATGTCGACATTTCATAGGAGCTACCCTAAACATCAGTAGACTTTGGTGAGTAGGGTAGCTCCTATGAAATGTCGACACATACATAGATACCTGGGAAACATAGAAAACAAGCTATTTATAATTTTATATTGTTAAATCCAACAATAAAATTTCTTATTTTATGAAGGCTTAATAAAACGTCTATAGATCTACTATTTATTTATGGATACAACTTCAGTGAATTTGGCTTATAAACGGCTAATAAGCTTGTCATAAATTTTTATGAATATGGCTGTTAAAGAATAAGTTTTGCGTCTCTTGCACATTCGTTATAACGAAGCTTAACTGTTTTATACTTTATTAGTTGAGGTTTGCTGAAAAATCAACAAAAATTTAAAACAAAAAATTTATGATACCAATTTTTTGCTTTATAAATTTCATGTAAGTTTTATTTAATGACTTTGTTAATTTAAAATTTAAAATAATCCATGTATGAAGTTAAAACAAAAAATATTTTTCTCTTTCATAAATTTATGCTGCTTTGCGGCTTCAAAACATCCATAATGCTAATTAAAAAAAATAAACAGAAAAACGCGGAAAACATGTTGTTGCTGTTTCACTTAACACAATTATATATGTACACACATACTTATTTATAAGTATAAAGATTTTTTTTCATTTAACTTTCAATGAAGTAAGAAAAAAAAAGAAGAAAATTTCTTAAAACATGTTGCAACAATGTTGGCTGAAAGAAATAGCCGAACTTTACCAAAAAAAAAAACTGAAAATACAATGATTGAGAAAAACACATATTAATGAAAACCAAATGAATAAACAAACAAACATACAAGATATTGTTAAATTATACGTTTAATAACCCAAAGATTAATTTACACTATTTGCATGTTTTCCAAAAACTTGATTATTAATTTGATTTTCCTCTCCTTCTGCTTTTTCATCGTTAATGCCACAAATCTGAATTTGAAGAATGTTAAAAATACGAGGGTGGAATTTTTTTATCATAAATTTTAACAGATGTGTAATTGATTTGGTTGCGTTGTGGACCAATGCCACTGTGTGAACTATTTTACAGCCTGCATGGCATTTTCAGGTGGCAAATTTTTTTCATATGTTTTTAGCCAAATGCACAAACAAACTCCTTACTGAAGAGCTAAGGCATTCTGATCTCTCTAGTACGTGATTTTTTAGATATTCAGTGGAAGCCTAGCCTAGCGAATTGATGGCCTGAAATCCACAAACAGCATCAGCCCTTAATCAACTCAATCTTCTTTCTGCCACTTCTGGTTCCTTACATGACAGATATCACGTGGTTTAATTTTTAGGGCCAATATAGAATGAGAACCACACCTAAACGTCAAGTTTGTTTTTACACTTGTTTCGACATTTCTTAATTTCAGACTAACTCAATTTGAATCGTGGAAACAAACTCAATCGAGCGATGCGTTAAAGTTATTCAGGCTTATTAAGAAAATGGCCATTTAAATCAAGAAGTAATCTTATCCTTTGGGATTTGTTCAGTCAATGTAATCGTCCAAATGTGCGTACAAACGCAAAAATCGTGCAAAAGTTTGAGCAAACCGGCTCTGTAGGAGATATAAAAATAAATAGATATTCCGCGAGTTGATGGCCTGAAATCCACAAACAGCATCAACCCTTAATCAACTCACTCTTCCCTCTGTCACTTCTGGTTCCTTACATTACAGATATCAGGTGGTTAAATTTTAAAGGCCGATGTTGAATGAGAATCACACTTAAACGTCAAGTTTGTTTTTGCACTTGTTTCGACATTTCTCAATTCCAGACTAATTCAATTTGAATCGTGGAAACATGCACAATCGAGCGATGCATTAAAGTTATTCAGGCTTATTAAGAAAATGGCCATTTAAGTCAAGATTTAATCGTATCCTTCGTGATTTGTTCAGCCAATGTAATCGTCCAAATGTGCGTACAATCGAAAAAACCGTGCAAAAATTTGAGCAGGAGATATAAAAATATTATCGTTTATTATAGTTCACCCAGGATTCACCGATACATACAACCAAACCAATGGCTATAACAAAGCATCTCAAAGTCCCTTTTAGATTCGTTGTACCGAAACTTAGCTGTAATATTTTTTACACAGCCCTTCTAAGTTGTAAAAACTCCACAGCAAAACTGAGAAATATAACAAAACTTCTACCAGTCATTGTTGAACAAAATCGTTTTGCAAAATACCACCCAATTAACAAAGGAGCCGACTTTAGAAAAACACATTTGCAATTTAGCACTTTAGCATAAATTAATTGCTTAACAAATTGAATTAAGACTATTTAAGGCAAAAGTATTATTTTACCTTGTAACAAAAAAAAATTTAAGGCAGATCTTTTCTCATGCAGAAGCGTGGATAATTGGTCTTTAAAAGATATAAAACAAAATTAAAAATAGACAAAAAAAAATATGGGATGAAAAACAAAGTAATTTATTAAAACGAGTAATTTGAATCACTTTCATATTACATAGGAGTACGTAATTAAAAGCCAACTACACCTTTCCGTTTTGCTTCTTAGTTGATTTTTAATTATGGTGATTTGCTGCGCATTTAATAAAAAATTCAAATTTTAATTCACAAAATTTTATGGGAATTTTTTTTAAACATTTATTTAAAATGTGTTCAAGTCTCATTACAAAAACAGTGGAGTCTCACAAATAAGAATTTTTCGAAATCAGATTTTTCCACAAATTAGAACTCGTAATTTGAATGAACGCACAAAAAATACAAGCAGATTTTCTAAATTCTGTAAATTTTTAAATTTCCAGAATATTTAAAATTTTTAAGAATGTGGCAACGCTAAAGAAGAAAATGCTATAAAAATTTTAATAGGATTATCCTTCACTTTCCTTATTTATAATTTTTTTATTGATATTTCTTTTTTTTTATTTTTGATATGAGCTGTTTACAAAACATCTAGTCTAGTCTAAAAGGTTTGTATGCAAAGCACTCAGAAAATTAAGCATTTTCCACAAACATTTTCTAGGCAAGTCGCTTGTCTTTGTTCTATAAACAGCACAAAAATATCCTTTCAATTTAATACATCTAGTCCAAGCCTTTTCCAATTTCCCACTCTTTCGCGGATGACAGCAGCATTTGTCACTCGTACTCTTTTAGTTACAGGCCCAGCCTATCAGAGATCGCTACCAAGAGGTTAAATATGAATGATTCACTGAAAAGCGATCTTCTATTGATCTCCGAATGGGGTCACCTTTAACGCTCGTAAGACCCAATGTTGCTTATTAACGCACAAACAAACGAGCTCAAATGCTGCTTCATCTGTACTCATGGATGGTATAAATATTGAGAAATCGGATGCTCTTGATGTTCTTGGAATGAAGATACAGTGTGATGTTCGCTGGACTGAACACATTTTTCATATCTCTAAAGAGGCATTCAAGTGCCTCGGTTTTTTGAAACGGTGTAAGATGTACTTCACTCCATCCGACCTCCTTACTATTTATACCAGCGACATCCGACCGAAAATGGAATACAACTCTCATGTTTGGGCCGGTGCCTCAAAGTCTATTTTGGGGTTACTCGACCGTATGCAGGAGAGGGCGAAGAAGCTCATCAGTGACAGTAGGGTGTCCCACTCTATTGATTCACTGGAGCATCGATGCAGTGTGGGGTGCGTTACTCTGTTCTATCGTTACTACAATGGGTTTTGCTCTGACGAGATTAGGGATCTTGTTCCCGAAACGCGCACATTTTTACGTACCACGAGCTCATCCGTTTGTGGTCGATTGCCCGGGAAATCGTACTACGCATTACAGAGAGAATTCGTTTTTCAGCCGTACGCTTCGTCTGTGGAACAAGTTGCCTGCAGACGTGTTTCTTGTCTGTTATACTACTACTACTCCCTCTTTCCCCCTCCTCACAACTTATTTTCCTAGTTCTGGTACAATGCACTGCATATGTAGGGGTCATCCCCTGAGTACTGGTCCTATAAAAAGAAATTTTATCCCCTTCTAAATAGTATATATTATCAAAGTTTTCAAAGTAGTTGATTATTTCTGTAAGGTCTTTTTTATTCGACGCAAATCTCTTACGTTTTCTTTAAGATTTGGGAAAAGAAACTAGTAGCAGGGAGCTAAGACTGAAAAACTTGGGGAGATTAGCAGTACATAGGTTTATTGCTGGATTTTTATAAAAGTGTCAACTTACGTACTGTTTTGACGACTTTTTTGACCAAGTGTGGGTTACGTTTTTGCTTCAAATCGATATCAATATGGCTCATAATTTTATCACAAAAGTCAATTTTATTTAGAGCTAAGCCGAAAATAAAAAAAAATGGCAAAATTATTAACCTGCAGCTAACTTCATGTATGTGTATAATTCGAACAAGTTTTCCAAGTTGAGCAATTACATGTCAATCATCACCACTAGTCTTAGCCATCTCTATTATAAACTCAAAAGTTGAAGCAGCTAAACTCAGACTTACATAACTGATTGCTGAATTTTACCATTCAACATTAAATTAGCAGTTTCTATTTTTAGTTTTAACATCCTTAAAAATATTAAATTTAATCACTTGTTTCTTTAAACTCCTGACTATCCACAAAGTTGTCTAAAAAAATTATAATATTTTAAACATTTTCCATAAAACACACTACAATATAAATAATTAATATATTTTTCTTGTTCGAAATTAAACAAAATATTATTCAGTAGCTACTCGTATAAATGTTTAGTATTTGCATTTTAATTGCTATTGATGATATGGTCGTCTGCAAAATATATATGATGACCATTTTATGCAAATCTTTAACACTGACGTTTCATAATCAAGTGCATAAAAATATTTTAAAACTTGCAAATAACTACTTGATTTCCTATTTATTAAATGAAATTCTACTCATAAAATTTAATGACAAGTCATATAGTTTAAATTTTATAAATGTTTAATTGTTATTTATTAAAAATTTGCTGCTAGATTGTAAAACATATTTTGTAAAATGATACACTTGAAGTATACAATTTGAGTTTTTTTCTTTTTGCTTAAAACATTGAAATAAAATATAGAGCTAAAATTAATTTGTTTTCTTGTTAATTCTTATACAAAAAGCTTAAAGGTTTTATAGATTTTTAGAGTTTCTTTCTACTAAAAAACAAAAAACTTAAGCAACAAACTTGTTACAGTAAAGCTGTTATTAATTTAAATACAATTTTTTTTAGTTTAGTATTCTTTTTTTTTTGTTTTGAAATTGTCAACATTGAAAAACTGAAGTTAGTTATTTTCTAATATGTAAATATTGTTGATTATAGAAATTTGTTCAGTTTATGCTTGAAAAACAACCCTGAACAATAAAAGTAAAGGGCAAATAAACAAAATACAGTTAAACTTCTATAAAACGATTGCAGTAACGATGGAACAGAGTAACGCATTCTACTCTGTGGCGATACTACAGTGAGCAAAATGAGTTGGATACCCTATTGACATCGATAGGCATCTCCGACTGGCAAATATGAACTGTCAAGACTAATGTTTCCTAAAATGGCGGCAAAACAAAGTAGTATACTTTCCCAGGGGACACTCTGTAATAAACTATTTGGTGGCAAAAAATTCAAAAACAAAACATTTTAAGGAATTTTTTGTCTAAAATTAGGAAATTGCTACCAACATTTGGATTCCTCCAAACGGAGTCAAATCAACAAAGGCTCTCTTCTTATTACTTAGAGTGCGAAGATGTCACCTCTACATTGACCAATCCGGGATATCCAGTCAGCAAGACATTTCAAGGCAACAATGAGCCCCCTTGACTATCAGTTATCTTTTAACAAAAGCTTGTGCTTCTTAATGCATAACCTAACATAGTCACTTTAATTCAACCAACTTGAACTAGTAAGCTGGCTTGGTGTTCTTATGTACCATAAAATGCTGGGCGCCCTATTTAAATATGCGTACTTGCTTTATGTGTGCAATGGCGGCTTTTCTTATAGAACACTACAAATAAATGTTTACATTTGTGTGAACTACTAAAGACAGGAATCCAATCTTTTGTTATGCTTGATAAAATAGTAATTTATATTGAGTTCAGATTTGATGTTTTTAAAAAAACCTTTTTCATATATATTCCATGCCATTGTGCAACACTTTAGGCTTTAAACACACACACACACAAACACTAAAAACACAAATTTAAAATCTTCTGATATTATCCGGCTTCCGCTAGAATATCAGCAGAATTTAAGCAAATCTTGCAACAATCTGTCATAAAGGTGTTGGCGGCATTTTAAGATCTCTGCAAAGAGATCATTAGATCTTTAAAGTGTGCATGATTTTTTATTTACCAGTTTCTTCATTATTTATCTGCAATGCAATGAATGTTAAATTTGCATGTATTTCCAACTCTTCAAGCAACTTCCAGTCATGATTCACTTTCAAGCCAAAGTTTAAATTACAACTTGTAGAAGCTGCATGTTGAATGCTCAATTGCAGCAAAGTGCCTGTCTGACTGGCTGGCTGTCTGTATGTCTGTCTGTTTTGTTTAATGTTTTCAATTTGAAAAATTAGATGGTATTATAATTTAAGTACTTAATTGGTAACATTTATTTTACGAGATAGTCTCTCAAAGAGGAATTAAGAAAGGAAATACTAGATACGAAATATGTTTATTAAAGATAAAGTAAAATAAAAGATTACACCGAAATGTAAATATTGATATTTTCAATAACACGCTTATATAAACATATATATTTTTTTAATCTTGGACCAGTACTCAGGGAATGACCGCTACATATGCAGTATATTGTACCAGAACTAGGAAAATAGGTTGTGAGGAGGAGGAAAGAGGGAGTAGTGTTTGTGAACATTTGACTTGAACTTTTCAAGTTTCACCTGTGTGTTTGTATGTTTGTTACTCTCGCATTCACTGTTATATACAGTGTGTACTTTTGAAGAATCTAAAATTTTTCTATAGAAAAGAGTGTTGTCGTTTTATTTATTTTATTTAAACAATTTAGTTTTATTCACTATATTCGCTTCTAACATTGATACCAATCAAAAAATTATAAGTAGCTATGTCGACATTTCATAGGAGCTACCCTAATCATCACGAGACTTTGGAAATTTTTGACAGATATTCTCAAACATTCAACTTTATATCCCAACAATCTAAATAAGTTATTGTCCATCTTACAATATTGTTGAACATAACATCAAGCTTATTCCTATTGGCTGAGTCAAGCATCCAAACAATTCACATCCATACGTCAGAGAAGGTATTAGCTACGTCTTAGCAAGCAAAATTCGTGTCCTTAGAGGTGTCTAAGCAAGCAAGATTCTTATCTTTAGAGGGGTGAAATACTGCTTTGAGCACAGAGATCTAAGCTTTATATAACATTGACCAGCATGTTCACATGATCAGTTCATGTTAAGTTGCTATTGAACAGTACATTGAGGATCGTTGCGGATTTAACTGTCTCAATTCTTTCATTATTCAATACAATATCTTTTGACAACACATGCTGCAAGCTTATGACAATGCATTTTGTCTTGGAGGGGTTGAAGCGTAGGCCATTTACATTTGCTCAAAGATAAATTCTGTTTAAGTCATTGTTCAAAAAGGATATGCCATACATAGTCAATGTTCCGAACAATGCTACTTAGTGTGAGCTGTACATCATCCGCATATAAGTGTGTACAGCATCTGGAGAGTTGTTCTGGCAAATCATTCACATAGAGGGAAAATAGTAGCGATGCTAAAATGGAACCCTGTAAGAGGTAATCTATTTGACCAAACATTATTCACCAGTACTGGTTGTATGCGATTCGATAAGCAGCAGGAAACAAGTTTGGCTGACAGGACGGTGAATATGAAAAGTAACTTCAAGAAATTTAACTTCAGTTTCATTGCCATAATTTCATGGTTGACCGTGTCGAAGAGCGAAAATTGAGGTTGCTATATTGCTAATGGAATTTTTTTTCGTGGAATTGAGGGGATTTTGGCGATTCCTAAAACTATTTTTGGAAATTTCAAAACAATCGGAACCGGTTCACCAACTGGTTCGAAACCGATTTTTCATATTCGGATTTTGACTGATAGGTCAGTGAATCGGGAAAAGAACTTCAGTTTCTTGCCATAATTTTATTGTTTGACCGTGTCGAAGAACGAAAATTGAGGTTGCTATATTGCTAACGGAATTGTTTCGGGGAAGTGAGGGTATTTGGCGATTCTTAAAGCTAATTTGGAAATTTCAAAACAATTGGAACCGGTTCGCCAACTAGTTCGAAATCAATTTTTCATATTCGGAGTGCGTTTTTGTCGTGGAACGGTTATCTCCCCTTTAAGTGTTAATTTTGAACCCGGTTATATATTCGTAGAATAATATCTGGGTTTTTGATGATTTTTCCTAAACCCGAAGTTTTTTTTTCATAATAAAGTGAGATTAAATTTTAAGGGTCGATGATGATTTTGAATAAAACACAAATTATTCAAGTCATTTCTTTTTCTTATGATAATATTGCGTGGTGTAATTATGTATCGAAAAAATTATCGGCCAAATGGCCGCCGCCCAAAACAATCAATAAAAAGTTGGTAGGGTGCTTTACAGTCGTTGCGTTTAGTTTTTTCCATCAACCTGTTCTTTTGCCAACCATTCTTTTTTTTCGGCTGCCCAAATACAACTATAAACTCAAAAATTTAAGAGAAAAAAATCTTGTTAATCTTTTGCACATATTTATTTGTAACTTTTAGTTTAAACTCTTTTGGGGCTTTTTGTTAAGAAAAAAAAAGGCTGCTGCCGCTTCGCAATAAAATTCTGATTTTTTGTAAAATTTTGGCACCGGTTGGTTGACGATTTGATTTATAAATTTAACCCCGATTTGTACAACAAGTGCAGTTTGTTTAACAAGATACTAAAATTTAGCGCAGTATTGTTTTTTTTTTGTTCATTCTTCAAACAGAATAAAATACAAGATTTTTTTTCGGTTTATGGATTTCTTTTATAGCTTGTGGCTAATCCGTTGGCCAAAATGAAGAAAACAAAAATTACTTACAAGTTTTTGTTTTCCCGATAAGAACAATGCGAATTTTGTTTGAAGAATTTCAAATATTTAAGTTTTATTTATTTTGGTGTTTATTACCCAAAAGGGTTTTAGAATTGAAAATTAAACAATGTTAGAAAAAATATTTGCTAGTTTTTGCTTTTTTAACAAATACATGTTATGTTTTCTAAAAAAGCATTGAACATAAATTGTGAATGTTGTTCTTAATCCGCAGTTAACAAAAAAAAAAAAAAAAGAGAAGAAATTTTAACTGTATTTCGAAACAAAAGAACATTTGATTTTTTGTTTTTTGTTTTTTTTTTTTTTTTGTTGATTTATTTTTTATTTTTTGTTTATTTACGTATTGAATTTTCATTATGTGAGCTAACAACCAAATTTTAATATGGAATATTGAACTAAAAATAAGAAATTATTTTAAGAATAAGCTTAAATAATAGTGAGTGAAAATTTTACTACTCGTATTATTGTGAATTAAGTGTCAGGTGCTTGATATACGAAAAATATGATACAAGGCGCCTCACACAGAATTCATTCATTATGTGAGCTAACAACCAAATTTTAAAAATTAACTAAATTAATATTGTTTAAAAAAGTAAAAAACACGCTTACATATTGAACTAAAAAGTAAGAAATAATTTAAGAATAAGCTCAAATAATAGTGAATGAGAATTTTACTACTCGTATTATTGTGAATTAAGAGTCAGGTGCTTGATATACGAAAAATATGATACAGAATTCACAATAATATTGGTATTTTTCTTTAACTATTGTTAATGCTTATTTTTAAAATTAATTCTTACTTTTTAGTTCAGTATCAAAGTGTGTTTTTTAGTTCTTCCAGCTATATTTATTTTTTTATTTTAAGTTTGGTGGTCCTTTAGCGAAGCAGTTCGACTACGGATATTCCCAAAATCGACCTACTTTCCTGGAAACAGTAAGCCAACTTAATTTTGTTAGTTTTCCAGGAAAAACTGGTTCCGAACCGGTTTGCAAAGCAATCCCGACTTTTTTTTGAGAATTCCCAAAATCATGTTGAGGAATCGCCAAAATCCTCCCACCTCCCTATACGGCAACTTCAGTTTTCGCACTAAAGCGAATGACTGTTAATAGTTCAAACACACTTTCCACGGCAAGAAGGCTCTTCGAACATTAAAAACCAATTCCGAACTGGTTACCGGACCGGTTCCGATGTTTTTTTTAAAGTCACACCATCAGCTTTAGGAATATCCAAAATCCCCCCTCTTTCCCCCTCCTCATGACCTATTTTCCTAGTTCTGGTACAATGCGCTGCATATGTAGGGGTCATCCCCTGAGTACTGGTCCAAGATAAAAAAAAAAAAAAAAAAACAGTAAGCCAACTTCGATTTACGTACTAAAGCGAATGACCGTTAATAGTTCAGATACACGTTCCACGCCAAAAACTCGCCCCGAATATGTAAAACCAGTTCTGAACCATTTAGTGGTCGCTATCAGAACTGGTAAGCGGTGCGGTTCCGGGGTTTTTTTTTTGAGAATTCACACGATCAACTTTAGGAATATCCAAAATCTCCCACTTCCTTCCAACTTAAATTTACGCATTAATGCTAATGAATGTATATGAAAAAGCGGCTGCCAACCTGTTAACGGAGAGGTTCCGAGTTTTTTGGGAATTCCTCGGTTGCAATTCGAAAGGAGTAAAAAAAGTGTATTTTGACGGGTATGGTTAAAGCATTTTTCTTTTCAAATTCTCAATAGTTTATTTAGATTTTTGGGATATACAGTTGAATGTTGGACAATATCTTTCAAAGATTTCCAAGTCTACTTATGATTAGGGTAGCCGCTATGAAATATCGACATATAGATGCTAGGAAACATAGAAAACAAGCTGTTTATAATTTTTTTTTGGTATCAATACTAAAACCTAAGAAAGTGAATAAACTCAATTGTAGGATACTCGTAACTACGTAATTTCCTGACAAATTAAAACCAAGTGTAAAAAACTTCTGCCCCACAACTAAATCATTTCGATTAATTGGTTTACAAAATTTGTGCACCTTGCCTTTCAGAATTCTTAATTGACCAATATATACATCATTGAAATGAGTGTAATAATATGGTTGCTGACCAATTCAAAAGTAAAAGTTGTTCCATAAAATTGTTCAGGATTTAGTCTCCTTTTATTTAGCAAATTACACGCTTAGAAATCTATACTCTAAATTACACATGTTATCGGCAATAAGAAACCGAATCGTTTTTAAAAACCCTTAAGCATCAAAAGTAATTAAAGTTACGTTGCTTTAATTAATACTTGGAAATACATAGTTTTTGTTAAATAAAAATTTCAAAATAAAATTAAATGTGTTAAATATGGAAATAGTTATTAATCATAATTGCAATGTTCGCTTTTTTTTGGAGGTGATTTTTTAAGTCATAAAAACTGTTGGCGATTTGAAACGTATCTGTGTTCTTGTTAAAAAAAGTAATTTGCGTTTGCTTACAAAAAAATTCTAATAAACTCCTTCTCAAAAAAAAATTGATTGCAAATTAAATGCTGCGTAACAAAATTTATTTGAAAATCGTCGATTCGCACAATCAAAGTGTGTAAATAGTTGTGCGTGCCACATACGAGTACGAGTACTTTGTTTGAGATGCTGGTACGAATACTTTTACGATCATGAATTCAACAATTTCTGTTGGCCAAAATGGAAATAAATGGCCAACAAAGTTTGTTTAGAAATAAGTTTAAAATAATTTAATTTTGCTAGAGGCGTTTCGCATAAATAAGTAACCAAAAATTAATATCTACAGTGATATTTAATTGCAACCTTCAAACACTACGACTTGAGTGTTCAATTTACCTGAACACACAATATCCTGTTATTAATGTTTACCATAATTTTAATTTAACAAATTTGTCGAGATGCTTTCAAAAAGCTTTAAGTCGCTAATTTAAAAAATAATATTAGTATTTTGGAGAATATGATTTGGCTTGCTTTGTACTAATAGCAGAATAAAGGTTCTTCAAAAACGTTGGGATTTTGTAAGATCCTTAATCTGGTGCTGCCAAAAGTTTCCCTCTGGGGTGAAGGTTTTGCTTTAGTGTACGTCTAACCAGCACAATTTACTTTCAGGGTCATAGACGGGTAGGAATTCCGCGTTTGTTATAGCGAATAAGGAAACCATATAACTAAGGTTAATAATTCACCACAAGGAGTTGGGTCATCATCAGATATGGCCGACAAAGCAGGTGCTGATGTAAATCAATGAAACATTCCATCAAGCACTCCCCGAGGAGTAAGGTTTGCATTGGAGTATACTTAACCAGGATACTCTACTCTCTGCAACATAGGGTGGTAGGAGTTCCTCCTTTGCTGTAGCAAATAAAACTCAAGGACGCCACATGGCTTATGTTGTGTTGGACTTCCGAAACCCCTACCAAGGGTTAAGTGAGCAGGGATCGGCAAACTTCTCGGGAGGTTTTGCCTCGCAGACCATGCCGGTGCCGCGATCATGACTGAGGTGCCTGGATCTTAACTGAAACATTCTGGCTGTAGTTTAGACCTTCCTTTGGGGAAAAGGTTTTACCTTGGCGTGGACCAAACGAGGCCACTCTGTTTTCTGAGACACAAAGGAGAAGGAATCTCTCTTTTGTTGTGGCAAACAAAACTCTAGAAAGCCGCATGTATTATGTTGGGTTGGAGTGCCGAAACCCGCACTAAACGTCAAAATTGGTAGAACGGGGACCAGCAAGGCTTTCGGTAGATGCTGCCTTGCAAATCTCTTGCTGCTAATCATGGTTGAGGTGCCGCCTACCTTGGCTGAAACATTCTGGCTGTGGTTTAAACCTAAAATCGCAGGAAGGGCAATTAGTATGCCTGATTACTACGGTGTCGGGGGCCAACAAACCCGCGAGCAGCTGTTGTCTTACAACCGATACCTGTGTGTTAAAGAACCAGAAGTGATGTTTAGACGTGTGAGTTGGGTAAGGGCTGATGCTCTTAGTGGGCTTCGGCCTACCAACTCATTGAGCCTTGTCTTCCATTGACTGTCGGAAAATTGCATACAGGGGGGACTAGAAGGCCCGAACTCTTAAGCAAGGGGTTCGTCTATAAGGCTAAAAATACGAGATAGCAAAAATTTGTGACCTGTGTGAGTCTGGTAAGTGACTTACCACACGAGGGCGCTGGCGAATTGGATTTAGTCCATCATTAGATAAGACCGTCAAGGCCGGTGTTGCTGTAAATCGATTCCACAACTGTTTTGAGAACTTCTTTGAGAGCATGCCGGTTATCGGGCGCTGATAACCCTGGAGGGGCTGTTGTTTTGCAACCGATACTTGTACTGTGTAAATCGATTTCACAACTTATTTGAGAACTATAGAGCATGCCGATTTTCGGGCGCTGATAACCCTAGAGGTGCTGTTGTCTTGCAACCGATACTTGTACTGTAAGGAACCTGTAGTGAGCGTTAGGCGGGTGCGTTGATTTACGAGCAGATGCTCCTAAATGGGATTCGTTCTACTAATGCACTAAGTTTTATCTTAAATTGAGTGTGTGGGAAATTGCATACAGAAAGAGGTTAGAAGGTCCAGCTTTTCAACAAAGGGTTTGTTCATATGGCTACTACCATATGACAAAGGCTGCCGTTTGTGTGAACCTTACTCGTATATTTATCCTGTCTTCTTCAGACATACATATGTATTTATTTAAAACTTTTGGACCTCAGCTTAAAACAATTAATTGGCTCTAATTTAATTTGCGAGCTCTAATTTAATTTGCAAGCTCTAATTTAATAAATTGTTTTTTTTTTTTTTTTGTTTTTTTTTTTGTGTTTGCTTAAACTCAACCTTCAAAACAAAATCGTTGTTGTAAAAATTTAAGCAAGAAAATCACTCAAGTGCGGCTCAGAGGCTTTTCAAAATATTACTTTTTAAGTGTTTCTATTTCAAGCATGACAGAAATTGACAAAAGTTTCTTGTCAATCGGTTTACGCCAAATTGACATACATACAATTTTAAACTATATCACTGCACGTGTTGCAAATAAATTGAGAAAATTATGAAAATCTAAAAACAAATATTAAACTAAAAAAAAAAAAACTGAATACTATTTTTGTGTTTTTCTTAAGAAAAAAACTTGTTTTTATTTATTATTAGAGCGTAGAGTTTTTTTTCTTTTCTTGAAATAAAATCAATGGCATATAAAGAAGTAAGATGTATGGAAAATTGTCGAGTTGCCTTTTTATTGAAATTAATTTATAATTTTAAACAATATTTAACTTATAAATATAAATTAAAGTTTATAATGCAATTTACACAATGCACAAGTGAGAAACTCGTGTAACAAATTTTTATGAAAATCAGTCGGTGTTTTGTCTCTCGCCTGTGTTCTCTAACCAGCACACAGTGTTGCCAGAAATTTTTATAGAAAAATCTTCTCTTTTCAAAAAATAAAAAAGTCTTAATTTTAGCTAAAAAATCTTAAATGTTTTGCATTATATACGAGTAGTTAATTATTACAAAGAGATGTTTACTTTAACAATACGAAAAACCAATTCAATCAAATATATTTCAAACATTAAGAAAATAGGGTGGTTCAGTAAAAACGCACTGTTTTAACATAGTGTCATTATATTTTTGTGCAAGGGGAGCCACGGAATTTTGGCAGTTCTCACATGTACTTATTCTTAATATTAAAAATGAAGTGATTTACAAAGGAATAAAGCGTTACATTCTATACACTGATTTTAAAAAATACACTCTTACTAAAACACCCGATAGCCAATAGCTTGATGTGATTTAGACAAATATCAAAATAATTTAGATTTTTATATTGCGCAACTAATTACTTCATATTTTATTCTTGTGTGGTTTTGGCCATAATTATAATGTTCATCGACCCTCCTCCTATAAAAAAAAAACATTTTTTTTTATCATATGTTGCAAAATACTGCATGTCGTGCTGCATATTTCCAGCAAAAATTTTTCTTTATCTTTACTCAAAAATCAATGTTAAAATCAACGCAATACTTGTTTCATCGCATGTATTTAACACTTCATTTAAATTTTTCAAGTTACCCGTGTATGTCTATTTTCTTAATTAATTTTGTTGTTCATGCCTTTTAAACATATAAATTGCCAAAATAAACTAAAAATATAAAATTATTTTTTGGGACTGGTAATAGATACTTTAGTCATCAACGCTGTTCACTTCGAAATGCAACCTTCAAGCGGGCTTAAAATAATTTAATTAATTTGTAGAGAGAGAGAGAGAGAGAGAGAGTGAAATAGTCAACTAACCGCTAAAAGCAAAGAGAGGGAAATATTGTTGAGACAATAATATTATGATTTGATACAGTGATATGTGTAAATGGGGTTAACAATATTTTGTCAAGCAAAAGTTTAGTAAAAATATTATCATTTATAAAATTGTGTGAAAACATAATTCTTTATAATAATTCATAACTAATTATAATAATAATTTAATTTGTATACAATTAAAATGTACTACATTTTATATGTAATTCGATACAAAATTTTTCTTTTTCTTTTCAGGTATGTTTAAAGGCATTTGCTATTTGTATCACTAACTTTCTGGTAAGGTTTTGAAAACATATTTAATATGAAATCATACTTTTGGTCGCCTAAATCTTTTATTGAAGTGGACTTGTAGTCAGTTATAAAAGCGTAATTTTCATAACATGTACACTGAAAAGAACAGTCAATCCATCCAATTTGATTTAAGTACACTCATATTTAAAATTTCATCTACCTACGTCTTGTACGTTTTATTATTGCTACTTATATACATACAGTCAATGTTAATTAATGAAAAAGATAATGAGACTAGCATATCTGGTTTACTTCTTATTAACACAATGCTTTCAACCAGTGCTATCAGACAGTAAGGTTTATCTTTTTCTGGTTTTTTGAAATATTAAAAATATTTCTTAAAGTTTCTTTTCTATGAAAATAGACAAGAAATTTGTGTAGCTAATTTTTTTTAATATTTTTTGAATAAAATTAAACCAAAAACCCTTACAGAAAAATCTTCATGGACGAAAAAAGTTTCCTTTTAAAAAAATAATAGATTTTTTGAAAAAATAAATATGACAACCCTGCTTTTAACTTTTTTTCTCTCCCTCTCTCTCTCTCTCAAAGAGATAAATGTCAAACTGCATATATACTCGCATATAGGGTATCCCATAAATAGTGGTCCAAATGAATTGTGTGGATAGTCCCGTAAATAGTGGCCCAAAAGAATTGTGTCGATAGACGAAATCATACCCTATCAGAATACCCAAGTTTATGTCTGTAAGTGTTACGGTTTTCGATATAATCGCAATTTTATGAGTTTTGAGCAAATGCAGCTTCTTTCTCAGATTTCTTTAAGCCGTTTTCTTTTTGAATTCTTGCACCTGATAAGATGTTCAATGAGTCGTATGCTTCAATTTTATAAAAACACGTTCTCAATTTTTCGAGGAAAGACCCAGAAAGTTGCAATTGAGATCCTACATAATTTTTTCATTTATGTTTAAGATACTGTCATATAAAAAAACACCACGACGTTCGTGCCCATTAGCTTTGAAACTTCTGTATTTAATGCAGATTTTGAAACAAAAAGATTTGTGCCAAAATATTTAACAGTGACTGTAGATATATAAAAAAATACACCTAAAAGAAACGCCCCACGCTATTCTATTCAGCAACTAAAAACCTGCAGGAAGCTTGAAAAGTGCTACTGTGTTGCACAAAAATCGTGCAAACTCAGCAAAATGTCCAAAAAACTGTCAAAAATTAAAAAAAAAAAAAATGGTCAATAACCGACAAAAATCTACAAAAACCAGATAATTGCCCGCATAGCCAACATAGGCAACACTATTTTCTATAGCGGAATATCAAATTCCTCAACAGTACGTACTCTATGTAACAGGGCATCGACATCGAGATTGTTGGCCGAGTACTGTACCAAATCAGCCACCGAGCATACCCATACTTAAGCTTGTTTTTTTTTTTTTTTTTTTTTTTTTTAAATTGGACCAGTACACAGGGGATGACCCCTACATATGCAGTGCATTGTACCAGAACTAGGAAAATAGGTTGTGAGGAGGGGGAAAGAGGGAGTAGTGTTTGTGAACATTTGACTTGAACCTTCCAACGTTATAACAGACAGGAAACACGTCTGCAGGCAAATTATTCCACAGACGAAGCGTTCGACTGAAAAACGAATTCTCTCTGTAATGCGTAGTGCGATTCCCCGGGCGATCGACCACAAATGGATGAGCTCTGGACGATGAGCGCGTGCTACGTAAAAATGTGCGAGTTTCGGGAACAAGATCCCTAATCTCGTCAGAGCAAAATCCATTGTAGTAACGATAGAACAGAGTAACGCACCCCACACTGCGTCGATGCTCCAGTGAGTCAATGGAGTTGGATACCCTACTGTCACCGATGAGCTTCTTCGCCCTCTCCTGCACACGGTCGAGTAACCCCAAAATAGACTTTGAGGCACCGGCCCAAACATGAGAGTTGTATTCCATTTTCGGTCGGATGTAGGTGGTATAAATAGTGAGGAGGTCGGATGGAGTGAAGTAAATCTTACACCGTTTCAAAAAACCAAGACACTTGAATGCTTCTTTGGAGACATGAAAAATGTGTTCAGTCCAGCGAACATCACACTGTATCTTCATTCCAAGAACATCAAGAGCATCCGATTCCTCAATACTTATACCATCCATGAGTACAGATGAAGCAGCACCTGCGGTCGTTTGCTTGTGTGTTAATAAGCAACATTGGGTCTTACGAGCGTTGAAGGCGACTCTGTTTTTACGACCCCATTCGGAGATTAATAGAAGGTCACTATTGAGTGAATCATTCATGTTTAGCCTCTTGGCAGCGATCTCTGATAGGCTGGGCCTATAGCTAAAAGAGTACGAATGGCAAATATGAATATATTATGCTAGTGTGTGTAGCTTAGAAGTGCTGTTGTCTAGTAACAAATACCTGAAAAGTAAAGAACCGGTAGTGAGTGTTAGGGGGTGAGTTGGTTTAAGGGATGATGCTTTTAAATGGGCTTTGGCATACGAACTCACTGAAATTTATTGCCTGGGAAATTACTTACAGGAGGGATTAGAAGGTCCAAGCTTGCCAGCAAACGATTTGTTCATATGGAATTATTGAGCTATGGTTTCAATGTCGTCGCCATACATCCATGATTCGTCATAAGTTATGACCTTTTTGAGTAAATCTGGATCGTCGTTGACGACGTTCAACAGCTCCTGAGCAATGTCAATGCGACGTTTAGTAAAAAATCGAACAGCACACCAAAACACAACTAACCGTTTTATCTGTCAAAAACAAACTAATAATCCAATATGGCTGATATTGCCAATTACACTTGTGTACCAACATAACAAAAAAAAAAAAAACAAAAAAAAAAAATGCGTAAATCGAATGTACGTAACTCACGAAATTAGAAAATAACGGTTATTTTTCGACCAGACGCTGTATTTGCTATTACTTTCCTAAAAGATGCTTTTAACACGGTTTTTTAAGCTCTTGGGAAAGATTAGATTAATAAAAAGAAAAAATTTAAACCTTTGTCTTTGTTGTGTTAAAATTTATTGTAAAAATTTTCTAAAAATTTATGATGCAATCTAGGTATTTATTATTTATAAGATTATTTTGCCGCCAATAAATTAAAATATGAAAAAATTACACCCCTTCATTTTTTTTTTAATGCAATTTCAAAATTATTTATTCCTTCTTCGACTTGAATTTAAAACAGTTAACGTTTTTTTTTTGCGTTTAGCCAGCTGACGAAATCGCAAATATTCCCTCATTTGGACATTGACCGCTTTTGTGATAATTGGTTTTATTTTATTTATTGAACCATTCCAATATTCGCCAAAGAAGTCTTTGCCTTTTTTTTAACTGCAGAAAGACCATTCTTAGTATTAAGTTCGACTTGATTCAAGTTAAAAATTCTCATTAAAAACTGTTCACCGCAAATGTTTGTTTCTGAAAACAATTTATGCATTTATAGAATATTTTTTTCTCATTCTTTTGATTTGTAATGGGCGTCAGCAAACATTGTTTGATACCCAACTAATTGCGATTTAATTTCAACAAACACACAAATTAACCCAAATTTTTGTGAATCGAAATAAAGTGAAAAAGTATCAATGAAAAAAAAGTTAGTCATAAATTACAGCAGTGTTATCTAATTAGAAATATCTTGTTAAAAACATTTGATCACCTTACAAAACTAATTTGTTGTTTATTTTTCTATTTTGATTGTTTTTTCTTTTTTGTAATTCATTAAGAAAAATTTATTTGAATTTGAAATTCAAAGCGTTTTTTAAAAAAATCGTTTAGCTGAAATGAGATAAAAAAAAGAAATATTGAAATAAACAATTTGACATTGACAATGATTCAGAGAAAAAAATGTTAATGATAAAAAATATTTAAATAAATTTTGTTTTGTTCATTAAAACGTTAGACAGATTATTGTAATATTTTGCTTAAAAAAAATACAATAATATTCCATTAAGATTTTATTTTTGAGATTAGAAAAAGTAACAATGAAGATGTATGTATGTATTTTGTTTTTTTATAATATGTAGAAAAGAACATCTGTTGTTATGATAAAAAGAAGCGAAAAGATGCGGATTTTATTGCTGGCAATTTGTGTGATCAGTCCCAAAAGTATTGGTCGCGTGACTAGTCACTGTGGTAGTAAATGTAGTTTACTCCAAAGAACATCTATTAGTGAAGTGAACTCATTGCTTAAAAGTTATGTTGGCAACTTGCGTTCTTGAAACCAAAAGTACTTGTCACGTGACTGGTCATTGTGATGATAACTTGTATACATACAAAAGAACATATGTGGCCATGAATAAGAAGTAATAAAATATACCAAATATTTTTATCTACAAGAGTTTTTCGCTATTTAGGTATTTGGTGCCAAAAGCACTTGTCGCGTGACTACTCACTGTGATAATAAATGGTTAACATACAAAAGAACATATGTTGTCACAATGAAAAAGTGAAAAGTCATGTCAAATATATTTATTATATGTGCTACTAGCTATATATGTTATTGATGTGAAGAGTTCTTGTAGCGTGACTAGTCACTGTGATAGCAAATGAGGTAAAAAAATACACCTGTTGTCATGAGCAAAAAGCTAGGGAAGGAAGGAAGCTAGGCAAAACTTAATGCCTCCAAGTGCTGTACATAGTTTGTGCTCTTGGTTGCAAAACTGCTTGGGGTGTTTATTGCTTATTTAGTTTATTATTAGAAATGCGGCTAGCTATTGGTCTCAAAAAAACCTTGTCGCGTGAGTGGTCACTGTGATGATAGATGTGATGCGAATTTCATTCCTTATAAGCGCTGCTTATTGCCCCGCCAAAAGTATTCCTCGTGTGACTCGCCACTATGAAAATCATGGTAATTCCAAAAAAGCATTCTGGACATAAATATTCAGCAATTTTAAGCCGTTATATTATACGTTGCCGACTGCTATCAGACAGTTTTTTTTTTTATTTTTTTTTTTTTCTTTATTTACTGTTTTTTTTATTAAATATTTAAAATATTTGCTATGATATAAGATTTCTATCAGCTTAAAAGTCACACGCTAACAAGCTATTTCTTCATCTCTTAGAAAAACCAACATAAATAATACTTTAAACGATCATATTAAGTTTAAGTTTTTATTTAAATTTAATCTATACAGTTAACAATTTAAAACCGAACTTTTTATATTTTACTGAATAAAAAAAAATTTAAATGACAATAAAAAATTGTCTGTTATACATTTTGAAACACAGTTATTTTTTCCGTTAGAAGTGGGCGTAAAAAGTAGACATACTCAAATTAAATACTAGCAAAGTTTAGTAATTCTTTTATTACTATTTGTTTTTAATATAAAGTGAAGATAATAAACAACATAAAAGATTATATTGTTCGACTAAATGTCACCTCCAGATTTTTAAATGCGTGTAAGTAAGAATTTAAATTATGTCTTAAATGGCTGTTAAATCATTTACATTATTATCAATCGATGTCTCTTGCAAATGAATTGTTGGCTTTAATTAAAAAATGTACAAATAAATAAACTAATTTAATTTATTGGTTTCCAACAAAAAAAAATAAAATAAAATTATCATAAAAAAGCTATTTATTGGCAAAATGTGTCAAAATCTTTAAACACCCTCTACAAGACGTTAAGCCTAGAGTTTGATAGTTCGCGAACGAACTAGTACAATTGAACTATTCACTTAAGGCAGCTAAGCGAGCCGATCAATTCTGCGCGGTCTTTTAGCTCAATAGTTCATGTTTCTTTCTTTTGTCTTTGTTTTCTTTTCGTTCATGTTTCTTTTTTTTTTCTTGTATGTATTAAAAGGTTGTGGCTAAATTTGAGGTAGAAAATATAAAATTTTGTTTAACAAAAATGTTGTTATTTTTTTAGAATTTAAATAGATAGTTTGATATGAAACGAAAAAAAATATGAAAACAATCGAAATTCATCACACAAAAAAAATTATAGTAAATATAGGTCGTAAAGCAGCTCTGGGCTGGGGAACAGCTCTCGCGTCATCGTAATTATTTCTTAAGTGCGGTCAGGCTTGTTGTTGTTGTTTGGACTTCCAGAGTTTTGCGTCTCACTCTCATTGGTTAGCTGTCTACCTCAACTAACTGTATTAGTTTACAGTTTTTGTGAGGTATTTCGTTGTTAACCATGCGGCAACTTCCTATGCGAAGGCATAGGTCGGTACAGTTAGTCACAGCGCCGCAAAAGAAATACTGTTAATACCATCGTGGGCATAAGGTCTACGTTACTCCACCCATGCTGTGCATCCTATACTTTGCAAATTTATTTGCAACTGTATAGTTATAAACACAATACAATAGTAAAAATAAAATCAACAAAATTTTTGTTTGGAAAAATAATTTGTATGCATATACATAAATATCAAAAATATAATCTTGGATATCGTAGTTTGCTGTTGTTTAAAAAAATAGTTGTGTTCGATCAATAATTACTTTTACTAAACTTTTGTTTGAATCCACGAATACCTTTACAGGTCTGCATTCAAACAATTTATTAATTGATTCAACGAATTTCGTTATTAAACACGAAAAAAAAAATTTTTGTGTGCACAACTATTTAATTTTTTCCCTTTCAATATAATTATTTGACGCCTAAATATTACTTACTTTAAAAATAATCTTACTTTTAATATTTCTTCTTGAATTAATAATCCATTTATTTATACGGATTTTGTTTTTCTTTTTGTTTCATGAAAGCTGAAACAGAGCCGTTCATTGGAAATACTTTTATACACGGGACGCTGAACTATTGAACTAAACGAAAGACATATTTCATGGAAAAGAGCTGAATTAAAAAGAGCATTCTCTTAAAAGAGCTCATGAAGCCAACGCTATTTAAGCCTATCTCTATCTATCTCTCTTTGTGTCTTTGAGAAATATATTATCATAACCGAACGCCGAGCTTTGTCTAGCATATTACATACATATCTTCGATGATGTGTGCGAAAAATTGGGTCGATTGAGAAAGACCAAAATATGCCGTTATTGAGTCAAAAATTTTTTGATAGCTTTTGGGATGAGGGAAAAAAGTTCTACCAGGACATATTAAAAAAAATTATTTTCGGGGCTCCAAATTTAAAACTTTTTTACTTTTTCTCAACTTTTATTTTATTATTTTTTAATCTAAATTCATTCTGATATACCTCTTATCAAATCAACAATCAAATTATTATTATCCAGCCTAATTATGAATATTCTCAAGGAATTTATTTCTCACGGAATATATTCCTCACTGAATTTATTTCTCACTTTTCTCTATTCAAATTAAAGAGAAAAGCACAACTTTTGTTAACATGACTGAAGTAATAGAAAAGTTGATCTCCTATGATTTAGTGTTTTTAGTGAATGGAGAGAAGCAAATAATAAAAAAAGAAACGTAATTATTTTTTGTTTATAATTGGAGAAAAGTGAAAAAACTCCTACGGAATTTTCAATTGTAATTAGGCTGATTATCTTCATTAGAAAATGTAGAATATATGGAACAAGAGGGCGAAGTAGTTGCACAGGCCTTAGACGACATGCGTTCACATAATGTGCTACTGTTCGGTTCAGCCAGTCAACGAAATGGAGTTTCTTTGCCAACTTCTCTTGGTATTTTGTAGTATTACTTATTTTGGGCGATTAGTGGAAAAAAGGAAATAAAATATTCTCACAAATTAGAAATTTGTAACAAATAGAACGCTGTTCTAGTTAAAAGATTAACTGTTACAAAAAAAAACTAAATACATTAATGGACAAATACAAGCAACTGAAAAAATGTGTACAATATTCTCAAAGCCTTAAATTAATTGTTGATCGTACAAAAAAAAAAAAACGTTCTTCACCGTAGAATGCAAATACCAACTAAAATCAAACTGTTGCAACAGTGATAAAATACAAGATGGCGCCAAAGCCTTCCCATTTGATCAGCACAATGAAAAGAAATTAGCCATTCCTATTGTTGGGGCTTCTACAGTATCTACTATAGCACCAATACTTCACTTATCTAGTGATGGAGCATATCAGCCAATTCCTTCAAAATTGCAAGCTGATATTGCACTAAAAATGGCTGACACATCGGTTTAACTATAAAACGCAGTGGCACTATCTGTCGAAAATTGGTCGAAACCTTCGTGGGTTCATGCACAACAACTTTTCTGAAGATCATCACATGTACTATATAAAATTGTACTTATATACAAACGATTCTCGAGTAAAAACTATAAATTTGTTCCACCAATTTTCAGCTTGACATTGACTGTTTATTTAGCAGTGCAACAGATTTTCTCTCTTCTTTATAACTCGTGATAAATTTCATAATTTTAAATTGCAAGAAAATGTTAAAATTTTTAAATTATTATTAAAAACAAAATTATGAAACCATTTTCAAATTTAAGACGTTTATAGTTAAGCTGTAATTATTATAAATAAAGTTGACAACAATCACGTTTTACAAAATAAATTCAATTATACTTTTCAGATCTGTCTCTTTGTTCTAATGACAAGCAGATGAATAATTTATTATTTGCTTAAGAAATTAACAATTTTGCTTAAATTATTTTGCTTATTATCAAATAGTTAACAAAAATGAAGATGTTTCTCCTTTATTTAAAAAATTAAATATTAAAATTTTGCTTAATTTAAACAAATTAATGAATTCTGTAATTTCAATTGATGGAAAATTATTTTCACGTTTGCAACTTAAGTCTTGCGTTTTATTTGTGTTTGTTTTTTTTTTTTCTTGTTTTATTATTTTAACTCTAATGATTGCCAGAAGCTGGTCTGCTGATGCCATTTTATCATTGATCTATTCTAAAGGAAGTTAATGACACGTTTTTAGTTTTCTTATTGTTACATTGTTGTTGACTTGAGTGTGGGAAGTTTATGTTTTCGCAGTAAAAATGAAAAACAAAATGAAAACTTAACATTGAGAAGGCGAAGAATTTAATGAATATTTAAATTGTAGTCTTAAATTTTCTTATAAAATAAATCTGCAGTTCTGTTTTCTGTACACATAAATACTTGGGAAAACGATAAATACGATTTAATATTAATTATTTACTAAAATGTTTGCAAACCTTGTGTCGTTGCTTCAGGAAAATTCTGGCAAAAACCTAAGCAAGTGTTAACTGTTCTAGCTAATAATATTTAAGAAAACAAATTGCTATTCTCATCAAATACAACTTAATTTTATAAATTCTGTGCATTTTATCTCTATTCAATTTCTTATTCAACTCAAAAACTTGAAAACAATGTGTCTACCTGATAACATACATATAGCGTGATTGATATAAGACTCCACTAAATGGCTCATCGAGACACTGTGTTGAAGCCAAAGAACATTGCACAAAATCTCTTGTTCGTTTTGCTAGCTGTCACTATTTCACATTAGGAAACTATGACCTGTACATAGCACGAAAGTAGAATAACGTAAATCTAACTTTATACACACAATGTGATGTTTCCACAGCGCAGGCAGGGAGACTTGATTGAAAATTTGGTATTGAAATCACTCAAAAAATTGAGTCCATTTCATATAAAATTTCTAGACAAGTTGCTTGCTTGTATTGTTTAGACATAACATAAATGTATAAATAATAATTGTTGCTATAATTCTTTTTTCTTAATAATTCTCCAACCTTTGCAGTTTTGTGTATTGAGTGTTACATTTTTTTTTTACAATACTTCCTTATTAAGCTTTTTTATTTAAAACTCAATACGCTGTTATTTTCGCTATTCTAAATGTATAAAAGTTTTGTAAATTTGTGAAATTTTGCTGTATTACGAAAAATTTAATTTATTTATTTCACAAGTTTTTTAAGCCGTGAGGGCGAATAAACGTTAACAATATTCAACATAGCACTTAACGTATATATACATAATTCGTTGCTTAACTTTAATTAACTAAATTAATAATGCATTCTGAAAAGAAAGAAGAGAAAAAACCCGTTTTCCTGTTAATCGGAAACGGAAGCCCTATTGCATGACAACTGTAGATATGAGAAACAATGATTTTAAACCACATTAAATCCGTGGTACTGATTGTTATCCACAATTTAATTAAAAAATTGTAGTGTGTTGTTAAAATACATCTGAATTTTAGTTATACTTCGTTTGTATTGCTAAAACTTATAAAATTCGTATGAAACTGTATTGAGTGTTATGTTGTCAAAATTTATATATACAGCTTATCTCTTTCCACCATCAGTGAAATGAAATTATATCTTTATATGAATTTTATTCCAACAAAATTTTTCTTTCAGGCTCACCAAATATTACTCGTAGATTAAAATATTCACTGCATTTTTTATATATCTGAATAATAACTTAAAATTGTTTCTGGCTTTGTCCTGGAGGGTGCCAGAGAAAATCGTAGAAAATATTTTATTTATATTATAGTTATAGTCTCTACCACAAAAGAAGCAAGCGGCTTGTCTGAAAATTTTGTATTGAAACTAATAAAAAAAATTGTATAAAACTGTATTGAGTGTTACGTTGGCACATATTTATATACAGTTTATCTCTTCATAATACCAACAAAATGAAATTTTATCTTTATATGAATTTTATTCCAACAAAATTATTCGCTTAGGCTAACCAAGTATTGGGTTAAAAGTTTCACTGCACACTTGAGGGCCGCATTGGAAATCGTAGAATATGTATTATTTTTTTGTGTTATTATTAGTATTATTTTATACTGGTGGCTGGGACATAACAGGGTTTATTTATTTGTATTACAGTTATAGTCTCTACCACAAATAAAAATTTTTTTTATATTTGTTTCATTTATTTATTATCAACTACTAACTGTCAACGGCCCGATCTTACCCCCCTCCTCAACAAAAAGTTGCTCATATGGCAAAAATTGCTACTTGTGTGAGTAATCGTCCATCGTCCGAATTTGTCCATCATTAGATAAGGCCGTTAAGGCAGGTGCTGATGTAAATCTTTTTAACTACTGTATGTATTATTCGTTTGGTATTCATACAATGATTAGGGAAGCCTCTATGAAATGTCGTCAGCTAGGAAGCTTGAAAAACAAGCTGTGTTGTGGTATCAATTTTAGAAGCTAATAAAGTAAATAAACTCAATTTTGAATTTTTCAAATTATTTGAAAACACGTATGCGCATTAAAAAGAACTTATCATTACTAAAAATCTTACTTATGTTGCTTAATTAACAATTGAAATTGATTTCAATTGTCTGCTTATATAAACATAACAATTTCAAAAGCTCATAATTTACTTTTTCTCCTGGAAAACTATTTCTGTTTCTTTGAAATCAAAAAGAAAAGCAACACATTCAATTACTTAACAATGCAGCATTATTGTTTAACATTAAATTTCCAACATATCTATATACATACGAGTATTGTACTATACATATAGAAATATAGTAATTGCATTTGAAAATAATGGCAGATATACTCACTCGTACTTATAAATATGCGAATGTTGTAAAATACATTAAATTATATTTTTCAATACAACTTTTTCTGCTCATTTGAAGCAGATTAGATAACAATAGAAGGCGGTTAGGCCACAACTCTATAACCCGTACGTACTTACGGAGTACTTGTCAGCCGGGTTTTATCTTTTCGCAAAAAGCAACAAAATAAGAAAACATTTTCAACGGCAGCAAAAACTTAAAAGGAAAATGCAGCAATTGGCCATAAAACAATGGTCTGTTTGAATGTGCGTGTCATTGGTATTGCCAATGTGGAGATAAACCTACCAACAGACACATGAACAAACACTTACACTCCATTTAGAAGAAACAGTACTTAAGACCATGCAACAGCTGAAGTCTTCACTTGGCGATAAAGAAAAGCCACAAAAAACTTAAAAGCTGCTTTTTAAATAAGATGAACTTTATTTTGTTCGATTTAAAGATTTTTACATTAAATGGTGCTTGCTGCGCATTAAATAGCCGAAAGCGCTCCGAAAGAAAAGGCTTCGGTGGCAGCATCTAATGCCTGCTGTTTTGTTGCACACTGTGAAATTTATCACTTTCATGTGTCATTTTGTTGAACGTTGACTTGCTAGTGTTGTATTCACTCGTTTCCTATTACATATGGCAGTGGGTTAGTGCGAGTACATTTCAAATTGTTGTTAAGTTGTGATATTATTTTTTTTATATTTTTTTCGTGAAAGGAGTAGTTTTAAAGTGTTTAGGAGCTTTTGAAGGTGCAGCTAAGATGGGAAAGTTAAGAATGCTTTGTAAAAGCATTGGCTTTAAAATACGTTTAATTAACGAACATTAAACGTTTTTGTATTAACTGCTTGCCAGCATGCGACTTAAGTTGCGGTTCAACCGAATTTATACTTATTTAAAGTGGCTAACTGTATTCAGAGTTAGGCTAAATTTGCTAACTGTTAGCTCATCATTATAAAAACATATGGATCATAAAATTTCTCTCGTTTAGTGCTGAGTTTATAAGAAAGAATTGAGCGCTAAAATTATTAAAAATCTCTCCAGACTTAGAAACAAATATATATGGCTGAAGTGGCAATATATTGGGGACAATAATTTCTTCTGGAATTATATAGTTTTTACTGATTTATACAAAATAGTATTCTTATGATATTTGTATAAAAAAAAGAATGTTCTAATTAACTGTATTATAGAATTTAGCAGTTTAACAATATTATAACATTAAATACATGTAGTATTAATTATAGTTATTATAATATGTTCATTCCAAATAATATTTTTATTATTCTAACCAACCATACCGTTGTCGTGAAGAAGAGTATTACTTTCTCTTAACAATGATATTCATGTCATAACTTAGTTATTTATTAACATATTCAAAGAAAGCATTAGATACAAATAATAATCACCGCTATCGTGAATAATATGAGAAATATTTGTTCCCATAAAATTTTCAATTCCCAGGAAGCGAAAATTGCTATCGTGAATTTCATGCGAACTCTTGTACGTGCTATCACTACGCAGTGAATGTAAAATGTGTAAAGCAGAGTAACAAATATATCAAACTCTCAGTGCAGTGAAGAAAAAATGGGAAAATTTGTTTAATTGAAATCAAAATAAAATGTGTAGAATCGGAGCATTAATTGCACTAGAGCAAAAATAGTCTCTACAACATGGAATTGCTCGTAGACATTTACGAAATCACTAAGACATTGGAGTTACCCGATATATCATAAAATAATTATTCTATAAACAAATTATATTTGTACATAGCTTTCTTGTTTTAGATCTATTCAACATTGTGGGGTAAATAAAGCCGCATTTATGTACATATATTCTAGAAGTGATGGACAATAATATTCCAACAAAAAAAAAAACATAATTTGGAACAACACTAATAATAACATTGTGTGCCGGCCTACGGTTCTTTGCAGAAGGTGTTTACTAGAAAGCCCAGAGGATACGATTTGTTGATGCCACACATCCAAGAGCCTGCACTATTTAACTTTTCCGTAGTCCTACATTTACACCAACTCAAAATCTAGTAGATTTGAATTAAAATCTACAACGAAATCTATATCGTTTACACCACCATTTTTTTTGGCATCTAGCAAGATTTCATTTTCACAAATATAATTTATGTATGCGGGTTTGACAAAACAATTTTATCAGAGGCTGAATACACCAACATTAAAGTGTATATTTTTATTGCCCAGAGACTGCATACCCGATATAAAAGTGGAATTTTTGTTGCAGCGTAGTATTTTTAAGGACTTTTTGAACAAAATCACGGTTGCATCATTTGGTACTGAGTAGATTTCAGGAGATTTCATCGAAATCTACTCAGAAAGTAGATTTCATTTTGTATGGAAAATGTTCTACTAAATTTGGCTTGGTGTAAATAGACTGTAAGAGAATTCCAAAATTCAGTCACCACGTCATTAGGGGTTTGTTTTTACAAAGTTGCAAGCAATGCACCTGAAACCTGTCATTTTGCATCTTTAATTCGTTAATTTGATAATTTGTTAATAAATCTAGTCCTAAAATAGCTGAATATAAGCTTTCACACTTTAATTAAAAGAAATAATTACTAACATGATGAATACAGTCCGCCAACAAAAATTATGTGAACAAATCAAAGGGAAGAACACAAATAATACGAGGGAAATAAATGCGTACGATTAAAGGCCATGTTACACTATCATACACAATCGTGCGATCTACTAAATAAAGCATGTGTGCTGAAAAAGTACAAAAAATGCAACCGTGTGAAAAATATGAGAATATTGTTGGAATCTCGATAAAAAATTTAAGTAATGTATAATTATTATATTAATAAAAGTTTTTAATTATTTTATTGTGTATATAAATTATTTCAATTATACTTGTATAATAGTGTGGCCTACAACACCATTTTGAAGCGATTTTTTTAAGTCGGCCAGACTTTTGAAACAATGAATCGTACGATCGTGTAGGATAGTGAATCGGGGCCTAAAGTGAATTTTGGCCGAATGTGAATTTTTTTTTAGTGTTATTATTCCAAACTGAATTGCACATAGAAAATGTGAAATCATTTTTAGGAAAAACATACTAACGATTGCAATTTTGGGAAATGGGAAATTTTTTTATGGGAATGACTGTTTACGATAGGGGTAAACAAGGTGCATTAACGTCTACACGGCGGCAGCATTAGAGCAAAATTACAACAATACAACAAAACCAGGTATGTGGTAAGCTATGTTGGCCAAAAATATTTGTAACCTTTTTGACAGTTATAAACTATGAATGTAATTTTTCTTTTTGTAAATTTTATTTGAGTTATTCTTATGTTCACAAAATAATTTTTATATATTTAATTCAGGATAAAACACTAAATTCACTTCCAAAAATGTAAACAATACACTTGACGTAAATGGCTTACTATATTGCCAGTAGCAAAAAATTGTCACATGCCATAGCGCTGACACCATGTAGATGTTAATGCACCTTGGGGGTGAATTTGAAGATGCTGTCAAAAAACAAATATGTATAAACACTTTTCTTGCTGCTCTCTGCGCATGATTATCTCATTAACATACTTACAGATGGTGAATGTTAACTTCTAAACAAGTCTAAGTCAGCTAAAGTGTAAATTATCTTAAAAAGATGACTGGTTTTTGTTTTAATTCCTCTTTCACCACTTCAGACTGCCACGCGACAAGTACTTTGCGAGACACAAATGTCCCAAAGTCTGCAACATAAAAACCAAATAAAAAAAACTGAAGTATTTAACAGTTTTCATTAGAAGATGTTTGAATTTCTTTTTTCTTTCTTATTTAGCGGATGTGTATCGTTATCGTCGTCAAGTGATTTTTCATTTTGTCCTGTCATTGGTTTGCCATGAGTTATCACATCCGTTACTTAAGTTGGCAGCAAATGTTAAAGTGTTTGTGTTTGTCTCTTGAATTTTCACAGCTGGTGTACAACGTTGTCGTTGTTGTTGTTTTGTTGTCATTATAAAAGCATATGGTCGATTCAATTATAAATGCTGTGCTTAAAGGCTTTTTTTCACTTCATAAAGATCTTTATTGGTTGGGTTGGATTGCTTTTGCCCCACCATATACTAAATGCTTATTAACTAAACAGTTATGACCAGGCTAGGCCAGGCTTGATGCCAGATTGCCTGGATAGTTTGTTGCTTTTTTGCTCTATGTGAATATCTAAATATCTGCATTTGATATAAATATCATTTTTGTTGTTGTGGTAGCTGTTATATTTTTTTCTTCGCAATCTAATGTTTAAAATTAATGTGTTTATGTGCAGCATTTTGAAATGTTTGTTATGTTAACTATGTACAGTTATGTCATTTGCCAACATAATATTCATATATTATGTTACTTAAATTAGTTGTTATGAAACAAATTAGAGTAGATTTTTAGATTTTTTGTATGATTTTATTTTATTTTATTTTATTTCAATCTGTGTCTTTTTTTTTCATTTTTTTTTTTTGCTGTTTTCAAGCTAACAAAATAAAACCATTTATAAGCTTTTTAACAGTTATAAAGAGTTAAGCAAACTTATGTCAAGATAAATATGTTAATGATAAAAATGTCATTACATATTTATTTAATTTGCTCATTATTTAAAAAGAAAAACGCGGCTAAACTATAATCCTGGGAATTAAAGACACAAAAAACTCTTTAATAATGTAATAGACGTTTAAGATCCAGATGTTGTTTGACTAAAATACATTTATCGTTTGTTCAATGACTACACTGTTCTAGATTAAAATCGCAAGACCTGAGAAAGAAGCCTGGTGGCTTAATAAACATTCAATAGACAATCAACGGCATTGCTCATGAAAACCAACACTTTATTGTACGGCTTTATTTTATAAAAGCTACTTTAAGAAATGTGCTTACTCAGTAAGAGTTTTTTTTTAACTAATATAGTTTTAAACAAAAGATTCCATTTGATTCAGAAGACTTATGTACTGTTCATAGAACACAGACGATCAAATCAGCCAAAAAATGTGTATAGGAATCACTTAAAAAATTAAGTAAAGGCCTATGACTGACCACTAAGTTAAAATACAGCTTATCAGCTTTGTCACATTCCGTACTTCTCGGTCAGCGCAAAGTATATTATTATTATTATTATTGGATGGGATATGGCCCTCATCGGCCATTTGCACTGCGACCAATGGTGATCTATTGTGCGTCCCTTGCCCCATTATGGGTTGAGTATGTCAAGAAAACGGACAAGCTCCATCATAGGGAGTGATATTAAGTCACATTCGCTTAACATATAAGCTTGTAGTAGCCTATATCTTCTGTGTCCCAGTGCTCCACATTGGGTGATTAAGTGCTCCATTGACTCCTCTTCATCACCGCAGAATCTGCAAATATCTGTGTTGGAAATTCCTATCCTATGCAGGTGCTTGTAGCAGTTATAATGACCTGTAAGTGCACCTGTCAATGTTCTGAGACTTTTCCTGTTCAGTTTTAGAGCACGTTCGGCTCTCTTTTTATCAAAGTTTAGAAATTTCTTGGAGTGTTCAAGACCAGCTGTCTCGTTCCAATGTTGCTCAACGATGGACACCGTCCATTTATTTATCTGTTCATTCAGGAGACCCTTATTGAAGCCAAAAGTTGGAGTGGGTCCAATAAAAGTCCCCTCTGCTCCTTTCTTGGCATAAATGTCAGCCATTTCATTGCCATGATGCTCTTCATGTCCTGGCACCCAGATCAGGGTGACCTGGTTCTGGCTTGCCAGTTCATTTAGCCTGTTGTGACATTCCAGTACTAACTTGGATGTGAAGACACAACTGCTCAGGGCCTTCAGCACTGATATGGCGCAAAGTATAAAAGTTGAGCAACTTTTAACTTTTGACGTACGTTGAGAACTTTGACAAGTATCAATTTATATTTTTTGCATATTTTCATATATATTTTTTCATTCAAAAATAAAATATTTTAAAAACAAATTGTGTGAGGTTTTGAGAAATATAAATCCAAAGACTTTAATCAAATTAAAGTAAAATGCAGTTGATTTTATAGCCGTTAACAAAGCACTGATTGTGCCAACTTCATACTTCGAATACGTTGATGTCAGTTGAAATGGGAGACGGACAAAGTACGACGGATTCTATGTACCCCTGCCTTAATTTTCATAAAAAATTTTTAGAAAAGAAAGAAAATTTTTAACAAAACTACTTTTTAATAAAAAAAAAACATACTTTTCTTTAATAAAAAGTACTTTTTAAAACAACCCAACTGCTGCGATGTTTCAGTGCGTCAATAGAGTTGTCAGCGATAAGCATTTTCGCTCTCTCTCTCTCTCTCTCTCTCTCGCTCTCTCTCTCTCTCTCTCTCTCTCTCTCTCTCTCTCTTGCATACCATTGAGTGACCACAAAATAAATCTTGAAGCATCGGCCCAAATATGAGAATGGTATTCTAATATCGATCGGTAATACTCGTAGTTGGCACAGTGAAGAGATCTTTTTCTTTGGGAATATTTAAAGAAAAAGTGTACATTACGAGTAGATCGCCAAGAACAACCCAGAAGATCTTACGCATATTTGGAAGGGTTCCCAAAATCGTATTAGTCAGATGGTATAAAAAAGTTGGAATATCATCTTACTAAGTGTATTGAGCTATGTTGAGATATAAATGGTTTTTAAAAATATTTTTTCCCTCCTTCAATATCAATCCGCCCTCATATATGCATAAATCAATTTAGCAAAAAATAAACAGCAGTCTTAATCAATAACTTTAAAATCGAATCGAAATAACAGTCAACTTAATTTTAATGCTATTACGCTTTAGAATCCAGCTTTTCACACCTTGCGAGTGAGCGAGGGAGTGGGGAGGTCAACACTTGAGGTGACAAAATTTCCGAATCCCCACAAACTTCAGCCAGCAAAGCAAAGCAGCTAAAGACAATAAATTAACACGCATATTGTCATTGTGCTGTTGTTGAAATAAAACACTTAAAAAGTATTAAAAGACCATTCATTAACTGCTTTTGGCAGTTTTGAACAAATAATATTTCTTTTCTTTTATATGTTCTGAAATGAAATTTGAATTAATTGCACTAAATAATTTTTGTGTTGAATAATATTTTTAATGTTGTTGTTTAATGTCGAAGAAATCGTGCTCAGGCATGACATATTGTCATGTGCGTATTTGATCAATTGGCTGAAAATCTCTTGAAAATTGTTGAAAAATCTACAACAAAAAAAAAAAAAAAATACAAACACAAACACAAAAGCAACAAAATACAGGCACAAAAACTGCCAAGTGCCACTTATTTTATGGATTTTTAATTTGCTGTTAAATACTGCACAATTCATTGTTTTTTTTTAGTTTAGTTTTTTAATAAAAAAAATTAAAACAAACTATATCAAAACAAACTGCGAATATTTTAAAATACTCGTATACAATAATATGTTTACAAAATTTTGTACAAGTGTTTGCTCAAGACTGCTCTTGTTTTCTAAAGCAAACAATGTTCAAGTACCCGAAGCGTTTTAGTACCCTACCAAATGCTTAATAACCCAACCTTGACACAAAAATAGTGCAAAGTAAGGAAAAGTTTTTTTTTTAAAATAAATTTGAAGAAATCCCTTTTAAAATGTAAACCTAAAAAAATAGTTCACATAGTAACGAAAATACTTAAACAGCCTCTCTTTTAAACACACACGTAGATTTTCAAGTGCGGTTTTGATATGGCGAAACCTTTTCAAAGACGGGAACTTTTTAAGAAAAATACTTTTCATAAAAAAAGCTTCAAAGTAGGGAGCTAATTCTGTCATTCGTGATCGAAATTACTATCGAGTAGAAAATAATTTTTTCGATATCGCGTAAATTTCTAATGATGTGACTCGTTACGTAACGAGTCGAGTTATCACTTCAGTGTTGCAAAATACTGACGAAATGTGTTTTATAACACTGCCGAAAATTGTCAACAAAAATCATATGTTTTGACAAAACAAGTTAAAATTTACGAGCAACAAATTCAATAAAAATAAAAACGCAGAAAAAATGGACCCAATATTATTATATTATGCATCATCGTCTGACTCCGACGAAATGGTTGCCCTTAATACAATAAAGAAAAAAATTAGGGGAAGTGAAGATTTGCCAAACAACGAGTAAGTGCAGTCAATATTTTGTTCAAATACATCCATACCATAAAGAATGTTTATTTCACAGTTTCAAGACACGATTTTTACCCACAAAGGAAACGTTGTTGGGCTAATTAAATTTTGAGGCACAACTTTCCGCCGCAGTTTCACCAAAAATTCAATTGGCAGCTATACTTGCGCTTTTGGCTTCATGAGGATTTCAACACTCCGTTGGAAATGATTTTTTAATGGGATTTAGCCAAAGTACTGTGTGCAAAATTACAAAGCGAGTCATCAATGCAATTTTCGGAGCAAGCTCTTGCCACTATTGGTTGGCATTATATTTTCCTCGCGCAGTATTGGGTAATACACCTTTTGCCAAGTCGGTATGTACTGCCACAAAATTTGCCAAAAATTTTTTTTTGTGTAAAATTAATTGCATTTACTGCTGACCTGAAATAAAAAATTATTTATACATTTAATTTTATATTCAAAGCAAATTTTGAACTTCCATTTCTCTTGTGTTTTTCTGTTTGGCGGGTTTTTGAAAGCACTTTTGCTTACGAGTACATAGTTGCATGGTTACACGCTATCGAATGCCATCATTAGAAATTTCGATACCTTTTACTCGATATCGAATGAGATAATCTCAAAAGTGTAAAGACTCGCACATTCCAGTAAAAACTCGCTCGTAAGCGAATGACAGAATTAGCCCCCAGCTCTTCAGAATAAGTACTATTTACATAAAGTACCTTTTAATATAATGCCATTTTGAGTAGAATATCTTTTAAAAAGTGACTTTTAAACTTAATTCCAATAATTTGTTATTGGAAGAATAGAAGAATGGAATTTATCAACGGCATAGAAAAATGTAATAATTGTATTTAACAGCTTCTAATATTGATACCAATTAAAAAAATTCTAAACAGCTTGTTTTCTATGTTTCCTAGCTGTCTATATGACGACATTTCATAGGAGCTACGCTAACGATTAAAAAACTTGGAAACCTTTGAAAGACTTTTTCAAGCATTCCACTTTATATCCTAATATTTTAAATACATTTTTGAGAAAAAAAAAAAGAAAAATGTTTTTATAATACCTGTCAAAACATAAAAAACAAGCATTTTCTTTTGCACGGTTGCTACGATTTTTTTATTATTATTATTTTTTTCTTTTGAGTTTTGACAGGTATAACACTTTTCCTTTTAAACAATTGAGTTTTATTCATTATATGAGCTTCTAACACTGATACCAATCAAAAAATTATAAACAGCTTGTTTTTTATGTGTTCCAGCTGTCTATATGTCGACATTTCATAGGTGCTACCCTTTTCATCAGTAAAATTTGGAAATTTTTAAAGTATATTCTCACACATTCAAATTTATATCTCAACAATCTAAAAAATTGTTAAGAATTTAAAAAGAAAAATTTTTTAATAATAATCTAAATAAATTGTTGAGAATTAAAAAAATTTTTTTTTAAATTGCAAGTTAAAAATTGTAGAAACGTTCATGATCATATTTTAAGGCGATTTAAGGTACATAAATTCTAGGTCTTATAAATCCTTAAAATATTCTAAAAGAAGAAAGTGTTTTTATTCTGATCAATCAAAGGGCTTTCAGACAATATTTCTTGTCTTTCGATTCGAAAGACAAGAAATATTGTCTGAAGTCAATAAAATTTGGTAAATTTGATAATTGTTCTTTCTTTGGCTAAGCTTAGAGCTCTTCTGCAAATTTGAATAGAGTTTGCATCCAAATACAAATACACAAACCATAACGAAATCAAAGTGTGAAATTAGTTGAAGAAACCATTTTTAAAAGAAATCTTTTACACTAAACACTACTTAAAAGTTTGCAAATGTGGTTGTTTTGACCCGATTTAATAAAAGTGTTTAACACAGTAATGCCTAACTCTTACAGCCTGGCCCACGATGTCACTCGGAATCACTCGCTCGCATAAATATATGCAAACCAAAAACAACATTTTAAACGTATTTATGCGAGTGATCGATGTTAAATCTAGTACATAAAATGAACTTTGAAAATACCTTTTATTAAATGAAATTCGTACGAGTATTATTGTAGCTTGAATTGTTTTGCAATATTTTCTGCATTTAAGAGCCATTATTACAACTGACGAATAGTTAACATTACTATTTTATCCTACAGATTTTTTTTTTTTTTTGTTATTACAAGTTAATATTAACCTGAAAACTTACTGATAACTTAACAGCAGGTTTATCCTCATGGTAAATTTCAAAGTTAACTTTAAGCACTTGAAGCTGCCATATTTTCCGCTTAAAATTTTGTAACTTCAGTTGTAAAAATGGGAAAAGTTTAATGGTGACTTTATCTTTCGCGTTAACTGATATTAAGGTTAACTATCAAGAACTTTATCGTTAGGTTGTAATAATGGCCCTAAAATATATACATTTTATTCAAAAACTATTAATTTTACTTGCTGAAGATTTTTTCACGATTTGCGATAATCATATTGACGATTTAAATACATCACTATTTTAAACACACAATCGATTCAAAAAGTGAGGGATAATTTTGATCCGGTTAAGAAAAGTATTATAAAAAAGATAACATTACCTATTTTAAGAAAAAATGCTTCAAAAAGTGTTATTGAAAAAACAAAATTAATGAACGAAATAAAATTGAAATTATGTAGGGAACACTAACACTAACGAGATAAAAAGGCTGTTAAGTGTTTTTTGTTTTTTTTTTTATTTGCAATTTGTAATAAAAACAATTGCTTAATACAGTTAAGCAGCAAACCTAGCCTAAAATATTTGTCTGTCCGTCCGACTTTCTGTCTTTGCTTAACTGTCGAACTGCTTGTCTGGCTGTGTAACATGGCCTGTCTTTTGTCAATTATACTTGTAGTAACAAGTACCCACCAGACAAACAGATAGACAGACAGAAAAACATACTCACGTTACACTGTGAACTATCGTCTCGTTCAAAAGCTCTCAATGAGTTGCTGGAGTAGAGTTTAAGGTCATCCAGTGTCGCTTAATTGCTGTTACTGAATTATTAAAATAATTTAAAAAACAGATCAAATTGTTTCATAACTGAAATTTTAAGCAGTGTTGCATTTGTTTTCTTGATTGGTAATTGAGACGACTTTAGAGTAAAAGCCTTTTTTATGATCTTTTTGCTATTGAGCATAAGTATATTTTTTTAATGCAATATTTATTTTTTATAAATATTAATTTTATTGATTTTATAGGCATACATCTGTTAATAATTAAAAAATATAAATACCAGTTGCTCAGCGACAGTAAACACTGTACAGTGCGGGCAATTAACAAATGCCTACGTGATTGAGTATGAGATGAATATAAACAAAGAATAAATAAAGAGAAGTGTAATGTAAACTGGACTACACCCTACATTGCTGATGCCGTATCGGCCTCATCCATAGAATACTGCGATCTATTATCAGTTCTTCAAATATGCCCGAAATACTTTTTGAAGGATTTACTAAAAATAAAAAAGAGTTACTAAAAAGCTCTCGCAATTCGATTTTAATTCCACTTTTCGAAATGGGTGGCCCACTGCTACCAGAAAATTATTGAGCTCTATCGTTAATTAATGTCGTTTGTAAAGTATTTACTTCGATTTTATTAACTAGATTAATATTCCGGATTGACAGCAATAAAATTCTAAACTGGTTTCAGGAAAAATTATTCCACAATTGATAATCAGGTGTGTGATAAAAATCAATAATCAAAACGATTCATTTTAAGAAAAGAAGAAGATGTGATGAACAAAATTTATCCGTTTTAAATATGTTTAAAAACTCACAAATAATCAATTTTCTTCACTTTTCTTAGAGATATTTTTGATACTTCATTTACTTGTAATCATACTTTATAAATTTAGTTGGATTTCAAAAGACAGTCATAAAAATATTTTATAAAACTCTTTTTCGAAAGTGATCGTTTTCCATCACAACTTTTCAAAATGATAATTTTCAAAACGATCGATTTCTATCACCTACCTGAATATATTCAAACTTACAAGTATTGTAAATATTAATAACTGAACAAATAAATATTTTGAAAACTGGTTTGCTTTCCTTAGTCCACACTATTATGGAGGCCCCAATAATATTTTCATATTTTTCCCAATATAAACCATACAAAATTCATAATGTTATGAAAATGTTCGTAAAATTTTTGAAATCGCACGATTTGTGAAAAACTCTGTCACACAGTTGCATTTTTAGTATCTTTTCAGTACACACGTTATATTCGGTAGATCGCACGATCATGTAGGATAGTAAATCACGGCTTTTAGCTCGGAATAGCAATTTTGCGGTAAACAATTGTGCTTTGTCCAACGCAGAATTGCGGTATAATTCACTCGAGAGGAAATTATACGCGGGCTTTGGGAAAAATAAACAATACACGAGACATATTGTATTACAAGTTCGTATTGATAATAAATATACTTTCATCAAAAGGGGGTTTGCATGAGACGCAAACTAGCTGATAGTAAATATAAATTTAAATCACAAAAAGGGTTTGTACGAGTCGTAACTTTGTTAAACAAAATTATACTTATTAATCTCGACTGGAAATTAATGTTGACCTTTACAGCACTCTGGTGGCTAATTCTGGCATTCGTGTTCGAAATTACTTGCGAATAAAAAACAATTTCGATATTGTATAATTTTCTAACGACGTTATTCGTTGCGAAAGGAGTCGAATTTTTGTCTTAGTGTTGGAAAATACGCAAAAAATGTGGTTTAGAACACTGGTGAAAATTGTGAACAAAAACCATATGTTTGCATAAACTCAAAGTTGAAAAATACATTCGACTGATTACTCACTATCGAATGCCATCATTAGAAACTTCGATACCTTGTACTAGATATCGAATAACAGAATCCCAAAAGTGCTAAAAATCGCACATTCGAGATAGAACTCGACCGTAAGCGAATAAGAGAATTAGCCCCCTGGTCTTCTTCAATCAAAATTATTGATCTCAGCAAATTGATGTTTTAATAAAAAAAATCCTCTTTAAATTTAAGAAAGGCAACAATTTGAACTAAAACCCGATGTACATACATACTTATGCACAAAAAACCAAAAAATTTTATTTTTTATATTTCATTTATTTAATGAAAGATTTGTGAAAGGTTTTTGTTAATAAAATACACAACAAAGTAATAGTACAAAATTATGGCGTAAAAACAATTAAAAATGTCTCAATTTCACAAGTGAATTTTTCTTCTTTTATATATGTATAATTTATGCAAAGTGGATCGGCTTTAGCAGCTATATATTTTTTCTGCATTAATTTTATTTCTCAATGGCCTAATTTGAGGCCTAAAGTATAATTTATTTTTTTAAGCATAAAAATTATTTATGGAAAATTGTGTTGTAACCGGATGATTTTGTATGTTTTGTTTTTGAAATATTTTTATATATTTTCTTTCGTTTGTGAAAAATTTGTGCGCATTCATAAATTATTTAAAAATTTTTTTTTTTAGGTTTTTTGAAACTTGCCACAATATTTTCCCATAAACGTCATTAAAAAGGCCATAAAATTTTAATGAATAATAAAGTGTGATTCAGTTGCGTTTACTCGTATGTGTGAAAAAGGTGTTTGCCCAATTTTTGTTTTATTTAAACACACGAGTGTTTATTTCAAGTGTCATAAATAAGTTTTGTAAAGATTTTAACTTCCAGTTTTTTGTAAGAAACTTAAGCACTTAATTGCCGGCGAAACGACCTATTTGCTGTAATTAATTTAAATGCACAGAAAACCGAATCAAAGGGAAAATTAACTGCAAGACATGTTAATTTGTAAAAGTAGTTAATTTCTTCAAAATGATTTACATATCTTTAGCATATTTTTTATATTTATTTATTCATAAGCCGTGCCCGGCTTAAGGCGGACCTCAGTGCTTTGGTCCCATATCGATGGGACGAAAATAGAAAGAGTGCTGAAACAGTTTCGAAATTTAGTAAACTAAAATACTTAAATTAAGAAAAATTAAAGTTTTTGAAAAAATCGTACAAAAGACACGCCAACGTCCCATGTGTGCTAAGAACGCAATTTTTAATGTTAGCTACATATCTGCACAGAATGAAGCCATACTAGTAACTTGTGAGGTAATTTTTATTATCATCGACGAAACAGTTGTGGAACGTGTTGTTTTTCCTTTTCCGTAAAAAGGTTATAACTTTTAACAAAGTTATCCGATTCTCATTATATAGCATTAAAGTTCGTACATATTGCTCCCTTATTGTACCATAGTCATAACTAAAAAAAGCTCTTTTCGAGAAAAACTTTTAGTTTCCATAAAAGTTTTAGAAGATTTTTTTAAAAAGTATCTCCTAAAGGAAACAGTTTAAAAGTAATTTGAATAAATTTTTGCCACAATATAAAAGGAGCTCGAAAAGCTCATTTTTTGAGATCAGAATTGTAAAATGGACAATACTTGCTAGGTTCATACTAAAGAAAACGAGTAAAAACAAGTAAGAGAAAGTGTAGTATATTCGGCTGGGCCGAATCTAAAATACACTTCACGATAGTCACGTAAATATGTATATAGTATATATAAGAAATTTGAACTAAATATGCTCTGATATACATATATGGGCCGATATCGGGGAAAAATATTTTTGCCTTGTAATCGCCATGCTAAAAAAGTAATCCTTCATGGAAATTTTCATGCAAAAATCGATTTAGGCTATATCTCGGCTCTATGTGGTCCGATATAGGAAATTTTAATTTTCTATTTTAGTAACCTCCTTTTATAATCAAAACTGATTTTAAGCAAAAAAAAAATATGTTCATGGAAAAATCGGTTTAGACTGTATCTCGGGTATATGTATATGGACCGATATGGGAAATTTTCATTTTCTATATTTGGTAACCTCCTTATATTATCCGAGCTGCTTTTAAGCAAAAAAGAAAGTTTTTTAAGTTCGCTTACGGGACATTTTCATGTAAAAATAAGTTTTGCTTATATCTCGGGTATACTCCGTATATGAACCGATATCAGAAATTTGAATTCAATTATTTGCAAAACTTCACAGAAGAAATTATAGTAAAAATAAAATCAAAAAAATTTTTGTCTGAAAAAATAATTTATATAACAAATATCAAAAAAATAATTTTGGAAAAAAAATTGTCTTGGATATCGTATTTAGTTGTTGGTTAAAAAAATAGTTGTTTTCGGTCAATAATTATTTTTACTAAACTTTTGTTTGAATCCACGAATTCCTTTATAGGTCCGCATTCAAACAATTTATTAATTGATTCAACGAATTTCGTTATTGAACACGAAAAAAATTCGTTTCTGTGTTCATAAATTACTTGAATAAACAATAAATTACACAAACTCTACAAAACGTTATTTGAGTTTCTTAATGTAGCAAAATTGATTTGCCATCCTGTACATAGAATAGGCAAATCTTGCATGGGTTAAACTACGTCATCTAATACCATGTTCAGACGGTAATATGAAACTCTTGGTTGGCTCTCTGAACCATGATTGCAAAACTAGGTGTTCAGATGGTCGTTTTTGTTCCACACTAATTATATATATATTTTGTGCAAATGTTTCACTACTTCTTTTTTAAATTTTTATTCAAATCTGCATTTAAATATTCAATATTTATATGTTCTATGTGTTTCTCTTGATTATACACACATTAGTTATCTGTTTTTTCTTTGTTTATATTTTTTTGAGAGCTACTCGTAGTTCAGATAAACTAGCGATAATTTATTATCAAATTTGGAGATCATAATAGAATTTGCATGGTTCACAACAAGTATCAAAATGAACCAAGTTGGTTCGCTCTCAAAATTTTGTATGGCGAATCATGTTGGTTCAATCAAGAATGGGTCGCGAACCACGAAAGAGAGAGCAAACCTCGAATATAAGCCTTCGTGTGTACATGCTATAACAAAAGATCATGCGCATGGCGTAATCTATATTTCTATCATTCTTGCGTTTCGCTCATTCGTCGACTGCGCAGCTTTCCGTATTGGCTTGTATTGATTTAGTCTTGATAACTTTGGTTTCTTTAAACTTGGACTTTTGTGAATTGGACTCATTCAAGACACCCTGTATACCTATGTATAAGAGGTTAATTCGATTTTTCAATCGGTATTGTGCCATCGATTTTTCGATAGCTCTTGGCATAAGAGAAAAAAATTCCACTACAACATATCAAAAGAATCTTTTTCGAGGCGCGAAATTTTTTTTTTTTATCAATTTTTATTTATTTGTTGAATCTTCAAGAAGAACTAACAGCAATTATTCAAATCTTAATAACTAAAAAATTTTCTTTAAGTCCAGCCAATGCTAGACAAAGAATTATGATTCAGCGAATGTATCAGAATACCGTGCCACAGGACATCATCTGTTATGCTCCCGAATGGAAGCCAAGGAGTCCCTTCTTTTTAATCGTGTGTGACCACTAAAGGTAAGGATGTCTCGAGCAAGTGGATTTGGGTGGATTTCAAGTTTGGTTATATACCTTCCAGCATATTTGGCAAATTCATCTTTTACTAAAGTTACGTTTAGGTCCTTGTGAATTTTTTACATACCATGGGGCTACTGTAATCGTACGTAGAACGCTGTTTTGACGCCTTTGAATTTTTCCAATATTCGATGCGGAGGCGGTGCCCCATAGTTGAATTCCATAGTACCATATTGGCTTTAGGATCGCGTTAATTAAAATTTGTTTTACTCTTTCACAAGTTTTGCTTTTAAAGGTTTTTTTTTGTAGGTAATAAACAAAAGTCATCTGATTTAATTTTATTAATTTTTCAAGGTCAAATTTATTTTTGAATTATTACTGAATTATTTTTGATAAAATTTATTTATTTATTAACAAAAATTTGAATAATTTTTTAATGAAAATGACAGTTATTTGCCGATAGATAAATTATTGCTTGAGTTTATTTAAATGTTAGGGAAATCTTAACTATTTGATTAATTAATTAATTAACCCACGTAACTATTTACTTCTCACGCCAAACTTCAAACAGGGATACCAAGGGGAATAACTATTAACACATACTTTACTAATTGCCATATTATATTGCCTTACATCTGGAAAAAAATATTTAACATTTCTTATTCTGTTTTCTAAGAATTTTAGTTTGTTAATAAATTTTTATTATTATTTTTTTTTGCCATATAAATTTAATATTTTACTCTTTCAGTACTAAAGACCGGTTCGGCCACAAATAACTGTTTATTCTTTTAATAATCAAATATTTGTGTCAATTATTGTGTTTAAAAATTTTGTTAATTATCACTTATTGATTTAGAGATAAATTTAGCTAAACGTTTTTGAACATAATCTTATTAGAAATACAAATATTTATTTAAAAAAAAAAAATTAAGCTTCAAGTCGTTTTTAGATATTGTTGTAAATATTCTTAAAAATTAAACTGGTTGCTAGTGAAAATTCAAATTACCTCTTTTCAGTTTGTATTTTATGGGAAAATGGTTTCCTAGACACTAACTTAACCAACAAAAAAATATTAAACAGGTTCATTTGTTCCCTGCAAATACTATTAGACTACGTGATTTAATTTAGCTGAAACAAATGACCACATTATTATAACACAGTCCTATGTAATGCAAGCAAACTTGTAGCATTTCATTGTTAAACTCCAGAATTCACCAGGATGTGGGTGTCTGTGTATGCGACAAGGTATATCAGTAAACTGGAACTTCACCCAAATCCTCTTGCATGAAACATACTTACAGCTTGTTCAGCGATAATAATTCATTAAGGTTGTTGGGATATAAAGCTGAATGTTTGAGAATATCTTTCAGCAATTTTTAAAGTCTAGTGATGATTAGCTCCTATGAAATGACGACATATTAGACAGCTGGGAAACATAGAAAACAAGCTGTTTATAATATTTTGTTTGGTATCAATGTTAGAAGGTAATATAGTGAATAAAATTCAATTCTTTAAATAAAATATAGATTTAATTATTTGAACATATTTTTCCAAGATTTACAAATCTATGATTAGTGTGGCACCTATGAAACGTGTACATATATGTACATGGCTAGGAAACACAAAAAACAAGTTGTATAGATATTTTTATCGGTAAAAATATTATTAGTTAATGAAATAAATAATAATAAACTCTTTCCTCGTTTGCCCATCACTGAAAATAGGAAATAGTAACTAACAAAGTTTGCACTCAAAGTCCCCTTTTCTTTACAGACTTTACTAAACTAATTTCACTTTCAAATAGCTGCTTTAATTAAGTTATTAAGGCATTAACTTTAATCTCGTATTAAAAAGAAAAACGAAAATCTTTCAACTTTATTATCAAATCAATTTCAATTGTCAAATTGAAAAAACTTCAAACTTTAATCAGTAACTTAAATTCATCAATAAAAAGTTGTTTTGGCTGAAGTGTGCTTTAGCAAATTTCACCAAACACTGTGGGGCGCAATGAAATATAAAGATTATGCTATTTTGTATAAAAAAGTATAAAATATGTTATTTTTTTTTTTAAATAAATTTACTAGACGAGGAACAAATAAAACACAAAAATAAACCATTTACATAAATAAAGCGGTGATTTGATGTGTTTAAAAAATTTATGTTTGTTGGAAATTTATACGACATCAATTAATTATCATTTGCGGACACAGTGTCGCCTTCTTCAGTGGCTTTTTACGCACAAATGATATTAATTTTGCTTATTTTTTCCTTAACCGATTTTTTCCTTTTAGTTTTTTTAGTTTCTTTTTATTTGCAACATTTATATTCCTTTGATGTCAAGTTTTGAAAACGTAAATGGTTTCTCAAACTTGTTGTCCCAAAACATCGGCAACTGCATAAATTTCTAAAATTATAGAAAATAAATAATAAAATAATTAAAACTTATTTTTAATTGACACCTTATTTTGTAACACTTTAAAATTTAAAGAATCTCACGGCTACTCATGGACTTCAGTTTAAGAACCTCTGTCTAATGAATGATTGCGCTGCATTTGGATCTGTTTGTTAGCCACATACGAAAACCCAACATTGTAGACATTTTTACATTTAATGAGGCCAGTAAATTGAATTTGTGGTATAAGAAGAAAAATAAAATTTGCTTGCGGAATTAAATACTCAACGAAAAGTTGACGCAGCAGAGCACACACTCCAGTGATTCCTGTTGAATGGGGATGCCCGTAGTTCGGCCGAGTGTTATGAATTTTGTCACCCAAATAGCAATTGATTTGATAGTGCTGTTGATATAATGAAGTGATAATTATGGTTTTCATAGTATTACTTTTTATGATACTAGAGTGCAGCACAACATGTTTTAACTAAGTCCAGGTTTACATGGTACAACTTTTGTGGTGACAATTTTTTTCGTTTCTATTTTAAAATTTCATTTGGGTTTACAATGTGAAATTTTTATCGCAGCAATTTTTGATTGATATATACATGTATAATATAATTGAATCATATTCTCAAATGAAATATAAAAATGCTAAAAAAATGTTAAAAAAAATTACATCTTGAGTCCACCGTGGCGCTATAAAAATTATGCATTTTTGAAAAAATTATTTTATATTTTTTATCTTTAAATATTTTATTAACACTTAAATAATAATAAATTAACAATATTTGCAATAAATTTCTTCAGCTCAAGGTCATTTTTTAAGGTCATTTTTTTCAAAAAAAAAAAAAAGTTGCTTACTTCAAATTTCAACAGCTGACGTTTCACAGATCGCAATTCAAAAAAAAAATTAGCTTTTGCTGCCATCTAGCTCTTGGTAGCTTCAATATCAATCCGCTCTTGTAGAAAATTTTTCTAGTAAAAAAAATTTGTATATCAAAAAAATTTTAAAAAAAATTTTGAGGAAAAAAAAATTTTTTTTCAATGAAAAAAAATTGTTTCCTGAAAAATTTTATGAATAAAAATTTTTCTATAAAAAAAACTTCTGCAGAAAAATGTTAAGAAACAAAAGTTGTGACCAAACCAATTTTCTATTAAAAAAAAAAATGTTAACATTTTAATTTTCCTGATGATGATAACAAATTGTTATCGAAATAGAAAATAAAATACCGTTAAACCTTTTTTATAAAAAAACAAAAATCAATCAAGATCTTTAGCTGGAAAATTTAGACAATATAAACAAGATTAAATAATACGAATATTTAAAAAATATTATGAGCAACAAATTTTTGTGAAAAAAATCTATAAAAAATTCTTGAAAGAAAGTTTCTATAGAAAAAAATTCTATGGGAAAAATTTTATGAAACAAAAATATTTCTTTTCTGTAGCATTTATTAATTTATTGAATCTTCAAAATTAACTAACAATAAGTATTCAAATCTTAATGCCAAACATAAAAAATGTATGAATAAAAAATTTTCTATAAAAAAAAAAAAATCTGCAGAAAAATATTAAGAAACAAAAAGTTGTGAGTAAAATATTTTTAAGGAAAAATTATTGTGAAAAAAATCTATTAAAAATTTTTATGAATAAAAAATTTTCTATTGAAAAAATTTCTAATGGAAAAATTTTATTAAAAAAAAATTTATCAAAAAAAAGAAAGGATTTTTTTTTCTTTTTTTTCACATACCTATATTTATTTATTGAATCTTTACTAAAAACAATTCGCTTTTCACTAACCGGCCAATGCTAAACGGAAAGTTTTAAATATATGTTCCATTATTTTAAGTAAATTAATGAGAATTCGAAAAGAAAAACTTTTAATAATATTTCTCAATGACAAAAACATAATTTTTTTCTCATAGACGCTTTTTTTTTATCTGGAACCAGTACTCAGGGAATAACCCCTACATATGCAGTGCATTGTACTGGAACTAGGAAAATAGGTTGAGATAAAGAGAAAAGAGGGAGGGAGAGAGTGTTCGTGGATGTTTAACTTAAACAATAACAACACGAAAGACTAAAACAAACTCTATTGCAGCATTTAAAATGTTGGAATTAAATTAGTTAAAACTGATCAGTGCCCAGTGTATATACCTTCGACACTGCTCAGATCAACAAAATTAAATACTTAAATTTAGTACGAACTTTTTCCTTCTGTCTATAAAAGATCCTCCTGGGCAACAGGTTTTGCCTTGACGTATGGTAAGCCAGGGAACATGCGGGTAAATAGGAGAAGGAGTCCCTCGTTTGTTGTAGCAAATAAAACTCTAGGAAGCCGCAAAAAGTTGTGTTGGCTTCTGAAACCTTATCATGGATATAAATTGGCAGAACGGGGATCAGCATGTTCCCTGGTGGTTCTGCTTGTAGTTCAACCCGGACTGATCATGGTTGAAGTGCCTACCTTGCTTTGGTTTAAAACTAAAGACGCAGGAAGGCGGAGTTAGTAACCCTGATAATTGTTGGTACGTGGTTTTTTCGGGTGCTAACAGTCCCCTAAGTGCTGTTGTTTTTACAACAGGTACCTGTACTGTAAGGATGGTTGGACGGTTAATTGGTTTTAGGGCTAACACTGCTAGTGTGTTTCGGCCTACCAGCTCATTAAGCCTTGTCCTCCATTGATTGCTGGGAAATTGCATATAACAGGAATTAGAAGGAACGAACTTCTGAACAGGGGGTTGCCCATATGGCAAGAATTGCTACCTATGTGTGCCTGGTAAGCCACACGGCGGCACTGGAGAATCGTAAATAGTTCACTCCGTGGAATTGCTCCATCATCAGATAAGGCCGTAAAGGCAGCTGCTGATGTAAATCTTTTTCACTCACTGTGTATAAAAGAAGAAAATGTATAAAACTAAAAATACATGCCAGCAAATACGAGTATGTGTCTTTTATATGTTTGGTGGTTTTAGAGCAAAGGTTTTCAGAATATCAAAAATTATGACAGCAACGAGTACATGCCTCTTTTGGTGGCAGCTAACAAAATCCTTTTTGCCAATTTTCTTGCAACTAAAAAGTTTCTTGCAAAAGTGTGCCATACATATTGAATTCCTTTTGGACTCTTTTTGCCAGTTTTGTGATAGTTCAGAGAAGTGTGTTAAAATATCGCATTTCCATTAAATTCGCCTGAAAGTGTTTTGAAAATTGAACTCTTGCTCCCTAAAACTGTTAAACTATTATTGCTGACATTAAACAGCACTTTTGTGAAAGAAAATTGTGCAATTTTTTTATTATTTTTTTTCAGCCTGCCAAGTTTTGTAAACATACATTTATAAATAGTTGGCAGAAAAATCCGAAAAATAAATGCAGATATTAATACTTTTCTCAAGACAGGGGCTCATTCGCAAGTTGTTTCATGTCTATCTTTGATTTGTTTTGTCTGTTTTTTTATGCATAAACATTGAGCTTTTATGCCCCAAATAAATCCCTGTTTGTAATACATTTTCTTTAAAATTTTTCCCTCTTTCTTTTTCTTAAATAAAAAAAAACGTTTTTTTATTTTGTGTATGTTTTTTTTTATAACGATTATAGTTGTTTTTTTTTGACAACATAAAATGGATTTCTTATGTTTGTGTTTAGACATGGAAGCGATTAAATTAATTGCTGTTCAACATTCAATGAAATTCAATTTGAATTTTCCAACTCAATGCGTTAAAATGGCAGTTTATGGCAAATGTATGCTGCCATAGCTGCTGCTGCCGCTGTCGCTGTTGCTGCTGCTTTTGTTATTTAATTTAAACAAAAAAATAAAAAATATTTTCAGGCCTTTACAAAGGAGAAGAAATGCCGTTGTCATTTTTTTTTTGTCTTTTTTTCGTGTGGTTTTCTAACACACGTTTTACATTTTCACATAAAAATGTCACATGTCTTGACAATTGTTTGGCACACATGTGAATTTGTTTGTGGTTTTTGGTTATTCATTTAATGGTCACATTTCCACACAACACACAAAAAAAAATATATATATATAAAACCACCGGCACCAGTTTGTGAGTAACTTTGATAGCAGCCACTGCAAGTGGGGCACATGGGGGTGTTGGTTGTATAAACATTTTCATTTTGCATGAAACCATAAATTTTAGATTCTATAAAATATGTTCAATTTTTAATTTGGGTCTGCCGGACTGTCTGTTGGCTGAGTTTTTGGAATTCTCTGGCAGAGTGAAAATTTGTTATGACTTTTGTCTTTCTGGCTAATAATTAAAACTACAATAGGAAATAGTACAAATACTTTACGATATGTAACTAATATTTACTTTGTAATAATAAACTCGAAGTGCACAAACAAATTAAATTTTAATGCATCATACAGACGAAGGAACAGTAAAGGAAATATGGGTTGCTTTAATGTTTTCTCGTCTGTTAAGATGTTTTTTGTTGAAAATCATATTTCTTCTTTGGTTTCCAAAAATATGACAATTTTTTTATATTAAATGTTTTCAAAACAATGTTCCCTCATCTGTATTCATCAGCGTTGTTAATTTTGAATTTTCAACACTCACCAAAATGAGGAAAAAAGCGATTTATTTCAACAAAAAATGCACCGAATGTTTAATTTTTCTTTTCATTTCTAAAAACACATTTTTTTTATTTTATTATAAGAAGTGTAATATTTTCATATTAAAAATATGATAATGAAACTATTTTCAAGCGACTATTATAACTGGGTCTGATATAAAATTCGTTCAATGCCTAGAACTCCTGTTTGTCAAACTTGGCCTCTAGTACGATCCTGTTACTTTTATTAAAATAATGGTATCTTTACTATAATTATAACGATATTTTATCAAATTTATTATCCAGCGAAATCAGCTGTTACCTTTACTGGCTATTATCAGGTACATAAAACTACTACGTTAAAGTTATATTGAAGTTCTACTGCGCGTAGAAAAAAATATGGTTGATATGACAATATTTTAAGGGCAAAATACTATTGTTAAATCATATGGTTGAACACAACCACATAATATGGTGTCAATACGAAATTTATTTACAAAACCTAGCACAGCCAAAAACCACATTATACCATATAACCATATATTTGGTAAAAGCTATAATTTTTGCATCATGACTAATACTGTTATTATCATGTCCCACCATATTATATTATCATTCTCGACCATATTTTTGAAAAATTGTAAATTCTATTATCACGATCAATCATACTGGGGGGTTACTCTCTATAGCGATGCGAAAGCAAGTTCGATGCGAAAGGTAGATGCGATAAGAGTATAATTTGGTATTCTGTGCTGTCTGCGCAAACTTTTTCGTGAAATAGTTCTAAAATGAAGTACCACTGGTATCACAAAATAAACAATAGCGAAGAATGATAAAATAAAATGTGCGAAAGGGAAAATTAAATGCGAAAAGAAAATACGAAAACGCCGTACAGGGTACCAATTCTTCGATTTTTCTTTCGCATCGCAATAGAGAGTAACCCCCCTGGTGTTAAACGTCACAATATTATATGATTACCTAATGTATACACGTACGTAGAACCATGCACATATTTTCTATGCGTAAAACAACACTTTTGTAAATTATATTAAATAATTATTTAATATTTTAACAAAAAGATTAAAACTCATACAATTTTTCAAAATCTTGATGCTCTAGAAAGATGGAAACACATATTTTCCATCGGCGGCAAAAATCTGTAAAAATGTATTTTCAAATAATAGCATTGACATTAATAGCAATAACATTAAACACAAAGGAAATTTCATTTGTGTTTTCGTAAGCAAACAGTGAAAAGCAGTTGCCTAGAGTGGGTGTCTTTTAAAGAATTTATTACCACAATTATAACCAATAAAATATGAAGTTTACCATACGTGGTGCTCATAGAACACAGGCGAGCAACTCGTCTAGAAAATTTGTGTGAAAGTCACTCAATTTCTTGAGTGACAAAAAAAGAAAAACAATGCAAAAAAATTATTCTGTTTGAACTGATATTGAAAAAGTTATAAGTATTTATTCGGGCACGGTTTCCAATTAACCCGGCTTTTTCGTAATCATAAGCCGAAAAAATCCGAAAATTTGCTGAAATGTACTGTTCAATACGGCCATCAATACAATAAAAAATAAAGCAAATCAAACAAATTTTTTCTCCGAACTGTCCGATTTGACTTGAATTGCCCCATATATATCTGCTTTATTTAATATGATTTCATGTTGAAATTTCTTAAACTTTTACTACGTTTATACGTACAGAGGGGTTACTCTCTATTGCGTTTTCGTATTTTCCTTTCGAACATTTTATTTTATTATTTTATCATTTTATTTTGTGGTACCAGTGTAACTTCATTTTCAAACTAATCAGCGAAAAAGTTTGCGCAAACGGCACAAAGCACCAAATTATAATCTTATTTCTAATATTATATGAAGGGTTGGTATCATTCGTCTAGCTCGAGTTCAATCCTGGCTAAAGAAATATTTTTATTTATAATTATAACAATAATTGCCGCGATAAACAACTCTTGATCAAAGAAGACAGGAAAAAAAATTGAATACACTAAAGCTGGGGGACAACTAGCTGTTTCGCAGTCGCTATACTGCTCATCAGCACCCACTAGGATTCGAACTCAGTAATATGTAAACATGATGTATTTTTTCAACACGGTCGCTTAACCAACTCAGCCACCGAGCTCTTATTTATTTTTTCGTCTATATTTGTATCATATTGCTCACATATGCAATCTGTTATAATCCCAGTTGTTTGACCTGCAGTTTGTTGTCATTGACCAACCAGTTATTTTTTTACGGGATGGTATCATTCGTCTGGCTCAAGTTCAATCCTGGCTAAAGCCAAGAATTAAGAAACTATATATAATCTTAATTAAGAATTAAGAAACTATATATAATATATTATAATCTAATCGCATTTACCTTTCGCATCGAACTTACTTTCGCATCGCCATAGAGAGTCCCCCCGCCTCCCGCCAGTTTACTTGCGAATAAAAATATTGTAAATAAGAAAAACTGTCGCATAAACAGTAAATAAATTTTTTATTTGCGAATAGTTAACACATGAAAACATTAACTTATTAAAAAGCTATATAAAATATAAAGAGTTGCAACGTTACTTGATAGTTTCATAGCTTTCGTCGCTGTGGGACACTTTCTCACTCGTAATACCACAAAAATGGCAAAAATTGCATGACGAAAAAAATACTCGAAATTTCTCATGGTCCTTATTATTGGTATTAATTGAATTATAAAAAACCATATAATTTTTTTAATTTTTCCACTATTATTTTAGTAATCAAAATATTGTTTACACTAGTAGTGTTACGAATTGTGAACATTTGCCACAAAAAAAAAACCAAATTTTTCTAATGCCAAATTAAAGCATAAACAGTAAGTTAGTTATTTGCAAATAGTTTTTAATTGCAAATAGTAATACATGTTAGCATTTGTTTTTCAATGTTTTGTTATTGTATATAAGTATGTACATGTGCTTACAAAAGAATGAAATCGCGTAAGTCGATCACCTGGGAAAGTCATAACATTTTATTCAAATGAGCCAGAACTCATAATCCTTTTTGTTATTGTTTGTTAAGCTATTTGCATATTTCAGCAGGTTTATTAAGTTGCTTAAAATAAATGTTTACAATTGATATTATTTCCTCAATCCCAGTCAGTAGTCCGCGTAAGTGGAGTAATTAAACGACCTCTAGAGGCCATTGAGCTTATAGTCTTTTATAAATTAATGCATTTAAAATAAATAAATTTATTTATATACTTGCTGCTCGTGCTGTATCACTGTTTGTTTTATAATTCTTTATATTTTTCTTTCAATGACTTAAACCTGTTTGAATATTCAAAGTAATTGTAAGTACATTTGCTTGCTTCAATTATTGACTTGACTTGAGTCACATCCGCACCCAAGTTTATGCAAAATATTATAAAATTATTTCTTTTATTAATGTGGCCACTACATTCAAAACTATAATATATAACTACAGAACAATGACTTTGACGGCGAATTGCACCAATTAGTGTTTTTACATCTTTAATACCATAAAGTGTAACAGAAACAAAAGAACACTTTTATAAACTTGATTCAACTTCTCAAGCTTTTTAAGTTATTTTCCTAACGAAAAACTTATAATTTGATGGGCAAAAAGTCACTTGATTACGTAAATATTTATTTGGATTTATCCGTATCAAGGCGAATTCATTACTAGGTGAACTTAACAGCACAGGTGATTATTTTTTGCTTCTCGCGATTTTCCCAATGAGACCGTCAAATTTTTTTTCTTTTGTTCACAAACTTTTTCGCACCATTTTAATCTGAAGATTTTTTTTTGTATGATTTAGTGAAATTTCCAGAAATTTGTGTGAATTTAAAAGTGAAAAAGTAATATAATCTGTGATTTTAATTACAAGCAATTATAAAAGCTTATATTTAACGTTTATATAAAATTATTTCCCAGCTGAACAATCTTAGGCGAATTTACATTATGACTTTTTTTTTTTTTTTGATTCAATATGAGACGAATATAGATAGAAAATAATTAAATGCTCGGTGGCTTAGTGGTTAAAGCAGTAGATCATGATACGTCATGTCCCGAGTTCAAATCCCAGTGGGTGCTGATGAGTAGTGTAGCGACTACGAAACAGCTAGTTGTGTCCCCCAGCTAAAGATTTGATTATTATTTTTCTTGTCTTCTTCAATCAAAATTATTGATCACAGCAGATTTGTATTGTAAAAAAATCTTTCTTAAGAAAAAAACTTAAGAAAGAAAAAACCTGAACTATAACCCGTTGTACAAATGTACAAACCAAAAATTTAGTTTTAAGAAATTATAAAAGTTCATCAAAAATTCATTAAATTTTACAATAACAAAATATATAGTGCTGAATTCGCCTTTCCGCTTGCATTCACCTGTATAAATTCGCCTTGATTCACCCGTATTCTGCTTGCCGGCAGCAATACAAGACGACGGCGATTTTTAAATTTTGAGGCGAATCGGCATAACTGTTGGCATGTATCGATAACTGCCGACACATATTTGTTATTCTACAAGAGAAAATGGCGGCAATATTGTCTTTTATTGCCGGTTATTTTGTTGTCACAGTTTTTAGCGTCGAGTTCAAACAAAAACATAAAAAAAATTAATAAAGAAAATTTAAATTAAAAAAAAAAAAAATTGAATAAAATGGAAAAAATTAAAATTACGTATCCCGCCCGATTTCAAAAATTAAGAGAGGAGCTGGAAAAGAACCCATCATTGGCCAAAATTAAAAATGCAGGACTTCTGTCTAAGCAGTCTTCTTTCCACTATTAAGTTTGTTTTGTTTTCTTGGTTACTGGAGTCTAAATATGGCTGGAAAAACATTTTGTATATAAAAAATTCCTAATTTTTAATTTTTCACAAATTTTCTTATTTTGCACAAAATTTTGTTCTAATTCAAAATGTAAACAACACGAAGCAGCTGACACATACATTAGAGATGTGTGTTGGGTTTTATTTATATAATCGATAAATCGGCAACATCAATACAAAACTGTTAGGGAATGCCAGATTAATATTCATGTCGTCTTAAATTGATGTTGCCATAATATTGCCGACGGTATTGCCACCGACAAGCAGAATATTAGTGATTGTAAAAATTCTTATCTTAAAAATCTACTTAAAGCCTTAAATGCAGCTAAAACCAGAATCAAAAAAGTACCCACAATTTAGAAAACAACCTAGAAAATTAAATAAAACACTAATTGAAGAGTGCCTACATTTCGGCGATTATGCTCCACTTGAAGTTAAACAAATTCTTGTTTTTGCCAGCAGCACGAGAACAAATGCCAACCGCTTTAATTTATTAATCATATCGCTCCTTTATTGCAACATAGTCATAAAGCAAAAAAGCTTGTTTCGAGAAAAACACGTTTCAAATTTTTAGTTTCCATATAAGTCATCGAAAATTTTTTTAGAAAATATCTTCTAAACGAAACAGTTTAAAAGTAGTTTAAATAAAATTTTGGCACAATATAAAAGGTAGTACTGTTAACAATTCTGCATTGTTAACTCCAAAAGTCCATTTTTTGAGATATGACTATGTTACAATAAAGGAGCGATATGTTGAAAAGTAAAATAAATTATAATTATTTACTAATTATGCATTGTTTCGTGGCTTAAGATCATGTTTAATCTAAATATTTGCAGTATTTTAAAACCATGAGATCAGAACCGCAAAGCAATTTTGTTACCAAGAAATAGAAAACAAAATAGTAAAAGAAAAAGAGTTATTGAATAAATATGCTCCACAAACGAGTATTTATTTACTTTGCAAAATAATGGTAAAAGGTGAATTATTTACATCATTTATTTTTGCATCACGTGCGACTAGTATCAAGCTGACGCACTTGAGTTAAACAACTAACTGTAGAAGTACCCGAGGTACCATTTACATCCCCCAAAAACACTTTATGTATGAGAACTGTTTATTATGTTTTATGCAGAGCAGATTTTCCGTAATGTTTATCGACCTTTTTTTGCCTCTATCGCCGTTTGCTTTTCAAATAATACTGTTTAATCACTGCACGAAATTCACTTCTTACCATTTTTCAAGAAAATAAACTCGTGTAGCTAGAAAAGTTCTACTTTTTATTTTTAACGCTATTTTCCGCCTTTAGTATTATTCTGCACAGTGGAAGGTGTCTATGATTACTATGATACTCAAGCCAGGGAAGGATCAATAAGTCTACTACTAACAATTTCAAAACTGTTCGACAAATTATGAATGGCGAAGCTGACTCCAATACTGAATGATGTGGGATGTATCCCTAATCATAAATTTGGCTTTCGGGCACAGAACAAACACACAGACTAGTCAATGTCATAAGACAGACTTTTGAAGACAAAAAGTATTGTTCAGCTCTATTCATTGACATTTCCCAAGTTTTTGATAAAGTGTGGCACGACGGATTGATGCACAAAATAAAGTTTAACTTGCCTGCAAAACACGCACAAGCTTCTGGAAAGCTACTTATGTGACCAGAAATTTGTTCTCAAAGAAGGTGACTTTATAAGTTCCTTCCCCAAGGTAGCATTCTAGGTCCCACTTTATATCTAACTTACGCCTCTGACATGCCAACGAGATCCGGAATCCATACTTCAACTTTTGCAAATGACACAGCTTTTTGCAACGTCCATGAAAACCGTCAATTAGCTTCACGAAATTTGCAGGAGTATATTTCAATATTAGAGAAATGGTTGAAACTTTGGAAAATAAAATCTAATGAACAAAAATGTACTCACGTTACATTCACACTGCGTAAGCAAACATGTTCGACTATCCAAATTAACAATACACCTATTCCGCAGCACAATGAGGTTAAATAACTTGGTATTCACCGTAGGCTAACGTGGAACATTGATGCGAAAGTCACTCAGTTGAAATTAAAAGCAGCGCAATTAAATTGGCTTATGGGCAGAAATTCGACATTGAAGTTGGATTGCAAACTTTTGTTATATAACGCAATTCTAAAGCCTATATGGTGCAATTATGGGGAACCGCCTCAACATCTAACATTGAAAAAATTCAAAGACGACAAAACTAAATTCTTCGAACGATCACTGCAGCTCCATAGTACGTAAGAAACTCAAGAATTCACAAGGATCTGTGTGTTCCATTGGTATAAAGCGAATTTTCTAAGTATGTGGCAAGGTATACCAGTAAACTGGAACTTCACCCAAATCCTCTTGCTCGCAATATACTTAATTTTGACGGCCACTCTTTGATTTGGTTGAGAAGAAGGGATGCCCTTGCCATCATCAGAACGTTAAATAGCTGAAATAAAACTTTTTTGTCTAGCAGTGGCTGGACTTAAAAAACTTTTTTAGAAAATGTTTTTTCTTTGCATTCACTTTCCATTCACTCCAAGCGATAATATAAATTGTAATAAAATCGTTAACATATAACAAAGTAGAAAAGGAGTCAAAACTCTTAAACTTTTTAGATAATTTAAGTTTAAGATAAAAAAGTGCACGCCATATTAAATAGTAAATAAAGAATTGAATTGAAAGACTTGAATACTTATTGTTAGTTCATATTAGTAAAAAATTATAAATAGTTTGTTTTCTATGTTTCCCAGCTATCTATATGTCGACATTTCATAGGAACTACCCTAATCATCAGTAGACTTTGGAAATTTTTGAAAGATATTCTCAAACATTCAACTTTATATCCCAACAATCCAAATAAATTGCTGAGAATTTAAAAAGAAAAATGCTCTAATAATATCCGTCAAAACACAAAAAACAAGCTTTTCTATTTATAAACGTCTCTAACATTTCTTTACACCTTTCAAACAAATGAACAACCGTTGGTTGCTACGATTTGGTTTTTGAAAGTATCGAAAAGCAGAGAACAAAAATTCAAACAATTAAGTTTTTTATTCGCTATTTAAACTTAATTGTTAGTTCATATTTTGAAGATTCAATAAATAAATGAATGAAAAAAAAAATAATAATAATAAACTTATCCATGAATTTTTGTGAAATTTTAATAGCTGACGTTTGATAGATCTCAATTAAAAAAAAATTGTGTTTATGCTGCCATCTAGCGTTAGGTAGCTTCAATATCAATCCGCCATCGTCTAGAACATTTATATGAAACACCCTCAAAATATTGGGCATATTTCATACAAATTTTCTAACCTCATTTGTGTCCTATAGACACCACACAAGTCCAATACAAACACTTTCCTCATCCTCCTCATGATCTGTGTTCCCGTGCAATGCCCTCCATATGTACACAGAAAAAATAGATGAGATTTTTTTCAATCAAGTTATGTTATTGATAAAAAACCATCAATTTAATAAAATTTGCATTGACTTAATTAAATTATTATTAATAATATTTCTAATATTATATGATGATGGGTGGGTATCATTCGTCTAGCTCGAGTTCAATCCTGGCTAAAGCCAAGAAATATTTTTATTTATAATTATAACAATAATTGCCGCGATCAATAACTCTTGATCAAAGAAGACAGGAAAAAATAATTGAATACACTAAAGCTGGGGGACAACTAGCTGTTTCACAGTCGCTACACTGTTCATCAGCACCCATTAGGATTCGAACTTAGTACCATGTAAACATGATGTATTTTTTAATACGGCTGCTTAACCAACTCAGCCACTAAGCCCTTATTTATTTTTTCGTCTATATTTGTCTCATATTGTTCATCAGCACCCAGTGTAGCGACTGTGACAGTGTAGTGACTGTGAAAGTTCGACTATTTAACATTAATACATACATTATTATTAATAATGAATTTTTGGAAATACCTCTTAATAAAATACATTTAATAAAAAGTTTCCCGAATTATTGACTGTTATTCAATAAATAAATTTAAAAGGTTGTCATAGAACAGTGAAAAGTTGTTGTTTCTTTAACAATTTTTTTTTTGTTAAGTATATTTTACATATTAACAACAATTTTTTTCAACTCAATAATTTTTGCTTTGAAAAAGCTATTTCCAATTTATAATTTGAATTATCAATCCGGCAAAAAATCTTTTTCACAGGAAATTTGATAAAAATAGTGCAATTTTTTTTATCAATATGGCATCTATTTTTTTCTGTGTAGGAGTCATCCGCTGAGTACTATTCAAAGATAAAAATAAAAATATGGTCCTATAAAATAATGATACAATTATGCAAACTAAACTCACGAACAGTCAATTCAATTATAATAATTTATTATTATTTTTTTGTCTTTTTTGTTAATCACAAAAGCTGCTGTTAACAACTACGTGAGAAACCTTCTCTTTTCGAGCGCCAAGTTGTTTGTTAAAGTTGTTAATCGATTAAAATACAATCGATTGAACAAACAAATGTAAATATGAATTAAACAAACAAAAAATCAAACACTCACAACTCAAAGAAAAAAAAAATAGAAAAACAACTGAAAAATTTATTAAAAGTCAATTAAAATTGTAATAATGTTATGTAAAATGATAATGTACGAGTGTCCATATGAATGACTATAGTCACCGTATAAAATGGTCTGAAGATAAAATTTGTTCCCCTGCTATCTCTGTCTTGGCCATGTTAAGATTTTAAATTGCTACTGTTTAAGTTATTGACTGTTTTGTTTTTCGGTTTTATTTTTTTTTTTTTTTTTGCTCTCTGTTAATCCATTTGAGCAGCATTTTTAAGAGTTTTTTCTTTTTTTCTTACTTCTGTTTGAAACGTTAAAAGGCGTGGCTCTTCTAGTTTTATGAATGTCTGTCTGTGTGTCCGTCTGTTCGCCAGCGTTGGTCCCCCCACATTTAGGTACGAATGTCTGTGCGTAACGCATTTAAACTAATAATTTCTATAAGCGATTTTTTTCTTCTCGGGCAAACCAATTTTTTTTTTTCGCGGTAATAAAAATAATTTTAATTGCTATTTATGTTACAGACCATTTGTAGTTGTAATTTCAGTTTTTTTATGCAATTTTTAATTGACTAGGCTTGTATAAAATTCTCAAAATTCGTATACACAAGTTGAACCATTAGAAAAAATGACAAACAGCGAAGAAAAAAAAATGGCAAACTTAAACTAATAAATACAATCTAGTCATAGTCTATTTTTTTTTCTCTCTCTCTAAGTTTGTGAAGGAAAAAATGCGTATTTGTTAAAAGTTTTCAGCGATCATGGGTGGTTTATGTGTGTCTGTCACTATTTAAAGTTTGATAATTGCCTAATCTTTTGAAATAAGAGAGACAAAAAATAGAAGAAAAAAAAATCGAATATAAATTACTATTTAAGGCTAATAGGAGAAATAACACAGAAACAAATTATTTTATTTTTTTGTTTTAAGTTTTCCATATTATTTGTATAAATTGAAGTTGGAAAGCAACAAGTTGAAAAATGATAATTTGTTATGATTGACCATTAAGTGGGCATTTACTTTGTGTGTCATTAAAAATAAATGGAAAGAGTTGATATGTTGGTGATTTTATATCAAATAAAGATTGTTTTGAGGCACTGCATTATCATTAAATGGATTTATGCTGGCAGCTATAATGAACTTTAAGTATTTAAAGAACTCGTCTTTTTATAAAATATTTCGCAGCATCATTTATCTATTAAATTTTGCTTAAATCATTGTGACAAATGTAAACAGCCTGAAGCAGTTTTATGATAGAGTTGCTGCAAATGTTGCAATTTGTTGGACTTCCAAATTTAATTTAGTATCTTCTCTGCAGATGGAAAAAAATATATGATTGGGATGACAATATTCCAAGGGCAACATACGAGTACTGCAGAGTGCCTGGTGGCAAATTTATATTTTTAAATATGATTAAGCGAAAACGTAATAAGTAGTGCGGTTGGAGGGTGACACCGCACAGTGGGGTCGAACCATAAAAAAAGTGTAATAAATCTTTATCTTTGAAACGTGCCATCTGATCATAAAATAATGTATGAAATACTGTGGAAAATAATGTATGTTTGCTAAATTGTGTCCGACGGGTGCGTTGTTTTGTTAAGTACGTTAACGTACTAGCCGTACCCGCGGCGTTGCCCGCCCGTTATTCATTTTTGTTTAACTATAAAATTAAACAATACTAGTAAAAAATTATAAATAGCTGGTTTTCTATGTTTCCCAGCTATCTATATGTCGACATTTCATAGGAACTGCCCTAATCATCAGTAGACTTTGGAAATTTTTGAAAGATATTCTCAAACATTCAACTTTATATCCCAATAAAGCAAACAAATTGCTGAGAATTTAAAAAGAAAAATGCTCTAATAATATCCGTCAAAACACAAAAAACAAGCTTTTCTATTTATAAACGTCTCTAACATTTCTTTACACCTTTCAAACAAATGAACAACCGTTGGTTGCTACGATTTGCTTTTTCAAACAATTAATTTTTTTAATTTAATGTTAGAAGCTTAAATAGCGAGTGCTGATAAAAATACTCTCTAATAGCCAATCAGTACTGAAGGTCCTGAGCAGTTGTTTCTTTACTTCCAGGTTAGTACTGGAATGTCACAACAGGTTAAATGAATTGGCAAGCCAAAAACAGGTTACTCTGATCTAAATGCCAGGCCGTGAGGGGCACTATGGCAATGATATGGCTGACATCTACGTCAAAAATGGCGAAGAAGTGACTTTTATTGGCCCCATTCCAACAATTGGCTCCAATAAGGGCCTCCTTAATGAAGAGATGAAGAAATGGACAGAGATCATCGTTGAGCAATATTAGAATGAGACAGCTGGGGGCTGATTCTCGCACTAGATCTCAAACGAGATTTACTCGAAGTTACGTTTTTTTTCTTTTTATTTTCGTCATTCTCTTACTCGTTATCAAGTAAATTGTGTCGAAATTTCTGATCATGTTACTCGATGGCGAGCTTGCGTTCGAGTGCAACCGTGTGAGATTTATTCGTTTGCAAATTTGTTGTCGAAATTTGTTTTTAAATAGTACAATCGAAAATTATTCAGATACGAATTTCTTAAGATCACGAGTCCCATAATTAGCCCCTGGTCTTGGATGTTAAAAGAAATTTCTAAACTTTGAAACAAAAGGGAAAATGTGTTCTAAAATTGGACAGAACACTGACAGGGGCTCTTACAGGTCAATAACCTGCCTTAAGTACCTGGTCAGAAGGAGCATTTCCAACACAGACATTGGCCGATTCTGTAGTAAGAAAGAGGAATCAATGGAGCACTTGATAACCCACTGTGGTGCTCTGGGACACAGGAGATATAGGTTGCTACAAGCCAATACGTTGAGTTGAGAATGGGGCTTACTATCGCTCCCAATGAAGGAGCTAGTCCAGTTACCTACAAAAATCGGAGGATTTGATTTTAATTTATATATTCAGCCATGTTCCGAAAAACGCGCAGACTGAAACCGCAAAATGTTGGCAAAAACGCTTAATTGATTTTTAATTGCTCTAAGGAACACGCGTTTTACTGGCGTTTTGGAGTTGTTTACGAAAAAATACAATATGTGTTTTACATACGTATGTAGTAGTTATATAAAACAAAACAATTTACAACAAATAGAGAAATTTTTTAATACCAATAAAAATTATAAATAGCTTGTTTTCTATGTTTCCCAGCTATCTATATGTCGACATTTCATAGGAACTACCCTAATCATCAGTAGACTTTGGAAATTTTTGAAAGATATTCTCAAACATTCAACTTTATATCCCAGCTCTGCTTTTCGATACTTTCAAAAAGCAAATCGTAGCAACCAACGGTTGTTCATTTGTTTGAAAGGTGTAAAGAAATGTTAGAGAGGTGAATAAATGAAAAGGCTTGTTTTTTTGTATTTTGACAGGTATTATTAGAGCATTTTTCTTTTAAATTCTCAGCAATTTATATTGCTGGGATATAAAGTTGAATGTTTGAGAATATCTTTCAAAAATTTCCAAAGTCTACTGATGATTAGGGTAGTTCCTATAAAATGTCGACATATAGATAGCTGGGAAACATAGAAAACAAGCTATTTATAATTTTTATTGGTATAAATGGTAGAAGCTAAAAATAGCGAGAAAAAAACTTGTTTGAAATTTTTTAATTTGTTTTTTTTTTATTGAAAATTTGTAAAATTCTTTCAAATTTTTATTGAAATAAAAAGAAACTATATTAAATTTTAATTGTGAATAATCTTATTTGCAAGTTCAGAGTTAGCAAATTCAATCACTTCACTTCAATATACACGTGCCATTTGAAGTCGCCAATTTTAAGCGATATGCGTTTTGCAAAACACCTATTTGGCGATTTCAAATCGAAAAACCATACCTCTTGCTATAGGTTTTTCAGAATACCGATTTGGCGTTTTCAAATCGAAAATACAAAATTTAAGCGATTTGCGTTTCTCAGAACATGCTTGATTACCTTTCAAAGGTCAAATCAGTTTTTGAATTATTATTATTTTGAATTATTATTGATTAAATTGAATTATTTATTATTGGCCCTATATTTGTTTTGTTATGCTAAGCAAAGAAATATTTTATAAATTTTATTTTTAATTTTTTCTAATTTCAGGTGAGTGTCTTGAACTAAGTCCAACTCAACAAAAGAAAATTTAAGCAGGTAAAATGTTCTTTTTTGTGCTGGTTTAATCTTTCTTAATTGTTTAACAAAATTGTTTAGCAGAGAAAATTATATTATATAAAAAATTTTAATAACAGGATTCCGGACAACTTCAAAATTACCAAAAACAAAAATTATGAGCAATTGCTTGTATTTTAATAATATTGTGTATAATATTGCAATTAATCAAGATAATATATAACGTCTGCAGTTTTTCTGTATGCGTATGTAAATGTCAAGAATGTCAAGCAGCTCTCAGATGCTACTTGACATTTAAATTATGCAAATGATTAGTTTATTAAACATTATTAGCCATGTTTCTGTTTACATAATATTTGTGTGGCTCTTTGAATTATATTTTGTGTATTTGATTTTTTGGCAAAATTATTTTTGGCAACAAACATCGATTTGTGTACGAGTATGTTAACACCTGCGTAACAGTGTGTTAAATCATATAGCAAGTTTGTTTCTTAAGTCTTTTGTTTTTCCGGTATTTGTTTTCTCGTTTTCAATGGATAAAACTTGCACTCTCTAACTCTACAGACTTTTCGCCAAATTTCCTATTAATAATAAGATAATTATCTTAAAGAAAAATAAATATACATACAATCCTGTTTTTACACGTTACATATGTACTCGTACGTTCCAGGGAACACCATGCTCTAAAAATATGAGCACGTATTCTTAACGCTATATATCATTATTTCAACCTTGAGAGTGGTATAGAATATTAATATTTCTATGAAACATAAAAATTGCTAGAAGTACAAATAAGTTTCCAGAATTTTTGTAAAAAAAAAATATGTTTATTCTACCACAATGGTAGTTTCAATTTAATCAAAGCATCTGTAGTAACTAGTGTTTGCATTTTTCAGGCAGTGTTCGAAATCCACGTCTCCAGAATTCTCAATCTTATGGGAGCTATCCAAGAATTCACCCAATTTTTAGTAACTTCCTATGATGTATATCATTGCTAGACAAAACAAGTGCCATTGACTGTAATAAATGGTTGTTAAATGTCTAGTAAATACGACGAATGGGTTAGTACTTCCCAAGAAAACTTTATTTTAATTTGTTAAATTTTGTTGGCTGAGTGATTAAAGCAGCAGATCATGATACGTCATGACCCGAGTTCAAATCCCAGTGGGTGCTGATGAGTAGTGTAGCGACTACGAAACAGCTAGTTGTCCCCCAGCTAAAGATTTGATTATTATTTTTCTTGTCTTCTTCAATCAATAATTATTGATCACAGCAAATTTGTATTGTAAAAAAATCCTTCTTAAGAAAAAACCTAAGAAAGAAAAAAACTTCAACTAAAACCCGATGTACATTTAAAAACTAATTTTGTCATGTCTGGAGTAGTATTTAGGACATTTTTCCTTCAGAGATCGGCTCAATCTCATCATTTGGTAGAGAACTCCAGTGATTGTTTCGTTTGAATTTAGAAACTCCTAATACACCACACATAGAACTAAATACCAGTCATTACTTTTTTCCATGAAAACTCGATTTTGCTGAGAATCTTGATGCGTGAAAGATTTCCTTCTTTTTTGATTATCAAAATGTATCCACTCTTTATCACATCGATTCAGCCACTTGCACTGCGACCATTGTTGATCTATAGTGCGTCCCCTTGTCCCATTACGTGTTAAGTAAGTCTTGAAACCGCTCCTTCATTGGGAGTGATAGTAAGTCTCATTCACTCAACGTATGCGCTTGTAGCAGCCTATATCTCCTGTGTGCCAGTGCCCCACAGTGAGTGATGAAGTGCTGCATTGACCCCTCTTTCTCATGGCATATTCTGTTTGGGGAGTAGTTAACCCATGTTGTTAGGGAAACAAGCTGCCCAAGGACCGCTAGAGCAATAGTCTGCAGAAACTGCTAGGTAAACAGTCGTGCGAAGATAATGTGTGAAGAGTCGGTCCAAAACTTGCTGAGGGAAAAATCGTTTAAAGCCATTGTGGGTACTTTCAACTCAAAAACCGCTGGAGGAACGTTGGTCAACGATTCTTGGTAATGTATGTCCCTACGAGGGAAAATTAAACAAACACGAATTTACTTATTTCACATGCGGGTATCTCTTAATAATACCTACACTTCTTCGGTAACCGGCTTACTGCCGTTTAAGCTTTTATTTTGGCATCTTATATCATTCAGCCCATGCACTGACTGAGAATTATAATTAACTGTTATGTTATTTTAGATCAATACGGGTACCTGTGAATAATTTTACACCAACAATTAAGTGTTGTAAGTGTTGCTGTGCTTCGTACTTTTTTTTTAGCAGAGAGAACACAAGTGTATATGCCCTTATGCATATTAATCATGATGATTAATTAATCTTCAATATAAATATTTCAGAAATATAATCAAAACGATATATTGTAAAAAAGTACACTTTGTTACAAAAGTTATGAGAAATTCATAGCACTACGGCAACGGTCTTACTCTGTCAATGTATTGACCTTTTCAAGAAAATATTCTTATCCATTTAAAAAAACGTGTAAAAAAAGGATTGGGTGTCTGTACTCGTATATATGTATATTTACCAATGACAAACATCTGATAATATGTACGAATAAAACTCTGTTTTTGTTGGTGAACCAACGCAAGATGTGAGTACTCCCGCCAAATTGAACAAAATGAAAAAAACCTACATAAATAAAAAACTAAGGAAAACAAAAAAAAAGCTTTAATAGATTTGGCCTGGTCTGTGAATGTAACATCTTTTCAATGCAACATTTTTTTTTTTTTTTTTGTTTTTTTTTTGCACTTCCATACAAAGCAAGACAGTTGCAAAAATTCACTTGAACTACAGGAAGTTTTCAAAAGTCATTTGATAATTTATCCATATGAATTGCAAAATGTCTGTGGATAAGGCTTAACAAAATGTTGGGAAGAAACTAAAAAAAAAAACGTATGCGAGTATGCATGTAACCGTACATATGTACGAGTTTGTTTGCAGAAGAAAATATGTTTTCTTAATTTCATAAGCTGCCGCCTGGCAGCATCACGGAAAGAGAAAAGTTCGCCAAATTCAAAGATGAGTTGCTTATTACAGCCAAGAAATAAATAAAAATATGCACAAGTACGAGTATCTATTTCTTTTTCTATTTTCCTCGTTCACATTTGCTAAACAAATGCATAAATTATGTCATGTCAGCAGCAAAATTTAATTGTCGTTGTCATTAGTTTTTTTTTCCTTTTTTCTCTGTTTCTTTTTATTATTTAATTTATTAAATTATAGTCGCAAATATACGATTATACGGTAGATAAAAATAAATAACAAGTGCATAACCCTTGTCGGTATTAATTTGAAATTTTTGGCAAGAAATAACTGCAAAGTGAAAGTAGAAATGTTTTATGAAGATGATTCATTGAATCATGTCATCTCGTAAAAACAAATAAAATTACGAGTATATATATACGAGGGCTGTTTGACAACTCAGTGACTATTAAAAAAAACTTTTCTGCAAATAAGTGCTGCAACAGAAAGCCTGAAATTTGAAGTTTCACGGACTACGTGCATGCGATTAGCGATTTTATTTACGGGTCTTATCCACTATATCCTGTTAATATGTGTCGCGGTTTCTAATTCCACACATAAAACAAACGTGGCTTCTACCAAATTAAGAGTTTTTTTTTAACAGCTATAGTTTTTTTATTTGCTACTATTAATTTATTTGTGCATAATTAAATTTACTTACAAATAATTTAATAGAAATATAAACTAACAGTGACAAGTATTGCCGTCGCACCGCAAACATTGTACTTAGATCAGTGGTGGACAAATTTGTTTTGCACTGTCACAAGTAAAACTAATACAAAAATGTTCGTATAAAGAATTAAATCGTCTACGTTAATGTTTTTGTGACAGTTTTGTAAGAGCAATATATGTTTTAAAGACGTAAAAACAATTTTATTAGATTGCTTAGTACAAATGAATATTAAGTCTGAAAAAATTTTTCCGCATAATTATGTCATTATGTTAGACTCATATTAGAATGGAAGTAATCATAATGCCTTTTAATAATATTTTCTCTAAACATTTTAAATGTTTGATGACATAAAATACATTGAACATATATACAAACGCATTATTTATCATGAAATAATTTTGCTTTGTCATTTATGTTATCTACTGTAATTGGACAAAAAGCTCTAAGCATCTAACTGACATGTGCATTCGTCAACGTCTGTTGAACGACTAAACTAAAGAGCGTAAGAAAAAGAAGGCGTTGCTTATAAACAATTGTTTGATTAAATGTCCATTGCTGGCTTAGACTCTGACACAGCTTGGCCGAAATATGACACTAGGCTCTTAAAGGTTACTGTGCGGAAAATTAGAGATGTTATCAAACAGACCTCGTACGTAAATAATATATAATTTTTTTTTATTTTAGCTTAAAATACTGGTTGAAAACATGTCTTGTCATCATGGAATAATGGAATTTTGTAGCTATAAAAATGATTTTTTAAATAAGAAATTATCGACACTACAAAAAAAAATTTTGCTTCCTGATTTTTGTTCATGCACTTTTTTTGTAGAAAATTTTATTTCTGCAAATACTTGAAAATATTAGTTTAGAATTGAAAGGAAAAGGATAAAATCCGCACGGAATTAAAAACCAGGTGTGGACAACATTTGCATGTCTTCTATAACATTTGTATATGATTGCTGGAAGGCAATCAAGTTATCCTCACTTCTTTTCTTACTATAGCGAATTATGACTTTGAGTTTTTTTTTTTTAAATCAAAACTAGAATTAAGTAGGAGTTTAGAGGATGCCGAGTACGAATCATAGATGCTGATGAGTAGTCGAGCGGCTACGAAACAGCCACTTGTTCCCAGCTTAGTGTATTCAGTAATTTTTTATTATCTTCTTCACAAGTTTATGATCACGGCAATTATTGTTATAACTAAAAATAAAAAATCCTTCTTGTGTGCTTTAACTAGAAAAATAACATCAGGTAGTATTGGAAATATTTAATAAGATCTTTACAGATTTTTACAGAATATCCTTAAAAATGTATATGGATGATCGTCCTTGGACAAATTGTATATACAGTTGGATGCGCCTTAAGAAAACCTTTGGTACAATAGTCATATCATTTTAACAAAACATGCAAAAATATACCCTTTTTTAAAATGCTCCAGCTCACGAGAGGTCAAAGCTAGAGCCGAAATATTTTAGATGTCTTCATAAAAAAATACCAATGTTCATTTTGAGGTGGATACTAAACCTCCGAATGAATGGATTTGTTGTTAAGTAGTACTCCGCAAGTTCAGAGTATGTACTCTTAATCGAACTTACTCGAAAAAAATTTGTTAAAATTTTTGAGAACAACAAAATTATCGAATATGTATTTGTTGTTACTTGGCTTTGTGTTTTCTAGTTAAGTACAGGTTTGTTTTACGCTCGCACTCTCAACATACACGAAGAGAACGTATCGAGTATCAAGCGAGAACCAAACTTTACGAAGTACATACATATTTATATACTCGTATACATATGAGTGTATAAGCATACATTTTTTTACAAGAAGAAACCAAATACTTGCAGTACCATATGAAGTGAACATTATTTGTGAGTACTTCTTTCTTTTTTTGTTCACATTCGATATGTTCTCTTTTTCGATACTTTTTTAACTTCGATTACTGGCTTGTTGGTATTTACTAAACAAACATTCTGTTCACTTCCCTATTAGTCAAGGTGCATTAACGTATACACGGTGGCAGCACTACGGCATATGACAATTTTTTGCTACTGGCAATATAGTAAGCTATTTACGTCAAATGTATTGTTTACATTTTTGAAAGTGAATTTAGTGTTTTATTCTGAATTAAACACATAAAAATAATTTTGTGAACATAAAAATAATTCAAATAAATATAATTTATAATTATGAAAAGGTACATTCATAGTTTATGATTGTGAAAATAGTTACAAATATTTTTGACAAACATAGCTTACCAGATGCCTGTTTTTGTTGTAATTTTGCCCTAGTGCTGCCACCGTGTATACGTTAATGCACCTTGATATTAGTGCTCTGAGCAATAGTACAAATATATACTACATTTGACAGCGAATTTTACACATGAAAAAAAACGTACTCGCTGCAGATGTTCAGTGGGTACACCTTGCACAAATTTCGCTTCCATAAAACTTGAGTCGCTCTAATGTTAAAATATGAGCTAAAAAATTATTTAATTGACAAAAGTGCCATAAAATTTGTTTGTGCACTATTTATATTTTCATAAACTTTATTTTGTCATACAATTCTTGAATCCATTTGAAAATGTCAAAACAAATTATGCGCTAAAATACAACTGAGAAACGTGTGATAGCTGCCCTTCAAAACGTTTACAATAATTAACTAAAAAATCAAATTTAATTAAAAAATAATTGTCAAACAAATTCAATTTTGTGTTCAAGTTCAATAGCTCAGAAATCGCCTCAAATAATATATTCATCAATTAAAAAAAAAAAAAAACCTTATGAACAGACACTTTTGCAACACCCCCGTTAGTTTTTTCAGTTATTGCTAATTTCTTTAATTAAAAAAAAAAAAAAAACAAATAAAAAAAACTAAAGTCGTTGTAAAATTTCTAAGCCACTTCAAGCGATAAATTGCTTGAGTTGTTTTTGCTCAAAGTCTTCTTGAACTGTGAAACAATAACACCTTCCAAGAAGACAAGACAAGACGTAAAAGTTTTATAAAAAATTGAAACATCACACATTAACATTCTTTGTAAATAAAACAATGAAACAAAAATTTGCATTCAATTAAAAATAAAATGAGCATAACAACAGCAGCAACAACAACAACAAATTTTAGTTAAAGAACTTTAACTGGGGTGAGGGGCAACATTCTTGATGAAAAATTTATGGAAAAACAACTAGAAGACAAAGTCAAGCAGCCGCAAAATCTTGTATTTAAGAAAACTTCAAGAAACAAAAAACAGAAATAAAAAGACGGTGGTGTTAACTTCATAGACACATGTAGTTTTTGCTGGGATTTTTTAACAAAATATTTTCATTCTAAAACAATTAACTAGAATTTGAATGTCTTAAAAGGTTTTGTGCAACCATACGAGGAAAAGCGGGCCTAAGCATGAGCTCAATGATGGGCAATTGCCAACCGAAAGAATAAAACGTGTTACAAACAAAGAAATGTTTAATTTACAAATGTATAAAAAAGAACGAAAAATCCCCTGAACCGGATGGCATTCCAGCATTGGTCTTGAATCAGTATTTTTCTAGGCTTGCGCGGGTTGCCATTGTATAGAAAGATTGCTAATGTAACACCAGTCCCCAAAAAGAGTGGCGTAAAGAATCCTCAAAATTACCGTCCAATTGTAATCTGGTCTGCGCTTCCTAAAGTATCTAGAGGTATGTAGAGTCACAATTTGTCATTGATTTACATCAGCATCCTTATGTAATGATGGGCCTACCTACCCTATCCACTCTTTCGCAGATGACAGCAGCATTTGTCGTTCGTACTCTTTTTTAGTTATAGGCTCAGCCTATCTGAGATCGCTGCCAAAAGGCTAAATATGAATGATTTAATGAATAGTGATCTTCTACTAATATCCGAATGAGGTCGTAAAAACAGAGTCGCTTTTAACGCTCGTAAGACCCAGTATTGTTTATTAACAATACAACCTCAAGTGGTGTTTCATCTGTACTCATGGATGGAATAAATATTGAGAAATCAAATGCTTTTGATGTTCTTGGAATGAAGATACAGTGTGACTTTTGCTGGAGTGAACACATTTTACATGTCTCTAAAGAAGCATTCAAGTGCCTCAGGTTTTTGAAACGGTATAAGATGTACTTCAGTCCATCCGACCTCGTTACTATTTATACCACCTACATCCGACCGAAAATGGAATACAACTCTGATGTTTAGTCCGGTGCGTACATCGTTCAAAGCTCATCCATTTGTGGTCGATTACCCGGCGAATCGTACAACGCATTGAATAAGTTGCCTATGGAATAAGTTCCTGCAGACATGTCTTCTGTCCGTTGGAAAGTTCAAGTCAAATTTTCACAAACCATACTCTCTTTTTCCTCCTCCTCATAACCTATTTTCCTAGTTCTGGTACAATGCACTACATATACAGGGGCTATCCCCTGAGTACTGTTCCAAGATAAAAAAAATACAAACTCAGTTTGTGAAATTCTAGTCGTCGTTTTAATTATGGTCGTGTTTGCTCCAAGTATCGTTTGTGCTTGCGCCTTGCAGCCGTATTCTGTTTCATCATATCAAAGCGCATCAAGCGTAATTTATATAACTTTAAAAGTAGTTCCTAGTTTCCGCAATATGGCCCCTGTTTAACTTTAATATTGCCCATTTTTCCCTCCAGTTGGCGTAACAATAGTCAGAAAGTTTTCAGCACAAAATTTTCTTATGTTACAAGGTCAATATAAGAAAAAACAATTGTGTACTTTTGTTGTAGCAGCACAATTTTTCCCCCATTTTTTTCTCAATTTAATCAAATTTTACAAATCAGTAGATGTCATACAAAAGTCAGTGCAAATTACAAAACAAAAAAGAATTGTGTTTATTCTAATGAAATTATTTTGATTTAATGGAAATTGATTTAGAGTTTTAAGGCATTTAAAAGCATTTGAGTTGAACTCAAAACAAATTAAATGTATCGAAAAAAATAAATAAATATCAATTAAACGCAAATATAAAACAACAACTCGTGTGTTACAAAAAAATTAAAACACAAGGTCGATAACTTGATTTTGAAAATCGAAATCGAATAGTAACATATCAAAAGATACCCTAAAGCAAAATCTTATTAAGGTTCAAATCTAAAAAATTAAAAATAATAAAAAAAAAATAAAAATTGGTGTAATTTGTTTGCAATTTATGCCATTTTTATATAATTTAGTTTATGGCCGGCCAACAATGAAAATACGTTTATAAAGAAAACCAGAGGGAGAGAAAACGAGGGTATAATTAGGGCCGCTTAGATTTATGACCAAATTATTAAGATTCTAATGAAGGCGTTTTAAGCCTGAGAATAAACATTTTTGCAACAAACAAACTTATCAAAATTATAAAAAATTTTTAATTTTTATTTTATCAAAAATATGGCTGAACAATTCATTAAAAAAATATTTAAGGTGTGTTGAACAAATTGTTTCAAAATGTTAAATTGTTGTTGATTTAATTGTTTATGCTTTTAAGTATAATTTAATTTTATGTACCACTTAAATCTCATTTGCAATAAATCAATAATTTTTGTTTTCATTATCAGCAAAAACAAAAGACTTGAGCAACAGGTGCGTTTGAGAAAAAGTGTTTAACAACTTTATTAATAAAGCTGTCAATTAATTGGATCTATTTGGAACGTTTAGTAGTTCATAATTGTTAATAGTGCTATAAATCGTTTTTATATGAAACCTTAATTGATTTCAAAAGCACATAAATCTTTAAAAGTAGGCTAAATATTTGAAATTAAAAACAAACTTTATAACAACAAGGCCTTTGCACTGACTTCAAAGTTTAATTTGGTATCTTCTTTAGATGGGAGTGTTTTCATATTTTTTTTTTCAAACAAAAATTTGATATGTGATAAGCGCCTATAAAAGTCATAAGTTTTATACGGGATGTAACACTTTTTAGAAGTAAATTTTTACTATTTCCCATTTTTCTTTACAAAGATGATAAAACCTAAAAAAAATAAAAAATATATCAAGATAAAAAAAAATTAAGAAAATAAAAAAATATATAAATTAAAAACAAAATAAAATAAAAAAATCTGTGATGTAATATTAATACTATAAAGGTAAGGTTATTTAAAACCTTTTCTAAAAAGAAAACATTAAAATTTACATGTTAATTTGTAACAAAATCTAGATTTTACCTAAATAAAGAAATGAAAAGATGACAAAATTTACATATTCAAAACTACGCAGGTTTTTACTAAAGTATTTAGAGTGTTTGGAAGCAAAGGACTTTGGAAACACTATAAACTCATTGTTGATTCATGCATATGAATTCATTCACATTGCAGATGTGCAAGTTGTGAGAAAGATTTACATCAGCACTTGCCATTACGGCCTTATCTGATGATGGACCAGTTCCACGGAGTGAATTATTCACGATTTACCAGCGCTCCCGTGTGGCTGACTAAGCTCATACAGGTAGCAATGTTTGCCATATGTTTGCAGCCATATGAGCAAACTCTTGTTGAGGAGTTCGGGCCTTCTAATCTCTCCTGTATGCAATTTCCTAGTAATCAATGGAAGACAAGGCTTAATAAGTTGGTAGGCCGAAGCCCACTAGCAGCATCAGCCCTTAAACCAACTTACCCGTCAACCATCACCACTGGTTCCTCACAGTACAGGTTTCTGTTGTAAAGGCAACCGATCCTCGGGAGGTTGTTAGTCCCCGCCAAACAATTATCAAGGATACTAACACTCCGTTCCTGCGTTTTAGGTTTCAACCACAGCCAGAAAGTTTCAGCCAAGGTAGGCACCTCGACCATGATCGGCCCAAGTTGAACTGCAAGCAGAACCACTCGAGAGCCATGCTGATCCCCGTTCTGCCATTTTATACCCTTGTAGTAAAAAATGTATGAAGATGTTCTCACAATATATAAAATACCTCTGATAATTTGTTCAAAATCCCTCTTTCGGATGGGATATATATATATAGGTTTACTTTTAATATGATCCGCTTAGTATTTATATTCATTTTTTTCTTTGCACGGAATGTAAACAATGTTATCTACACAAAAGTTTGTTGATATTGTGCTTAACACGACGAATTTATACAACGAATATTTGCCGGCGAAATTCGTCGTTCGTCACAGTTGTGTTTCTAGCATACGAGTAATACTTTAAATCGAATATTTAAAACTCTTTTTTGATTCTCTTTATGAAAATAGAATCAAAGATTTTTACATAAACTTATTGGCCGAATGTTAATTAGGCCATAACACCCAATTTTTTTTTAAACAGTGCTGTATGTACGCATGATGTAGATTATATTACATCAGTAATAAAAAAAAATATACAACGTTTGTTATTAAATTACCTTTGCAGTTCAATAATAAAACATAGAAATTAAATTAATGTGACACTTTTGAACAATAACAAATAAACATTTCGCATTCGGCATCAAGAAAAATAAACAACAAGACAAATGCATAATAAATTGGCGAAAATTCGCCAAACAACAATCAAAATCTTAACAAATTATAGAAAAAAAGCTTTGAATCCATTTGATTTTTTTTCTTAATTTTGGTTTTTTTCGGCATAACCAAAAATGCAAAATAAAATGTCAGTCAATATTTATGGACCCGAATTGTTATATTTGGTATAAAAAAAAAGAAATAACAACTTTGATCTTATAGAACGGTTCTTGTGCTTGACCAAGTCAAAAATTTATTGAAAATCAAGAAAAAAAAACTCAACTGGAGCTCAATGACCGCAAAATAATAAGTGCGTTTGCGCACACAAACACTCATACTTTTGCATTTAGGTATCACTACCCAGTTGGCCATGTGCATTAGACATCTTAAACGACGGGTACAAGATAACAAAAGAAATCTTGCAAGACATTTTGGACGACTGCTGAAATAAATCTGTGATAAAATTTTCGCACAAATGGCCATGAAATCATGCACAACGATAGTTTACCTCCATTATCGTATTTGCTTCTTAAAGTTCCATGAAAAAAATTTGTACTTATATTATAAAGAATGCTTTTCATGGAGTTTTAGAACTTTGAAATGGAATCAAAGAAGAATTATAAATATTGTTTATAATTGTTTTCTATATTTCCTAGTAGTCTAGATTTCATAGGAACTAACCTAATCATAGGCAGACTTGGAAACTTTTGAAAGATATTCTCAAACATTCAACGTTATATCCCATGGGATAGGGGAGGTAGTTAAGGGCTGGTATTCTTTATGCATTTTGGGCCAACAACTTTCAAAGCCTAATCTTCCTCTGGCTGTTTGGGGAGTAGTATACAGGAGAGATTAGAAGACTTGAGCTCTTTAGCAAGAGGTTTGTTCATATGGCTACAAACATATGACACCTGTGCAATATGTCACAAGTCTTTCAAAGAAAGTAAATTTTATGTCCCTACTTTTCTTTACATGTGTGCAAGAAAAAAATCTTCTTTTTTCTGTTTTGAAATTTTTTTTTTTAAATTCTGAATAATTTTGAAACTTTGTTTGTTTCTAATATCAAGCGCAAAGCTAATGGACTGCTTGCTCGTTGAAAACGAGCGATTGCTTGCCAGTTTTTATGGTTTATAGAACAGTTTTCTTAACATACATACGTTCTCCAGTAGTTTCATATGATAAGTGATTTGCACTCCAAACTCGTTGGCATGCATGTCCTTGCGTTAGCTTTAAAATATCTCTGGCAAGGTACTGTCTCAGCTTGATCACTTATCGCTTTCAAGCTTCACATAATGCACCAATAATTGTTCTTGTCTACGTACGTTTGATCAAATCTAATGTATGTCCTAAATTTTTTTTATATGTGTTATGATATATGGGTTAATAAAGAAAGAGTAGTCCTGAATAAATAAAGTTTAAATTGGTCTGTATTGTATTTGACTAGTACTGCTGCATCATTTCTTCAGCAGCTTTAGGAGTATCTAATATATGTAATAAAATTCCAGTCATTTGTCATCTGGCAACATGATTTGCAAACATTGTTAACTGGGTGGTTTATTTTCAGCACTTATTGCCGAAAATAGGAAAAATTATTTTACACAGCTGTTTAGATCATGTTAACAAGCCGTAAACACCCGCCGGAGGCTGGTGACAACTAAAAAGGTTTACTTTTGACTGTTTTGTGACTTATTGTGGCTTTTTTTTTTTTTTTGTCAAATACGTTTGTGTAAGTATATGCGTGCGGTTAGACGTACGTATGTATGTGTGTGTGAAAATGACAGGGTGACATATCGACAAGCTTTTAAGATCCAGCAAGATACAGAATGCAAATGTTTGTTACATGCTGGTGTTTTAGTTTTACTTTTGTTTTGTTTTTTTTTTTTATATTTCGTTTAAGAGAATGGAATGACATTTAAGATAAAAAAGTATTTAAATTTATTTATTTTAAATTAAAAACATGTTAAATATTTTTAAAGAAAAAAATATACATACATGTGTACTATTGCATAGACATACTGAAAAAAATTAACCCGTTTCAAAATCCAGAACCACAAAGTAAACTGAGGAGAAGCAATACATAAAAAAGTAGGTGTATCTCTTTCTTACAACTTTACACCATACTACTGATCGTTTTACTTCAGCTATTACTTTAAAAATTATAGTAATCAGTAATTAATAAACTATTTTAATAAGATCAATTAACAGTGCTCACTTTTTCCTTTACACTTGACCCAGATTACAATCATAACACTCATTTAAACATGATCAGAGCAAAAAACTAAAAACAAAAGAGACTAATAAAAACTGCAAAAAGAAATGCATATGAATGAAATGTATTTTCAATTAGAGTATAAATTTTAATTGGAATATATATACAATTTAATCTGCCATATAAAATTTAACCACAAATTTTTTTATTTCGACTTATAATTATTATATAGCGCAATTGAGTTCTTGAATTTTAATGAGTGAACTGGGGTGGTAATGAAATATAATCAAGTTCATATTTAATATACAATTAGTAGAAACAAAATTAATTGATTAATCAGAAAAAAATCGCATGATTTTAATTGTGCAACAGACCAGCTTTTTTGGAACTATTTTCTGCTTACTTTATTTCAGGCTAAAGCACAAAGCCAGTGGGTACTCATATTTTTCCAAATATTTGCTCAAAACACTTCTGAAATGCGCTTTTTGGTATCACTTGTTTCGATTTTTCTCTTATCTCCTCAATCGTAGCGAAATACTTTTCTTTCATTGGTGTCTTTAGTTTTGGGAAGAGGAAAAAGTCCAGTTGAGGCATGATAACGGTTTTGTTTTTGACCGAAAACTCACGCACAAGCATCGATGTGTGAGCTGGTGGTTATCATGGTGAAAAATTGATGATTGTTTTTCCACAGTTCTGTGCGTTTCTGACGCATGATTTACCACGTTCTTCTGGATGCTTCCATTGGGATGATTGTGCTTTGGTTTCAATATCATAGCCATGATTCGCCACCAGTTATGACCTTTTTGAGGAAATCTGAATCGTCATTGACGATGTTCAACAGCTCCTGAGCGATGTCCATGCTATGTTGTTTTTGCTCAAAATTTGGCAATTTTGGAACAATCTTCGCTGCCACATGTTTCATGCCTGAAACATCTTTGGGTAACAATTCTCAGACAGATTTCAGACAATTCTCAGACAATTTTGTGACAGCTCTCAGACAATTTTCAGTCAGTTTCCAAACAATTTTCGGACAACTTTAAGAACATTTTTATATTTTTTAAAATTAAAAAAATTCATACAATTCCCAGAGGTTTCACACAATTCTCAGACAGATTTCAGACAATTCTCAGACAATTTTCAGACAATTCTCAGACAATTTTGAGACTATTCTCAGACAATTTTGAGACAGCTCTCAGACAATTTTCAGACAACTTTAAGGGCATTTTTATAAAATTTTCCGGCAATTCTCAGACAATTTTCAAACAATTTTCAGATAAATTTCAGGACATTTATATAAAATTTTCAGACAATTTTCATACAAACTAGTTTTTGCAAAATTTCAAAGAAATTAAGTTACTTTATTTACTACTAAACTCAAAAATTTTTTTTTTTTTACTTAAAAAAATGAAAACATATTAAATTAATATAAAAATACAGAGAAGAGAAATCATTGGCGTTATAATTACGATTTTTATTTTTTCATTTAAGTATTTCATTTTAACATGATTATATATTGAAATGAAATAAAAACTATAAAAATAAAAGCTTTAAGCTGGCAACACTTTTTTAGCTGGCAATCATTTAGTCAGCTGTTAAGTGATTTAGGTTTAGTTAGGTTTGAAATTTCAAAATCAAGAAACAGACGTTTGAAACACGCTTCCACCTTGTGTAAATTTATATTGGAAATGATAATTTTGTTCAAATACCTATCGCAACTTACGTCCATTTTACAGTCAACATAATCGTCCATGAGAGCAATTAATTCGTTTAACTATGGAACACTTCGCAGCACATTTAGTCTAAATGATAATGCACGCAAAGACATCGTACAGAGTGGAAATATTTTGGTTTGGAAATATCTGCAGCTCGCTCAAAAAGTGAAGTCACACGCTCACCTCGCAAGGCATAGTTTCGGTGCTAGATACCAGACAAAATTTCGATTCCGATTTTTATAAGCGAATTTTGTTTAACGATGAAGTTCACATTTTTTTTTGTTTTTTTTTTTGAACGGATACATTAAAGTGATGATAGTTCTCAAGCTTACGTGGAGACATTGCTACTTTCACAAAAAACTATTTCTTGGTGTACTATATGTAGAATCATTCATCCATACTTCTTTAAAAACGATTCTGGTCAGAGCAGTACAGTAAATGGTAACCGCTATAGAGCCATGGTTACTGACTCGTTCATCAATTAAACAATCATGAGGTACTGGAGTTGTGATTTCAACCAGGTGGCGTAATGTTTCACACAGTTTGTGCCAAAACTGAATTATTGCAAAAAAAAAGTTTGACGTTTTGGGCACATGAATTAGCCTCTTAGGTGGGTGCACTTTAACGCCGCTAGACTATTTTCTGTGGGGATTTATGAAGCCACTAGTCTACATCGATATGTCCCAAACGCTACTTGGAGGACAACATTCACTAGAATATTAACAACATACGGCCACAAATGTTAGAAAAAGTCACCGAAAAATGGACCTCCAGATTAGACTACGTCCAAGCCAGCCGTGATGATCATGTGCCAGAAGTCATATACATTATGTTTACTCGTATAATGCCAGAACATTGTCTTTCGAATAAGCTTCACATCGCAGTTTATTTACTTGCTTTGAGTATCTATCGTCTTAAAAAATATCTTCAGTTAAAAGTCAACTACCAAAGAGTTCACCCTTTATTTCTCTAAATGATTATTGAATGTTTTTGTGCACATTTTTGCTTTTCTTCTTGCTGGTTTAATTTTAATTTTTATCTTTTTTTTTTTTTAATTTTTAACGGCTTGCAGCTAAACACGCCATCATTTAGTTTCTTGCAATTTCGTTTTCCTTCAATTTTCCATGGAAAAAAAAGACACACAGTATATTTTTCTAAATCACTGCCACTCACTTTTCATTAGCAATTATTACATTTATTAGACTTTTCTGTATTCATAATTCATGATTCTGCTTCGGCACACTGGGGCTGTTATTATTTTCAACTCTCGCTTCAGCTTTTATCATGTCCATAAATTGTCTTGTGAATTAAGAAACCGCAAATGATTGTTTTTGTTGTGTCTATTACTATGAACAGAGTTTTTTTTTCATTTTTTTGGTTTTCTAATATGAGTATTTGATGTTTATTGTGTTTGGCACGGAAATGGAAAATCTTTGAAAATTATGCCAAACTATTTGTAATATTTTTTTGTAATTATTTGATTCCGTTGGTTTTTTGGGTTATTGCATTTTCAAAAAATGAAATTAATTTAACAAAAATGTTGTCATGCTTCGTTTATTTGTTTATTTAGAATAGTTTCACTTTTTTTTAGGAGAAAATAGTAAATAACTTTGCTAAAGAAAACGCTTTCGAAACAATTAATGTTCAGTCAAGTTCTGAATTTAAACATGTGTAGTTAATGCCGGAGAATATAGCGAAGCTTGACAATTATGATTTTGACGACTAGAAAGCTATATTTTAAAAGTAACAGCCTTAGTCAAAAAAGACGTACTAAACGTTTACTTACCATTATTAAATAAAATTTCCAAAAGTATTAATCAAAAACCAATGTAAGTAGTATTCAAAAACAATATTGGAAGACGTATACACCCCCAGCCTCAATATTGCAGCCATGTTTTATAATGGCATGCCCTTTTAATGCAAAATATGGTATGAACAATTAAAAAGCAAAAGGCAGTTAAAATTTTTAACAAAACTCCGGTTAACGTCAGTTTAACTCTCCTCCTAAAAACCGGCTCTCAGAGAGTATTATCAAATAGTTAAGTTAACGTTAATATTCTATTCCTTGCGAGTTTTGGTCGCGCTAACATACTTTAATTATACATCTTTTACGTTGCCATCCCGGTTGTCTCCCTAAATATGGTAACACCATACAATGCCACAATTATTTAACAATCACTAAAAAACAATTTTTTGATCAAAGACAGTTTAAATTTTAGCAAAACTCCAGTTAGCCCCAGTTAAACTCTCTCCTAAAAACTGAGCCTTAGAGAGTCATATCAAATAGTTAATAATATTATTATTCTTTACGAGTTTTGTTAACGCTGCTATAACTTTATCAAACATATTTTATATTTGCATGCGGTTTTTTATCCAAATATATAACAACAACTTAATTCGAATTTTCATAAACTATTACTGAAAAATAATTTGTTGAATCAAAGGTAGTCTAAGTTTTAACAGAAATCCAGTTAACTGCAGTTTTGCTATCCTCCTAGAAACTGACCATCAGAGAGTTTCATCAAGCAGATAAGTTAACCATAAGATTACACTCTTTACGAGTTTTGACAACACTACCATACTTTTATTAGAAATTGTTTACGTTGCCATGCCGTTTTGTTCAAAACTGGTAACACCATGTATTTTGATATTAATTAAACTATCACCGAAAAAACCTTTGGAAGATCGAAGGCAAATTAGATTTTAACAAAACTTTAGTTAACCCCAGTTTAACTTTTCTCCTAAAAACTGGCCTTTATAGAGTCTTATATAACAGTTTAATTAACGAGAATACCATATTTTTATTAGACATTTTTTACGTTGCCATTCCGTTTTTCGCCCAAAATATGGTAATACTACGTAATTTGATATTTATTGAACTATCATAAAAAAAAAACGTTTGGTGGATTAAAGGGAAATTAAATTTTAACAAAACTTCATGTACAAAATGAATTTTATTTTATTTATTTTATTTTTTTTTTTCATATAACTATGAATTTCTGAATTTTAATATAATTATTATTTTTAATGTAATACCTATAATGAATTTGCTTTTTTCCACATAATTTATATAAAGAATTTCTTATTTGTACACTGCATTATCTTATGTTATAAATTAAAAATTAATATAAATTTATGGAATTAAATGTCATGTTAAATTTTAATGGAATGTTAAACTCCAATATCAATTTTGTCCTAAAAGCTTTAGTGACATCAAATCGAAAAGCAAATAAAACACTTTAAAGCCAGAGTTAAGGCAGAATTAGTTTGTACGTTCTTTTCCGTTCTGACTCAGCTGTTTTGTTTCCGTTCAATATAAACTATATGTGCATGGTTTGTTTTTACTTTTTCGTTCTGTTCTGTTTCGGACTAATCTGTTGAAAATAGAATTCAACGTTAACTGACGGCCAGGTATGTGTATGTTTTACTTTTTTCAGGTATGGAAACATTACTTTTTTATTTAAATGGTTATAGTTTTTTTTCTCCAAAACTAAAAAAATTTGTTTCAATTAAAGATTTTAAGCGTTAATTTTTTTTATCAATTAAGCAACTATGAATGATCAAGAGAATATTATTATATATTTTGTATAAGAAGTGTCATAAACTCTGCAGATTGTGAGAAAGAAAATTGCTGTTTGATCACCATTTCTAAATTATTAATTTGTTTCTTTTTTTGTTTTTTCATACAAGATAATATTTATGTACCTATTTTATACTTCATTCCAATGTTTTTCTTTTATTTATGCTCTACTGTAAAAAAAAAACAGCTGAATATTTTCACGGAAAAAGTAATTGTGAAATATTTTCTACAGAAATGAACGTCACAGAACGGCAACAGAAAGTAAAAACTAATGAGGCCTTAAGTCCAACACACCAACGGTAAGCATTTCTTTACTTGTTTTTCATTTCCCAGCAAACAATTTTCTTTGCTACTATTTTCCATATTTCAACCGCAACCTTATAAACCTTAAGAAATTATAAGCAATAGGAATTTATTCGCAGGATAATAAATCCCTCAACCTAATTTATTCATCCCATTAACGCCAATTTAGCTTTCTTCCTAAAAACTGCCCTCACAGAGTCTTATCAAACAGTTAAATTATGCAATATTCCTATTGAATTGCCATTTTAAGTTTTGTCTTCCAAAATACGATAAAAACTTAATTTAATTTTAGTTACCTGCCCGTATTTTGTAGCTTGACTATGTTTCCCGATATAGTAATTTTTGAGTTACGAAACCACAATGATAATTATATATACTTGCATGCCATAAATCATTTAAATCGAGGCCATATTGCTTATTTTCCAAATTCACCTGATAAAATCAGATATTATACAAATCAATCTTTTTTTTTTTTTTTTTTTTGAATTGCATAACTTTTCAAAATGATATATTTTGTTATGGAGATTGTTATGATTTATGTGATTTTTGATCATAATTTGAAGACACTTACAAAACATAATATTATTATTTTTTCTTTCTTACTTTATACTACTCTAATGAACACTTCTTCTTGTGCTTCTTATCATTAACCATCGCGCTATATTTTTCTTTGGTATCATCAATTTAAACCATTAAATTCTCTGTAACTACTCAATCAAGTTAGTGCATGAATGGCATGAATGGAATGAATGTGTTATTTTATAGCTTGTTAATAACGATGTATATCATGATCGGTTTCTTAAATATTTTGTTATCATTTACAAACAGCAACAGCAACAACAATAATGACAACAAATCAACGTCATGATCACTATTCTTTATTACATTACGCTGTGACTGCTATCTCATAATTTTCATCGTTAATTAAAATTATAATTTTATCTATAAAAATGCATCGCTTCAATTCTAACATTTTAATTTAGGCTCATCAATCTGTTTGTTTTGCGCTTTTCTTGAGGCGCAACAATCTTTTGCAGCCTCAAATTTATAAACGCCCCGGCCTGCTACACACACACACATACACACTGTGCAAGATATTTAATATTTAATTAATAATTATTTGCAACTGTTTCCAACGCCACGCCATTATTGAGTCTGTAGCACCATCTAATAACTATGCCAGCTCGTTAGCACCAGGTAGCTATTATTCATGCTGCATATCAAGTAGTTACTTAAGGAAAACTGACAAGAAAACAAATGCAAGCAGCAGCAAATGGCAAACAGAGCAAACAGATGAACTGGCTCATAGACATAGTGCAGCAGACAAAACCGAACTAGTCCATTTATACGTATACAAACACACTCGTACATCCATTCATCCATCCATCTGAGTGCTGTAGACGTTTAGAAATAAAACGCTTATGAACTACTTTAAATTGTGTACAGACTGCGCTTGCTTACGCTGCACGTAGTTCTGTTATCGTGATTGAAGATTTGATTTAGAGGCCTTCTCCCCACTTATTTTTCTGTTTTTTTTTTTTTTTTTTTTCAGAAATATAAAAATTTTATCGCACAATAAACGCACTCACTCACGAGCAAACTTTAGAGCGTGTCTTATAAATTTAATATGCAAATGAAATTTGATAGAAATATTAAAGAGATTTATTTGGCAACAAAGAAGTAAATTTACCCTCCTCTTTAAAACAAAATGAGAGTAAAGCAGTAAAAATAGAACTGCAAAAAACGTGAGTGATACAGCAGCTCTGAAACAGCCAGCTGCTGTCCCCACTTGAGAAGTCTATAATTTAGTATTATTGTCTTCTTTAAATATGATAATTAATTACCAAAATTGTACACAGAAAAAAAAAATGTTCGTGTTCAATAACGAAATTCGTTGAATCAATTAATAAATTATTTGAATGCGGAACTATAAAGGAATTCGTGGATTCAAACAAAAGTTTAGTAAAAATAATTATTGACGAAAACAACTGATATTTAAACAGCAACAAAATACGATATCCAAGGTTATTTTTTCATATTTATGTATATGCATACAAATAATTTTTTCGGATAAAAATGTTGTTGATTTTATTTTTACTACAATTTTTTCTGTTTTTTTTTTTTTTTATTTTAGTTCTATAAGTTTTTAGATTAATAAAAAAAAATCAATATTTAAAGATTTCTTATTTGCAACTAAGAGCCGCATTTAAATTAATATATTCCTACAGGGTGTCTGGTAGCAGATTTATATTTTCAAAGTTAAATAAATAACGTAATAAGTGACACAAAGTTTTAAAGGGTGTTTAAATTTTAAGGGCCGATGTTGATTTCGATTAAAACACAAACTATTTAGGAATTAATGTCATTTCGTTTTATACTGATAATATTGGCATAGTTCAATTATGTCTGGAACGAAATATCAGCCAAATAGCCGCCGCGACCTTCGCACTACACTTACATCCGCTGGTCCAAATTTTCGATGACACTGAGGCATTATTGGGAGTCTATGCCATTAATGTGCCGTATTATCTTATCCTTCAGCTCTTGAATTGTTGCTGGCTTATCGAACTACATATTTTCTTTCAAATAACCCAAAAGAAAGAAGTCCACTTCGCGCATATTGAAGTTACCGTATAGGCTTCTAAAGAAGTGGGGGAATTATGACGTTTCCTGAAGCTGTCTTTAAGAATTCCCAAAAAACTCAGAACCACTTCGCAGACCGAATCGAAATCGGTTTTTCATATTGAGTGCGGGTTTTGACCATGGATCGTGTATCTGAATTATTAACGGTAATTCACTTTAGTGCGAAAATTGAAGTTGATTTTTTCCCCCGTTAAAAATTGTAAGCAATTCATTCAAGTGATTAAGCAGCCCAACTTTTCTACAGTAGAGCAGAATCAAACAGTGGATGGCAACCAAAAATAAACAAAAATCTCTTTTAAATTGATTTATCACCTCTGTTAAGATTATGCAAAATAACAGACGCACACACAACCAAAACCAAATTAACATTTTAAAATATTTGAGCGCAAAAGCAACAACAAAAATTCACACAAATATTTTTAACGTAGTACGTATCTATTTATTGTATTTATGCATATACATATGTATGTACATACATAAATATGTACGATTATGTATTTGTTGTTATTTATAGCTTAAATAAGATCTATGAATAACAACTACTTAAATCTCGATTTATGTATGAACTCGTATGTGCGTACATATGTACTTACATACATCTGATTGTTCGTATTTGTGAATGTGTGTGTGTGTGTGTGTGTGTTTTATAGAGTATCTGTCCGCATTAAGTGCGAATTCGCACTAAATTTTCATCTTTTCACGCCTTGATATCTTTTGATATTCACCGCTTCCATGGATTTTGCTATTGGAATTGCAAGTGAGAAAAACTAAATTAAATAAACAAACAACAACAACAACAACAACAACAAATGAAACGAAATGAAAGATTTGCGATAAGATTAAAGATAAATATTTCGTACAAACAGAGCAACAGGTTCAAACTTTTATTAAGTGTTTGGCCAGCAATTTTTTTCTAACAAATAAACATTTTATTTTCAATTAAGAAAAAAGGAAATAAGATTTTATTTTTTTTTGTAATATTTTTTTATTTTTTTATTTTTTTTGTTACATGCAGCAAAAATAGGGGAATGAAATTTAGTTCTGTCATTAAATATTGCATTTACATTTTTATTATTATACAGGGTGGTACCAAAATTAATCACCCTATCCTAAGATGTGTAAGTTACGTCAATCATATTTAACACTTGTGAACTAGACAACTACAGAATACAAACAGACAAACGATGGAGCGATATACACAACTATGAGTCAAAAATCTTTATGAGTTATAAGCTTTGCAAGCCACATGGGGGCGCTAGTGAATAGTAAATAATTCAGCCCGTGCAATTTATCATCAGATTAGGCCGTCAAGCAGGTGCTGAGATAAATCTATTTCACAATATATCTCGTTTAGAGATGTCCGGCGTTCATGTACCAACCTGGACATCGTATAGACCCCCGCTTGTGCAATCAACGCAGCATTAGGTTAGGTTAGGTAGGCAGGCCGCTGGATACCCCGGAATAATCTAGGTTGTCCTGCTCACTTGGGTCCTGTAGTCGTTCCCTTTGTGATTGCCTGAAAAAATAAAATAGTGGAGTGAAGAGAACAAGTTATAGGAAAATGATAGTGAGTGGAAAGGATGGGTGGGGATGGAAAGAAGATGCGGGAACCTTTTAGTGTAGCGTTATATGCTGCAATACTAGCCATCCGCTGCTTCTTATGAAAGAGGCTAGCGCGGTCGGTTTGATCGAGGCCAGACAAGATAGGCTATTGAAGCTCCGCTCGCTTAAGTGTCTTAGACGATGATGCTCCAAATCAGCGCAGCATTACTATCAGTAAAAATTTGGATATCCTTCCCATTAAACCTGTCTGAATTCATCTGTAAAAGTCGCAAACACGTCTTCTTGACGATTTACAATATGTTAATTATGACAAAAATATTTTTCTATTACAATTAAGCTGTTTATGTTGGCATATAGTTAGTATAATAATAAGGTTGGGTGTGATAGTAAAGGTGAATTCAATTATCACTATGGTTACTCACTATTATAACAATGTTGCCGCTAAATATAGTATAGTTATAAGTAAATTTTTTTAACATTTTAAATATAACAATATAATATTATCGGCAACAATCATATAATTCAACAGTAGACCTTAGACCTTCAACCATATTTTTTTAAGTGTAATGCTAGAAACACAACTGCTACGAACGACGAATTTTGGGCGAATTCGCCGGCAAATATTCCTTGCATAATTTCGTTGTGTGAAGCATAATATCAACGAACTTTTGTGTAGATAACATTGTTTACATTCCGCGCAAAGTAAATTATTAAAAAATGTAAATACTAAGTTGACCCTATTAAAAGTAAACCTATATAAATTCCATCTTTAAGAGAGATTTTTGTACAAATTATCTGAGGTACTATATATTTTGAGAACACCTTCATAAATTTTTTACTACATGGATTGATATAAATATAAAAAGCATTATTTCGTGAAGAGTACTTTTTTTAAGAAACCTGGACACCTTTTACTGTTTTGTTCATCGGTCGCTGACGACACAATTAGAAATAACTACCTGGCTAACGATATCGTTTCGTTAACGTTCGCTAATGTTTTATATTAAAAATAAGAGACTTACAGTCAACTTTGTTCAATCGACGGATATATATATATCGGAGGTAGACAAGGCAAATGATACAAGATCAGGGAAAAATAAAGCTTATAAACACCATCTGAATAGGTTTTTTGACCTCAAAATTATTACGAACGTTTACGAAACGACATCGTGGGCCGGGTAGTAAATCTATTTCAACTCTTGCTGTGTGTGTGCATTTTCATATACTCTAATGTGTTTCATTTTTGGCGACGAATATTCGCGACCAAAAATCGGCCTTTCATCGCATCGTTCATCGTTGTGTTTCTAGCATAAGGATGAAAAATTTTTTTGATGTAAACAAATAAGTAAAAGTAAACCAACAAACGGTAGTTGGTGCGTTATTACTTTTCTGGAAACGAGAAGTTTATGGCAACCGATCTGAAATTTAGTTGCTGTCGTCATCCATAATCGAGCCATTAATCAAGTTTGAATGGTTTTTTCCCGCAATGTTTCACATCTGATTTTATAGAATTGATTTTCTTTTTAGCTCACAACTTCTATTTTAATTAATTAAAATTTCATTGTATCATTGCATTATTATTGTATTTTAAACAAAAAATTGAATGCGTGTATTCTGAAATAAACGCCAACAACAATAACATCGAACACAAAACTAAAACTCATGATGCACGTTTCGATAAATTGAAGGTTGTTAGTGATTTGAATGGTTTGATCTCCCACTGGTTTAATTATTTTGTGGCACAAGTTTATACATCAAATGTTTAAGTCTTCCAATAACAGGTGCCTTAAGGTTTTACTTCTTTTTTTGTTTGAAAATACACAACTTTTATTTAATTTTTTTATTTTTTTTTATTTTTTTATTATTTTTTTTTTTTTTTGTTAAATTTTATGAAGTTGTTTGATCTATTTTTTTAATGCGAGTAGCATATTTGTAACATGAAATTCTGTGATAATGTTTGTTTTGGTCATTCCGTGTGTTTAGTTCACAAACATTACAACCCCTTTCCTCCTTCTCACAATCTATCCAGTACAATGTACTGCATATGTAGGGGTTATCCCCTGAGTACTGGTACAAGATAAAAAAAAATGAGAAAAACTTTAAAGTTAAATGCTCTGTTTGCACTGAAACCGCTAGTGGTTACTGGAAATATTTCATTCATTAAAATATTATATCATCCAAGGACATCTCATGCGTTTAATCCAACACTTCATAATCCATCAATTACAGTTGTCTACTGTCTAATAAAAATACAAATAAAATTTTCTGTTTGACGTTTTCCAACACTTCGGGCCAGTTTTGTTAATAACTTTAATTGCCTTTTAAGACATTTTCTTAGATGATGTTATTTCGGTAATTTTCAGACAATTTAACAACAACTATTAAAAAAATATAATAATTGTTTTAAATGTAATACGCAGAACGGAAAATCAAAAGTGGTTCCAGCGTCTGGAAAACTCGTTTCGATTAAGAAAATTAAGAAATATACAAAAATAAAAGCACTTCGTGCTACAGGTGTTTGTAATTAAAATCCATTCATGAGTTAGTTGTTTAAAGTAAAGCATGTAATTTAAATCACCCAAATAAATACAAAAAAAAAACAAAAAACAAACAAAAAATATGTTTTAATGTGAGTTCTTAAAAAATGAAAGCAAAAAATATTAAAAATACGAATTCATTAATTGGCTTATCTCTAATGTAATTGTAAATTAGATAAATGTTGAAGCTACTTAGCTCAACTTGGCAGCACAAACAAAATTTTTTTTTTAATTACGATCTGTCAAACGTCAGCTGTTAAAATTTCGCTCAAATTCATAGATTACACACATCCTGTCTTATATACGAGGTCTAATCAAAATATATCCGTTATTTTCAATTTTTTCAAAAATTATTTATTTATTCATCAATAACTATCTTGTTCCCTTCAAAGTAATCCCCCTCACTTATGCCAGCATTTTTTCCCATCCCCAAAACTCTCCTGAAACGCACATTTTGGTATCGCCAACCGCTCCTGTTTCAATTTTTCTTTTATCTCCCCAATCGTAGCAAAACACTTTCGTTTCAATGGTGTCTTCAGTTTTGGGAAGAGGAAAAAGTCAGCGGTGACCAAGTCCGCTGAGTACCGTGGTTGAAGCATGATAATGGCTTTGTTTTTGGTCAAAAACTCACGCACAAGCATCGATGTGTAAGCTGGTGCGTTACCATGGTGCAAAATCTATGATTGCTTTTTGCACAATTCTGTGCGTTTCTGAAGAATAACTTCGCGCAAGCGGCGCACAACTTCAAGTTAGTATTCTTTATTGATCGTATGACCTTGTGGCAAGAATTCATGGTGCGCCATGCCATTGCAGTCGAAGAAAACAGTAAGCAAAACCTTCACATTTGATCGAATTTGACGTGCGCTTTTCAGTCTTGGACGCTTCTATTGGGATGATTGGGCTTTGGTATCAATGTATGACATACAGCCATGATTCGTCACCAGTTATGAACTTTTTGAGAAAATCTGGATCGTCATTGACGATGTTGTCCATGCGACGTTGTTTTTGCTCAAAATTTAGCAATTTTGGAACAATCTTAAAATTGGTTGCATAAGCCGAACGATAGCCAACATCACCAGCAACCTTTCTGATAGTGATTCGACGATTATCCAAAATCATTTTCTTCACTGTTTCAATGTTTTCATCAGTCGTTGACGTGCTCGGACGACCAGGTCGAGCATCGTCATTGACATCTTCTCAGCTTTCCTTAAACCGGTTATACTACAATTGAACTTGTGTTCGCTTGTCAAACGGCCCAGTCAAGATTTCAAATGTCCTTGCGCATTTAATTTAATTTTTTACACAAAACTTAATACAGTTCCTTTGATACATTTTTTTGGAATATTAAAAAATCGATGAGCAAACCAAAACACCACTAAACTTTTTATCTGTCAAAAATAAACTGACAATCCAAAATGTCCAAAATTGTCAACATACATAACAGACTTGTGTACCAATATAACAGAAAAAAATGCGAAAATCGAAAATACCTAACTCACAACATTTGAAAATTACTGTTATTTTTTGACCAGACCTCTAATATAGATATATCGGGTGGTTAAATTTTAAGGGCCAATGTTGAATGTAAACCATTTCTAAACATCAAGTTTTTCTCTGCATTTCATTTAACATTTCTCAATTTCAGACTAACTCAAGTTGAACCATGGAAAGATAAACAATCGAACAACGCATTAAAGATATTCAGGCTTATTATTAAAATGCATATCGTGAACTTCGTGATTTTTCCGGTCAATTTAAACGTCCAAATGTGAGTACAATCAGAAAAATTGTGCAAAAATTTGATCAAATCCGGTCTGTAGGAGATTTTTTTTTTTATCTTGGACCAGTACTCAAGAGATGACCCCTACATATGCAGTGCATTGTACTGGAACTAGAAAAATAGGTTATAATGAGGAGGAAAGAGGGAGAAGTGTTTGTGGAGGTTTAACTTTAACAATAACAACATGAAAGACTGAAACAAACTCTATTGCAGCATTTCATATGTGGGAATTAAATTAGTTAAAACTGATCAGTACATTGCTCAGATTAACAAAATTTAGTCCAACATCTTCCACAGTACAAGGGAATGAGAAATAGATGTGAAAATACCAGTGCATGTTCGTACAGCTTGTTCTACAGAAATTATAGCTGTTGTTCATGATATTGTGGCTGAAGAGCCGTCCAGCTCAACTCGTCGTTGGGCCCAACAATTGCACCTCTTACGGTTGTCGTCGCTTAACACTATGCATAAAGACTTGCATTTTTACGCTTAAAAGTTGGAACTGACACAATAACTAAAGCCTCTTGACCATTCGAATTATCGTCAATGGTCAGAATGGTGGCAAGAAAAAACAACGATCAATTCTCGGAGAAAATTGTCTTCAGTGAGGAAGCACATTTTCACCTCAGTGGATTCGTCAATAAGCAGAATTGCCGCATTTGGGCGAATGATAATCCAAGAGTGATTTTTGAAAAACCAATGCACCCACAAAGACTAACTGTTTGCTGTGTTTTATGGGCTTCATAGAACCGGTTAAATAATAGAATATGATTTAATTAGTTTAAAACAAAACTATCAATAAAAACTTACTTTGTAACAAAACCTTCACAGTTGGCCACTTAAACTTGCTACTTAGGCAGAAAATAATTACAACTTAACAACAACACCGACACCGAAAAAATCTGATATTTGACCATTAATTGAAAGTGTGATAGTTGCTCAAGTTGTTTGTTGTTGTATTTTTCTTGGTGCGATTTAGACAATTCAATAAATGTTTGTCTCTCAAGTCTTTTGTTTTACCTTTTAAGTGCAACATTTTATTTGTTGCACTATTTTTTTATATTCTCAATTCGTTTTGCCTGCACACTGATCTTTAGTTTCAACATACAAAAATATTTGTTTACGAGCATTAGCCAACAATCATTTGCAACATTCAGCATTCAACTACTTCTTCATTTACTTTGCAACAAGAATTATGGACAGTCGCCTAATATACACGAATACAATTCAATTGAGCTGCGTAGAACGAAGTATGCAAACTAAAGATTTTATTACTTTCGGCTTTTAAATTAAATAAGCTACACTAATGTTTTACTTAGTCGCTTAATATTCGTAGTTTTTTTGGAATGTGTGTGAGTGAGTGAATGCACTTGTGTCTTTTAATAGTTTTTGCTAAATGGCAAGAAATAAAGACAATAGTATCCATTTCAAACAATAACAAAAATTATTATAAGTAATAAAAAAAATAATATTAATGCTTGAAATAACATTTAAAAGAACATTAGGTTTTTTAGTTCCTTTTTATAATTACGCCAACATTTTAAAGCTGCTCATAAGATAATCGTTGTTCTACATGAAAGTCAATGTTTTGGTCAGATAAAAAGTATCAGCATTAAAAAAATAATTGATATGATATAAAAGTGCGCATTTGTTGTTTCGTTTCCTCATTTCTTGTTCCATTTTATTGTTAAATATTAAAAAAACTAATAATGGTAATTGTACTAAGTATGGCCCGTAAAAGCATCACCTTTTATTTAACATTAACTAAAATCGCGGCTGCCAGATTTAATAATTTACAACCATGTTGGCGATTTTGAAAGTAGCATATTGAATGATGATTTTAAGATAATTTTTGCTGAAAAATTTGAAACGAAAATTCAATTCAAAAAAATTTTTTCCACAATTGGTTATATGTTATATGTAACTATGCATTTATTGTGGTTATGGCTTAAAACCAAGATATAAAAATTATTATAAATGAGGGAATATAAAATAATAATAATAAAAAAATTATGAGAATGTGCTTCATAAAAAAATTTATTTTTTAAATATGTTCAAATAAAATATGTGTATATATTTTCTTCAAAACTCAATCGCCAAAACATGATGTTTGAAAACCCTTCTGGCAACACCGCACTCAATACGAATACGTTTACCGAGTGTGAGAGAGTAAATACATAAAACTGAACACACGCACACTCTCATGGGTAAAGGCCGGAACACATACAGCCAGTTTACCAATCTCGACAGCCTGCTTGCGCTCGCAATCTAAGCGAAAGAAAATTGGTTTGGGTTCGTCTAACTTTTTTCTATGCGAACGATGTGTCAAAACTCAATCAAAATACATAAGAATATGCGAACGAATAGTAGTGAGATAGACAAACCCAAATTGATTCGAATGCGAGTGACTGGCTTTCTTTCGCATTCATTTTCTTACGAAATTGGTAAACTGGCTGATAGAATCCGTCGTACGTTATACTTTGCCTTTATGAGCTTTGTAACATTACGTACTTCTCCGTCAACGCAAAGTATTAAAGTTGAGCAACTTTTAACGTACGTTGAGAACTTTGACAACTATCAGTTAATATTTTTTGTATATTTTGTTTTAATTTTTCGTTGAAAAATAAAATAAATTTTAAAAAATTGTGTAAAATTGTTTGTGCTGTGTCTGGAAAATTAATCAAAAGATTTTATTCAAATTAAAATAAAAAAGGGCTGATGTTATATCCGTTAACAAAGTAATTATTGTGCCAACTTCATACGTCGTTTGCGTTAGTGTCAGTTGAAAAAGGAGACGGATAACGTATGACGGATTCTATGTGCCCCAGCCTTAAGGTAAATGTGTCACACATTTACCTTAAGGTAAATACATACAAATATTATTTTCTTTGTTAAAAAGACGTATGAGTTCGATTGCCGAATATAGAAAAAATAATTGAGAAACCAAATCAAGCAGCCACCGCATACAAACTTGATTGGATATATTATATACTCTAGTTAACAGACGAAAGCTCTAACGAGTAGAAAACGTACTTGTGCAAACAATATGCGATGGCCAATCACACCGCAACTCGATTTAATACGGGTGTACTTAGATCATTTGAAAAAGCAGCGGTTGCAGATCTCTGATAAAAAGCGAAAGGAAATGCAAGAACTAAAGGAATTTTCAAGCCTGTATAAACACAAAGTTGAGAAGTACACCGATCTGGTGTATATGGCTTCTTTAAGGCCTATGGGCCAGAGTAAGCAAATGTAAACTCTATCATGATTTTTCAGTAGAGAATAAAGTAGAAAAACGTCCGATTTATATACGTGTAGGTATCAGCGATGATAGTGAAGATGGCGTGAAAATTTTATGAATTTGTGGCAACATGCCTCAAATTTCGTCTATTTGTTATTAGGTGCGTTTCTTTACTTTCCGGGCAAGTTTCGTGCAAAAGAGAGCATACATAAGTTTCTTCCATATACAGATAAAATTTACCTAAAGTACGGGAACGCAAAAAGTCAAATTTCTAGCCCAAAAAGAAACATATGCTGTGTTTGGATCTGGCAACAAAAATTGGCATTTAGTTTTACGATAAAATACTGTGATATTTTACCCTTTTGGGGTTTTAAAGTGTTTTGCTTACTCCTTTTTATTTAATATTTATATAAAAACACTGAACAAATCAGTTAGCAGGTTGCTAAAATTTGCGCTAAAATAACTTTATTTAGAATGGGGCTCTAAATAAAGTTATTCATATATATTACTCAGATTGAGTATTATATATGTAGGAGTTGGAGAAAAGAAAACAAAAAGGGTAAGTATTTGTTTTAATTTAGGGATCGTTTATTAATTGGGTTACCTTTTCCGCAAATTGACAATTCCAGGTAAGTAAAAATTTTTAGGTTGATAAATACAAATTGGGGTTTCTAAGATACTCTACGATGTGGCTCACACTGGTATTCGATCAGAGTTCAAAAAAATAAAAATAATTAATTTTGCCAAAAGTCAATGCGAGAAGTTCGGCCTTTGGAAACCCGAACTTAAAACAATGAATTTTCCACTTGTCAATGTGAGCAACATTTAGTACAGTGGTGAATAAATCATATGTTAAGCATCAACATTACAGGTAAGTAAAAGGGTGAACAGGTGAGTATACTTTCACTTTTGCAACATTAAAAAAAATTTTTATTTAATTTAAAATAATTCAACAAATAAAATATATTGTTCAAATTAGTTTGGACAAACACTGAAATGATTTGTATACGAGTTGATTCAAATGAACTTTGTTTCTTTGTAATTGCTTATTTATCGAACAGCTGATTGCTTAACTACTTGCCCAAATCAGCCCGAAGAAAAAGTGCGGGCTGTTTTGTACAAGAAGAGGAAGCATACTATTCTCTTAAAAGCGCTCTCATTTGCCCAATTTTAAAGTACGGGAACGCTTTTCATGCGAATTGGGATACCGCGGGATCCCAAAGTAGAGTAAAGAAACACAACTATTATTTGTATATTTTGTAGAATGCTGAATAAATGATAACATATAAAAATAAGCAGCGTCACGAAGCCTTAAAAGTTCGGAAGCCCATATTGAAAAGTCTTATGCTTACTTTACTTATCACTTATGAAATGATGTTATTTTTAATTTACCAATCTTTTTTGCATTTTTAACCAAAAAGGGATTATGGCTTTTTAATTTTGTTAATAATTTACACAAACAGCAAATTCATTTTTCCTTTTTTATTACACTCTAACGGCCATAATCGTAAAAAATATTTTATGTTTATTAAAGGTTTGTTTGACAAACTTTGTCTGTCTGCAAATTTGTCAAATAAGCCGTTAATAAACATAAAATATTTTTATGAATAAGGCCGTAAAAATATTTTATCATTTTTCACACATATTGATACATATTTCATTGCTGACAAATCAACATAAAAATCTGATTTTATTACCAACTTTGAAACCATACATCAATATCTCATTAAAAATTGACAACTACATGCCATATATGAGTGTTAATTATTTTTATGGACAAATATTTCCTAAAAAAAATAATCTTAAAAAATTCGTCACTTAAAAATTTTGATTTTATTTCTTTTAATTTATTATTTCTCTTTTCCGAATGTAGACCATTTTTAACCTAAATAATTTACACGTTGTTTTTTTCATAATTTGTTACTTTGTACAAAATGCGCTTAAATGCGCCGAATGGCCGGCCAGCCAACATACCAAAGAAAATTCCGCACTCACACCGCAAACATTTTCTCAAGCGCTCGGTATTTGAACTTGTGTGTGAGCGTGTGTGTCGGTGTGTGTCAGTGTGTGTTAAGTTTAAACTCTCCAACCATTTTAACTTGACAAATTGCAAATTTGTTAATAAATTAGTTTGTTAACGATAAAATGATTAATGAATTTGCACTAAAAAAAAAAACAAACATAGAAAACAAAAGTTTATATACATACATATGTATGTGTGTTACTTGTTTCTTCACCACCAACCATCTACACGAAAAGTACAACCAAAAAATGCTTAGCATTGTGTTTAGGGAATTAACACCTAGATTTGAAGGGGGTATAATATAATTTCTTTAAAAATGAAAGGTTTTTTACCTTAAATTATTGAATTATGTAATTTTAATCCTAAAGTATAATAACGGCCTTATGTATAATCAAAATCCTTATGCTAACTAAGTAGCTGCTAAGTTTTTTGTGTGTAAATTCCCATAAGGGAAAGATAGCAGCTAGTTAGTTAGCATAAGGTTTTTTTATTACGAGCGCGGTTCGGAAATTTCTTAGCCTAGCACAAAAATCGACCACGAGTTGAGGTATACGGCTCTTTAGCCACACTATCACGAACAGCAGCAAATTTTTCTACAGAACGAGCTGTACGAGCATGACTGGAGTTTTCACTTCTTTTACAGACCCGATTTGCTTAAATTTTTCCATGATTTTTCCAATTGTACGCACATTTGGACAATTAAATTGACCGAAGAAATCACGAAGTATACGATATGCATTTTGATTTGAGCACCCATTTTCATAATAAGCCTGAATAGCTTTAACTCGTTGCTCGATTGTGTATCTTTACTTGGTTCAAATTGAGTTAGTCTGCCAATTGACATACAGAAAAGAGCTTACGTTTAGGTGTGGTTCAATTTCAATATCGGCCCCTAAAATTTATCCCCCCGATACAATCCCCGAAAGAATAATAAAACATCTACATTTTTATTTCTTTTTTTTCGTGGAATATTTGTTAGACGATTCAAATTTTTATTGTGGTTTTACCTAAATTTTATGGATTTTAATATTATAGATAAACAGAAACAAACAGCTGTTCTTTATTGTTCAACAGCTGTTTATGTTTTGAATATGGCACGTGCAGGTTCACCACCCTTCTTTGCGAGTTATGAAAAAATCAAATGAACCTATTGCTGTTTTCTGCATGAATCATTTAAGGAGTGCAAGGCTGATTCCTTAACGAGCTCTTAAGCAATATCTACGCGAGTCTTAGACGATTCCCTGTGCGGTTAACATCAGCGTATTTGACTTAGTTATGTAAGAGTCTCATAGAAGAATCAACTTTTGCAACTGTTACTTCCGTGCGAGGGATCGTCTACATTCCACTATATAAACATTGCATGCATGCCATAAAATTTTAGATTTCTTTTATTTTATTTAAAGAGAGTAAAGTTCAATACCATTTGTCTCTCTCTGTTTTTTATTGCTCTCCTTACAAAATTATAACTGCAATAGCCTTTACTTGGACTTCACTGTTTTAATGTAATTAAGACCTCTTTTTTCTGTCAAACCCATTCACATGCATTTTTCCCACTTTAACAGAATTCGTTTTTGGTTGGATTTTTTCTTTTATATCGTATAGTGTAATTAATGAAATAAAAAACCTAAAATCCACTTTAAACAATTTTTAAATACCGCCATAAATTTGACCATTTCAATCACGTATTTTTCAATTGAATTTTAACAAATATCAATCAGCTACTGATTGATTGGTAACTGAAGTATTGTTGTGACAGATAATATGATTGCAACTGTAACAGCCACATAAATTCATACATGCAACAACATATTAATTCCCTCGAACAACGAAATATCTGGTTCTGTTATGCACCATTAAACTGGGTTAATTTGAGCACGATTTTTTCCTAAATGAGCAAAAAAAAAAACACAAAGATTTGTACTTTTTTCACATTTGAATTAAATTCATTCCATATTTTTAACAAAAATTCGTTCTTGTGTTTGTTTTATTTCGCAGAGAACAACAATTGCTAAATATATTTGAAGTAATTATTAATACCTTGGAGGGTAAATTGAAACGCATCGACAATCTGGATAAATCGGTGGAACACATGATGAAACGTATGGAAATTCTGGATAATCGTGTTTCTGATAATTTAGTAAAAACCGATTCGGTAATTTCAAAACTGAGATCTTTAGATACGAAAATATCCAATGATATTATTGATACTGGTCATATAATTGGTGCTGATAGTCGTGCAGCAACTGGACGAGCGCCTCGCACCCCTTCAGCCTCTTCCACTCAGCAACTGGATAATCGTTTGGTTTTGCTCGATGAGAAGGTCAGTGTTATTGATTCGAAATTGGAAATTTTGAAAAATCAAATCGACAATAACCTGCTACAAGTGGATGAGTTCAATGCCGAGGCCAGCGAAAAGAAGCCCATCAGTATGAATGTCATTGAAATCACGAAAGCCATGAATGCTGAAGTCATGTCCCATGTCTCCAGTGAATTGAGTGAACTACGAGATACCACTGATAATATTGACAAAAAGTTACAATTTCACATAAATATTGTATCGGAAAATGTTGGTCGCATGTTACGCATGGTTGGTGATATACACGAAGCTGTGGTCGATCATCATGAGCAGTACAACAATGTCAATGCCACTACTACAGCTTTGCCCTTGATCAAGTCGAGTAAAATAGATGCTTTGGTTAAACAAATACGTCCCATGGTTTCGGTGTCCGAGAAAATGGATGAAGTTTGGGATGTTGTAGTAGGCACTAAATCATCAGTAGACCATTTGCTGCCAAAATCAGATGCTTTGCTAACACAAACACAAAGACAGGAAAGAGCTATTGGCGAGATACATCAAGATCTGAAAACAAAAACCAATTTGATAATAAACAATTTGGATATGGTTGAGAAGCGCTTAAAGAAACAAGAAGACGATGTACAAATCTTGGCCCAAAGACCTGTGCCAGCTGAGCTCTTAATGGATCCCACTATCGATCGTTTGGTGGAATATGATCCCAATAGGTAGGTAGTTCAATTTTTCGGTTTTTGTCTTTATATCTTAAGTTAAAAGTAAATAAGAAAAAGTTTAAATAACTCAACTTAAATTATTTAAGCTTTTTCTCTTTTGAACTCTAAACAAAATTCTAACACACTCAACTCTTGCTACAGCAAAATTAAACTATGTTTACGAGTACATAACGCTTTTATAAATTAAACGTTAAAACATTTTCTTTTATTAAACCCTTAAAACAAAAAAATTACAAAACTTCAAGTAACTCAAAACTATTATACCACAGATACTCCGTCATTGATGACTACCCCGCACAAAGTAGTACATCCCCGACAACATCATCTTTTCAAACAACACCCTCGACTGCTTCGTTAGCAGCAACACCAACACCATCAACAATATCTTCTCCTTCTACTATCACCACAAACAATCCAAACTCCTACTCTTCTTCCTCCTCAATATCGAATACAACACCTACCACTGTAGTCTTGGCCAATTCTGTCTCTGGTACATATTCTTCTACCACACCAACAACACCCACCACAATTGCTGCAGGTGTTAATTCTAATCAAACTACTTCCTCCACCACCACCACATCATCATCATCGTCATCATCAAGTAGCAGTTCATCATCTTCTTCCGCTTCAACAGCGTCGACATCATCGACAAAACCGATATCTCGTAAAGGTGGCATAATATTTCCCAGTGTAAAAAACAAACCCTCAGTAGTGAATACCACGTTCACCACAGACATTTTGGCATTAAAGGATGTAAAGGTAAATATATACATACATACCATACATATATACAAATGTTTATCTCTATAAGGATTAAAATAGCAAATTGTTTTAATGCAATCTAAAATTTAGACATATTTGGAAAACTTCGCAATTTTTACGGAAAATCAGGTGTGGTAAATATTAAAATTTCAATGATAACTTTGAAGTTTGATATACATCAGACTTTGTGAAGTTACACAAAGTCTGATGTGCATTTTTAAAATCAATTTAAATTTAAAAGCATAAAGCAAAACTAATAATTGATTGTTTACGGGTACAGAATGAATTAATAAAGAAATATGCAAGGAAAGAGAATGATGAAAGAAATAGAGAAAGAATACAGAAATAGTTCATTCTTTCACTTGAGGGAATCATTTAATTGAATTAATTCACTCATGAATGACACAAGTCTACTCTTTAAGTAGCTGACATTAGCGTAGGATTGTTGCGAAAAGCTTCGAGGGACAAAAACTAATGGAGGGGTCGGACATATATTATATTTGACTCCACTAGGGCCACCATTAAACTGGCTATGACGAAGAAGGGATATTTTTAAAACTATATTTGTATGTGAAGGGAAATAAGATGTGGACTTGTTCAAAAAAAATTTTAGCGACGAAAAATTAGTAGTGATCGCTCTTACATTTTACTCTTCTAAGAGGGAGCTAAAGAGAGTTCTAAAGTTTTTCCTAAATTTTTAACCGTTCCCACTTTTTATATAATGAACAGAATTTTTAAAAGTTATGAATTTGACATGGTATTTAAAAACTATTAAATAAAAATGTAGTCCTAACAGAGCCATAAACACCGGTGTATAAAATGTTACGATCGGAATAAAAATGGCGATACAAGGAACAAAATACTTTTAGCTGGCATGATTTTTCGTTGTTGTTGTAGCCACGAAAGAATAGAATGAAAGACAAGAACCGCCCCTAGCCAGAGCTGTACACCAGTATGCCTGCGATGTCCGACATCTGGCAACCTGTTTTATAATTGCAAAGTTAGAACGATAAATTAAAAAGTTCCGATCATATATTTTGACATCATTTTAAATAAAATAATAAATATAAAGCACACCTTTAAGCCAATGGTGTATGTATTTGTTAAAAGATATACATAGATATGCATATATTTTTCCATTGAACATTTACATTTTTACTTTTTGGAAACTTAAAATCAAAAATTATAGCTGTGTTTTGTATATTTTCTAGCTTGTCTACATGAAAGTTCTGTTAGAAATACATATGTAAAAGCAGATATTTATATTCAACCTGCATATGCATTTTTAGTTTATCACGATGTAGAATATTTTCTAATTTTCAACTAAACTAACAAAAGCATTTGCAACCTAAGCTAACAAAATCTTCTAAAAATTTGTATAAATTCAAAGTACATTAGATGTTTGCATTCCTTTACATGAAGCAATGAGTACTTTGCTTTAATTCCATTCCTACTTTTTTCAATGATACAATAGGACAGTGTATACACATATGTACATATATGTACATGTATGTTTAATAGAAAACGCACGTACACAATTTAACGAACAAACATATTTTTTGTTTTAAATACTGGCTGTTTTGGATTTAGAAAATAAAGCTCGCTCGAAGCGCTCTTCGTAAGCTGATTTTTACCGCCAATAAGATTCATTTAGCCATTATCGTTTACTATCCCTGTTGCAAATTTCCAACAGTTGTTGTTTTGTTTTTGAATAAAATAAAACGTGCATACTTTAAGGAGCAGATTATTAATATTTTTGCAATTAACCTTTATCACATAAAATATTTAATTCTGCATAGTTAAGCAAATGTTTAATGTAGTCCAAATGAACACACATATTTATAAAGATTAATTTATTTCATTTAAAAAACAATATTCTTGTTAATACTTTCAGGGTTTCTCTTGCGTTGATTTATTGAACGCCGGTATGAAACAGTCTGGTGTTTTCTACTTACAAATACGCGGCACAACCTATTGGTTCTTGAAGGTATTTTGCGAACAAGAAGTTTCGGATGGCGGTTGGACGGTAATTATAGATTTTTATCAACTCTGGAAAATTTATCCATTTTTTTCCATTTATTTAATACGAAACAGGTCATACAAAGACGTGATGATTTTGGTGAACCTCGGGAAAATTTTAATCGAGACTGGGCCGATTATAAAAATGGTTTTGGTGATCCGGGTAAAGAATTTTGGTTGGGTAACGAAAATATCTATATGCTAACAAATAACGAAGACTATATTCTTAGAGTAGAACTTGAAGATTTTGAAGGAAATAAAAGGTAAGTACAATAAGTTGGAATAATTACACAACAGCTAAAAGTAATAAACGGAATTCAAAAATACAAGCTATCATTTGTCAGTGCGTTTAATTTTGGAGAACAGTAGGTAACAATGTTGCTAAATATCAACTACTATTTAAGAAAACATTTATTCAAATTTTATTTCCTGTTAAATATTCGCAAAATTAAACAAATTAGTAATCAAATTGAACAAAGTGTTTGCCAACTGTGGATCTCTTAATGAATTCATTAAACTATTAAAATATTTTAGAGCATAAATTTTTTGTTAATTTCTTTTTTTTTTTTTTAATAAGTTTTAATAATATATTTGCAATTATAAATATTAATTTAGTTCACATTTTTCGTCCATCATAGATATGCTCAATATTCACATTTCAAAATACATTCCGAAGCTGATTATTACAAATTGGAAATTGATGGCTATGAAGGTAATGCTGGCGATTCTTTAAACGATCCTTGGTATGGTTCCAACAATAGTCCATTTTCTACATATAATCGTGATAATGATAGGTCATCATTGAATTGTGCTAGTATGCTTAAGGTAAGTGCTTCAAGTTCATTTATTGGATATGTGATGGCAAGCGATTATAAAAGCGAATTGCAAGGTTGTGATAATGGATATTGGCAGACAGATCTAAATGGAATGGAAGCCAAAGCGTTTCACAGATTTTTGTAGTAGCCTCATATTAGTTAAATATTATTAGGCTCAGTCCGTGTATGTACTGAGAATGCATTATTAAAAAATATCCTAAGTGAAGGAGAGCAGCTTAAGAAGCCTTAAAGATTAAATATGCGTCAAGTCGTACGGACACTATTTTCAACTTTTCTTAATCTAAATTTAAGAGAGTGAAAGTGTCATCTTAGAAATAGACAATAATATAAAATACCTAAATTTGACATTTCATGAACAAAACAGTTATGTTCAAGGCGAATTCATAACAGGGAAAATTGGGAGCACAGCTGATAACTTTGTTGTATTTTGATCTCTGCCGGAAAAAAACAACAACATTTTTTTCAAGCTCTGGTCCTTTCTGTGTATACATTTTTCTCCTGACATTTGAAAAATATATTTTTGTAATGTTGTATATATTATTCTGCTACATTTATATGCTGTGAGTAAGAGTGTCACTCTCTTTCCCTTGTAACTACCAAACCGAGCCGACTTTGCAAAGTAGGCGATACAGCCAGTATACTTACATACATATATGAAGTTGCTATTGATATGAAGTAACAATATCAAATGCTCGAAAAGTGAAAAAGGAAAAAAAAACTGTCCACAAATGTCTAGTACAGAGAGTAATGCACTACCTCACCGGCAATTTTCGTTACAGCACCTTCAAATTTCGTCTGTCTGTCCAAGTGTAAAAAGAGCTATGCAAAGCGAGTTCATACCAGGTAAATGTAAGAGCAATAAATACAATACTACAAAAGTAAATCTTTTTCAAGTGTCAAGGGAAAAATATTAACAAAAAGGATTTAAAATAATATATTAAAAAAAATACAAGAAAAGAAAAAGTTGTAATTATTTCGTGAAAATTAAAGTCTCCGATCATAGAGCTTGGAAAGGTGAAAATTGCCAGCCAGATCAGGGACCTGATCTGGCGCTCAAGAGAAAATATATAATATAAAAATAAAAATAAAAAATTTCAAATTTGTTTTAAATTTTCTATTCATATCTGAAACAGCTTAAAATTGAAAAAAGTATTCAGCTGCGCTGTCAATTTCACCTGTTATGAATTCGGCTTGGGGATATGTCTAAATGCAGTGTTACCACAGAATGACATAAAAACCGTGGGGCACTAATCATTTAAAATTTTCAACTAGTCAGAGAAATACACTTTATATCCTCCCTCCTCTTTATCAACTACTTTACTTCTTAACAATATCACAACTTTATTATAATTTTATAAAATTTTAATTTACTTATCGGTTTAATTTATTGTGTTCATAATTTATACGATTTTTTTTTTAATAAAAATGTCTTTATTAACAAGCCTTACAGGCTATAATGTACAAAGTTATGAGATCATACTAAAAGTATTTACAACAATTAATTCTAATATGTAAGTGATATAGAAAGCTATTAATAAAACAGACTTGAGGAAAATTCGTTACAAAAAACTTCTTACAAATTTTGAAAAATAGTTATAATGAAATTTGAAAAACAAACACCGGTAAGATTCTTTCGAAGGAAAAGATCTTAGTGGTTGTTTACTAAATTTCTTATTGATCGAAAATTACACACTCTGCATTTAAATGACAGCGTCAGATCGTTGGCAAGAGTGTGTATCTTTTTCATGTTAAATCTATTATGAAGAGATTCGGTTTATAATTTATACGATTAATCGTTTTAATTCCATACGATTTCCGTCACATACCAATTTAAGAAAAGTCTAACAACTGTAAACTTCTTTTATCTTTCAAAGGGCGGTTGGTGGTGGAAGTCATGTGGTCGAGGTCTGAATGGTCTATACTTGCATGATCCCCAGGACTTGACAGCACGTCAGGGTATAGTTTGGTTCCGCTGGCGCGGTTGGGATTATACCTTAAAAAAGGCCACCATGATGATAAGACCACGAGGTCCCCAGCCTATGGGTGCCAATGCAGCATCATCAACTTCAAATACGTAAACTTTGTCCTTTTTTTCAGTAAATTAATATTTTATTTAAAAAATACTATTTGAAAGAAAATTCGCAATCATATTTAAGCAGACGAAAAAGAAATAATACTCAATTAAATACCTGATATATAAATTCATTTATACATTTTCCGTAACGTAAGAAAAACATAAAGAGAAAACTTTTTTTGCGCATTTTTATCTTAATACCCATTCCAAAATTGTATAGATCAGCTGTTAAAACAATTGGTTCAAATTCAGCACCAAATCGTTAAAAAAAAGTTGTTTATTTCATAGCAAATTATTTTCTTTTTTTATTTCATTTATTTTTTATATGTATTATTTCTTATGATTTTTTATGCTTTTGAATTTGTTATGTTTTAAAGTTTTATTAACTTATTATATCATTTTACCACAAACACATACCACGTACAACAACAATTTAAAACAATCTAATTACAAAAACATTTCTTTTTTTGTCGCATACGTTCACCATTCAATGAAATTCAAATATTATTTTCGAAACTTTTGTTAAATGCATCCTCATTTTCTTGTTAAATATGTTATTTTAAATACATAAATTTAAATTGGCTTTTTAGTAATTAATTATGTTTTAAATAATATTAAAAAAAGCTATTTTATTCATAAATAGAGATAAGTAAATAACGAGGCCGGTTATGTGACAATATTTAAAAATCAAAAGAAACTACACATGGCGAATTCATTTCACCAAGTGAAACTGGGATTGCAATAAGTACAACCGTGATACAAAAAACAAGGTAGCCACTTCGCTAACCCAATACAACACTAAAAAAACCCACAGGTGTTTTGTTCGTATAAATGGCGAATTTTTACTTCAACTGTCTAAAGTTGTTGATAAGAAACACATTGTTAGTGATTTATTTTTATCGTGTAGGTGTAAATTAAAGAGCATGATAAAATTTCACAAAGTGGATAACTTAGTGTCCACACCTGCGATAATATCTAAGATGAGAATGCCGAATTTAATCACAGGCAGCATTCTGTTACGTGTAGACCTAAAATCAGTGTTATCGCAGTCTTATAATAATTTTTGTAAGAGCGTTATTATGAGAAATCTCATGGCAACAATCTTATAATAATAGCTATCAAAAAAGCGATTTTGTATATATATGTTTGCTTACGATTATTAGTTCTGCAAAATAACTTACAAAAAACGCTCAAAAAGGGCAAATAATTTGTATTCATACACTAAATACATATAATAAGTGGTTATTTTTATACAAAATATGCACACATATTGATCGTAAAAAAGTGTTTTCTTCTCGGCCTTCAATGATTTATGAATTCTTATAAGATAAAAAAAAATACGTATACTCTTTGTTAGATATTAAGATGGGCGTAAGGAAATTCGTTCTCTAATTCTGCTGATGTTTCGCAGATATTACGTCAGAATTAATCGCAGTTGTAGACATTACTGGGGGGGTCTCCACGTTCGCCATGAACGTGGTATCAGCATCATGTCGAACATAGCAAATGGCTAATGTGGACCGTTCATGTCCATGTTTCGTTCATGCTCTGACATCGATGCTCGAGCATATGGTTAAGCATCGATGTTCGCCATGAAGTTGGCCATCACGAACAAAAATACACAAAATGGCGCCGAACTGAACACTTTGATAAGGTAAATCCGAACATACATACGTATTCCCCACATATAAGAACATGAACTTATTTTTGCCTTCGCTCTGCCACGTTATCTTCATGTCTTGTTCAAGTCGATAGCACGTGAAGATGAGGCGTTAGGTAACTTAGAGTCTACACCTGCGATAATATCTAAGATGAGAACGTCAAATTCAATCGCAGAGAGAATATTGTTACATGTAGACTAAATATCAGTGTTATAGACATTAAAATGTACATAAATAAATTCGTTCTCTCATTCTGCCGACGTTTTGTCAGATATTATCTCAGAGTTAATCGCAGTTGTCGACACTAGGTAAACAAAATATTTCGCTAACACGGCTTTCACACACAGAAAGTTTACTTTGCAAAGTCTTGAGTTTGGTGGAGGCAACGAAAAATAAGAGTGTAAGAGAGCCACTCTCTTTTCTCTTGCCACCTCCAAACTCAAGACTTTGCAAAGTAAGCTTTTCGTGTGTGAAAGCGGTGTAACTTAGGTTACGCTGTCAGTCGTAGATATAAAATATTGTTATGATAAATCTTATAAGAACAACCTTAACCTAGGTAAATTAACGTCTACATTTTGCATTTAACAATTACCAACTATTTTTGTTTTCGCAAAATTATTTTTATATTCATACATATGTACATACATATATAAATTGAAATAAATCACTCAATTCATTTGCAATGTTGTAAAAAATACTTTTGAGGTTAAACGCTTACGATTTTAAAAGTACGAGTAGCAAAAACCTGTCACATGCCGTAATGGTTCCAGCTTGTAGACGTTAATTCACCTTTTATTGATCAATATAGAACTAAAAACTGTTTAAAGGACGTTTTTTCTTTTTAATGTTTTATCACATAAATAATTTTAAATCCATTTTATTTTGCGTATTTTATTCTTTTATTAAAATTTCTAAAAAAAAAAAAAGAAGGATGGAAAGTTTTAAAGTATTGCAGCAACGAGCCAATTATATTTGAAAAAGGTTAGTTCGAACGAGCAATTGTTTTAAGTATCAGCAAATTATTCATAAACCTGTTTCACATTCTAATTACTATTTGTTTTTGCCCCACAAAAAAAGTTCAAAATGTATCTTTTAATAAAATCTTAATATGGTTATGTTTCAATTATTTCTTAATTCTAATGTAAATAATATCTTAATTGCTTCATACAAAAAACTTGTTTCTTTTATTGCAAAACACGTCATAAAAACAAAATATATTATTTAAAATTGTATACATCCATGCACCGCAAAATGTTAAAAGAACAAAAAACATACAACCACAAAACATTAGTAGTTTAATTTGTATAAAAGAAATTTGTAAAACAAATTAGTAACTTAAGAGATTTTGTAGTAAAAATAAAGAGGTTAAATAAAAAAATCAAATTAAATATAAAAAAAAATAAAGTTGTCTTCTTTTCGTTCTTAGCAAAAGTGAAAGTCTTTCAGTAAGTACAAATGAGCATAATATCAACTCCTCGTCTTCACTTGCCATCGGCTTGAACATGACATGAACTTGACGTCGACAGAGCGCAGATAAAAATAAGTTCTTGTATGTGGTGAATACGTATATTCTGTGAGAATACGTATATTATGTGAGTACGTATATGATACGTATCCCGCTGGATCCCAATTTGCACAAAAAGCATTCCCGTACTTTAAAATTGGGCAAATGAGAGCGCTTTTGAGAAAATAGTATGCTTCCTCTTCTTGCACGAAACAGCCCGTACTTTTTCTTCGGGCAAGTTTGGGCAAGTAGTTAAGCAATCAGCTGTTAGAAGCCCAAAGTGTTAATATCGCAGTAATGCCAATTTTTGTTGCCACACTTGAACACAGCATATGTTTCTTTTTGGGCTAGAAATTTGGCTTTTTCCATTCCCGTACTTTAGGTAAATTTTATCTGTATTTGAGAGAAACTTATGCATGCTCTCCTTTGCACGAAACTTGCCCGGAAAGTAAAGAAACACACCTAATATGTAAATAAATCTTCGCTTCTATTCTAACATTCTGGGTTCAGCGTAGTGCTTCATTTTCCGAATAGAACCCTACATACTTATGTATCTAGATTTCTGTTGGTTTTTATTAAACAATATTAATTTGAATTTATATTTCACATTTTGTATAAATAACTTGAGAAAAAGTTACTGATGTAAATAGCAAAGCATGCGAAAAATGTTTCTGGCAACTCCATATTTTTGCACAGCACAATTCTTGGTACCCTGAAAATACAATAATGAATTTGTTTTTTTCTTCTCAGCATTTATAACGGTACTTTATAAATGCACTAGAGAATACGAATTTTTAATTAGTAGCAGGTTTTTTTGCTAAAAAGTGTTTTGTACAAATGTCGCGAAAATAATTTGTAAGAAAACTAAGGAACGAAATCTTATAATTAATAACCACAAAATGGGAAAATCTTATTCAACAATTGCGGTAATAATAGAAAGTACGTCAACAATTTAAAATGTAATAAATCGATTTAAAAAGGAAAAACGCATTGAAAATAAGCCAAAATCAGGGCGTCCTCGAAAATTTAAGTCAAGAGAAGAAAGAAAAATAGTATCTACAGGGTGGCTGATGAAAGCTGCTGCCAAAAAAAAAAAAAAACGTTATAACTTATTTTCTGTGTACCTACTGCTCTATTTTCATTGTATTTTATAGATTGATCTTCAAGTTTAACTATGGAGAATTGGGACAATGAAACAAGAATTTTGATAGTGCAACGCTTTCATGCTTTGGAGTTCGTTGTTTCCGTCTAAAAGAAATATAATCGCACGTTTACCGGCACTCCTAACAGATGGACTATAACTCGTGAAGAGTTTGCCCAGCGTGGTAGAATCGCAAGAAAGCATTATCATCGAGAACCCTCAGTTCGGACGCAGGTAACTATCGCTGCTGCCATACAATCCAATCCTAGAGTTTCGACAAAGAGCTTATCTGCTCAAACGGGTGTCAGTCAATTTTGCATTAAGATTTAAACTTATTTCCACATAAGATTAAATTAACAAACAAACTAGGAATCAGTTTGTTTGAGACTTCCCGATTCGCTTGGAGTTATGTGAGAAAATCATTCAAATGGTGTCAGACAATGAAAACGTCTTGAGCTTCATTTTTATGTCTGACGAGACACATTTTGATTTAAACAGCAATGTTAACAAACAAAATTGTCGAGTATGGAGTAATTCTAACCCACAGATACTCAAAGAGATGCAATTGCATCCACTTCGCATCACAGTGTGGTGTGCAGCTGCTTCAAAGTTCATTTTCGGGTCTTATTTTTTCGAAGAAAACAGTCTAGCCGGTGAGCAGTAATTAATATTCTACGGAAGGTCCACTTTTCTTCGTGCCAGTTTACACACATCAAGTTTCACTCATCAAGTCTTGAGTTTGAGGAGAAGAAGAGGGACTTGAAGAAGAAGAGATTTGACGATACCGTCAAGTTTAAAATAAAGTGACAAAAAATATGAAAACTTGAAGGAAAAAAACAAACTTGAAGACACAAAGCTTTTGTGTGTGAACGTAAATGCAAGTTCAAAAGGAAATTGAAGCAGACTTGATCAAGAAACCCTGATGTGTGTAAACTAGGTCTTCCCATAGTTAAGGCATGACCATATGTCGCCTCCTTCCACGTATATATACCTACATACACAAATGTATATACTTGCTATGCACAAATAGATATCGTCGCATTTTATAGTTCTAAAAATAAAACAATTTGTCGTTTCTTTATTTTATTATACAAAATCTATAAGATTCTTGAAAACTTTTGTTCACATTAAGGGGGTGGTGTATAAATGTCTTAAATTATATGACGGGTGGGTGGGTGCAAAATATACATATCTAAAAAAATGGTTGGTTGTTTCATATTTTCTTAATCACTAACATAAATGTGCTATAAAATAATCTAGGTGCATTCTTAATTTTAAAGTTCGTCTTTAACATGCATATCTTTACAAGAGCAACCGTTTTGTTCTTGTACCCGTTCCATGTCAGGCAAAACGTTTATTGGTGAAACTAGTCGTTGACTCCACTCCTATAAAAATAAAAAAAATAACTAAATGTGTAAGAAAACTAAGGAATAGCTTACTTTAAATAAACTCATATGATAACAATATATATTTCGAGGTAACAAATTGTTGACGGCAAACTCTCTAGCTTTAAGAGCAATTTCTCTCACTTGCTGTTTGTTCTTTTCGTCGTTGGCCCATTCGATATTTTTTACTAGGTCGCTCAGATCTCTTTTGACAGGTATGTAATGTTCATATGGCTGCAATTTATTGTAGTAATGTTCATAATACGGCGAGATTTGTTTAAAAACTGTAGAGCCACCACCCAAGAGATAGGGCAAGCGATATGATGCAACCGTTCCGTCAATATTTAATTGGTATTTATACTAAAGTTGTATGAAAAGTTGACATTTGATTAATGGTAAATAAAAAGATTTCACTTAAGATGACGTATTTTTTAAATATCTCTTTAAAATTAATATTTTATTTCACATTTCTTACCTTAAAAAAGTCCAAGAAGCTTATATGATCAACTTTTGGTCCGTATTTCTTTTCTTCATCCCTAAAGAAGAAAAAGTTCGTAATGGCAGCATCTATTAGATCTGGTCTCTTTCTCGATAAATCAATTAAATCTAAGCGCTCACGTCTAGAGTCACGACCCCGCCAAAACAGTTTATTAATCTTTTCATCCCAAGGATATTTACTACGCTGAACCGACAACATGTCCAATGTTACACGTTCCATTATCCCTAAGGTGGACTCTGTTATGTCATAGGTGGGCAAAACAATATCATGCGAATCGTTACTACCAGACCAAGAAAATATAGGATATGGACCTGAAGTTCTTTGTTGGCCACCTTTTTTCGATAAAGGCCAATCGCCAAGATTCAAAAAGAATTCCATATCTGGTAATTGTACGACGCGACCTAAAGCTAAAAGTGTTGCATCCATAAACATTTTAAAGCCATCGTATTTGCCATAACATTTGCGCCAAATTTGTTGATCTTTAACTATGTAGTGGCATAAAGAAATGCTCTCTGGTTGATTGTATCGTTTGATTAGATTATCGCGTATTAAACTAAAATTAACACGCTTAAAGGAATGCAAGTCCGAGACTATTTGAGGCTCTTGCGAGGCTGATTTACATTCATTATTGATCATCCACAGGTTAAGTTCTGTGGGGCAATAGCATTTCTCCGAATACACTCTATTCCAAATATAGTACGGGGACTTGGCAACGTGAGAGCCATTGTAGCGCACATGAATTTCTACACTATCGCACCAATTATCTATGATTCTGTATCTTGCCCAAAATGTGCCATCTCCGCGGTCAATGACGTCTACCTGTGACCTGCAGCGACCATGGGCCGAGTTTCCCAAGATTTGTACGTCGAAATTCAGTGGCGGAGATTCTTTAAGTCTTAATTAAATAGCTAATTAGTAGTTTAGACATGGATTTAAAAATTTAAAGCACTTACAGTACTCCTTCCGGTGTACTAGCATGAATAAAAAAATATCTTGCTGGTAACACAACCTCATCCGGTTTTAAGCCATGTCCATAAATAAGAGTTTCCCTTGGCCCTACTAAATCATTTTTCCTGGCCTCAATAAGCACCAAAAAAGTTATAAATATCGTATGAAGCTTTACTAATTTTTTTATCATAATTCATTTAAGATTTTTTTACTGTTGTGCTAACAAAAATTATTATTATTTACGACAGAAAATGTACATTTGTTGACTTTGTAAATGTCAAAAGTATTGCACAGCGGATGCTTGCACACAGTTTTGGTGATGCCACCCGCACTAGTAAGGAAGCGGCATATTTAAATATATATTAATAGCAGAGCTCGTCTTATGGTCGAAAATCGACCAATTCTTTGATTACAACAAAATATATAAACATATCGCATACAAAACTTTGATAGCTTTGATTTTGTTGCAAATCAAATTTTTAGCGACCACGAAAACTACATTTATGATTTCTTCTAAGACGTGGTTCTTTACCGTAGAGCTCAATATGATTACAAAACTTCAACCAAACAATCATTATTATTCTGCTTCTGCAGAACAAATAAGAAAAGATAATCGAAAAGTTTCCGTCTGTCTATTAATTTCTTGAATGTAAAAGGTTTAGGCAAGACCAAAAGAGAAATGAAAAAATGTCTGCACATCATCTGTATAAATATAAAAGCAAACTTAGGTGTAAAAGTCCTATAACGAAAATTGTCAGTGGGGGAGAGTCTGTAGGACACGGATCTCTGTACTAAACATATGTAGACTTATTTTTGTTTCTCTTTTCGCATTTCATATGTTGTTGCTTCATACCATTATTCTCATATCAACATCAACTTCATATAAGCACACTAGCTGAGAAAAACACATTTCAAATTTTCAGTTTCCATACAAGTCTTAGAAAATGTTTTTAGATAATATCTCTTAAAGTAAACAGTTTAATAGTAATTTGAATAAATTTCTGGCACAATATAAAAGTTAGTACTGTTAACTCGAAAAGCTAATTTTTTTATATATGGCTATGTTGCAATAATGGAGGGATTTGAAAGTATGTCTGCCCAACGTTTACGTAACACTAAGTTTACACGTGCAAGTAACTTGTTACAAGTAGCGTAACAAGTTACTTGCAATACATCGAAAAAAATAATAAAAACACTTGCAATTTGCACGATTGTTTACACACGCAAGTGCAAGTTCATTTTCAAAATGTCGTCGAAGACAAACGTTGTACGCCTTTGCACTACATGCGCTTTTGATGTCTGTGCTGCCAAAGTTTTAGCCTAGCAATATTACAGGGGAATTATATTAAGTACATAAATTTTTCACAATATAAATAATAAATTTGTAATCCAAAGAAAAAATAAGTTATAGATGTTTATTTATTTTTGTGTTTTTATATTATGTTTTCGGCATATAACTAAAAATATTCAAATTTTAAAAATTTTTCCTTGAAAAATACCTATTAAAGTCAAAATGAAATATCTATGGGCAACACTGTTTGTTTCTGCTTGCATGCAAGTGAAAAAATCACTGCCAACCAAAATCAGTTGCAAGTGAGGCTACTACTTGCAGGTGTGTGCATGTATTAGTAAAAAAATGGTAATGTATTGGGTTTTTTGCACTTGCACTTGCGTGTGTAAACATTAAGTAAATGTAAAAGCGGTCATACCATACATAAAACATATCATATACAATTATATACAGTTTGGCAGCTTTCATATTTTCTGTTGACATCCATCTGGCAATATTATTGCAAGCATACACTGGTGTTAACAACACACTGTGAATAGGTTTAAAATAAAATACCGAGGCAAGTGAACGAATTTCACAAACTGAAAATAAAACTTTATTTATAATATTCAAAATGAGTTTCCAAATGCCTGGAGGCAATGCACCCACTCCCGGAGGTTTTTCTTTTGGTACGCCAAATACAACCGCACAATCTGCAACTGCAAAGCCAGCTAGTTTCACATTTGGCGCTACAGGCGGTGGTGATGCTGGAATTAAGCCATTAGGCTTCGGCTTTGGTACGCCAGCAACGGCCAGTGTTGCACCGGTTCCTGCAACTTCTACAGCACTTGGTAGCTCAACCTTGGGATTGAGTACTGCAGGAGCAACAACTGGCTTTGGATTTAATACATCATCAGCAGCTACTACCACCACTACAGGGCAACCAGTAGCGCCAACGTTTGGAGGTTCATCAATAACTGCTTCGCAGCCAGTAGTAACTGGGTTTGGTTTTGGAACAACAGGTGCAGCAACATCTGTAGCACCTGCGTCTACTACAGCACCTAATACAGCAACCACTTCGTCCGCATCACTAACTAGTGGTTTTTCAGCTTTTGCAAATACTGCAGTAACAACAGTTGCCGCTTCTGCGCCAACAGGTACTACAACTACAACTGTAGCATCTCTATCAGCAGCTCAGGTCCCAGCTGCGGTGGCAACATCAGCCCCAACCACTACAGGATTTGCTAGTTTAACGACAGCTACTAAAACTACAGATTCCAGCGCAATGCCTTCTATAGCTTCTCAGTTGTCGTACAATCAATTGGAAGAGCATATAAATAAGTGGACGTTAGAACTAGAGGAGCAGGAGAAGGTTTTTACCGATCAAGCGACTCAAATCAATGCTTGGGATAAAATTCTTATTAGCAATAATCAGAAAATTCTTAATTTAAATGATGCGGTTCAGAAAGTAAAATTGGACCAGCAAACATTAGAACAAGAACTCGAATTTATAGCCACTCAACATAAAGAATTGGAAGAAAGTATCATGCCACTGCAAAAAGATTTTATGAAAATACCTCAGGTCGATGTTGAACGGTCCCAAACTTATTTAATGGTAGAAAATCTAGACACTCAACTGAAGCAAATGTCTGAGGATCTGAAGGAAATTATCGACAACCTAAATGAATCAAACAAATGTCAAGATAATTCCGATCCTATAATACAAATTGGCAAAATACTTAATGCTCACATGAGTTCACTGCAGTGGATTGAACAGAGTACGGGATCCATTGGCACCAAACTGGAAGATATTACAAAAATGCATGAGACTTTTAAAAGAGATTCTGAGAGATCTTTTCGATCTGCCTACTACAATTAAAAGTTTTTCTAAACTGTATTCGTTATAAATAAATTTTCGTACTTCCTAATAAAATACACCTTTCGATCATAAATATTTAAAAAAATTTTATTTCCAAAAATTTGTAATTATTTATATAAACATTGTTTACACAATAAAATATCGAGATGTAGTGCAGAACTTTTCAGAAATGTTGAACTATTAGTAGTTTTGGAAGTGGTTAATTCTAAATAAAGGACAAGTTTTGTCTGCGCCCATTGCAAAATATGCCGACTGCGGTGAAAATGCCAAAGCGCGCACTTGTCCCAATTTTAGCATATTACTTGGAAAATTGCCGTAGACTGTTCCTGAGGGAAAATGAGCCATTTTGATGGCATCTTTGCACAAAAATGAGGAAAAAGCCAAAAGTTCGGAAGAGTGATTAAACTTAACGCAGCTTATACCAGTTCTCAGATTTAAAAGTGTTTGATCTGGTAACGGAGCTTGCGAAATCATTACTTTGTCAAAATCGTACACATTTACTACACCTTCTCTGCTACCGGTAGCCAAAAGCCGTTGATTTGGTGATAGATCCATAGCTCCATTTGCTATACAGCCGTCATCAACAAATTTATGTTCTAGACGTTGCTGCCGCATCGAAAATATATTTACATTCGTTGATTTCCCACTGACTATCATCCTTTGGGAATCAGATGTAAAGCATATAGATGATACTTCATCGTTCTGTTTTAATGTTTTTATAATTTCAAATGTCGTAGCTTCGTAAATATTTATTTTTCCGCCTGCCATGCCAGAAGCCAGATAACGACCACAAGGTGATATTTTAAAATTTGTTAAAAATCCATAGTCTTGCTTTAGATTATAGCGTGTCTCTTTTGCACTTAATAAATCATAAAGATATGCATATGGACTTTTAGAACCAAATATAGCCTTAGTACCACAGGGCAGAAATTTGGCACATCTAATAGAAAATTTAGCAATATGAATTCTATGTAGTTTATCGTTTCTGGTACCATCTACTGCATAAATAGTCGCAACACCATTATCACCTGCTACTAATGCCGCCGTACTTGAGGGATGAAATTCTACACTATTGATAGCACCTTCTCCACAAGTGGAGTGGTTTAAGTCCTTCATTTTATTAATTTTCAAACGGCCAGATGTTAAAAGATGTTCTGGCGGTTTATCAATAAAACCAACGGTACGCAACAGATCATCATCCTCATCGCCTTCTTTCCTATCTTTTTCCTCTAAAGAAGCCCATTTGGGTTGATTTACGATGCGCGTGAAACGTGAAGTTAAATACTCTTTATAGGATTTGTTCATTTGTAAATGGTCTAAGGATCCAGTCCGTTTTGTCTCCACCTTAACTTCTCCCAATTGTAAATTTTCGTCATCAGGATCAACCCATACAGGTTTACGTTTTTTTGCTTTTCTCTCACTTTCTTCCGTTCCAGTAATTTCATCTCCATCTTGGATTTTGTTATCAGCAATTTCTTTGTGATGTGAGGACTTTCCCACGGCTTTTTCTAAGTTTTTTATTAGCTTAGCTTTGTCGCCAAAAATCACTCTGTCCATATGACACTCATTTTTAGTTTCGCCCTTATTGACATTATCCTGCTGCAGTTTTTTATCACCGATTTCCTCTTCTTTACTACGATATTCCGCTATAAGATCGTTTAGCTCTTCCATATCGCTACTTAAATCATCGTCACTCATCTTCTTAACTTTTTTTAAGAAAAACAATTTTATTTCACTTCACGTGTAAATTATTCTCTGCGAAGTAAATGTTTGGCAGCGTCAAGGTGCATTAACGTATACACGGTGGCAGCACTAGAGCAAAATTACAACAATACAACAAAAACAGGCATGTGGTAAGCTATGTTTATCAAAAATATTTGTAACTATTTTTACAATTATAAACTATGAATGTACCTTCTCATAATTATAAAATATATTTATTTGAATTATTTTTATGTTCACAAAATAATTTATATATGTTTAATTCAGAATACAACACTAAATTCACTTTCAAAAATGTAAACAATACATTTGACGTAAATAGCTTCCTATATTGCCAGTAGCAAAAAATTGTCACATGCCGTAGTGCTGCCACCGTGTATACTTTAATTCACCTTGGGCAGCGTTGTCAACTCGATGCATTTGGTACTGATTCTGGTGATTTTAAACATTTTTGTTAAAAAAATTCGACTTCTCCATGGCGAATTCATTACTAGGTGAACTTGACAGCTCAGGTGATTATGTCTTGCTTGCCGCGTTTTTTCCAATGAGACTATAAAGTTTTTATCTTTTGTTTACAAACATTTTCACGCCATTTTAATCTGAAGTTTTTTTTGTATGATTTAGTCAAGTTTCAAGAAATTTTTGTGAATTTAAAATTATAATCTGTGTTTTTAATTACAAACAATTATAAAAATTTGTATTTAACGTTTATGTAGCATATTTTCTTAGCTGAACAATCTTAGGCGAATATAAATTTTGACATTCTCAGTAACAAGGCGAATTATTTATTAGGTGGATGCATCGGCGAATTCAGGCGAATTCGCTTAATATGGCGGCACTTCCTCTGTCAAGTTTTGTTTACCCTTTTCGGCGCCACTTAAATTTTTGTACATGTACTTTATCAGCTACTTTTGATAGCTGAAGTGTGAATTCGCCTTTTACACAAACAAAATACCTGTTGTTTTTTTATTGTTGAATTGTTGTAGCGAAGCGGCTACCTTGTTTTTTGTATCATGGGTGTAATGAAGTGGGAATAGTACATTTCTATGATAATTTCATTATTACTAAATGTACAAACATATATTTATTTATAAAGCACTGGAATAGCATAACAAATTTATGGACTAATGACAAAGGTCCATGGTTACAGAAGCTTACGTTTATATTACTTATTAATTATTAACCGAATTCACCTGAATTCGCCGATGCATCCACCTAATAATTAATTCGCCTTGATTACACCCATGATACAAAAAACATTAATTCGCCTTGAAATCTACAAATAAAAAAATTCGGAATGTACATATCAATTTCACCATGATACAAAAAAAAATAATGAATTCGCCTTGAATTTCACTGTTTGTTTAATTAACTTGGCACCACACCGTTCACACATTTTTTATTTTGGGAATATGGCAGCATCTGTATTTGTCCGAGTGCCGCAAAATTACATTTGTAATTAAAATCGCTCATTTAGTGGATATTAAACGCCTATGTATAATCAAAATTCTTATGCCTCGTCTTCACGTACCATCGACTTGAATATAACGTCGGCAGAGCGAATGTAAAAATAAGTTCATGTTCTTGATGTGGCGTATACGTATGTTCGGATTTACCTTACCAAAGTGTTAAGTTCGGCGTCATTTTGTGTATTTTTGTTCGTGATGGCCAACTTCATGGCGAGCATGAACGAAACATGAACATGAGCGGTCCATATTAGTCATTTGCGATGTTCGTCATGATGCTCATACCATGTTCATGGCTAATGGTTCCCAGTTATGCTAACTAACTAGCTGCTAAGTTTTGTGTTTGTAAATTCCCATAAGGGAAAGATAGCAGCAAGTTAGTTAGCACAAGTTTTTTTTTTATAATACATACGGATATAAACTATACAGATATAACATATCTTAATATGTTATATCTGTGCTTAATATATTGAACATTGAAATAACCAGCAAGTAATGTTTTCTTTAGTACAACCGGTTCTATAATACATACAACAGCTTACAAACGCTTTCCAGTCAAAGGGACTGTACCAGGTAGTGTCAAAATTACAAAAATCGTTTCCTTTGTGTAAGTTTGTCAAAATTTTGTTCACACACATAGGCTTATTTGCTTTTTTAAACAAAAGAAAAATAAAATTTTGACAACTTTTCGTAATTTCTACTAACAAAATACATGTGATGTTTTTTGGTGTTACATTTATTGCAATTCTGCCCCTACTTGTTAAAGCTGCCTTGTGTTGTTTGTTAACAAAATTTTTAAAAATTTACGGAGCGGAAACAGAAGACAGATGTACTTATACGACTACCAGATAAAGCTGCTTTGACACCAGTGCAATATTTCAAATCGAGCCTATTATTTTAAATTTACTATACTAATGTAGCTTATAAAGATAATATTAATATATTTTTTAGCATCAAAACAACTGACAGCTGTACTAGTGAGAATGCATATTAACCCCCCGTCTAGATTATTTATTTATTTATTTCATTTGTACAGTAATATAAAGCAATAAATATGTTAACATTTATTGCAGCAAACGTCAAAATTGTGTTATTGCCAGTGAAGACAGCTTATTGCTAGTGGTTGCAATTATTGCTGCAATAATTGTCAATGAATTTTCGTTAACAATTATTGCAGACACAAAACGTCAAAATTTATTGTCATTTGAGTTTAATATTAAAGAATTTTTGAAACATTCTGCTTGCGAATAATTTTAGTAAATTTTTCTTTTGCAAAAATTATTAATTTAATTCTTATTACTTAAAATAAAGTGTTTCCTTTTAATGGATTGGTGCACTGAGGGTGTTTGCAAAGTAATCACGCTGTAAAAACAGTTTTCTTGTCTTTAGGACTTTAAAAGTCCAGAAAAATTAAATTTTAAGTTATTTTGCACATTTTTTTGCAATAAAATTTTGCTTTTTGCGCTGAACTTTTCTATTCGGTTTTTTTTTTAATGTAATTATGAGTTGTCATACATACGTGTTCCCATACCTTTGACATAAGCAAAGCAATAAGCAATTTTGTACCGTTGTTCTGCCGGCGTTATTGCTTTATTGCGAACATATTTATTGCTAATCTAGACGGGGGGCATAAAGAGAATTTTAACAGCCAGCTAACCAATCTTGACAGCGGGCTTGCGTTCGCAATCTAAGCGAAAGAAAATTGATTTCGGTTCGTCTAACTTTTTTCTATGCGAACGATGTGTCAAAACTCAATTACAATACATAAGAATTTGCGAACGAATAATAGTGAGATAGACAAACCCAAATTGATTCGAATGTGAGTGACTAGCTTTCTTTCGCATTCATTTTCTTTCGAAATTGGTAAACTGGCTGTAAATTGGTGCTTCTATATTTTTAGCGACGTTTTTGAAAAAATCCAGTTTTATATACCTACCACGAAAACGTCTGTTATCATGATACCAGTTTTTTTTTTTCAGGAAGTTAGAAATTATAATTGCATTTAACGTTTACTAGCCCCAGATCTTTGAATTTGCCTGAAACTTGTCTTTCAGTAAATTTTAATCAAAATTGCAGCAACTAAAACCGCATGTTATTGGTGTCTTTTATAACTTTTTTATAATTCGTTTTCTTAATCTCCGAGTTGTCATCACTGGTTATTTTTATACTTCATTTACACCACAATCAGTTGTCATTCGGGAGAGTCAAAGTGAAAATTTTTGTAATATTTTGTGATTACAAAAATAATTTTTTTAAATTTTCTTCACTTGAGAAAAAATTAATATTTCTTGTTTATCAATTAAAAACAAGGAAATCTACTTTTTTTTTGCTGTAAAAGACACTTTGTCATTCGATAACATTAAAATATTGTGCATGAGTATATATGTTAAGTGAATGTGCAAATGATGAGCAATTTTTCATATTGTAAAACAGGCCTTTCCCAGAACGATTTTTCAACTGATTATCGCGTTTAACCAAAAAAAGATTCCTTAAATAAACTAAATACTTGTCAAGGAGTGCTTTTTTGTTTTTAATATTTCAAAAGCTGGTGCACAGAAGAAAATAAAATACCTTTATACACATATATATAAAATATACTGTGGGAGTAAAAAAAAAAACGAATAATCAGTGCGTTCGTAAAAACTTCGTATTTTACATGACTCCAACACAGTGCAAAAAACCTAAAGTTTGGACCCACTTGTATTTTTATAAATTTGGCAATAGTGAAGAGTAACAATATCACACTCTTTTAGATCTTTTTGAAAATATATCTTAAATTTGGTGCTTTTATTGTTGTGTGTCCGTCTCATTACACTATTTTCGTATAAAAAGTGAAAACATTAACAAAATAATGTCTGCTGAACGTGAAATACCAGCAGAGGATAGTATTAAAGTCGTCTGTCGTTTTCGTCCATTGAACGACAGCGAAGAAAAAGCCGGTTCAAAGTTTATTGTGAAATTTCCTAATAGTACGGAAGAAAATTGTCTTTCGATTGCGGTAAGTATTTATCTACCTTTTCTTAATAATATTATTAGTGTTTAATTAGCTTCTTACTGTTTAAACAAGTTTTTGTTTTTCAGTTTCTATAGTAAATATATATTTTAGGGTTAGGTTAAATTGTCAGATGACGTCATTTTTTCCATAACCCCCCTTTTTGTATTCTTTTCATCTCTGTATATATGTATACAAAACAATTTGAAGCAAAAACCAACAACAACAACAAATAACATAAATGTCAATAATAAAGTGTTGCCATTTGGTAAATGATACACAAAGAAAATAAAAATGTTCAATGCAGTATTGGAGACTTTTCATAAATTTTTCATACAAGTTTTTATCGTTCGTTCGTTTTCTCATTCGTTTCGTTTAATGGTAACACCACGAAATTTTTGTGTCCATTTTTTTTTTTTTTATAATTATAAAAAGAAACAATTTTAAGTATGCAAAACTATTAAAAAGCTAACAAAAAAATAAAACAAAAACGGAAAATACGGTAATAAAAAATAATGAAAAATGGTTAACGGTCAGTTTATCGCTCACTTCTGATAAAGGTACCTTCAACTAACGGTGTATGTATACACATTAAAATATAGCATCTACAATTTTTAAGAAAAACAAAAGAGCATGTTTCTCGATTTCGAACGTTTACGTTCGCAAAAATAGTTTTATTTGATGAGTTGGTACAATTTATTGAATAAGTCAAAACGAGAAACAGGGTGTTTGCCTGGAAGGTATACAACTTTGTTTTGTCACAATTTTTGTAAACACGTTGACGGTCGTGTAGTAATTAGATACGTTGCAAATTTATTATGGAAAAATATTCGATAAACTAACGTGTTTTAATCGTTAAATATTTTATCAGAACCAATCATCGATTTTTATTTGAATGAATGTGTGAATCAACAGAATAGTTGTCAATGGGAAACCCTCAAATTATTGCTCAGTCTCCTTTGCATCTAATAAAAGTGAATCTGATGTGCAAATTGAAAATGAAAACGGCTTAACGGTAATTGTGAATGGAGAGCGATATCGTGATACGATTGAAAATTTTTCAAAACCACAAAAAATAACTTATTTTCAAATTTCATGAGTTACGTATGTTTGATTTTCGCATTTTTTTTCTGTTATGTTGGTACATATGCAAGGCGAATTAATTATTAGGTGGATGCATCGGCGAATTCAGGCGAATTCGATTAATATGGCGGCACTTTTTGTGTCAAGTTTTGTTTACCTTTTTCGACGCCATTTAAAATTTTGTGCATGTAAAGAACATGTACAAAAATTGATAAAGAACATGTACAAAAATTTAAATGGCGCTGAAAGAGGTTAACCATGATACAAAAAACAAGGTAACCGCTTCGCTACAACAATACAACAATAAAAAAAACAACAGGTATTTTGTTTGTGTAAAAAGGCGAATTCACACTTAAGCTGTCAAAAGAATAGCTAACAATAACCGCTAAGAATAGATATGTATAGAGCAAATTAAAAACTAAAGATGTACATTAACATGATCAAGAAGAAAATCTTCATATCATAGAAAAATGCTTTATAATGAATCACCCCATAGCTGCAGACAACCGTGTTACACCCAGACGAATACTTTTTAGGGTGAACCTGATATTTTACAGTTTTCTTAGTCTCGGTCAAGATTTCATTAATGAAATATTTTGCTGGAAATGATCAGTTTAATCAGTCGATTTATATGATTAAGGGAAATTCATTTATTGAAGCTATTACAACTGTTTCGAACGTACTCATGCTCTCATAGTTAGTTGCTGGCGAATTTACACTTTTATGTTAGTGCCTAAAATTTGGAACAAGCAAAGTTATAACAAAAACTTAAATTATTCAGATTAATTTCTTTTGATTTGTAATATTTTATGCTATTAAGTAAGCCATATAAACTTACGAGGGTGGATTGATATTGAAGCTACATAAGTAGGAAAAAAAAAACATTTTTCTTTCAAAAACCATTTATTTCTCAACATAGTTCAATACACTTAGTAAGACGATATTCCAACTTGTTTATGCCATCTGTATAATACGATTTTCGGAACCCCTCAAAATACGCGTTAGTTTCGGTAATCACTTCTTCCATTGAGAATAATCTTTTTCCTGCGAGCCATTTTTTCAAGTTTGGAAACAGGAAAAATCACTAGGAGCTAAATATGGACTATAAGCTGGATGATCAATCAATTCGAAGTGTATTTCACGTAATTTTAGCATCGTATCTAAAGCTGTGTGAACCGGTGCATTGTCTTGAAAACAGAGCACATTTTTCTTCTTTAAATGTGGTCGTTTTTTCTTGATTGCATTAATCAATTGATCCAATAATGTACAGGGTGGCCCAGAAAGACCGAAGTGGTGTGAATTGCTTATAACTTTTTATTTAAGAGATATTTTTTTAATTTTTTTTTTTTTAAATACATTAAATTTATGGGGAATATTTTTGGATTAGTTATTAAAAATGATATCCCGCAAGTGGTGGCCATATTCTGCTTCGCACAAATGTGCTCTTTCCAACACATTTTCCATGACCTTTCGCAAAACTTCCGGTGGTATGTTGTTAATTTCTTCTCGAATATTGGTTTTTAACTCCTCAATAGTCCTAGGCTTATTAACATAAACTTTTCCTTTTAAATAGCCCCAAAGAAAACAGTCTGGAGCGGTTAAATCCGGGGAACGCGGAGGCCAATTAAAATTGCTGTTACGAGAAATTATTCTTTCACCAAAGATGTCGCGTAAAAGAGTCATTGTGGCCCTCGCAGTGTGCGCTGTGGCTCCATCCTGTTGGAACCATATTTGCGGATGGTTTTCCACGGCTGGCCTTACAAAATTTTGCAACATGGCCCGATATCGATCACCATTGACGGAAATGGCGACACCTTGTTCATTTTCAAAAAAAAAAAATGGGCCAATGATCCTTTCTGAAGAAACACCGCACCAAACGGTACACTTAACTGGGTGCAATTGTCGTTGATGAAGTACTCTCGGGTTTTCCGTAGCCCATATCCTACAGTTTTGCTTGTTAACGAACCCATTTAATTGAAAATGGGCTTCGTCACTCAATGGACCAATGGACCGTTGATTTGAAAAGTAAATTTCAACAATTTGGGCACGTTGTTCAATTGTGTATTGCTCCATTATAAATTATCCAAGTCTTCTTTACAAAATACTGAAAAGAAAAGAAAAAAAAAATTATAATAAAAAAGTTATAAGGAATTCACACCACTTCGGTCTTTCTGGGCCACCCAGTACAATAATACTTTCTTGTGATTGTGGATCCTTCTTCAAGAAAAACGAAGAGCAACATTCCATGTGCATCCCAAAATACAGAGAGCATAACCTTTCCAGCCTATTTTACTGCCTTCGCCTTCTTTGGAGCACTTCCACCAGCTTCCACCCATTGTTTTGATTGATTTTTGGTTTCAGGTGTGTAGTGGGGAACCCATGTTGCATCAACAGTTACTAATCGACGCCAAAAATCAACAGAATTACGCTTTAGCATTCCCAACGCCGCTGTGAAGTGGTCTGTTAAATTCGTTTGTGGTCGAGAAAACACCACACATCTTGCCAATAGCTATTTCGTATGCAAATTTTAATTCAAAATGTTAAACACACGTTCATATGATGATCTTTACCATTTCAACAATCTCACGTAATTTGACTCGGCGATCATTCATAACGATATCGAGGATTTTCTTTATATTTTCTTCAGTAACCACCTCTTTTGGCCTTCCTGTTGATGGTACTGTTTGCAGTGCTTGTTCGGCCGCGTTTAAATTCAGCCATCCATCAGCAGACTCATTATAATGTTTATCGAACTTTTCTATTGTCTGTTGCCATTTTCCCTTTCAAATAATAGTGTTTAATCACTGCACGAAATTCACTTTTTCCATTTTTCAAGAAACACAAACGTTGCTTACTTTAAACGACTACAACAAATAAACAAATCGATAAATTTAGGTGAAATTTTAACAGCTAGACAGTCTGCCCTCCAATTATGTGACGGGACAAGGAAAAAAAGAATTGATACATATTCGTTGCTACGGATTACCCTAAACTTTATGCATATTGTTAATTTGTATATTTTTCAAGCTGCTGTTAGGATGATGTGCTTCAGTTGGTAGAAAGATATGAATTAAGAACATGCTTTCATTAAACCATTTTTACACCAGATAACAAAAACAAACAATTCCAATTCCAATTATTTTTATGAATATACACATTTTAACAAGCAGCGCACTCACTGCGATATTCCAACAACTCGTACATATGAATTCAAAGCTTTTTCTTCTTTGTACTATATGCCAGTGTTTTTAAATAATTTATTTTCAGAGAAATATGATCTAATTTGAGTGTTATTTGTTTGGAATGAGTGTATGATTCAGTAATTTTCGTTTTTAGCTTTTCCTTTTCACTAATTAAGCGTTTTACTTTGTTTTTTACATATGTATGTAAACGTTTGCGTTGAACAAATATTTGAGAGAATTTTTCAATTTAATAAAAATGTGATTCATGCAAATTTTGTGCATTTTTTAAAATTTTTTTTACTTCTAATTTTTTAATGCTTGTAACTTTTATATATGTGCATATATGTGTGTATAAAACAGTTTGCATGTTAAATGTGGTGCAAATGTTGTTACCCGATGTTTTTGTATGTCACTCGTACAGCAATCTCTTAACACTACTTGTTTTGCCCCAAAGTGATTGAATCTGTGGCGCTTGCGCTGTTCACAGTAGTTTTGTTAAGGTTAATGGAACAGCTTACACTTAAGCATCACCATTGAATACGAGTATGGTTAAAATTTTTTGGTGGATAAATTTTAAGGGCCGATGTTGATTTTGAATAAAACACAAATTATTTAGGAATTACGGTCATTTTTTTTTATTATGAGAATATTGATAGGGTCAATTATGTTTGGAATAAAATATCGACCAAAATGGGCGCCACGACCACAGCGGCACACCTCCATAAAATGGTCCAAATTTTCGATGACGCTGAAACATAACTGAGGCTATATGTCGTTAATGTCATCCCTTAACTCTTGAGTATATTGCTGGCTTATCGACGTACACTTTTTTTCTAAAATAGCCCCAAAGAAAGAAGTCCAACGTTGTCAAATCACATGATCTTGGCGACCAACTGACATCGCCATTACGTGAGATAACACGGCCATTGAATTTGTCGCTCAAAGGTGCCATTGTTTCGTTAGTTGTGTAGCAAGTGGCACCGTCCTGTTGAAACCACATATCGCCGCCTACATCCATATCTTCAAATTCAGACCACAAAACTTCGTTATCGTATCTCACGATAGCGAACACCATTCACAGTGACTGCCTGACCGGTCTGGTTTTGGAAAAAGTACGGTGCATTGGTTTTACGATAATCACTATTATTGAAAGTAGTATATCTTCTCGGCGGAAACCCAGGACATATGTATGTATGCACAAGGTAACACAAACTGAATCACCCTATCGTAATATGTAATCGCTTTTGCAAATAGCATTTTATGTCAATCTTTTTCATGCCATCATGATAAGCGCACTCTTAATGCCAGAATTGAATAAGTGTGGCTTGGCGAACGTGTGGTTTAAACAAAACGGTTGCAACCACTGACACAGCAGGAGCCACAATGGATATTGTGAAGGAAGCATTTCCTAGTCGCATAATCTGTCGTTTTTGCAATTTTTCATAATCTGCAAGATTGCACGATTTAACCTTGAAGTTGTTTATGCCAAAGAGCCCCAAACAATCGCAGTCCTTAAGGGGAATATTCGACAGGAATTCGAACCGGTGCAGCCAGTTAACTGATAACACATTTTCCAAATAACAGGGGGGTTACTCTCTATTGCGATGCGAAAGTAAATTCGATGTAGATGCGATAAGAGTGTAATTTGGTATTCTGTGCTGTTTACGCAAACTTTTTCACGAAATAGTTTAAAAATGAAGTAACACTGGTATCGTAAAATAAACAATAGTTGAGAATGATAAAATAAAAAGTGCAAAAGGGAAAATTAAATGCGAAAAGAAAATACGAAAACGTAATACAGGGTACACCAATTCCTCGATTTTTCTTTCGCATCGCAATAGACAATAACCCTCCAGAAAATAAATCAAACCTGGCTTTCGCAAAGAATTATTTTTTATTTTTAAATATAACAATTATTGCCGCGATCAATAACTCTTGATCAAAGAAGACAGGAAAAATTAATTGACTACACTACCAGATATATATTCAATAAGTTCGACTATTTATCATTAATATACTCGCACATACGTGAACTATTTATTTCAAAACGAAATTGTTTTATTAATTTTGCACCACCGTGTAAGTGCTATTCAAATATTGCTGAAAGAAGATACATAACATAATGCGAATTCTTGACAGTTAAACTAGCCAGCAATATTCCCATTTACATGTATTGTTTTTTTTTTAAATCATTGGGAAATGTCGAAAGCAAGAATTTTACTCTAGGAAAGTTCACATTCAAGCATTCAAATTTCGTCGAAGTAAGTTCGTATATACTTTTTAGGAGAAAAAACGAAAATGATTTCGTACGTTTTAGGTGTCAAGTTATCAGGTCCGAAGTTAACTGATTTTGAGGAAAATGTTCTATTGAAAACATCGGCTTAAGAGCAAATTTTCACGATGATTTAAAGCCATGTCTAAAAGGCATGTCTTTTCTTTTGTACTGAAAATTTTTTAATATTAAAAAAAAGCGATGTTTTCTGTTTTTTATTAAGTTTTTTTCTCCAATTACTTTTTGACTCGTTTGTTATTTTTGAAATTGTTTTATTTTCATCGATACTATTAAAAGGGTAAAAAGAGACAAACGATTATTTTTAACGACAACAATTAACTGACTTAAAAATCATCGTTAAGATGTAACAGGATTTTGGTAGGAGGTTTAAAAGAGTATTATGAAAAAAGGCATGACTTTAAATCACCATATAAATCAGCCCTAAGAAGAGTTTAAAACCCAATCGCCCTTGTTGTCGAAAGCGTCAAGTTTTAAAGTTTTATTAGAATAATTTTTCTAGCCAAACCACTGTGCAAAGTAATTTAGGTTAAATACGTTTTCTAAGGTTGGTTTTGTTTCTTTCGTTGCTTTTGCAATTCACGTACTTTTTTTCTATTGTAAATGTTCTATATCTTCCTTCAATCATTGTCAAACATAAACTAACAACAATGATGATTTATGTGTGCGTGTTGTTTTTGTTTCGGTTTCTGTTTTGGCTAAAAGCCAAAAGCAATTTTATGCTTTAACCATGTGGAAATTGAAAAGAACTTTTCACCATTTAGCTCGTCTATGCTCTAAGAGCTAAAGGTACAAGAAAGTAATAGAAATTGTTAAGAAAGCAAAAGACTTTAACAGAAAGAAATAAACCCAAATAACTAAAGTAGTTGATGCAGGAAAATCATGCAGTTAATGAGAACACACAAAGAACATAAAAACTAAAGAAATGTGAGAATTAAAAAAAGATGGGGAAAAAACTATTTATGTAAACGTAAGATATGAAATTTATTTCAATCTGGTCGAAGTTCAAAGTGATTAAAAAAGTAAATAAATCGAACAATATTAATTTATTGAATTTTTGTTGAACTTTGTAATTTTTAAATTAGATTTTTGGTTTGTACGAGTACATCGGGTTTTGATTCCAGTTTTTCCTTTCTTAAGAAGGATTTTTTACAATACAAATTTGCTGTGATCAATAATTTTTGATTGAAGAAGACAAGAAAAATAATAATCAAATCTTTAGCTGGGGGACAACTAGCTGTTTCGTAGTCGCTACACTACACATCAGCTTTCATTGGGATTTGAACTCGGGCCAATTAACAAAATGTATATGTGATACAATATGATATGAATATAGACAGAGAATAATTAAATGGCTCGGTGGCTGAGTGGTTAAAGCAGCAGATCATGATACGGCATAATCCGAATTCAAATCCGAATGGGTGCTGATGAGTAGTATAACGACTACGAAACTGCTAGTTGTCCCCCAGCTTAAGATTATATTATTATTTTTCTTGCATTCTTCAATCAAAAATTATTGGACACAGCCAATATAATCAATAATTTAGAAATGGTGATCAGTCCACTTCTTTCGCATAATCTGTATTTATGACAATTCTTATACAAAATACATTTTTTTCCTCGCTAAAATAATATTCTTTTGGTCATCCATAGTTGCTTAATTATTAAAAATGTATTAACTTTTAAAAATCTTTAGTTGAAACAAATTTTTTTTAGCTTTCGACAAAAAAGTTATATAAATTTGAATAAAAAATTAATGTTTCCATACCTGAAAAAAGTAACACATACACATATCTGGCCGTCACTTAACGTTGAATTCTATTTTCAACAGATTAGTCCGTAACAGAACAGAACGTAAAAGTGAAAACAAACCATGTACATATAGTTTATATTGAACAGAAACAAAACAGCTGATTCAGAACGGAAAAGAACGTACAAACTAATTCTGCCTTAAAACCCGATGTACAAATGTACAAAACAAAAATCTAATTTATAAATCGAACAATGTTAATAATGTATCAGGCCTGAGGGGTTACTCTCTATTGCGATGCGAAAGGTAGATGCGATAAGAGTATACTTTGTGTAAGAGTATACTGTGCTGTTTGCGCAAACTTTTTCGCGAAATAGTTTAAAAACGCGGTAACACTGGTATCACAAAATAAACAATAGTGAATAATGGTAAAATAAAATGTGCGAAAGGGAAGATTAAATGCGAGTTTTTTGATTTTTCTTTCGCATCGCAATAGAGAGTAAGTCCCTGATCAATTTCATTCACTCCTATTAAATATTCAACAAGATTTCAAACAGTTTTTATGTATTGTGTGTATTTTGTGAGTGCAAAGCACAGATATCTGCACCGATGCACGGCAACAATAAGTACTCCGAGCGTTTGGTATTTATACTTGCGGTTTGTTTGCGAAATCGTATCTTGTGTATTTTTTAAGAGTAAAAAAATGACCATAAAAGAGAGGAAGGGGAATTAGTTTCCCTGATAATTATGAAGCAATGCCGGTTTTCGGGGGCTAAAAACCTCTCGAGCTGCGGCTGTTTTGCAACCGGTACCGGTAATGTAAGGAACCGGAAGTGATGGTTAGAGGGGTGAGTTAGTTAAGGGCTGATGCTCTGATTGTGAGGCTTTGGCCCACCAACACATTGAGTTTTGTATTCCATTGCTTGTCTGGGAAATTGCATACAGGAGGTATTAGAGGACCCAAACTCTTCAACAAGTTGTTTGCCATACCCCTCGTTGAAGTTCGTGGAATTGGTCCATTATCAGATGAAGCCGAAAAGGCTGGTGTGCTGATTTAAATTTATTTCCACATTCTGTAACTTTCTACCAACAATGTTTTTCGATGTTGTATGTATTATAGAAACGCTACTATCTGGTAAATCTGCCTTACTAGTTATCATCGCCATTTCATATGAATATGCAAGTTGTAACGGTAGGCGATAAATGTTTTGTTTGGAGTTTTATTTTGTTAAGGGTAAATCAGTTAACCTTTTTACAACCTGACCCTACAAATAGCCAATGTAATTTGTCAATTTCTACTTACTTGCCAGATCTCAACTAATCATACACAGCTAGTCTTATTTTACTTTTTAATTTAATATTAAATCATAGTAATTTCTTTACTAATATATATAAGTTCATAATAATAAAATTACCACACATATTATTTAAATACTCTGCTGGAAAATGAGTTAAATGTCGATTGGGATTGGCAAGCTTTTGCCTTTTGCTTTGTTGACAAAAGTTATAATACGATTATACATACCAAAAAAAAATCTTTTCATTTAAAGTGCAGACATCTTTTTCTTTAAGATAATCACCCTATTCATATATATTAAGATAAATGAATTTTGGCCAACAGTCCGAAAAGTCCTAATTTATTAACACACCTTTTCAGGGCAAAGTTTACTTATTCGACAAAGTTTTTAAACCAAATGCATCGCAAGAGAAAGTTTACAATGAAGCCGCTAAATCGATTGTCACCGATGTGTTGGCCGGCTATAACGGTACAATTTTTGCGTATGGTCAAACATCTTCGGGTAAAACACATACCATGGAAGGTGTTATTGGTGATTCGGTGAAGCAGGGCATTATTCCGCGTATTGTCAACGACATTTTCAATCACATTTATACAATGGAAATGAATTTGGAATTCCATATAAAAGTGTCCTATTATGAAATCTATATGGATAAAATTCGTGATTTATTGGATGTATCGAAGGTGAATTTGAGTGTGCATGAGGACAAGAATCGTGTGCCGTATGTGAAGGGTGCCACAGAACGATTTGTATCGTCGCCGGAAGATGTGTTTGAGGTTATAGAGGAGGGTAAATCAAATCGTCACATTGCCGTTACAAGTAAGTACTACAATTAGTTATATTTGTATTAAATTTAAAAAAAATATATATGTATGTATATGAATATCTATATTTACTTTTCTGTTTCTGATTTTAGACATGAACGAACATTCGTCCCGTTCACATTCAGTATTTTTGATAAATGTTAAACAAGAGAATTTGGAAAATCAAAAGAAACTATCGGGCAAATTGTATTTGGTGGATTTAGCTGGTTCGGAAAAGGTGTCAAAAACTGGAGCCGAAGGTACTGTGTTAGACGAAGCGAAAAACATTAATAAATCTTTGTCTGCCTTGGGTAATGTTATCTCTGCCTTGGCCGATGGCAATAAAACGCACATACCCTATCGTGACTCAAAGCTGACACGTATTCTTCAGGAATCTTTGGGTGGTAATGCACGCACAACAATTGTTATTTGCTGTTCTCCTGCCAGTTTCAACGAAGCCGAAACAAAGTCCACTTTGGAGTTTGGTCGCAGAGCCAAGACTGTCAAGAATGTTGTTTGTGTCAATGAAGAATTGACGGCCGAAGAATGGAAACGTCGTTATGAAAAAGAGAAGGAAAAGAATGCCCGTCTCAAGGGCAAAGTTGAAAAACTTGAATTGGAATTGGCTCGCTGGCGTGCCGGCGAAACTGTCAATGCCGAGGAGCAGGTGAATGTGGATGATCTCATGGAGGCTAGTACTCCTAATCTTGAAGTTGAAGCACCTGTACCCGCTGCTACTACCGCTCCCATGCCTGCTACCCCAGCAGCTGGTCTTATGTTGGGTTCTATTAGTAGTGATGAACGTGCCCGTTTAGAGGCGGAACGCGAACGTCTCTACCAACAATTGGACGAGAAGGATGAGGAAATCAATCAACAAAGTCAATATGTTGAAAATCTTAAGGAGCAAATTCTTGAACAAGAAGAGCTTATTGCCAATGCTCGTCGTGAATACGAAGCTTTGCAATCCGAAATGGCTCGTATACAGCAAGAAAATGAGTCGGCCAAAGAAGAGGTTAAAGAAGTTTTGCAGGCTTTGGAAGAATTGGCCGTAAACTATGACCAAAAATCTCAAGAAATCGATACCAAGAACAAAGATATCGATAACTTGAATGAGGAGTTACAGCAAAAGCAAACATTGCTCAACACTACCACCGCTGAATTACAACAACTACGTGATATGTCATCTCATCAAAAGAAACGCATCAACGAAATGTTGTCCAATTTATTGCGCGATTTAGCTGAAGTAGGTCAAGCTTTGGCTTCAGGGGACTCCGCAATGGACATGAAAATGAATAGTATACCTAGTGCCGGCGACAGCGGCAAAGTAGAAGAAGATTTTACAATGGCACGTTTGTACATCAGTAAGATGAAAACGGAAGCCAAAAATATGGCTCAACGTTGCACCAACATGGAGACTCAGCAAGTGGACTCAAATAAAAAGCTTTCTGAATACGAAAAAGATCTCGGTGAATATCGCCTTCTCATTTCACAACACGAGGCGCGCATGAAGTCTTTACAAGAATCGATGCGCGAAGCAGAAAACAAGAAGCGAGCTCTTGAGGAGCAAATCGATTCGTTGCGTGAAGAGTGCGCCAAACTCAAAGCTGCCGAACATGTTTCTGCGGTTAATGCTGAAGAAAAACAAAAAGCCGAACAATTACGTTCCATGTTTGATTTACAAATGGATGAATTGCGTGAAGCTCACACCAAACAGGTGTCCGAGTTGCGTGACGAAATCATTGCCAAACAGCATGAAATGGATGAAATGAAAGATGTTCATCAAAAACTAATACTGGCCCATCAACAAATGACGGCCGATTATGAGAAACTCAAACAAGAAGAGGCTGAAAAATCTAATAAATTACAGGAAATCATACTTACCAACGAAAGACGTGAACAGGCGCGCAAAGATTTGAAGGGTCTGGAAGATACTGTAGCAAAGGAATTGCAAACACTGCATAATTTGAGGAAGCTATTTGTTCAAGATTTGCAGGTGAGTTTGTTATGTTTTACCTCGCTCAAGTGTCAGCTTTGCAAGATACTTATTCCAATTGCTGGTTAAACGCAAAACTAAATGGTATGTATTTTTTTTTTTAATTTTTCAAGGCCCGCATCAAGAAAACTGTTATCAATGAAGACAGCGAAGAAGATGGTGGTTCTTTGGCCCAAAAACAGAAAATATCCTTCCTTGAGAACAATCTCGATCAACTTACCAAGGTACACAAACAATTGGTACGAGACAATGCCGACTTGCGTTGCGAATTGCCTAAACTTGAGAAACGTCTACGTACGACAATGGAACGCGTCAAAGCCTTGGAGACAGCGTTGAAAGAAGCCAAAGAGGGCGCTATGCGTGATCGTAAACGTTATCAATATGAAGTTGATCGTATCAAGGAAGCAGTACGACAAAAGCATCTTGGACGCCGTGGTCCTCAGGCGCAAATTGCAAAACCTATACGTGCTGGTCAGGGTGCAATTGCTATTCGTGGTGGTGCCGGCGCTAATCCCACACAAATGCCTCAAGCAAGTGCTGTTAGTTCGTAAAAAGATTAATTTGTAATTTTTACTAAAATTTATTATAATTCTTACTTTTATAATTTTCACCTTTAGTTATTTCTTTATTTTATTGCATTATGTTCTAATCGAGATTTTTTTCTCTCCTGCTCTTATTTAAAACAACAACAACAAAAAAAATGTTTTATTTAATTACTTTGAATATGATGATGATGATAAAAATCCATAAAGAAGAAGCATGTTAAAACAAAATTAAAAACATTTAAATAATTAATTATTTTCTTTTTTTTCCCAAAAGAAAAATTGTATTAGAAATTTAAATGTGTGCATGTCATAGAACACATTTTCATACATCTTAAAGACTTAAACATTATTAAAAAAAAAAAAAAAAGAAATCAGTTTGTTGGCGCTTCTTATATTTTCTTAATTCAGTTTAACTGGTATAAAAACAAAGCGAAAGCCCAGATGATTTTTTATATATATAAACAAATTATTTTAATTATTTATTTACAAAAGAAGAAAAAAAGTAGAAAAAAAAATAATTAATTTAAAAATAATTTTGCAAAAAATATGTAAATTTTAAAAAATATAAAGATTGAAAAAAAATGACTTTAAATCAAGCTTAATTAAGTGAAAATAAAACAAAAATAAACGAAAAAAATATCTACACTTTTTATGTTTTAGTAACCAAAACACAAGTGCTCGCTCAGTGTATTTTTTTTTTGTGCACAGTTGTGGATGTTATTGCTTTTTTTGTTTAGTTTTAAAACCACTCAAGTGCATGATTATTAAGTTGTGCAAAATAAATTCCACTTGCAATTGTTTTAATTCGCTTTATTGCATTTATTTTGTCTGCTACAGTTCTAGATAAAAGTCTATTATATAAGTTCAAGAATTTTTACATTTCTGAAACTGGCAATCAGTTCTACATAGGTTACACTTATTAACCCTCTGCCGTTATAAGTTCGTACATATTACATTAAAAAGACAACGGCTCAATATATAAAGTGAGAGAATACAGACAAATCTCTTTAGCAACTGAAAATAACCATTTTGTTGAGATGTGTTTTGTTTTAAACAGTTAATAATCATTCTTAGTCTTGGCTTATTACTTGGCAGCATCCAATATCGTTGTCAGTTTTGACACAAAAAAACTGGCCCCAAAGGGCTCATCGTCGTCACACCACGACAACATCAAAAAACTTGATTTTGCACTCGTTTTTGATAGCAATTATGTCTGTTCGTTTGCCCAAAACTTTGTACAAATTTTTACTGTGTTTTACCGTATTTTACTCAATGCTGTTCGTTTACCCAAGTTGCAGTAAATGAGAACACAAAAAAGAGAGTAAAGCGAAAGTTCTGTTACTGAGTACAAATTTTTACTCCAAAAATATCTTCGTTTACTTTACAGTGAAATGCAGTAAATGAGTAATTTTTGCAGCTAATTGTAAAAAATTCTCGCTGCAAACTCTCTTGCCCAAAAAAGTACTCAAATAGAAAAATAGTAAAAATTCGTAAACTTTAGTTAACAGCTGATAAAATTACATTCATATATAACAGCGCGCGCAGGGGCAATTATACATCTGACAAACATAACTTAATCAGCTCTGCGTTATCAGTCACGCTTGTGGTAACCGGTCAAAACTTGACCACCTTTTACTGTACATAGGCCGATTATCGTTATTGTGACCATTAAGTTTGTGATTAGATAAGTTTTCAAACAGCTATTGAAACTTCGTAAACTCAAATAAATTTTTTCAATTGGGACATTTATGCGGTAATCTGCTTAAAAACAATAACAACAAAAAAGAAACAAGAGAAACGAAAAGTTTCTTCCTGTCTAAGATAAAAAAAGCATTTTCACCGTGCCTACCCCGCTTAGTGAAACGAGTCAGTAAAGCGAATGAATTAATTCAACTGATTGATTTTCTTAAGTGAAAGAATGAAATATTTCTGTATTATTTCTCTATTTCTTTCATCATATTATTTCATTAATATCAATTATTAACTTTATTTTTTACTTTTAAATTTAAAACAATTTTAAAAATGAACATTAAGGCCCTTAATGTTCATTTTTAAAATTTGACGATTTCGAACCTTAACGTTCGCCAGTATTTTGAGTGGCGAAAACTTCTTTTTCCGATCCATTTTAGAACTGAAAGGCAACATAGTGTAAGAAAACATAGCAAAGAATGTATCAATTTATATATAAATAAATTTATTTTCGAGTTATAAATGATTGGGAACGTCAACGTTCGAAATCGTGAAATAGGCCCAAGTATTTTTTTCATATAACATATATGTAGTTGCTTTACAATAATTCGTTGTGACACACATAATTGAAACATTTTTATTCATTCTGAAATGTTGGCTAGCGGAAAGATGAAAGCAAAGAATGAATTAATTCACTTAGAATGAAATATTTTGCCCAACACTAGATTCAAGCATCTCTGCATCATAATTATTTTTGTAAGTGCTGTCGTTGTTCGACTTTCGCGTGTTTTACGCCTTCATACGCAGCTTCACTGTTGATAACGCAGCTATTTCCCGTGTGAAGGCATAGCTCGTTATAATTCATAGCAACCATTATAAATATATAGTCTGTTAAATCGTGTAGTATTTTGGTAATATCGTCGCAGTCCTCTCGCCCATGCTGTGCACTCAGTCATACTTTAAAATTCACTTTTTTCAAAATAAATTCAATACTGCTGATAGACAAAATATTCACATATCATATTCATTTATCTATGCACTACATACTCGTGTATGTATGTAAGTATATTGACGTACATACTAAAGCATTTACAGAGGCATGTGCTTAAGCTGATGCATATTGATAAGAATAAATGTTTTTAGTTTCCACTTAATGCAACCAACTTAAAGAAACACCTAAAAATTTCCAGGTTGGTCACTACACTGCAACAAACAATTTCGATTTACTGCTGTTCATTGACTTCACTTTCAAATGTTTTACACTGCAAACTTTACGTCATGCTTTAGTAAGTATGCCATATTTAATTGTTAAATCTTTAGCTATATTATTTATAACAAAAACCTTATATTTTATCAAGTGTAAAGTATAAAGTGGGATTTGTTTCTTGTTTTACTTTAGAGTGCATACGTACAATGTATTTATACATATGTACTATTAATTTGTATGAAACAATTTATTAACAAAACACAAACTGTGCCTTTTTCACTCAAATGCTTAATAAAATTAAAAAAAAAAAAAATCTTAAATCAGCTCAAATTGTTTATGCATTAATGTACATACCTACACACTCAAGTAGATAAAAATAAGCTTTTTTAGTTTTATTTATTCTGCAACTCTTAAGATAAATATATAACATTCTTTTCATGGAAATTCATGTAACCAACATTATGCTTAGGACACAAAGTACACAGAGACGAAAAAAAGAGAAATTTGCATAAAATAAAATCAGCTTTCTGTATTCTCGGAGACCACAACAGCCACAGCACAAGTGAGTATTGCTTTCTCTTACTTATGTGTGCCTTTGAGATGATAAAATTTAAAAAAAAAACACAAAGAGCGGAGAGAAAACATGAAAGAGATAAATATCACATATTTTTTGTTTCATCTCTGTTTACTTTGTGCTTATGGCATAAAGAGAACTATTGGGTATAAAGTATACAGATATGTAAAAAAGTCACGTTTGAATAAAATAAATTCAGATTTTATAACTTTAAGAAAGGTAGCAGACGGTATATTATTACTTTCTCTTACTTAGCGTCCATACCTGCGATAATATCTGAGATTAGAACGTTAAATTCAATCGCAGAGAGAAGTCTGTTACGTGTAGACTTAAAATCAGTATTATCGCAGTCTTATAATAATTTTTATGAGAGCGTTCTTATGAGAAATCTTATGGCAACGATCTTATAATAAGAGCTGTCAAAAAAGCGATGGTGTGTGTGTTTGTTTACAAAAAGACGCCATTGCAATTTTACTGATTATTAATTTTGCAAAATATCTTTTAAAAAACCATTTTAAATGGAAAATAATTTGTTTTTATGCATTTAATTTATACTATAAGTGCTTAATTTTGTACAAAATGTGCGCATATACGAAATGCATATAAGATTTTATTCATCGCAAGGATGTGTTTTCTTCTTGGCTTTCTTTGATATATGAATTCTTATAAGATTATCTACAATACGTTTACTCCTTGTTAGATATGAAGATGGACATAGAGAAATTTGCTCTCTCATTCTGCCGACGTTTTCTCAGATATTATGACAGAGTTCATCGCAGTTGTAGACACTAGGTTAGAGCGCTTTCACATTCGGCAAATAAGTTGAGCAAATCTCTTGCAAGCAGTGTTGCCAGAACTTTTGGTCCAAAAACCTTAATTTTTCAAACAGAAATTCTTAATTTTTAAAAAAATCTTAAAATGGACAATAAGATGAAACAAAAATTTAAAGAAAATAGTCAGCTTAATTAATCATAATCATGTGTTACTATATATGTAATAGAGTACAAAAGATTTGAAACTAAGAAGTAACAACTTATTTCAAGTCTTAGTGCCAAATCCCGGAAAACGAATGTTTAAGTCAAACCTGAAATGTTTTTAATTCTTGTACCTTTTTTGAAATTACTTTTACTACGTCGTATCAGTTTCTTGATTAAACTCCGTTTAAGGACAACTTTATCTTTTCGGAGCTTTTTCGTTAAGATTCTGACAAGTGAAACCGTTAACGGTTCGATTAAACGTTGCTTTTGCCTTTGAGAGTTTGACACTCGTTTTCGCAATTATGGATGATGACTTGCCACCTTTTCGCATTGTAAATACGAATAAAAAAGTACTATGCGGACATTGCAATAGAGAATAGCAATTCTACGCATATATGAATTTTGGAGTAGCATTACCATTCGCAAGGATACATGTCCATATTTCCTTTAATGTTCCATCGTCATATGAAAAACTATGAAAATAGTATTTCTATTGCGATACGAAAGTGGGTTCGATGCCAAAGGTAAATGCGATAAAATTATAATTTGGTACTTTGTGCCGTTTGTGCAAACTTTTTCGCTAAATAGTTTGAAAATGAAGTAACACTGGTACCACAAAATAAACAATAGCGAAGAATGATCAAATAAAATGTGCGAAAGAGAAAAATGAAATGCGAAAGGACAATGCGAAAACGCAATACAGGGTACCAATTCTTCGATTACGAAGCATTTTTCTTTCGCATCGCAATAGAGAGCATTTCAAGCAATTTCAAGCTTCGGTGTTCTACATTCTACTCTTTACTTTTCATTAGTGTTTTGTTTTCGAACAAAAGGTGTTTTGTTTTCCACAAAAAGTAGTAGTTTGAAAACACTTTTTAATTTCATTGTGAAAATGAACGATTTTACAGCAAAACTGAGTATAATTACATTACATTGAAATAAGAGGGTTAGATGATGAAATATTTATTTGAGATATAATTGGGCATATATTTTTAGGCAAAATAAGGAAAGTATTGTATTAAAAACTAATAATTGATATATTATTAACTAAAGTCGATTGGCGTTATCATCTCTTATTACAGCGGTTACGGAATCACTAATTCATCCGATCATCATCGTCATCACTTTCATGCCTTGGGTTTACCCCCATCGGCTATATCAAATTTTTGAATAAAATGGCACTTAAAAAATTATGTTCATCGTTGTTGAGGGTGAGTTTAATGAACTAAATAAATTTTGATCTTACAAAATTGAGAAACATTAGATTAAAAATTTTGCACGTCGTTTTTTGGGCAAAACGTACATCGTAAAATATTAAAAAAATTGAAAATATGGTTCATTTCAGTACTGATTTATATAAAAAAACAAATAAAACTAAAAACGTGGTTCGTGTCAGTACTAGTTATTTGAACATTTATCCAAGTTTTATTTTCGAAGTTCAGTTCAAACGAAAGAATGAAACACCCAAACTACTACTTTTGCAGAACAACAAAAATGAAAAGTTAACTTTTCAAATCAATTATTATTTTCATTCTACTACTTTTCTGGAACATGCCGGTATATCTGATATAATATTGCAATAATACTAATTTTGAAAGCTACACGTGGTATAATTCGCTCTGTTATCAAATTTGCTGATAGAAAAAATATTTGATATTATATTACGTATGTATATCATTTTCAAACAATTTTGATTAAAAAATTAATAGTTTTATTGAAAACATAACAGTTTAAAGAAACTCCAATAAATCCAACTCATTTCAATAAAACATCAAACAATAAACTAGTTAACTCGAAGTCATTAAAGCTAAACACTGAAGGCCTATTTCACGATCTCGAACTTTAAAGTTTTAAGCATTTTGGGAGACCGAATCAACCGTTTGCAGTACATTCTTAAGCTCCTCCAGTAGTACATAATAATGTAAAAAAGGTTTTTAATTTTTGTTTACAAATATACTTCTAACAAATATGTATCAGATCTTTGTGAGGGTTAACGTTCGAGATAGTGAAACTGATTCTAAATGTAATTTTCAATAATAATAAAAATAATACATATGTATTATGTTTTTTTAATAATACTACTTGAAGCAAACAAAATCACATACTTTTATTGTAATTGTAAACTACAGAAAACAAAACTGAAATAAACAATTTTAAATTTTCTTAGTTCAAAATAATTCAATGAAAGTGAAATAAATTGTGTATTATAGACGACAATTTTTAATTAAATAAATGAGAAAAATAATTACATACGAAAAAATTAAAAGAATAAAATTTTAGTGGTAGAAAGTTAAATTTTTATTTGCTTAAATTAATTATAAAGAAAATATAAGATAATTACAAGTAATATCTAAATAAAATATAAAATATGTTGGCTGCACACCATTAGGTATTCAAATTGAATGAAAAGTTAATAACAAAAAATAAACACCAGAGAGCGCTTTACTTGTGAATAGTATATAAAAAAAAATATTTATATTTATTGAAAATAAACTTATATGCATTTCTGCTATTCTAATTATTATGCAAAGAAATAATTATTGAACATGAAACTTACAAAATGCTTATTTTACACTTAACAAAATATACTATACAAACTGGAAAACAAAATATTTAATAAACAAATAATTACAAAATACTTCATTATAAGAATAATAAAAAGAGAAAACTAATATATAGTTTAAAACATACTAATTGATAAATTAAAGAGAAACATATTTAAGAAAAAACAAAATAAAAAACAACATTTAAATATGTTTTATTCAAACAAATAAAGAGTTTTTTTTTTAATTACGTAAAATCTTAGATTTAATAAAAAAGAAACATGTTCAAAAAAATGTCAGGTTTGTAAAGGAAACTATTCGGCATCGATTTTATTACGCATTTTCATTACGACCTTCCTCAGACTTAAATTGGTTTACTACCGAAAAAAATTTTGGAATCTTTTTTTTTTTTTATCAAATTTACGTGCTGTTCATAGAACACAGACGAGCAACTCGTCTAGAAAATTTGTGTGAAAATTACTCAATTTATTGAGTGATTTCCATATAAAATTTTTTAGACAGGTGCTCGTCTGTGTTCTATGAACAGCGCATTAGTTTTATTGTTGTAATCAAAACAAAAATTTAATAGTTTTCTTCATTGCTTTTATACTGTCATATAAAGAAACTACTAAGATCATAAAAATTGGAAAGGGTTTTCACGATGGGTAATGCAAACAGTGCAAAGAATTCATATGTGAGCAAATATACTTCGTTTTTTTTTTTACAAGCAACAATAAAATGTATTTATTTTTAGTTTGCTTCACTTCTTTTCATTTGCAATAAAAAATAATAATAATCTTGAGCAAAAAGATGTTTGCAAAAATACTGAATTGCAAACAAAATTAGCGGCATATTGTTACCAGTGATCATCAAAAATCATGTTTTTGCTTGATTAACTCATACACTGAAATTTGTAATCAACAAAAATCAGGCAACCAAAGTTCAGTAAAATCGGCTCGTCTTGTAAATAATTTAAATTTGTAATCAGCAAAAATCAAGCAACAAAGTTCAACGTTGAGTGAAATCAACTCGCCTTGTAAACAATCTGAATTTGTAATCAACAAAAATCTAGCAACAAAGCTCAATGTTGAGTGAAATCAACTCGCCTTGTAAATATTGCGCGTTCGTTTTTTTTTTTTTTTTTTTTTTTTTTTTAGCTTGGACCAGTACTCAGGGGATGACCCCTACATATGCAGTGCATTGTATCAGAACTAGGAAAATAGGTTATGAGGAGGGGGAAAGAGGGAGTAGTGTTTGTGAACATTTGACTTGAACTTTCCAACGTTATAACAGGCAGGAAACACGTCTGCAGGCAACTTATTCCATAGACGAAGCGTACGGCTGAAAAACGAGTTCTCTCTGTAATGCGTAGTGCGATTCCCCGCTCAATCGACCACAAATGGATGAGCTCTAGACGATGAGCGCGTGCTACGTAAAAATGTGCGAGTTTCGGGAACAAGATCCCTAATCTCGTCAGAGCAAAATCCATTGTAGTAACGATAGAACAGAGTAACGCACCCCACACTGCGTCGATGCTCCAGTGAGTCAATAGAGTTGGATACCCTACTGTCACCGATAAGCTTCTTCGCCCTCTCCTGCACACGGTAGAGTAACCCCAAAATAGACTTTGAGGCACCGGCTCAAACATGAGAGTTGTATTCCATTTTCTGTCGGATGTAGGTGGTATAAATAGTAAGGAGGTCGGATGGAGTGAAGTACATCTTACACCGTTTCAAAAAACCGAAGCACTTGAATGCTTCTTTAGGGACATGAAAAATGTGTTCTGTCCAGCGAACATCACACTGTATCTTCATTCCAAGAACATCAAGAGCATCCGATTCCTCAATATTTATACCATCCATGAGTACAGATGAAGTAGCATTTGCGGTCGTTTGCTTGTGTGTTAATAAGCAACATTGGGTCTTACGAGCGTTGAAGGCGACTCTGTTTTTACGACCCCATTCGGAGATTAATAGAAGGTCACTATTCAGTGAATCATTCATATTTAGCCTCTTGGCAGCGATCTCTGATAGGCTGGGCCTATAGCTAAAAGAGTACGAGTGGCAAATGCTGCTGTCATCTGCGAAAGAGTGGATAGGGTTGGAAGTTTGGTAGAGAAGATCATTTAGAAAAATAAGGAATAGGGTAGGGGAAAGAACGGAGCCTGAATAAAATCGGCTAAACGTTAAATGTTGCTTCGATTGTGTGTTGTATAAACAAATTTGAAACATATTTACATACATATTTTGTTTTTAGTTTAAAGGGCAAAGTTCATTTAAAGGCGCAGTGAAACAAGTGTAGTTGTTTTTTTATATGTATACCATTGTGTTTTTAACAAATGTTCAAAAATAAATAAATATATACATATGCACATTTGTTTTTTTTCTATGAAAATCTTTTGTTTCTATGTATGTGCATTTTACTTTGATTTTTTCTGAGTAGAAGCATACAGAAAAACTGTTGAATACATCTCTGCATTGATTTTCGTAAATATTTTTTCTTCCAAAACAAAAATCCAAACACAAGAAATGAATGCCGAACTATATGCGCATTCATTTATATTCAAGCACGAATCTTAACGATGATTTCACTCACATAACGAAGTTGTCGCTCATTGTGTTTACTGATTTAAAATCAACTGGGCATTTGTGCGGCTGAATTCAAAATCATATTTGAACGAAATGAAATGGTTTTCATGTTGTTGAGCAAGTATGATTTTTTTCCAATCACTAAAAGTTGTTCTCTGATTGTTACTTGTTGAAAATCTTTAAAATAAACTAGAAATTTAATAAACTATCAGCCCAATTAAGTTTAAAAATTTCGTGGGAATTTTATCACTTTTCCCTTTTCTCCAATTATGAACAAAAATTTAGTATTAGGTTTTTTTTTTATTTTTTTTTCTTCTCTCCATTTGTTGAAAACACTACAGGAATATCAACATCTCAATTCTTACGATTAAGTTAACGAAAATTGTGCTTTGCTCTTTAATTTGAAGTAAAAGGAGTACATTATGTGAGAAATAAATTCCGTGAGGAATAAATTCCGAGAGAAATATATTCCGTGAGAATATTCATAATTGGGCTGTATTTAAAAAATAAAGCATTTATGTGGTGTTCATAGAACACAGACGAGCAACTTGTCTAGAAAACCTGTATGAATGCAACTCAATTTTTTGAGTGATTTTCATACAAATTAGTTAGACAAGTCGCTCGTCTGTGTTCTATGAACGGCACATTGGCCAGATTACAATTGAAAATTCCATGCGAATTTTTTTGCTTTTCCCCAATTATGAATAAAAATTAAGTATGACGTTTTTTACTTTTTTGTTTTTTTACATTCTCAGAAAACACTAAAGGAGTATTATGGATCAAATCTTCAGTTCCTGCCTCGATGGCTGATTTGGTAGAGTACTCGGCCAACAGTCTCGAGGTCACAGGTTCGATTCCTGCCTCAGATCCTGGGTGTTACTGCAGACAAGCCAAAAAGCTTTGCAGGTGTTGTGTTTATTAAAAATTTTTTTTTGATTTTTCAATTTTAATTGAAAAAAGTACTTTACGAGAGATATAAATTCCGTGAGAAATAAATTTCATGAGAAATAAGTTCCGTTAGAATATTCATAATTGGGCTTATTCAAATCAAATGCAATGAAGAACTTTCAACACGCAAAGATAGTTAGAAAATGTCCACATACAAATCAAACTTGATGCATAAATAACATTTTTCGCAATCTTTTTTTTTATACTGATTTGTGTATAAATTATAAACAAATGCAGATTTTTGACGACTTCTGCTAGTGCAGCTAGAAGGCCGGCTATGCAAAAAACTGGTAGCGAGGCCGGTGTTTATTATTATTAAATTTTTATTGGATTTTAATTTTTATGTGTGTATGTACATACAGACATATGTAACGCTCTGATACAAAAATTTTTTAAAACTAATGATATCGAGTTAAGTTTTTTGCAGGAGTTTTAGTATGTTTGAAGAGATATGTATATTCATAACTTTTAAATGATGCTAATATTGACCATTAAGATTGAAAAATATGGTAGAAAATTGCATGTATATGTGTATGAAAACTTCTTCAGTTCATAACTCGCAAACTAAGCGTTTCTGCCAATATTGCCATTTAACATTTTCTTATTATTTTTCAATTCAATCACCCTACGTACTTTTTATTTCATTTGCAGCTGCGTTGGTAAACTAGATTTGTTCCTGATTCTACGCCCCTGAAACTATATTGAATATTTTACAATCGAGTTTTATTCGCTATATTAACTTCTAACATTGATACCAATCAAACAATTATAAATAACTTGTTATCTATGTTTCCCCGCTATCTATATGTCGACATTTCATAGGAGCTAACCTAATCATTAGTAGACTTTAGAAATTTTTGAAAGTTATTCTCAAATATTAAATTTTATATCCCAACAATCTAAATAAATTATTGAAAGCAAATTTGTAATATTATTATTTTGTTTGTTGACTTTTCGCAACAAGTATTGTTGATCGAGTACGATATATGTATGTGTAAAAAATATACACAATGTAAGATTTTTGGTCAAGAAATGTTAAAATATAATAAAACTAAAGTTTATGGAATAATCAAGAATAAAAGTAAAGCTTAAAACTATAAAGCTTTTAACAATATTTACTTGCAAATTTAAATTTAAGTGCAATAAATCGGACTTGAACGGCCACCCAAATTATGTACATGTGTAGTAAAGGGCGATGACAAACACCATTCATACCAAATTTTCTGCTTTGTTACACAACGCCAAAAATGAATCTCTATTGTTTGACCTTTCTTTATATCCATAGGCTCCTGAAAAGTTTAAGAAAAAAAAAAAATAATAATAATATATTAGAATGTTTGCATTAATTTCTATTTACCGAAAATGGAAAATACATAGGAAACCAAGACGGCATTCCAACTGTATGCGTTGGTGGGTTAATACTCAGTATTATATCTTTGTATAGAACACATTCAAAATAGCCTCCTATTCCCGTCAAAATGCAATCTAAGTCTACCTTAAACTTTAATACTTTATAACGACTATTGTCAATAACAGCCTCACGATTTGGATGCACAAACTCAAATAATGCCTTAGGTTCATCAATATTGTAAATATTCTTAAGCAATACCACAAAACCACTTTCGGCATGTGTGCTATAGGTGGATTGTTTTTCACGTAGAAAGGACTCTTGACGTGGAATTAGACGTACGGCATTAAATAGTTTCGATGACATTATTGGATTTATAAACGAAACAGATTTACAAGGTATACTTATACCATCGGCTTTTAACAGCTTTTGGGCACAATCTAAACATTCTGGTGAAAGCTCATTGTCACCAAAAGAACCTAAAAGTTCGGAAACCAAAATATCTGCTTGCTCTGGTGGAGAAAATTCACGCATATCTTTGGAAAAGAGATGAACGTCTGAAAAGCATATGTTTATTATTAATTTATAAAATAATTTACAAAATTTCTGCACTATTGGAATGTACCTTTATTGCGCCATAATTTTTTTGTGATAGCTGTTAGGGTTCGTATGGCGTTTGGATTTTTCTCAATTATATAAACTCGAACTTTACGGTTTGTATTTTCAGCGGCATTAAGGGCAGATCTTACTAAAGGGCCTCTACCGGCGCCTAGTACCATTATAATAGTCTGAAATTTATTATAATTTAAAATATATTTTTAATTCATTCGCTCTGTACAATAAATTATGTATGTAAACGATAAGTAAATCAATTTACGTACCAATTTATTTTCAATTTCATCTTCTCCAACGCGATCTTTCAAAGCAGCTTCTATTGCATTCTGATATAAATTATATTTAACAGGATCTTTTTCAAAAATTTCATAAGTATAACAATCCAAATTGTCATACAAAGGCTGCAAAGGAATCTCCAAAACGTCTTCGTAGCTTAAAAATATTTACATTAATTAAATACGTGCAAATACTTAAAAAAACCAATCACTTTACCTTTGCAAGCTGTGCGAGTCTTTAAATGTTTCCCTGAAATTTATTAAATAGTCAGTATACAACCTTAAGCTCTCATCTTCTGTATCTGTAGAAACAATCATATTGGTGTGAGCTTTTATAAATAATTTTAAGACATCTTGCCACGCTTTGGGCAAAACAGGAAAATTGTGACGGTTCCTTATAAACAAAGTGGAAGGTATTATAATAGCTTCGACTGGTTCTCCCAGCCAACGACAAACAACAGTTTTATCGGGACGTTCTCCTTCGTTCAATTCAAGTACTACTTTTATTTTAGGATTAAAATCAGACGCTCTGCGGAAACGATTCCACCAGTTCCAGGTATCTTGTGATTCTAAAGCCAGAACTTCATCTTCTGTTAAGTCACGGCGTGAACTGGCTTGAGCAATGGATCTATTGTATAATGGAACTTGTAATAGCATTACACCTTTAAAAAAAAAAAAAAGAATAGCGTGATGTTACATCAAACTTCGTTTCACCTTTCCTGCTCACCCTTTACTTTATTTGCCAATGTTGTGGCTAAATTAAAATTATTTTCCTTTTTGAGTTTCATCATAGTGTAGCCACCATATTGAAGGTGTTCAGTCCAAGATATATCACGTTTTAATACTTCTATGGAATGTTTACGTACCTCTTCATCGGTGGAATCACAATCTATGTGGTCTGAGAGCATGGTAATCACCTTTCCATTCCACTGGTCAGCTGTCAAAATGAGATCTGAATATGTAAAATTTGCCTGCTTATCCTTTAGGTCTTCACGTTGAAACTCCATTGGTATATCCTGGCAGTTGAGCGGCACTGCTATAACTGAGTAATTATTACGGTGAGCTTTTTCAATAAGGACGGGCAAACTAGCAATGCCCTCTTGTAGTAAACATATGTAAGGCATGTTTAATCCTTTATTTTTATATATTCAATTGGAAACAGTTTTAAACTTTTTTATTTTCTAAAGTACGATATAAACACGTTGTTTTTGAGAAGACGCTGAAAATTTTGCGAAAGCAAGAACAACAAACCGGCAAACAATTTGACAATTCGTTATGTGATGCCAGACCAATATTAGTTGGAAGCCAAATATCCTACATCAATCTTTGAGTTAAGTTGGCATTACTTTCTTGTCGTTGTAGTTTTTGCTATAAATATGACAGACTACCTGGCAACATTCGTTAACTTAAATATTTGTAAAATTTAGAGAAGCAGTTCTGAAACGGTTGAAAACAACAATAAACTTTTCTTGCCTTTATGCTTGAACAATTTTTCATAAAGCATTACATCGTATTTTAAAATGCTTTAATATGCAGTTTCCATTTATAAATTATTGATTCCAAGGTGCATTCAAATAATTGCATGAAGAATATACCACGTGGGCGCTATTTGAAACGAAAATGCGAGCTTTGTGGCTAACTTACACGTCACACGATCAAGTTATCTTCAAGTTTGAATTCAAACTTTTAATAAATTGTAAAGAACTTGCTTTCAATTTGTTTCAATATACTCGCGCGTTCAAAAAAACAGCTAATTGTTGTTTTGAAGGAAGTAATAATTTTAAGTGGATTTTTAGAAGACGTCTTGCTAAAAATAACTTGCTTTAAATTTAATTGCAGCCATCATCAAAACTTGATGTAACAGTCTCATTCAATTTTGTGCACTTAATTCTAAAGCAAGCAAATCTGATTCAGTAATTATCGAAAGCGAGACGCAGTCTGTAGTCATAAAGAGTTGTAAGAAATTTGACACATAGTTTTGTTGCCTTGTTCAATATTTCAATATTTGATAGGTAAATTTAAAAGGTCTATACAAGTAATTTATTTCGTTAGTCATTTGAATGTTAACGAAGAAAAGTCAACCAGTTAATTATTTTGGCAGACTTTATTAATAGACTTTGCTTAAAGCCTTAAAAATATATAATTATATAACGGTATTTTTCTTTTGAAATAAACTTTAAAACTGTATGGGAAACACAGTTTTTATATTATACGGCAGCACAGCATTCTGGCGTTAACAACAACAAAAATGCAGCGATGTCAACAAAAAACAGCTGTACAAGAGAAAAAAAAAATAACAAACGTAAAATTGTGAGAGTAAGGAAATTAGCAAAATTAATTAGTGAAAATTAGTAAAATTACTTAGAAAAATTCAATTATTTAGTAGTATTTTAATTAAAACCGCTGGACATGGCTAACAAGGAAATATTTTCTAAACACATCAAATCTAATGTAAAATTATCCACACGATATGATGCGGAGGGGCGTGAAGTTCAGGTGAGTAATTGAGTTTCTTAGTTGGGAAAAATGTTTTTTTAATTTAATTGCAAAATTTTAAATATTTACTAACGATAAGGTGGAAAGGAGAGAAGACGTTGATGCTGCAGCCAAAGAACGGGAAACATTTGACATGCTGATAAAAGCTGGCTATTATCGAGCTTGTATAAAAGGCTTGTCGGCTTTTGATAAAGTTGTTGGTGGCATGACTTGGTGCATAGAGTGTTGCGATTATGATGTCGATGTTGATTTGTTATTTCATGAAAATTTAACAATTGGCCAAAAAATGTAAGTATTGAAAATTTTTTAGTCCGATATAGCCAGAATCTGGTTGCAATTCTTTTAAATTACAAACTTTTCTTTTAGTTCTTTAGTAGAAAAAATTGTTGCTGTGTTACCGCAAATGAAATGCCCCTTTCGAATAGAACCTCATCAAATACAAGGATTGGAATTTTTGAGTATACATCCGGTAATACAATGGCTGGTTAAAACATCGGTAAATTCAAATTATCAAAGTAAATGCTTTTTTGAACATACATATCTATTTTTAATGAAACAAACTAGGTGGAAAATAGAGCTGAGCGTAATTTGCGTTTAAAGCGTTTTGCGATTGGGCAGTTTCACAATAACTATCAGTATAAAAGTGATAAACAAAATTTAGAAAAAATACGCAATGCTTCAGTTCATATTAAAAGAATACAAGTAAGATAACAAAAATTAAAACATCTTGATAATCACATTTTTAAAAACTTTTAATTTCAAAAGGAGCTTTACAATCCCATTCGACAATATCAACGTAAAGAATTAACAGATGAAGATGAAAGAACCAGGGTCCATTTAACTTTGATGGAATATGGGGAAGCTTCAACAACATCAAACACCAGTCAAAGCAAAGAAAATACAGTCGAATCATTTAAAGATGATGTTGATATTGAAGTAGGTGTTACATAAATTAATTATTATTATTTTTTAATGTCGCAATTGCTTTTTTGCATGTTTATTATTAAACATAATATTTTAAGCAATATTTTTTTATGCTTTATTGCCAAAATGTTTTGTTTGCAGCTTGATGTTGAAAAATTACTTAAAAATCTTATTATTGCCGACAAGGTAAACATATAGTTTGTGTGCGTTTTAAATACTTTTATATGGAATTAAATAATCCTTTTTTAAACAGGTTGGGTCCCCTCAAAAACTAGATAACGCTACGCGCTCGGCCCTTAAACAGCATTATCAGGAATTTAAACAAGAAATGGAAACTGATGCTAAGGAATTGAACGAACAAAACCAAATGAAAGCTCTTGAAGCAACAAAATTAGCTCTACAACGGAAATTGGAACGCAACCAGAATGAAAGTAAAACAATTTTGGATGCTCTAAAGCAAGAGGAGGAACTGTTTACAAATGTAAAAACCGAACATGAGAAGTTGACAAAAGAAATAGAGGAATATAAACACTTGCAACAAAGTGTGGAGCCGAGGTAAGTGACAAGTTGTAAAGCGCGAGTAAAAAGAAATGAAAAGAAAAAAATATGTTTAATTAATTGTTAAATGGTAAATGTTCTTATACTTTGGACAATACAACGATTAAAACAGTTATTTTATTATTTACGGAATTGAAAATATTGTTATTAATGGAGTATACTGAAGGATAAATTAAAAATATCTCATACACAAATCAAAAACGCTAGTCTTGTGTGTTTTCTAGCTGTCTATACCTATGTCGATATATTATAGGTACTAACCTAATCATCAGCAGGCTGGAACCCCTTTGAAAAACGTAAAAATAATAAAGTTGTTTGGATATCGTACAGATTTGAAAGCAAGAAACTAAGAAAAAGTAGGAATTTGTGTATGCAAATATTATTGGCCTCATGTGGAAAAGCGTTTTTCCGAATGAGTTTTTTCCGGGATGCTAGTACGTTTTATACAAATTTATCTCTTCAAAAAGGTTTAATACGATAATTTCATAAGTTATAGTCTTACAAAAAGTTGTACAAAAAATTTGCACCCTGACAAAGTTGCAAGTATGTTAGTCAAAGCCTTTCTAAATGAGGGCAGCATTGCGTAGAAATTAAAAACTTGAACTAAAACCCGATGTACAAATGTACTAAAACCAGAAATCAAAGTTTTTTGATTTTTCTTCAACCAACTCAACAACTGCCAAACAAAAAAAAGTTATATTTGAGTAGTTCTGACTTGCGGATTTCCTTGATATGATTTCGCTTTGTTTTTAACAAAGTACGTATTTAAAAATAAATGAAAGGTATGTTTTTAATTAATATTGTCGAGGATTTTTAAGCGATTTCTCAGTGAAATCTTTCTGAATATATTGTTATATTTATACAAATAATATTTTTTTTGCATTTCAGCCTTCTGGAAAAGGTTCAAAGTCTTCTTAAACTGCACGATGAACTGAAGAAGGAAGAATCTGAATTTAAAGAGCATTGTCGTACGGACCTAGCAGACTTACAGCAACAAATAGAGTATGTTAAATTTTTGTTTCATTCAAATACAGTGAGTCCGCTTAATTAATTTTCTAAAAACACGCGATACTTATATGATAAGCTTAATTGAATTGTTTAAATGCAGTTCTAATTTCTGAAAGAGTATTCTTTCCATTCACTTAATTTTTTATATGATTTAGCGATCTCGTTGTTGCTAACATATTAGAAGTGCGACTTTACTTTCTGGGTAAGTTTCGTGTAAATGAGAGCAAACATAAATTAGATTTTTTCACACTTTTACATTTTTAAGGCTTTTGCCCATATTTTTATGTAGTGTCAATATTAAAACATTGATAAGATTTGTAAATTTGTTGCTTTAAATAAATTTTTTTCTATGCATTTATTTTGGTTTATTTTTTGAAAACTGGCTTGTTCACTACTAGACCAAATGAATCAAAAAAAAAAGTAATTGACGCATAATGTTCTCTCAAAATCGCACCCATTTGCACAATGTTAAGGCGTGGGAACGTATCCCGGGGGCAAACAGATTGTACCAGTTGATGTTATTTCAAATCTTGCATAAACATGAAGTTTTATGTAACATTTATATCATCCTTCAAATCTCATTGAACATTACTGTTCGCACTTTGCAAAACGTAAAAAAACTTTTTTTGATACTATACTTTTCCATAAGAGATTTGCTTTGAATATTTTCACTGCACGTTAAATGAGATGCAATTAAGCGGACACAAATATATTAGTTAAAAAAGTTTAATGTTACCTTTTTCAAACACACAGAGAGCTCGAAATATTTAATGCCCAAGACCCCGAAGAACGCGAGCAGGCCGTATCGAAAGAGAAGGAACGCATACAAATGCTAAAGCTCCAGTTAGCCAAACGTAATAGAGGCATTATGGCTATACAACGGCAATTGGATAATACACCCGATCGTACAGAACTGGCACAATACCAGAGACGGTTCCATGAGTTATACAATGAAAGTAAGAATAACTTTTTAATCTTGAAAAATTTTTGTTTTTTAAACAAATTTAAAATTTTCTCTTGCAGTAAGTTCAAAGCATTTAGAAACTAAACAATACTATACTCTCTATAACACTTTAAACGATCAAAAACGTTACATGGAAAAAGAACTATCATTGCTTAATTCCATATGTGAAGCTTACAATGAAGGCATGATGACAACACATGGTCGCGAGGAATTTATACAACAGTTTGAACAAATTGTTAATGGGGTCAAGCAAACGGAACAAAAAGTAAAAAACAAATACAACGAGGAGAAAAGGCGGCGGGAAATGCTAAATGAAGAACTTCAAGGCCTTTTGGAATTACAGCGACAGTATGCGGCTGCTGTCAAACAATTAACAAAGGAGTGCCAGCGTTGTGAACAACTGCAACAGCATTTAAAGTCTATACGTAAAACGTAAAAAAACGTAAAGTCTTCATAAGCAAAAATATAGCAAAATACTTATAATATTAAAATATGAATAGATCTAAAATATCTTTTAAGCAAACGAAATAAGGAATTTACATTTTATAACTTTTGTCTTTTAAGCACAAACAAACAAACTCCTTAAAAACAATTAAGCAATATGGTAGTTTTAATTATTATTAAAAGAAGAACATGCATATATACGTACATATGTTCTTCTCATGTTTGTGTAAACACAAACTTATTAAATAGTAGAACAAATTTAGCTTTTTATTTAGCAAATAGTTTAGAGTAAAATTAAACTAAAAAAATATGTATGGAAATCAATAAAACGTATTTGCTAGGATCCTTAACAATAAAATCTTAACTCAAAATGAACACTAAAGATGTGCACAAGCATTTAATTTAAAACGGGCATGGTAAAAGACAACCAAATATATTTTTTCTTTGCCACTGTAAATAACAGCTTAGATAAGCCAAATGATATAAACCACTGAATGAGCGGCAATTTTTGACCGTTGCAACACATATACGATCAAATAAATTTTCCGGTTGTACTATACACTGTTTACTGCACTTTACAACAATTTAATTTTAATGAAGAACAAAATATAAACAAAAAAGTTTGAAAGCAATAAAATTTAGTTTTCAAGTAGTAATTTTCTTTCTGCTTCTATTTCTTAAAAATTAAATAAAGAACATATGTGTTTGGCTGTCCCAAAAATATGTTGTTTTGATATTTTCGTCATTGACATCTTCTCGACTTTCTTTAAACCGCAATTGAACTTGTGTTAGTAGACTAGCCAAACGTCACAGTCAACATTTCAACGTATTTAATTTCATTTTTTACACAAAACTTAATACAGTTTCTTTGATCCATTTTTTCGAATAGTAAAAAATCGAAGAGCACACAAAAACACGACTAACCTTTTTGACTGTCAAAAACAAACTGACAATCCAAAATGGCTGATGTTGCCTACATATGTATATATCAGCTATTTGTACCAATATAACAGAAAAAATAAACGAAAATCGAACATATGTAACTCACGATATTTGAAAATAACGTTTATTTTCTGATCAGAGCTCATGTTGAATCACATATGCATTGCCCGCATTGTTTGTCCAGCCTTTGCTGTCTCTGAACAAGCGCTATTAATTTTTTTTTAGTTATTTACATACATATTTTTGTGTTTTAATAATTCTCCGTACCCAGAGATGTAATTGTAAATAATAATTTGTTGAATTTTTGTGGAACTTTACGTTTAAATAAAGTTTTTGGTTTTTTGTACATTCGTACACCGGGTTTTTACTTCAAGTTTTTCTTAAGAAGGATTTTTTATAATACAAATTTGCTGTAATCAATAATTTTTGATTGAAGAAAATAAGAAAAATAATAATCAAACCTTTACTGTGCGGACAACTAGCAATTTCGTAGTCGTTAGACTACTCATTAACACTCATTTTTCTATGCTAAAATCAATTCGTTGCAATCGTGTAACAAGGTCTTTAGGATTACTTTTCGAAAGATTAAATGAACAAAAATTAACCACAATAACCAAAAAATAGCTGCAGTTTGACCAAACTTCTAGGTTTTTCTTAAGCTGCATGGAATAGATTTTGTTTGAATTTTCTCATGATGGTTACAATCAGCGCTGTCATCCCGTTTCGTCTTGATTTTGAGTTCTGGGAAGTCTGGGTACAACTGAATTTGAAGATACGCAAAAATAATTCGTTATAACTACAATATTTTAGTCTTATAAATCTTGTTATACAACCGTTTCAATGCCTATTTCTTGTGAAATTATTATAAAATTTTTGTAAAATTATTAAAATACATATTAATTGCAGCTATAATATTTCTTTTTTATAACAACTGTGCTATCGTTAACTGTGGTTTAATAAAAAAGAATTGTCCTTCAGAGTATTTAAAGTAAGTATAAAAACAATGAAATGAAATATATCGCACCCTGAATACAAAAGGGTTACAATTCAAAATTTTCCAAAACTGACTTTATTTCCATAAAAGTCAAGTTTTTTGTTTTCACAAACGTAATATATAATTGAAAAAAAGCATAGTAAAGCCTTCTTCAATATTGAATTTTTTCATAAATATTCAGCCCAATTATGAATATTCTCACGGAATTTATTTCTCTCGGAATTTCTTCCTCACGGAATTTATTTCTCACATAACATACTTTTTTCAATCCAAATTATAGAGAAACACAAAATTTTTGTTAACTTGACTGTAAGAGTTGATCTCTCTTTAGTGTTTTCAACGAATCGCATGAAGAGAAAAATAAAAAACCTCATATTTAACTTTTGTTCATAATTGGAGGAAAGTGAAAAGTGAACAAGTTCCTACGGAATTTTTATTCATAATTGGCCTCATTACAAATATTTAAATATTACAATCAATTTTACTTAAACAGTTTTTTGTCTCCTGCAAATTTTTAGTATTTATTGTTGTGACCCTTTTGTATTTAGAGTGCGATATCTATTACAGTTTTATGTGATTAACATCGCACAACCACTAGCGATAAAACCAATTGGAATAGGTGGGGAAGGGGAGGGGGTGGGCGAATAGAAACAATTGCAGCACAAGCTTTTAGGTGGTAATAAAATGACAAACTAAAAGGCGAGTTCTTAAAATGAAGCAGCAAATTAATTAATACCTAATGTTTTTTAAACAAACATCGTGGAATAAATATGTAAAATTATTTACAAATACATACGTATATGTCCCTAATACATATTTTCAGTACTCTTTTTTATTATTGTTTTTATTATTGCAACAAAAATCATACACAGACGCTTTCTTAAAAATATCCGATTTTTTTTCTTCTTAAACAAATGTCTCGTTTATACGTAAATCAGTGGTGCCCACAAGTTCTACATGGAAGAGTAAACACCAATACACTATTTTTATTTAATCTTTTTTGTTGTAAAAAGCTAAATATTTACAAAAACTAAATTCACACTGATAATCGCTGTTGTCAATGTTTACCAGCAAAACATGCGAAAGTGTTGTTGTTTTGCTTTTGTATGTGTGCTGTGAAGAACAACAAAAAAATATATAAGACGAAGTTGTTTGTGTACTTTTCATTGCTAGTGCTGAGCGCAGTATTTGTGTATTAAAGAGCACAGCCCTATAGCCAAGCGCATTCACAAAAACAATTGAGTATCAAGCGCATAGAGCTGGGCGCACTTGACGTAAATGCTATTTGCGAATAATAACTATAGCGGTTCTCATGCTTCGTAGTAAAGTACTATTGTAGAGCTTGTACATATTGTAGATTTATCTTGATTTTGGTAAATTTAAAACTTGACAACAACAAAATTCATAGATTTTTTTATTTACTATATTAACAACCTTTACAATACCAAAAACCGTAGTAGATTTAGTAAACGTAGTAAGTTTGTGTATTTGTGTCGCAAAAATATCTGAACAAATGTAAGCCCATTCGGTTTTTTACAATACCAATTTTTACAATTTTACATTTACGAGTACTTTTAAAGAAGGTGGCAACATGTCATACTTTATTTGCAAATAATAGCGTTATTCACGACAAACGTTCGTGAGTATACTATACGGCAATATTTTAAGTTCTTATTTTCAAATAAGTCGTACGTATAAACGAGATAATTCACGACAAACTTCCGTGAGTTAGTAACTCACAACTGTGAAAATGATTTACATCAGTACCTGCCTTGACGGCCTAACCTGATGGTGGACCAATTCCACGAAGTGAATTTTTCACGATTCACCACCGCCACCGTGTGGCTTGCTACGCTCACACAGGTAGCAATTCATATGATTGCGGTCATATGAACAACTTCTTGTTGAGGAGTTCGGGCTTTCTAATCCCTCATGTATGCAATTTCCCAGCAATCAATGGAGGACAAGGCTTAATGAGTTGGTAGGCCGAAGCCCATTAAGAGCATCAGCCCTTAAACCAACTCACCCGTCAATCATCACCACTGGTTCCTTACAGTACACGTATCTGTTGTATAGGCAACAGATCCTCGGGAGATTGTTAGCCCTCGAAAAAAGCCATCACCAAACAATTATCAAGGATACTAACACTCCCTTCCTGCGCTTTAGGTTTCAACCACAGCCAGAACGTTTCAGCCAAGGTAGGCAACTGAACCATGATCAGCCCGGGTCGAACCGCAAGCAGAACTTCCCGGGGGCCATACTGATCCCCGTTCTGCCAATTTATACCCTTGGTAAAGGTTTCGGAAGCCAACACAACATAAGTCATGTGGCTTCTTAGAGTTTTGTTTGCCGCACCAAACGAGGGACCCCTTCCCCTCTTTTCACCGAAAAACAGAGCGCCTAAGTTAGGAATACGCCAAGGCAAAACCTGTTCCCCGGGGGGAGTTAGTAACTCACAGTAAAAAAAAACTATGCCGCAATATTTTACGTTCTTACGTTCTGCAAATAAGTCGTACGTGCGAGTATAAACGATATAGAACTTTGCCGTGTAATAAAGGCGAATTTTTTAAACTGAATATCCTGAGTATTTAATGTACTCATATGTATAGTATTGCTCTGTTCAATTTAACGTTAGTGTTATTTAATAGAAATAATGTGAATTGACATACAAACAGTTATTTGTAAGCGTAATTAAGTTAAATTCGTAACACTTCAATAATGGCCTTTTCAATAATTTGGCAACTTGTTGCTGGTGGCGGCAAAGATGCTTTGTTGTTTTATTGTTTTAAATACAAATTCGTCTATCTCCTGCTGTTTGTTGCCAAGCAGAATCAATGATAATTGTGTACATATAACAAACATACATACATACATACGTATTGTATATAAAACAAACAATTGGTAGTTAAGTTATCAGTAGCAGGAGTACAAATGGTGGTTTTCTATTAAAAATTACTCATAGGTACCTTTTGTAATTAATTTTCATTTAATGGTTGTAAAAAAATCATACACATACTCGTATATACACTTATTTTAAATGCTGCAATAGAGTTTGTTTTAGTCTTTCGTGTTGTTATTATTAAAGTTAAACCTCCACGAACACTACTCCCTCTTTCCTCCTCATTATAAGCTATTTTCCTAGTTCCAGTACAATGCACTGCATATGTAGGGGGCATCCCCTGAGTAATGGTCCAAAATAAAAAATAAATCTTCAAAAACCTTTCTTTCTTTCAACGACATGCTGATCACCGTTCTCGAAGCGATGAGTTGAGTTTCACTAATAGCTGCTCACAGTATGTATTTGAGAGCATTAAATGAGCCCCAGCCGCAGATTTAAGCATCTTAAAGCAGAAAATTAAAACCTCCCACAAATGACGATAATTTGGCTGGTAAGCTGATATGTTTAATCGGGAATACCTTTATGATATGCAGGCACAATTGGACTAATTCTGCTGACGCTATGTTTAATATTACCCAACGTTATTTTATGACATACGACTACAAGTATACGATCTATTTATTTCGACTACCGCTTACCGCTATGGCCATCTATTGCAAAACGGCGGAAGCAAAGCTGTACATCTAGTATTTGATTCGACATGTTGTTGACTTAGGCACAATGTAATCTAAAAAAATTATTTTTCTAGCTTCTTTTAAATCTCTAATTATTTTTTTTTTGTGCTTTCACACATTTCATATTTTTGGTTTTGAAAAATTACTTATTTACCTTCATCTCTAATTCTTACGAATGATTTAAGGATTTGTTGAACTCATTTCTATTATGTTGTGTTGGAAAGGAAACAACATAAGAATTAAATTCAATATTAATAAATCCCTTTATTTAAACTAATTAATTCTAATTAACAATTAATAAAAACACGTGTTTCTCACTTCACCGCTGATACTCTTATGTCTTTCATTTTATGAAAAAGTCCCGCTTCTTTCGTTTGACACTTCTATTACAGTGATGCCAACATATTATATAATTTTCTGTTCAAATGTATGCGTTTTCGAATTCACACCATTTTGTTATGGTCGTTCTGCTTCTTAGTTTTCTTCGATCTATTGAAATTACAAAGAAAACAAAAAAATTAAAACTTTTTATTTATTTCTCAATTTGTTTGGGATTTAATTCTTTCGCAAAAATATGCCTGCAAGGAAAATGCCAATCTTTATCTTTGTTTTTGTTTAACATGCAAGTAACATTTTTTTGTTTAATGAACAGCAGCAACAACTTTTGTGTCTTTTAATATATATTTTTTTTAATAACAAAGAGGTCGTAGGTGTGAACAATGTTTGATTAAACTATTTTAGCAAAATATTAATTTTATATCTTGCTTTTGATAATATGTGTAGAAATAAAAAGGCTAAATAAAAACACAGCATTACTGGTCCACAACAATTGTTTTTTGTATTCAGAGTTGATATAAAGGGTGGTCCAACCAAAACTCACACTGTTAGTTGTATCTAAAACAATACGTTTTCAGAGATATATCCTAATATTTTTCTTTATGATGAAGGGATCTATGACAATAATGTGTGAAACAAGTTATCGGCCAAATGCTCGACAACGCTACGACGGCATACCTCTATCGGGTGGTCCATATTTTTATTGACTCTGAGATACAATTCAGGTTCAATGTAGTTAATATGTTGAATTATCTCATCTCTTAGCTCTTGGATTATTCTTGGCTTATAGTCATAAGGCCTTATTCATAAAAAATATTGTATGTTTATTAAACAGTTATTTGACAAATTTCCCATAGAAATTTGTCAAATAACAGTTTAATAAACATAAAATATTTTTTATGAATAAGGCCGATATAGTTTTAATTTTGAATATCCTCAAAGAAAGAAGTCCATCGGCGTCAAATCTCATAACCGTGGCGACCAATTAATATCGATACGATGTAAGATAAAATGGCCATTGCAATTCTCGCATAAAATAGACATCGATTTGTTGCCTGTATAGCACCATACTGTTGGAACCATGTACCGTCCAGAATCCATATTCTCAATTTCTGGCGACAAGAAGTCCGTTACCATTCCGCAACGAAGACGAGTCGAGTCTGACAACTATTTTGCCACACTATCGGGAACAACAACAAGGTTTTCCAGAGAACGAACTAGGTGAGCATAGACATGTGTTATCAAATTTTTTATAATTCACATTTACATTAATACGCACATAGATAAAATCCCGAAAAATATAAGCATGTAAATAAAAAATGTCATTTAATAAAAAAATTAATAAATAAATAAATAGAAATTAAATTAATTAACTGAATTATAACTGAATTAACTTTGAAGGAATAAACAGTTACTTCCATATAAATTTTTGCACTTTATTGTATTTAAGAAATTAAAAGGGATTTCATTCCACAAAATTTCTTAAATTTTCGTTTTCTATGGCACTAGATTACAAATTAAGTTCCGTTTCCACTTGGAATTGAACGCTGTTTATCTTCTATTTAAGAAAAACTTAAGCATAGTCTCTTTTGTAAGAAATTTACCCACGAAGTAAAGAAGCAAACCTAATATCTGAATCACATAAAAACCGGCATGTTAACGATTGCGATTTGAAAAGTAAAATAAACGCGTCTATTGCTTTTTGACACCGACACAGCTGCACGGCAGAACTTCTTTAGCTGCTTTAGATATTCTGTTATATAGGGTGTCTGGTAGCAGATTTATATTTCCAACTAAAATAAAAAACACAAAGTTTTACTAAGATAATAGAAATGCGGTTTTGATTTTGTAAAGAGCTGTTCAAAAAGGAGCCTTATTGTATTCTGCGCCACACGCTGCAGTAAACTTGGTTTAATTGAGCTGATTTCTCGACGAACATTTTCCTTTAAAGCTACCCCTCCTTAAAAAATAGGAGTTAGATCGAGCGACCTTGGTGGCGAAAGCGACTGATCAGCTTTTGGGAGAAATTTTCCTGAAGCAAATTCATCGAAACTCTGGCTGTGTGTGTAGTCGCCATATCCTGTGCAAAACCACATATCCGAAGAGTACGATAGATGAGCTCGTAGATTTGGCAAACAGAATTCCATAATCATCGTCTATATTTTTCATCGTTGACAATCGCCAACTGACCTCCAAATTTTCAACAAAAAAAAAAAAAAAAAATAGTCCAATTATCTCATGCGTGGATAAGGCAAACCATACAGATACCCTGGAGCAATATAATGATTTTTGATGCCTTAACTGAGGGTTGCGGATTCTTGGAGACCACTAACGGCAGTTTCGCTTATTGAGGTGGCCGTGTACTCGTAATTGGAAATGAGTCTCGTCTCTCCAAAAATTGGAACTTGCAGTGCGAAAACGCTCCAACAACGGTTCACAAAATTTTTTTGCGTAAATCAAAGTCACTTTCTTTCAGTTCTTGAACGATTTGAATTTTAACAGGACTTCATGAATAATTGCTCTTGGAAGCCCCAGTGAGACTGCTCTTTTCCGCATTGAAAGTCGCAAATTTTCACGTAAACTGCTTTCAACCAGTTCAATGTTGTCGGGAGTCCTTGAAGATCATCTGGGCTCTGGCCGTGAGACCACATAAAATACATATGCACACACATATTTAGACGATATATGTTTAATGTGCTATTCACAGAACACAGACAAGCAATTCACTCGTCTTGAAAATTTGTATGGAAAGCACTCAAAAAGTTGACTAGTTTTCATAACAACTTTCAAAATGTCTGTATTCTGTAAACAGCACATAAGTTATTACGAGTAATATCTCTACCCAGTTAGTCTTCGTTAAAAAAAGTTCAAATCCTGCGTAATTAAAATGCTTTCTAACTGAAAGTCATTGTCAAGCCAACGTTTTAGCTTTTTCTTATTTCTTAATTGTTATTGTTTTTCTTCAAGAAACGCAATTAAATTCCCATAATGTTTATTTAATTAATTAAATTTCACTTGTTGTTAGTTACCATTAAGTCATTTGTTAAAATGAATGTTTGAACGAGTTAAAGGGAGCTATAGTGTGCCTCTCTATACACGTACATTAAGCCGTGTGTACGAGTGTGTGTGTGTGTGTGTGTGTGCATTTGCGTGTGACTGTGTAGTAACATTGGCATTAACCTTCGTATTGAAGAAAAATTGGAATGAACATGCAACAGGTTTTCGATTTCCGGCATTTACGCACACATGCTGTAGAGAAAGCTCGTGGCAAGAACCAACATCAGAATATAGAGAAGTGAAATGAGCTTTTTGTTTGCTTATTATTGCTCGTAAAATAAGAGTAAATATTTTTGCTCTGTAAGATAAAGCTCTTGTTATGTATGTTTATAAGGGATGCAAAAGTGATGTCCTTTTCTGAAGACCGGTAGGTACCCTTTTTATTTATAATATGTTTTATAATGATTTCGTAAAAAAAAGCATGTGCCAGTTTTTTGCTACTGTTAATATTGTGAGCACGCAGGGTCAAATGGATAGTTTGTATTTTTTAAAGTGAATTTAGTGGTTTATTCTGATTTAAACATTTAAAAGTAATTTTGTGAAAATAAAAATAATTCAAATAAAAATAATTTATGATTATGAAAAAAGTTACAAACATTTTTGACAAGTTTCAAAACTAGTTAAATTCATGTTAAGGCGAATTCATATCAGGTATATGTAAGAGCAATAAATACAACACTGCAAAACATTAATCTTTTTCAAATGTCAAGGGAAAAATATAAACATAAAAAGGAATTCAAAAAATATATAATAAAAAACATTTACAAGAAAAGAAAAACTTTTAAATATTTCGTGAAACTTTTAATTATATCGTGAAAATTAAAGTCTCAGATCATGGAGCTTGGAAAGGTGTAAATCTTTTTCCAAATTTGTTTTAATTATGCCATTGACATCTGAAACATATTAAAATTAACAAAAATTATCAGCTGAGCTGTCAATTTCACCTGTTCTGAATTCGCCTTGATTCATGTTAAAAATATGTACGAGGGCTGATAAAAAAACCGTTATTTTAAATTTTTTCAAAAAGTTTTTATTTATTCATCAATAAAACTATCTTGTTCCCTTTAAAGTAATCCCCCTCAGATATAATATACTTATGCTAGCGTGTTTTCCAATCTTCGAAACGCTTCTGAAACGCGCTTTCTGGTATCGTCAACAACTCCTGTTTCCATTTTTCTTTTATCTCCTCAATCGTAGCAAAACGCTTTTCTTTCGTCAGTGTCTGCAGTCTTGGGAAGAGCAAAAAGTCGGCGGCGACCAAGTCCGGTGAATACGGTGGTATGATAATGGTTTTGTTTTTGCTCAGAAGCTCACGCACAAGCATCGATGTGTAAGCTGGTGCGTTATCATGGTGTAAAGTCCATAATTGTTTTTTCCACAATTCTGTACGTTTGTGACAAATTGCTTCGCGTAAACGGCGCATAACTTCAAGGTAGTATTCCTTATTGATCGAACGGCCTTGTGGCAAGAATTCATGATGCACGACGCCATTGCAGTCGAAGAAAACAGTGAGAAAAACCTTCACATTTGACTGAACTTGACGTGTATTTTTCTGCCTTGGCTCTTCTGGACGCTGGCATTGGAATGATTGGGCTTTGGTTTCAATTTCATAGCCATAAACCCATGATATGACCTTTTTGAGGAAATCTGGATCGTCGTAGACGATGTTCAACAGCTCCTGAGTGATGCCCACGCAACGTTATTTTTGCTCAAAATTTAGTACATCGAAAAGCACACCAAAACACGACTAACTAAAAACAAACTGACAATTGAAAATAGCTGACATTGCCAACATATATGTATAACAGACATGTGTACCAACATAACCAAGGCGAATTCATAACAGGTGAAATTGGCAGCTGATAACTTTTTTTTTAATTTTTATCTGTTTCAGATGTCAATGGCATAATTAAAACAAAATTGGGGAAAAAATTTAAAACAATTTTTTATTTTTTTAATTCTATCTTGAGCGCCAGATATCACCCAGAATCCTCCGCAATCTGGCTGGCCATTTTCACCTTTTCAAGCTCTATGATCTGAGACTTTAAGTTTCACGAGAAAATTAAAAGTTTCACATTATAATTAAGTTTTTCTTTTATACCAATAAAAATTATAAACAGCTTGTTTTCTATGTTTCCCAGCTATCTATATGTCGACATTTCATAGGAACTACCCTAATCATCAGTAGACTTTGGAAATTTTTGAAAGATATTCTCAAACATTCAACTTTATATCCCAACAATATAAATAAATTGTTGAGAATTTAAAAGAAAAATGCTCTAATAATACCTGTCAAAACACAAACAACAAGCTTTTTCATGTATACATGTCTCTATCATTTCTTTACAGACATGTATAAATGAAAATAACTAAATAACTAAAAGTTTTACCAAATAATTAAATGTTTGTCTTTTATTGTAAATTTTTTTAATATATATATTTTTTTGTTAATTCCCTTTTGTGTTTATATTTTTCTCTTGACATTTGAAAAAGATTTATTTTTTGTAGTGTTGTATTTATTGCTCTTGCATTTACCTAGTATGAATTCGCCTTAAACATAACAGTAAAAAATTCGAAAATTGAACATACGAAACTCACGAAATTTGCAAATTACGGTTATGTTTTGATCAGACCATGTATATATATTTTTTGATTTCACTATGATTTAAACTTCTGTGATATAAACACCCTGTACTTTTTGCCAACAAAACTCCCAAAAAAGTACCAATCGCTCTCTTAATTATATGCATGTCCTGTTTGGGTTTTCTTCAATTCTGGTATGCTTACATGAATGACGACTGAGCACTTGAATGAATGAATGAATTTTTTTTCCACTGGCTTTGTACATTTGTTTATTGCGTCCCCTCCCCCTAAAACAACCAAGAGTTATTTATTATCTGCAATTCAGTTGTTGTAAATAAACGAACATACGAACGAACTATTCAAGTAACTGCTTATTTTGTGCTTTAGTGAGTTTTTTGGTCGTGGTTGTATGATTGTAGACGACATACATTTGTATGTAATGATGTGTTAGGGCTCGTGCGTCGGATGCTTTGTTGGAAAGCAAGAATACAATAACAATGACAACAAAGTGAAACAAGCAGCTGCAGGTTTCAAACATTGAATATTTGGTTGCCAGTAGCAGCAGTAGAGCAGTCATTATGTTTTCAATCGGGAATCATAACGAACCTTTTTTACGGAATAGTGTTTATTGAAAATTATTAAAGAAAAAAGAAATATGTAATAACAATTGAAATTGTGTCTTTTTGTCGTGGTGGTCAGTGTCGTTGCCAGATGTCTTAAAGGATAATTCGTTTTAAAAAAGTATATAATTTTAAGATTTTTATTACTCAAAACAATGAAAAGAATAATAAATAAATACATACATATATATGTATGCAGATTACTGCACATGTTATAATATTACATGCAATATTTGTGTGCGCGCCATCTTTGTTTAATCCTTTTTTTAATTGAGTTCTAAAACACTTAAAGCCAACAGCTTGAAAGTGAATGTAAAATTTGAATTTTTATGCTGCAATTTGTGAAAGTTTTATTGTTTTTTAATTAAAAAATAATTAAGAAAATATTTAATGTAAAATGAATATTACAAGAATAAAATACAAATAAAATCAGAAGAATTTTTAGCATTTGCATTTAAATGACAAAAAATTTCAAAAATAAAATACATATACAAAAGCAGGCTGAATATATTAAATTAAATAAATTACATAAATTAAAATTTAAATAAAAACCAACATAAAACAATAATATCATATTTTGTAAGTAAAGAAGTGTTACGGAAATTGGTGAAAAAAAAAGTTAAGCGACTGTTTACAACGTTATTATGTTAAAGATACAAAAACAAATTAAAGGATTTACAGTATCAACCAATCAATCAAATATTTGTGCAATTTGTATTTTCAATGACAAATAGGATTATAAGTAAATAAAGGAATTGAAAAAGGAAATCATAAATTAAATGGTATGTAAGAATATCAAATATTTATATGGAATAAGTAGAAGAAGAATAGAAAAAACGTGAACAAATTGGAGTCGAATCTACGCCCTAGAGATATTTTTCTTAATTTCATAGACATCTTTTGCCTATTTGATATTAAATTATAGCACTGCAACGTTTCTAAACTAAAGGCCGGTATGGAGTTCTTACAAAAATTCATGTTTGGAAATATAAATTTATTTCTACACGGAAAAATTCTTGTGTAGATTACTGTAGAAAAGCTATATACATATGTATATGAAAATACTTACCTCATGCTATGTTTACCATCCAAATATACGGTAAACAATTCTTACACCATTTTATTAACAAATTGTTTAAAACTCCGTAGGCAAATAAATGCATGAACATTAATTTTTGCTTCAGTTAACGAAAAAAAGTCTCCACATTTACTTTTAACATACCTGTAATAATAAAAAAATATCAAAAATTCAGTTTACTTTTCTTTACGAGCACCGCATCGGTATGCGGAAATTTACATAAGGAATTTACCAACCTGAAATTCCGTAACTTTTTTTACACACAGTTCTTATGGGCACCTGAATTTCCGTAAGAACTGCGTGCTGGCCTTAAGGCTTAAGGTCCATACCAATTGCTTTATGCATAAACGCATTCTAAGAACGTCTGTCAAAAAAGTAAATCCAGTAACGAGATGAATACATAACAGGTGAAATTAAGAGCGCTGCTGATAATATTTTTTTTGTGTTTTTATTTTTGCCGGATGTCAATGGATAAATTAAGAGAAACTGGAAAAAATAAAATTTTTTTAAACAATTTTTTTGTAGCTTAAAAAAAATATGTTGTGTTTATTATGCCATCTAATATCAATCCGCCCTCATAGTTATTAATTATTCCCGATGTTTAACAAGTTATGTAGGCGAAGAAGCGGGACTATTTTTTATTATAACAGTAATTGCTTGAACAATAAGATCAAGGAAGGCAGAAAAATAATTTAAGATTATTATAGCTGGAGAATAACTAACTGTTTCATAGTCGGTACAATATTCATCAGCGCCCTCTGGGATTCGAACTCGGGGTGTTCAACATTTTGGACATTTGCATATGAAATGCTATCGGCTCAGTGTCGAACAAAAACGAGTTCGACAGACCACTTCGCAGCGGTGTTTGGACATGATAAAGCATAATCCTGTTGATTTTTAGCGTCGATTAATAACTGTTGATGAAACGTGCGTCTACACGTAGAAAAAAATATATGGTTGATACGACAATATTTTAAGGGCAACATACTATTGTTGGATTATATGGTTGTACTTGATAATACTACATTGTTACATTTAAAATACCATTGACAGGGCATACCATAGTATTTTAAGAAAAATATTATAAGTAACCATACTATATTTTGGTTTAACATTATTATAATAATATGTAACCACAGTAGTGATTAAAGTTATCAAATAATTGTCATACTCAGCTATATTTTTATACTAACCACTCTTACTTTTCTCATATGTAACCATGTTACTTTCATGAAATAACCAAACTAATGTCACAAATAGCTTTATTGTAATGGAACCATATATTTGTTATAATTAGCACGAATACATACATATGCTAAATAATTACAAGACAAAGACAGCTTATAATATGTATATTAACACTATGTTTAATATAAATTTCAAAAAATAATCAAGTTGCATCTGCTCTTTGATGTTGAATTATCCATCTACTGCAATAAAACAAAAATATTTATTAAAAATTTCATCCGCGATTGCAATTTTAAAAGTAATTTTTAACCATATTAATATGGTTGCCCGTAGTCGTATTGTTGCATATGTTTATATCTTAATATTACAGACTTACCTTTATATTTTCGCGAATGCTCAAATGTATTTTTCGCCACTTTCGTGTCCTCTTTTTCTCCTTTTTATATAAAGCTACTAATATTTTTCAAATTAAAAGTACACAAAACATATGTCTATTTCAAAAAAAAAAAAAAAAAAAAAAAAAAAAAATATGTGTCAGCGACTAGAAGAAAATATTATTAATGACAACAATAGCAAATTTATTTTTTAAACTCTTTTGTTGGCTATGAATTGGCATATCATACATATTATAAACACAACCCTTTTTTAAAAAAAAATTTCACAATTGCTATTATTGTATGCAAACATATCGTGAAATTTATGGATGGTAACAATAGAATTACAGAAATGCAAACAGTAACATATTCATAGAGGAATAAACTATAATTAAACCGATAATTCGCTGTGTTGAACAGTAATACACAATGTTATAGAATATATATTAATGTTGTCGCAACCATATATCAAACTGCGTTTTCTTTGCGTGTACCAGTACACAGCTGAAACCAAATAACAATCGGTAGAAGTGCTCCGAAGAAGGCGAATACAGTAAAATCGGCATGGCAAGGTTATGGCCACTGTATTTTGGGATGCACACGGAATAAATTATATTGAAAAAGGATCCATAATCACAGGAAAGTATTATTGTGCATTATTGAAAAAAAACAACGACATTTAAAGAGGAAAAAAGTGCTTTTTCTTCAAGACAATGCACCGGTTCACACAAATTACGTGAAATACATTTCGAATTGGTTGATCATCTACCTTTTAATCCAAATTGAGTTTCTAGTGGCTTTTTCCTGTTTCCAAACTTGAAAAAATTGCTCGCACAAAAAAGATTCATCTCAAACGAAGAAGTGATTACCGCGACTAACACGTATTTTGAAGCGTTCCCAAAATCGTATTATTCAGATGGTATAAAAAAAGTTGAAATATCATATATTTCAATAAGTGCATTGAGCTAAAAGAAGACTATGTTGAGAAATAAATAGTTTTTGAAAAAAATATGTTTTTTCCTACTTAGGTAGCTTCAATATCAATCCGCCCTCGTAAGTTCGCCTATTGACGATTAAAAATAGTTTTCGTTCTAGTCCCCGAGCAGGAACATTCTGAAGTTGTTAATTATAACCTTCTTTGATGACTGGCAGTTATAGTGAGAATTCTCTGAAATTGTAAAATGTAGAGCAATGGTGGTCAAACGATAATTTTCCTATGGTTGCGTGTATAGGACACAAAATTCAGCTGTGACGACGCTTTCGTGCTGACCACGAAAGATTGTATTCCGCTGATGCTTTGTGTACATTTCGGTAAAGCGTATCAAATTAGTGTGAAAAGCACACTTTACTGAATTAAGATTTGACGGCGTAACTTTTCAAAAATACTCATCATTTTTGCTGCTATTTATACCAGCATACGAGTATAGCTATCACTGATCAAGAGACCTAAAATGTTCACAGAATATGCAAAACTGAAAACTCTTGAAAGCATTATTTTTCAAATTTATTTTCAATTATGCAAGGCAGTTTTAAGCTATTGCCTAGACAAAAATTTTCTTGCTGCAGTTACTGCTTTTAATTAAATTATTCATCTTTGTTTTAATTGTTTCCAACACTAATTTTCCCCATTGACTCTTTTAACAGTTTTTCTAAATAATTTATTACATCATCATTTTGCGCCACAGTGTGCTGTTGTTCTGTCAACGTTTTTTTTTTTTATCGAAGTATTTCTTGTTGTTGTGACTGTTTGTGATGATAAAGTTGAAATGTTTGTATTTCATAAACGTGTAAATAAACATTTAATGCAGAGCCACAAATATGTTTGTGTTAATTTATGGTTTTCAATCTCACACTCCTTTACAGGACACATCCTTAAACATCAACTCATATTCTTTTCAAAGCTTTTAATGGATATTGTGTTATGGCGGAGTGTTTATTGTACTATTTATAACGTGCTACTTGAACATGACTTTTGATGTTTTATATATTTGTTGTGGTTTTAAAGTTTTGAACCTTGGCTATTATCTCTTGCAACCACGTTTTTTCTTTTTTATTTAAAACAAGGATGTTGAAGTGAAAACTGTAATTTATGAAAATGAATGAAAACAAATTTGTCTTATTGCTTCTTATATTTATTTGAATTGTCGCTTTCGTTGACAGATTTAGGTTGAACTAGAAATGAAATCGAAAAAAAACATTTGTATATTAAGAAAAGGATTGATAACGATAATTTGAAATTTAAATGTTTGGAGAAATTTTTTTTTCTTTTTATTGTTTTTTTACGAACTACAAGCCTTCATTCTTATTTGTCAAAACAGATTTTTTTTGAGAGCGTTTTAAAAGGAGTGTTACTACATAGCTTAACTTAGAAGTATACAGAAAGAAAAATCTCGTACTAAGTTTAGGTATTTCTAGTTGCTTTTAATAAGAGTTGCACTCAAAAATTTAAGAGCCAATAACACACAAATGTGATTAATACAAGCCGAAAACGGGATGAAAAATACAAAAACGGTAAAAAGTACAAAGCAAATACACACATACGAGTATGAATGAATTGCTGAGAAATAGTAATAAGAGGTTCTCTGAGAAAAAACTTCGGTTTTTTGTTGCTGAGAAATATTATATTAATTTATTGAATTTTTGTTGAACTTTATAATTTTTAAATTAGATTTTTTGTTTGTACATTTGTTCATCGGGGTTTAGTTCAAGGTTTTCCTTTCTTAAGTTTTTTCTTACGAGGGATTTTTTACAACAGAAATTTGCTGTAATCAATAATATTATACGAGTATGTAAGAAAAGCAGTTAGTATTTTTAAACACAGAGGAAAAAATCTGTATTTATAGCATAACATATGTACTGAGTGATGGATCCACTGTATAGCTGTGTGGTAAATTATCATGATAAGACTAGAGGTGAAGAGTGTCCCGATATAAGAGTGTTATATCGAAAACTTTATATACCCTATATATTAAATAGATTCTAAAACGGCATGACTACACATATCAAACGACCTCTTCAAACCAGGCTTTTTACACGCTTATATCGGATTTATGTTTGTTTCTTTTTATGTGTGGTTGTAAAGCCATAATGACACTTTTTTTCAACTATTCTTAATCTAAGATTGAAAGCATGAAATAGTCAATAATAGAAAGAGACGATTATATAAGTTACAACAAAATATCTTATGAACACATAAATACGACATTTGCAAATAAAGCGATAATAACATGGAATTTTGTTCAAAAATAAACTTTTTCGTGTATTTTGTAAAATTAAATTAGTGAAAAATTATTAAAAAACCCCAAAATTGTAAGGGCAAAAGAATCTTCTTAATTTTTGAAGTGAAACATTGGTGTCGTCTATAATTTTTAACTTATAATTTGGCAAACACATTTAAATTGTAAAATATTTTTTGTTGTTTTTGTTTTTGCGTTTATATTGTTTATTTTTTTTTAACATTCAGTGATGTTTTTTTATTGCATGCTTGCAAAAATCGTTTAGTTGAGAAAAAAATCTCTACATTTTTAAGCTACAAACGTCACTTTTAAGCAAACATTTTTTGGATTTATTTTCCACTTTTTATCGATAACATGTTGAAAAATTTTGACGTTTTTCGATATTTTTTTTTTCTAATATAGCCAAACTGCTTGCTCTCAATAATAATTTCAATGGTAATATATCTATACTCTTCTCCAAAATCTTAAAAAGTTGAAAAAAGTGTCATTACGGCTTTAACTCTCTTCTTTGTACAAAAATATGAGTCGTATGAGTGATTATTTATGGGGAGAGATAAGAACATTGCTGCTCATACGTACAGTAGTTACATAAACAGCGCTGTCAACTATTTGTAATCCAAAAACACCATGACCCTATCCAAAAACCGCCATACTATATACATACATATCTATACATTCATAAAAAAGAAATTATATGTATATAAATATGTTTGTATTCATAAAGCACAACTTTGCTTTATACTTATATAAATAAAAGTATACTATTCTAAAATTTGGTAAAAAACCATTCAGCAGCCTTTTCGAGAACACAACAAATTTATTTCTAGTACGAATGTCTTGATGGTTAATAAATTGTCAAACAATAAGTGGGTAGATTTAGGCTAAATATAACTCTTCTATACTGTATTTGCACTATTTTAATGTTTTAAATAACGTATTCTGGCATAAAATATACTCGTATACAAAACCTTTGAAAAAGTCGACAAAAAATTGACGAAACATCGGATGAAACAATAATTAAAACTTTGTTTTAATTATAAAAGATATTATGTCTTATAAGCTAAACCAGAAATGAAATAAAACATGTAACATAAAGAATTATCCGAGGTATAAAAAACAAGCTTATTAAATATAATTCTTGTTTTGCATAGTTTTTTGCATATTTCAGCAATTTAACCAGCAAAAGAAACAGAAATATTTACATATTTATTATTTCGTTAAAAAAATAATTGCAAAACTTTTAGAAAAACAATACTTTTGTATTCTCTTTTGTATATTTAAGAAGAAAAGTTTTTAAATAAAACAACATCATTAAAAAGAAGCTGCAACTCAAAATGTAAACAATTCATCACAACTGCTGCCCATCAAGCAGCTGGAGTACTTAAAAAAATATAAAAACACATATACATGCATACATAAATGTATTTGTATGTATAACTTTATGTAGTAGTTACTTTATAGTTTAATAAAGGAAATTAAAATTGCAACTTTGTAAATTATGTTTACAATTTTTTGTTATCACAGTTTATGTTTCTAAGTGAGTGACTCTTTCAAAACACAACACAAATACATTCGCAAGAATTAGAAAAATTCTTGTACAGCACTAACACTTAAATGTCAAATTTACAATTCAGTATTTAAAAACTTTATTGTTTTTCTCTTGGCGATGAGTAATTGAGAAGTGTAGTCGATGGGCTGACTAAAAAAACTACGAGGTTAATGTACATTTCAAATTTCGTGCGTTACGTACATATGTTCGATTTTCGCATTTTTTCCGTTATGTTAGTGGCAACATCAGCCATTTCGGATTGTCAATGTGTTTTTGACAGATAAAAAGGTTAGTCGTATTTTGGTTTGATCAAATGTGAAGGTTTTGCTCAATGTTTTCTTTGACTGCAACAGCGTAGTGCATCACGAATTATTGCCAGAAGGTTGCACAGTCAATAAGGAATACTACCTTAAAGTTATGCACGTTTTGCGCGAAGCAATTCGTCAGAAACGCACAGAATTGGGGAAAAAACAATCATGGATTTTACACCATGATAACGCACTAGCTTACACATCGTTGCTTGTGTGTGAGTTTTTGGCCAAAAACAAAACCGTTGTCATGCCTCAACCACCGTATTCACCGGACTTGGCCTCCTCTTCCCAAAACACCGATGAAAGGAAAGCGTTTTGCTACGATTGAAAAGATAAAATAAAAATCGAAACAGAAACTGCTGGTGATACGAAAAATTGCATCTCAGAAGTGTTTCGAGTATTGGCATAAGTGTATTATATCTGAGGGGGATTACTTTAAAGGGGACAAGACAGTAAGAAATGCTTTTTGAAAACATTGAAAATAGCGGATATTTTTTAATCAGCTCTCGTATGGAAGTGCCTACTAAATACTTAGCCCTGCACCAACAAAGGAAATAAAGAAGTGAAAACTATAATATTTTTTTTCGAATAAAATTGTCGAAAGCATTGGCATTTACAGTAAATTTACGAATTCCTACAGAGAACTTATCGGTAGCCACAGCGTCTTTATTAAGCATTCATCTAAAAGTAGGTTCATCAAGGTTAGTTTTTTTACAATTAAAGATTTGCTCCTTAATCTTTATTCAATTGGAGTGTAACCTCATCGGCTAATTATAAGCAAGTCACAGCCTGCAGCTTTGATTTCTTCAATATATCTAAAGGACGAACCCATAATCACAGTCTGATATTAAAATTTTTTTATAGCAGTTGTAGATACAACACCTGGACCTTCCTTAGGTGAATATTTCTTTTTATCTGTATTGCCAGCTTGTCCCATTGGCCTTTAAATAGGGAAATTAGTATTACATATGCTTCAGCACAAGCGACGGTTTTCGTTTGCACAAACTGTTGCTTGTGCTGAAGCATATGTAAAATTATATTTTACATTATGTTTGGATTCTGGATTTTTTACGGCTTGAATATCCTCCCACGTTGAACCCAATTTAATAAGAATGTGTTCCTTTCCTATCTCCATGTCTTCGTGTAGGGAAATCAACTTCGGTATCAATATAAAGTCGGGCATAAACCTAAGTTGAATCGCGCCCTGGTACAGTTTTCAATATCTCGCAGCCAAAAAGATCACATAAATAATCGAGAGCATTATCAACTCATTGGTGTTTAATTCTGTTTTATTCCTGCATCCCACAGCATTTTACACAATGATTGCTGAGTAAAATTTTCAGTTTTTTCTATGTTAAAATATAATCAAATAATTCAAACGTCAAACTGATTTTGAAAATTCGAAGAGGAAATTATTTACAACTTAAAGGAAACACTTCGAAATTATTTCATCAGATCAACTTAATAGGAAACATACTATTATGCTGTGTGAATGCTAAATGCATTTTTTGTTTAGCAGTTTCTAAACAAAAAATGTAATAGAATCCTCAATAAGACTTTCATTGTGTAAACTGTGACTTTTTTATATTATGAAAAATCCAATCATCATTTTAACTTCTTCTTTATTCTTCGGTGCTCTAAAAATTAAATAAACGATGCAAGTGTATGAAATTGAAAACAGAGCTAAGAACAAAAGTATAATGACAGTAGTTAAAACAAGTAAGAGTGTAGTATATTCGGCTGGGCCGAATCTAAAATACCCTTCACGATAGTCACGAATATGTATAGTATATTAAAAATGTGACCTAAATATGCTCGGTTATATATGAACCGATATCGGAATTTTCTATTTTCTGTATTTTAGTAACCTTCTTTTATAACGAGAATTGCTTTTCAGCAAAAAAAAAAAAATTTTTTTAATGGAAAAATCGGTTTAGGCTATATCTCGACTATATATGGACCGATATCGAAAATTTTAATTTTCCATATTTATATAACCTTATATCATTACCAGAACTGCTTTTGAGCACAACAAATTGTTTAAGTTCGCTTACGCGATATTTTCATGAAAAACCCGATTTAGGCTATATCTCGGGTATATATGGACCGATATCAGAAATTTTAATTTTCTCTATTTTCGTAACCTTCTTTCATAACAAGAACTGCTTTTCAGCAAAAAAAAAATGTTATTGGAAAAATCGGTTCAGGCTATATCTCGAGTATATATGGACCGATATCGGATATTTTCTTTTTCCATATTTATATGACCCTATTTCATTACCAGAACTGTTTTTAAGCAAAAAAAGATGTCTAAGTTCATTTACGCGACATTTTCATTAAAACCGCAGTTTAGGCTATATCTCGGGTATATATGGACCGATATCGAAAATTTTCATTTTTCATATTTATTTAACCCTATTTGATTACCAGAACTGCTTTTGAGCACAAAAAAGTTGTTTAAGTTCGCTTACGCGACATTTTCATGGAAACCCCGGTTTGAGCTATATCTCGGGTATATATGGACCGATATCGGAAATTTTCATTTTCCATATTTATGTAACTTAATTTTATTACCAGAACTGCTTTTGAGCAAAAAAAAGTTATTTAGCTTCGCCTGTGCGACATTTTCATTAAAATCCGATTTGGGCTATATCTCGGGTATATATGGACCGATATCTGAAATTTTCATTTTTCATATATATGTAACCTAATTTTATTACCAGAACTGCTTTTGAGCACAAAAAAGTTGTTTAAGTTCGCTTACGCGACATTTTCATGAAAAACCCGGTTTGGGCTATATTTCGGGTATATATGGACCGATATCGGAAATTTTCATTTTCCATATTTATGTAACCCAATTTCATTACCAGAACTGCTTTTGAACACAAAAAAGTTGTTTAAGTTCGCTTACGCGGCATTTTCATGAAAACCCCGGTCTAGGCTATATTTCGGGTATATATGGACCGATATCGGAAATTTTCATTTTCCATATTTATGTAACCCAATTTCATTACCAGAACTGCTTTTGAGCACAAAAAAGTTGTTTAAGTTCGCTTACGCGGCATTTTCATGAAAACCCCGGTCTAGGCTATATCTCGGGTATATATGGACCGATATCGAAAATTTTCATTTTTCATATTTATATGACCCTATTTCATTACCAGAACTGCTTTTGAGCACAAAAAAGTTGTTTAAGTTCGCTTACGCGACATTTTCATGAAAAACCCGGTTTGGGCTATATCTCGGGTATATATGGACCGATATCGGAAATTTTCATTTTCCATATTTATGTAACCTCATTTTATTACCAGAACTGCTTTTGAGCAAAAAAAAGTTATTTAGCTTCGCCTATGCGACATTTTCATTAAAATCCGATTTGGGCTATATCTCGGGTATATATGGACCGATATCTGAAAAAAAAATTTTTTTTCGTTTAGTCACCATGCTTAATAAGTGTGTGAAGTTTGAAGCAAAACGAACGACTTTTGTTTTCAAAAATTTTCATACAAAACTGCAAAAAAAAATGGCTTTTTTCGGAATTTTGATTATATCTCAGCTATACGTGGACCGATATTACTGAATTTCAATAGCAAACCCATGAATCGATGGGGTAAAAGAATGGTGAAAGAAAAAAGTTTCTAAGTCTAATGGTTTTCTCAGAAACGGTATTTCAACAGCGGACAGACGGACAGACGGACAGACGGACAGACGGACAGACGGACATCGCTTAATCGACTTTTCCATTAATTCTGATTCAGAATATATATACTTTATAGGGTCGCAAAAAAAAACTGTAGAAATTACAAACGGAATCACAAACTTATATATACCCTTTACATTTTTGTGAAGGGTATAAAAAGGAGGAAAAAGTTTAAACTCATATATATACATACATACGTATACATATATTGTTAACAGCTGCTTTTTCTCTCGTTCTGCCATTTCAGTTCGACAGCAAAAATTATCATTTGCATATTGCTATTATGCACTTGGATCATTTTTTCTGTTAATCAATAATGTCGTATTTTAATTTATCATTAGCTGATTTATTGTAGTTAATAAATAATATACTGCGGTTTCCTTGAAAACTTTATTCTTGCATAAAAATAATAAAAAGAGGAACTGCAAAAATAATGACTTTGATTTCCCCGCAAAATTGAGCTCTCATTGATTTTCAAAGTGCCACACAGTTAGCTGATACAAAATTCATAAAAGATAACAGTTCAATCAAATATCGCACCCAGTACCAGTAAAGATTTACGAGCCCTGCCAATTTATGCAGAGCTCTGTAATATTCAAGCAAGAGAACAATAACAAGCAAAAATGCTGGTATAAGTCGTGCATGTGAACGATTGAACAAATCACAAAAATTTTATCGCAAAAGTATAGCAAACATTTATTCAAACGCTTAAACTGCCATTTGTTGTGGTATAAATAAATATTCATATTCTACATAAACCCATTTGTTTGCTGGGTACTAAATTTCATATGTGTCAGTTCGTGTGCATGTTCATGCAAGTGCATGAGTTAACAGTTCGGAAACAACAAAATCCCTTAAAGTATGCTTTATCAAGAGAATTTGTGTTCATAGATTATGGAAAATTGAATAAGTCAACATTGTTGTGTGAAAGGAGAGAGTAGTGTGAGGAGAAATAGTGTATTTGTTTGCATTGTTGGGTGTAAAATACCTGCCAATATTTTTTTTTTTTAAATATTTTTGATAGATTTTTTCCTATAGAATCACTTTCGTATTTAAATTGATAAAATATTATTTCAAGTGCTTGTGCAAATGAAAATCCTTTATTGAGTAAATATTTATTCTGTACTCATGTCATTTTTTTTATCAATTATATTACGCAGATAATAATTGAAGCAATTTCCATTCAGGTAAATATGTATATACTCGTACATATGTAAATATGTATATGTGTAATGAATTTCATTCCGAGTTTCAAGATTTTAAACGTTAACGTTTGCAAGCTTTTTAGCGGAAAGGTGACATAGTGTAACAAAGTATATCAATGAATATATTCAACTCATAATAAAAAAATGTTATTTTTGGGCTATAAAGTGTTTCCTGGCTATTTCTTATGTTTGCGACCTTTTACATTCGAAATCATGAATCCAAAGCCCTAAATCCTAATTTTTTACATTGGAAATATTTTAAAAACTTATATTATTTCTTTTCTTTGTTTCATCTTGCAAGCTTAAATCATAATAAAGCAGAGAAATGCTTATCTAGTATCAATGAAATGAGCTTTTTTGTATAGAATTACATTTATATTTCAATACGATTTGAGTAATGTGGCAGCCTCGGCTGGCGTGAATAAGACGCAATTTGGAGTATGAATTTTTACAAAATTTTTGCAGCATTTGCGGCTGTATTTTACCTATAACTTTTTGTATGTTGGCTGCAGGTGTTCAATTGTCTTCCTCTCTGGGAAGCTGGTTTCGCCTTGGCATATTTATAGCCAGAACACTTTACTTTTTGTGATATAGAGGAGTATAGGTTTATCATTTGTTGAAGCAAATAAAATCCTTGCAAGTGCAATACGATTTGAGTAATGTGGCAGCCTCGGCTGGCGTGAATAAGACGCAATTTGGAGTATGAATTTTTACAAAATTTTTGCAGCATTTGCGGCTGTATTTTACCTATAACTTTTTGTATGTTGGCTGCAGGTGTTCAATTGTCTTCCTCTCTGGGAAGCTGGTTTCGCCTTGGCATATTTATAGCCAGAACACTTTACTTTTTGTGATATAGAGGAGTATAGGTTTATCATTTGTTGAAGCAAATAAAATCCTTGCAAGTGCCAGCATGGCTTGGATTGTGTTGGAACTTGCGAAAAAGTCCACCAAATATCAATTGGCAGAACAGAAGTCAGCATGCAACCAGCTGGTCCCGTTTTGCAGGCCGTCCTGACGCAGATCGTGTTTAAGCTATGGTTCAAATTTAAACTTGCAGGGAGGGATAGTTAGCTTTTCTTTGATAATTTTGGTGCCTGACCGATTTTGAGAACCTAATTAAGGTCTACGAGACGCCGTTTTCTTACAACAGATACCTATTATGTGAGGAACTAGAAGTGGTGGATGGGAAGGGTCTACCGGTTAAAACTTGTGGTGCCTTGTCTTCCATTGACAGTCTAGGGAGTCGCATAGAGAAGGGATTAGGAGGCTCGAACTCTTCAGAAATGAATTTTTTATATGGTTATAAACGTATGACAAGAAATTGTGTGACCCTTGGATAAAGGCAGGTTCGGTCGGGAGTTCTAGAAGCCAATGGTTAACTGGCAGAACGAGTTTCGGAACGCAGCCAGATGGTTCTGTTTTGCAGAGAATCCTGGTACTGACCGTGATTGAGGTGTGTGCAATTTGGCTCAAACGTTCAGGTTCAATTATATCTGGTTTAACGAGATGGAGCATTACATAGTGGCGAAAAATAATGAAATGGGAATTAATCACAAAATCTTGGTGAGCAACTAATTGTACCATTACGTGAAATTATATTTTCATCACAAGTTTCCACTTGTCAGGAAGCTTAATACCAGCTATTTGTACAACTAATAGTGTCCCTATGCTGGTCACACGTTGGCAGCTGCATTCCTGATTATCAGCGTTTTTGAAGAAATGTGGACTCCAGTAACCCATAAAATCCTCAAATAGTAGTATTCAATGGATATAATAGTAGTTCGAAGAAGCTTGTGGACTAACCTCACTTCAAATAAAATCATTTTTCTTATCTACGTACCCGTTCAATTAAATAACAATATATTAAAAAGAAATTCATAATCAATACTAATATACAGTTCAGCCCACTTGCCGAATTGACGGCGCATATCCCTAATGAAATATAACACCAAACTAAATCAAAAGCAACAAACAGCTATTAAATGCACTGCTAATATATTAAAATTATGAACCTCTAAAAACACCGTTTATATATTTTGTAATTTACAACAAACGATACTTAAATGGTTTCTATTTACTTTAACAAAAAATGCTGAATTTGTTTTAACACTCGGCTTAAGCCAATTTTATATATTTTTTAATTATAAAGAAAACAATTTAATTTTTTTATTAAGATTTATATGACAAACATAAATAAATAAACATATCACAGCAAAAGCTCGACATCTGTTGTTGTTTTATATGCTGGCACAAAATAATCGTTTATTTTGTTGTTCTTCATGGCAACAAGTGTGTTCGTTCGTTCGTTCGGCAATTCAATGTTTGCGACACGTTGCGTATGAGTGTTAATTAATTTATTTGCCACCAAAATTTATGTACCTGATACGAATACGGGTGTTATACGAGTACAAATATTTCAAGTGCTAAAGGTTAAGAACTTGTTTGTTTGTAGATAAAGCTGTTTGTTGTTTTTGTAACTTTTTTTTGTTATTTGTTAAAGATGAAGTGCCAAATGAATTTCATAAAATACTTACAATTATAATATGTGGAAGGCAAAAAATTGGACGGTAAGGTGCTGGTGGCTACATAAATATTATATATAGTCATATAATAATAATTGTTCTACGAGTATGAATACTTTAGAAACATAAGTGATGGGAACGCTATCTGATTGAACAGAAGTTGTATGTTGTTATCTTACTTTACTGTTATTTTACTAAACAAATTGTTTTGTTTTGTCTTTTTGTTGTCTGGGTGCGCTCAGACATTGCCAGCAACAAGCAGCTTATCAAGAAATTTTATACAAAAAGCAATTACTTTTTTGAGCGATTTCTATACAAATATTTCAGACAAGTCGCTTGCTTGTGCAGCAGAAACATCACATTAAAGTGACTATTGGTTTAATAGCTAAATTTTAATATAATTAAAAAAAATTATATTAAAATTTTTTTTCTATTAATTAAAAATGTGAAAACATTTTAAAAACTACAAACAGCTTGTTTTTTATATTTCCTGGTAGTCTATATGTTGAAGAAGTGAAGTTAGCGTTTCAGTTTTGAAGTGTTTTTAATCAAAACTTCTTTTGTAGAAAAAAAGTGTCATTACTAATTTAAAACACACACATACATATTAATAGTTTTACAACCTTTTTTATGTTTTTTTTGAAGTAATTATTAATAAATTATGAAAACAAGAAAGAATTATTATTTTTACACAAAACATAAATAATAAGTCAGTATAAGTCAGCATGCAAATTAATAAAACAGGGCAATATTTCACCTTGTACTTGAAGTTGAGGCTTCATATAATGCCCTTCTTCAAGCAGCATATTTAGAAAAGAACACTTTTTTTTATTTATACGATTGCCTAATTTGTAGAAAAGGACATAAAAACGGACAAAGGGTAAAATAATTGTAACATTTTTGTTAAAAAGGAAGACGCCATAAGTGAATTTAGAATTTGTTTTAATTCAAAAATTTCATACAACATTTTACTTACGTACATATACAATTCAAATACATTCTAATATTTTATGAATATATCCCAAAATGTATCTATCTTATGATTTAAACTTGTGTAGCTGTAAGAAAAATCCCTGTACAGTTTTTATATCAGCATTAAAGCAAACGGTTTCTTTCTACGTTCAAGAGTATGTTGGTAATAGAATATTTAAGTTAATACTGTTAGAAAAATACATCAACCCTCTGTAACCAACAATTTCCACGTGCGGAAATGAAAAGATTGCTCATTTGTGGTGGTTTCAACTTTTTGTTTGAAAAGCTTAAAACTTGTTTGCTTTCAGCGGTATCTGCTTCAAGGCATGCACTTAAGTACATATGAAAATATAATCAACACATACATATGTATGTATGTTTAAAGTGTGTAAAAAACGTGTTATAAATACAGAGATATATTAAATATATTGACAAGATAAGATAAGTAGACACATTTCATTCACTTCGACTAAAAGCTCAATAAAAATTGCAACAAAAGAAGAAGAAGAAAAAAAGAACAAAAAGTAAATTATCCAGGTGACAATTAAAAAAAAAAAAATAATTATATTTTTCATTCGTTATGATATAAAGTGTGTTTTTTTTCGTAGAAGTATAGAAGTTTATTTGAAAAATAATGTTTCGGCAGCAAAACTTAAGTACCGCTGCTAGTATATGAGCAGCTGGCAGGGCCGTAATTTAATCTGGATGTCCAATTTTCGATAAATTTTTTCAACATTTGTGGCCATACATATCTCGGCTATGGTCCGACGTATCTTGTCCTCCAAGGGTTCAATTGTTTACGTCAGCGCAGAGTAGGGACTTCATACTACAGACTACAATCTAGCGACGTTAATATGATCATGGAAGCCATTTCACAGGTCCGAAACGTAAAACTTGCAGTTACCAAATATTTTTTTTCATAAAATCAATTGTGAAACGAGCTGTGCAACATGTTGGGCTGTTGGGACTCACAGCTTATGCACGATATGATTGTTCAATTGATGAAAAAAAAAATCAGTAATCATGGGTCTAACAATAACTATTAAATAAATTGTATAAAAATAATAACTGTAACGATTTGACCAGCATCGTTTTTAAAGACGTACGGACCAATGAAGCCAACAGCCCATAAAACACACCAAAAAGACAGTTTTTTTTAATGTAATGTCTCTACATATACTGCAGTAATTCCGGTGGGTGCTGATGAGTAGTGTAGCAACTAGGAAACAGCTAGTTGTCTCCCAGCTAATGGTATTCAATTATTTTTTCTGTTCTTCTTTGGTCTTATTGTTTCACAGCAATAATTGTTATAATTAGAAATTTTTAGTTGGTATGCGTTGTACGTGGAGTCTGACCCACCTCAAAGGTAAAAGCTTACGAAGGGCATTTCTGCCTCTTTACCAAAAAAAAAAAAAAAAAAAAAAAAAAAAAAAAAAAAAAAAAAAAAAATTCTATATAGGCCATTTTTGTTAATGATATGTTGAGAGTAAAATAGATGTCGTACGCGATATGTCTTTTGAATAACGCCATTATTTCAAGCGTCACAGTATTTGGGTAAAGAGATGGTTGCTTTGTCGTCATCAAGAGACATTTTATGAAAAATAACTCAACTGACCGACTGAACCAAAACGGAAGGTTTTCTAATATGCAATTGAAAGTTGTGCGGTGATCGGCTCACTTCCCTTTGAAGCCTGCGACTTCTTGCCATGCACTATTTTTGCGTAGTTTATATTCTAAGCATTCCACACCCCACAAGCTTTTCCTGGACTCAACATTTTGTATAAGTTTTAAAATATTTTCATGAGACCATGAAGTATCCACTTTTTTTTCGAAACGATTTTTTGGGTTTTCAGCAACTAGAGCGTTTCTTGGCGATGGAACTTATATAGGCTAAAACAAACACTTGTTCACTTTCAATATTTATGTACATGCCAATCACGATCACAATCCATAATTGTATTTGTAAAATAAATTTTTCAGAAAATTAAATTTACTTTTTTGTTTCGCGTTAAAAACTTTTATTTCAAATGGTTTGGTTTTTTGCGTGACAATGATGGCATTCACGCACCTGACAATATGACCAAGGCGAATTGTAATCCCAGGAGAAACTGGGATTACAATAAATACAACAATACAAAAACAACATGGGGATTTGTTGTTACCAAGGCGAATTTATACAGGTGAATTCAAGCGGGCAGACGAATTCAGCACTATGTATTTTGTTATTGTAAAACTTCTTGAGAATGACATAATCTAAATTCGCCTAAGATTGTTCAACAGGGAAAAAGTTTTATATAAACGTTAAATGTACTCGTAAACTTTTATAATTGTTTGTAATTAAAATCACAGATTTTTCAATTTTAAATTCACACAAATTTGTTGAAATTGCACTAAATCATACAAAAAAATCCTCAGATTAAAATGGCGCGAAAATGTTTGTAAACAAAAGAAAAAAAATTTGACAGTCTCATTAGAAAAAACGCGAGAAGCAAAAGATAATCACCTGAGCTGTCAAGTTCATCTAGTAATGAATTCGCCTTGGTTGTTGCTTGCGCGATTCGTGTGCCAAAAAATTTTGTACATGCATACATACACTTACACACTTGCAGATATGCATGTATGTGAGCAAACCGAAAACAGCTTTTGACACTTTATGTTTTACAAATAGAAAAAAAGTAAAATGAATTCGCCTTGCTAACAAAGTATGACAATGACCTGACAACGGCAAAGAAAAGTGTTTACACGATTGTCAGGTGGCTGACAATATGTTTTTCCGACAACATTGTCAGACAAAAATTGTAAGTTTACACAATTGTTAAAAGTTTTCTGTAAATTTTTCTGACAATTTTGTCAGATATGACAACTGTCTAACCAAAGCTTAACCGTTTTAGGAAATTTTTATATAACTCTTAAACATAAATGGCCTTCTTCATAAAAATTATTGCATGTTTATTAAAATGTTATTTGACAAATTTTTATAGGAAATTGAATAAACATACAATGTTTTTTATGAATATGGTCGAAATTATTTTATATTTTGTTTGTTGACACTCTTTTCTACATAATTAATCTCATATTATAAGAAACTTTTATAACGGTATACGTTCCTGTACTATAAATATAGGACACAATATTGTTGAACAGGAAGTGAAAAAAGTTAAATTAAATAAATAAATAAAAAACAATATCTCTGTAAGAAACATCTTATAATACTTATATATGTACTTATGTACATAAATGCTATTAATATATTTGGCTGAGTAATGTTTGTTTAAACATTACACACACATCCATATGTACACATGCACCTACAGATATTTGTATGTTCACACGTGCTCGTACAATAATGTGATGTGAATTAAGAACGCGTGTGCAATTATGCCTCACAGCGCAGATTAGTTGTGCGGGATTTTCTAGAAAATAGCTCCGTTATGTTTTAGAAATTTTAATTAAATTTTGTGTTACCACATAAATGATTTAAAAAGAAATGAAACGGGGATTAAAATATTTTTAAAAATCTTTACCTTTGTAAGTTTTTAATTTAAGTAGCTCAGCAACCAAAGTGTTGCCCGAAGTGCGATAAAATCTAGATTAATTGTAATGGAAAATATCCCATCTTATATATAACATATTCTAGGTTTACTATTAGAGCCTATTTTTAAATTATATATACTCGTAGATTATAAGTATTTTGTTACGTCTTTACCTTTCAAAAACCTGTTAAGGTTTTTTTTAAGTTGTAAATGAATTAAAAACACATACTAAACCACCATGCAATAACTAAAACCATCGTAGTGTTAGCCTCTGTTAAAATGAAAAATTTAATACTATTTTTTTGTATATTTAAATAATTATTTTGATGTCAAAATATATTTATGTACGTTTGCATTTACTTTATGACAGCTGATCAGACATACATCAGTGTTACTTTCAGGTGTTTTATTACCACTTAAGAAAACATGTTTAGACATGCACAAAATATGAACATATGTACGTACATACATGTTGTATTTTGTATTAACTACTGGTATGCTGTTGCCAAGCTCAGCAGAAATTCATGCAATTTTACGTAAAAGCTTTTTATTGTTTTAATACCGTTTTTTTATGTTATTTATATTTGTAATTAATATCAGTCATAAATTAATATCTGCCATATTGCTTTTATGGAAATTAAGTCAACAAAATTAATCAAAACGCAGACAATAAAAAGAGTTAGATTATTAAAACAGCAGACAGAAATATTGCAGTATATTTTCATAAAAAATATTCTGTAAACAGAAATTAATCAAAATTGTTCATACTTTTTTTAGTATATGCCAATTATTTCAAGGTTTGATACATAACTAAAAATTTATTCCCCCTTTTATATTTTTTTGTTGTTTATATTTTTTTGTTGATTCGAAAACATCGCCAGCAAATGCAATTTAATTTTTGGTTATTTGATCTTGTTTAAGTAATTTATTCTAATTTTTGCAGCTAAAGATCGTTTTGGTTTTATATAAAAAATTCAACAGCATTTGTTTTCGATATTTTGATAACAATTTGTTATCATCGTCCGCAAAATTAAAATCTTATTAACGGTGATAACAAACTGTTATCGAAATATCGAAAATAAATACTATTGATTTTTTTTATATAAAACTAAAACGATCTTTATATGCTGTTCACTTTTAATTAAAAGTTTGCAATTAACGCCTGCATTGATTTTAATTACCCATACAAAATTTTAATTAACTTAATTGCCAATTAGCAGTTAATTGTTCTAATATTTAGTAAAATTAAATATACAACCCTGTGGCAACCGTGTTTAGTTAGCACAATAATACCCAATGAACACACTTTATTCAAATTCGACAACACGTACCATGTTCAGACGGTAATATGAAACACTTGGTTCGCTCTCTGAACCACTATTGCGAAACTAGGTGTTCAGACGATTGTTTTTTGCTTCACACTGATGTTTACATATTTTGTGCAAACGTTTCACTAATTATATTTTAAATGTTTATTTAAATCTTAATGTAAGTATCAAATTTTTACATTTTCAATGTGTTTATTTTGATTTTAGATGCATTAATTATCTGTTTTTACCTTGTTTGGACTTTTTTTTGCAGCTAGTTCAGATAAACTAGCGATAATTTATTATAAAATTTGGAGATGACAGTAGGTTTTGCTTGGTTCGCAACAAGATTCAAAATGAACCAAGTTGGTTCGCTCATAAAATTTTGTATTGCGAATCATGTTGCTGCGAACAACGAATGAGAGCACGAACCTCGAAAATAAGCCTTCGTGTGAACATGCTATCAAATGTAAACAAAAGATGGCGAGGCAACAAGAAGAAATATTCACAATCAATATGTAAACAACTTTTCTGTCAGCTGTTGTCAAACGTTAATTGCTTTAGCAATGTTAAGTATGTATGAACACATAAAAAAATGTTTAATTAACTGATAATTGAATTAATTAAAAAGTGTATGTATGAACAGCATATTAGCTGCAAAAATAAGCATTAATTAATTAACCTCAATTTTTCCATTAAGCGAACTTTTCGAGTTCCTGATTTTAAACAAGCTGAATAAAAATTTCCTAGTAAAGTTAATTTTTAAAGAGACTAAATTTATGCTTTTTTGTTATTTTTATTTTATTTATTTTTTTTTTTTTTGTTATTATTTCTTTACAAACTTCAGATAATCATTTAAATTTTCAATAAAATTTTTCTTTTTTTAGTGTAATTAAAACTTCCCAAGGAGGGAAATTTTTAAGGTAAAGCCTTTTTCTAATTCATAAAATTATTAAAAAAAATATATAAAAAAATATAAAAAATAAAATATATAGGCCGTAACGACCTTATTAATAAAAATTTTTTCATGTTTATTAAGCTTTTATTGTAAAAATTTTGTGCATTAGCAGCTTAATAAACTTGACAAATTTTTTGTAAATAAGACAATAATTGACTTAAAATTACATTTAAAATGGATTTCAAAAAATATCTTTGTCAGAAAGATTCTTATATAATGAGCCAGCGTAATTTTCGAATGAAAAAATATATACAGAGTGGCGCAAAGTTAAGCACCCTATCGTAAATTATAATAGCTTTTGTAAATAGCATTTTAAATCAATCATGTTTCACATTTGTGAATTAGACAAAAATGGCGTGCTATACTCCGCAAGAGCGTGGAATAATTGTATCGAATTTCAGTAAGGATAGTATTAGCCCATTACGCCGCTTAGCTAGTCAACTCGAACAGACTGGAACTACAACAGAATCTTTCAGAGGGTAGGCGCCACTGGACTGGTTGTTCTGTCGAGAATATCGCGGCAGCGGCTGCTGATGTTGTTGAACACAAAAAAAATATACCCCACGACATGCCACGTAATTGCGCCATGAGGAGCGACTTTTTATTGGCGTAATTAAGTGCCCCGGGGCAAAACTCAAGACACTCTGCTTGCTTGGATATAGAAGGGTAGAAGTTCCTTGTTTGTTGTAGCAAATAAAACTTTACGAAACCGTATAATCTATGTTGTCCCCTCACCAAGGGTTAATTGGCAGAACAGTTATCAGCATGGCCCCCGGGAGGTTCTACTTCTTTTTTTATAATTTATTTATTGAATCTTCACAATGTGAATTAACAATAAGTATTCAAATCTTAACACTAAATACAAAAACTTTAATTAAGTCCAGCCAATGCTAGGCATAAAGTTTTATTTTTCGCCAATAATATCAGTATTTAATGTTCTGAGGCATACATCAAATATAAAGTAGGTCCCAGTATGCTAGCTTGGCGAACTTCTGCCTCGATTGGCTGAGTTGGGCTTTTAAAATAGTCTTTTCTGATAACAAATTTTCGGCAATATAAGTAGTTTTCCAGAAGTTTGTGAGTGTTTGCAGGCAGGTTCAACTATATCTTGTGTACTTTATCAAAAGCTTGGGAAATGTTAATGAATAGAGCTGAGCAATATTTCTTGTCCTCAAAAGTCGTTCTTATGACGCATAGGCTAGCGTTTGTTCTATGGTGATGTGTTTAGACTGAAAGCGGAATTTATGAATATGTATACATCCTACATCATTCAGTTTTGGAATGGCAGCCCCTAAGGAGAATATTCGACAGGAAGGCGAACAGTTATCACTAGAAATATTACAGTAAGTTATGGCAAATGCACTAAAATGGACACAAAGGTGTACCAACATTGGCGACAGCTACTGGGCTTATATCATATTTTCCAAATAGCAGAAATACTTATACAAAAAAATTTTTTTACTTAGTAGAAAAGTTATTACAAAATGAAATTGTATAATTAGTTTTGCGTTACATTATACATGTATGATGAGTACAACATTTCCATGTAATTTTAGATTAATTTATACAAATTATTTTAAGAACTCGGATGGTTATGGCTTTGTTATATAAATTATATGGAATAAATATATAAACATTTGTGTTTGTCAGCAAAGGAATTCTGTGAAAACATTGCTTTATACTATACAGATTTCGTTTCCTTCTGTTCTGTTGTTTGCCATTAACAAATTTGCTTTAATTCATTCAACATTTAAATTCGAACTGTTTCAGTTTTACATAATTATGCAAAAGTAAATTTAATTGTGTGCTAAACACTTTAACCCCTATCAAATATACATAATTTCAAAGTATACATACATAAGTATATATACATAGCAAAATTTTATTTCCTTGCAAAAATAAACAACATTTTCTTCACGAATCGTAATTTTTTCATAATTAAAATTAGAATTTTAAATAAAAATCACTTGCTGTTTTGCTTTTTGCGATTTACTCGTAAGAAAGTCTATTTGCGCATTTTTTGCTGCTGGTGTTTATTTTTGCAGAAAGAAAAATTAACATTTAATTAAATTTTACAACCCTCCATATGCAGGACAAAATAAAAAATGCAGACAAAAAGACAGTAAGTAGAAGAAGAGCGCTGGCAAATTTCCGCATAAATAACCTGTTAATTGAGAGAGAAACTTGACAAAAACAAAAAAAAAACGGCAACAACAACAACAAGAAACACGAGTTACAAACTGAAACGGGAAATACAATTGTGATTTAATTCAAGGTTATACGAGCAATAACTGTAAATTTCATTTTAAAATTGAAATGCAAATCACACGAAACTATTCAGAAACTACAACCATTACGAATAGAAATACGAGTAAATAAATATTTACATATTAATATTAACGTCAGTAAATATGCAGTTTACTTGAGTTAGTTTGAGTGAGTATTTGGGAGAACTTGAATGAAAATGCTAAAGAAAACAGTGGGTTTGAAGGATTAACTTTTTACCACCGAAATTCATCTCTACAAACAGAAGAAAAAAAATCAATACGGGGAAATTTTGTGTGGTTTACATTTAGTGCAATATGTTTACAAAATATGCTTCTTCTTTTATTAAAGTTTTATTCACATCTAGCAGAATAATAAAATTTCCCAGCAAGGGGAATTTTGAATATGATATAATTTAAAATGTCTTTTTCTATAATTTCTAGAAAGAATATAATTTAATACAATTTTTGCAAAAATCTTACTTAAGAAAAAAATTTCCCATCAAGGGAAATTGAAAAATTTTCAGTAAAAACTAATTTCATGCATAAATGTTATTATAGTGTTATTTGTTTTATAAAGTATAATTAAAAATTGCATAAAGCATATATTTTATTATAGTGTTACTTGCTTTATAAAGTTTAATTAAAAAATTCTACTTAATAAAAACTTCTCAAAATATATTTGTCTTCTTGACTAATTATTTTATTAAAGTTTTATTCACATTTAGCTATATAATTAACTTTCCCAGCAAGGGAAATTTTGAATACGATATATTTCAAAATGTCTTCAAATACACTTTTTGTATAATCTCAAAAAAGAAAATAATTTAATACAATTTTTGCAAAAACCTTACTTGATAAAAAAATTTCCCATCAAGGGAAATTTAAAATTTTGAAGTAAAAACCAATTTTATGCATAAATTTTATTATAGTGTTACTTATTTTGCAACGTTTAATGAAAAACTTTTACTTAATAAAAATTTCCCATATTGGATAAAAAAATTTCCCATATTTTTTAAATGAACTGAAATCTATACTTAGATTTGTATATCATTTTAATGAAGTATTTATATGGGTTTTATTGGCATCTAATACTAAAATAAAATATCCCAGCGGGGGATATTTTTCAAGTTATTTATTAAATTTTTGTATAAAATCCTAAAAGCAAATAATTTAAACAAATTAGAAAAAAAAATCCTCTTAAAAACCAGACAACATAAAGTTGAAAACAAATATATGGAATATCTATAAAAAATTTCCAAAGTCTACTCTGATGATTGGGGTAGCTCGTATGAAATGTCAACATATAGACAGCAGGGAAACATAGAAAACAAACTTTTTGTAATATTTTGATTGGTATCAATGTAGTTAATATAGCGAATAATACTCAATTGTTTGTTTATTTACAATAAAAAAACATATATAAAATAAAGATTTCCCACTTAGGGAAATATGGAGTCAAAAATATGGTTTAAACAGTTGTTCACAAATATTTTTGTTTATTTACAAAAAAAAAAAAAGGAGAAAAAAATATATATAAAATAAAAATATCCCATTGAGGGAAATTTTTAATTTGGAGCCAAAAATATGGTTTAAACAATATTTGTTCTGTATACATTTGCATAACCAATTAATTTTATACTTCTTAATTAAAAATTTACTTATGTTGAAAATTTCCCATTTAGGGGAAATTTCTCTAATTAAAGCTAATTAAGCGTTTTCTTTTTAAAAAATTGTTTATACTAGTATCTAGACAATTTTTTAAGGCACTTAATTTGCTGTTGTATGACTTAATTAAATTAAATTAATTAAAATTTGCCTATTTTTCTTTAAATTCTGAAGATTTTCACCTAAAAACAGACTAAAGTCCCACACTTATACTGTGCCAAAAAAAAAGATAAAAAAGAGAAAAAAGATAAGTAGCAGCAATAATAATAAAGCAAAATAAAAATTTTTGCCAATGGAGACTGCCAGCAGGAGGTACTTTAAAAGGTATTGCCTATCGGCGTGTTGTTTTGATTTATGGAAAGGAAGATTTATCGTCTACAAAGTGAACTTTTTTTTTTCAAATAACAGAAAAAAAATAGAACATGATTGTATTATATTTATCTTAAAATATAAAAACCCAAAAACCCACAAAGATTTAATATTAACCACTGTGCTTTTGAAAACTTTACTATTTGGTGGTGATTTAAATGAAATGATAAAATCTATTCAATTTAATGTTGCGCCGGCATCTACCACCGTTAATGCACTTTTTGCCATTTCGCACAGAAGATGCTCAACGATTCGAAAGCAAATGAATGTGTGTGCTATTTCAACTCTTTTTATAAACACAACTATTTTACTGCAGAAAAAAAGAAAAAAAAAAAAAAGAATAGAATAGAATAGAAAACACGACCATTCAAATCCAAACCACAACACCGCTTCATTAAATGTTGCTTTCACTGTTGCATCCATCTGATTCAATTTTGCAGTCTCATTTAGAGATGGATACTTGTGCAACACCCATTAAACACCTGACTGTTCCTAGAAACGTCGTTAATAAAAATAGCAAAATATACAGCTAAAAGCGTGATTTTGGTTTAATTGAAAATGGCATTTTGCATAAATTTAATTCTAAATACAAAATATGTTTAAAAGCTTTATGTATTCACCATATTGATGCTGAGTTTTAAAGCACGGTAAGTCTGAGCTATTCTTAAAGTCTCTGTTAAGAACTACGCGCTTGAAAATATGTATTTACAGGGTGTGCCAGAACTCAATATCAAGCAGAAACGGGGTTTAATTTTACGCCAAAATGATGTGAGAAATGGATAGTGGACATGTTTGTCATGAGTGAGCGAGGCCGATAGAGAGTTATTGCTTGCATTTGAATACAGCGTGTTGTATTTTTTAGTAATAAAGCAATTCTTTGAAATATATAATGCCTGTCCACTACAAATGTAATGAAGTAAAAGAGAGAACTTAAAAAATTTGGCCGCTGTCTGTCGGTAAGAAGTAGTCGTAAAATCAACTAATTAGCGGTTCTAGCAGAAGGGAGCTACTGGGTCTTACGGACGTTGTACCCCATTGGGAGATTAAAAGAACCTCATTACTTAGTGTATTATTTATATTTTGCCCCTTGACGCCGATTTGGTATAGGCGGAGTAGGAAATCAAATGCTGCTGTCATCTGCAAAAGAATGGATAAGTTTAAATCTTCGATATAGAGGGTCATTAAGAAAAGTAAGAACTAAAGTAGGGGAAAAACCGAGCCTGGCTGCACCAGGCCAATATCAACATAGAAAAAGAATTTACCAGAAGCTTAAATCAATTGACCTAAATGTGATTGAAAATTGGTTTGTGCAATTATAATAACATGCTGCGGTAGTGTCCTTTTGACTTCCTATATTGACGTGTATATGTACTCGTGTGTACATACATTTATCCTCTTGAGTTAACTCAAATTTCATTTAGAGTGTAAATATTTGCCAACGAAACAGGAAATATGATTAATAGCATGACACTTGTATTTTACTAATGGCAAAAAACATTGTCATCATGGTTTAAACAAATTTGTTTTCATGCCTCTTTTTTTACATATATTCGGAAGAATAAACTAAATTGGAAATAAACACGCCCCGTTTAATCATGCGTTAAATCAAAGTGAAATATTTGACTTGATTAATTTTCTTTTTTAATTTTTAGTTGGCAACAGGTAAAGCGTTTTGCTATGGGAGTGGAAGGTTTGTGCTTAAAACAAAATTCATCGGAAATTATTTGCATTTCTGTGAAGTTTTTGAAAATTAATTAACATTTTAAAAATTAATTAGTATTTATTTTAGACTAAACAACTATTTTGCCAACAATTTATCAAAATTAATATGATAGAAGGTTAGGTTAGGTAAGGCAGGCCGCTGGATATGCCGAAATAGCCCAGGTTATCCAACTCACTTGGGTCCTGAATTCGTTCCCTTTGTGATTGGCTGAAAACCTAGTTTCTCCAGCTCACTTGGGTTCTGAATTCGTTCCCTTTGTGGTTGCCTGAAAAGTGGGATAGTGAAGTGAAGATTAGAAGTTAGAGGGATATAGTGTAAGTGGAGGAGATGGATGGGAGGTGATGGAAATATGATTGAAAGGGTCATTGATTTACATCAACTCTGATTTTGACGGCCTTGCCTGCTGATGTACCAACTCCACGCGGTGAATTGTTAGCGCATGTGGTTTACAAGTCTCACACCGGTAGCAACTTTTGCACTAATTTTGTAACCATACAGACGTCGAAAACGTTATTAGTAACACAAACCTCTAGAAAAGCTCCAGGTATTGATCAAATTACTGATAAAATACTTGAGCAGTTATCTCGTGTAGCTAGAAGAATTCTCTTTTGTATTTTTAACGTTATTTTACGTCGTGATCATCATCCTGCAGAGTGGATGGTGGTTAGGATTACTATGATATCCAAGCCAGGGAAGGGTCCAATTTTTCCTTTTCGGGCCATAAAAAGTTCGTTGTCATCTGACGATAACGAACAGCATACGCAGTAACTGCCTGACCGGTCTCATTTTTGCAAAAATACGACCCGATGATGCCACCAGTACATAAACCGTTTTTCGACATTCTCTGTTATCATTCGTCCAAAATGGGGCAATTCTGCTTATTGACAAATTCACTGAAATGAAAATGTACCTCATCACAGCAAATGATTTTCTTTAAAAGTTTATCATCCACTGTTGCCATTTCTGGCCACCATTCTCGATTGTGTATCTTTCCATAGTTCAAATTGAATTAGTCTGAACTTGAGAAATGTGAAATGAAATGTAGAAAAAAACTTGACTTTTAGATGCGGTTCACATTCAACATCATCGCTTAAAATTTAACAATCCGTTACAAGCAAAAAATGGGATGCTTAAAGCTCCTTCTTTCTCAAAAGGGGTTCTTCCAAAGCGTCAGAACATATTTACATTTTTTTGTTTGTTCTTTTTTCAACTTCCAATACCAGAAACCTGCTATTTTGTGCCGTCTCTTAAAGTGCTGGTGACCCAATTGAATATTCCATTAACTCCAACGCCTTTGGCGCCAAACTTTTTAAATTCTTTTACATTTTCACTACGAACGAGCAATGAATTAAACATCTGCTTACTGTTGACTTAATCATTGTATACATAAATAGTTACAAACATATGTATACATATGTATACAGATGTTTGTAGCTATTTGTGCTAAAAAAAAGGTTTGATGGAATGGAAAACTCAATTTACTACTTTGATGTGTAGTTTTCGTATTTGCTTTTAACTAAAGGCGAAATGGATTTATTTACAAACGGATGAAATCTAACTGTCAAAAAAGAATTATAAAACAAACTTTAAGTATTTGCTAATGAAACTTGTCCAGAATAATAAAAAAATCCTTTTCGAAATTATTAAAAAAAAAAAACATTATCTGCTCTGTTTTACATTTCACGCGAAACTTTTATTTCAAAGTATTGATGTTTTATTTGTACATATGTACAACAGGTTTTTAGTTCAAGTTTTTCCTTTCTTAATTTTTTTCTTAAGAAGGAGATGAGATGAATATAGATAGAAAATAATTAAATGCTCGGTGGCTTAGTGGTTAAAGCAGTAGATCATGATAGGTCGTGTCCCGAGTTCAAATCCCAGTGGGTGCTGATGAGTAGTGTAGCGACTACGAAACAGCTAGTTGTCCCCCAGCTAAAGATTTGATTATTATTTTTCTTGTCTTCTTCAATCAAAATTATTGATCACAGCAAATTTGTATTGTAAAAAATCCTTCTTAAGAAAAAAATTAAGAAAGGAAAAACTTGAACTAAAAACCTGTTGTACATATGTACAAACCAAACAATTTTTAATTTAAAAAATTGTAAAAAAGTTCAACAAAAATTTAACAAATTAGTATTGATGTTTTAGTTTTGATTTTATTATACCAACAATGTTAATAAAATTTTGAAATTATTTTCGGTTTAAATTATGTTACTTTTAAATGTGAATATTGTTAAGTATTTTTCTTTCGTTTTAGGTAAAATAAAATGCAAGGCAGCTTTACCAGGATATGGTATAAGCACAACAGTCTTCCGTTTCCTTTGCGTAAATTTGTCAAAAAAACATTAGACTTCCAACAAACAAATTAACAGCTAGTGTAACAGCTGATTCGTGGTATTGCCACAATTTAGAACTATCGTGTGACTGATATTGCCACAAAATCGTTTTTCCCAACCTTGCGGCCACTAAGTTTGTGAAAACTGGGGCAGTCATGTGATTGCAGAGTATTTGATTGGGACAATTTTGATATTGGGCACCAATTCGCTACAATAAAAATTTATTCGGATTGGTCTATTTGCGACAATCGTGTGATCTTACTTTAAGATACTATGTTACTTCAACACGTATTCCAAATAAGCTCATTTAACATACAGTAGTATGCTTGTTTAAAGGACAATTCGTTAACAGCAACATAGGACAATGACAAAACTTGTTCTGATGGCACAGATATAATTAAATCAATGGCAGGATGGTGCAGGTCTTTAGGAAGAGTAAGGGGAGTTGATCTTTTTATGTAACCATCCTCTCTGTCATTAACAAACAAACTAAATCAAGGATCCTACCGTAGTCATTGATTTGATTAAGGCCAACCTCATATAATTTGCTAAAAAATCTGTCCATACATTATTCAGTATATATTGAATGTAATATCGTTCATCAGACAAATACTTCCGCGATATTGAAGGCAAAAGAGTCATTTCCATCATGCGGGGATGATGGAGGAATATATGAGCAAGGGACCAAAATCCTTTTATGATTCAGTTTAATTAGCACGGAAATAAATTCGATGTTATGCGACGAGTCAGCTACCCAAAGCTCTGACGAGATATTATTGGAGGTCACAATAAGAACACCACCTCCATGAGATCAGCGATCACGCCGAAAAATGTTATAGCTGTCATTAAGCATTTATTTTGTTACATTGAGTGGAGAAAATTGGCAGTTAATTAGTTGATCAGACAGCTGGTTAATAAAGAGTAGCGAAACTCAAAGACCCAAAGAATGTTTTTATATGAAATAGGTAGTAATATAATATAATAGTAAATCCTGAGATTCCCAAAGCACCCTCCAGGAAATACTATAACAGTGTCATCTTTATTCGCTAGTACTCGTATTAGAGGGCGATGAGTAATGAATCTAGGCTATGCGGTAATGAATCTAGGCAGAAATCTATGCTATAATGGTGGAGGAATTTTAGGATATACGGGGTACATATCCGAATCTGTACAAGTACTAATATGTTAAAATTTAGATTTTTGGATTTTCAACATTTACATTTTAACAGTAGGCTTTTCAAATTTGGATATGTATATTTTTTGTTTTCAACAAAATAGGCTTTACTTTACAAATTGTTGTTCCTAACAAACTTTTTGTCATTGAAAAAAATATATTGAAAAAAAAAAAAAAAAACTATTAAAAAACAGTTTGAATTTATTAAACTGAAAGGGTTTTCATCACTAATAGTAAAGCAGCGTCAAGTGCGCTAGCCGGTATCTATGCGATATCTCTTAATGAAATGCGATATCTCTTAATGAAATAGCGGACAGCAAAACCTGAAGTTTTTCTGAGCACCAGAACACAGTGAAATACACTTGTAGTTTATTACTGATTTAACTGAAATTAGTAACAAGTTAAAAATTTCTCTGGCCTGGTTTTTTTTAAAGTCCTTAAAGTACTCCATAATTTTTGTATATATAATTTTGTTTTTGATAAAGTTCTTTAGTATTCATTTATATTATTATTATTTTTTCCAAAAAAAACTTTTCATGGTTTTATGATGTTTTAAATAAACTGCCAAGAGAAAGCAAAAACTGTTGCTTTATTTTTTTTTGATATTGAAAATGACACATTTAAAGCAGCCGCAACTACAAAACTTTTACTCGTAAAATAAGCACAAAAAGCTCAAACAGCAGCCACAAGGATAAAATACAAACGCAGCAAAAATATATTTTAGCAAAATTGAACAGATTATTTTGTTGCGGAAAGTTGAAAATTGTTTGCAATGAAAGTTTGAAAACTTTTTATGAGCAATAAAATACTCGTTTCCGCTTTCTGAACTAAATATTAAAACTTTGCTGAACTAATATTTTTGAGCACTTGAATAAATAAATGATTTTGTAGTGCTTTGCCGTGAATGGAAGACTTTAAGTCTTATAACTTTTTTGCATAATACATTAACAGGTTTTTCAGGGTCATAGGTTAAAGACCTGAAATAAGCTTCCTGGCACATTTGACTGCTAGAATACTCAATTTTATACTACTGAAATGAAAACAATTTTTTGTTAAAGAGATTTATTTAATATGAAATTTTATCTATTATAGGCAAATGAAAAAGTTTGATCAATGTGTGGCGGCACGAATACGCTGAGCTTAATTAAAAGCCAACAAGTTTCAAAACTTTTAATTATTTTAGCATCTCTGTTGTAAAGTTAAAGGAATGTTTTGAAAATTGTTTAGTAACTGCAAGTCAGTTGGGTAAAAAATAACTTTAGAGCAGTGTTGGCTGAAAACTGAATTTCCTATGCTCGCGAGTAAAGGGCATAAAATTCAGCTGCAGTGGCGCTTGCACTTGTGCACTAGAAAAAACTTTGTGTCTGTATACAAATGCTCGTGATAACCACGAATACATATATATGATTTATGTTGTGCATAAAACAATTGTATGCTAGGAAGGGTCGAAAAACCAGCTGATTTTTTTACGATGAGAACTGTCAGAAATTGTTTATATTTTGCTATTACACACACACAAACAATTTTGTAGTAATGTGTACAAAAGAGAGAATATACATGCACATGTTTGTATTATTGTTTATATAAGAGAGCACAGTTGTTTATATAATGCAAACACAAAGTTTTTTTATCTCTTGTTTGACAGCTTACAATACAACGCAGCAATAAAAGGTCTGGTTGTTTTTTTATCATTGGTTTGCTTTTTAAAATTAAAAAAAACAAACGTATAACTATGAATAATTATGTGTGGCAATCACTGATATAAAGTCATGCTGTTGTTTCGTATTTTAAAAGAAATTGTGACAACGAAGAAAACTTTGTGTCTATTTTGCATATTGTTGTTTTTTTTCAATTTGCGTTTACCCAAGTGGGCTGGTTACATGAAAATGGCAGCCTAAACAACCTTATCTACGTCTTTAGTCGTCAACCAGACTTCGTTTGAACATTCGAAAGATACATACTCGAGGAACGCATTAAAGTTATTTAGGCTCAATCAAAAAATGGACGTTCAAATCAAAGTGCTATCGTGCACTTCGTGTTTTTTTGCGTTCTTATCTGATGACGGACCAGTTCCACGGAGTGAATTATTCACGATTCACCAGCGCCCCCGTGTGTCCGGCTAGGCTCATACAGGTAGCAATTTTTGCCATATGTTTGTAGCCATATGAGCAAACTCTTGTTGAGGAGTTCGGGCCTTCTAATCTCTCCTGTATGCAATTTCCCAGCAATCAATGGTAGACAAGGCTTAATGAGTTGGTAGTCTGAAGCTCACAAGCAGTATCAGCCCTTAAACCAACTCACTCGTCAACCACCACTGCTGATTCCTCACAGTACAGGTATCTGTTTTAAAGGCAACAGATCCTCGGGAGGTTGATAGTCCCCGAAAAAAGCCACGCCAAACAATTATCAAGGATACTAACATCCTCTTCCTGCGTTTTAGGTTTCAACCACGGCCAGAACGTTTCAGCCAAGGTCATTCCAGGTCGAACTGCAAGGAGAATCACCTGGGGGCCATGCTGGTCTCCGTTCTGCCAATTTATACACTTGGTAAGGATTTCGGAAGCCAACACAACAGAAGTCATGCGACTTCCTAGAGTTTTATTTGCTGTAACAAACGAGATACCCCTTCCCCTCTCTACCCGAAAAACAGAGTGCCCTGGTTAGGAATACGCCAAGGCAAAACCTGTTCCCCGTTGGGATATTGTTCCACACAGAGAAATTTTACTGTGTTTGATGGTGGCAAAGTAAAATAGAGTGGCTCTCTTACACTCTTTCTCTTTTCCCTTGCCACCAACAAACTTTGCAAAGTAAACTTATCATGAATAATGTTTATACACAATTAACTTTAACGTATAAACGGGATATCAGGCAATAATTGAATTGCATATCTGTACAACAAAAAGTTCCTGATAAAACAAACACAATTAGTGAATTGATTTAATGCAAGTATTTCAAATATTTATTTTCTGAATATTAAATATACGCATTTCTCAAACTTCTTGGGCAATAATTAGTTTAATAAATTGCTCATTATATAGTTAATACAATTACTTTTGGCTTGTAAAAAGTAGGCAATTATGCCATTCATAATTTGGACAGACCATGAACTGTATTTTTTTCTAAGAATTTTCTAAGAATTGTTAACACAAGCGTGACGATATTTTTAGCAGACACATAAATGTTCAATAACATCTCTAAAGTCATCAACTTCAGTTTCGTCAGAATCGCCAGCATTATTATCATGGCCATTTTCATAATTATGTATTAAATTATGGAATTAATTTCGAATCGACAAAATTTTACAGCTTTATATTAGACGCGAGTTTATTAACTTCATGCCAATGTTTGTTTAGCAAAAGTGTATTTGAAAAGAATAAGGTGAATAAAGAAAATGAAAGTAAAATATTCAAGAGCAGTATCTACATTAATGTGGAAACGAATTTTAACATATTTTTGTGTGTGTAAATATATACAGACTTATACGAGTATATAACATACATATGTCAATTTTCATTTTTGTTAAAAATTTATTGATCTGGGTGTTTGTCTGACACATACTTTACTAAAACCTTTCAGTTAGTTGCATGACATCTTTTTCAAGAGAAGAGGTGTAGAAAAGTGAGGAGTGTAACATAAAAGTTATTGGTGTTTTTTATTAGAGCATTTTTCTTTTAAATTCTCAACAATTTATTTATATTGTTGGGATATAAAGTTGAATGTTTGAGAATATCTTTCAAAAAAAAAAAAAAAAAATTTCCAAAGTCTACTGATGATTAGGGTAGTTCCTATGAAATGTCAACATATAGATAGCTGGGAAACATAGAAAACAAGCTATTTATAATTTTTATTGGTGTTTTTTATTTTTATTTATTTCTTTATTTAATTTTAGTATACTACAGTACAACAAGAGTTAATCTTATTTAATAGTACTGCTAGTAAGCAAAGAAAGCAGACTGTTTAAACGACTCTGAACTTCGAAGCCTAACGAAACCCGAAAATAATCGAGTTCGTGGATATATTATATGAAACAATACAGTTGTGAAATTGATTTAAATCAGCACATGTCTTTACGGCCTAATCTGATGATGGTTCAACTCCATGGGGTGAATTATTCGCGGTACATCAGCACCTCTGTGTGGCTTGCTAGGCTCACACAGGTCGAAACTTTTTGCAACAAGTTTGTAGCAAAGCCCTTGTTTAAGAGCTCGGGCCTTTTAATCCCTCTTGTATGCAATTTACCAACAATCAATGGAAGACAAGCCTTAACGAAATGGTAGACCAAAGCCTTGGAATGTGTACTTTGCAAAGTCTTGCTTTTAGTGGTGGCAAGAGAAAAGATATTGGCTCTCTGTTTCCTTGCCCCCCACAAAATGGTGACTTAACATATGTGAAAGAGGTGCATGAAATTCGAACAAGTATATACAATTCTGTACCAATTACCGTCCCTCTTACCCATTTTTTTACAAACTTAGAAGTTGGAGTATCTGAGCTGAGACCCAGTGCGGCAATAGAAAATTTTCTTCTATTTCATTATTTTTTCATTGCTGTTTGAGTAATTGATTTTCGTCTCAATGCCAGTTTATTTTGCTGATGTATTAAATGTCTTTCAGATAAAGTTCCTCTATCCTTCATTCATAAATATATTTACACTTAAGTAAATAAAAGCTGCCATATGTACGCACATACTCATTTTCATCAAAAACATCAAAATGTTTAATAAATAAAAGTCACGTAGGCAAAAGTCTTGTAAGAAACACATTACTTTTTTTGCTATTTTTTCTGCTATAACAAAAAACAGACCTCAGGCTTGTGAAGACTTTGAATGGCTCATCTTTATAGATGAAAGTTGCCTGTTGAAAATTTGCACAGAAATCAAAATAAAAATGATTAACCCTCTGCATACTATCACACACAAAAAAGTATTTTGTACCGTTAACTTCCAAGCATCTACTCGCGCGTTCTCTGTACCTTATAATTGTGTACTTATGCGTTTGTTTTTGTGCTTAGATTGGTTGATATGAATTCAGGTGACAAAAGAGTCCGAAGAGTGTCCTTAATTCAACCAAATCAATATTAAGGTAGTTTTGTCTGAGAGACAATCACATCCGTTATATTTTCATAGTGTCTCTTAAACAGCACATCAGTACTTCTTATATTTTTTTAGTGTCTGCCAGACTACACGTCAGCAAAATAGTTGTTTTGCGAAACTTGTCAAAGGAAAAATCGCAGTTTTATATACATATATGATTATAAGTCATAAGACTGATGATCTTTGGTGCAAATCTACAGTTTTTTAATTATAAATTATAACATGATGATAATGTTATGCTTTGAATTAAAAAATAACTGTATAAATAATAATTTCCACTTATAAACAGTGAAATAGTTTTATTAGTTTTACATACATAGTTTTACATACTTTGGAACATATTAACCAAGTAAATGGTATCTGGTAGTCTACCACGTCATTAGAATCGTGAGCACTGTATCACGTCAGTCGCAGAGGGTTAAATTAAATCTTAAAAAAGTAAAAAAATATGAAGTCAAGTTGTGATTCCTCTTGTTGCTGTGATTTTTTTTTTTTGTATTATTCCTGGCTGTGTGGAAAATTTTTGTTCCTGTCTGGCACTTGCCATATAAAGTATATTGTTCTGACTAAAATTATGTATGTACATTACTCGTATAATAAATTAATTCAATTTTAGCTTAAGACTTTTTTCTATTCTGTTCATTGATTTCCTCCTGTTGCAAAAGATTTGTTTTAGCGCTTAAACAGTTTGGTATTTACTTTTTCTACTTACAGTTGTTTGTATTTTATGTGATGTCTGGTAGATTTTTATTAAGGTAAGATTGTTTTATATTAAAATTTTTTTGGGATTATGTTATATATGTACATACATTAAGTTTAAACATATAAGAATTTAAAGAAAAATTGTAATAAATAAATTAAATTAAATTTGTTTATTATTTCCAAATAACTGTTACGTTTTTGCAAAGTCTTCAAAATAGACGTTTGTTTCGGTAATGATCTTTTCATTCCACCCAAATCTATTTCTCTCAATTGGAACTGGAATAAAAAAATAACATCAGGGGATTTATCATAGATAATAAGCTAGATAGGGTAGCAGTTCATAGCCCAAATCATAGATTTTTGCCGATATTACTGCTTGTGGCTGCTTGGGAGTTTTCTAAAGCTCAGATATTCTCATTCATATGTATGTATAACACATCTGTCTGGCTCACGATATCGTGCCGTAAACGTTCGTCATAATTTTTAAGCTCAAAAAACCTATTCATATGCCGTTTGTAAGATCCATTTTGCTGATCTTGTATCATTTGCCTTGTCTACCTCCGATATATCCGTCAGTTGAATAATAGTTCGCTATAGGTAACATATTTTTAATATATACTCACAACTTTTTCAATATAAGTCCAATGTTTTTTTTAACAAATACAAAAATTGCGAAGCTTTTTGGCTTGTCTGCAGTAACATCCAGGTCCTGAGACAGGAATCGAATCTGCGATCTCGAGACTGTTGGTCGAGTACTCTACCAAATCAGCCATCGAGGCACCCAAAAAACATTAGCGATCGTTAACTAAACGACATCGTGACCCAGGCAGTATATCATACGAGGTCTGATAAAAAAAATAATCGTTATTTTAAAATTTCGTGAGTTACGTTCGATTTTCGCATTTTTTTTCTGTTACATGGGTATACATACATGTCTGTTGGCAACATCCGTCATTTTGGATTGTCAGTTTGTTTTTGACGGATAAAAAGGTTAGTCGTGTTTTTTTACTATTCGTAAAAATGGATCAAAGAAACTGTATTAAGTTTTGTGTAAAAAATAAAATTAAATGTGCAAGAACATTTGAAATGTTGACTGTGGTGTTTGGCGAGTCTACTATGAGCAGAACACAAGTTCAATTGTGGTATAACCGGTTTAAGGAAGGCCGAGAAGATGTCAATCACGATGCTCGTGCTGGTCGTCGGAGCACGTCAACAACTGATGAAAACATTGAAACAGTGAAGAAAATGATTTTTCATAATCGTCTAATCACTATCAGAGAGGTTGCTGGTAATGTTATATCGTTTGGCGCATGCCCAATAATTTTTACGGATGTTATGGGTATGAAACGTGCAGCAGCGAAGATTGTTCCAAAATTACTGAATTTTGAGCAAAAACAACGTCGCATAGACATCGTTTAGGAGCTGTTGAACATCGCCAACGACAATCCAGATTTTCTCAAAAAGGTTATAACTGGTAACGAATCATGGGTGTATGGCTATGACATTGAAACCAAAGCCTAATCATTCCAATGGAAGCGTCCAGAAGAGTCAAGACCGAAAAATGCACGTCAAGTTTGGTCAAATGTGAAGGTTTTGCTCACTGTTTTCTTCGACTGGAATGGCATGGCACATCATGAATTCTTGTTCATAAGGTCATAAGGGCAATAAGTAATGCTACCTTGAAGTTATGCGCCGTTTGCGCGAAGCAATTCGTCAGAAACGTACAGAATTGTGGAAAAAACAATCACGGATTTCGCACCAAGATAACGCACCAGCTCACACATCGATGCTTGTGCGTGAGTTTTTGGCCAACAATAAAAACGTTCTCATGGCTCAATCACCGTATTCACCGGCCTTGGCCCCCGCTAGCGTTTTCCTCTTACCAAAACTGAAGATACCGATGAAAGAGAAGCTTTTTTTCTACGATTGAGGAGATAAAAGAAAAATCGAAACAGGAGTTGTTGGCGATGCCAAAGAGCGCGCTTCAGAAGTATTTCGAGGATTGCAAAAATCGCTGGCATAAACGCATTATATCTAAAGGGTTTACTTTGAAGGGGACAAGATAGTTATTGATGAATAAATAAATACTTTTAGAAAATAACGGTAATTTTTTTAGCAGACCTCGTATATTGAAGTTGGTAGTCTGCTCGCTTCAACGTAGTTAATGCTTTATAGGACAGTGTAAACTTTCGCGGTGGTTTTTTCATGTTCAAACATTAATGTAAGATATGACGTGCTCGCTCAGTTTAGATGTCTATGGCCTCAGCGAGTTCATCTACTTTTACTCTTATTGCTTCTATACGCGACGGGCCAGACTAATAATTAAAAAGCATATTATTTCAATTATGATCCAACTCAGACTGACTGACTGGTGGCACTTCCTTTATTAAATTGCTTTTTCCTTATTCTACGTTATTTACATAGTTGTATAATAATAATTATAATTATAATTATCAACAGTTGTACATTTGGGTAGTGCGTAGTGATGGCGCTACACTTTTCAATTTAATAATTCCATGAATTTTTTGGCGATTTCTGACGCCACAACCTGAAAATACAGCGTCACTTGCTCGGATACGACCGGAACGGAACGCAGTAAACCACTTCTTAACCATTGAAGTTGATGGTGCAGACTTTCCAAAGTATATATCAAGTCTATTTTTGGTGCAGACTTCCCAAAGCGTTTAGCAAGTCTTTCCTAGGCTTAAGAACAATACTTTAAACAATTTTTGATAAAATTCAAGAAGTTGTCTGCTTTTATTGGCTGTCAAACATAAACTAAATAACACTGCTTGCTCAAGATTTGATAATAGTCTACACAAATTTAAGTTACTACGCAGGAAATTGAAAAAGTCACGTAGTTATCAAGCAGCCCTCATAGAAAATTGCTGAGAAATGGTAAAATTTAAGTTTTAAAAAAACCTCTAATTAGAATAAAATTTTGAAACAGACCCAACTAAATAAGATACGTGTAGTCATTTCCTTGACAATGATTAATTTTTATATGAAAAAGTACTTAAAAGGTTATGCCAACAATTGTTTGAATTTCTTTCAAAGATTACTTTTGACAATAGTTCCCACATACGAGTATTAGTAAGGTAATGACATTTAAATGAAAACGTCTGACTTCTCTCGTGGTAAATTAATGAAAGTCATCTCCCTGAAAATGTTTAAATTAAAAGCTCGACATAGTTTTTCGTTGATTCACTTCCTTTTATCTAAACCCAACCTTGACAGTGTGCCATGAAAACAAAACACAAAAAACGACTAAAAGTAGGTTGGTTTTCGTGCCATAAAATTACCTGTATCTAAAATGCAAACACACACTAAAGTGGTTAGGCATGTGGTTTGAAATCGAGGCAGCTTTTTATTGCAAATTGTGGGATTAAATTTAAATGTGAGGTAAATCCGCAGCATTATTTGCAAGCAAGACAACGACGTTATTTAAGGATAAAACGCACTGTGAATAATAAAAAGCCTTCGTTTTAGGAAACATTGAACTGAGAAAGAGAGGTTAAATAAATTTAAACTTTATGCAAATGGTGTTTTGAACAGAGGTATAGAGGTACCAAATAAACCAAAGATGAGCTTATTTTTTAACTTGGACCAGAACTCAGGTGATTGCCCCTGCATATGCAGTGCATTATACCGGAACTAGGAAAATAGGTTGTGAGGAGGAGGAAGAAAGGGGGGATAGTGTTTGTAAATACTTGACTTGAACTTTCAAACGTTATAGCAGCCAGGAAACACGTTTGCAAGCAACTGAAAAATAGCTGAAAAACGAATTCTCTCTGTAATGCGTAGTACAATTCCCTGGGTAATCAGCCACAAATTGATGAACTCTTAACAATGCACGTGTATTACGTTACAAATCCATTCGGGAACAAGGTCCCTAATCTCTTGGGGGGACAAAATCCATTGTAGTAACGATAGAACAGGTTAACACATCCTACACTGCGTCGGTGGTCCAGTGAGTCAATAGAGTTGGATACCCTACTGTCACCGATAAGCTTCTTCGCCCTCTCCTATACACGGTCTAGTAACCCCACAACAGGCTTGAGTTGACGAGTAACGCATCCTACACTGCGTCGGTGGTCCAGTGAGTCAATAGAGTTGGATACCGATAAGCTTCTTCGCCCTCTCCTGTACACGGTCGAGTAACCCCAAAACAGCCCAAGAATATTTTTTTATATAGGTAGTGTAAATAGTAAGGAGATCGGATGGAGTGAAATACATCAAATCCCGAGGCACTTGAATGCTTCGTATGAGTGATTATTTACTGACAGATACAAACAAATTGTTGCTCATACGCATACGTTTTCACAGCACATCAAACTAAAACATAAATATAGGTAAAAAAGAAGCTAAAAAAAGCATGCTTCAATATAGAACTAAAAGGTAAAAAATTATTTTAAAAATAAGTTTAAAACAAAGCTGAACATAAATACTAGTATAGTTATGAAAATGGCTGTACCATAGTTTTCATATATTGAGCGCCCGACGCTTTTTCCTAATAATATTTGTATTTTTGTTTACTATTGTTTTAAGCTTATTTTTAACATTAAAAAATTAATATTTTAAGCTTATTCTTTAAATTATTATTTACTTTTTGATTGCTTATCAAAGCATTGTTTTTAGTCTTTTTAATTACATTTATATAGCACTCACTACGTGACGGAGAAATACTGAAATTATATAATAAACGCCCGAAAACTCGCATCGTGCGCCTACTTTTATTTTAATGAAATTTTCTCTGTCAAACAATATTATCAAAATTTGTAATGACAAAATTCAGCTTAAAGATGCCAACTGAATCCAAACCTTTTTTTTTATAGTTTTTATTGCTTCTAAAATTAAATTCTTTACTTTTTGGGTCAAGTGACTTAAAATATATAAAACATTTTTTCAAAACAAATTTGACAGACCAGATATTTAGGTCAACATGATCTTGTTAAACGACCGTGAACAATTTTTAAAAAACTTTACCAATTTTCAGCACACAAGCACACACATTATGCGAAAACCTTTTGCCTTTTGTACTCAGCCCCAATAAAATAATCTGATGGCTGCACAAAAAAATGGAAAATAGTCAGTGACATTTTTTATGGCAAATTATTATTACATTTTTTTTTGCCCGACTTTTATCTGCTTCATCTTTTTATATTCTTTATTGCATGATTTCTGCAGAAATTTGTTTAAAAAATACAAAAAAAAAACATGTAAAATAATATGAAACAAGAAAAAATAAAATAAAATTGCTGCAGACATGAAAAAATTTTATGGAAGGGGAAGTGGTGTCGTTTTGTTATTTCCCATTGACCGGATGACTGCATTAAAATTTCCGCTTCCGGTTAGTTACCTATCACAATTGTGTTAATGAAATAAATACCAGTCGGTATATAATTTAGTTTGAAAGCGAGATCAAAAAAGAAAATGTTCTGAATAGACGTGTGAAGAAGGAAAACGTCGCAAGGAAATAAAAAAGTTCTTGAAAAAAAACACTTCATTAGACAGATTTTCTAACAGATTGCTTTTTAATTCATAAGAATAATTTTAAAATTTTTTTATACTGGTTTATATGTTGCTCTTCTTCTTCTTTCTCAAAATGTTTGTATATTCATGACCGTTTAAGACATTGATTGATCTTAGGCAATACAATGACTGGTGTACGTGACATAAAGTCGCGTGTATATAAGTAATTGTTTACCTTGTATCGTTTTTTTGCATACAGTTGTAAAGTTTTAGCAGTGTGGAGAACTGAAGGTCAAATTCTTGATAACTTTTTCCAACATTTATGACTGTATATCAGCAATAATGCGTCGAATGCAGAATTTCGCCTCAGGCGCTAAACTGGCCATCAAAATTCGCCAAAATATTTTTTTTTATGAATTTCTAAAATTTTTCTCAAATAATTTTTCATAGGTTTGTTGTCATATATAATTAGTATTATTTTAACTTTTAATTTATACTTATTTATTATACAATTGAGTTTTTTATTCACTATTTTAGCTTCTAGCATTGATACCAATAAAAAATTATAAATAGCTTGTTTTCTATGTTTCCCACCTGTTTATATGTCAACATTTCATAGGAGCTACCCTAATCATTAGTAGACTGATGATATTCTCAAACATTCAAAGAAAAATGCATTTTTCTTTTTAAATTCTCAACAATTTATTTAGATTGTTGGGATATAAAGTTGAATGTTTGAGAATATCTGTTAAAATTTCCAAAGTCTACTGATGATTAGGGTAGCTCCTATGAAATGGCGACATATAGATATAGCTGGGAAACGTAGAAACCAAGCTATTTATAATTTTTTATTGGTATATGTTTTATATTTGTTTAATAGGATTGTTGGTATAACAGACAAGAAACACGTCTGCAGGCTACTTATTCCTGAGGCGAAGCGTATGGCTGAAAAACGAATTCACTCTGTAATGCGTAGTACGATTCCCCGGGCAATGGAGCACAAATGGATGAGCTCTGGACGATGAACGCATGCTACGTAAAAATGTGCGAGTTTCGGGAACAAGATCCCTAATCTCGTTAGAGCAAAATCCATTGTAGTAACGATAGAACACAATAACGCACCCCACACTGCGTCGATGCTCTAGTGAGTCAATAGAGTTGGATACGCTACCATCACCGCTAAGCTTCTTCGCCCTCTCCTGCACACGTTTATATTCCATTTTCGGTCGGTTGTAGGTGGTATAAATAGTAAGAAGGCCGGATGGAGTGAAGTACATATTACACCGTTTGAAAATCGAGGCACTTCAATGCTTCTTTAGAGACATGAAAAATGTGTTCATTCCAGCGAACATCACACTATATTTTCATTCCAAGAACACCAAGAGCACCCGATTCCTTAATACTGATACCATCCGTGAGTACAGAAGAAGCAGCCTTAGCGGTCGTTTGTTTGTTTTAATAAACAGCTGTGGGTCTTACCAGCGTTAAAGGCGACCCTGTCATGCATTCTGCTTAGCCAATTCCATTTGGCCTTTTCTGACATTTTTACTATTGAATTTCGACTAAACCATAACGTGTGCATATGCTGTCTCTTAAACGAATGAATGAACATCTGCATGTACGAGTGAGTATAGATGTTTTTTTTTTTTTTTTGTTATGTTACAAAACTGGCACCCCGTTGACTTTCTTCCGAATGTGTGTTTTTGGCTTCCGTTTTTCTGTGTGTTTTATTGTTATATTTTTGCTTTCTAACTTTCTTCATTATCCTTCGCCGAGTTAATGTTTTCGAGTTGGCATTTGAAAAGCATTAAAAGGGAATGTGACTGAAAATGAAAGGTTACTGAAGAGAATACTTAAAATTGAGTTATTTGTCCTGTAACTGATACTGTCAGTTATCTTCTGCAAGAGGTTTCTTTATTAAATTTTCACTACAAAGTATTTTATTTTGTTCAATTCTATAAAACTAGTACAAACACGTACACACATATGCATTTATACATACTTATATGTTAGTAACTTTGGTTTCATTGGGTTGTCTCTTGTATGTTTGCTGTCAGTAATTTTTTATAGTCGAAAACGGTTTCAATATTTTTTTTTTAAATATATTTTGATGTTATTTGTTTACTCTTCATTTTACGAGATTTTTTTCTTTCTTCTTTAGGAAAGGTTAAATAAATACTTTTATAATTGTGGAAAAATATCTGTGGAGGATAAGAAAAACTAAATGATTTTATGTTTGAGTATAAACAACTTTTCATTTGCCGGATAAGTAAATTTCAGAGGAAAGACACTGAGACTAATTCTTTCTTTAGAAAATAAATGTCAGGTCGTAGAAGTGGAAACAGGTGGGTGTTTTAGAAGACATTTTTAACTGTGGTGGTGGGTAGCTCTACTGGGACGTTGGCGAGTAAAACTTTGCTTTGGGGTGTACATTTTATTTAATCAAAAGCTTAAATTAAAAAAAAAAAAAAAAAAAAAAAATAAACTAAACTAAAAAATAAACAAAATAATATTCCACCGCTTATTTTTAACGTTTAGAGTGAAAAACTTAAAATAGAAAAATCGATGTTTTATTTGCTTTTTATCATTGTAAATATTGAATAAAAGATATATTTTCATTTATATTATACACTCATGGAAAACCAGTTGTAGGTGCGATGTATTTTAAGAACAGCAATACAGATTGGGAAACATACTTCAGCACGGTCAAATCTGATGATAGACCAAATGCACGGAGTGAGTTATTTACAATTCACCAGCGCCCCCGTGTGGCTTACCAGACACACACAGGTTGCAGCTCTTGCCATATGTTTGTAGCCATATAGGCAGCCCCTTGTTTAGGAGCTCGTGCCTTCTAATCCCTCTTGAATTGAAATAATTTTTAAATTGAAAAAGGTTTATTTTATTTTAATTTTTACTAATGGCGAGCAACCCGATTGTTGCTCAAGTCAGTGAAAATTATAATTGTTTTTAAAACTAAAATTATGTCTACTAATAGAACTACTTATGAGAAGTTCTAGACGACTCATAATATTATAATTAATGTTTGGGAAACCAATTTGGTTCCTACGGCTTAGAGGTAAGCTGATCAGACTTTACCTATGCCTACATAAATTGTCACTTTGCAATGTGCATATGTGGCGCGATTCAAGTGTTTAGATTTAATTGTAACAGTTTCATAAACCATATCATTCGTACCTCAAGTGTATCTTCAAATGATTGCACTTAGTAGGCCCACTATTGCGACAACGGTCAGTGACAGAAAAGGTGTGAAGTGACGTGGGGGTTATGAATTGAAAAGTAACTTAATATTCTTTTAGTTATTTCTTGTACACGCAGAAAAAATATATGGTTGATACAACAATATTCCAAGGGCAACATACTATTGTTGAGTTATATGGTTGTGTCTGATAATATTATATTGTTGCACAATATCTAAAACTCCATTGAGGCTCACAATAGTATTGTAAAAAATACTATAAGCAACTATACTATATTTTAGTTCAACATTGTTACAATAATAAGTAACCATAGTATTAATTAAAGTTATGAAGGAATTGTCATACTCAACCATATTATTATACTAAACATTCATACGTTTTCTCATATGTAGCCGTATTACTTTCATGAGGTAATCTTACTAATATTACAGATAGCTTTATTTTGTTATAATTCGTACAAATATATACATATAATAAATACACAAAAACACAGCTTATAATATATTTTAATAATATGTATAATAAAAATTAGACAAAAATAATCGGATTTCATCTCTACGGAATTAATGCACAAATTTCCGATGTAATGTTGATATATTCATCTGCTGAAAGAAAACAAAAATATTTATTGAGAATTTCATCTGCAATTACAATTTTAAAAGTCATACATAACCATAGTAATATGGTTGCATATATTGTTGGATGCATATGTTTATATCTTAATATTCAACACACTTACCTATATATATTCGCGAATACTCAATTTTTATATTTTTTTTTTAGCAATTTCACGTTTTTTATCTTTTTTAAATAAAGCTGAACAAAATTAATGTAAAATTTTAATATTAAAAAATAAACAAAACATGTTTTTATTTCTAATGAAAAAAAGCAAACTGAAAAAATTTATATGTCAACGAGTAGAAGGAAAATATTATTAACGACGACAATAGTAAATTTATTTTGTAACTTACTTTTGTTGCATATGAATTAAAGTATCAGACATATTAGAAAAACAAATATTTTGGTATTGGGTGTGATAAAAGCTATTGTTGTGTTTAAAAATACTTCACAATTGCTATTGTTGTATGAAACCATATTTTGAAAATTATAAATGGTAAAAATAGAATTACAGAAATGCAAACAGTAACATATTTATAGAGGAACAAACTATAATCAAACTGTTAATATGCTGTGTTCTACAGTAATATACAATGTTACAGAAAAATTAATAATGTTGTCGCAACCATATATCAAACTTCGTTTTCTTTACGTGTACATGCATTTAATAGGATGCATTCATGTTATGGCTAAAAGAATGAATTTATGTCGTGATCATGCTACAGTATTTCCCAGACAGTCAATGGAACACAGGGCTTAATGAGTTGCTAGACCCAAGCCCACTAAGAGCCTTAGTCCTTAAGGGAACTGACCCGCCTAACCATCACTACTGGTTACTTACATTATTGGTAACTGTTCCCAGATAAATACACCTTCGAGGTAATTAGCCTCCGAATACACCGATAAGCCATAGTTATAATAGGAAACTAATTTGGTTTCAACTACGGACAGAATGATTAAGCCTAGGTAAGCACCTCAACCATGATCAGCACCAAGATGGCCCACGAACAGAACTTCTTGGGGTCTTTGCTGATTCCCTATCTGCCAAATGACCTGGTAGGGGTTTTCTGAAGCCCAACTCATTATAAGTTATTCGGCTTTTTAGAGTTTTACTTCCTATCAACAAACGAGGAACTCTAAGCCCCAGAAAGGAGAGTGTTCTGGTTAGTTGTACATAAAGGCACGGGGGGCTCGCAAGGTTCAGGTGAAATATATCCTGAATAGGAGAATCACCTGGGACCCGAAAAAAAACAAAAACTAAAAACTCGGTTTGCCAGTAGTGTAATTCACTAAAATGTTTTAACGCTAATAAAATCCGTTAAGAGAAATTACCACTACTATTGGCGTTTTCGCGATTCTGTAACAGTTTTAACACTATTTGCTTTCGTTTTAAATCAGCTGTTTTTATAGTCTGACTGCTAAACGTTAACTAAACACCAATTATTTTTGCGGTGTTTATTTTAACAACACTACGTTTAAAATTTCTCTTAGAATAACTCCAGAGTATTTGGCATACGGGTTGCTGGAAGATTAGCCTACTTTTAGCGCTCCAACAGTCGGCCGGCGTGTTCTCCGTGAGGAGCACTTATCTTACTTTAAAAAACATATTTTAAATAATTTATAAGTAGTTTTACGTACCTTAAACATGGAATTATTTGCATATTTGTGTATTTTTTTCTGTTCCTCTTTGTGCTTTTTTTATTTTTAACAAAGCTGCCACATTATTCCAAATTTTTTTTTAACATACAACCAGAGGTGTTATAAATAAGTTAGTGAATCACAGAAGCGTTAGTGCAAACCACAATAGTTCGCATTAAGTTATGCTTTTTTTAAATCGTTAAAAGTTAGTGAATTGCACTGCAGGAGTGGTTATAATAATTTCAACTTAAATTTGCTAATAGTTTTGATATTTCTGTTGACATATTGTCTAATTCATTGATGCGTGTTATGTTTTCGCTTATATATAAACAAATACATGAACGTCTTCGTGACAATTGGCAGAATATTTCCCGTAGAGTCATTTATAACAAATGAGGTTGTAGGCTCTGCTCAACTATCTCAGATACATATTTTACATTTTCATAATGTTATCTTTTCATTGTGTTTCGCTTAATAGAGTTGTTTTGTTAAAAGCGATTCTTGAAATTGACACAGTCTTTATGTTAAAATAAGATGTTTGAAAGCAGCAGTCCTCATAAATCTTCATTATGCTTTAATGCAGACAATGGAGTTCATAAAATTCAAATGTTGGCAGACAAATAAAATGTTGTTCTTTAAATGTTATCTTTACAACTAAATTAAATTAAGATGAAATTTATTTTATGATTGTAACTAGTTTTGGCGAATAGAAGTGTTTAAAGTAAGAAATAAAGAGCAGGACTTTAAAAAATACTGAAAACTGCTTAATGGCGTTTTTTATTTCTTAAGCTGTAATAGCTTTTTTTTTTTTTTTAACTTGGACCAGTACTCAGGTGATGACCCCTACATATGCAGTGCATTGTACCAGAACTAGGAAAATAGGTTGTGAGGAGGAGGAAAGAGGGAGTAGTATTTGTGAACATTTGACTTGAACCTTTCAACGTTATAACAGGCAGGAAACACGTCAGCAGGTAACTTATTCCACAGGCGGAGCGTACGGCTGAAAAACGAATTCTCTCTGTAATGCGTAGTACGATTCCCTGAGCAATCGACCACAAATGGATGAGCTCTGAACGATGCACGCGTGCTACGTAAAAATGTGTGGGTTTCAGGAACAAGGTCCCTAATCTCGTCAGAGCAAAATCCATTGTAGTAACGATAGAACAGAGTAACGCACCCCACACAGCGTCGATGCTCCAGTGAGTCAATAGAGTTGGATACCCTACTGTCACCGATCAGCTTCTTCGCCCTCTCCTGCACACGGTCGAGTAACCCCAAAATTGATTTTGGGGCACCGGCCCAAACATGAGAGTTGTATTCCATTTTTGGTCGGATATAGGTGGTATAAATAGTAAGGAGATCAGATGGAGTGATGTACATCTTACACCGTTTTAGAAACCCTAGGCACTTGAATGCTTCTTTAGAGATATGAAAAATGTGTTCAGTCCAGCGAACATCACACTGTATCTTCATTCCAAGAACATCAAGAGCTTCCGATTCCTCAATATTTATACCATCCATGAGTACAGATAAAGCAGCATGTGTGGTCGTTTGTTTGTGTGTTAATAAACAACATTGGGTCTTACGAGCGTTAAAGGCAACCCTGTTTTCTCGACCCCATTCGGAGATTAATAGAAGATCACTGTTTAGTGAGTCGTTCATATTATGCCTCTTGGCAACGATCTCGGATAGGCTGAGCCTATAACTGAAAGAGTACGAATGGCAGATGCTGCTGTCATTCGCGAAGGAGTGGATAGGGTTGGAAGTTTGGTATAACAGGTCATTTAGGAATATAAGGAATAGGGTAGGAGAAAGAACGGAGCCTTGCGGTACCCCTGAATTATTCTTGAACTCGTTTGATGAGACCCCATCTATTACAACTCGTATAGTGCGGTCTCTGAGAAAACTGGATACAAACAGAGATAGTATGGAGCTTATCAAGGTGGAGCATTGCAAAGAAATTTAGTTTGCTGAAAAATCGCAAGGATGCCATATTTTTAACTTTTTAATTTTTGGTATTGCGGGGTTTTCATGCGAAACTTAGAGTAAATCTGATTACAACTTTGGTTGATTGGTTGTGCATCTGCCAACTTAAATTCATGTCTGGCTTATAAACTTAATTGTATTGAAAAAACCTTTCTTGTTTTGAAAAATTTGCCGAATATTTCAACATAATTTTCTGGTATTTGTTTTCTAAGTATGGTCAATTGGGCTAGGCATATTAACCCCCTGTTTATGTGTTATGTGCAAGTAATTTCAATTTTCTTCAAACTATTATTCCATCATTTTGGCACTTTTGTTCAACATTTTTTTCTACCCCAGTTGATAGCAAAAATTCAATTCACGGCGTTACGGCAAACACACATGGATACAGACATAAACGGATACACAAAATAACGTTTTCCAACAAAATGAAACATTTAACAAAATAAAAGACTAAAAAAAAGAGGTATGAATTTGTGTGTTCGCCCAGAAGCTTTTTCGGCTGGGAAAGATTACACTTGTTCTACTTATTACATTTTCAACACTTATACAAAGTGGGTTTATAAATTTGCTTTTTTTCTGGCTTAATGGAGGCTATTGTTGTTGCTGTCACTGCTGTTACAAATGTGACCGAAAGATGGTAAATTTATTAAACGAAAATAATGCTTGACTACTCGGTGCTACATCCCAATGGCGGTGGTATTTGACTTCGCAAATGTAGAGGTTAAATGCTTTCACTTTGTTATTGGGAAGTTTATTAAGAATTATGATTATGTGTTTAATTAAATGCTGGTTAAGTGAAATATAAATGTTTTTAGGCGGCAAAAAGGAATGTGTATTTGTAGCGATTATACCTGTTGGAGTAATTTGAACCAGGTCACCAGAAGAGTTCAAGTTGTTAAAATTGTAATATAAAAGAATCTGATTGTAAGTAACTATTACAGAGTATTTTTAAGAGTAAGATTAGGTTTTACAGACTGCCAGTTTTTGAAAAGCCAATCACTTGCGTTCAATTTGGTTTTGTTGTGTTGCCAGAGTGCACATGCATGCTATTGGTCCAGTTTAGAACCAATCCGATAATGGGATGAAAGAGTTCCGTTCACCTATATCCCATTGAGGTATTCCTGCCATACCATGTAGCTCCGGAGTGCCTAAATACCTGGCCCTTGCATACAAGAGAGCTGGAAACCGCCAGGAGAAGTGCTCAACACTCTCTACAAAAACCATTGCATGGAGGATTTAACCTCCCCGCATGTGTCTCTATGTGGCAATGTCTTAACAGAACCGTCACAGCAGAAGACAACCTCTGTCGGGGAAGGACCCTAAGGATAATAATCTTCTTATTATCATACCTGTGCCATGTCAGCCTTGATATGTGATAGCTAACCTTACTAGATCATCTGTCCTGTACGATTCCCAGAAGTTGAAGGTATACATGTTTCAATATCTTTTTGTTGCTACCGGCCAACATTGCATCCTTTACAATATTTACTGACATCACACCGTGCCCCCATGGCCAGAAAAGCTCCAGGTTCGAATGTACTCGTTATCTAGTTTAGAGATATCCGGCGTTCACACACCAATGTGAACGTGTAGACTGCCGCCGGTGCATTCAAGCTATAATATTTTTTGCAGCTCCAACTTATTTCAATCACCATAAAATTAATTTTTGAATTGCTTATTCTGTTTCAAGTAAATATGTAATTAAAGTTTTGCTTCCATGGGTGTTTGTGTCATCAAAGGCGTTTCAAATGTTTTAACACAGTTGTAATTGTGGCCAAGGACATATTTCCAGCATCTAAACGAACAGGTGCAGGCGCTTAATGAAATTGTAATGCCGCACTTATATAAAAGGGACTTAAAATGTAAAACAGCATTTGAATGCCAAGGGCATGAATGGAGAAAGGATTAAGAGAGTTGAAAAACAAATTTTTGTTTGTATTTAGCCAGTGTATGTGTGCATATGTGGTTTCCTTATTCTAACACCAGGAGCACATTTTCAGAATTTTTTCTCTACTTCAAAGAATTAAATGTCAATTTCAAGCATTAAGTGGTTTTGGTGGCATTTTTACGATCAAGAGTTTTTCTTGTCATTTTGCCAGACTTATTGGGAGAAATTTATGACATTCAGAAGAGGGAAGAAAAATGTATTTCTTTATAGCTTATTAAAAAATATATAACTTACTTATGATGAAAGTATTACAACTGCCTTATTTGGATTGGAACATTCAAACACAAATAGAATGAGTTGCTGACTTTATGACTTTGTGCGTTCTAACACAGCCAGCAAAAATCATATTGTTGTGGCAACATTGTGTGCTATTGCTGCCAACAGAGTACTGGTGCTTTGAGCAAATAAACATAAATTTTTGATTACATTTTTGAAACTTAAAAATTGAATGAAATAATCTATATAGACGCCAAACATTACATCCCTTTCTTTCTTCTGTTTATCAACCAATTTTGTTTATGTTTTCCACGTTAGTAGATATTTTTAAGCTTTAATGCACCACATATATATTATTAAATTTGATTTAATACTTAGGGTGCAAATAGCTAATTAGTTTGTTAGACATACCAAAAATAAACATATATATATATATATATATATATATATATATATATATATATATATATATATATATATATATATATATATATATATATATATATATATATATATATATATATATATATATATATATATATATATATATATATATATATATATATATATATATATATATATATGTAACTTACCGTTAAAAAAGGGATAAGCAGGCCTTCTACTCTATTTTCATCTATTTTTTAGAATACACATTTTTGATTAGATACATTTTTTATTACAGTTTTATAAGTCTGTTATTGCCAGCTCTAAATTTTAAAGTTTGAATACAATAATCTGTATATAAATAGGTAAATGCAAAACTTTACACCCCTTTCCCTCTGCTATTTCTCAACCAGTTTTGTTTATTTCTTTAGCGTTAGTAGATATTTTTAACCTTCAATGCACCGTATATATATCATTAAAATCAGTTAAATACTTAAGGTGTAAATCAGTATTTAATTTATTACCATGACACCAAATTTACACTTATATGAATCTGCTGCTTCCCACAGGTGAAAAGAAGGAAAAGCAGGCTTTCTACTCGATTCCATATTCACTTAATTTATACAGCGCACATTTTTAATTACATATTTATAAGCGTGTTATTTCCAACTCTAAAGTTATAATAATATATAATATATAATAATTTATGCATAAATAGGCAAACGCAAAACTTTACATCCCTTTCCGTCGGCTATTTATGCACTGATTTTATTAATTTTTTTCTTATTTGTAGATATTTCCACCCTTTAGTGCACCACAAATAAATTAATAAAATTGGTTTAGTTCTTAAGGTGTAAATAGCCAATTAGTTTGCTACCATTACACATAACAAAATTACTTACATATGAATTTGCCGCTTCACAGAGGTAAAAAGAAAAATAAGCAGGCTTTCTACTCGATTCCATATTTATTTAGTTTTTACAACACAAATTTTTGATTACATTTGTTAAGTGTGTTATTGCCAACTCTGAATTTTAAACATTGAATACAATAATATTTATATAAAGAGACAAACACAAAGGTTTACATCCCTTTCCCTCTTCTACTTATCAACCGATTTTTATAGTTTCTTTTCTGTTAGCAGATATTTTTGGGCTCTAGTGCACTGCATATATATAATTAATATCGGTTCAGTGTTTAGGGGTTAAATCGGTAATTAGCTTGCTACACATAGCAAAATTATACACTCATGAATGTGCAACTTTCTGGAGGTGAAAAGAAGGGTAAGTAGGCCTACTACTTGATTTCACATTCATTTAGTCTTTACAACATACATTATTTATTACATTTGTTAAGTATATTTTTCCCAGCTCTGAAGCTTAAAGCTTGAATACTATAATTTACATATACAGAGGCAAACATAATAGTTTACATCCCTTTGCCTCTTCTATATGTCAATCGATTTTGTTTACTTTTCTTTTCGTGGGTAGATATTTTCAAGCTTTAGTGCACCGCATGTATATTACTAAAATCAGTTTAGTATTTAAGGTGTAAACCGCTAATTATTTTGTTGCCAATTTTTACACTAAAATTAATGACCGATAACTTCTTACGGGTAAAAGGAAGCAGTAACTAGGACTGTTAAATATGTCTAGTTTTACAAACGAAAATCCTTCTTAGTCGATTTCATGTTCATTTTACATGCCATGTCCTAGGCAGCTTATTTTTAAAATTATATATTAAATTTTAGTTTGTTGTCAAAGTGTATTTTGTGGGTTTCTTTTTTGAACTATATTTATTAAACAATATTGTAGCGGTGTTTTTGTAATATTTTGCGTCCTCGTCTGATGACAGAAATAAATCCTTTAAAGAAATGTGTTTAATTTTTTAAAAGCATCTTAAGATTGAAAAAAAATTTTCTTAAAAACAATATGGCATTGACCGCAATTTTGTTTGTATGTTCACTGCAAATGCATGCCAAAAAAAAAGAAAGAAAAATTGTTTTTTGCTTACCACTTGAATTCCCAAGTAATTAAAAATACATTTTCTATGTAAAAAGTTGTAAAAAAAAACTTTAAAATAATTTCATAGCAACTGCTTCAAAATACTTGTATTTACTCGTATAGTGGTGCTCGTGTACAAATTCATTTAAAGAACTACACATTTTTAAATTTAAATGCTGTGTACGAGTATTGTGAAGCCAAAGTTTGTTTTTTAAAAGTCTTATTTTTTGTTGTTGTTTGTTTTTTACCCACATGGCGTATAAGTAGTGCGTGTGTGTGTGTATGAAAGTGTGAGAACGAGTGAGTTACTTGTTTGGCCCCGGGGCGAATGATGAACGAGGATGTGTTAAGAGTGCACTTGTGCGCACATAAGCATGTGTTAAATACTCGTACAAGTGTAATCAATAAACCTTTAAACAAAAACCATTTTGTTTCGAACAGTGTAGACAAAGTTTCAAATCTTTCGGTTTCACTTTCTTTTCACTTTTGTGTTTTCTTTTCATGTTTATTTAGTATTTTATTGCATTAAGCAGACACTTTCTCTTTTGCTGCGCTGCGTTGCGTTGAGTTGTCTGTAAATAAAATTGTTGAAATAACTTTTGCAGACAAATCTAATGTGCATTTGCACTTTAACGAGTTTTTCTTACAGATTGTATTATTAGATATGGATACACATGCCAAATAAATAAAAATAAAAATATCAAAAAAAAAAAAGATCAAATTGAATTGGAGGAGTTTGTTCCAAAATATGAAGATGTTAAACGCGGTGTCATCTATCTGTTTCTTTTAAAAGTAATCAACCAGCGAAAAAGTGCTTCTTTAAAATACTTTTATAAATAGGTGTTTTCTTAAAGAGCTCTTTTTGTAAAATTGTCTTTGAAAATATATTTTTTTGATTACTTTTTAAAAGTTTAGTTAATAGGTCTTTTCTTAAATATAGTTCCTATAGTTAAAAGTCTTAAAAAAATACTTTTTTCAAAGGAGTTTTTAAGGTACTTTTTTAAAAGGTTCTTTATTAGTTTCCTTTTTTAGATATTTTTTTTAATACGTTGTTTCTTAAAAGGTCTTAACTTATACAAGGCGACGAAAAATTAACCATGCAATTTTGAATAACTTTTTTTTATAGGTTAGGTTAGGTAGACATGCCGCTGGATTCGCTAATGAATCCTAGGTTCTCTAGCTCACTGGGGTCCTAAATTCGTTCCGGTTATGATTGCCTGAACAAATGGATAAGTGAAAGTCAGAACATATAGCTGAAATAGAGACTAGGGTGCTATAGTGTTCTATGCCATCTGCTACTCCTTATGAATGAGGCTAGCGCGGTCAGATCGATGGCCAAAACACACGCCAATTATGGAAAGCGATTCCAAATCGGTTAGCGAAGTGGTTCCGAATTTTTTTGGGAATTCCAAAAATCACGTTTTTGAATCCCCAAAATTCCCTACTTTCCCGGAAGCAATACCGCAGCTCCAACTTTCGCACTAAAGCGGCAACACTGTATATACAGTTTTATATACCTACATATCGTTGTTCTCACGTAGAAAGGTACTAATTCGCAATTCCCCGAATTGAGACCTTTTAGAGATTCTACTACGTTTCACACAAGTACACAGTGTCACAAAATTTTTTTTATATAATTTCATACATATCGCTCTTACAAGCAATTGAGCAAAAAAAGTTACTTTTAGATGTACCTATTTATACAGTTTCCATTACGATTTTTTCTTCTCCTGTAAAATTGTAATTATGTTTTTTTTTTTTTTTTTTTTTTTTTTTTTTAGATAGATAGATTTTATTTACATTATTTCATGTAGAATACAATTCATTTTTGTTGTCCCAGCGCCCAGGGGGCATTGTTGAGACAAGCTGGCAACTAGATTAATTCTTAAAATAAATGTAGTTTTATACTAAAATTTAAAACTGAAGTTCATTACATAAAATTTGGCAGAAAATACATGAAATACAATAAAATGTAGATTTATCTACGCAAAAGCACTTCAAAATTTTCACATAAATATTCTTTTAATTCTTTTTTAAATGCTGAAATAGTGTTAATCGTTTTTAACCTTGCAGGCAAGCTATTATACTCAAGACTTCCAGCATATTCAATCCTTTGCTTCGTTGTCTCCAATCTGCATCTTGGGGTATATAAATTACTCTGACTTCTAGTATTGAAGCCCATTTGGTTTTGAACAAAGTCGATAGTGTGATATCCAATCCTATTTATAGATTTGAACATATAAATTAAAAGTTTATATTTATACTGTGCATATATAGGCATTATCGGCTTACAAATATCATCATAAAGTGTCAGTGTTTGATAATGCAAAGGCAAATTATGAATCAATTTTAAAGATTTATTTTGCAATACTTGTAGTGATTTTAGTTCGTTTGTATTTTTATAACCATACAATGTAATCATGTAGTTTAAATGACTTTGAATCAATGCTTGATAAATTAAAAGTTTTGTTTTTAAATTAAGTTTATTTCTCATCTTGAAGAAAATTCCAATAGCAGGTGCAATTTTCCTTTTGATATCATTTATATGCGAAGTCCATGCTAAATTGCTTTGCAAAGTAACTCCTAAATATTTCACTTCATGAGTCTCGAAAATTTGATTTCCATCAACAAAAATACTGAAATTATTATTCGATCCATATGAACGTGGTCTGAATCTGATTATTTTTGTTTTGTTTGCATTAAGAATCAGCTTGTTAAGCCGAGCGTATTCAAAAATTAGGGCAACATCTCTTTCCATATAAGTTTTCAAAACAAGGTCATATTTGTATGGATAAAATAAGCAAACGTCATCCGCAAACATGTACAATTTCCCAGTAAGATTTAACTTAAAAAGATCGTTTATATAAATAGAAAATAGTAATGGCCCCAAGCAACTACCTTGTGGTACTCCACTGCCTACGTCCAATATATCACTCTTAACATTCTTTAACTGAACAAATTGTTTTCTATTATTAAGAAAGTTTTCAAATAACTTTAACTCTCCATCCACAACACCGTAATATTTCAACTTCTGTATTATTATCTTATGATCAACCAGATCAAAAGCTTTGGTAAAATCAAGAAATAGACCTGCCACACCACATGACCCATTATCTATCCCATTACATACATAATTAATAACATTTATTACAGCATCCTCCGTGCCACAACCTTTTTTAAATCCGTACTGATATTTGTACAAAAAATTATTATTATCAAAGTAACCTAGCAGTTTTTCATGGATTATTTTTTCAAAAATTTTGTCAATCGTTGACAATAGTGAAATAGGACGATAATCATTGACTGTAGCAGCATTTGGGACTTTGGGTATTGGAACAATTTTACTTATTTTTAGACAATCAGGATAGCTTGATGTTCGAATTATTTGATTCCAAATATATTCAAGAATTGGAGCAATTGTGTCTCTGCATCTATATATTGTTTCCGGAGCAATATTGTCATAACCAGTAGATTTTTTTAAATTTAAATTATTTAAAGCATTAGCCATTTCGTTTAGAGAAACTGGCTGAAGCTTAAAACGACTGGATGTATGGCACAATGTCCTTAACGAATTGCAATTATCTTCAGGGAATGTCTGTATTTGCTGTCTTAATTCAATAATTGATTGAACAAAGTGCTGATTAAGCATATCTGCTTTGATATTATCCTCTTCTACCAATACACCTGCATCAGTACTTAAATTAACATATTTTTTCTTATTTCTCCCAAGGGTGTTGTTTATAAAGTTCCAAGTCTTTTTTGGGTCTGTACTTATTGCATTTAAATTATAGCAGTAATAATTATCTCTAGAGTTTTTAACAGCCAACTTGATAACTCTCCCTAGTCTTTTTAGCAAAACATCATATTTGTTACTTTTGGATTTTCTTCTTTTTGTCAAAATTCTTTTTTTGTGCAGTATTAAAGCCTGAAGTTCTTTGTTTATCCATGGTTCCATTTTAAATCTTAAAGATTGTTTATATTCAAACAAATTTGTTGATTCATTAACAGCATTGTTAATACAAGATATAAGATTATTAGTTAATATCAAGGGATCATCTACACGTTCAATACTATTCAAACTTTCGTTAAGTAGTCCCTCAACCATTTGATAATTGCACCTTACTTTTTTAACATCAACAAAATTATTTGATTCATATTGACAATGAAGCTTGCACGATATTAAGTTATGATCTGTTAACGAGCACTCAATAGAGTCCACAGAAACTCCTCCAATAATATTAGTGAACACCTGATCAATAGACGTTTTAGTAGAAGGCCTCGTTACAAGTTCATGGCAGTTATGGCAATCATAATTTAGAAACAAGTCTCTTAAATCTGAAAAGGGCCTTTCTATACGAGACCAACAATATGTAATAATCACTATGCCTTATGTTAGTTAATCATTTTCCTGGCACATTCCAGCGTGTGGAGCTTTGTTGTTTTCCAGCACGCTGATTAGGGTTGTCCGCTAAAGAGATCAGTATCCCTATCCTCTGAAGTTGTTCCTTTTTACTAATTTGAACACATTTAAGGGTTAGGTTAGAATGTCTCACACTCTTGTTGAAAGATGTCTGGCATTCCTGAACTAGACTGGAATTGGCAATTGCTGTCCGTTATTATCATGATATCTCTACCGAATATCCTGTTAAACATCAACCATCTAGCCACTTTATTTATAGACGCTATTTCAGCTTGAAGAACACTACATCCCTCTGGTAGTCTGAAGGATATTCTAGTGTTGAATTCTTCTATGTAAATGCCTCTCCCAACTCTTTTTCACCTCCCAGATCCATCCGTGTAAACATAATTAGAAGGGTGCAGATATTTAGGTTGATTCCTCGAATTGGTAGTCAAAGAGTCGAATGGTTTTGAAATGCAGTAGTAAATTAGAGCAAGGGCTAGATCCTTTCCAATCTCAAGAATATTGGCGTATCGTAATGGTCTGTGGGTCCATGCTACCGTCGCGCACGGCCTGAAAGCGGTTTGCAGTGCTATCTGCCTGGCTTCTAAGTCAAGTGGCATCCAGCTCATAAGTGCAAGAAGTGCTTTAGCTGGTGTTGTTCTCATGGCCCCTGTTTTTTGCCCTGAGTATTGCCCTGGTTCGGCTGACTTTCTCAATTTTTTTTACGAAATATCTTTAAATCTTTATTTGGGCCTGTACAATTTTTCTGTTAATTGCAAAATATGTTGTCAGCCAAGTGGCTGCTGCCAGTACATGCCTCCAAGTGGTTCTGCTGGCAGTTCAACCCGGGCTGATTATGGTTGAGGTGCCTGTCTCTGCAAAAACATTTTGGCTGTTGTTTAAACCTTAAACGCTCCCTTCCTGCATTAATAGCCCTAATACTTGTAATTGCATAATTGTTTTTTCGAGGCCTACAACCTCCCAAGGGTGTGTTACCGTTACAACATTCTTCTGTTGAGGTAACTTTTTTAAAATAACGCAATTTTAGAATGCAACTTTTTGCAACATTTTTATTTTAGAAGGTACTTCTTTTAGAGTTATTTCTCCAAAAGATGATTTTTCTAAAAATTGTTCTCTTAAGTTACCGTTTTTTAAAAAGTAATTTTTTTAAAGTACTTAAAATGGGCGGCTTTTATTAATCTTTCGTTTTTCCAAAAATGATTTTTAAAATGGATTATTTTCCATAATGTTTTTTCATCAATTCAAAATAAAATTTAAAGTGCGGTGAATAAAGTATCTAGTGTTATCTTATAAATGTTGAGAAATGAGTGGTTTTGGAACTCCACAACACTATAAAGTATTTTGATTTAATTTTGTTGTTTTAGAAAAATTTCAGTTTCAGTCACTGTGCAGTGTTGTTAAGAGTATTCCTGCAAACAATTTAATTTTTCTTAAATATTTAAAATTAAATAAATAATAAATATGACTAGTGTTTGGAACGCCCTTAACAACTTTATATTTAAACTCCGACAAGAGCAAGCATGCGTCTGACTAACTAACTGATTGACTGACTGGCTTTAAATACATAGAAATTTAACTGGCATCAGCAGAACGAAACACTCACATATTTATCCAGCAAATATTCCATTTTTAAAATATTCCAACTGCAGTGGAATAATTTTTTCAATTGACGCCAGTCTTATATTTTTTTTTGTCCTTTTGCATTGACACTGATGCTGAAAATAGAAAAAAGTATTAAAAAAAAAGTGTAAAAAGAAAGTCCAGACGTCGTCGTTGTCTAAAATAATGTTTACATTTGCTTCTAGAGAATGTTTTAAGGTACTCAGTGTTTGGTGCAGTTTACATTGCAACGGTGTTGTTATAAAAAGAGAGCATTTGTTTTTAAGCACTTTGCAACATTTTGTGAGCGTCAAAAAACAGCTGATAAATTAATACACCATTATCAAAGGAAACTAAGGAAATCTTAAAAAAAAAAATGCCTCGACATAATTGCGAAAGATGATATTATTCGCGCACTAGTAGAAAAAGTCTCGCAGAAAATAGTTTTCAAATGAAGGTGTGAACGCGGTGTTTAAAATAGTAATATATTGAATATTTCTTTTAAACAACTGAGTTTATTATTCTTTATACTAGTATCTAAAATTGATACAAAAAAACAAATTATGAACAGCTTGTTATTTGTTTCCTAGCTGTCTATATGTTGCCATTTATAGGAGCTACCCTAATCATCAGTAGACTTGTAAGCTTTTGAAAGATATTGTCAACTTTATATCTGAATTATCTAAAGAAATTCTCAGTAATTTATTTAGATAAAAATAATTCACTCCGTGGAATTGATCCATAATCAGATAAGGCCGTAAAGACAGCTACTTATGTAAATCTTTTTCACTGCAGCAGTCACGGCGGCCAGCTGTGACCGTAATAATATTTTGGCTTTAATGTAGAAAACTTTTCTATGCAATCATTTCCACTTTAATGATACTAAAAAAATATTCCTTTGTGTAAAGGGTGGTCCAACCATGATGTTAACTATGAGTCACACCTTAAAGTCAAGTTTTTTGCCCAACTTAATCTGACATTTCATTGTTTCAGTTTTTGACAATTGGAACACTGGAGAGGTACACAATTGAGCAGAGCGTTCAGATTGTTGAAGCCTTATATGAAAATGGGAATTTCAATCAAATTGCACTGCGTACACTTTTTGATTTTTTTTTAACATAATAATAAACCATAAAATATAATAATAATAAATAGTATTGATCTACCGGTTATACCCGAAGAATAGGAATGAGAGTATGGGCACATTTTACGGAAAAGCTGAAAGAGAAAATGGCTCAAAACAGAAGATGTCTGGATGGAACTGAAGGAGGTCACGGCATCCTCGGGAACTGTGAAAAAGTGAAAAAATTTACATCAGCATCAGCACCTTTAGGGCTTAATCTGATGGTGGACCAATTCCACGAGTCAATTATTCACGACTCACCAGCGCCCCTGTGTGACTGACTAGGCTCACACAGGTAGCAATTCTTGCCATATGTTTGCGGCCATATGAGCAACTTCTTGTTGAGGAGTTCAGGCCTTCTAATCGCTCCTGTATGCAATTTCCCAGCAATCAATGAAAGACAAGTCTTAATGAGTTGGTAGGCTAAAGCCTACTAAGAGCATCAGCCCTTATATCAACTCACCCGTCAACCATCACCACAGTACAGGTATCTGTTGTATAGGCAACAGATACTCGGGAGGATGTTAGTCCCCGAAAAAACCCACACACCAAACAATCATCAATGATACTAACACTCCTTTCCTACGTTTTAGGTTTCAACCACAGCCAGAATATTACCGCCAAGGTAGGCACCTTGCCCGGGTTGAACCGAAAGCAGAATCACCCGGGAGCCATGGTGATCCCTGTTTTGCCAATTTATACCTTGGTAAGGGTTTCGGAAGGCAACACAACATAAGTCATGCGGCTTCATAGAATTTTGTTTGCCGCTTCAAATGAGGGACCCCTTTCCCTCTTTGCCCGAAAAACAGAGAGCCCAAGTTAGGAATACGCCAAGGCAAAACCTGTTCCCCGGGATGGAGGGGGAATTTTTGCGAAGAATTAAATAAGCATTAAAGTTGGAAAAGCACAGACGGATATGTAGTTACCAAGTCTTATCGAATAGATGGTATTTATTTAAATCGCAGGCGGCAAGTCCGCCGTTTTGCCGTTGATGAAATAATTTTATTTTGTTTTTATATTGAAATTCTAGTTTTTCGCAAAAAAATTTATGGTTTTGCAAAAATCATGGCTAATAGTCTGCCATATAACACTATCGGTAAATTTTCACCAATTGTGATGTCAGTTGCCGTGTATAATACACATTTATTGCTAATTAGGTTGCCAACAGGCGACGCAGCTAACTCGATAATTGAGCCGTAAATCAATTTATGTAAGCAGTCGTGTTCAAAATATTTTAGTGGGGAGCTACTCGTATATGGCGACAATTGCCGGTTGCAGTATTTGTTGTTATGTAGTCAGCTGTGGAGTATTTGTTGTTATGTGTTTCATCCTTCAGCTGTTTCGTATCAGTTTTGCAAACGCAAGACTTGCGATGCATACTTAGCAGTATGCAAACGCGGCTATTTTGCTACTGCAAATTCGCATTATTTATATTTATATTTATATTTATATTTATATTTATATTTATATTTATATTTATATTTATATTTATATTTATATTTATATTTATATTTATATTTATATTTATATTTATATTTATATTTATATTTATATTTATATTTATATTTATATTTATATTTATATTTATATTTATATTTATATTTATATTTATATTTATATTTATATTTGTATTTATATTTATATTGTATTTGCATAGCTGTTTTGCTATGGCAACTATGCAACACATTTGCACCCAACACTGTTCTGCTTAACCAAAAAAAAAAAAAACTGACTGCTTGACGAAAACTGCAGAGCACAGATTTCAGGTTTTTTGTTCCTTCAACAATCTTAAATTGTATGAAAAGAAATTTGCGAAATAAGCTTTCAATATTTTTCTATTGACTGCTTCAGATCAAATTGCATTTTTTGTGAAAAAGAATGAAAATAACAAAAAAAAAAAAAAAAGAAAAGAAACAGATTTGGCAGCACGTTAAAATATTTGCAATGTGGTTCGTGTTCAATGCTTTCAGCATTCTTTATATTTACTACTATATATATTCATAATCTGAAATCAAAACTTTCCAGCATTTTAAACACAATATTGAGAATCAAATTAATTTTAAGAGCATCGTGTCTGAATGCATTCATTAAGATACGAGTACATTGTTTTAGTGGATGCCAGCCAGCGTCTGCTTGAAAAGGAGTCAAGGATGCTTTTTGCTTTTTGCTTTTCTAGGTGTTTGTTTTTCATGTTTTCGTTCCTTTTTTCTGTTTGCTTCTTTATTGTTTATTGTTTTAAGGTTTTTTTTTTCGTTGCTGTTTATTTAGTTGTAGTTGGCGGTATGCCAATTTAGCTAAACGACAAGTTTTATCTTTCAGTAATTTGGAAGTTGTTGCTGTTTTTTTTTTTTTTTTTTTTTTGCAAAATACTAAGATTTTGTCTGAATATTTTTTGTTCATCGAGAAAGTTTATTATTTGGCTTGTCAGAGTAGTCCTTTGTACGATTTTCATTTCTACTGTTGCCACAAAATTGTTCAGAAAGCCCAAAGAGATAAAATTTATTAAACGAATTGTTTATTTGAAAAACGTAAAAGCAGGTTTTTGTATAAATATTAAATTTATTGCAAATTTCAACAACTTTTTGTTTTAGTTTCTTTTATAGAAATTTTGCTGGCCGAACAAATGTTGACCGGCAAATGATGTGTGAAATAATTCGCAACAAAATTAAATGCCTGCAACACAATTGAGGTGAATGATGAACTTTTGGCTACAAACAGTCGACGCTAAGAGTAACTGCAAGTTTACCAATCTCGAAAGAAAATGAATGCACTCACACTCGAATTTAATTGCGTTTGTGTATCTCTGTATTATTCGTTCGCATATACTTATGTATATAGATTGAGTTTTGACACATCAATCGTATAGAATAAAATTAGGCAAAACCAAATTAATTTTCTTTCGCTTGGAATGGAAACATAAGCACTCAATCGCACAATCACGCAATCGCTATACTACTCTTCAGCACCCACTAAGATTCGAACTTGGTATCATGTAATTATGAAAAATATTTTTTAATACGGCAACTCAACTGGGTGACTGAGTTGAAGAGAGAAATATAACCCTTAGAGAGCGGCGAACACCGATTTATAAAATGTTATGATCGGACTAGAAATGGCAACATGGCGAACAAAATACTAAAAGGGCGGTATTTGTAGGCGTGGCAAAAAAAAAAGAATATCTGGATTTTTTGCATTATCTTTAATCCTAGTGGGTGACTGACACAATTTTTTTTTGTACGGATGGTGAACCACGCTACTTGCCACCCTGTGACCACGATTTCTCTCCAATGGACATTTTCCTCTAGGGATATATATCTAACATGTAAAGTTTTCAGTAACAACCTGATAACCATTACTGAACTATATGGAAATATACACGAGAAAGTGTAAAATATTTCAACCGATACTTGTAGAGTGGTCGTGGAAAATTTCCGGTTTAGGTTGCATGAGTGGTGCCAGAGCGATTAAGGATCGCAGTTAAGTGCTGCAATTTTCAAAAAATAAAACTAAATTATATAATTTCATAACAAATGAATGAGTTGTACAATCATGTGGCTATATATTTTTATTGTCTATTTCAAATGTTAAGAGACTTACGGTCTATTGGTTTTAATAAATCCTGTTGTTAAGAACAGGATTAAGTAAAACCTGTCCAAATAATTCGACTAAAATATCTTCTTTATCTCGTTCTTGCTTTTTATTTACAGGTCCTTTCCCTCTGCAGGAAGACAAAGGACGTTTTAATGATATCAAATAAATTAATTTTTTTTCTGAAGACAACAACCAGTCCGGCTTTTTTAACCACATGCGTCAATCAAATTGATTTAGAGATAAATCAATCCGCCATCACAAAAAGCCCAAAGAGATTATTGTGTTGAACGAGTGGGCAGAACTTTTGAGTTGTAATTTGTTTGGTACAAAATTAAACTGCTGCTGCTGCTACAAATGCTGTAGAACAGCAAAGGCTTGAAGAAGGAAATTGTGGCGTCTGCAGCAATTCTATTTTAATTTATTTTATTTCCTATACAACTTAAATAAAAAGAAAGTATTTTTAATGTCATGAATCGTCATGTGGACGTATATGATGGCAGCTGCCCGTGGAGATCGGGCCAACTCTATGATGTCCAGGAGGCGTAATGAAGTCGAATCGCCCAAATATGGTTATAAGTGAGTAAAGCTTTTAATCCATACACATATATATTTATATAAGTTATTAAAAAAGAAAAAAAAAAGTTTAAATCTTGGTGAAAAATTGCCTGCAGTGACTGTCTGCTGACAACCATTTGAAACTCTAGGTCGAAACTCTAGGATTGGATTGTATGGCATCAGCTACAGCAGCGATGGTTTCCGGCGTCCGAACTGAGGGATTTCGATGATTAGGCCTTCTTGCCACTGTGCCCCGCTCGGCAAAAATCTTCATGAGCCTCAATATAGTCCATCTGTCAAGAGAAGTGCCGCCAAACGAGCGCCTATATTCTCTTTGGATAGAAAGAACGGACTGTACAGCGTGAAAGCGCTGCACTATCCAAATTCTTATTTCATTCTCCCAGTTCTCCATCTTAGTTAAACTTAAAGATCAAGCTATAAAATACAATAAAAATGGAACAGTTTAGTTGCACAGAAAATAAGTTATTACTTTTTTTTGGTGGCAGCTTTCATCAGCATAAATTTGGATAAGCTAGCTAAAATTTGATAATAAATTTTCGTTAACGATTTTAAGTTAAAAAAACGTTATTTATTTCACAAACTCTCTTATCGATTATTAACTGATTTTTCTGTTTCTTTTAAAACTTTAAAAGCTATTTTGACTGCAAATTTAAAGAAATTTTGTTAAGTGAAATACAAGATCCTCCGATAAGAGTTTCCCACTTAGAGGCGTTTTTTTTTCGGTAATGGCTACTCCATTTGACTCTAAAGTCGCATATATTTAGAACTATTTCATTAACGCTGATTTTTTTATTTATACGATTTTGAAAGATTTTTAACTTAATTACGTCTGTATATATATTTGATTTTTTTTTCATAACCAGCCTTTCCCGTCCCCTGTACCGTTCCACACATCACAGTAATTTCTCTGCCTCTCAACAAAATTGTAAAACTTCAACACTGGGTAGCTTTAATCCTTATACCACTGCGTCTAGTCATCATTATGGCAGTAACATTGGCACAACCTCAACAACATCATCAATTAATTTCCAAAAACAACAAGGTCATCATCATCAGCAGCAAAAACAGCAACAGCAACAACAGCATCATCATCATCATATTATCGGTATTGATGATGGTTACACAAATCCGGTTACAAATGAAACTTACGAAATGGAAGATGGCACCAGTCTCTTTTCGCCTCTGGCACCAACTTCCGCCACCATGACAGCCGATACAGCTGTACTTATAGCCAGAAAACACATGACATCTGGCCAACAGCAAAATGCTCTACACACCAAAGGAAGTAGTGGTTTTGTAGGCTGCAGCGCAACGGAAAGTTGTGATGATTTTCATGCAGCGGCCGGAGGTTATGAGCAAAACTGTTTGGTTGGCAGTCAGGCAGCCGTTGCCCGTTTGCCATCGCACCGAACAACATCATCATCGATTTATTTCCATGAAAGTGATGAAGATGATGGTGATTTTAATGGCCACCATTATGGACAAATTGTGCAATGTTCTGAACGAGCTGCTAAACCAACAACATTGGTAATCGATCAAGAGAGACATATACGCCATCAAGGGGACATTAATGGCGATTTTGAATCGGAGGAAAACAGCAACAGTGATGAATTTGAAGATGGTGAGATGGATGAAGATGATGATAATGATGATGAGGATGATGCTGGGATAAACGAACATCGGCGGTCTCATTATAAAGAAAACATAATGGAAAATGGCAAACGCCTAACACAGGTAAGTTTGAATGTATAGGGTGTTTTTTTAAGCCCGATAGAACTTGAAATTGTAAAAAATAACACAAAAAATTAAATTGTAATCAAAATTTTTTTTTATTCGAAAGATCAATACGTGATATTAACATTTGAAAATGATTTCGGGCATATGGGCACCGCGGCTGTTCTTGACGAAGCGCATTCTGGACGTCCAATTTTGGGCCACTTTTTCGAGCACTGCTGGCCGTATGTCACGAACAACACGAACAATGCTGGCCTCCAAGGCGTCAATTGTTGCTGGTTTATCAGCATAAACCAGTGACTTCACGTAGCCCCACAGGAAATAATCGAGAGGTGTCAAATCGCACGACCTTGGAGGCCAATTGACAGGTCCATTTCTCGAAATCAACTTATCGCCAAATTTTGATTTCAGTAAGTCGATGGTTGCGTTCGCCGTATGGCACGTAGCGCCATCCTGTTGAAACCACATCTCCTCCGGATCAATGTCATCCATATTTTCAAACAAAAAATCATTGATCATGGTGCGGTAACGATCTCCATTGACCGTAACGCGAGCTCCGGCCTCATTTTTGAAGAAATAAGGTCCGATGATGCCACCAGCATGAAAACCGCACCAAACAGTGCATTTTTCTGGATGTAATGGAGTCTGTAGGGCCTCTTGTGGATTGGTCTCACTCCATATGCGGCAATTTTGCTTATTAACAAACCCGTTAAGCCAAAAATGCGCCTCATCGCTGAACACAATTTTGCGATAAAACAACGCGCGAATCGACGACTGATTTTCAAAGTAAATTTGGATAATTTCGTAGCGTTGTTCAAGCGTGAGTCTATTCATGATGATTTGTCAGAGTATACTGAAACAAATAAAAAAAATGTTTCATCAAAATTTAATTTTTTGTGTTACTTTTTACAATTTAAAGTTCTATCTAGCTTAAAAAAACACCCTTTATATGTATGTGTTTTTTCGTTTGGGAAGCAACGCTATTGCGATTTGTGAAATGCTTAAAAAGCGGATATTTTTCGTTATCTTCAAAGATTGTTAATTGTTATAATTCAAAGGATCTGCAAACAATAAAGTAAATGAATTGTTAAAAGAAAATTAAATACAGGATGGCAAAATTTACATTTGTTAAATTCGATTATTTCGAAAAGCGATAAATAGTGCGGGCGGATAGTTGGAGCCGTTGGAATTATCAAGTGTGCGGATTTTTCAGTCACGACGTTGTAGTGGTCGAGTTTGCATCACTCTTTCGCTGTGGAGACAAATTTAGTGAAGCGATTTCACACCGTAGTAAAACTTTATGTTTTTTGTTTAAGTTTTAAAATATAAATCTGCCACCAGACACCCCTGGGAGATTTAGGGGATTCCTGAAAACGGTTTTGAGAAATCCCAAAAACTCGAAACTGGTTTTTTACACTCGATGAGCGTTCTTACCGTGAGACGTGTGTCTAAACTATAAACAGTTATTTTGGATCCGGTTATACGGATACTTATCCGGATTTTTCTCAGTTCATACCGGGTTTGTGTTGATTTTTCGCAATAATACTAGTATATTTCGTTCACTATTGTTTTAAGCTTGTTTTTATATCCTTCACAAATATGTAAAGAGTATATATAAGTTTGTGATTCTGTTTGTAATTTCTACAATTTTCGTTTTCGACCCTATAAAGGATAAATATTATGAATCAGAATTAATAGAAAATTAGATTAAGCGATGTCCGTCTGTGCACCGTTGAAATACCGTTGCTGAGAAAACCATTAGACTTAGAAACTTTTTTCTTTCACCATTCTATTACCTCTTCGATTCATGGATTTGCTATTGAAATTCAGTAAAATCAATTCACATATCGCTGATATATGTATATCCAAAATTCTGGAAAAGCCATTATTTTTTTGTAATATTGTATGCAAATTTTTGAAAAAAATTCTTTGTTTTGCTTTAAACTAGACACAATTAAACACAAAAACAATTTTTCCCGATATCGGTCCATATACATATATACGAGATATAGCCGATTGTTAAACGTTTTTTGCTTAAAAGCAGTTGTGATTATAAAAGGAGGTTACTAAAAGACAGAAAATGAAAATTTCCAATATTGTTCTATATATCCCTGAGATATAGCCTAAACCGATTTTTTCCTGAAAATGTTGCGTAAGCGAACTTAAACAACTTTTTTTTGTTTAAAAGCAGTTCTGGTAATATGAGGAGGTTACCAAATAGAGATTGCTAACATGTCTGATATCGGTCCATATATACTGGAGATATAGCCTAAACCGATTTTCTCATGAAAACATTTTTTTTTTTTGCTTAAAAGCAGTTGTGATTATAAAAGGAGGTTACTAAAAGACAGAAAATGAAAATTTCCAATATTGTTCTATATATCCCTAAACCGATTTTCTTCCTGAAAATGTTGCGTAAGCGAACTTAAACCACTTTTTCAGTTGGTAATATGAGGAGGTTACCAAATAGAGGAAACTAAAGTTTCCGATATCGGTCCATATATACTCGAAATATAGTCTAAGGCGATTTTCTCATGAAAATTTTTTTTTTTTGCTTAAAATCAGTTGTGATTATAAAACGAGGTTAGCAAAATACAGAAAATGAAAATTTTCGATATCGATCCATATATACCCGAGACATTGCTTAAACCAATTTTTCCATAAATTTTTTTTTAAAGCAGTTCTGGTTATAAAATGAGGTTACTAAAACAGAGAAAACGAAAATTTTCGATATCGGTCCATATATACCTCGGGTGTATATATATAGCCTAAACCCCTATATCGGTCCATATATATCCGAGCATATATAGTTCAAATTTTTAATATATAAAGTATATATTAATGTACGTGACTATCGTGAAGGGTATTTTAGATTCGGCGCAGCCGAATATACTAAGCTCTTAATGGTTAAAATTGTAGTTATTTAAACAAAATACAAAGTAATCAAATCGTATGTTCTAGTAATCTTTGAGTTCGAAACAGATTAATATTTTCAAATTCCTCTTAAGCCCAGTCATGCAGACGTTTACTAAAAAAGTAAAATATAAATATTGCAGCTTAAACAATAGTGAATGAAAAATTCTAGTATTATTGTGAATTAAGCGTAGGGCACTCGATATACGAATAATACGCCATGCTCAATTCACAATAATATTGGTCTTTTTCATTCACTATTGTTTAAGCTACAATATTTATGTTTTACTTTTTTAGTAAACGTCTGCATGACTAGGCTTGAGAGGCATTTGAAAATACTTATTTGTTTCGAAGCTTATTCTTAACAATATTTCTTACTTTTCAATTCGGTACTGAAGCGCGTTTTTTAATTTTTTACACTATATTTCTAGATAACGAGCAAAAAAACAACAATTTTCCCATAATAATTTAAGTACGTGTAATTTAAAGAATATTAAATTTATACTTCCTTTGATTTCATGATTTTAAAGCAAAAATTTAAGATGTGAGCTATAATTTATGTTATTCGTTTTTACAATTTTGGCATAAATCGTTTTTATATATTAATCCTGTTTGTTTCCATGTATTCGTGTACGTGCATTAAATTTTACCATCTTTTAAACGTTACAATACTCAAAATTTATGAACGCTCACCTTACCCTCCTTCTCAGTCACCTTCCTTTAGGCGTGACAAGTTAAACTTTAAATCGTTCGAATTTGAAAATGTTTGATGTGCGTGCTATTTGTGAATTTGTATTAGAATTTGTGATTCAGCAAATTACGAGTACATTGTTGTTCATGTTAAGACGTATCAACATCTTCAGATTTATTGACACCCAACTTGCCTATGTACATTGCTATGTATGTATGTATATATTTCTCTTGATGAAATGTTTATGAGTGAGGAGGTTTAATCTGGTTGTGACAATTACAAGTGTAGGTATGTCTCCGATTAAATATGTGCTTACATGTGATTGTATTGAGAAAACATATTTCCACTCTATTTAAATGAAATCTTTTTAACAACATTTTTGTCTAAAGAACAAGATATTTATAAGAATAAAGTAATATATGCATATTTAATCAGGCAAACATACATATGTTAACGAGTAATATTCTTCTAAATGAAGAAATTTGAAAAGTTTATCCAATTAATCATGACAGAAGCACTTATTTTACAATTTAAATCTTTTGATAACGGAACGTAAAATTGTAATCCCAATCCTAGAGCAATAGAAATAAATTGTGTGTACAAGTTTCTAAGCGATTGCAGCAGTGTCATAACTCAAAAAAAAAAAAAAAACTCGATTCGAAAGAAAAGACATTCCTTCCTTTTCATAAACATATTGAAAAAAGTTTGGAAACTTCAGCTTATAATCCATTTGAATGGATTTTCAATACTAGATAAACGATAGCAGTAGTAACAATTCAAACTTTATTAGCTCAAATAACATATTTTTTGAGTTATAACGTTGCTGCAAAGCCTGAGCGGTAAGTGTGGTTAGCACTTTTCGAAGGGTTGAACCTGGTAGTTTTCCATGTTTGGTAAAGTTGTGTTGAGCGAAAGTTCCAAACCTGGCTGACTTCCTAAGCGCATGTTTGCTTCCCAACGAAAAATTTCTATTGCAAAGTAATGTGCTAAAATGTTAAAAAACATACTCTTCACTACGTCTACTTTGGCATTTTAAGTAATTATTTTAACACAGCTATGTCATTGGAGGCAAGTACTTACTATTCTCGCTTACGTGTGACTATTTGAAGATGTCATTACAGAAAAGATATTAAAAAATCTAATTGCTTATAAGTTAATATATATACGTGTTGGTGTCAGTCAATTACACCTATCAAATTGGCCGAAGATGTCTTGTATAAAAAGGCGTGACTCTAAATAATAGTATAAATGCCACTTTTATAAATGACTGCTTACAAACAATGTGTTATAACTAGTCTTAAAAAAATTATACTTAAAAAAATATAAAGTACTATTTAATAAGAAGTAAACTTTTCGTCTACTATGAACAAAAAAAGCTTAATTTACTTTCTAAAGTTAAACAGAGAAAAAAACGTTTTTTAACTAAATTAACATAACTCTAAATATACCAGCTGTTTGCCTTCAAATGATAAAATGTAAAAAGGGCTTAAAAAAGAAATTAGTTTTGCGAAAAGTGTGTAAAAAGTGGTATAAAATAAAAATTTTAAAATACGAGTATATACAAAATGTGTATATTTGAAAACATTGTGCTCCAGTTAGCTTCTGTTTTTGACCCTGTCAATAAAAGAGCAAATTTATAGAGTTAAAGTAATTTGTAACACACAGGACCTACCTTTTCCATTGTAAAACATCATTAATAATAGTTTTTTAAAAAAAATTTTTTTAAATTTTTATTAAAATTTAGTGACCGTTTGTTTTTCTTTTTTAAACTTTACCTATCAGCTGATCAGAGATGCCACTTATTTATACTTCATACTAAATTGTAAGCAAATGTTTAATGAATTTGACTTGTCACCTATTTACAGCCACTTCAACTTAGAACCAACCTTAATTTTGACTATAAATGAGAAAAAGTTAGTAACAGATGCCAAAATTTAAGTTCTGTTTTAAAAGGAATCGACTTTAGTGTTTGACTATAGTTATAGCCCATAATATCCTTACAGAAGTGTGTGTTTCTTTTCAAAAAGCGTGTGGACAATTTTGATCATTTGCAAATAAAAGGCAAGTTTTTTTACCTTTGTTATTGTTAAGCGATTTTGTAATCAACAAGTGAAGTTCTGTGATCAGCACCGAGAGAACTGCAAAGCAGAACCTGCCGGAGGCCTTGCTGATCCCTGTTTCGCTAATTTTAGCCCTTGGTACAGCTTTCGGAAGTCCAACACAAGTCATGTGGCTTCCTAGAGTTTTATTTGCTACAACAAACGAGGGACTGCTTCCCCTCTATTCTCTAGAAAACAAAGTGCCCTGGTTGGGTCTACGCCAAGGCAAAACCTGTTCCCCGTGGGGACAAAATGGTACAGTAAAACCCTTTCCATGTACCGAAAGACCAAGTACGATTCACACGGAAGAAAATATCCAACGTTTTGCGGATAGTATACCGGATAGTTCAAAAATATCAGCAAGACTTTCGGCGCAACTGGGGCTATCGCGGAGGTCCTTTCAGTGGATTTTGGCCATATGGCACATATCACCAATATGTTTATTAGGTTTAGCTTGTTTAAGAATTAAAGCCGATAGACTACGAACAGCGTCTTAATTATGCCATTTCATTCCCATCATAAAGGCAGTTCTGTGCCACCCTGTATAACCAATGAAGAGAAAACACATTATAAATAAATAAACTTCCGATTTGTTTTAAAATTTGATTAAAAATGGCATAAAAATGAGTTTTGAAATAAAAAAACGGAATTATTTTCTTTTTTCCAAATGTTATACAAGGTCACACAAACAAAAACTTTACGGTTCTCCAATTCTCTCAAGAAGAAAAAAAAAACAACAACAACAATAAAACAACCAAACTAACCAAATATGAGCATTTCCAAGTTTGCCAAAACAGTTGAGGTCAAAAACTTTTAAATTTCTAATGCAGTTTAACAAAACGAACTGAAAAATAAATAAACAAATAAAAATAATAATATAAATAAAATAATAAAATGAGGAACAAAGAAAAAAAAAAGAAAGTGAAGAATAAAAGAAAATAACATTTAAACCCTAAAAGCATTCAAGCACTTTCATTTAAGTAACAAAAACACAAATACTGTTGCAAGATCATAGTAAATAATATACGCTGCGTAGAAAAAGTTATTAGAAACTAAGCAACAAACTTTAATCCCCACGATATTGAATAAAACACCAAGTATTAAGCAAGTTGGCAGTTATGAGAAAAAAAAATGTGAACACTTAAAGAAAGCGAAACTGCATATTGAATGCACCACAGCATCCTTTGACAATTTGTGGCACTACTCGTAAACGTTTTAATGGCAAATAATATCATTGTATTTCAACTGAGATTGTGTTTTTCTGTTTTTTTTCTTTTAATATTAAATTTAGAAATATTAAATTAATACTCGTAGTACAGCAAAGCAGTTCATTGTTCGCTACAAATCTTTATGAAGCGGCAAATGCAATGCACCATGTCCCTTGATATTTGCCACAGTCCTTCGATAAATACGAGCAGTATATATATATATATGTGTGTGTGTGTGCATGTGTATGAATAATTTATGCACTCTAACAAGCCAGAAGTGTATTATTGATTTTTTAAGTTAAAGTTATACCAGGACATTTCTGTATTCCATTTCATTCATGAACATTTTCATAAAACGATGGTCAGAGTGATATTTATTGGGAAATATATGAGAATATTCTTGACATCTAGAGCAATAAAAGAAATAAATTTTTTAATTACATTGCACATAAATTATTACAAATAGATGCTTAATAGTGTGGTACAACACCGCTATTCTGAACCGATTTTTTAAAGTCGGTTCAGACTTTTGTAACATTTTTCCTTTAATGCATCGAACGATCGTGTGGGATAGAGAATCTGGGTCTTTAAAGGCAAGTTTCAAAAGTAAAGGTCATCGTACATTAGATGCATTCACAAAATCAAGTTACCGGCTATAATCTGTCAAAAACCGAATCCATGTGTGTATATGGATAGATTACACTCGTATTAAAGACAGCATACGACTACATGTCGCTAAACTGATTTGTAATATTGTTGGCGGCAAAAAGTGGGTTATTGAATAGAGGTATGCGGCCGAAGTCACACAGAAAAAATTATAGTAAAAATGAAATCAACAAAATTTTTGTCTGAAAAAATAACCTTGGACATCGTATTTTGTGGTTGTTTAAAAATTGTTGTTTTTGATCAATAATTATTTTTATTAAACTTTTGTTTGAATCCACGAATTCCTTTACAGGTCCGCATTCAAACAATTTAATAATTGTTTTAACGAATTTCGTTATTGAACTTGAAAATTTTTTTTTTCTGTGCATGGCGAGTATTTGTGCGATATTTTTACGATCGTAAAGAATATATTATGGTAATGTTTTTAAAACTTTTTGTTTTACTTACAGTTAATATTGAGCATTTTTGTTGGATCACCCTTTATTTGTTTTACCAATAACTTGTTTTAAATTTAATAAATTGATAACTAAGATTTGTTAAAATTCATTAGACCATAGTTGTCCTCAAGAACAAGCATGGTTAAGGCCTAACTATAATGTGCATAGATTGGCTTAAGCTTTTGCCAAAATTAAACGAAAAGTCTGTCAAATGCATATGTGAATGAAAAACGACTTTAAGTTGGCCATAATGTACTTATATGAACTTAATGATTTTAAACCCATTGTCGCACAACTGCGTAGTACTTGTGTAATTTCTAAGTAGATTATATAAAAAAGTACTAAAAATGACAACAAAGTCTTTGTATGCAATAATTTCCAAATAAAAAGTAAATACAATTTTGTAGTAATTTGTGTAATTAAAAATTGAAAAAAGCTAAAATACATTTCTATTAAATTAAATACAAATATATTTGTTTAAATTTTCCTTTATTTTAATAATTTTTGTAAACACACACACACACACACAAACTCCTGAAAACAAATGATTCCGCACAGAAAGTGCGTTCAGTTTCGTACTTTGCTTAAGCAACTGACATTAGACGAAACTTAACGAAAAGTTTCATTAAGCACATTATAGTTGTACACATCTGATTATACGTATTCGCACAGTTGCTTAAGCTGGCTTAAATTAGTTTATGCACATTATAGTTAGGCCTTTAGAAATGTTGCTATTTGGTGAGCTTTAAGTTCAAGAACAACGATGGTCAGAATGTTGCTGGCAATTATTTGAAAATTAGTTAGTTAGTCTTTTGGCTAACAGCTCTTTATAAAATGAAGTATTTTTAAAATATTTTTTGTTTCTATCATTATCTTCTTATAAATATTACAATTTAATTTCGTGTCTCAGCGCATAAGACAAAAGACATTAGAGACTATTTGAATATTTTTGAACATGAAATTCATGTTGCGTTTTGAATTTCTTTTAAATGGCACTCACATTTTTCAATTTTCAGCAACACATTTCAGTTGATGCTATCTCCTTATTCATTGTTCATATTCATTGTCATTCACAGATAATCTCTGTATTTTGGTTTTCTGAACGTGATGAGGGTCTCTTTTCTTGCTGTTGCTTTTCATGTTAATTTTTGTTGTAGTTATATGTTTTTGCTTTTCCTCTCTTTGTTTCTATTGTTTATGGTGTCGTTTCATGAAACAATTTAATGGTTTTTATATATAACACATTTATCAGAAGCTGTAATAAAAAGCATAAAATCTTTTTTATAGAGTTAGTTGGTTTAAGGGAGAGTTTTATGTTCTTTTTATTTTGTTGTCTCTTAAAAGAGATTTAAGAATAATTGATAGATTTATGTTTAAGAGGGATTATTTAGAGCAATACTATTGTTTTCAATAATTGGAAAAGAGTTACATATATTACATTAAAAATAAAGTCAACAAACTCTTATTCCAAAAAAAAAAAAAAAATAATAATAATAATAATATCCTAGCTAGCATACGTTGTTTGTTAGACAATTGCGTTCAGTATATAATACCCAAAAAAAAAAATCGTCTGACAATTATCTGACGAGTAAAAATAACAAAAACATCTACTTTTTTATTTCTTTTTACAAATTTTCTGACACGCTCGTCACATAATCTTGGAATGTTTGTTAGACGATTAAAAATTTTATTGTTTTTATATATGTAGTTATATTTTTAATTATGTTATAGATAAACAAAAACAAACAGCGTATAATTGCTTTTTCTTTATTGTTTAACAACATTTTGAATATAAAAAGTGTAGGTGGTGATCATGGTAGTAAGTCAGTGCGAATTATATTTATATAGTGTGAATATATTTATATAGTGAATAGTATTTTTTATGTTTCCTGTATGAATCTCATAGAAGAATCAGCGAAGTGTATGCATATTTACAATGCATATCTACACTTTGTAAATGCATATGTAAAATTTCTGGCAACGTCCAATGTTCCTAATCGTTTGGCAACTCATTTTAATGAGTATCAGCTGTCAGAATCGCTCATCATTTTTATTTTTTATGCAAAAATGTTTATTTTTGATCACTTTTTTTCTCGGGATTAATAAAAGTTGTCATTTCTTTTTTCCTTTTTAATAAGTTTCTGTAGCAAAGAAATATTTTTGAAGGTTTAGTCAACAAAATGAATAAATAATTTTGTGTTACCTCCATTTTTCAAAAAAAAAAAAAAAAAAAAAAAAAAAAAAAATAAAATATATATATATATATATATATATATATATATATATATATATATATATATATATATATATATATATATATATATATATATATATATATATATATATATATATATATATATATATATATATATATATATATATATATATATATATATATATATATATATATATATATATATATATATATATATATATATTAAATTTTTTAACATATGTTTGATATTTTCTTTATGTATGAGCTCCATAGCGACGTTTCTAAATGCCGTTAAAGTGTACAAATTTCTCTGTAACGCAAGATTGCACTTAAGACATGTTTAGAATTCGAGTAGTATACGCTAACTTGCGTTTAGGAAGTCGACCACAATCCATGAGATTCCCAGTAGAGTCTTCGACGATTGAAAATGCTAGCTGGGATGCATGTGTTTTGTGTTTCTTGAAAAATGGAAAAAATGAATTTCGGGCAGTTATTAAACACTATAGCTTCAAAGGGAAAACGACGTAAGAGATAAAAGAAAAGCTGGATAAACATTACGCTGAGTCTGCTGCGTCAGATTACATAGTAATTGGACCACTCTTTAATTTTCAATAAATGTTTGCCTGAATTGTTTCATATTTGGATACATAATATAAAAAAAAAATGTTCAAATGTTGTCGTTCCAAAAATCCACTCTCTTTAGTTAACAAGTTACTCGTACTGCAACAAAATATTTCACAAAAATCTTCTAGATTGCTTTAAGTTTTAGATTTATGATGACGGTACACATGTACACACATTTTTAAACAAATTTAGTACTAAAATATCTATGTAAAGGGGAAAAATTTCAAATTCCTTTAAAAACAATTCAGACATTGTTTCTAAAACTTTTGGACAATTTTTTTTTTTAACAGAAATTCTTTCGAAATAAAATAATTTACATAAAAAGTAGCAAAAAAATTTCGTTACTTAAACATTGAGGAAACTTAAATTTTTAAACAATTTTTTGATAAACTGCTGCATGAAAAGATGTTTTAGGGCTTCTAGCAGCCACAAAACGAGTCACACGTCTATTACAATATTGTTTTTTTTTTGTTGCTTACTGCCTGTTTACAAAGAAAACTCCTCCCACAAAGTAAACAAACAAGTAAACAGACAAAAAGAAAATCAACAACAACAACTACACAAAGACAATTAATTGTTAGTGATATACTCATAATATAAAAAAAAATACTATACATCAGTGGTGGTCAGGCACATACATTCACTCATTAAGCGCTTGTAAAGGGTGGTTAAGTGTTAAAGGCCGATGTTGTTTTTGAATAAAACACAATTATTTAGAAATTATTGTCATATCTTTTTAGTACGGTAATATTGGTATAAGTCAATTATGTGTGGAGCAAAATATCGCGTCTTCGGCGTCACACCAAATTTTCGATGACGCTGGGGCATAATTTTGGTTCTATTCTTTTTATGTGCCAATTTATTTCCTTCTTTAGATCTTGAGTTGTTGCTGGCTTATCCATATATGGCTTTTCTTTCAAATAACCCCAAAGAAAGAAATCCGACGGGGGCAAATCACATGAGCTTGGCAGCTAATTGACATTGTCACCTCATGAGAAAACACGGCCATTGAATTTTTCATGCAAAAGAGCCATTGTTTCGTTAGCTGTGTGGCAAGTGGCACCGTCTTGTTGAAGCCACATGTCGTCCACATCCATATCTTGCAATTCGGGCCATAAAAAGATCGTTATCATCTCACAGTAGCGGACGCCATTCACAGCAACTGTCTGACCCGCCTCATTTGGGAAAAAAGTACGGCCTGATGATGATGGCGCCTACATTTGTTTTCGGACGATCACTTTTGGATTATCAATTGCCCAAATGCGACATTACTGCTTATCGACGAGTCCACTGAGAGAAAAATGTGTCTCATCACTGAATATAATATATAATATATTATATATAAGTTATAAGGATCTGAGTGTTCCGCTGCTAACAAACGAATTTTCTTAGTACTCGACAATGTGTATCAGTAAACTGGATCTTCACCCATATCCCCTTGCGCGCAACATACTTAACTTTGGCGGCCACACTTGGTTGAGAAAAACGTTTGTTTACCTTTGCCATGATTAGAGCGTTAAATAGGTGATTTTACAGTTATAGTTTCTGCATAATAAAACTTTTTGTCTAGCATTGGCCGGTCTTAAATAATAAGCACATTTTTTATTTTTTATATAGTAGGTACTAAGATTTTAATACTTATTGTTAGTTTATTTTGAAGATTCAATAAATAATTAAATGCTTTAAAAAAATCGCTGAAGATGATTTTCTTCGAAAATGGGTCATCCATTATGGCCATTTCTTAGCACCATTCTGACTAGTGATGACGCTTGGAATGATCAAGAGGCTTTAGTTTTTGAGTCAATTGCACCTTGTAAATGCAGAATATTCATCAACGAGGAGCATGAGAGTTGGGTACGACGAAACGAAGGCGAAACATAAACAGAATGCAATGTTATTACGAACATTTTTATGCAGCACACGAAATTGTTTCTAGAGTGCATGTGAAGGCGTCGCAAACAGCTGAATTTCGTGTCCTATACTCGCAAGCACAGAAAATTTTGTTTTTGGCCGATGCTGTTCTATGCCAACCGTTTCAAGCAGGGATTCACAAACTGCAAGAGGACGGTTTAATTTATATTGTGCAAAAATTAAAAGTATGAGAATTCCGTTCAAGAACGGAATTTGCTGTACTAGCTAATAAATTGTTTGAATACAAAAGTATGTATTTCCAAATCATCTAGCGCTATGTTTGCATTGCTTCGTGATGTCGCAGAAGATTTTAGTTTTGTGTGAGAGTTATCGTAATCATGTAGTCTATTATTCTTGGAAATACATATAGTCCTTGTCAGGTTCCGTACTTCTCTGTCAGTGCAAAGTAGAACAACTTTTAACGTACGTTTAGAATTATCAGTTTGTATCAAAAAGCAGGAAATAGGCTTTAAGAATTACGAAATATGAACCTTTTGGTTATTTCACATGGTGACCTACAGGGTGTCAAAGTTTGTTCGTCTCATTACTTTTGCAAACATTATCTGAATTAAATAAATTTAAACTTTGTGGAAAACGAATAGAAGATAAAAAAAATCAGTTTATTTAGATGTTGCTAATAGTTATTTATATCAGATAATACAGGGTGGCTCATCAAATTCGCTACATTAAGAAGCAAATTTTTTCCCATCTGCTGGGAAGAATGCCACCAAACGTGCGCCTATATTCTCTTTGGACAGAAACAACAGGCTCTAAAGCGTAAAAGTGTTGCACTATCCAAATTCTTGTTGCATTGTCCAAGTTCTCCATTTTAGTCAATTTTAAACTTCAATCTATAAAATACAATAAAAAAATAGAACAGTTTAGTTATACAAAAAATAAGTTATTAAGTGTTTTTTTAGTAGCAGCTTTCATCAGCGCCCTTGTATTTATAAAAGTAATGAGACAAATAGATTTTTATGGGCGTGCTATACGGTGCAAATTTCATTATTCTTAAAGCCTATTTGCTAATCTATAATTCTTTTATACATTGTTTTATGATCAGATCGCACGTTTCAAAGATTCAAATATATTACCTTTTCTTTTTTCGTTTGGCCCCACTGTTTGACATAAGATAATGGTCTTTGAATTTTTTGTGCAAAAGGGGCAATCGGGTATGTGACAGAAATCAATCTTCAAAACGAGAAAAGGTGTGATCAACATATTTTATTCATTTTGGAAAAATTTAAAAATCAGCAAATAGTCACATTTCTTCAGCATTTGAACAATATTTTTGTTCACATCTTTAATTGTAAACATTTTTAAAAGCGATTGTTTTCTATCAGACCTTCTGAATACAATATTTTTCAAAATGATTGGCTTTCATCACATACCTGATTGATTTATTGGCAATGTGGCACTTGTGTTTAGTTCAGCTAGCGAAAGAAATCTTTTCTGTCCAAAGATTGGGAACCTCTGTTTTGAAAACGAAAAACTGTTGTTATAAAATTTGTCTGTTGCTGCCATCATTGTTCAGTTATTCAAACCGCAAAAGGAAAACTTATTTCAGACAACGCAAATTTAATCCACGTGCACTCCGTCGCACATTCTTCTATTTCAATTTAACCATTTTTGGTAACAAATGAGTGTTTCCCACTACCGTACACATTTTAGCCCTTTTCATGTCTCTGCTCAATGATAATCCCCAAATTGTCTTAAAAGTGTTGTGCTATTGATTTAATTAATGAAGTAATATTTTTTTGTGTTTTTTATGACAACGTTTTATTACATTAAACGTTTTTTTAGCTTTTTTTTGCAGTATCCCTTTTATTTTATTAATTTTGCGTGTTTTTTTTTTGGTTCATCCCTAGAAAATTAAAAGGCAAATAGAAAAAAGAAAGAGTGAAAAAGTTATGGAGAAAAATAATAAAAAAAATATTGCAAAAATTAATATTGAATTGAACGGTATGAATAGTTTTGAATTTCTATTCAAACGCGACGTCCGATGCTTTAAGCAACAGAAAATAAAATTATTAAGATAAAAAAAAAACGAAATGCGCATACAAAAAAAATTATAATTGAAAGCTAATAAAATTCTAATAATTAATAAAAAATTAAAAAAAATATATATTTTCAGAATGCTTAAAATAAATCTGAAAATCTTTAGAGTAATACAAATTTTATAGAAAAAATTTGAAAGTGTGCAAATCCAAAGAATATAATTTAAGTGATGCAAATTTATCTGATTCTAATAATCATGACATGATAATTAATTAAATGTTAAAAAAAGCTGTTAAATTTAAAATTTGCTTTATTTAGTATACAAAAAATATTTCCTTATATAAACCTGCAGTTCAAATTGAGATGAAAAAGCAAAAAATACTAGACAAAACTTTAAAATCAACCATGAATCATGTTAATATTACATTTCAGTACAATAGAGTTGCATACCCTACTGTCACCGATAAGCTTGTTCGCCCTTTCCTGCATACGGTCGAGTAACCCCAATATAGATTTTGGGACACCGCCCCAAACATGAGAGTTGTATTCCATTTTTGGTCGGTTGTAGATAGTATAAATATTAGGGAGATCGGATGGAGTGAAGTACAGCTTACACCGTTTCAAAAATCTGAGACACTTGAATGCTTCTTTAGAGACATGAAATCAAGAGCATCTGATTCCGCAATGTTTATACCATTCATGACTACAGATGAAGCAGTATTTCTGGTCGTATGTTTGTGTGTTAATAAACAACACTGGGTCTTACGAGCGTTAAAAGAGACCCTGTTTTTACGACCTTATTCGAGGATAATTGAAGATCACTATTAAGTGATTCATTCATATTTTACCTCTTGTCATCGATCTTGGATAGGCTGGGCCTATAACTGAAAGAGTACGAATGGCAAATGCTGCTGTCATTTGAAATAGAAGGTCATTGAGAAAAATAAATAAATAAAACAAAAAAAAAATTCTGTACAAACAACTGGGGTTACAACAATTGCATATACGTGATCAATATGTGGCGAAAATTAACATAATAATAATTAAAGAGCTCGGTGGCTGAGTTGCTTAAGCGGCGGTATTAAAAATACATCATTTTCACATGATCCCGAGTTCGAATCCCAGTAGGTGCTGATGGGTAGTGTAGCGACTACGAAACAGCTAGTTGTTCCCCAGCTATATGGTATTCAATTATTTTTCTGTTCTTCTTTGATCTTATTGTTTCACAGCAATTATTGTTATAATTAAAAACAATCCTTCTTCTTGACTGAAGTTGGACTCTAACTCACACTAATTAGTTAATATCGTACATATGCATATAACTAGAAAAATTCACTAATTAATAATTTACAAAAAAAAGTTATTTTGAGTGTTGGAACTGTAAAATTTGTTCTGTTAACTGAAAAATATGATATCAGCCAAGTGCCTGCCGTCAGTGTTGATACACATTTGTGTCTGTTTTATTGCATTTTCCATAACTTTCCTTAATATTTCTGGCAATAAATATTTACATTCCTGTCGATTATTCTCTTTAAGTGCAGCGTTTGTCTGAAGCCTATTGTCATTAATCCGCCACTTCAATTAGCCCCAAAAAAAGAAGTCTGAGATCGTTAAATTTGGCAATCTTGCTTCACGCGCCATTCGCCAAAAACGGGAGGTTACGTGGTCGGACAATTCTGCCTTCACATTATCCATTTTGGATCCTGCTGTGTATGCAAGTTTCACCGTCTTGTTGAAGCTAAAGGGTTTTTCAACAGGGACTTATCAGCTTTTCTTTTGTTTAATAAAACGCCAACCGTTTGAAATATTTCAAAAAATTTATGATGGACTTGATATACATCCAAAATTTTTATGTATGGAACTTGACTTCGTTTATGGTAATCGGCTGCAAGAATACATTCATTTGTCTGAAAATACGATATTTATTCATGTGTATGTGTACTATTTATACTTTAAGAGAGGTTAACAGAGTAAAAAGAGGAGAAACAGAAAAGAGAATTAATTGAGTTTTAAAGTGGCTCGTAACAAATAGATTCTTTCAGATACTCTTTCTAATTCGAATACATATTTACTCTTATTTGCAAATGCAAAAGCACGCAAATACACTGCTACTTTTTGACAGAACTCAAGAAATATGAAATGAAAGAATGTATAAAGTGAATGTAATTCGAATGTATATAACATTCATTACACTACAAAGAAAAACATTCTGTTAAAATAACATTTGCTTTTAAGATGTGTGCGGAATAAAGTTAGAAAATTTTAAATTGGAGTTGGTAACAGAACCCTGATGGTATGTTATTGTACTCATTTACATACATATATACGAGGGTTGATAAAAAAATAACCGTTATTTGCAAATTTCGTGAGCTATGTATGTTAGAGTTTCGCTTTGTTTCTGTTATCTACGTGCACCAAACACGTGTCTATTATACATATATGTTGGCAGTATCAGCCATTTCAGATTCGTCAGTTTGTTTTTGACAGATAAAAAGGTTAGTTGTGTTTTGGTGTGCTCTTCAATTTCTTACTAAATTCTGAGTAAAAACCACGTCCCTGGAACATCGCTCAGGAGCTGTTGAACATCGTCAACGACGATCCAGATTTCCTCAAAAAAGTCCAGATTTCCTCAAAAAAGTCACATGGGTGTATGGCTATGACATTGAAACCAACGCTCAATCATCCAATGCAAGCGTTGAGAAGAGCCAAGACCGAAAAAAGCACATCATGTTCGGTCAAATGTGAAGGTTTTGCTGACGGAATACTATCTTGAAGTTATGCGCCATTTGCGCCAAGCAAGTCACCAGAAACGTACAGAATTGTGGAAAAAGCAATAATGGATTTTGCACCATGATAACGCACCAGCTCACAAATCGATGCTTGTGCGTGAGTTTTTGGCCAAAAACAAAACAAATCAGGCCTTAGCCACCGTATTCACAGGACTTGGCCCCCACTGACTTTTTCCTTTTCCAAAAACTGAAGACACCGTTGAGAGAAAATCATTTTTCTACGACTAACGAGATAAAATATAAATCGAAACATATCAGCGGTATTTCGGGGATCGGAAAAAACGCTGGCATAAGTGTATTATATCTGAGGGGGCTTACTTTAAAAAGGTTAAGATAGTTGTTAATGAATAAATTTATACTTTTTGAAAAAATATAAAATAACGGTTATTTTTTTTATCAGCCCTCGTATGAGTAATTGACCATTGAAGGAAACAAAAATGTATAAAAGCAATTATTTTGCATTATTTTCATTGCGCAAAAATTCTCCCCTGCATGAATGTCAAAGTCAATGAGCTACAATGCCCTTCGAATTGGATTAATGGAACATGAAATTTATTGCATTTGCACTGACAACGCTGAAACAACATCAACAACAACATATACATACATCAACATCTACAACAACTATAAGACAAACTGAGCATACAAAATACAGAAAAACCCTCATACTTCTTTTTGGCATACAAATGAGAAGTGACAATTATATTTTTATTTATTTTTTATGCTTTTTTTTTTGTTCAAAATAATTGTTAATTATGGATTGCGGTTAATATGAACATTTTGTGATAAGTTTGCTCAATTAAATGCAGGCAACAAAAGTTGTGCCAGTAAGTGTTTCAAACTTGCAAAGCAAAATAACAAAACAAAAGTAATTAAATAAATATGAGTGTAAAAGAAAGTTTGTTGCCAGCCAGAAGTTTGTAGTGAATAATAATGACATTTATGTAAGAAGAAGCTATAAAACTTTGAAGTTGAAAACATAACTAAAGTGGTATCTAATGTCTGCGCATAATTTCTGTATTTTTCGCATCGAGAAATTTTTCATATAAAACAAGGGAATAGAAAAAACCCGATGAGAATTGGAACAAATAATCACCACTCACACACACACGTACACAAAATTTTGCTAAAATCACTTTCTTGAGAATTATTTGTCGATTGACATATTTTTGAAGTAATTTGTTGGAAACTTTGGAGTAATTATGTTTCTGTAGCAAAATTTTGTGAGATCTCAGCCATATAAAACCGATGCAAAGTCATCAACTTCAGCGGAAAATGTATATTGATCCTTTAATCGGCGTCTTCTGTTTTGTGAAGAGGAAACAGTCAGCGGGGGCCGGTCAATACGGTAATTAAGGCATGATAACGTTTTGTTTTTTGGCCAAAAACTGACGCACAAGCATCGCAGTGTGAGCTGCTGCGTTATCATGGTACAAAATCCATGATTGTTTTTTCCACAATTCTGTACGTTTATGTCGACTTGCTTCGCGCAAATGGCGCATAGCTTCTAGGCAGTATTCCTTATTGATCTTGTGGCAAGAATTAATGGTGCGCCACGCCATTGCAGTCGAAGAAAACAGTGAGCAAAACCTTCACATTTTAACTAGCTTGACGTGCTTTATTCGGTCTTGGCTCTTCTGGACGTTTCTGTTGGGATGGTTGGTCTGTGGTGTTAATGTAATAGCCATACATCCATGATTCTTCACTAGTTGCGATCTTCTGGAGGAAATCTAGACAGCTCCTGTGCGATATCCATACGACGTTGTTTATGCTCAAAATTGAGCAATTTTGGAACTATCTACGCTGCCGCAATTTTCATGCCTTAAACATCTGTAAACATTGCTTAGCATGAGCTAAACGATATACCAATATCATAAGGAACCTCTGTGCTAGTGATTCGACAATTATCCAAAATCATTTTCTTCACTTGTTCAATGTTTTCATCTGTTGTTGACGTGCTCGGGCGACCAGGATGAGCATCATCATTGGCATCTTCTCGGCCTTGCTTAAACCGTTTATACCACAAATAAACTTGTGTTATGCTTATAGTAGGCTCGCCAAACGCCACAGTCAACATTTCAAATGTCCTTGCGCATTCAATCTCGTTTGTTACGTACAACTTAATATACAGGCATGTTCTGAGAAACGAAAGGCACTTAAATTTAGCGTTTTCGATTTGAAAACGTCAAATAGGTGTTCTGAAAAACGTATAATGCAAGAAAATGGCTTGCGATTTCAAATCGCCGTCTTCAACTTGCATGTGTATATTGAAGTGAACTGATTGAATTTGCTTAAACTGAGCTTGCAAAAGGCAATAAAATTATTCACGTTTAAAATTAAATACATATGTTTGCTTTTTATTACAATAAACAGTAGAAAGAATTTTACACATTTTCAATTAAAAAACTAAATTAAAATATTTTTCTATTTGTTGTCATTTTCTTTTTCGTTTTACACAAGGCAGCTTTAATAGGTAGTGGCAGAATTACAATATATACAACACCAACAAACATCAACATGGTCAAAATTTTGACAACTATTCGTAAATTCTACCAACAAAATACATGTTGATGTTTGTTGGTGTTGTATTTATTGTAACTCTGCCACTACCTATATAAAGCTGCCTTGGTTTTACATAACTGCCACAACGGTTTCTTTGATCAATTTTTTGCTGATATTGCCAACAGACATGTATACCAACATAACAGAAAAAAAATGCAAAAATCGAACATACTGTTAAGAATTTTTATCACATCTGGCCCAGTGTGCAGCTGTTGATCTGCTTATTTTAAATGTACAACACATTCTTACAAACAAGATAAAACTATATAGCGTAATACACAAACAAACAAACATACATGATGTAAAGTACGTAAAATTCCAAGTAAATCAACTACAAAAGATGTTGTTTTTTTTTTATTCTTGTTATTCGTTTTATTACTGTCTGTTGTTGTAACTTGCTTGTTGTTCGCAAGCATGTGTATGAATGTGTATATGCGTGAGAATTATATTTGTACATTTGAGTTTGAATAACTAGAATGATTGTGATAATTGTAGAAGATGATAATGAAGTATAAATAGCAGGCAGGTCGGCGGCAACGAGTCAGTTTATTTTTAAGCTTTGCACAAGACAGCCATAAGTCAAAGTAGGCACGACTAGTGCTTTGGTACACAGTGGTATCAAGTGTAAATAAAGTTGTGAATTATTTGAGTATTATATAACGAACAAGTGTGAGAGTTATTATTTCATTTGCAATTGAAGAATCCGCAAAAGCATTTTCTGAGGCAAAAACGTAACAATATGTAACTCACGAAATTTGAAAATAACGGTTATTTTTTCATCAGACCTCATATATAGCCTAAATGAAAATGTCACATTTGAAAAAACAATCGTTTAAATTTTCTTAACGCCTCAAAAAAATTTGCCAATAAAATTGGTACACATATATTTTTATAACCTTGAAATAAATATTTTCATTATGTTAATGTTTCTTTTTGCCGTATTATGATAATTATTACTTTATATCTAAGAATTTCATGAACTAACATCATTATAAATTAAAATAGCATATTTACTAGAATTTTTTAATATATACTATATTTACATTTACTTGACTATTATGAAGGGCATTTTAGAGTCGGTTCAGCCGAATATTTTACACTCTGACTTATTTAATTTCAATTGACAAATTGCACGCATTTACATTAAATGGTTAAAAATACGCAGAAGTTTCATAGTAGTATGGCTCAATTACACAAATAGTAAATTTAAACGATTTCATGAAAACCTTTAATATGTTAATTAATTTGCAACAAAATTATAATAAAAGAAAACACAAGCCGTCTGTTATAAGTACTCACATACTTACATGCGTATATATACGAGTCTCGTATTTGATGACAACATTGGAAGTAGATTAAATGATAAAATTAATGGTTTAAAGTCACAACCCCCTTATTATCTGTAGCAACTTAATTGAACATGGATGGAATTGTTGACTGTGTGCGGTTGATTGTATTCTGAAGTGGTGAATGCCGTTATTTTGCCACATCCTTTCAAAGGAAACAAAACGGGTGGAAAAAAGTAAATTATTTGTAAATGAATAGAAACGAAACGCCAACCACTGTCAGGGACACCTTTAACGACAACATTCAGTGTCAAATGAAAACGTTTTAGACAAAGACAAATTGCAAAAAATTAAACAAATAAAGTTATGAATGATTAGTTGGGCTCAGAAGGAAAAAAAAAAAGAATTTAATTTATCACGAACGACGAATCATGAGTGTATGGCTATCACATTAAAACCAAAGCCCAATCATCCTAATGGCAGCATCCAGAAGAGCCAATATCGAAAAAAGCACGTCAAGTTCGGTCAAATTTTGCTCACAGTTTTCTTCGACTGCAATGGCATGGTGATCATGAGCTCTTGCTACAAGGTCCTACGGTCAGCAAGGAATACTACCTTGAAAATATGCGCCATTTGCGCCGAGAAGTTCGTCAGACACGCACAGAGTTGTGGAAAACCAATCATGGATTTTGCACCATGATAACGCACCAGCTCATACATCGATGATTATGCGTTAGTTTGTGGCCAAAAACAAAACAATTATCATGCCTCAACCACTGTATTCACCGGACTTGGCCCCTGCTGAGTTTATCCTCTTCCCAAAACTGAAGGCATCGATGAAAGGAAAGCGTTTTGCTACGATTGAGGAGATTAAATAAAAATTGAAACAGGAGCTGTTGCCGACACCAAAAAACACATATCAGAAGTATTTCGGGGATCGGAAAAAACGCTGGCATAAATGTATTATATCGGGTGGTTAAATTTCAAGGGCCAATGTTGAATGTGAACCACACCTAAACGCCAAGTTTTTTTCCGAATTTTATTTGACATTTCTCTATTTCAGACTTACTCAATTTGAATCATGGAGAGATACACAATCCAACAACGTGTTAAACTTATCCAGACTTATTATGAAAATGATGATCAATTTTCGAAGAAAATCATCTTCAGGGATGAGGCACATTTTCACCTCAGTGGATTCGTCAATAAACAGAATTACCGCATTTGGGCGAATAAGAATCCAAGAGTGACTGTCGAAAATCCAATGCACCCACAAAGAGTGACTGTTTGGTGCGGTTTATGTACTGGCGGCATCATCGGGGCGTATTTTTTTTCCAAAATTAGGCCGGTCAGGCAGTTACTGTGAATGGTGTTCGCTATCGTGAGATGATAGCGAACTTTTTTTGGCCCGAATTGCAAGATATGGATGTGGACGACATGTGGTTTCAGCAGGACGGCGCCACTTGCCACACAGCTAACGAAACAATTGCTCTTTTGCGCAACAAATTCAATGGCCGTGTTATCTCACGTAATGGCGATGACAATTGGCCGCCAAGATCATGAGATTTGACACCGTTGGACTTTTTTCTTTGGGGTTATTTGAAAGAAAAGGTGTACGTCGATAAGCCAGCAACAATTCAACAGCTATAGGATGAGATAATTCGGCACATTAACGGCATAGAACCTCCATTATGCCTCAGGGTCATGGAAAATTTGGACCATCGGATGGAGGTGTGCCGCCATGGTCGCGGCGCCCATTTGGCCGATATTTTGTTCCATACATAATTGAGTAATACTAATATATCATAATAAGATAAAATTACAATAATTTCCTAAATAGTTTGTGTTTTATTCAAAATCAACATCGGCCCTTGAAATTTAACCACCCTTTATCTAAGGGGGCGTACTTTAAAGGGGACAAGATAGCTAGTTGTTGATGAATAAACTAATACTTTTCGAAAAAATAGAAAATAACGGTTATATTTTAGTCAGCCCTCTTACATATTTATTTGTGTTATTATATTTCTTTAATGTTTCATAGAAATATTTATACATATGAGTATATAGATATGTATATAAATACATATGCATTTTTTAAGGCATATGATACACAGTTTCGTACTATGTGATTAGGAATAGAAATGGCCACGAGTGGATCAAATGATGCAGATGTACTAGTCGGAAATCCTAGTACTTTAATAAATGACTCTAATGCGCTTATGCACTTATTTTTCAAAATCTTCAAGATAAAAAAAAAAAAAACAACGAACGCATTACTAGTAGAATACTACACAAATATTAATATATTCGAATGCTACTTACATTCATTCGAATGATAATATTATTTGAAATTTTTCCTTCTTATATTCGTTTTATTTGAGTGTGGTTGTATATGTTAGTAACCAAATGTTTTTGTATCTTGTTGCTGACCAATAGAATGAAATCGCCACCTTAAATGGGCTCTGTAAATTATTTATTTTACCGTCCACCATGTACTCGTGCGTGTACATACATATTATTATGTACGAGTACATTTGTTAAAGTACATGATCATCAATCTTTACAAATTGGCAGTATACAACCATAAATTTCTTTCTTTCATGCATTCAATGGAGTGGTGAATGGTGAAGAATTACATTTAAGTACGTGACCGTTTAGAGTTGATAGTGTTGTGATGCTCTGCTGCCGTCGTTGCGTCCTTGTTGATGGCATTTAGAAGATATTTAAAAACACTTTAAGCTTTTCCTTGTGATTTTCATATCGCGTGGTTGTGTTAATGACATTGAAGGAAATCTTTTAAGTGCATGACGATACAAACAAATAAACTTTCAATTAAATTATTCTCGATTTGTATTTAAAGTTCAGTTATTTTTTTATAAAAGAGTTTAATATATTGTTTTGATTATTTTTGAGGTTCATAACTTTGAGTTGGCAACACGTCTTTATTTTATAACCCATTTAAGAGCTGATAGTTGCTTTTTATTTGACTAAGATAGATAACAGTTTAAGTTTGAACGGTGAAGATTTCCAGTCCCTGGCTACTGTACTGACACTTAAGAGGCGCCGGTAAAATTATATTCTTAAAATACATAAATACGGTATTCAAAGGGTTGTCATAAGCCTTAAAATATTAGTATGAAAAAATATAAATACATAAATTATTTTAAATTTGAGACAGCTGAGATGTTTACGTTTTCGTTACGATAAACTCCGTTTAAAAGGTCTTATTACGAGTACTTTTTGATCTTTTTGTTCGAAGCATAAAATAAAATATGACATTATGCGTGATATGACACCGTTTGAATCCCACAAAAGTTTTTGGCGACTATTGCGTCTTGCATTTTGGAGGAAAGTATCTGAGTTCTCGGTGAGAGGTGTATTTTTACTACGCTTATATTAGGTTCACTCTTGCAACGCCTGGCGTGTGAGCGATTGTTCCTTATCTAGCTATATAAGTACATACAATGTATATTTTAGAGGAATTTGATATTTCGATATACAAAAGAGTGTTTACCGCTTTAGTGTAAAATTAGAAGTTGTCATATCGCTTTCGGGAAAGTGAGGAATTTTTGGCGATTCCTGAAGTCGATTTTGGAATTCCCAAAAACCTCGAAATCGGTTCGCCAACCGGTTCGGAACCAATTTTCCATATTCGGTGCGCATTTTCGCCATGAAATTAAGTACCTACCAAATTCTTGTGCGACTAAAAAAATTTTCTGTACTTAAGAAATAATTACGATGATGCGAGAGCTGCTCTCTAGTCCAGAGCTGCTTGACAACTGAACTCGTATATTATTTTATATATTTCTAACAGCCATGTTCCAAGAAACGTGCGCTCTGAAACCGCTAGGCGTTCTGAAAAACGCTTAATTGAATTTTAGGTGTTCTAAGGCTGGCGGTTTTACTGGCGTTTCGGAATTTTTTTCCGAAAAAATACAACATGTGTTTTATATACGTATATATATATATATATATATATATATATATATATATATATATATATATATATATATATATATATATATATATATATATATATATATATATATATATATATATATATATATATATATATATATATATATATATATATATATATATATGTATATATTTATGTGGTAGTTATATAAAAAAAAAATGAGAAATATAAGAAATTTTAAATTAAGTTTTTTAATTGAAAATATGAATTTTACATATAAGAATTTTACATACATAGAATTATACATAAAAGAAGAAAAAAAAAACATATTAAATATCAATTGTGTATAATTTTATTGCCTTTTGTAAGTTTAGTTTTAGCAAATTCAATCAGTTCACTTCAATATACACATGCGAGTTGAAGTCAGCAATTTTAGGCGATATGCGTTTCTCAGAACACTTATTTGGCGTTTTCAAATCGAAAGCGCTAAATCTAAGCGGTTTGCGTTTCTCAGAACATGCCTGTATATTTTGCTTTGTTTCTATTTTCTATATTTTGTATCTAGACACTCTATACTTATAACGGGAGTCCGCCGGGAAGGTATACTACTTTGTTTTGCCGCCAATTTGGTAAACGTTAGTCTTGGCAGTTCATATTTGGCAGTCGTGATGTAAACACATGGCAAATTTTTTATAGAAAAATACTCGTTAAACCAACGTGTTTTAATCGTTAAAATATTTTATCAAAATCAATCATCAATTACTGTGACGAAGAGAAAGGTGTGTGGAATTTTTGAGAGAAACAACGTGCCAACAAAACGTACTATTTATCATGTAGTGAATGATGTCGAAGAAAGGTAGTCTGGTTTTAGGGCCAAGTAGGGACCACAACATGCTGCAAGATTGGCTGAAAACATTACTGCTACTCAGGAAAGTGTTCAAAACAATACACCAATCTCAGTTCAACGCCGTGGTCATAAGCTTGGTTGTCAAAGAACAACCAGGATTTACATATGTTTACATTTAAGGTTCAGTTGACACAAGAGCTTCCTCCACAAGACCATTTACGTCGCCGTACTTATGCCAGGATATTACAGCTCGCTCATGTCCACCCCGATTTTCAGGAAATAATCAGTATGAGAGGGGCGAAGCACATTTGCATTTAAATGGATATGTGAATACACAGAATAATCGCTTCCAGACAATAGAAAACCCTCAAATTAATCACCAGTCATCTTTGGAGCTATTAAAAGTGGCAGTCGTCTTACTTCTTTGTATCAGGTGAAAGGTATCAACAATACGGGGTCACATTACAACGGAACTATTGCGAGACATCTTTCCACAACAAGTCATTTCAAGACTTTCACCAACGATTGAGCAGCTCAAACAAAATATTCGTAAGGAAATTAATGAAATACTGCGTAAAATATGTGAGAATGTAAGAGCCCCAAAGGGCTCTGCTTTGTAAGGCGGACATTTATCTGACATTGTATTCCATACATAATTGCCGACATTAAACGAAACATTTATCAATACAAGATATATTCTCTTTCCTTTAAGTAAAAACTATAAACAAACAAAGTGGTATACCTTCCGGGCGAATAACCTGTATATGTACATATGTATGCATTTACTTACGTACATATGTAAATACTTACATATCTATGTAATTATATTCTTATTTAAGCAACTGCCTATTTGTTTATTTCCTATTCAGATTATATTAATTTATTTCCTTTACAATAAACAATATTCCTAACAGTTTGTTTTTAGACATGTAAACTTTATACTTGTATATAAATTATTTAATAAAATATTGTTACACGCAATGGCATACAAACATACGAGGGTGATTAGGCAATGATTTTTCGTTTTTAAGAGCTATTGAATTTTAAAGTTGTTATGTGCTGAACTTTAGCAATTCATTAATTATGTCAGCAAATTTCAAGCCAATAATTTGCATATTATTAGAACTTTATAAAGGGTGTTTTATATGGAGGTAAATGGAGTAAAACGAAAGTGAATCTTCTAAATTGACATGAAATTTACTTAAGCAATATTATCCTAATCATATAAAACGCTCACACTACCATCATTCGGGGAATAAAAACCCTTTCCTTTTTTATAATTGATAGTTGGTTGTTGTGCAACCTGGGTAGCAATAATGCTCGAATTAAATTCGTTGGCGAACGAATTTAATACGAACGAATTTAATTTTTCATATTTCAAAGAATTATTGTTTTTAGTTCGCGAATTTTATCCATAAAATTCGTGAGCGAATTTAAAAAGCAAAGAAGGGAATCTAAACATAAAATTCCGGAGAGAATTGTTTAATTCGTGAGAAAATTAAATAACTAAATTCGCGAATTATTCCCAAAGAAATAAAAAAGCAATGTTGTCAATTCGGTGCGTTTCGCACTGTTTTTGGTGTTTTTTGAAACTTCTTGTGCGGAAAAATTCTATTTAATTCATTTATTTTAAATTTCGGTGGCGAAAAAATTATCAAATCATACTTTGGTTCAAAAATGTGTTAAAATTATCATTTTGGCAACCTTCAAAACAAAAACAACTCTCATCAAGCTCAGTTAAATATTTTAAAGAATTTTTTCTTTCTTTGTTCCCTGCAGAAATTATTGGAGTACATGATCCGTTTTAAATAAAAAGGAGTAACAACATAGTCCGATGTAATGCAAACATGGACCATCATAACTAAAAAAAAGATATTTTACAATACTCGAAACACATTATTAAAAAAATACAATGGTAATACTGTTATGCCATGTTTTGTTTATGCCGTTTTCTTTTCTGAAAAAATTTTGCATTTATGCTGCACTTTTTTTCTTAAAATTCAAGTTTTAAAATTTAAGTTTTATTGAGATGAAAAGAAGATGTCGCAATAACTATAAATGTTGGAAAAAAAGTTGAGAAAACTGTATACTTCTGTATTTTTTGGCAAAACAATATTGAAAATGTTACACTTTTTCTAGAAAAGAAAACGCTATTAGTGTGTTTTCTGACATGCCGAACGATTTTTTTTATTATTATTAATAAATAAAATAGTATTTTTTAATTTCATCTTTAACCATTTAAGAAAGGCAACAACATCGCTAACGCCTTAGCAATAAAGGGACAGTCCTAGAGATAGGGATGTAGATCGCTTTTGCGGAGAAACCTTAGCAGCGTGTTGAAAAATAATGAAACTCCATACACTGAAACGTGACCAAGAAAACTGGTTCAAAGAGCCTATATGCCTTATATCAAGGAACCTGTGGCCGCACGTTAACTCTAAGAGAACGTGGGAGCTATTAAAACTGCCCAGATCTCAAATAAGAATGACTGTAGCAGTCATCACTAGAACCATGCCAGGAGACTAGGCCTACCCAAGACAAGGAGGAGGAGGAAACGACCCTTTATCTCTTCGCTACATGCCGTACATTGGAGCATTATCGTCTAAGGTACTTAGGCGAGCGGAGCAGTCTTTCATGTCTGGTCTCGGTCAAACCGACCGCGCTGGCCTCTTTCATAACAAGCAGCGGATGGCTAGTACAGCAACACGTAACGCAATACTAAGACGTTCCCGCCTTTCCTTCTTTTCCATCCCCGCCCATTTACCTCCTCTACTCATAATATACTTCTCATAGTGTCTATTTTGCTCTTTTTCACTTCACTGCCCCACTTTTCAGGCAATCACAAAGAGAACGCTTTCAGCACACAACTGAGCTGGAAAACCTACTCTATTTCGTGGGATCCAGCGGCCTGCCTATCTAACCTAAATGGTCTAATAAATTTGTATAAAAATCACTCAAAAAAAAAAAAAAAAAAAAAAATTAGAAACTTTCATACAAATTTTCTAGAGCATCTGCTCGTCTGTGTTCTATGAACAACACATTAATCGTTCAACAGGATTACAACACATCTTATGAGTAACTTTCATACAAATTTTCTAGACGAATTGCTCGTCTGTGTTCTATGAACAACACATTAATCCTTCAACAGGATTACAACAAATCTTATTAGTTGTATATGTGATTCTTAGGGACTTCTCTTGAAACAGCTGCTTAAAATGGAATAAATTGCGTTTTCCTTTTATAAAACAGCTTCGGCTAAACTCGATAAAAGAAATTTCATTTTACGATGCCCAAATGAAATATTTATTACAATATTTCAACAATAGAAATAACGTTCATTTGAGACATGTTTTTATTCATTTGAACAGGCTGCCAACTATTAAAAAAAATCTATTCATTGGGATCCAATTTGATGCCACTCTGTTGACAGTTTAGTTGGTAGAACAAATAACATACAGCCGTTTCAATTTCAAAATTTGAAACCTTATTAAAGGTTTACTAAATGTTTTATAAGCTAATTATTATTTGTTAGCAGTATGTCATCAAATTAAATTAGTGAACAGTTTGTTGATATATCTTTAAACTAGTTTCATGAATATGAAATGAAGTGTAGAACTACAAAATAAATGGTTCAGTGTATAATTTGCCAAATTATATACTCTCTATATATGTACGAGTATACAAACCAAGCTAGTCATTGAAATATACAGACACACACGCACACACACACACACACATTATTTATGCACATTAATCAAACGAATCATAGAAAACTAGAAAATAAAAATTTAAATTTCATTAAAATAAATAAGTTAGTTTGTAAACAAAGTTTTCATGAAAAACTACGAAACTCCTTTTTTTTTATTGAAATACAGTTTTCGATATTTTTTCCTCAAAGAAATTCAATTAAAAAAACAAATTAAAGAGAAAAATTAAAAATGTCCAGTTTTAAGCAACTGAGTTTATTATTCACTATATTAGCATCTTTTTTTTAACTTAGACCGGTATTCAGGGGATGACCCCTACACGTGCAGTACATTGTACCGAAACTAGGAAAATAGGTTGTGCGGAGGGGGAAAGAGTCGGTAGTGTTTGTGAGCATTTGACTTGAACTTTTTAAACTTGATACAGATCAAAAACTTATAAGTAGCTTGTTCTTTGTTTCCCAGCTGTCTATATGTCGATATTTCATAGGGGCTACCCTAATCATCAGTAGAGTTGAAAACTTTTGGGATACACCGAAAAGAATTCCTTCATTAATATAATGAATATTGACATTAGTCTAATGAAAATTTTCATTATTTTTCGGCCAATGATGACCTTGATTGGACTAATGAATCCTGTTTCATTAAAAATTATGTAATCAATATATTCGTTAGATTAATGATAACTTCATTAAGTTAATGAAGCATGAATCATAATATTTATGAATAGCTTACATTAAAGCAATGAAAATATTCATTAAGTTAACGACTGAATTTCATTAGTTTTATGAATTTGGTACTTTTACATTAAGTAAAGCTTTAATTCCTTTAATAAATCTTCTTCATCATTGAAATTTTATTTTATTAAAAAATTTTTTACACAGTAATTAATGTATAAAATAATTTACTTTATCATTTAGTTAGTAGTTGAAATATATTTATCATCTCACTTTTACTAAATCTCTAAAATTTTGCACCCAGCCTTCAAAAGTTTTTTATTACAAATCCAATGAAATTTTCTAATGAAATTATGAAACCTAATGAATCAATTTGAATGAATATTTTCATTAATGCTATGAATCTTCATTGATGGAACGTAATTTTTCATTCCGTTAATGAAAATTATCTAATGAATTGGGTTCATTAGAAATATGAAGCAAATATTTTTCAGTGTATAAAGTTTAATTTTTGACAATATCCTTCAAAAATTTCCAAGTCTATTGATGATAAGGGTAGCTCCTATGAAATGTCGACATATAGACAGTTAGGAAACAAAATGCAAGCTATTTATAATTTTTGGATTTTTAATTACCAGTCTTCAAAATTTCTTGGCCTCTCAAAACTTGTAAATTTAATACATATGTACATAGAAAAAGAACATTTGTTTTTGAGGGTAAAAATTTATACCGAAACTAATAATAACCTTAAAATCCCACACTCACTATCAAAATAATCATCAAACATTATGCTAGTATAAGTGAACAATTATTTATGTGTTTCTTTCAGAGAAACCGATTCTATGGGGCATATTCTCTGATGACCGTCCCCGCTTTCTGGGGTATAGAAGCTTAGGTGGTCTCCAAATAAACTTGGTTACTAATGCTCTGGAAAAAGAATATGGTTATGTTGAAATGTTCAACAAAGTTTAATTGGTAGAACGAGGATCAGCATGTCTCTGGGATGTTCTGTCTTACAGAACAGCTTGACGCTGATTATATTAGTTGCTGCTGCTAGTTTGGTATTCCAAACTAGGGCATTCTATTTTTCGGGTAAAGCGGGGAAGGAGTCCCTCGTTTGTTGTAGCAAATAAAACTCTAGGAAGCCGCATGACTTATGTTTTGTTGGCTTCCGAAACCCCTACCAAGGGTATAAATTGCCAGAGCAAAAACCAGCATGGCCCCGGATGGTTCTGATTGCAGTTCAACCCGGCCGGAATGTTCTGGATGTGGTTTAAACCTAAAAACGCAGGAAGAGGAGTTATTATCCCTGATAAAGGCAACAGACGGGGGTCTGTTGCCTTTACAACAGATACCTGTAATATAAGGAACCAGTAGTGCCAGTAGTGTGGCAGGTAAGTTGATTGACAACAGCATCTCGGGGAGTTGTTAGCCCCTGAAAAACTCCATTGCGCCACAGTTATAAGGGAAACTAAATCCCCTTCCTGAGATTTTAGATTTAAACCACAGCCAGAATATTTCCACCAAATAAAGCACCTTAACTATGATCAGCACCGATTGATCTGCAAGGCAGAATCTCCCGGGGCCTTGCTGATCCCGGTTCTGCCAATTGCAACCCTTGGTGAGGTTTCACAAGTCCAATACAATATACATCATGCGGCTTCCTAGAGTTTTATTTCCGAAAACAAACGAGGGACTTCGCCTTCTCTATGCTCCAAAAAGCAGAGTGCCCTGGATTGGTGTACGCCTAGGCAAAACCTTCAAGGCAGGTGCTAATGTAAATCAATGACAAAATCTGTAGCTAAGATGTAGAGGGTTCACCGTTATCCGAGCCGTTTAGGGCTCTATTAGTAGTAGTCTTTGGGCTACGAAGTCTAGCTAGAGACTTAAATCTGATACCACGAGAACTGGGAGCACCAAAAACTTGTTCCTGCCTTGCTTTTGTGCGGGCATTCGTGGAGTATCGTAGTGGTTGCAGTTTAGACACAAATCGTGGGTAGAGTTTATTAAGGATAATATGGATAGAAGTATGCGCTGAAGTCGTCACGAGCCTTTGAACCATATTTTGTTTCCTACATAATTATCATAGATCCTTGCATTATACTAAAAAAATATTGAAATATTTCTCTGCAAACTTTTTACAATTAATATCGTGCATTTTCGGTTGGAGCTTCCTCATGTAAGCGAAAGTAATTGAAGTAATGGATTATCAATTTATGCCGTTTTTTCCCTAAAAAATTTAATTAGAAATGTAAAATGTTTTCCCAACTTGTCGTTTTATGTAAATTGTTACTTGATTCTTATCTTAATTAATTACGCTCTTTATTAAACAACGTTTACAATAATTTAAATGTTTTAACAGCATTTTTTATTTTATTTTTTTTTTTTTTTGCTTGAAAACATTGAAAATGTTTGACCAGACAAACGCTGCAGGTGATAAATTAAAAAAAAAAAAAAAAAAAACTAATAAAAGTGTTACAAACTAACATAATAATAATAAAAATATTAAGAAAAGCAGTTAAAGATGCAACACTATGGGGTAAAAGCACACAAATTGCAGACCTAGCATAATTATGATTATTACAATACAATAATAAAAAGAAAGCAGACTGTCTTATTAAAACTTTTTAGCAGATGCGAGGTCTGATCAAAAACTAACTGTTGTTTTTAATTTTTTCAAAATTTATTTATTTATTCACCTATAACTATTTTGACCCCTTCAAAGTAATCCCCCCAGATATAAAACACTCATTATGCCAGCGTTTTTTCCAATCCCCGAAAGAGTTTTGAAACGCGCTTTTTGGTATCGCCAACAGCTCCTGTTTCGATGTTTTTTTTATCTCCTCAATCAACAAACCTGTGACCGCATATTAACTCTAAGAGAACGTGGAAGCTATTAAAACTGCCCAGATCTCAACTAAGAGTGACTGTAACAGTCATCACTGGACATTGCCTGCTTGGGAACCATGCCAGGAGACTAGACCTACCCTATAACGATTTCTGGGTAAGGTGCCAAAACGAGGAGAAAGAGGAGGAGACGATCCTTCATCTCCTCGGCACATACCCGCCATAGGAGCATCATCGTCTAAGATACTTAGGCGAGCGGAGCTTCAACAGCCTATCTTATCTGGTTTCGGTCAAACCGACCGCACTAGCCTCTTTCATAAGAAGCAACGCATGGCTAGTATAGCAGCATGTAACGCTACACTAAGAGGTTCCCGCCTTTCCTTTCCATCCCCGCCTATTCTTTCCCCTCACACTATATTCCTATAAGTTCTGCTCTTCACTCCACTACTCGTATTTTACTTTTCAGGCAACCACAAATGGAACGACCACAGGACCCAAGTGAGATGGACAACCTAGACTACTCCGGGGTATCCAGCGGCCTGCCTACCTAACCTAACTTTTATCTCCTCAATCATAGTAAAACGCTTTCCTTTCATCGGTGTCTTCTGTTTTGGTAAGAGGAAAATGTCAGTGGGGGTCAAGTCTGGTAAATACGGGGAGACATGATAATGGTTTTGTTTTTCGTCTATGTGTGAGTTGGTGCGTTTGTTCCACAATTCTGTGCGTTTCTGACGAATTGCTTCGCGCAAACGGCGCATAACTTTAAGATTGTATTCCTTATTCACCATACGACCTTGTGGCAAGAGTTCATAATGCACCACACTATTGCAGGCGAAGAAAGCAGTGAGCAAAACCTTCACATGTGACCGAACATGACGTGTTTTTTCGGTCTTGGCTCTTCAGGACGCTTACAATTTTCATATCGAATTGAATCCAAATTATAGCTGGTCTGATATTAGGGTGTCATCCTATTGTTGATATTTTGTCGTTGCATTGACTTCATTTAGTGATTTCTTCGATAGTAGAATGTGATTGCATCGATCACATGATCACTTTAAACGTATTCCGGTAAAGCATTCCCATGATGTCAGTATGATATTTCATTGATGGAATAATTTTTGTAATTGCCGCTAATGATAATTAGAGCAACCGATGTAATTAATGGCTGGCATCACAACAAGGAAAAATGTGATGGGATCAGAATTTTTTTTTTTTTTTTTTTAACTTTATTATTTTATTTACTGAATCTACATAAAAAATGTAATGACAATAAGTATTCAAAACTTAATACTAAAAAAATTTGTAATAAAAGTCCTGCCAGGGCTGGACAAAAATTTATTTTTATGCTAATATTATTTCAGGGGCCAAATCACCGCATACGATATCGAGCAAAATTATCGAAATTTTTCATTTTGGTATCACGGCATACGATATTGAATAAACTGTATTGCAATAATATAAAAAGGATTTATTTTTTGTATTCCTACTTTTAGGAAACGTATGGTCTTCAATCTATTACATTTTGTTTAAATTACGATCCAATATGCATCGTTTGCCATAATTTAGATGTATCGTAATGTTATTCGATACGATAGTTAATTCGATATCGTATGCGGTGATTAGACCCCAGAATTCAGTCATCTGTTTAGAGCTCTAATGGTAGCCAAAGTGTCCCTCCTTCTCAGACGGGTATGACCACCAAAGTTAATGATATTAGCTGCAAGTGGATTTGGATGGATTTCAAGTTTGTTAATATATCTTGTCGCGTATTTCACAAATTCAGATTTCACAAAAGGTACGTTCAGATCTGCGTGGATTCGTGAGTTTTTAACGTACCATGGAGCATTTGTAATTCTATGGAGAATTCTATTTTGGATCAGAAATGAGGACATTTGGCATGTAATGGTTGACATCACAGTAAGGAAAATGGTAATGGGTTCAGAAATGAGGCATTGCATTGATGTTAAAATACAGCACAGCTATGACGAGTTTTCTATGAGTGTACTAAGTAGTGCTGCCAACTCTAATATATGAACTTCGAAACCCTCAATTTATAATCGTATACATAAGTATATTATTTTAATTGGGATAATAAAAAACTCCGGAAATAATAGAGTACTTGTCAAATAACTATTTTTAACCAAATAAATGCCTGCAGCTTTTTCCCCTTCTTAGTCATGCGCCACAACATTGTGCACAAACGTGGTCAAAATATTAAACGTTTTTTTTTTTGTGAGTTTTTATAAAATGTACAAAAAAGTAATCGCCGTCAAGCCCATAAATGACAACTGATAACAGTTTTAGTTGGAAACTAAACGCGTAACGATGAACGTAACGAAAGACCAGATTATAATTTTTTTTTTAAGTTTTAAGTCATAAAACAAAATAAGCAATTTGGCAGAAAGAAAATATACAAAAAATTCCAATTAAATAAAAAATTATCTTGGAATTAAAAACAAGAAAAACAAAACGAAGTGTAAATTAAATTATTGTAGCGAATGCTATTTAAATATAAATAAAAACAACTTTAACAAGTTATTTTAAACATGTTCAAATATAAAATTAATTAACGAAGTGAAGCGTTAAATTTCGTTACACGCATGCGCGAACTTAACATGAAAGGTTTACATGTGCAAACATATGTACAAACGACAAAATTTCAGTAAAAGATCATAAAATTAAATTAAGATTTTCAAAATTCAAATTTGAAACTGTTGTCTTCAGAAACTCGGCTTATTCCAAAAAAAACTTCAAGAAAACAAACCAACTGATCTATTTCATACGTGTATGATTGGGTTTCGCAAAACTTCTAATTCTCTTGCATAAATTCTTAAACTAAGGGGTGATTTTTTCAGAGTGAGTCCACTTTACTTGATTATGTACAGGCTTCCACCAGGTAATTTCTGGCAAATTTTTGAAGTACTAATATTTTAATAAAATAGTGATTGTGTTTTCATTGATATTGATTTTTCGTTCAAAATTCGATTCTCTGTCGAACCACGTTTTTGCTTGAATGGGTACATAAATAAGCATAATTGTTGCATTTGCCGAAACACAATTACATCCGCAACAAATTTTTTGTTTGTTGCGCTATATAAGCTGGCAGAGCCATTATCCCGTCTGTCTTGCAAAAAGATGATGGCCGGAGTGTTACTGTCAATGGTAATTGTTATATAATGTTGGTTATAGAAACTTTTTCTACACAGTAAGAAAAAGCTCGTGATGAAATTTTTTCTACTTGCTTTTAATACAAGTTGTAGTAAAAAATTTAAGTACAGGTAATGCACAAGATCATACAGGTCGCAACTTTTGCCATAAGTTTGCAGCCATATGGATAAACTTATTATTGAAGAGCTCAGCTTCCTCCTGCATGTAAATTCCCAGACAGCCAATGAAAGACAAGGCTTAATAAGTTGTTGGGCCAAAGCTCATTAAAACATCAGTCCTGTAACCAACTCACCAGCCTAACCATCTCTACTGGATCCTTACACATCAGGTACCTATTGCACGTCTGGGTTATTAGTCCCCGAAACTATATGTCCTATAGTTACTAGGGGCACTAACGTTCCGCAACTCCAGCAAAATATAAGTAATGCGGCTACCTAGAGTTTTATTTGCTACAACAAACTCCTACTTTTCTATGCCCTAGAAAGCAGAGTGTCCTGATTGGCCATACACCATGGCAAAATCTGTTTGTGTGTATGTAGGTGAAGGGGAGGGGGGGGGGGGGGCATCCATATGTCACACCTTGTGTGACATATGGATGCATTTGTTTGTTGAAATATGGATTTTCAGAATCCCAAAAGCGGCCATTTTGACAATTAATGAAGCCATCCTATTTTTTAAAAATTAATTTTAAGTTGAAAGTAATAATTTTAACCACAAAACTTCTTTTCAACAATAAATAGATCATATTATAACACTATTTATCCTTTTTTGAAAATCCATTTTGACAAATAAGATGTCATGGATTTGATGTCACCACAGTTGTAGCATTGATGATACTCAATATATAACAAAATTCTCTGATGAATTTTGTCATTGAGATTAATGTTAATATGTAATGTATATAACATTGATTGATGACACAGCGTCATCAATATGAAAATGATTTTTTCTATGAGTGCAAGATGAACCATAAATGTATCATCAGGTTATTGATGTTAATTGTCACATTACTGATGACTATTTACATAATATTGATGTCTCAATTCTAATGACACAGCGTCATCAATATGAAGATGCTTTTTTCTATGAGTGTAAGATGAACCATAAATGTATCATCAGGTTATTGATGTTAATTTTCACATTACTGATGACTCTTTACATAATATTGATGTCACAATTCTAATGACACAGCGTCATCAATATGAAGATGCTTTTTTCTATGAGTGTAAGATGAACCATAAATGTGTCATCAGGTTATTGATGTTAATTTTCACATTACTGATGACTATTTACATAATATTGATGTCACAGTTCTAATGAAACAGCGTCATTAATATGAAGATGCTTTTTGCTACGAGTGTATGATGAATTATAAATGTATCATCGGGTTATTGACGTTAATTTTCACATTAATGACGACTATTTACATAATATTGATGTCACAATTCTAATGACACAGCGTCATCAATATGAAGATGCTTTTTTCTATGAGTGTAAGATGAACCATAAATGTATCATCAGGTTATTGATATTCATTTTCACATTACTGATGACTATTTACATAATATTGATGTCACAGTTCTAATGACACAGCGTCATCAATATGAAAATGATTTTTTCTATGAGTGCAAGATGAACCATAAATGTATCATCAGGTTATTGATGTTAATTTTCACATTACTGATGACTATTTACATAATATTGATGTCACAATTCTAATGACACAGCGTCATCAATATGAAGATGCTTTTTCCTATGAGTGTAAGATGAACCATAAATGTATCATCAGGTTATTGACGTTACCTTTCACATTACTGATGATTATTTAGATAATATTGATGTCACAATTCTATTGACACAGCGTCATCAATGTGAAGATGCTTTTGTCTACGAGTGTATGATGAATTATAAATGTATCATCGGGTTATTGACGCTAATTTTCACATTAATTATGACTATTTACATAATATTGAGGTCACAATTCCAATGACACAGCGTCATCTATATGAAGATGCTTTTTTCTATAAGTGTATGTTGAATTATAGAAGTATCATCAGTTTATTGACGTTACCTTTCACATTACTATTTAGATAATATTGATGTCACAATTCTAATGAATTAAAATGTACGAGAATTTCAGAATGAAACGATTTGATTTTCCGTATTTAATCCAATAATAATTTTTATTTTATTTAAACAACAAATCTATAAAAAATTACAATTCAATTTATATTGGAGATGACTTCTACTTTAATGACACAGCGTCATCAATATGAAGATGCTTTTTTCTATGAGTGTAAGATGAATCATAAATGTATAATTCGATTTTTTACAATAAAGCCCCGAATTTTGGAAAATAAACGTTGAAAACGAAGTTGAGCAACTATTATTAAAAGTTTTCTTACTTTAGAAACGATACCTACTGAATGCTGATCGCGTGCTCTATTTACCCAGATCTGAATAAAACTTTTTTAATGTCTGGCTGGCAACAGATATGGGTCAAAATAAATATTCATATAGACTTTCTTGCTTACAGAAAACTTTCTGAAATAAAATATGAATGACTACCAATATATAAAAAAAGAAACTTCTTCTAAAGCGTTTGCTGCATGACGTACACGAATACAGAGAATGGAGACTAATTTTTTTTAATATTTCCCAGAATTCAATAAACACTAAAAATGACCGTATTATATTTTATTAATGTCCATGAATTTTAAAATAAACGAATTGGAAATAAATCTAAAATGAAAACCGACTTTAAAAGCAACAAAAAAAAATATTTGAATGCAACTCTAACAGAATTTTAATTAATTGTTTGCTAATCATATAAATAAATATGTTTCAGTTGGTCACCTCTTTTTGGGGCGATGAGTGCGTGAGTGTGATGTGACTACTAACGATCGAAGACAGAATAAAGAAATTCTCAATGCAGTAGTAATAAAAAAGAAAATATTTATAAAAGAAATGCATTTAATAGTTAACAAATATCGGTATTTTAAATATTTCATCGAAATTAATTTCCAAGAAAACAAAAAAAAGTAAAGAAAACGTGAACATTTACAAAAGCCAAGTTTATGTTGAACAATAATGAAAACAAATTAATTGAAAGCTCAGTTGTATTGGATACCTTGAATAAAGTGCTTGTCATCGTTTTCAACTTAGAAATAATATTGTTTTTTTATTAATAAATAAAAAATTTACATAAAAATCAATTGAATGCATTAAAAAAAAAAAAAGAGGAAGGAAATTAAAATATGGCAAAAATTAATATAAAAAATTATATATTAAAATAATTAATATTTTATTTAATGGCTGCAAAAAAGGATTAATTTTAAAAGCTGGCAACAGATTTAAATAGTGAAATGTTTCTCTGTAACAAAATATAAAAATTATTATATAGACATTTATTATAATAATAAAATTAAAATAAAAACTTAAATCTTATTCTGTCGCTGCTGCTGCCACTGCTGCTGCCGCTGCAACGTCATCATCATCATCATCATGGTGCAGTCGATTGACATTGCGGCAATAACTGGCCACAATGATTCGGTAAATACTTGTTATTGACAAACTGATCCGGATTTCATTTGGAGTCAATATTTTTAATTAAGTTTTATTAAAATAAATTTTTTTGTAGCATTTAATTCTACACCATATTATGAATAGATAAGTGGGCGGTATAATGAGCATGCCTACCAAAACTACACGCAGAAAAAAATATATGGTTGATATGACAATATTCTAAGGGCAAAATACTATTGTTGAATTGTATGGTCGAAGACAACCACATAATATGGTTTCAATCTAAAATTTATATACAAAACGTAGTACAGCCACGAACCACAATCAAACTATATAACCATGTATTTGATAACCATATATTTGCCCAACCATATATTTTCCTAACCATATAATATTAGCAATCCTACCTATATTATGAAAAACTGGTGAATTATATTGTCACATTCTATCGTAATAGTGTTGAAGTTCAAAAAACTACCCAACAAACACGAAATCAAATATTTGATATAAAATTACTTTATCATTTGATATCACATTTTTGATTTGATGTTCACAAAGTCTCTTTAGCCGGGATTTATTGTTGACCCAATAAACTATAACAATATTCCATACACAGAAAAAATAGATGCCATATTGATAAAAAAAATTGCACTATTTTTTATCAAATTTCCTGTGAAAAAGATTTTTGCCGGATTGATAATTCAAATTATAAAGTAGAAATAGCTTTTTCACTTAAAAGCAAAAATTACTGAGTTGAAAAATTTTTTGTTAATATATAAAATATACTTAAAAAAAAATTGATAAAGAAACAACAGGTCTTCACTGTTATATGACAACCTTTTAAATTTATTTATTGAATAACAATCAATAATTCGGAAAACTTTTTATTAATTGCATTTTATTAAGAGATATTTCCAAAAATTCATTATTAATAATAATGTAATTAAGTCAATGCAAGTTTTATTAAATTGATGGTTTTTTATTAATAACATAACTTGATTGAAAAAAAAATCTCATCTATTTTTTTCTGTGTATGGTAATTAGCGTATATACGAGGGCTAATCGAAAAGTAGCCGGAAACTCAATGATTGTTTTTGCTACGACTCTGTGCGTTTCTGACGGATTGCTTCGCGCAAACGGCGCATAACTTCAAGGTAGTATTCCTTATTGACCGTACGACCTAGTGGCAAGAATTCGTGATGCCGTACATCATTGCAGTCGAAGAAAACAATAGGCAAAACCTTCATATTTGACCGAACTTGACGTGTTTTTTTCTGTCTTGGCTGTTCTGGAAGCTTCCATTGGGATGATTGGGCCTTGGTTTCAATGTCATAGCCATACACCCAAGATTCGTCACCAGCTATGATTTTTTTTTTTTTTTTTGAGCAAATCTGGATCGTCGTTGATGATGTTCAACAGCTCCATGCAACGTTGTTTTTGCTCAAAATTTAGTAAAATATGGAAGAGCACACTAAAACACAACTAACCTCTTTATCTGTCAAAAATTCCATATTCAGAAGTCTGTATTTTTTTGCAATTTTTAACCGATTGTAGAATTTTAAAATAGAAGACATCTTGAGATATAAAAAAAAAAATCATGCGAATTGTGGTCTCCTAACTAAACAACTTTTTCTGAGTAACTTATAAAAAAAAAGTTCAAAAATGTATTAATTTTTTTTTTTAATATCTGTTATTTTTAAATTTCTGTTATGATTAACTTCTGCTTTCAATTGAAATAATTCTGGCAAATTTTCACACACGTCAATAAATCCTTTTAAAAACACGCTCTCTAGCCAAGACTGTTTGTTCATGAAAATAAAAACGAGATTTATACTAGAGCGATTCATAATCTTGTGCAGAGATTGATAAATTGGCTGTTAAACTTGTGTAACTCTAAAAAAACACCTAGTAGCAAAAGAATAAAATAAAATAAGGAAGTATATAACAGGCCCATCCTAATATTTATACACGCAAGTATGTGTACTCGTATGTGTGTGTACTTGTATATCTCCGTATACTTTAGCCCTTTGTCACTTTTTTTAAAGGATTTCTGTGCGCCGTAACATTCGTTGTTATTCTTATTCCCTATGCAATAACTGTAAAATTTATTACATATGTCATTTAAAGTGTAAACATTTGTAATGACAGTATAGAATTTAAAAGTAAACCAGCAAACGAATTTTTTGTGCTGAACTTTTAATGTTTTTATAATAAAATGAAACAATTTTTATTCATTTGCAGTCGGATTATAATTAACTTACTTTACTGTTTGATATTATCTTATGCTTATTGGCTAGAGTTTAAGCAGTCTAGATTATAAGGAGTACAGAATATAAAGACTATAGAATATGGATTAATAAACAATTTTTGATTACAAATAAGCAAAATTGTCTCATTTGGAGTGAATGAGTGAAACACCATGTCAAATACAAAAATTTTCTCTTTGGTGCGATTTATGGGCTGGCGCTGGAGTTATTGGTCCATATGTCTTTAAAAACGATGATGGTCTGAATGTTACAGTTAATGGTAAACTGTGAAATTGGTATTCCAGATTGCACTTGTTCACACCCCCCCGGGGAAAAAGTTTTGCCTCGGCGTATTCCCAACCAGGGCACTCTGTGTTTCGGCTAAAGAGGGGAAGGGGTGCCTCGTTTGTTGTAGCAAATAAAACTCTAGGAAGCCGCGTGACTTATATTGTGTTGGCTTCCGAAACCCTTGCCAAGTGTTTAAATTGTCAGCAGCATTCTAAAAGCACAACACAATTATTTCTACCTAAATGGTCCGCTAGTTGCTGCTAATCTTCGTATCTTCGCGTAATTTTACACTGAAAAGTTTAAAGTTTTTACTTCACTAACTTTAATGCTGGAGTAACCAAGCACCAACAGCCAAAATTCGACGCTTTAGTTATAACAGAATGTTAGAGAATATTTTCTACTGGCCATTATGGAATGCCGAGGACTGATCAAAAAATAACCGTTATTTCCAATTTTTCCAAAAATAATTTACTTATTCAATAATTACTATCTTGTCCCCTTTAAAGTAAAAATAATTCTTAGTTTAAATTTTTTCAAAAAATATTTATTTATTTGCTTAATTTTAAAGTGGGGAAATGCTTTTTGGGCAAATTAAGATTTCGTGGGCTTCCAAAGAAACACATATTTTAAGTTCAATGAATTTCGTGATCAAATTGTTTATTGGGTTACACAACTGCCAACTATCAATAATAAAGAAAGGAAAGTGTTTTTATTCCCCGAATGCTGGTGGTGGGTGTGTTTTGTTTGATTATGATAATATTGCTCAAGAAAAACAAAATGTATGAATAACAGGATGGAATAAAATGATATTGATATAAAGTGCAAACATTTTATACCTCAAGGTTTAATGAATACTTGAAGACACAACAGCCAAATTCTTTGCTTAAAGGCAAGCAAATAAATCTATTTTTAGAAATAAAGGAAAAACAACATGGAAATGACGAAAATATTTGATAAACAAAAAGATATATTTTAAAATCTATTTCGCATGAAAATTGGAGAGAGAGAGAGAGAGAGAGAAACCTGTATATAAAAAGTTGTGCAGCGGCATGGCCACACATCAAACTGCTTCTTCAAACTAGACTTTTTCGGTTACGCTAAAGCTAATTTACATATATGATGATTTAAATTTATGTCTTTTTCATAATACTCTTTTAAAGGGGCTAAAGCAAAACTATAATTTATATGATGATTTTAATCCATGTCTTTTTTATAGTACTCTTTTAAAAGTGCTAATGCAAAGTCATATTACATGATTTTTAGTTATGCCTTTTTTTAACTGTTGCCGTTTGTCTCTTTTTATCCTTTTGCTAATAACGATGCACTCATCTTGCCATTCGAATGAAAACCAAAAAAGGGAAACTTAGAAAAAAATTAGAAACAAAAAACATTCAGTACAAAAAAAAGAAAGAAAAAAGGCGTGACTTTTAGAGATGATTTTAAATCGTCGTGAAAATTTGCTTCTAGTGAGAAAAAATTCACTTCGTCTGAGGTTCAATATTACACCTTCAGACTGTTATCCCGCAAATAGTGTTCTGTCTCTCGTCGTGTGCACATGTCTTTTGTTACTGCTATCTGTATTTGCTATATATCATGGTGCAATTATTAGGTGGCAGCATAAGAGTTGTTGTACTACATATATAATATTTTGTTTGTGTAAAAATTCCGGACGCTGTCAAAAACATGTTTACAAAACAGTAGAAAATGAAGCAAGAAACGTTTATATAAAAAAACGAACAAAGAAAATTAATATAACTTTTTTTTATAAATTGTTTTCAATATATTTTAAGCAATTAAAATATTTTTGGAAACTTCTTTATTGTGTTTTTTTGCCCTTTTTCAAACTGTTTAAAATATTTTTATTTTTCACCCACAATTTTTGACATTCACAATTTTATGAAACAAAAAATTATCACCTGCGCTAGTGATGCCACCTGGTTAATTGCACCATGCTATATACATATGTACGTTCATTAATTAAATTCATATAAAACCAAATTGCATCGTAATAGGTAGTAAGCTGTGTACATGTGTTTATTTTTCTTACTCTCTTTATATACATATGTTCATTATTAATTTCGCATGAAATCAAAGTGCACCGGAATAGGTAGCAGTATGTGTACATGCGTTTTTTTTTTTGTTTCTTCTTTCACCGTTGTCCGCGTTTTCTTTATATGCACAATATTAATTTCTTCTGAATGTACTTCATTACCTTGTGTTGGACTAAATTTTGCCAATCTGAGCAGTGTCGAAGGTATATACACTGGGCACTTATCAGTTTTAAATAATTTAATTCCAACATTTTAAATGCTGCAATAGAGTTTGTTTTAGTCTTTCCTGTTGTTATTGTTTAAGTTAAACCTCCACTAACACTACTCCCTCTTTCCTACCTCTATTTTCCTAGTTCCAGTACAATGCACTGCATATGTAGGGGTCATCCCCTGAGTACTGGTCCATGATAAAAAAAAAAAAAAAAATTAATAATAATAATATTAAGACCAATCCTGAAATCTTAATAGTATTATACATACGAGTATCTCTAAAAAAAATAGTTCAAAGAAATGATATCACGCGACCGATTTACCATAGCAAAACGTAAAATTAATTTTCCAACAAAGTCTCTTGTTTCACGCGCTACACGCAGAGAAAAGGCAATTTGGAATATTGTTGTAACAACATTAGTATATACTCTGTCACAATTTGTTTTGTCACCGCTTGAGGCGAATTACCGTTTTTAATATAGTTTAATCCTCTATAATTATTTTAATATTAAAATCTTTGCTTTTCTATTGTTACATTCCTATCATTTAAAATAAAAATGTGGTTGAATGCAACAATAATATTTAAAAAAAAAATTATTGAATAGAACAAAACGTTTTGTAATGTGCAATATCACACTATTAATGTAGACTATTAATTAATATGTTTAACTAGTATTATCTTATAGAATTGATTTCATTCCAAAAAAGTTTTAAATTTTCGTTTTTTGAAGAATTAAAAAACCGATTCAATTCCGAACGGAAGTGAATACTGTGACATGGCCGGTAATATTAGAAATATTAACTACAGAATAATTACATCATTCATAAATAATCAATTAATTTACTTTTGACTTTCATTTTTAGGATGCCACAAAACGTACAAAGCCTTCAACACTGCGTCGCACTTTAAACGCCCTGCGTCAACGTTTAACGAAACGTAATCGCTCCAAACCACCCGATTGGTTTCTGGAACGTTTTTCAAACACAATAAATACCGATAAAATCGGTAAAACGCCATCAGCAACAAATACCAACAATAACAATAATGGCAGCGCAACAAATCTTGCCGATACGGGTCCGGCCTGTGAGATACGCGGCACCAGCCGCCTATGTAATCGTTTGTCGGTCAATCCTACACTGCAGTCACATTATCGCGTAAGTGGAAATAGTTGAATCAAATTTGATGCTGCTGCAGCTTTCAATAATTAAAAATTAAAAAAATTGTTTATTTTCAGTGGCTGGCAATTGTTTCCTTAGCTGTGTTATACAATATCATATTTGTGGTGGGTCGTTCTGTATTTTGGGAAATAAATCTACGAGCTGCTCCAGTTTGGTATTTCTTAGACTATTTATGTGATTTTATATATCTTATGGATACGCTGGTTCATATGCATGAAGGTATGTATGTATACACATTTGTATGAATACTATGAAAGAGCTATACGCTCTCTAGCTCTTATGAAGGGTGTTTTTTTAAGCCCGATAGAACTTGAAATTGTAAAAAATAACACAAAAAATTAATTGTAATCAAAATTTTTTTTATTCGAAAGATCAATACGTGACATTAACATTTGAAAATGATTTCGGGCATATGGGCACCGCGGCTGTTCTTGACGAAGCGCATTCTGGACGTCCAATTTTGGGCCACTTTTTCGAGCACTGCTGGCCGTATGTCACGAACAACACGAACAATGCTGGCCTCCAAGGCGTCAATTGTTGCTGGTTTATCAGCATAAACCAGTGACTTCACGTAGCCCCACAGGAAATAATCGAGAGGTGTCAAATCGCACGACCTTGGAGGCCAATTGACAGGTCCATTTCTCGAAATCAACTTATCGCCAAATTTTGATTTCAGTAAGTCGATGGTTGCGTTCGCCGTATGGCACGTAGCGCCATCCTGTTGAAACCACATCTCCTCCGGATCAATGTCATCCATATTTTCAAACAAAAAATCATTGATCATGGTGCGGTAACGATCTCCATTGACCGTAACGCGAGCTCCGGCCTCATTTTTGAAGAAATAAGGTCCGATGATGCCACCAGCATGAAAACCGCACCAAACAGTGCATTTTTCTGGATGTAATGGAGTCTGCAGGGTCTCTTGTGGATTGGTCTCACTCCATATGCGGCAAGTTTGCTTATTAACAAACCCGTTAAGCCAAAAATGCGCCTCATCGCTGAACACAATTTTGCGATAAAACAACGGGTCAGTTGCCAACTGCTCTAGAGCCCAATCGGCGAAAGAACGACGCATACAATGGTCTCGTGGCTTCAATTCCTGCACCAGCTGGATCTTATACGGGTGTAGGCCGAGATCTTTGCGCAAAATTTTCCACGTAGTGGACGGACAGAGCCCCAATTCATGCGACCGACGACGAATCGATAAATTTGGATCTTCTTCCACACTTTCGTTTACAGCGGCGATATTCTCTTCAGTACGCACATTCCTTCGACGTGCTAGTGTTATTGCATCCTCTAGAGAGTATGTGGTACGAAATCTATCCACAGTTCGACGAATGGCTTGTTCAGATGGACGATTATGTACGCCATACAAATGACGAAGTCGTCTATAAGTTGCGCGAATCGACGACTGATTTTCAAAGTAAATTTGGATAATTTCGTAGCGTTGTTCAAGCGTGAGTCTATTCATGATGATTTGTCAGAGTATACTGAAACAAATAAAAAAAAATGTTTCATCAAAATTTAATTTTTTGTGTTACTTTTTACAATTTAAAGTTCTATCTAGCTTAAAAAAACACCCTTTACTTTGAAATATTATTACAAATTTGCATTACTTCTAACCCATTGTGTAGTCATAGTTATAAATTTAGTTGTATATCCACACAAACAACATAACATAACATTGGTGACAATATCAACTGGACATAGACTTGAATACCCCATAAAAAGAAATCTAATGAGGTTAAATTAAACGGTCTAGGGGCCTTGTTCTTATCACTGCAAAGAGGGAGTATACGAACTAGAAATATCTTGTGCGACAATTGACTTGTGTCGCGGTTTATTTTGCATGCGACACAGTCTTGTCGAAAGCATACGGGTATATTGTCCAGATTAGTAACATTCAATTCCCACACAAACTATTTTAACATATCGTGATGTCGAGCACCACCAACAATAACGTCTTGGCTAGGCTCGCTTTTAAAAACGTATGTTTCTGTTACGCTTTCAGTTCGAAAACCGCACCAAACCGTGATAGCTTCGGAATGTATTTTGTATTTTGACAATCACATAATGTGGGTGTTCAGCACCCCTAAAGCGGCAATTTTATACAAAAAATATACAAAACCTTTTCAAAAGCAATGATGCAAGATTGTGAATAGAGCAAATGTGATTTTCTCAAAAGTATATGAATACTTGTACACATTATATGCACATATATATGTACATGTATAAATGTACGTGGATACAAGTATTTTATCTTACGTTATAGTTAAATTTTTGGAAAACTTTTTGTGCTTTCAGTTTTCTTGCAACACAAAAACTATTTCCTTTTAAACCCGCTGTTCTCTTATTGAAAATGTCTTTTCAAACAAATGTCTTCAAAAGTTTGCATGACATGTGACCCACAAACTGTCAACTGCAAATAATTTTATCATTTAATATTTGTATTGTTCATTTCGCTGATGCTCTTGCTGGCAGTAACGGTGACGAGGGCGGGGACAGGGACAGGACAAATAATACTGTTTAAAAAAAAGTGAAATTAAAGTTGCTATTTTTGCGACCTTCATTCTGCGTATGAATTACAGAAAGAAAAGGTGGAACATTCGGTCATGTATTTATGTATATGTATATACGAATGTGTGTGCATTAGGGTGGGCCGATTTAGCAATCATTACATATATTGTTTTTGGCAGGAGGAAAAAAATTCCACTTCAATATATCACAAATGTCATTTTCGGGGCGCGCAAATTTCAATTTTTTTACGTTTTCTCTCCATTTTTATTTTCAAGTTTTTGTTTTTAATTTGAAATTTCGATGAAATTGAATGATTTATTAACGAAACTTAAAATTTTTTATTAATGAAAATGACAATATGTTATTACCGGCAGAAAACAAGTTTGTATGTATATGAACAAAGTTGAGGTATTTTACCCAATCTTTGTATAAACTTACGTTTAGTGACAGGAGGGGATTCCTGATTTTAAATAATAACAAACAGAGATTCTCTTTCTATTCATTTACATTAATATTTATTATAAAATATATTATATATTATAAATGAGATGCACGTTATCGAAACACCTTCTGAGACGAGAGTACATCGAATGCCAACCGGAAAAACCGCAAAAACAACACAATAATAATCCAAGCGGTAGATTTGATAAAGCAAATAATCGATATTCGTATCATATTCATATTCAATAATTCATATTCGTTAAATAATAGTTCAATTCATTATAGTTAATATTATTATTATATAAACGCTTTTTTTATATAACGATTAAACAGTATAAGAAAAATATGGAAATTTATTTAAAAATTCAGATATTTCGTTGCGAATCTTGCTTCAATTAGACTTACTTCGGCTAGCTAAGTTTTTATCACTTTCAGGTTTAGCTACGTTGGATTGTTGGAGCATTCTGGAATGATTTGACAAACCATTGCATACTTTGGGATGTGTGCGGGCACAATATAGACAAATTTTGGTCCTTCCAATTCCAGCGAACAAACGTATAAGTAGTATTAAACACATTGATCACGGCAAATTTTTGAACGTCATAAGGAAAGATGTGCATACAGATATTTGTTTGTACGAGGTCTGATCAAGAAATAACCGTTATTTACTATTTTTTCAATCTTGTCCCCTTTTAAGTAATCCCCCTCAGATATATTACACTTATGCCAGTGTTTTTCCAATCCTCGAAACGCTTCTGAAACGCGCTTTTTGGTATCGCCAACAGCTCCTGCTTTGATTTTTTTTTAACTTCTCAATCGTAGCAAAACGCTTTTTTTCATCGGTGTCTTCAGTTTTGGGAACAGAGAAAAGTCAGCGGGGTAGTTGAGGCATGATAACGCTTTCGTGTTTGGACGGAAACTGTGCATTCCTGACGAATTACTTCGCACTTCTAGATAGTATTCCTTATTGATCGTATGACCTGTGGTAAGAGTCCATGACGCACCAGGCCAATGCAGTCGAAGAAAAAATTAAGCAAAACCTTCACATTTGACCGAACTTGACGTGCTTTTTTCGGTCTTGGATCTTCTGAACGCTTTCATTGGGATGATTGGTCTTTGATTTCAATGTCATAGTCATACACCCATGACTCGTCGCCAGTTATGACCTTTTTGAGAAAGTCTGGATCGCCGTTGATGATGTTCCGCAGCTCCTGAACGATGTCCATGCGACAATTTTTACGAATATACAAACTTTTTTGTGATGTTTCCTTATCACAAGCAATCGAATTGTCAAGACAATTTATATGAAATTCACTCAATAATTTGAGCGTTTTCTATTCAAATTTTTGAGATAAGTCGCTTGCTTGTATTGTGGAAACCTCACGTTCTTCTTTATATATTAGTATAGATACAGAAGTATCGAATATTTCTATTTGAATATAACGCATAGAATGTTTTCAAAACGTATATAGAAATTTTTAAATTTAAAAGTTTTCAATCAAAAACATTACAAGCAGCTTGTTTTTTATATTTCCCAGCTGCCTATATGTCGACATTTCATAGGAGCTACCCTAATCATCATAATAATTGTTTTAAAAAGTTTTCCATACAAAACATTCCGTGCAACACATTTCCATACAAAACAAATAAATATCTTTGAATTACATTATTAGTATTTTGCTGATCATCAAATTTATAAAATGTCTCTCCTCAACAATTGAGTTCTAATTTGAATTATTTTCTTCTGTTGCAGGTTATCTGGATCAAGGTCTCCTGGTGCGTGATGCCTATAAGCTGAGGCGTCATTATTTTACCAACAAAGGCTGGTATATCGATGTGCTTTCCATGCTGCCCACTGATCTGTCGTACATCTGGTGGTCGCCCAGTAAATGTGGTCCACATTTTTTACCCTGTGCCGTCATTGTACGTCTTAATCGTCTACTGCGACTGCCGCGCATGTGGGAATGGTTCGATCGTACGGAAACGGCAACAGGTTATCCAAATGCGTTCCGTATATGTAAAGTGGTTTTGGCCATTTTAGTGTTGATCCACTGGAATGCCTGCATGTATTTCGCAATTAGTTATGCGCTGGGTTTCGGCACCGACAACTGGGTGTATAACTTGAACGGGGAGCGAAACAGTACTTTGCAACGACAATATATTTATAGTTTTTATTGGTCCACCTTGACGCTGACAACGATTGGCGAGACACCGACACCAGAAAATGATGCAGAATATTTGTTTGTGGTGGCAGACTTTCTAGCGGGTGTTTTGATCTTCGCCACAATTGTAGGTGAGTAGATAATAAGTATTTGAGTTTAATTTTTTTATTATATTGATTTAGAACAACATTATTAGAAAGGAAAATAGCAACATTGCATAGAAAAAATTATACTAAAAATAAAACCGACAAAATGTTTGTCAGAAAAAATAATGTATGTATGTATATGTGTATACATAATTATTTTTACTAAGTTTTTGTTTGAATCTACGAGTTCTTTTACAGGTTCGCATTCAAACAATTTATTAATTGATTCGGAGAATTTCATTACTGAATGTAAAAAAAATGTCTGTGTACTAGAAGTGTTCAGTATAATTTATGTAAAATAAATTCTCGGGTTCTATTCGCTATATTAGCTTCTGAAATTGATACCAATCAAAAAATTATAAACAGTTTGTTTTCTATGTTTCCCAGCTGTCTATATGTCGACACTTCATAGAAGCTACCCTAATCATCAGTAGACTTTAGAAATTTTTGAAAGATATTTTCACACATTCAACTTTATATCCCAACATAAAAAACAATCTGTTTATTATTTTTTTTATATACAATATAAAAATAAACACGATGAAAAATACCTAAAAACCTTCGTATCTCAGACGGAGAATTGCTTTTCGATAAAATTGCTATTTTTTTGTGAAAACATTAAACAATTTAAATTAAGGAATTTTTCTAAATAAAAATTAATTAAAATTAAAAAATTTTTCTAAATAAAAATTTTACAAAATGCCGAACAATGTAGATTTGAGTAAATTCTTTTAAAATGTGTTCATATCTTATGAAGAATAGAAAGTGAAGTTAGTACTAAAGATATTGGTTTATTAAACCCTTTATATTATCTCCTTCACTTTAGTACTATCTCCACATACTAATTTAGTATCTACTTAAGTGTTGAAAAATAGTATTAAAGTTGCTGATATAGAACAGTTTTACCACTATCTGCACTTTCTATTTTAATACTTGGGAAATTTTTCATACTTCAGTGTAGATAGTACTAAAGTTATTGGCGTATCAATCCGTCTCTATTATCTCCTTCACTTTAGTACTATCTGCACATTCTATTTAGTGTTTACTTAAGTATAGAAAAATAGTACTAAACGTACTAATATAGCATACTATATTAGTACTATTTCGTACTATCTGCACATTCTATTCTAGTACTTAATTATTTATGGCAAAATAGTACTAAGGCTCCACAGATGTGGTACTACCTTTATATTCTATTTTAGTATTTATTGTGCTTAAGTTTAAAAATAGTACTAAATCTGTAAAGGTAGAATATCTTTAGTACTTATCTCCGTATTTTTCTTAAGAAAATAATACTAAAGCTGTTGACATTGAACACTTTTGGTCCTTTTTCCACTTATTTTGTACTAAATCCATAGTCTTCTTTAGTATTTAGTTACGTTTTGAAAAATGTTATATATGAAATGACTTATTTATTTTTTAGGTTTTAATACTATCTCCATAGTTTACTCTACTATTTACTTAAGTATGGAAGAAATAGTACTAAAGTTGCTGACATAGAGCAGCTTTAGTACTAGCTGCACTTTCTATTTACTGGTATAGAATGTGTAGATAGTACTAAAGTTATTGGCTTATCAAACCGTCTATATTATCTCCTTCACTTTAGTACTATTTTACTTAAGTATAGACAAATAAGTACTAAACGAGTCAATATAGCATACCTTGAGTATTATTTGCACATGCTATTTTAATATGTATTTATTTGTGGAAAAATAGTACTAAGGCTGTAGGCATAGAACTGATTTAGTACTATCTCCACAGATATAGAATATAAAGATACTATATATTTTATTTTAGTATTTATTATTATTTAGTATTTAAGTATAAAAATGGTACTAAATTTGTAAACGTAGAATATATTTAGTACTTATCTTCATCTTTTTCTTAAAATACTAAAAATAATACTAAAGCTTCTGGCATTGAACGCTTTTGGTAGTTTTTCCACATCTATTGTACTAAATCCATATTCTTCTGTAGTATTTAGTTACATTTTCAAAAATGTTATTTGTGAAATGTCTTATTTATTTTTGGGTTTTAATACTATTACTACTATTTACTAAATATGGAAAAATTGTACTAAATTTACTTTTAGCTCTCCACAATTTTTTTATTATCTCCATATTTTTCTGTATTCTTTTGAAAATTGTTGCTTTTGTGTTATTTATTTTTTAGTTTTAATTCAAATGAAAATTAGTACTCAGGTATGAAATATTACTAAATGAAATAGTACTAAAAAGTGGCTGACATAGAATAGCTTTAGTACTATTTCGACAAATTTGCTACTATCTCCATAGGCTTCTGTAGTATTTAGTGACGCTTTGAAAAATGTTGCTCTCGTCTTATTTATTTTTTGGTTTTAGTACTATCTCCATATTTTACTCTACTACTACTTTAGTCCTTCTGTATTCTTATGAAAAATGTTGCTTTCGTGTTGTTTTTTCTTTAGTTTTAATTGAAGTGAAAATAAGTATTTACTAATGTTGCTGATGTAGAACACCTTTAGTACGAGTATTATTGCCATATTTTACTCTACTATTCACATAAGTATGGAAAAAGAGTACTAGAGTTGCTTTTAGTTCTATTCTTCTGTATTCTGAAAAATGTTGCTTTCATGTTTTTTTGTTTAGTTTTAATTGAAATGGAAATAAGTATTTAAGTATGAAAAATAATACTAAAATTGGTGACAAAGAATACTTTTAGTACTATCTCCATATTTTACTCTACTATTTACTTAAATATGGAAAAAGAGTACTAAAGTTGCTTTTAGTTCTATAACACTGTCTTCACATTCTTCTAGTATTCTGAAAAATGTTGCTTTAATGTAATTTTTTTTTTTTAGTTTTAATTGAAAAACTTTTAGTAATATCTCAATATTTTATTCGACTATTGAGTTAAGTATAGACAAATAGTACTTAAGTTTTTGGTATATAATACAATTAATAGTATTGTCTGTATTTTCTACTTGAGTATTTACTTAAGTATAGAAAAATAGTATTAAAGTTGGTGGCATAGCAAACATTTTGTATCCATATTTTACTCTGCTTTTTAATGGAAAAAGTACTAACAATTCCATGAGGAAATAAAAACTTAAACGAAGCAGTCAAGTAATTAAACTTCTAACAAAACTGCTTCCATTACTGGAAAATTCAATTTTTGACAAATCAAGTTGACGCTGTTCATAAACCTTCACTGAAATGGCCTTGAACTTTTGATGATTCTTAAACATAAATTGTTTAAGTCAGAAACATAAAAAAAAGGATCAACAGCTTTTTTGTCCTCAAGGCTCATCATGAATATTAAAATGATTTTCTTATTTTGTTTGATGATGCCCCACAGTTCTGAAATAGTCCTTCAGGCATCGCATAAAACAAAAAGCAAAAAAAAACAATCCTTCAAATTGTCATAATATTTGATTAATTTTTTGTTTATCTCTATGCATTTGTGTGTATTCGTATGTAAGAGTGTGCGGTGAGAATTTGTTACTTGTTGTTGACCTTTTCATGTGATAACTCTTAGTTGCCATCAATTTGTTTCTTTGCCTTTAATATTTTCAGGGTCAAGCAACTGTATTTCCTAATACTCGGGCTGCACGCACGTGCTGAAACTATATAAGTGTAAAGCGAGTGTGAATTGAAAGTTCAAAGGCACTTGGAATATTTCTCAGTTGTAAGTTTGTATCTTTCGATATGAAAATTCAAATTTTGTCAACTACACCAACGAAAAGCGTCGTATCCTTTTTTAACCCCTTCTCCACAAGTGGATTTTATTATTAAGATCTATTTGTTACTTGTGCATGCAGAAGTTTGTTTCTCTTTTAGTAATTGATACCAAGAAAAACTAAAACTTCTTTTGATACGAATTCAAAGCAATTGAATATTATTTTGGCTCAAGGGAAGTAAAATATGAGTGAAAGTGGTACTCAGTGCTTGGTGTCCCTTTGCATTGCGAGTACTAACATTTGTAACAGTGTTGTCAAATACAGTGGACGCTTTAAAAAACTTTATAACAAAAAAAAAAAATAAATAAATAAATAAATATATAAAAAATGAAATAAAATAAAATAAAACAAAATAAAATAAAATAAAATAAAATAAAATAAAATAAAATAAAATAAAATAAAATAAAATAAAATAAAATAAAATAAAATAAAATAAAATAAAATAAAATAAAATAAAATAAAATAAAATAAAATAAAATAAAATAAAATAAAATAAAATAAAATACAATAAAATAAAATAAAATAAAATAAAATAAAATAAAATAAAATAAAATAAAATAAAATAAAATAAAATAAAATAAAATAAAATAAAATAAAATAAAATAAAATAAAATAAAATAAAATAAAATAAAATAAAATAAAATATAATAAAATAAAATAAAATAAAATAAAATAAAATAAAATAAAATAAAATAAAATAAAATAAAATAAAATAAAATAAAATAAAATAAAATAAAATAAAATAAAATAAAATAAAATAAAATAAAATAAAATAAAATAACATAAAATAAAATAAAATAAAATAAAATAAAATAAAATAAAATAAAATAAAATAAAATAAAATAAAATAAAATAAAATAAAATAAAATAAAATAAAATAAAATAAAATAAAATAAAATAAAATAAAATAAAATAAAATAAAATAAAATAAAATAAAATAAAATAAAATAAAATAAAATAAAATAAAATAAAATAAAATAAAATAAAATAAAATAAAATAAAATAAAATAAAATAAAATAAAATAAAATAAAATAAAATAAAATAAAATAAAATAAAATAAAATAAAATAAAATAAAAATTAAAAAAAAGCGACATGAAATAAAGGGTAGTCCAACCAAAGCGCTTGATATTAATTGTGAATAAACCAAAAAGTTTTTAGAGAACTACCTATATATTTTTGTCGCAGAAGGATCTATGACGATTATGAGTGACGCAAACACAATTTTCATGTCTAAAGAAGCAGGATGTAATTCACTCTATCCGATCTTTTCACTATTTACCACATATGTTCGACCGTAAAAGGAAGCAAAACTCATGTTGGCGCTGAGAGATTACAGGTTCGTGTGCAAGAGAGTGTGTAGAGTCTTATTGGTGACAGTTGGGCAGGAGTGCCCAAGCCCTATGCGCTCTTTAATACACACATACTGCACTCAGCACTAGCAATGAAAAATATACAAAATACACAAACAACTTCGTCTTATATATATTTTTTGTCGCTCTTCACTGCACACATACGAAAGCAAAGCAACAACACCTTCGCATGCTTTGCTGAGAAACATTGACGACAGCGATTATCAGTGTAAATTTTGTTTTTGTAAAAATGTTTTGCCTTTTACTGCAAAAAATATTAAATAAATGTAGTTTTTACTTGAATGTATTCCTGTTTGCTTTTCCATATAGAACTTTTGGGCACCTCTGCAGTAGGGTATCTAACTCTATTAAAGCACTGCAGCATCGATGCAGCTTGAAGTGCATTTCTCTATTTTATCAATGGCTTTGGCTCTAAAGAGATTAGGCATGTTGTTGCCGAAACACACATATTTTTTCACAATATACATTCATCGTCCAAGGCTTATCTATTTGTGGCCGATTACTCCAGTGTGGAGCAACTAGCCTGCAGATGTGTTTCCTATCATGTACAGCTCCTCCCGGGGAGCAGGTTTTGCTGTGATGTGTAAAAAACCAGGGCACTTTGCTCTCCTGGGGCATAGAAGGGTCGGAGTTCCTCTTTTGTTGTAGTAAATAAAACTCTGGGAAGCCGCATAACTTATGTTGCGTTGGAATTGCGAAACGCTAACCAAGCAATACTTGACAGAACGGGGATCAGCAAAGCCACCGGAAGATTCTGCTTGCAGAATATTTCGGTGCTGATCATAGTTGAGGTGGCTACCTTGGCTGAAGCGCCATGGCTGTGGCTTCAACCTAAACTCGCTGGAAGGGGAGTTAGCTTCCCTGTTAACTACAGTGCTCGCTGGTTTTCGGGGGCTAATAACCCACGATACTTAAGTCTGCATAAAAATATATTTTAAAACAAATTTAAAGAAATATTTTTTACTTCGAAAACATTTACTTATTATAGAATTTTACTTTTTTCCTTTTCATGTTACACTCTTCATCTGTCACCATCAATAACTTGATCTATAAAGGTAACATTGGTTCCATGATTTCCAACATGAATGTGGCACGTGTTGAATTTCAAAATCGCATGGATGGTGTCAAACAGTACATGGCTTTTCGCAGAGTGGGCCATGAACTTGAGGCACGTGTTATACGATGGTTTGCCTACACCTGGTCACAAAGTGGTGCTCTGGATGAAGAACGTGTATTGGCCGCACTGCCCGACAAACTTAAAGCGGAGATTGCCATACAAGTGCATATGGACACTTTGCGGCAGGTGCGCATATTTCACGATACCGAGCCGGGACTTTTGGAGGCTTTGGTGCTGAAACTTAAACTGCAAGTTTTCAGCCCGGGAGATTACATTTGCCGTAAGGGAGATGTGGGCAAGGAAATGTATATAGTGAAAAGAGGCAGATTATCTGTGGTAGGGGATGATGGTGTCACAGTACTTGCCACTCTGGGAGCTGGCTCCGTATTTGGTGAGGTATCTGTGCTGGAGATAGCGGGTAATCGCACCGGCAATCGTCGTACTGCAAATGTTCGTTCGTTGGGATATTCGGATTTGTTTTGCTTGGCCAAACGAGATTTGTGGGAAACATTGTCCGACTATCCGGAAGCACGTGCAACGCTCACCGAAAGAGGTTGTCAATTGCTGCGCAAAGATGGCTTATTAGATGAACAAGTTTTTGCAGGTAAGCTGAATGAAAATGTAAATAAGTGAAAAAGGAGAGGAAGTTTTATGAGTTCAAAATAATTCAAAGTTACACGTCTTCTTTTAGTTATAGGTTAAATTTCAGGCGAAAACGTTTAAAAATCCTTTTAAAGGAAAAGAGTAGAGTTAATCTGAAAAGTAATATTTACAAATTTTAAAGTTTGCAGCGTTTCTTTGAGTTCTTCTGAGAACATGAGACTTGACATATCTCTAGAGAAAATAGTCCACCGGGTGTGATATCGCACGATCTAGTGGCCAAATCACTGAAAACGCGAAATTAAGTACTCACCCAAATAATTTCTCAACAGGTCCATTGTATCACGCGTTGTACGGCTTGTGGCGCAGTCTTGGGGTAGTTTCCACGATGAACTTAGTCTATTTCTTCACCTCCTTCTTAAGGAAACTCTTGCTGAAGCCAATTACTGGAGAGAGCTCAATTAAAGTCCAATCTGCTCCATTTTCAGTACATACTTAATTTAGTTACTAAAATGCACCTTAATTCCTTGCACCCAGATCTTAATTTATTTGCTGCCTTTTATCTCTGTATTTAATTGATTTTCATCAAAGGATTTTTTTAAAGGCAGTATTTTAGGCACTTAAATTAATACTATGCGCCTACACGCACAACATTTTCAGACGTTTTTGAGTTGTTCAACTGTCAAACGAAAATTGTTATGAGGTTATGGGATGAAACTGATAAGCGCAAGTTTTAAACGATAGATGAACATGACATAAGATAAAACATGCTGTCTTACAGCTTTTGGCTCTCACTCTGCCCTCAGCCTAATGTTAGGTCATTAGGAAGAGCGCTGATAGCTTTGATAAGTTTTCAGCTTAAATTAAAATTGCGTTGTTTTATATTTTTGCTTTCAATTTCTTTTCACGATTTGCTTTAAAATAAAAGTAAAATTTTCTAATAATATTTTATAGATTCACAACGCGTTCACGACAGCATAGAAAGTGGCATTGAAAAGTTGGAGGTTTCTGTGGAAAATCTGAACATGAGACTGGCACGTTTATTGGCTGAATATACTGCAAGTCAAGCGAAAATGAAACAACGTCTTGCTAAACTTGAACTCAAGTAAGTGCAGGCATTAAATGCACGCTGTGCTGTGCGGCAAATTGCGAACATAGTCACTGTCACCACAGCTCGCTCATGCATTTGCTCAATTGCAGCAATTATTTTAATTACTTTATAATCATGAACTAATTATATACTACTTTTTTCGCTCTCTCTTTCTCTTTTCTTTTTACTAAAAATATACTCTTTTAGTTGCCAATTAACACATAACAACTCCCTGACTGAACAGCATGCGAGGCCACCGCGTAGTGGCAGATTGTATTCACTACAACCGAAAAAACGTCCAAGGCCAAGACCAGTGACCGCTTCCAAGTCAATCGACAACAATAAACAAAATACTTTGTAAAGCATTCTAATGCTTTTTCTATTGCCTGGAAATGGACAAGTAAAACAACTTAAGTCAAACTTAAGCACTTGCCCGCAAAACTATTACACAAATAAGGTTTCACTGGAAATTAATGGAAAACTAAAAAGAAAGTGGAAAAAAGTTTTTTGTATATAAAATTATGAATTTTCTAAAGAGATAAAAGAAAAAAGAAAAGAAAACCATTAAGTGTTGTACGCTTGACTTAAAATCTAGCATTTAATCTTTATTTATTTCCTTTGTAACCTTTAACTTTGGTTGCAAAAATTTATATTTTTTTAATAAACAATTTGTGACATATTAAGTGCAGGAACACTACAAACGAGGCGCTGAGTTTTGTTTCTAGTGAACGTTAGCCGTAACGTTATATGACTGTAGCTTCAGTTTTAATCAGCTGATGCAGAAAAGCACATCTTCATCAATGGAAAGAAACGTTGTAGAGGGGGCCTCTTAATGAGGCGTAATGGGCAACTCTGAACTTAAGCAAATTATTTTTTTCATGAACTCACTAAAAAAATTCTAACACCCAAAGACTTAATTTGTATTCATTTTTTAGAGTTATGTAGTTTTGATGTCTAACTTTAAATTCGCATAAATTCGTAGCTCTGTGCTAAACGCCAAAATTGTGTAAATTTAAGCAGGGAGCTCTCGCTGCAGTAAAATCTGTAGACAAATGTAAACAAAGCATGAATCGTATGTATCATGCATGTTCTGAGAAACGCAAATCGCTTAAATTTAGCGTTTTCGATTTCAAAACGCCAAATAGGTGTTCTGAGAAACGTATAATGCAAGAAATATGGTTTTGCGATTTGAAATCGCCAAATACATACATAGGTGTTCTGGAAAACGCATATTGCTTAAAATTGGCGACTTCAACTCGCAAGTATATATTGAAGTGAACTGATTGAATTTGCTAAAACTGAACTTGCAAAAGGCAATAAAATTATTCACAATTAAAATTTAATATGTTTTCTTTTTATTTCAATAAAAAGTTTAAAGAATTTTACACATTTTTATTAAGAGCGAATTTTCACGATGATTTAAAACCATGTCTAAAAGACATGTCTTTTCTTTTGTACTGAAAATTTTTTAAAATTAAAAAAAGCCATGTTTTCGGCTTTCAAGGTTTTTTCTCTAATTTCTTTTTGACTCGTTTGTAATTTTTTAAATTGTTTTATTTTCATTCGGCTGGCAAGGTAAACACATCGTTACTACCAAAAGGGTAAAAAGAGACAAACGATTATTTTTAACGACAACAATTAAAAAAACGACATGACTTAAAAATCATCGTAAAAATGTAACATGATTTTGGTAGCAGCTTTAAAAGAATATTATAAAAAAATGCATGACTTTAAATCACCGTATAAATTAACCTTAAGAAAACTTAAGGCCTAACTATAATGTGCATAAACTATTTTAAGCCAGCTTAAGCAACTGTGCGAATACGTATAATCAAATGTGTACAACTATAATGTGCTTAATGAAACTTTTCGTTAAGTTTCGTCTAATGTCAGTTGCTTAAGCAAAGTACGAAACTGAACGCACTTTCTGTGCGGAATCATTTTTTTCAGGAGTTTGTGTGTGTGTGTTTACAAAAATTATTAAAATAAAGAAAAATTTAAACAAATAATATTGTATATAATTTAATAGAAATGTATTTTAGGTTTTTTCAATTTTTAATTACACAAATTACCACAAAATTGTTTTTACTTTTTGTTTGGAAATTATTGCATACAAATACTTTGTTGTCATTTTTAGTACTTTTTTATATAATCTACTTAGTAATTACACAAGTACTACGCAGTTGTGCAACAATGGGTTCAAAATCATTAAGTTCATATAAGTACATTATGGCCAACTAAAAGTCGTTTTTCATTCACATATGCATTTGACAGACTTTTCGTTTAATTTTGGCAAAAGCTTAAGCCAATCTATGCACATTATAGTTAGGCCTTTAATTGAAAAAATTTTCTATATGTTGTTAAATTTTTTTTCGTTTTATATTACTACCACATATGTACATATATACATACGTATGTAAAGCACATGTTGTATTTTTTCGGAAAAAAACTCTTAAGCGCCAGTAAAACGCGCGTTCCTCAGAACACCTAAAAATCAATTAAGCGTTTTTCAAAACGTATGGCGGTTTCAGAACGCGCGTTTTCGGAACATGGCTGTATATCCCCCTTCAGTGTTCGCACGCAGATTTCTATGGTTTACATTTGTTTGTCCTACACTCACAAGTATAGGAAGTTGAGTTTTTGGCCACCACTACTTTATGGGCATACGGAACTGTTTTACAAATTTTAAACAAATTCCAATCACATTTCTCATTAGGGAATTTCAAGAAGGATTTTCCTAAATTGACTTTGTGCATTTGTTTTTTGGTTTACATCGCAGCAAAAGTTTAAAGCCAGCTGGATGTGTGTGTGTGAAGTTACTTCAAATTTCATTTTTGTGAAAATCAAAGAATTTTTTTTTTGTGGAATATGTTGATGTTTATGAACATTTTCAATTTAAAAAGTTAAAAAGTTTATGTTAAGTTTGTGACAAGGCGACAAGGCGAATTCGTAACAGATGAAATTACAGCGCAGCTGTTTCAAATGTCAATGGAATAATTAAAAGCAAATTAAAAACAAATTAAAACAATTTTAAATTATGTATTGTATCCTGAGCGCCAGGTATCATCCAGAATCCTCCCCAATCTGGCTGGCCATTTACACCTTTCCAAGCTCTATGATCTGAGACTTTAAATTTCACGATATAATTAAAGGTTTCACGAAATATATAAAAGTTTACCTTTTCTTCTAAATTTTTTTTTATATATTTTTTTTAAATCCTTTTTGTGTTTATATTTTTCCCTTGACATTTGAAAAAGATTTTTTCTTGTAGTGTTGCATTTATTGCTTTTGCATATACCTGGTATAAATTCGCCTTGGCCTTGGTCAAACCATACATGTGAGTTTATTCTCACTCATCCAATAATAAAAAGTCTAGTTTGCACCATCAGTTTGATGTGTGGCTATGCCGCTTTACTTTACTATAAGTGAAAACTAGCGTTTGTGAACTTTTAGTCATTTCGTTGCTTAAGTTTCGATACTGCTTCATCTTCGGTTGGTGTAGCACTTAAAATTTAAATCATATTTTTTAGACTAAAAGCAAAAAATGTGTTAAAAAACTTAAATATAATTTAAAAAATTATCAATGTTAACATTACAATTAAGTTACAAGGAATTAAGATTAATTTAAAAACATTTGAAAACATGTAAGAAAGAACAACAAACTTAATCAAGGCGAATTCATCAACTCATGAATTCGCCTTGAACTTAATTTTAATTCTAAAAGTCGTAAAAAACTTCCAGAGAACAAAAAAATATATAAAATAAAAATAAATGTGCCTCAAAAATGGAAATTAAAATATAGAATTTTTTTAAGTGAACATAATTAAATAAACTAATTAATAAGTTAGTTAAGTTAAAAAATAATATTAATTAACTATGAAAAAAAAACAAATAGAATAAAAAAGTATATACATATATAAAAATAGAAAATATTATTTTGTAATAAATAAACTTTTAAAACAAATTTCAACTAAATTTTAAAAAAGGGATGCACTCGATATCCCCAATAAATTTAGTTTAGTTTTTCAAATATAATTTAATTCCATAATAAAAATAAAAATAAATAAATAAAATATATATTTACTACCAAAAATATGCCAAAATTTAATTTTTAGGCAGAATTAATGAAATAAAATTTATTTTCAATCAAAACTGCATTTTTAATTGAAAAACTTGTAGAAAAGTCGTTGGCAAGTTGTGTTATATGTCAATAAGCAGAGTTGCCGCATTTGGGCGAATGATAATCCAAGAGTGATTGTCGAATAACCAATGCATTTAAATATATTTTTTCCAAAACACTATCGCCAAAATATGATTTTTTCAAAACCTGCTGGCAACGCCGCCCTTAGTACGAATATGTTTACCGAGTGTGAGTGAGTAAACACATAAAACTAAACACACAAGCTCTCATGAGTAAGGTAAATAAGTGACTGCACACTCTTACATACAAATATTATTTTCGTTGTTAACAAGAAGTATGAGTACGATTGCCGAATGTGGAACAGATAATTGAGAAACCAAATCAAGCAGCTGCCGTATACAAACTTGATTATGTTATATACTCTAGTTTACAGACCATCAGAGCGTTAAGTAGGTGATTTTACCGATATAATTGGCTGGACTTAGTTAATTTTTTGTATTTAGTATTTGAATACTTATTGTTAGTTCACATTGTGAAGATTCAATAAATAAATAAAAGTAAAAAAAAAATTATAAATAGCTTGTCTTCTATGTTTCCCAGCTATCTATATGTCGACATTTCATAGGAACTACCCTAATCATCAGTAGACTTTGGAAATTTTTGAAAGATATTCTCAAACATTCAACTTTATATCCCAACAATCCAAATAAATTGCTGAGAATTTAAAAAGAAAAATGCTCTAATACTGTACAAATGTTAGAAGCTTAAATAGCGAATAAAAAACTTAATTGTTTGAATTTTTGTTCTCTGCTTTTCGATACTTTCTAAAAGCAAATCGTAGCAACCAACGGTTGTTCATTTGTTTGAAAGGTGTAAAGAAATGTTAGAGACGTTTATAAATAGAAAAGCTTGTTTTTTGTGTTTTGACGGATATTATTAGAGCATTTTTCTTTTTAAATTCTCAGCAATTTATTTAGATTGTTGGGATATAATGTTGAATGTTTGAGAATATCTTTCAAAAATTTCGAAAGTCTACTGATGATTAGACTAGTTCCTATGAAATGTCGACATATAGATAGCTGGGAAACACAGAAGACAAGCTATTTATAATTTTTTTTTACTGGTATAAATGTTAGAAGCTTAAATAGCGAATAAAAAACTTAATTGTTTAAATAAATAAAAGCTAAAAAAAATATGTGAAAGGAAACACTGCAGGCAACTTGTTCCACAGAAGAACCGTACGGCAGACGAACGAATTCTCTCTGTAATGCGTTGTGCGTTTCACTGAGCAATCGAACACAAATGGACGAGCTCTAGACAATGAAAGTGTGCTACGTAAAAATGTGCGAGTTTCGGGAACAAGATCTCTAATCTCGTCAGAGCAAAATCCATTGTAGTAACGATAGAACAGAGTAACGCACCCCACACTGTGGCGATGCTCCAGTAAGTAAACAGAGTTGGATACCCTACTGTCATCGATAAGCTTCTGCGCTCACTTCTGCCTTCGGTCGAGTAACCCCAATATAGACTTTGAGGCACCGGCCCAAACATGAGAGTTGTACTCCTTTTTCGGTCGGATATAGGTGGCATAAATAGTAAAGAGATGCGATGGAGTGAAGTACATCTTAATCCGTTTCAAAAATACGTGACACTTGAACGCTTATTTAGAGACATAAAAAATGTGTTGAATCCATCTAACATCACACTGTATTTTCATTTCCAGAACATCAAGAGCTACCGATTTCTCAATACTTATACCATCCAGGAGTACAGATGAAGCAGCATTCACGGTCATGCGCTTGCGTGCTTAAAAAACAATACTGGGTCTTACGAGCGTCAACCCTGTTTTTGCGACCCCATTGGGAGATTAAAAGTTGATCATTACTTAATGAGTCAATCAATTTAAAACTTTGCTGCTCTGTGTAATTGCAGACATTAAGCCAAAGCGAATAAAGATTTGTATACAGGAAATATGAAAACATAAACAAATTTTGATAGTTGGGTAAAAAACAGCTGTCGATCAGCTACGCTAACGAGGCCACCTGGTACTAAATTCGCCTTGCATCAAACAAAATCCCAGCCTATAATTTTTTTCAAACATAAGTAATTCTCCAAATTTTTATAAACATTTTTTAAACCAAAAAGCTGTTATTCAAAATTTACAAAAAAAAACTTTCAAATTTTTAAATTAATTTGTTGAATAAGAAGATAGAAATAAGATAAAGATCAGCAAAAAGGAAAAAACACAAGAAAATGTTCAATAATGAGTGAGCCAAATTCAATAGATTTTGTGCGTTGCATGAGATGCGACAAAATAATGAAATGTTCGCGATACAATGTGGCCGCCTTGTTGAATCACATACGCAACTATCATCCCGAAATTGAAATTATCGACACCGATACTAAACGCAAGAGACATTTCTATAAGGCGCCAAAGAGCAGCACTCCAAACAGTTCAACCCGGCAAAAAAATAAAATTCAAGATAATGTCTGTTCGCCTGAAGGCTGTGATTTGGAAAAACCCCTTTTGTCTGCAAGTGCAGCGCACTTAGAATCCCCAGTACAGGTGAAGGATGTTGACTTGTCTCACTACTCCGCCACATCGGAAATTTGTAAGCTTGTCGTTTGATAGAAGTTTAATATAATATAAAAATGTATTGCTTTTAGTGGCAAAATATCCCGAAATCAAAGAATGCGAATATGCGCCGCACAATCCCAACGCCCAGGTTGCGTACACACGCCGCTACAAACTCAGCACCCCCTCTGCCCTGTCAGTCAGTGTTCTACAGCAACCCTTTCAGCACACCCTGTATCGCACTTCCATTGAAAAATGGTGTCCTGCTAATGGCTCCATTTATTGCCCCAAATGTGGCAGCCACAAGCGACCTTTAATTAAAACCAAAGCAGAACGTCTTACCCACAATGACTGTGGCGCCTGTTGCCTTTTAAGCTGTTGGCCATTTTGCTTCATACCCTGGATTTTGCCGGGACAAAATCAAGAGTATTTGTATTGTGCAAATTGTAAAACTTTTCTAGGTTTGTATGATCGCCAAAGGAATTGTTTAAAACCAAATCGTTTATATATTACAAGTGGTAGCAATAGAGCAAAACACCGTTATGGAGACATGGCCAAAATGAAACCGTTATATGTTAGCAAAACTAAATTGCTGGAAGACGAGTCGCCCCCGCCACAAAGTCTGGCAACAAGCACTCCGAAATCGGCCCGCCTATCTTCTATTATAGTAAATGGCAAAAAACTGTCGCCGGAAGCTGTGGCACGCATAGAGAAATACAAACGTTTTGGCTCTCTTGTGGGAATTGATCTAAATGCGTTAACAGCAGATGACTCAAATTCAAATTCAAACAGACGTCAGGTGGCGCATGAAAAAGAAACTGAAATTGCTGCTCCCCCTGTTGAAAAAGAAAATTAAAGCTTAAAAGTTCAAGCGCAAGCGCTATTTATAAGGCAAAGTTTACAAAAAAAGACTTAAAGCTTTATTTAAGAAATGGTTGCCAGATATGGTATTAAAATATGTGTGCTTTGTTCGAGGAAAATAAATTTAACTTAACAGCTTTTAAAGCTTTCACATTAATTTTTAGTTTATAGGGGTTTTCGTGTGCGATTTGGGTGGTTTAAAAGAATAAACACGTGGTTTTCAAATGCGTGTCAGCGCATTCAAAAACCAACCAAGTAACAGCTTTTGATAAATGAGCTTTGCTACAAATTATCTGCACATATGCAATACAATTTTCTTATTGTAATTGCTTATTAGTGGGGTAACAAATAATAGTTTTAAGCTATTTACTAATATGGATATAGAGTACGAATACAAGGATGGGTTAATAGGTCCGTAACTTTCTGAGTTTTTCCTTCTCTCCTCTTAACTGACATGGACAACAGACAACGGTCAGTTGGCTTCTGTCTAAATTTTTACAAAGTGCATCATTAGGTTAGATTAGGTTAGGTTAGGTTAGGTTAGGTTAGGTTAGGTTAGGTTAGGTTAGGTTAGGTTAGGTTAGGTTAGGTTAGGTTAGGTTAGGTTAGGTTAGGTTAGGTTAGGTTAGGTTAGGTTAGGTTAGGTTAGGTTAGGTTAGGTTAGGTTAGGTTAGGTTAGGTTAGGTTAGGTTAGGTTAGGTTAGGTTAGGTTAGGTTAGGTTAGGTTAGGTTAGGTTAGGTTAGGTTAGGTTAGGTTAGGTTAGGTTAGGTTAGGTTAGGTTAGGTTAGGTTAGGTTAGGGTAGGTTAGGTTAGGTTAGGTTAGGTAGGCAGGCCGCTGGGTTCTCCAGCTCACTTGGGTCCTGAAGGTCGTTCCCTTTGTTATTGCCTGAAAAGTTAGAGTATAATAGAAGAAAAAATAAAAGTTGTAAGGATATAGGAGTGCGGAAGTGGGAGAGGAAAGGAAAGGTGAAAAACTGCTTAATGTGACATTACCTGCTGATTAAATAGCCATCCGCTACGTCTTATGAAAGAAGCTATAGCAGTCGGTTTGACCTAGGCCAGACATGACAGGTTAATTGTAGCTCCTCTCGCCTAAGCACCTTAGACGATGTACAGAGGAGATGAAGGATCGGGTCCAAACACCGCTGTGAAGTGGTCTGTTGAACTCGTTTTTGTTCGCCACTGAGCAAACGCGGCACCCATCTCGCCGATGGCTTTTTGATATGCAAATTTTCATGCAAAACGTTAAGTACACGTTCTTATGATACGAGTATGTCATATCATATATCATTCATAACGATATCGAGGATCATTCTTGATATTTTCTTCAGTAACCACCTGTTTTGGCATTCTTGGTGATGGTACTCGTATTGCTGCAGTGCTTGTTTGGCTGCGTTTAAATTCAACAATCCAATATTTTACCATTTAATCTGACGCAGCAGCCCCACTTTAATATCTATGGAGTTTTTCTTTTGTCTCTTTTGCCGCTTTCCCCTTTCAAATAATAATGTTTAATCACTGCATGAAATTGCCTTTTTTCCATTTTTCAAGAAACACAAAAGTTGCTTATTTCAAACGACTACAACAACTAAACTAAGTGATGAAATTTTGGAAATGTTAACAGCTGACGTTTGACAGATCGCAATTAAAACAAAATTGTGTTCGTACTGCCATCTAGCGCTAGGTAGTTACAATATCAATCCATCGTCGTAACTGCAAAAGGTGGCAACAAGCAATGACGAATATTATACCTATTAATTATGATAATTGCTCAGTAAAATTTGAGAATAAAAGCAATCCAATTAAAGTCCATAACCCAGCAGTCCACAAGTTATTACAATTTGCGAAGCATCCGATTGTAAGCGATTGTGTCAACAGAAAAAATCAAAATAAACCTGTTAGGCACAACAAACAACTAGCATCCGATTACATTAGTCTTTTTTTTTCTACTCATTTTGTTAAATTAAATGTACATAAGAAGCAAAGAAGAAAAGAAATGCTAATAATATAGTTTTGAACTTATCCAATCTTCGCTTACAATGTATACAGTGTGGGATGCATCTTACGGCTTAGGCCAGCGCTGTGTAAATTTTAATAGGAATTGTATACAGACTTCGGATAGGTCACGCTTACATTATCAATGGTCTTAGATCGAAGATGTATGTGACAAAATTTTCACTGGGAAGATGCTGTCGGACGCAACACAAAAATTATCTAAAACGCAGCACTGCAATACACACTCACACAGCCATATACGAGCATACATATGTATACACATATAGGCAAAATTAAAGGCAAAAATGTATACAAACACACACATGTAAACATGCTTATGCATTTATATAACAACGATATTTACAGTTGTACTCACACACCCATTTTGGTCGGCTAAATAAATTCATTCACCAAACAACCCACCAATCGACCAACCACTTGTCCATTTGACTCACTCACCTTCCGTGATTGACTTGCGGCCAAAAACAGAAGTGCACAAGTTACCATTTTTGGACAATTTACTCTCCAAAAAAAGATTAAATATCTCAAATGCCTGGAAGATTTTTATGAAGTAAAAATAATATTTATATTATTTCAAAACTTTAAAACGCTGCCATAACAACAAAAATAAACATGCCAAACATGTCCGTCCAAAGCTTTTCCAAATCACTGAAGTCGAAGTTTGAATTCATGTAATAGTTGATAAAATAGCAAAGAAACAGACAGAAAATAAAAATAACGACACTTTATTGTGCAATAAAATGTGGTGGTCATTCCAGCAACCGAGACATGCAGCTTTGTGGCTGCCACTGGCACTTGTGCCAGAGCCCCTCAAAGAGAATGAGTATTTGCACAAAAGATTCAATAATTTTTATTTTATTTTTCTATATTAATTGTCGCTTTAGTGGTCCAGTGGTGGCTATGGGTCATTAAGTCAATAGCATAAAGGAATAATTTTTTTAAATGCCATTCAGCAAAGAAATATATTTTTTTCTTTTAAACCATTAACTCAAAAGAAACAAATAAAAAAAAAAACTATTTTAATTACTGAATAGCTGAAATAAATAAATAAATTAACAAAAAAAGAAAATTAAATATTGCACTGTGATCAGACGGAGAAATTTCGTCGGATCAGAAAACAATTTTGTTCGAAAAGTTTTTAACTCGCTTATATTAGCTTTACTTGTATGTTTGTTTGTTTGTATGTTTTCAACTCTTCAAAACCCATGTCGTTTTGGGGATTATAACATATGTATGTTTATAAAGTTATATATACAGTGTTGCCACTTTGGTGCGAAAATTTAAGTTGCCGTATTGCTACCGGGGAAGTCAGGGGTTTGGGTATTCCCAAAGGTGATTTCGGATATTCCAAACAAAAAAATGGGAAACGCTTCGCTAACCGGTTCGAAGTCGATCTTTCATATTCGGTGCATTTTTTTGCGGTCTGTCGCTTTAGTTTGAATAATGAAGTTGCCGTATTGTTTCCGGGAAGGTTACGATGGGGGGAGGGATTTGGCAATTTCTGAAGCTAATTTTGCGAATATACAAAAAACTCTAAACCACTTCGCTAAACGGTTCGGAACCGATTTTTCATATCCGATGCGCCTTCTTGCCATGGAAAATATATATGAACTATAAACGGTCATTCGCTTTAGTGTCAAAGGTTAAGTTGCTGCTTTGGAAATGTGGGGGATCTCGGATATTCCTGAAGTCAATTTTGGGAACTTCGAAAAAAGTTGTAACCGCTTCGCTAAACGGTTCGGAACTGTTTTTTCATATTCGATGTTGTTTATGCCGTGGAATGTGTATCTGAACTATTAACGGTCTGTCGCTTTGTGTGAATATTGAAGTTACCGTATTTCTTGCAGGAAAGTTATCTTTGGCGATTCCTTAAGCCAATTTTGGGAATTTTGAACAATCTCGGAGTCCCTTCGCTAACCGGATCGGAACCGGTTTTTGATGCTCGGTGACCGTTTGTGGCGTGGAACGTGTAGCCGAACTATTAACGGTCCTTCGCTTTACTGCAAAAATTGAGATTGCCGTATTGCTTCCTGGGAAGTGGAAGGTTTTGGCAATTACTGAAAACTCAGAACCGCCTCGCTAAAGGATACCGTACTAAAAAGTAAAAAAATAAATAAGATTTAAAAAACTAAAAAACACGCTTCGTTATCGAATAAGTAAGATATAACTTTAGGGGCCATTATTACAACTGACGTATAGTTAACATTAGGATTTTATCTTACAGTTGATTCTTTTTTGGTTATTACAAGTTAACATTAACTTGAAAAGTTACTGATAACTTAACAGCAGGTTTATCCCCGTGGTAAAATTTAAAGTTAACTTTAAGCATTTGAAGCTGCCATATTTTCTTCAGTTGTAAAATGTGAAAAATTTAATACCGACTTTATCTTTCACGTTATTTTATGAGGTTAACTATCAAGAACTTTATCGTTACGTTGTAACAATGGGCCTAAGAACTTATTGTTTAATTAATATATTATAAATAATATATAATTTATAATATTGTGAATGAAAACTACTAATATTATTGTGAATTAAGCGTCAGGCACTCGATATACCAAAGATACAAAACGACTCATGTGTAATTCATAATAATACATCTGGTACTTTTCATTCACTATTGTTTAAGCTCATTCTTAAAATTATTTCTCAATTTTTAGTTCGATATCGATGCGCGTTTTTTAGTTTTTTAAACTATATTTATTGCCAACAATTGTTTATAAAAACAACTTGATAACATCTATTATGAAATATTTTGTTATTGTAATATATTGCAAATAGAACCATTTGCAGCATAAATTTCAGCATTTATTGCTTTTGTTCGAAAAACCTCAAACTTTTTTCTTTAAAGACCAAAATGTTTCATAGAAAAATAATCCGTACAGCTCAACAGCAATATTTGCAGACGCAGTAAAATGTATTTTTTATGCGATGCTTTAAGTGTCAAGTTTGATATTTTATTATAAATCATAAAAAAGGTTCCCCTTTTAAAGGTTTTTGAAAATAAAAAGTTGCACTTAATTGCAAACACATACATACATGCATATGTGTATATGTATATATGTATGCAAGCGTACGAGTAAGAATAGCAAAAGCTTCCTTCACTCATTGCAGAGTGACTCCAAAAGGCGAAAAATTATTGCTTTAGTGCCCGTAATAAAAGGTGTTCGCTTTAATGAGTTGCTCACGTTTCATATTTTCAACTGCTGTTTTAGTGCGATTTAAAGTTGATCATGATGATGTGGTGCCCAGCATCACAAACAAAAACCACAAAAACAAAAAACTGAAATAAACTAAAAATGCAGTTGAGGGTTAGGCCAAGATAACGAGTATGTAGATGAACGCACAGACACATGTGTGTAAAAATGGGATGACACTAAAAGTTATTTAAGCCCATCTGAATGTAATAAAGGATCTATATTATAAACAAGAACCGATGTAACCGCTGCCAAAAATTCCACGCTAGACAATGACTTTCGAAATCTATTGGAGGTTCAGTGATATCATCCCGAATTTGGATATTTTAACTGTTGGCAGAAGTTCCATTCATCGAAAATTCACCCTCATAACTGAAGATGGCGTTTTAGGGGCTCTAAGGTTCTATTTATTTTAAACTCGATACAGCAGTTCAAAACTACTTTGTGATCGCCAATATGGATTTCGTAAGGATCGTTCTACTGGCGATCTTATGGCGTATCTCTTAGAGAAATGGTGCCACTCAGTCCATCATTTCGGGCAAAGAGTGTGGCATGCTGCATTACTGGCAAAACTTACTGCTTTTGGTGTCGGTGATGACTTTTCTCGGTTTATATCGAGCTTTCTCAGAGACCACACTATAAGAGTTGTTATAGATGCGGTCTCATCAAACGAGTTCAAGATTAATTCAGGGGTACCGCAAGGCTCCGTTCTGTCTCCTACCCTATTTCTTATTTTCCTCAACGACCTTCTCTATCAAACTTCCAACCCTACACACTCTTTCGCGAATGACAGCAGCATTTGTCACTCGTACTCTTTTACGAGTCTAAATATGAATAATTCACTGAATAGTGATCTTCTATTAATCTCGGAATGGGGTCGTAAAAACAGAGTCGCTTTTAACGCTCGTAAGACGCAGTGTTGTTTATTAACAATACAAACGCAAGTGCTGTTTCATCTGTACTCATGGATAGTATAAATATTCAGGAATCGGATGCTCTTGATGTTTTAGAATAAAGATACAGTGTGATGTTCGCTGGATTGAACACATTTTTCATGTCTCTAAAGAAGCATTCAAGTGCTTTGGGTTGTTGAAACGGTATAAGATGTACTTCACTTCATCCGACCTCCTTACTATATATACCACCTACATCCGACCGAAAATGGAATACAACTCTCATGTTTGGGCCGGTGCCTCAAAGTCTATTTTGAGGTTACTCGACCGTGTGCAGGAGAGGGCGAAAAAACTCATCGGTGATAATAGGGTATCCAACTCTATTGACTCATGGGAGCATCGACGCAGTGTGGAGTACATTACTCTGTTCTATCGTTACTATAATGGATTTTGCTCTGACGAGATTAGTGATCTTATTCCCGAAACACGCACGTTTTTACGTAGCACGCGTTCATCGTCCAGAGTTCATCCATTTGTGGTCGATTGCTCGGGGAACCATACTACGCATTACAGAGAGTATTCGTTTTTCAGCCGTACGCTTCACCTGTGGTATAAATTGCCGTGTTTCCTGTCTGTTATAACGTTGGAAAGTTCAAATGAAATGTTCACAAACACTGCTCCTTCTTTCCTCCTCCTCACAACCTATTTTCCTAGTTCTGGTACAATGTACTATATACTCGTATGTAGGGGTCATCCCTTGAGTACTGGGCAAAGATAAAAAAAAAAAACAAAATAGGTAGATACTTTTTGAAAAAAATTAAAATAACGTTTATTTTTTTAGCAGACTGCGTATGCTGTTTGTTTTTTGTGTTTCCTAGCGACCTACATATCGATATTTCATAGGAGCAGCTACCTTAATCATCAGTAGACCTGGAAAACTTTGAAATTCAACTATAAATTCCATTATTTTAACTAAATTAATGAGAATTCCAAAAACAGGAAAATGTCTAATAATATTTCTCAATTACAAAGAACTGGACTTTTTCTCGAGAACCTTTTATTTTTATCTCTCAGCAATTCATTAATATGTATGTATTTGTATCTTTGTTTCGTATTTTTTACTGGGTTTAAGAATTCTGCACTTGATTCAAGAATTTTATACTCAAGGCATCACAGGATTGGTTTTCTGAAACAATCCCATTTTTGGCTTATTTCAAGTACACTTCTTTTTATTCGTACTTGAGTTTTTCAGTAGTACTCATTCTAAAAGTAAGTAGAAAATACTTGAATTTAATACAAGCTTTTTCTTTCTGTGTACTAAACAGTGTAGGAAATATAATCAAGCACACAAAGTCGTGTCGGAATATTGAGAAATAAATAAACAACAAAGATATATAATAATAGATATATAATATTTTTTACAATCATATAATTGTTATATGGCCAAATAAGGAAGAATGTCTGCCATGCAGAAGCTTGTCTGGATCTCGTTACTAAAGAACGTCTAAACATTCAAACACATCACCTGAGAATTTTGCGGTGTTAAAGAGAATTTGAACGAGATTGTAAAAATACCATGTCATTATCAAGTTAATCATACTTATTTAAAGTCCTACCATTATCGTTTTAAACATTACCAGCTGTATTATTGTCATAGCAATTCACACCCATCATTATAAAGATATATAATATTGTTATCAATCATATAATTGTCATAACGCACTATATTATTATATGGCTAAAAAAAAGATGGAATGTCGTCCATGCTGAAACATATCGGTCTTAAACTGTTTACTAAAGATCATTTAAGCAAACAATTAAGCTCATCATGGCTGCATTTTGCGCTGTCAAAGAGAATTGCAAGGAATTTTTTAGCGCGCTTAAAAATATCATGTCGTTATTACGTTAATCATGTTTAATTCAAGACCTACCATATTGTTTAAAGCTAGTAAAGTGGCTTGCCAAGACCAGCTGTTGCCATATCAAGTCACACCCATCATTATAAAAATATATAATATTGTTAGCAATCATATAATTGTCATAATCCACTATATTATTATATGGCCAGACAAGTAATTATATTTCAGCTTCTCTTAAGTTCCTTCTAAGTCGCAACTGCTTTATATGGTTGGCACCATTACTTTACCTTCTTCCTTTTATGCCTGACTTCTTTAAAAACCCATATACATATTAACACACAACCTCACAGACGGGACCTGGCAAGTAGTTTTATTATTATAGTTAATCTTTTTTTTCTTTTTTTTTTTTTCTTATATTATATTATCTTTTTATTTTTTTGTACAAGTATCTTGAAGTGTGATTAAATTTTGAAAACAAGTTACTTAAACTACAAAGAAATAAATGCGTGAGAAGCCATATAAAGAAGCGCGGCCAACTCACCAGCCAGCCATTCAGCCAACAAAGTTTTTTAATATTTTAGTTTTAGTTTAGTTACCCAAAAGCCTATAAAATATTTTACTTTTTTCCAGTTCTGTTTTTTTTTTTTATATATTTTATTTTAAATTCTGTGTAGCATAAACTGGGTAATAGACATGAAAAAGTAGACGTGATGTTATTAAAATGAATACAGAGAAGACAAAATATTAAATAGATAAAGGATCAAAATTATAAAAAATGAAAAATTAAGTTTAAAAAAATGTCTAAGTTGAGATGAAGCCGAAAGATGGCCACTCTTCTCCATGTAATGGGCAATTTTTAGTATTTTTGGAAACTATAATAATGTCAAAATGATAATATATGTGCATAGTTCTAAAGGCCAATAAATGTACTGGAGTTTAGTTATTTCGTACATTTTTTTAATGATTTTGAAGCTTTTTAGTTGGTATCGTTGGACAGATGCAAGTTTTTCTGAAAGACTATTATAGAAGCCGGGATGAAATATTTGTTTAAAAGTTCTTTTTTTTTATCAATTAAAAGGAAGGCGGAAGACGCATGCTACCTTGATAAACGTTAAATTTTACTTAAACTTAATTTTTAATAATTATTTTTATTTTAGAATTTGATAAAAATGTAAATCAAATGTCATTCGTTGGTTTTGCACACTACACTGAATTGGGTGACATTTTTCCTAACACGCTTATATTAACTTCACTTGTATGTTTGCTCTCGAAACCCCGGCCATATGAGTGATAAGTACATAAGTATGTGTACTGTATATACAGTAATGACGCTTTAGTGCAGGGATGCCCAGAAGCTCTATATGGAAGAGCAAACACAAATACATTTAAGGAAAACCAAATTTTATTTAATAAGCAAACCATGCGAAAATGTTGTTGCCTTGCACTTGTGTGTGTACACACCCATATGTATATTAAAGTGCACAGCCTATAGCTAAGTGCTTTTACGAAAACAAATGAGAACCAAGCGCATACGGTACTTCTGCTTTAGTGCGAAAATTTAAGTTGTCGATTTTGGAAGTGCGCAAAAAACTCGGAACAGCATAATTAACCGGTTCGGAACCGGTTTTTTGTGTTCGGTGCGTGTATTTGCCGTGGAACGTGTATCTAAACTATTAACGGTCATTGAAGTTGTCTATTGCTCCCAGGGAAATGGGAAATTCTGGCAGTTCCTTAAGCTACTTTTGGGAATCCCCAAAAATTTGGAACCACTTTGCTAACTAACTGTTTTGAAAAAATAATTCGAATTTAGAAACGAAATACGTTCTGATAAAAAATTTCAAATACAATTAACAGAAGTTTTGCTTAAAACGTAAGTAAAAGGAAGCAACAAATTTGCATTTACCTGACTAATAATAAATTTAATTTTATTTCATTTTGTAGCATTGTTATATTATGTGATGTTATGTTATGTTATGTTATGTTATGTTATGTTATGTTATGTTATTTTATGTTATGTTATGTTATGTTATGTTATGTTATGTTATTTTATGTTATTTTATGTTATGTTATGTTATGTTATGTTATGTTATGTTATGTTATGTTATGTTATGTTATGTTATGTTATGTTATGTTATGTTATGTTATGTTATGTTATGTTATGTTATGTTATGTTATGTTATGTTATGTTATGTTATGTTATGTTATGTTATGTTATGTTATGTTATGTTATGTTATGTTATGTTATGTTATGTTATGTTATGTTATGTTATGTTATGTTATGTTATGTTATGTTATGTTATGTTATGTTATGTTATGTTATGTTATGTTATGTTATGTTATGTTATGTTATGTTATGTTATGTTATGTTATGTTATGTTATGTTATGTTATGTTATGTTATGTTATGTTATGTTATGTTATGTTATGTTATGTTATGTTATGTTAGGTTACGTTATGTTACGTTATGTTATGTTATGTTATGTTATGTTATGTTATGTTATGTTATGTTATGTTATGTTATGTTATGTTATGTTATGTTATGTTATGTTATGTTATGTTATGTTATGTTATGTTATGTTATATGTTATAATATGTTATGTGTTAAACCCGGTTTAATCGTTGCAGAGTGACCTACAGTCGATGTCTCCCGAAAAAATTTATCCTCAATGCCCAGCGGTGCAACATACTAACTAACTAACATACTCGTACATCTGTAAATAAACATATTAATTTTTACAAAACATAAACATTATACGAACAATATTTGCCTCGCAAAAATAACTAATTAAATGTTGACGTACGTTGAGGCCTTTGGCAGGTGACGCTTGTGGTGTTAGTATGTTTTTACTTAGCTTTATGCGTTATTTAGTTGATTAAATATACTCATTACGTTAACTTCTTACTTCGTTACGTTAACGACAGATGAAAACGGACACGAATGATGTAAAACGTAGTCGATGTGACTCGTAATTGAATATTTAGCAAATTACAGCCAACAAAAGAACAAACTTAATGCCTGGAATGTAGCGTGCAAGCAGAAAAAAAGAAACCATTAATTTTTTATTTTAAAACGAGATTTTTTTCTTATAGTCCAAGAACTAAAAAATAAACCAATGAAAACAGTATTTTTTGCGTCAGAGTTCTGATAAATAACTTTTTTCTAGCTTTTTTTTTTTTGCTCTTAAGTTCATAATGAATAAAGTAGTAAACAGTGTATGCACTTAAAAATAAATATTATTGTTGAGATAAAATGTAAAAATAAAGTTGTTTGTCCATTTTTCATAAGAACCTTGAAGACGGCGCAAGTCTGACTGAACCAAGAAAGCAAAATGAAAAGTTTGTTTGAAAAGGGTAGATAATGATAAATTATTTTTGCTAATTAAAAATAAACAAGTATTCAAATTTAAAGGGAACCAAAAAGAATTATTTATATATTTTAATTAACCGCTTACAAACAAATATAGTTTGTTTTTGTTAACAACAATGATTTATTCCACTGGCAAAGTCAGCTTTTAATTACCTCGGCCAACTTACGTAATACATATAAACAATTTCTTGTTTTAGCAAGATTTATGAAGCAATTAAAAAAAAGGTAAAAAACAATTGAATTTGAAACTAAAATTTTCTCAGTCCACTCAAGAGACAACAAACAACAACAATACAATTTTCGGAAGTGACATCATTTTGAAGTATAAGATAATTACTTTTAACGTTAAACAAGAAAAAAAACTTCTTTATACAAGGAAAAAGCATTAAAAAATTCTCTTCATAAGTTTTTTTTGGTAAATTTTAGCAGAAAAACAACTTCTTGTGTAAAGAATTTACTCATTTTAGTTTTTATGTTTTGCAGGAGGTAATTAAGAACTTTAACAAATTAATTTAAATGACATAAAACATTTGTTATTATGTTTGTAACTAATTTAACAGTTTGTGTGGAACAGGTGAATTAAAATTATGCAAAATTGCGTCTCGGCAAAAAGTGGCAATACAGGTTTGCAGCTTAAGTCTTTTGATTCCTCAGGAAAATATCTCTAAAGTTTTTGGCTTAAATCTGTTATTAGTTTCGTAAGATTTCTTTTTCCAACAACTAATAGCAGATTTGCAAAAGTACATTTTTATTCCTTTCCCAAAAATGTAAAGGGTATAAATAAGTTTGTGATTTCGTTTGTAATTTCCACAATTTTCATTTCCGAAGCTATAAAGGATATACATTCTGAATCAGCATTGATAGAAATTTCGATTAAACGATGTCCGCCTGCCCGCCGTTGAAATATCGTTTCTGAGAAAACCATTAAACTTAGAAACTTTTTTCTTTCACCATTGTATAACTCCACCGATTTATCGGCTTACTATTGAAATTCAGTAAAATCGGTTCACATATAGCTGAGGCGTATCCAAAATTTCGAAAAAAAAACACTTTTTTCCAATTTTGTATGAAAATTTTTATTGAAAAATGGTTTGCTCTGCTTTAAACTTGACACAATTATATGGCATGGCGAGTAAAAAAATGTTTCCTCGATATCTGTTCATATACACCCGAGATATAGCCTAAAGCGAATTTTTCATATATATATATATATATATATATATATATATATATATATATATATATATATATATATATATATATATATATATATATATATATATATATATATATATATATATATATATATATATATATATATATATATACAGTAGCGAGCAAAAGTGAGCACATGTTTAGGAATTTGACTGAAAAATCGCTGTAAAAATAAAAACATGCAGCCAAATAAAACAAAACTTTTCACATTTATTCATTTTTAAGTTCATCAAAAAAAGAGAGTAAAACAAAATTATGAAACCCGAACATAAGAATGAGAAAAAGGCAACAATATGATATATTATCCATTTGCTCAGCTTTGCACGTTTTGCAAACATTAAGTGTTACGAGTAATTTTCAATAAATTGTCTACAGCCCTTTATATTTTATAACGCTGTTAATGCGTTTAGGCATACTCTCTACAAGGTTCTCTATAAATGCGCGAGGAATTTGTTTCCATTCGCTTAGTACCCGTTGCCACAGTTCTACCGTGTTCCCCAGAACTCTTTGATATTTTCCCAGCCGTTTTTTTTAACATCAACCACAAAATCTCAATTGGATTAAGGTCAAGGCTTTGTGCTGGCCAATCTTATACCGGAAACTTTTGTTGCAACAACTATTCATTCACGATTTGCGCGGTGTGCTTCGGGTCGCCGTCTTACTGGAAGTAACTTTTTCTTCTGTATAAGGACCCTTGTTTATAAATTCTGGCAATTTCGTCTTTAAAACATTTAAGTAGTCCTCTTTTTTCATTATACCACTAATCTTTACATATGGATCTGTCTGTCACCAACTGAAGTATATCCACACCATGGAACTACTCGAACTACCCCCTTCATGTTTAACTATTGTCTTCACGCGATGCTTTTGGATATATGAAGTTAACTACAGCTATTTTCGATATATTTGACAAAACAAACCGGAAACAAAAACTTCACGTGTGGACACGAATGCAGTTTCAAAAGAAATTTGAGAGTTTCTCATTCACGCCTTCCGACATGAAGTTAGCTAGAGCTATTTTCGATATTTTTGACAACACAAACAGAAACGAATGCAGTTTCAAAAAAGAATTAAGAAACATTTTGCAGCAAATGCTTCGCGGTATGGACGAGCACTTATGAACGACAATTCAATTTAATTTTAATCTTGTTGCCGCACGTGTAATCGCTACGCTTTAAATGTTGGCCATTTTTCCTTATTGGCTTCGAGAGTAGCCGGGCTGCTGCCACCAGCAGTCTGGCAAGTTTTAAAACCACACAAAACCAAAAACTAAGTAGAAAGAAAGAAAAATTTTAAGAACATATTTAATGTCATGGCAAATAAACATTAATAAATAATATTTGAATATTCATGCCTCATGACAATGAATATGCAATTTCGTGTGTGTGTGTGTGTGTGTGTGTGTGCGCCTCTCTACAGCTGTTTTAATTCTGCCTTGTAAAACAATGTTCAACTGAAAATATGACTGACCCACTTTTGATAACAAAAACAAAAACAAAAACAAAAAAAAAGTAAAATTTTCTAACAAATGCTTTCCCAGATATTAAAACTCTTTTATTTGGCACAAAAACTATTTGTTGGTCATTTTTCCGGCTTAAAATTTCCTTCGCTTCTCCACTTTTTTTTTTTTTTTTTGTTAAATTCATTATGGTTGATTAGTTGCTTAAAATAAATTTACGCATGACCAGCTGCTGGATGTTTCGCTTGATCTCTGCAAACCATTGTTTGGATTTTCTTTGTTGGGATCTGTGTTGTTTGTGTGCTTTTGTTGAATTCTTTGCGAACATGCCACAGGTCAAAAAGGCTAAAGTGAGAAATCTTACTAATGTCATCTGGGTTTGTATGATGAAAGTAGTCGTCATAGCTGTTGCAAAAATAAGCAAAATATTTAATGAGCAGTTTTTTCCTATTTATTTTCATAATATTTTTGCACAAATTGGCAGAGGGAGCAGAAGTCTTATCATTTTAAACGGACGTCATATGGCATTTCTCAATGCCAGACAAACCCAATTTGAAGCAACGAAAGATACGCAATAGAGGAATGCGTCTAATTTTGAAAACGGGCGTTCAAATTAAAATACATATCGTGCACTTTGTGATTTTTTCGGTCAATTTAATCGTGCATACAATCGGAAAAATCGTGCAAGGATTTGAGCAAACCGGTTCTGTAGGAGATGTGAAAACACCACTGTATGCTCGTAAAGCTCAGTCTGCAAAAAATATTCCTACTGTGCGCGATAGTGTGACTGAAGAGCCATACACCTCAACTCGTGGTCGTGCGTAACAATTGCACCCCTCACGGTCGACGTTGATAAATATTATGCATCAAGACTTGCATTATCATTGCGGTGAAAGTAGGGTGGTGGCTGTGGATATTTCAAAAGCATTTGACAGAGTGTGGCATGGTGCACTACTGTCAAAACTTACTGCTTTTGGTGTCGGTGATGAGTTTTCTCGGTTTATATCGAGCTTTCTCAGAGAATGCACTATACGAGTTGTTGTAGATGGGGTCTCATCAAACGAGTTCAAGTTTAATTCAGGGGTACCGCAAGGCTCCATTCTGTCTCCAACCCTATTTCTTATTTTCCTCAACGACCTTCTCTATCAAACTTCCAACCCTATCCAGTCGCGAATGACAGTAGCATTTGTCACTCGTACTCTTTTACGAGTCTAAATATGAATGATTCACGGAATAGTGATCTTCTATTAGTCTCGGAATGGAGTCGTAAAAACAGAGTCGCTTTTACCGTTCATAAGACCCAGTGTTGCTTATTAACAATACAACCGCAAGTGCTCTTTCTTCTATACTCATGCGTGGTATAAATATTGAGGAATCGGATGCTTTTGATGTTCTTAGAATAAAGATACAGTGTAATGTTCATGACGTATCATGATCTGCTGCCTTAACCACTCAGCCACCGAGCACTTAATTATTCCCTATCTATATTCATCTCATATTGAATCACATATGCATTTTGTTAATTGCCCACATTGTTTGTACAGCGTTTGCTGTCTCAGATGGCGAAGAAGCTTATCAGTGACTGGAGCATCGATGCAGTGTGGGTTGCTTTACTCTGTTCTATCGTTACTACAATGGATTTTGCTCTTACGAGATTAGCGATCTTGTTCCCGAAATGCGCACATTTTTACGTAGCACGCGTTCATCCACCAGAACTCATCCATTTGTGGTCGATTGCTCGGGGAACCGTACTACGGTTGCGTTTATCTCCCTAAATAAGCCTCCTAGAGCGAAAATAACGAAATTTTGGTACCAACAATTTAAAAAAAAAAACTTTTTTTCGTTTATCTCCCTAAATAAGCCGCCTAGAGTGAAAATAACAAAATTTTGGTACCAAAAAAAATTTTTTTTCAAAAAAAAGTTTTTTGCGTTTATCTCCCTAAATAAGCGTCCTAAAGCGAAAATAAAATTTTGGTACCAAAAAAATTTTTTTCAAGAAAACGTATTTTTTGTTTATCTCCCTAAATAAGCCTCCTAGAGCGAAAATAACGAAATTTTGGTACCAAAAAATTTTTTTTTTTCCAAAAAAAAGTTTTTTGCATTTATCTCCCTAAATAAGCCTCCTAGAGCGAAAATAACGAAATTTTGGTACCAAAAAAAATTCTTTTTTCAAAAAAAAGTTTTTTGCATTTATCTCCCTAAATAAGCCTCCTGGAGCAAAAATAACGAGATTTTGTTACCAAAAATTTTTTTTCAAAAAAAAGTTTTTTTCGTTTATCTCCCTAAATAAGCGTTCTAGAGCAAAAATATCGAAATTTTGGTACAGAGAGCAGAGAGTATACGTTTTTCAGCTGTACGATTCACCTGTGGTATAAGTTGCTTGCAGACGTGTTTCCTGTCTGTTATAACGTTGCAAAGTTCAAGTCAAATGCTCACAAACACCCTCTTTCCCCCTCCACACAACCTATTTCCCTAGTTCTGGTACAATGCACTGCAAATGTAGGAGTCATTCCCCGAGTACTGGTCCAATATAAAAAAAGACATATAGGGTGCCTCGATGGCTGATTTGGTAGAGTACTCGACCAACAGTCTCGAGGTAGCAGGTTCGATTCCTGCCACAAACCCTGGGTGTTACTGCGGACAAGCAAAAAAGCTTCGCAGTTTTTGTGTTTGGTTACAATATAAATACTTACAGGGTACTTCCCCTTCACAGGAAGTGATAGTTAGACGGGTGCTTTGGTTAAGGACTGTTGCTGTTAATGGGCTTCGTCCTGCCAAGTTATTAAGCCAGGTTTTCCTGTGAATTCTGGAAAACTGCATATAGGAGGGATTAGAAGGCCCGAGTTCTTCAGTAAGGGGGGTTTGTGTTCATAGCGCTACAAATTTATGGCAGTAGTTGCGACTAGTGTGAGCTGGTGTGAGACACTGGTGAATCGTGTATAATTCATCCCATGGATTTGGTCCATCTTCAGTAAAGGCCGACAAGTCAAGTACTTATGTAAATACATTTCCACGCTCTTGCGGAGTATTACACTCCATTGTATGTATTTTTGTATTTTGTAGCTCAATATGATTGATATAAAATACCATTAACAAAAGCTATTACCCCTTGCGATGGGATGATTTATTTTGAGCCACCCTGTATTCGCTTTGTTATTTCTAAATAAGTATGTTACCACTTTTAACATAATTTCATTTTTTTAACTTAATATATGAAGGGTATTAAATTCATTGTTTATGTTCTATCAATTAAATCAAAATAAAAAAATAAAATAAAAACAAAAACTGGGTGTACGAGTTTGTGTCTGATGTCTATTTATTGTAGATTTTACATGATTTTGTTTATTGTGTTCTTGTGTTGCTCTTTAAAGTTTTTGTTTTTCCAGCTTCTAAACTTTGCATCTTTGTTAAAATAAGAATGCATTTCATTTACCAGACAGTTAACATGACCAACAAAGTCTTTTTAAAAGACTTGGTCTTGGACTTTGACTTTGACTTCTTTTTTTTATCCTTCTCCTTTTTCAAGGGCCTTTAAGCAACACTCACAGACAACAGCGTAACAACAGCAACAACAGCAAAACAGAAAAACAACATTAACAAACATGTAAAAATGTCTCGAGGCCATAAAATAAGAACAGACAAGAGGGACAGACAGACGTTCTGGTTCGTTCAATTCAGAGTGTTTTTACTAAAGGTTTGTTCATAAGGTTGCTTGTATTTTAGGTTATAGAGGCACAAAGGCGGCGGTCACTTGGTCAGTTGGCTTTTCTGAGAGTTTGGCCTGTTCGTGCTTGTGCAGCAGCCTAAATGATCTTTTTCTTTAACATTGACTCTGATTACCGTCATTGTGTGTGTTCTAGTCAAATGTCTGCAAGCAGGACTTTAAACACCATTATCATCTTTGGCTTCGGCATTGGAATCGGCATCGCTGCAACATCTAGCAATAAACAATGATACTGTCTGTCTGTGCCTGATGCTGCATATTTGCCTGACCGGATTTTTTTTTTCTCTTTTTTTGTTGTAGTTTATAAATAGGAAATTTTATGTTTAATAGAATAGAAAATTTGTCTATAAACTATTCTTTATCTTAAGGACAATTTAATTCAGTCGTAAAAAATTCTTGTCAAAATACTCGTACTTCTATAACCAATTTAAATTCGGAAAATATTGCTGATGATTTTAATCAGTTCTTGTTATATCAATAAAAATAATTTGAGATTATTATGAGTTTTCTTAATTTTATTTACAGAAAATGAAAAAATGCCAATAAAAAAAAATTGAGGAAAACAAATCAAGTAATTTGAGCCAAGCGGGGCAATTGCCAGTATAAACGATACAAGCTGTGCCACACCCAGCATTAAGTTAAACAACACTAAAATCTATATAAATGACGCAGAAATGGCAAGTTTCACGTAAAGCATTTACATTGTACCAGGAGAATACTCAGTATGTAAATGTATAAGCGTGATTATCCTTGAGAGTATTGCCTGCTGATCAAATGCTTATTGAGCGCGGTAAACACAAACAAAGACATACCAAAGATTTGTCGGAATTTTAACAAATAAAAGATGAAGTTTAGCATAAGCAAAACTTGATTCAAATGTTTTGCAAAAATTTGCGTCAAGCATCTTCATAAATACGAACTTCATTATTCAGTGTCTGTCTGCTTTCATTGTAATATTTGACAAACTTGGCTTGATCGTTTAATAGTAAAACATTCTCTAAAAGCAACAAATTTTATAAAACAAAAGATTTTTTCTATTAAATAAAATGCAATAATTTTGGACACTTGCATAAACTTTTTTCTTACATTGTTAAAAGAGAAAGTTGTGTTGAATATGAGTTGGTGCCACCGATAGGAATGAAACGATCCGAGTAAATACTCGATACTTTTCTTTTGATACCAAATACTTTTGGTATCGATGCTTTACTACCGAATTCCGAATAGGTATATTTGAAAAATACTCGGTATCGGTTAGAAATACTCTTTACTTATTATGCTAGAACACACGAAAACAATTTTTAGTCCGAACAATTTTTGTTCTCTTCACACATGAGCTAATTTATGTGCCATAACATTGTATACATATACTCATAATTTTGTATGTATTCGTGTTTTTATTCATTTGATTGCTTGGCTTTGTGCTGCTTGTACGGGTATAAAGCTGGTTGAAAAAATTATGCCCACAAAATATCACTACCTTCATCCCACTCGCCTACAAGTTGTCAAAATAATTGTTCTCGTGTATGATAAAATATGTTGGACACCATTACGACCATCATTTTCGACAAATGGGACTACCAAAATATAAAAGAAAACGATAATATTGCGGTCACGATCTTGAGATACTAAAACAAATAGTCCAGTTTTTAAAGCCATTCGAATTTGCCACTAAAGAATCTTCAGGCCTGATCTATGTGATTTTATCGAAGATTATACCAATGATAAATTGTTTTACATCTTTATTACATCATTTTTTAAATTTGTTACACAGTTACAAGGCAAACTATTTGATGAATGCAACAGAAGAATTGTTATGATAGAATCCCGGATTTTTAAAAATCTTCCCTTCTGTGAACCTAATTAAGACCCTTCAATTTTAACTTGTGGATCAGTAGATGCAGTCCATAAGGAAGATTTTGGTTTTTGGCTCGATTTTTGCTACTATTGTATGAAGAAATCGATCGATACAAGTATCGATGCTTTTTCTTAGATACCGATACTTGGCGATCGATACCGCATCGAGTATAAGTATCGATGCTCTGGTGGTATCGTTTCATCCCTAGTCACCGAAAATTCAAAAGTGTACCGCACACCCACTAAAGATTTTACAACACACCAAAAACAGGGCGAAACGGCCCGAGCTGACAACGCTGTTACCTGCGAAATAGAGAACGGTCAGCCAAAGCTCTTAAAGGGGAAAAATATGGCCGATTACAAAGTAATTTTTTCGGAATGCGGGTATGTCTTAAAACATACACTTTGGTGATGCAATTCACTAACCTTTTTTAACGTTAATAAAAAATAGAGAAATTAACACTAGCGTTGGTGATTTCGCGATTTTATAACAGTTTTTAACACTATTTGTCTTCGTTTTAAATCAGCTGTTTTTATAGCCTGACTGATTAGCGTTAACTAAACACCAATTATTTTTGTGGTGTTTATCTTAACAATAATGTCGTTAAAATTCTACTAGAATAACTTCACAGTATCTGGCATACGACTTGTCGGAAGACTCCAATAGTCGGTCGGCGTATTCTCCGTGAGAAGAACTTATCTTATTTATCAAAAATATTTTAAATAATAAACATATAAATAGTTTTACTTTCCCTAAACATGGAATTATTTGCAAATTTGTTTGTTTTTTTCTGCTCCTCTTTGTGGTTTTCTTTATTTTTAACAAAGCTGCCACATTATTTCAAATTTTTTTAACATATAACCAGAGGTGTTAAGAATAAGTCAGTGAATCACATAATCGTTCGTGCAAACCACAATAGCTCGCGTTAAGTTATGCTCTTTTAAAATCGTTAAAAGTTAGTGAATTGCACTACAGATGTTTATCTTCGTGGTATCTTATTCTTCTCAGCACATGAACTGAATGAGAATTATAACTTTCTACAAGTAAGGCTAATCTTAAACAATTTCATACCAACAATTATCTTCTATAAATGTTGTTATATTTTCTCAGTATCTGTATACCCATATTCAAAATCACGATAGTTGATGTTCATCGTAAGTCAGAAGTATTATGTATGTACGCTTCATTACAAGCTATACTCACTCGTAAGTGTTCAGTTTCAAACTTCTCCCAGCACTAAAAATTCTTGATTGATTTTGTTCTTTTCATTTTAATTGCTCTAAGTGGCAATGATGTATTCTTCACCAAAATTTTATTGAAATAGAGTGAAATATTAAAACATAGTTTTTAACGAAAAGTTAATCTACTGAATTAAAATTTTAAAATATGCCACAAAATTTAGACAGTTCTTTTTTCGATGAATTGCTATCAATATGTGTGCTAAAATAAGCAACAGACTCCACTTTAATTAAACAAAATAAAAAATTCCTAAGAATTCGTGTTTGCCAGCGCCCACTTTTTACAACCGAAAAAAAACCGCACTCAGTAAGAATTTAAATTTTTAAGCCACAAAATATTATTTTTTAAGATTCGTTTTCAACAACTTAACACCTTAAAAGTGAAAAAAATAAATAAATAAATAAACAGAAAAACAAAAACCGAAACCACCCCTTAAAAATAGTTAACAGCACAAGTGCCAAGTGCTTTGCAGCACAACACATTTTTTCTGTCTTTCTCTGCACTGCAAACCAAAATGCCATCATCATTAATTTAGTTATTTTAGCTTTTAAACGCATTAGAACGTTAACTTAAACATGACTTTTTTTTATTTTTAGCCTCATACTGTATGCACTAGACAGATAGATGGCGACAGGCAACACAGCTGCACGACTAAATATGTTAATGATGGCAATCTTTGCCCAGTAGTCAGCGTAATGTATCTGTTTTGAATACGACGGTGACAACAATATCCCAACAGCTGATTTTGAAATCTGACGTTGTGATAAATTTAACAGCGACAAAAAAAAAAACTATTACAAATCCCAATCGTTACAAAATTTTATGAGCAATGAACCCAATAGTTGCTTTTCCCACAGAGTGTACAAAAGTTGCAAGTACATTCAAAATTACTAAATCAATTCACAACTTACTACATTGTGCAAGATTCCCCTCGTTTTTTTTTTTTTTTTTTTTCTTGAAACTGTCAACCCCGATATTTGGTCGAAAATTAATAAGCTTCCAATCTTCTCCAGGGAAACGTTGCTACGAGTAGAATTTAGTTCTCTCTGTTTGCAATTAGCGAGCGAGACAGATAGGGCCGCCGTCAATAAAAAGGAATAACATTAATAAAATAATGAAAAGTCCTGATCTAGTTTATGGAGTTAACATAACATAGACGACAGCAAGCAGCAATCTGTCAAAAATAAAATGCTTGTTTTCAGGTGAAAACGATTATTTTAACGACAGCACAACAACATAACGTCACTACGGAATTTGCTGCTACTGCCAACCTAACTTGGAGGTTACACGACCAAGTTTTGCCTTTCAAGTTTTAATACACTCTCACTTTTTTACTACTTTTACTCTTTTTTCATACATTTCAAACTTGATGCGAATTTGATACGAATTTGCTTTCCTGTCTTCTCTGTGTTCAAATTTATAGGCAAGAAAACAGCTGATGGCTATTTTAATAAACAAATTTTTCGTTTTTGTGTTTAAAAATTCTGCCGCCATAGTTTTTTGTGTTAATTTATTAAATTTGTGCTGATTTATTAGAAAACAAATTTATTCTATTTTATTTTTAGTTGTTTTTTTGACGCCGGCATCTTGAAAATAAAATTGCTTTGAAATTGCGTGCAGCCTACGTCACAGCTTTTATTTTTTTTTAATTTTGACAAGCAGTATGTGTAAAAGACTTGATACTGAATTGAAAATAAATTTGATGGTGTAACTGTGGGGTAAGTTGAAGGTCCATACCACGCGTTATACTCGTTAACGCATTATAAGCGTCTGTCAAAAAAGTAGTATCAGTGCAGTTGTATGAGACAAGTTACACATCACAAAGCATAGAACGCATAGACGCGTTTACGGGCTTAATTTCTACTTTTGCACGCGTCACAGGCGTTATAAAAACTGTCAGTTCTTTTTGATAGCCGCAGATCACAATTCATCTTATTTTTTCAAAGTTATCGCCAAGAATATTTGAATGTAAAATATACATGTGGCACCTTGGTTTGTTAAACTACACATTGTGTTGTTGTTTTTAATATAATTATGTTACCAATTAGGTGGCAGCATTTGAAGTTAACTTCAATTACATGCAGTCTACACCTAACTTGAAACGCAGTTAAAACATAAAGTTAAAACTTGCTGTTTATATATCTGTCTGTTTAAGGTGGCGGACACGTAGTAATGTTAGAGTTATAACTTCTCATAGTAAAAAAATAAAAATGGCGAAAAACAACTACAATTAGCAGGCTGTTGTCAATTTAAGTTATAACCGAGTTTCCAAATGAAATGTTTTAACAACCAAGTTATAACTTTAACCAAACTTCAACATGAGCGGTCCACACTTAACTTTAACTTGAAGTTAGCGTCAAAGTTAGTGTTTTCATGTCAGGTGGAGACCGCACTTTATAATCGTAAAGTTGTGTCTAACAGTGTAAGTAAGTGTTAAGAGCTTAACGCGCCAATTTAAGTTGCGCTGTAAGTGTATAGAACTCGAAGGAGACTATATTGAAAAATTTTAACAACTTTTTATGTAAAAACCTGTTGTTAAAAATTAACATAACTTAAACTTGTGCTTCATTCAAAAAGTCACGGACTTATTGGCACGCCCTCGTATGTGAAAAAAGCTATTATATTCGATTCTTAATCTGACAACATTCATTAGCCACCCTGTATTTGCTTTTGCCTCAAAGCAAACAATAAAAAAACGAAATTTAAAAACAAAAACTTGTTTCTTTAGATGCATTCCGAAAAGCAGCGAATGATCAATCGAAATTCTTTAAGGCTACACTCACTCCACACTCATTTACAATGATTGATTTTTATTGAATTTGCATTTTTTTTTTGTTAAGTCTGTTGATTTTGCAGTTTCATTGTTAATAATTATATTTTTATTTGTTATTTAATGTTTTATGTATTTGCTAATGCCAATAACAACGATAGATTTTTGTGCTTCAATGCAACAAAAACGACTTGACATTATGACAACATTAAAATATAAGTGGCTTTCAGACATGCAACATGATTTATGAAGTTTTAACATACATACGTGCACACATATGTACATACATAAGTATGTATGTGTTGGCTTGTGGATGTTGAAATTTTTGAAGGAAAAAGAACAAAAAATATGTTAAACTTACAATAAAATGTTTATTAGTTGCTAAGAATTAGTTGTGGTTTGTTAATAATTTTCAAGAGGCATCTGCAATAAAAATTCCTTAAAATTGCAACGAAAACAGATACAAAGCTGCTTATGGATATAAAAACTTTACAGCAGCAACACTGTAGCAAGTGTAAATTGCAACCGCCGTTAACAGAAATGAAATGCAAGATTGATAGAATACAAGATTACGACATACCGCGCACAAAACTAAAATCTTCTGCGCATGTTCCACCAATGACGTCACGCAAAATGTATTTCTATGGGATATTTGCTTTCAGTTCCAGCTTGAAAAAAAAATTTTAAACAAATGACGGTGAGACAATTCGCTATTTTTCTCTTAAAATTTTTGCCAGTGTAAAATTAAATCCAGGTTAAGGCAGCCATTCATGATGCGTCATGACCCAAACTCACATACGAAAACTGATACTGATGAGTAGTGTCGTGGCTACGACACTACTCATCAGCTAGTTGTCCCCCAGCTAAAAGACATGATTACCGAAACTAACGAGTATTTTGAAATTCCCTAAATTTGGTACAGTCACATACTGACTGTACATACTAATGTTCCCGCCGGGGAACAGGTTTTGCTTGGCGTATTCCTAACTTGGGTACTCTGTTTTTCGGCTAAAGAGGGAAAAGGGTTCCCCGTTTGTTGCGGCAAACAAAACTCTAGGAAGCCGCATGACTTATGTTGTGTTGGCTTCCGAAACCCTTACCAAGGGTTTAAATTGGCAGAACGGGGACCAGCATGGCCATCGGGTGTTTCTGCTTGCAGTTCAAGCAGGGCTGGTCATGGTTGAGGTGCGTACCTTGGCTGAAACCTTCTGGCTGTGGTTGAAACCTAAAACGCAGTTAAAAAAAAGTTTGGTATGTGGTTTGTTTCAGGGACTAACAACTTCCCAAGGGTCTGTTGCCTTTACAACAGATACCTGTTCTGGGAGGAACCAGTTTTGATGGTTGACGTCTGAGGTCTGATGCTGCTAGTGGGCTTCGGCCTACCAACTCTTTAAGCCTTGTCTTCCATTGACTACTGGGAAATTGCATACAGGAGGTATTAAAAGGCCAGAACTCCTCAACAAGATGTTGCTCATATGGCTACAAACATATGACAGAAACTGCTTGCTACCTGGGTCAGTCTAGTCGGCCACACGGGCGCACTGGTGAATCGTGAATAATGCATACCGTGGAACTGGTCCATCATCAGTTAAGGCCGCAGGGCAGGTGCTGATGTAAATCTTTTCACAACTGCACATTACTAATGTCACAATATTTTCATACAGTGTATGGCCAATATAATTGTTAATGCTTTGAGCGATTGCTGTTGTGGTACACTACACGTTCCCAAAATTGTATTAGTTAGTTGGAATATCGTCGTACTAAATGTATTGAGCTAAAAGGAGACTAGGTATGTTGAGAAATAAATGGTTTTGGAAAAAAATTTGTTTCCTACTTAGGTACCTTCAATATGAATCCGCCCTCATACATATGTATATCAAAACTTCAACACTCCAGATCAGCTGTTTACCTATAATATTTCTGCCACTTTCAAAATAACTAAGTAGCTGGCTACAGTGCAACATTTGTAACTAGCAGCATTTGTAGTTGTGAAATCTACTGCGGTCTTTGAGTTTAATGCTTAAGTGAAAATAAATAATATTAATTAATTGAAAAATACATTATTTTTTACAAAGATTTTTGACGAGTTACTCGTCTATAAACAGCGCATTCATAAAAAGAACTAGTTGAATATATAAGTATGTATATACTTATATGTAGTTATAATGTACAGATTATTTTTTCTTTCTTCTTTTCTTTGCCCCATCATCAACATGTCTCCCAACAAGGGAGTAGGTATATAAAAAGCCTTTTCTATAACATATACATACATACATACATATGTATATACTTACATACTTATGAATAAACAAGTACCTATTTAAACAAATCGTTTAATTGTAAACCACAATTAAGTTGTTCTAAAACACCGTAACTCTTCAATAAATATAAATAAAATAAAAAAAATTACATAAAAAAATTAATCTGAACAATTAAATTCCCGTCGTTTGATACCAGTTTTTATTTAAATATGTATTCCCCTTCTCACACACTGACCCATCAAAAATAAATCCAACAAAAAAGCAAAAAAAAAGAACAAAAAACAAATGCAACAAATATTCAAGAAACTTGAATTGCAAATTCAAAAAGGTATCAGTTGTTTTACCTTTGAATAACGAGAAGAAGAAAAAAAAAAACAAACAAACAAAATAGAGAGAAAAAATATCTTAATACCACTCACGATGAGGTAATTTATTTTGTATGCATTTGACGAAAAAAAATTACACACTTTTTGACTGGTTTTTAATATTAAACAACTTAAATAGAATAACGAACAAGCGAACGCACTTGAAGGCAGGGAAAAGAAATAAACACACCAACAAACAAAAAAAGAAAAACAGCAACACATTTTTACAGTTTTAATCTTGTTTTTGTATAAAACCGTTAGTTCTTTAGTATGTCCACTGACACTGGCACAAAGTCGTTGTCTGCTTATTCTACTTGCACTGCCGTCATGCCACCACACAACTGCACAACTGGGCAGAAAAAACAAAAAGTAAATAAAGAACGCACGTACAAAAATGTCTGTCCGGCGGTCTCGACGTCTGTCCGTTCCTATATGTCTGTCTGTCTATTGCAAAAGAAAATTTTTGATCTTTGTAATTTTTAATGCAAGTGCGTGTACATAATTTGACTTAAAGAAAAATAAACGGACTGAGTTGGATTTGAGCAGCAACAAAAAAAAAATTTTTAAACAGCAACAACAAAATAGAATAAAAACTCCAAAAAAGCGTTGCCTTGACGCTTTATGACAGAAATAAATACCACCACGTTTAACAATTTATTCGACTTTATTCGCGGTTATACGTTTCAATACAGTCGAACTTCGATAACTCGAATCATCATTGTTACCACAAACAAAAAATCGAAATTGAAGCCGGTAGACTTAAATATGTAATATACAAATGATAAAACAGAACACGACCACAACTTCAAGCTCAAACGCCTCTGAGAAAAAACATAGGCCCAAAACTTAAACTGTCCGTTAATGGTTTTTTATATGTGTTGGGTGGAAAAAACTATTAAAAATTAAACTTTCATTCTTCTAACTGTTATTAAAAATTCCCCCCGGGGAAGAGGTTTCGCCTTGGCATATTCCTAACCAGGGCACTCTGTCTTTCGGCTAAAGAGGGAAAGAGGTTCTCCGTTTTTTGTGGCAAATAAAACTAGGAATCCGCATGACTTATGTTGTGTTGGCTTCCGAAACCCTTACCAAGGGCTTAAATTCTCAGCACGGGGATCAGCATGGCTCCCGAATGGTTCTGGTTGCAGTTCAACCCGGGCTGACCATGGTTGAGGTGCCTACCTTAGCTGAAACGTTGTGGCTGTGGTTGAAAACAAAAACGCTGAAAGGGGGTGTTGGTATCCTTTATAATTGTTTGGCGTGGCTTTTTTCGGGGACTAACAATTTCCCGAGGGTCTGTTGTCTTTACAACAGATACCTGTACCTGTTTTGTTATTCATCACGTGGAACTCACCTAATAGTTGTTTTGAAATCAATTTTACTTGCTTACACGCTGTCAGAATTAGATTTTTTAATTGCAAAACGTTAACGTCGCGCTGTTTAGATTGGTTACATATAATATTTTTAGTGTGCATGAACATTTGTTTACAGAGAAAATTTGAGAGTTGTTTGAGTTATGGAAGTTCAACTGTGTATTATGTATAGCGTCTTTATTTTTGCTATTTTTTTTTTTTTGCTCTAAGTTGTCGCTATTTTAACTGCAAATATTTAAATCTAGTTTTACGCACTACGATCAGCAATTTAATGCTAAAAAGAAAGCATAAGGCATGTCTTAAGGTGAACAGCATAAATCTTTTTGTTGCCTTGTTAACACCCTTCATGAAAGGGGATAAGAAAAATGTATCGTATTGTTTGTAAATTATGCATATATATTTTTATATATTACATATGTATGATTTTATATATGTATAAACTGGGAATCGACTGTAAATCTGGATTTATTCATGTTGTTGGATTAAAAATATGAATGCAGTTCAGCATTTCCCTTCTAAAACAACTTATGGCGTTTTCTTTTCTAACAAAAATGTTACATTTTTGTGCCCTTTGCCCGTTTTTATGTTCTTTTCTAAAAAGAAGGCAACAGTATAAAACGTGTGAATAAAAAACGTGTTCTATTCTAAATATGCTGCATGAATAAGGGCAATATATAAAGCATATTATGCCCTTTGCTTCAAGTATTAACCTGCCCTTTTTTACTAACCTGCATGCTGATTTATACTGACCTATATTTATGTTTTATGTAAAAATAATTATTCTAGTTTTTATAATTTATTGACAATTATTCAAAAAATAAACATAAAAGAGAAAAAAAGGCTGTTAAATTATTAATATGTATTTGTTTTAAATTAGTAATGCCAACGTTTTTTTTTTCTACACAGCAAGTTTTAATATAAAAGCACTTCAAAACTGAAACGCTAATTGCGCTTTATTGTTTTATACAGTATTTTGTGTTCTTTTTTAAACTTAAAATATGTAACACTTCTTGAAATCAGGTTAGCATTTAAAAATATTGCCTAATCACATGTAACGTTTTATTTTTAAGAAAAGAAAACGCCATTAGTTTTTTTCACTACACTCGCCTCTAATATTGTTACCAATGAAAGAATTACAAATAGCTTGTTTTCTATGTTTCCCAGCTGTCTACATGTAGACATTTCATAAGAGCTACCCTACTCATCAGTAGACTTGTGGGCATAGATGCCTGATAAATCTAGTTTAAAATCGTAAAATTCGACGAAAAAAATCGTCAATATGATTATTTCAAATCGTTAAAAAATCGTCAGCTAAAAAAATTAATTATTTGTGAATAAAATAAAAGATTTATTTCAACGGCGTAAAATATAGAAAAACAACTCATGGTTGCCTCTACGAGTAACAACGAACTACAGCATTTAAAGCTATAACAACAAATTACTCCTACAAACATGATGTTAATTTCATAAACTTATGAAATTAACTTCTATTCATTAATTTTTGTGACATACATTTTTAAAATAAGATTTCATTTAATAAAAGGAATTATTGTTATATAAACACTTCTGTTAAATCGGGTATATCGACTCTGTGGTAACAACCACAGTTGCAAAGTTTTAGATGTACTTTAGTATGCAACATTTTTTCCGAAAATGGTCTCTTCAACTAATTTCTCACTTTGGTTTTGTTAAGTTCCACGTCCTTGGATGCAAACTCACACATTTGGAGAATACGATAAGACTAGTATTTTTGCTATAAACTTAATGATAGAAGGAAACTTTATTCCAAAATCTAGCATTTTCATATTTATAGCCTAAAATAAATTTTCCAAGTTTATTAGACTTAGTTACTTTAACTCGTATTAAATTTCTCGCCTTTCGAAATCTACGATGAAATAAGAAAACTCTTTCATTACAAATTTGTAAAATGTTTGGCTTATAATTTTTTTAAGCGCTATTCACATATGATATTTTCAATTCATCTCTAACATATACAATATATGTATACTTTAAAAAAAGCTATCACATAATATTGCAGTATTACAAACACATAAGTATATTTACGTGGCATACATATTACTTTCATTTCCTACATAAATTGATTTTAAAAAATTAAGCATCCAAGCAGTTGCTTGAAAGATATGACAGTAAAAATGTGATCTACAAAAATCGTCAAAAACAGACCTTAAATCGTCAAATCGTCAAAGTGTTATTTTCAGCACCCAAAATCGTCAAAATGACGATAAATCGTCAAATATGGCAGCTATGCTTGTGGGATATAAAGTTTTAACATTATATCCCAACAATCTAAACAAATTATTGAGAATTCAAAAAGAAAAATGTTTTATTAAAAAGTATATGATCGAGGTTTAAGCGAGGTTGTTTTATATTGAAAAAAAGGAAATGTTTTACATTTCTTTTTTTTATGAAAATTCGCCAAAAGAATGATTACCGCATTATGGCACATTCTCATCTACCAAAATGTGAAATTATTATCGAATCGTTTCTTGCAAGAAAATTATGAAAAGAGAAGAGCATTGCTGTCTCAAATTAAATAATGGAAATTTTTCTCCGCTTTTTTAGCATTCCTTGTTTTCAAATAAGAGTCGGAAAAGCAGAAGATATACATCACTCAATTGTTTGCAAAACAGTAAAAAAATGTTTAGGATAAGGTTATGAGGAAGGCGCTTCTGTGGATTAAGTTCTCGGCGAATGGTGAAGAAATAAAACTTGCTTAAGATCGGTGAAACTCAAACGTTAACTAAACAAAAACTTATGAATCTAAGGACTATAACAATTAAAAGCGTTCCATTTGACCAGATTGAATCCTTTAGTACATACAAAAAAATTTTTGACAGAGTTGTTTTGGAAAGCACCATGGGTGCCGTAAAAACTTAAAAAGTACATTTTTGTGTTTATAAATGGATTTTCTGGATCCAAATTTAAAACTTTGAAGCCTCTCTTACAAAAAGAAAAACTTTGAAAAATATGCTGTTTTTTTAGGGGTTGGGTTAGTTCTTCTAAGGGGGAATCTTTCCCCCTAGTCGGACTTAAGCCTTGAGCTGTGCTATTCTTCAAGATTTATTTATAATAAATTTCAAGTGTCTGACTCTTTTCGTTTGGACCGTATCGTGTTTTCCACATATAGATAGATGGACGGTCGGACGGGCATGGCTAAATTGTCTTAGATTTCATCACTAATCTAGAATATATATACTTTATGAGTTCTTAGGGAGATATTTCACTACGTTACCGCATGGAATGAAAATTTGTATTTGCTATTTTTTATTTTTTTTTTTTTTTTTTTTGGAAGGTATAAAAAAATTTCAATTTTGAAACGAATTTGACACGAACAACTTTTACGTTTTTAGGTTTCTGTGATAATCACACCTAATTATATTTCAAATAAAATTAATTAGTTTATCCTGGTCCTAATTTTTTTACCTTTTTTTTTAAATTGAATTGAAATGTTGATTTAAGCTTGAGGTTGGTGTTTCTTTTTATATAAAAAATGTTTTAATGAATTTATTCTTCGATATTTCTTCCTCAAACGTTCATAAACGTTTCCATAATAAATACAGAAAATAGTTCAAAAAAAAAAACATTGTATGTTAAAGATGCTGCAGATAATTGATGTACCAATAGCTAATAGAATTAATTTAAGAAAAGACACAGAAAGTTTAGCTCAGAACTATAGGCATTTAATTTATAAGAATATAGTAAAGGCCCATTTAGCCAACCGTAAATGTAGAAATGTAAATGTAGTTGAAACAGCTGATCGTTTGTGGTATACGAAAACTAAAAATATGGCAGCACCTAAATGCTAAATTTTCCAGTCTTTGCTATAATTTTTCAACACAAGCTATATAGCAAGTGTTATACACACTTTTTCTAGTTTTAACTAGTAGCTTTAGGTAGTACTGAAAAGATTAAGCTAGTGCTACTACTTCAATTTATGCAGCATAAGCTACATTTTTTTTATTCTCTCGGCTCAATATCTGTAGTTACGTTTTCTGTTATTTTTATTTTATTTTTTTCTTTGCTATTATTTTTTTTGCTATTAATTTATCTGTAGCTCTTTAAAAATTCCTTGCTACCAAATCTAAATTCTCCTTGCTTGCTTACTTGCTTGTCGCACTTGCTTGTCCATGCATACATACGTACATACATACATATGTACATATATTTTATGAGTTTGGTTGCAGTTTAGTACGAAAATTAATTTCCTAATCTGTTATAAAAAAAATTTGTCCACTTTTTTCCCAAAGATTTTATTTAAGTTGTCGACATTTGTTAGTCTTTTTCTTTTTTTTGCAAGTTTTCTACTTAAATATCGCTTGTAAACAGGAAATGTCAATGACATGAAATAAAATGATAGTGGTAGATTCATCTAAAGACTTTTTGTTTATTTATATATAATATATTTTTTTAACTCTTTGATTGCGTGTTTAAAATTGCCCAACATTAAACAGCAGGCATTCAAGCAATTACATTTTTTCATTCATTGCATTTCATTACATTGTTGTAACCAGCGCTGGCTGGATGGATGCATACTCCTTACTCTTACATAAAAAAAAAATATTATTTTAACAAAACATTTATGTAAAATTAATAAAAATAAAAACTCAGCAATAGCTTTTAATTACAATACGAGCATTTAATTAAAAAGCTGCAGAGCAAAACGATATTTGCATGATCTTTGATAAACTGCATATAGTTGGTCTAATGTAGAAAGGTCCTAACTAAAGTGGTGGAAATTTTACAAGAGAAGGAAATAAGTTAAGTGGCACTAAGGATTAATATGTAGCTCTTTTGGTGCAATTATGAATTCGTTACTTAAACTCATAGAAAAAAGCATCTTCACATGGATGTTGGCAAGTGTCATTCTATTAATGATTTTTTGTCATAACATTGACTTCATTTAGTCATTTCTTCGATACAAGAGTGCCATTGCATTGATCACATGCTCACATCAAACGTATTCCGATAAAGCATCCCCGTGATGCCAATAAGACATTTCATTGATGAAATAATTGTCGTAATTGCCGCTAATGATAATTAGAGCAACTGATGTAATGGTTGACATCATAGCGATGAAACGTGTCATGGGGTCAAAAATGATGACATTTGTCATTACAATGATGTTAAAATACATCACAGAAATGACGGGTATTCTACGAGTGTATTAAACAATTCCATTAAATCTTGGTGACAAGGTGTAATTGAGCGAAATATATTAGAATCAATAAAATACTCAAAGTTGGCAAAAAGATGAGTTAGCACCTTTCTACATGATACCAACGTTATGCTACACTTATAGAAAACCTTTCATAGCTGTGATATATTTTAACAGCAACGCAACGCCAAATGTCCTCATTTTTGACCCCATGGCACTTAACATCGCTGTGGTGTCAACCGTTACACGATTTGTTTTAATTATCGTTAGCAATGACAATTATTTCATCAATTTAATGTCATACTGACATCATGGGGATGTTTTGTCAGAATACGTTTGATTTATGCATATGATCAATGCAATAACACTCCAATATCACAGAAATTACTAAACAAAGTCAATGTAATGGCAAAATATCATTAGAATGTCACATTAACATCAGACCAATTATAATTGGGATGCAATTTAATGTAAAAATGTCATGGATGTGATCAGTACCTCAGAAAAAATACCAAGTGGAGTAAATTTTATGACAAAATATTATCAATACCATAGTATTTACATAGTATTTATATTTTTAAGGAATCAATGAGAAATAAAAATCTTTTAATATTTCTTTTGATGACTTACTAACATAAATATAACGTCTTTGTGTTGCATTATCATATATTAATTGTATGTATGGTGTGAACTAGAAAATATTATTTATCTTTGCCTCGTTGTTAGTTTTTTATAAATATTTTACTCTACGCTGTCATTATATTTTCATTTAGTGCAGCATATGATGGCTAAGTGTCATCAATATGATGTGTAAATTACAATTAAAGCAACAACACTTTCACTTGCTTTGCTGGTAAACGTTGACGACAGTATTTATCAGTGCAAATTTTATTTTTGTAAATATGTTTTGCTTTTACAACAAAAATTATTAAATAAAAGTAGTTTTTCCTAATACGTGTTGGTGTTTATTCTCTCATATAGAGTTTTTGGGCACCTCTGCTCTAAAATAACTATCACATAATATTTCAATACTACAAACATACATATACATATATTTACGTGCCATAAATATTACTTTCATTTCCAACAAAAATTAACTTTAAAAAAAAGGGAAGATATGATAGTAAAAATGTGATCCACAAAAATCGTCAAAAACAGACCTTTAATCGTCAAATCGTCAAAGTGTTATTTTCAGCACGAAAAATCGTCAAAATGATGACAAATCGTCAAATATGGCAACTATGTGTGTAATATTATCGTTCATTTACATATTCTCTTTACAGTTCTACTCATTTGCTTTTGCTTAAACAATACTCGTAATTGCTGTGATTAAGAACTTATATCAATACGATGCCTTTTCTACTACTTCTTGAAAATTAATTTAAATTTAAAATACAAATTTTAACAACTAAACTCCTTTTCAACAGTAAATAGATAATATTACAACACTATTTATAATTTTTTTTAAAATCAATTTTGACAAATTATATGTATAATAATTATTAATAAAATGTGTCATTGAATTGATGTCACCAGGGCTGTAGCATTGATGATACTCAATATATGAAAAAATTTTCTGATGACTTGTGTCATTGAGACCGATACTAATTTTCACATGACTGATGACAATTTACCTAACATTGCTGTCACAATTTTGATTATTCACCGTCATCAATATGAAGATGATTTTTTGATTTTTTCTGTGAATGTGTACATCAGTGTGAATTTAAGGTGACGATATATTCTCTTTTAATTATTAACTCCTGAACTTAGCACTATCTTAAACAAAGATTAATGGTGTTTAATTAAATTTTTGTTGCCGTTGATTTTATATCATAATTTTCCGTAAATTCAGACCGTTGGCAACGCAACGCTTTTAACTGTCATTAATTTAAAACTTTTTGACCAATTTGCTAAAACTGAAATTAATAACTAACATCCTTATAAAAAAAATAAAACAAATGCATGTTTATTGAAAAGATAACCGTTAAATAAATCAACCATTTCCTGTCATCTGCCTGTGACAAAATCACGGCTTCACCAAATGCATTTTTTATTTTCATTGAAAAAACGAAAAACTAATTAATTACACATTTGTAAAAATAAAAAAACATAAACCAGCCAGTGTTAATGATAAAAGCCAAGATATATTTTTTTTTTACTTCAATATGGGCCAAACGTATTAATTTACTAAAATGGAAAAGAAACAGACCCCAACGGCGGCAAATGTTGACCGCATTGAACACATTAAGAGCAACAAATTTATTTTGAAATCACTTCAATTATTTTTCTTAACAGAGTTCTTCTTTTTAAAAGTGCTTTAAATAGTTTTACGTTTATTAACAAATTTGGATGACTACTGGTGTTTTATGCACTAAAAAATTTGTTTTCCATTAACAACAGGCCATAAAATCTAAAAGAAAAAAATTTTTTTTAAAAGAAACATAACAAGAAAAACTTTTTTCCGGCTTAGAGACTGGCTTTAACCCTTGACTACCCGCAAAGTGGCCTGCGAACACATTTTTTTCTGTTGTTCCGCATAAAATCGAAAGCAGCTGTTCTTAAAATAAACCCCTTTTTATCTAAACTAACCCGAAAGCCTCCTGCAGATTATGTCTAGTGGTATTCGTAACTTGGGCACTCTGGTTTCTAGTTGTATCAAATAAAAATGCACAAGCCCCCGCATGTCTTCAAAAAAATTCTCACTAAAGAACGGGAGGCAGGGCGACCCCAGGTGGTTCTATTTGCAGACCATCGTGGTGCGTATATATTTTTTTACAATTTCATTAAGGTTAAGAAAATTGTTACATTCGTGCTACGAAAAAATTGTGCATGAAAATATAAGAATTTCGTGATAGCTACTAAATAGTGTAAAAAATAAAGGGTGGTTAAATTTCAAGGCCCGATGTTGATTTTGAATAAAACACAAACTATTAAGGAAATTATTGTAATTTTATTTTATTATGATATATTGGTATTATTCAATTATGTATGAAACAAAATATCGGCCAAATGGGCGCCGCGACCACGGCGGCACACCTCCATCCGATGGTCCAAATTTTCGATGACCCTGAGGCATAATGGAGGTTCTATGCCGTTAATGGCGACTTATCTCATCCTTTAGCTCTTGAATTGTTGTTGGCTTATCGACGTACACCTTTTCTTTCATATAACCCCAAAGAAGAAAGTCCAACGGTGCCAAATCACATGATCTTGGCGGCCAATTGACATCGCCATTACGTGAGATAACACGGCCATTGAATTTGTTGCGCAAAAGAGCAATTGTTTCGTTAGCTGTGTGGCAAGTGGCACCGTCCTGCTGAAACCACATATCGTCTACATCCATATCTTCCAATTCGGGCCATAAAAAGTTCGTTATCATCTCACGATAGCGAACACCATTCACAGTAACTGCCTGACCGGCCTCATTTAGGAAAAAATTCGGCCCGATGATGCCGCCAGCACATAAACCGCACCAAACAGTCACTCTTTGTGGGTGCATTGGTTTTTCGACAATCACTCTTGGATTCTCATTCGCCCAAATGCGGCAATTCTGTTTATTGACGAATCCACTGAGGTGAAAATGTGCCTCATCACTGAAGATGATTTTCGTCGAAAATTGATCATCATTTTCATAATAAGTCTGGATAACTTTAACACGTTATTGGATTGTGTATCTCTCCATGGTTCAAATTGAATAGGTCTGAAATAGAGAAATGTCAAATAAAATTCGGAAAAAGCTTGGCGTTTAGGTGTGGTTCACATTCAACATCGGCCCTTGAAATTTAACCACCCGATATAATAAAAATATTTGATTGTATTAAAGCAACATTTTCGTAAATCCCAATTTTCACTGGACAGCTTCAGTTGCGCAAGTCTTGAGTTTGTGGACAAATAAGTGAGGAAAAAGTGGGGAGTGTAAAAATGAATACAGACTTGCTTGTACTCGAAAAGTCGTTTTGTGCTATCATTCGTAATGTCAGAAATTTTACATTTTCTTTTATATGTGTGTCTTTTATGTATTGATTTGTTGTCCCTGGTGAAAGTAATATTTGATAAGAATTGCGCAACTAAACTTGCCTCGTGAAAATTGGGACTAACAAACTTCGAAACAATGCTGTTAATATAATGGACATATTTTATTATATATATAATCGATGACTGATTTGGTAGAGTGTTAGACCAATAGGTTCGTGATCGCAGGTTCGATTCCAGACAGTGTCAAATCGTAACAATAATGTAATATTGGTTATAATGGCGATTAAATTTTAATTGCCGATATTGAGTTGGAATAAAACAGAAATTATTTAAGAATTATGGCCATTTTTTTATTATAATAATTATGATATAATTCAATTATGAATTGGACAAAATATCGGCCAAATAGTCACCGCCACTCTGGCGGTACACATCCATCCCATGGTTCAAGTTTTCGATGACGCTGAAGCATAACTTAGCTTCTATGGCGTTAATGAAGCTCACCCTTTACCTCTTGAATTATAGAAGTACACCGTACTCGTATTATCGCCAATACGTGAGATAACACGGCCATTGAATTTATCGCGCAAAAGAGCCATTGTTTCGTTAGCTGTGTGGCAAGTGGCACCGACCTGTTAAAACCACATTTCCTCCACATCAATATCTTCCAATTCGAGTCACAAAAAATTCGGCATCATCGCACGATAGCGAACATCGGTTGAGATCGGTGACGATCGGTTTCTCAAAATTAAGATTTTGAAGTTTGGTATTCTAACAAACGTGTGAACTAATTTCAAACATCTAACGTAACTGCGTTCTACTATCAGAAAATAAGACTTTAAATAATTTCTTACCTCTTGGTTTCATACATACATCTTTACATATTCGTACTACTAATTTTAGACAAAAATTTGGTTGAATTGAATTTTTGCTTTAAAATCGTTTTTACATTCTTATATGGTATACGAGTACTTGTAATAATTAACAAACACTATAAAATTTAACCACCCAATATCTAGGAAAATTCTTATATATATTTACGATTGTTATTTCTTTAAAGCAACAATATTCATAGCAAAATCGTTATACTTACGATAGTTTTGTCTTTTTTATATCAGTATGCAGTAAAGTGTAAAGAGGAACTAATTTGCTGATTTGTTGACAAATCATCAACCGAATGTTTGCTTCGTGGTTATCACGAAGATTTTTATGGTGCATTTCTGTAGTGTAAATCAGCTAAATTGTGTGTTCTATACTAGAGGTTTGCAATCGACCATAATTTTGATCTTGTTTTTCTAAAAACTGCATTCAATTCAATTTAATTGTTGAAAATTACTACTTACTTATAGTAAAAAAGTATATTGGCTATATTAGGGTTAAATATAGTTAGCAGAAATTGTAAGAAAAAGAAAACAGCAACATGGACAGGAGCCAAATTAAAGTTCAAGTGGTTTATTGTTAAACACTTTAAATGCAAAAGGAAAAACAAAAAATTACAAACGAAAAATATTTCGATTACAATTTTAAATGTGGGATATGAGTGTTTGTAGAACATGCAGCATATGTTTCGTGGTTGCATTGCAAACTTTCGTTTTAAATTCACACTTGTTGCACCAAAAACCGCAAACAATTCTCAAATATTCATAAAGCTCCAACTCCTTAAATTTATTATTGTGGTGTTTTGTCTGTTGGTTTGTCTACTTTCCCAAATCAGGAAAAAGAAAAGAAAAGAAAAAAAAAAGAAATAAACTCGAAATGCAAATTTCTTTTACTTGCCACTTGAATTCGGTAATAAATATTTGAAATGTCTTTATTGGTGTAAGTTTATTACGTTTCTTTGTATGAAATCGTATAACTTAAGTTATTTATTCTTTTATTTACTACTTCACTTATTTTTCTTGCTGCTCAAAGAATTTTGAAAATTTTATGGTTTTATTGCAATTATGGTGAATGGCTTTACCTAAAACCAACAAGCTGTAAGCTCCAAACACAAGGTGATCCATATAGACTTTTATTTTAAATATCTTCTCGTATACACTACAAAACTCCAGTCGTACTTGTAAAGCAGTTCTGGGCTGAAGAACAGCTCTCGCACCATCATAATTATATCTTAAGTGCGGTCAGGTTTATGGTTTTTGTTGTTCGGTCTTCGAGAGTTTTGCGTCTTTATTTGTTTGTGCCCCAAAGTACGCTGAAATTTATACAAAATATTACCACACAAAAAAAAAACAAATTATTGTAGAAATAAAATCAGCAAAACTTTTGTCTCCAAAAATAGTTTGTATGCATGTATATATACATATTATATATATATACATATATATATATATATATATATATATATATATATATATATATATATATATATATATATATATATATATATATATATATATATATATATATATATATATATATATATATATATATATATATATATATATATATATATATATATATATATATATATATATATATATATATATATATATGTTTAAAAAAATAGTTGTTTTCGACCAATAATTATTTTTACTAAACTTTTGTTTGAGTCCACGAATTCTTTTACAGGTCCGCATAGAAACAATTTATTAATTGATTCAATGAATTCATAACTGAGGATAGTCGTATGCTGTATATTCTGGTTCTTTGCAAGTCAAACGTCCACAAACACTACTCCCTCTTTACTCTTCCTCATAATCTATTTTCCTAGTTCCAGTACAGTGCACTGCATATGTAGGGGTGATACCCTGAGTACTGGTTCAAGACAAAAAAAATTATTACGGTGACAGGCTGAGACTTCCGAACTTTTACATTCTATAGCGGACATATTGGGTGTTTATTACACAGAAAAAAATAGATGCCATATTGATAAAAAAAATTGCACTATTTTTATCAAATTTCCTGTGAAAAAGATTTTTTGCTGGATTGATAATTCAAATTATGAAGTAGAAATAGCTTTTTCACTTAAAAGCAAAAATTATTGAGTTGAAAAAAATTGTTGTTAATATGTAAAATATACTTAACAAAAAAAATTGTTAACGAAACAACAACTCTTCACTGTTATATGACAACCTTTTAAATGTATTTATTGAATAACAGTCAATAATTCGGAAAACTTTTTATTAATTGCATTTTATTAAGAGATATTTCCAAAAATTCATTATTAATAATAATTTAATTAAGTCAATGCAAATTTTATTAAATTGATGGTTTTTTTATTAATAACAAAACTTGATTGAAAAAAAATCTCATCTATTTTTTTCTGTGTAGAGGTTCTCAACTTTGATCCGGCAGCTAATAGTTGCTTTTTGTTTAGTATGAATAGACCCACAGCAGATCAACACTTGGCAAATGAGCTAAAGCACTAATTGATATTGAAAATTTTGCTTTGCTTAGCTCCACGGAACGCCCAATTTGCAATAGACAAATAGGTCTTAATGGATCACCCTTTATGCATAAACATATATTTATAACAAACTTGTTGTGTTGTCAGGATTAGATTGACCAGCTATAAAATCAAACCCAATAAACACTCACGCATGCTGCGGTCTTAATAGGAAATAAACGAGGGCTGAACAAGCAGTCAAGTCAAGTATTCGTAACACGTGAGTTATGCAATTGCGTATTTTCATAGCGCGTGAAGACAAAATTATGAGGAATTTAGGGTTGTCTTTTAAAACTTTAGTTGAAGTTAGTGTAAAGAACTTTTTTCTCTACTATATATATATATATATATATATATATATATATATATATATATATAGTATAGTATATATATATATATATATATATATATATATATATATATATATATATATATATATATATATATATATATATATATATATATATATATATATATATATATATATATATATGTGTGTGTGTGTGTGCCAATGAAAAACATTTCAACTTTGTTTCTTTTTTTGTCCTTTATGTCTGATTTTTTTCAATCTTGTTAGTCTGTTTTGGATTGCTGTTGATTTCGGCGACCCTCTGTGCATATTGCCTAATTTTCTGAAATAACCGTTAAATCCCCTCGTTGTTACCCACCACTCTCATTAATTAAACTCATAGGCATATAAAAACAGGCTTCTTTTCATCTGCTATCGCAGTAAAAAGACATACATACAAACATACATATTATGTACATGTTTATGCAACACTCCTTAAAAAGACAAACATACATATGTATGTATGACCATTAAAATCGACTTGGTCGGTCTCATGCATGCATGAGAGCAATGTTAAGCTTTGATTAGTCAGTCACTTATTCGTGCATTTGTTTGTTTGTTCGGTTTTAAGTTCAATTACGAGTGAATTACCAAATAAAATAAGAAACAGAGAAAAAAGTGCTGAAACAAGTGTTTGAACAGTTTGAAGCTTTTGTTTAGATACATTTTGGGTTGCATACACATGTAACAGTTTATGGTCATCGGGAGGAGAAGAAGTCTTTTATGTTTGTTGGTGGCTTTGAACGATGTGGTTGCTGCTGTTGCTGTTGCAATTTTAGTTGCTGTTATTTTTGTTTTCTGGCTGATTGCAATGATTATGATGTTTTGTTGTTGGCGGTGGTTACCAGCCATGGGTTTTCCTTTTATCTCAACGATTATTATTGTTCAATTTTTCTTTTTCCAGTTTTCTTTATTTTACACTACATACATATGTATGTATATTGTTGTTCAAATAAAAATATAAATACATATTGTGGTTTTTGATTTATGTTTTTCAAGATCTTCTTCGAAACACTCCACACCAAATTGAGACAGACACTTATCTATGTGTGGACTCGTATGTGTGTGTGTGTGTGTGTATGTTTGTGGTGGCCACATTTTAAAAATAGGTCATAACAATTGTTTGTAATTATGTGATTAGTTAAACTTTATATGGTTAAAAATAAAATGAAATTCCATTGTTGTTGATTATTATTGGTTGGCATTGGCAAAAAAAAAAAAAAAATTATAAAAAAATAGCGATTTCTAAACAATTTCTAATCTTAATGTGCACCACCACTCAGGTGCACATTTGTAAATAGCTAAAGATTAAAATCGATTAAAATGTTTATGTTTAGCCATAAATATGTACAAATATATATAAAAGTGCAGCAACCCACAATAAGTCAGCAAAAAAGAAAACCTTTTTGTTCGACTGCATGGTGACCATAAAATTAAAATTTTTCATTTTAATTGCGGTTGTTAATTTTATTTCAGTTCAGCAGTGCAAACATGATACATTCTTTAACCCAAATATTTTATTAAAAGTATATATGTGACAATCCAAGACAAATCGGACAGTTCGGAGAAAAAATTTTTTTGAATAGCACATTTCAGCAAATTTTCAGATTTTTTCGAGGTATGAGAAAACCGTGCCCGAATAAATACTCATAACTTTTTCAATATCAGTCTAAACAGAATAATTTTTGTTTTTCTTTTTTTGTCTACTATCTAATAAAAAACTTAAAAAAAATTGTGCACAGTGGGCTTGGATGCGATTTTCGGGATTTACTATTTTAAATAAATTTTTCTCACTGTTCGTACTGTTCGATTTACTTAATTTTTTTTTTTGTATTTAACTTTGATTTTTTCCACATCTTTTAAGGCCCGTTTGGTAGTGGGATTTGAATAACTACTATTTTTTCTGACTTTTTTTTAAATTTGCTAAAAATAATTTTTTGTGTTAAGCCACTGTGCAATAATTTTCTAAGACTTTGTAGGATATATTTTAAACAGTAATCAATATATTTTGTTAGTACAAGTGCAAACGAAAGTACAAGCGCAAATACAAACGTAAATACAAACGCAAGTACAAGTACAAGTACAATTGGGCGAATTGCATGTAAAGTGTACAAACCAACAATATATTTACATATTCAGGTTACCAGACAAGGATTAGGGTGATGAAACACGATTGAGGGAATTAGAAGAACACTGTTCGTAGTCGTTTCCCACCCATTCTAGGTAATTAAGGGGATATTAGAATGATTGGGTTTGTAAGGTCTCAAGCAAATCAGGTCGACAAGGCAGTGTGCATTCTGGTTAGCGCCGCTGATTTTATTTTTAGAGTGGAAGAATTGCGCCAGGACTATGGCTTGACATTAGATGAGGTACGCCGCAGCTTTCATACTCTTTTGGAAGGGCATGCTCTGGACTGGTTTTGGAACGTGAGAAAACTGAACCCCGTGCAAATCTGGCAAGTCTTGGTGACAGCATTTTTAGCGTATAGGCAGTATAGGCAGTTTGATAATGAGTTTCAGCTGAAAAAGAAAAAACTGGATCGCTGCCAAGAGCCTTTTGAAAATTTCTATAACGCCATGTTGAAGCTCCGAAACCAGCAGAGAGAGCCATATTGTGAAAGGAACCTTGTTGAGATAGTGAAGAGCCATTTAAAACCATCACTCGCCCAGTTGTTATTTCCGCCCACTTGGAGGGGTGAAATGAACTCTGCCAACAGGCGAAGCGGGCCGAAAGCCTCATATAGAGACAGAGGCAGCAGTACCAGCAGTGACCGTTTGCATTACCTCGAGTACATGAACCCATGTATGTAAGGAGATAGAACTGCCGAGTCAACATCTTGAGCTGGAGGCAATATCATCAAGTGCAAGATACACGTGTTGGAACTGTAAACAAATGGGCCACAGTTTTATGGATTGCCCAACACCTATAAATAGGGTATTCTGTTTCAGATGTGGATGTGAAAATGTGGTCGCGCCGAAATGCCCCCGCTATCAGGGACACCAAAGCGTGAACCAACCTCGCACTGGGGAGGTTCGGCCCACTCAAACAGTAGTTTGTTCGACGAGCAACTTTGCTACTACTTCCTTGGGATCAGAAAAAGTGGATGAAGCTAAGATGGATTTAACCAAATCTGATTTTGCCTGCCATTTCATGAGCTTTGGTTCTTGTAATGCCTTCGATAACTAACGATCGTTTTAAAGCGTCAGCAAGTTCTTCACCTTGTTTGGCAAATTCTCTATAATCGCTATCTTTAACAGTGAGAGCTGATATTCTACCCGCTATAATCTTAGAATTTTCTGGTTTAATAGTACCCTTTAAAGCTGATTTAATGTCTTCCTTAGTCCTGACTATTTCGGGCAATGCCTCACGTGCTTTGCCTTCTAATTTAGATTTTATAAAATTTAAAAACGTGGTTTGTAGATTTGAATCTGTTAGATCCTCAATCAATACTATTTTGTCTAAAAACGAAGGTAAAGTTAAAGGATTTCCGTCATAGTTTTCTCTAATGATAGATGCGTACATACTAATGTAAGACCTCTTTTGCTCTATCGTAGCCATTGTGTCTTCTAAATTTTCTGAAGTAATAACTGGATTCTGTTTCAATGCAAAATGTTTCGAATTTAATTCAGTTTGTGTCATCACTTTTCTTTCAAAAATAACAAAATCATTAATATTTTCGGGTATATTTATTTCACAGTATAGTCCAGTGGTGCCCAGAAATTCTATATGAAAGAGTAAACACCAATACATTTAAGGAAAAACTATTTTTATTTAATATTTTTTGTTGTAAAAAGTAAGTTCACACTGATAATCGCTGTCGTCAATGTTTACCAGCAAAGCGTGCGAAAGTGTTGCTGCTTTTCTTTTGTGTGTGTGCGATGAAGAACGGAAAAAAATATGAAAGACGAAGTTGTTTGTGTATTTTTCATTGCTAATGCTGAGCGCAGTATTTGTGTATAAAAGAGCACAGCCCTATAGCTAAGCGCACTTACAAAAACGAACGAACGAACGCTCGTTCGGTTGAATGCGAATGAATTCGATTTGATTTTGAGACCAATTATTTAATTTGCTTTATTTTGTTGCAGTTAATAAAATAATGTTTACAGAAAATTGTATAAAAGTTATTATTACTTAATTATGATTATTATTAATAACGACATTTAGTAACTGTAAATTATTAAGTGCTACAGGTGAGTTAATAACTACTTCTTATCATCAATTGTTTATTGCTTCTTCTTCTGCCTCTCCTGCTATTGGATGACGTTCCCCCTCTTAGTTGTTGATTTAACTTTTATTAGAGTGTTTGAAAACTATGGACTGTAAAGTGCTGGCTGAGTGAATATTTAAACCAAAAGAAAAATCCTTGGTATTCATGACTAAATAATCAACTTTCAATTGCAATTGCAAGAGGCAGAGAGCAAAACAACAACAACAAAAAGAAAAATAACGTTATTTGTACTGGTTTTTTTTTGCTACCCAAAAAGAGTTTCAATTCTAGCAGGTTCTCTATAATAAATTGTTAAGAATTTATTAGATTTTTAGAACAATGGCAAAACAAAAACGAAACAGAATAAATCTTAAACAATAAAAACAAAACTCTTGTGTGATATTTTTTATTGAAGACTTTAAAATGGAAAGTACAATATATGTATGTATGTACTCGTATGTAAGTACTTTCGACAAAGAGTAGAACAATTACAACAAAACAAAACACAATCACTCAATAAGACGATGAAGAGAATTTTATGCAGCACCAGCAGGAGCGGTGCTGGAAAGTAAGATCGACTTTTTTAATAATATGCATATATATATATATATATATATATATATATATATATATATATATATATATATATATATATATATATATATATATATATATATATATATATATATATATATATATATATATATATATATATATATATATATATATATATATATATATATATATATATATATATATATATGTATATATATATATATATATATATATATATATATATATATATATATATATATATATATATATATATATATATATATATAATTTATCTTTTTACTTTACGGCACGTCTAGAAAATTTGTGTAAATTTTGTACGCAGTTGTTTACTATTTCTTTTAACGATCACCATTCCAGTGATATTCGAGGTTATATGAACTCATTTAAGCTCCTGAACTAAACCAACTTCATTTTTTACTTCATTTAACACATTGACGAATCAAGTTCTAAGCGTCAATTCTTAAGCGCTAACAAAAGAATTTTTCATTTTAATTATAAATCATTAACAAACAATACTGGGAATCGAGATGTTGCCAAAGCTAAAAGATAAATAAAATATCTAAAAAACATGTTCTGAGCTTTCTTGGGGAACCAACAGGGTCAAGACTTATGGCCATAGATGTCATTGATAAAACAACTTAAAGTTGGTGCCCCTCCATATTCCAGTATCTACTCCCAAGTTGTATTTGATTTAAACATGTGTTTAATACCTGAAATGCAATAGAAAAAAATAAAGAAGAAATAATGTTAACAAAATTTATGGTCAAATAAACACATGTAAAAATATGCAAAATTTGTTTAACAACAAATAATGGCCCCTACGCAACATTGTTTTTTGTGACTTTTGGAGGAAAGACAATGGCAACTGAAATAAAAACACATATAGGAGTTAAGCAAGTTGCTTCCTTTCTTGTGGTATGCCATGATTAAGAAGTTAATACCCTAAATGTTTTCCAATTCGAGATCTTTAAGGGGGAAGTGCTCATGTTGATAAGTTGTGAAACAAATGAATGGACTCATTTCTCGAAAAGTGAGCTAAAAAAAAAAAACGTGTCTGCAACTTATGTCGCAAGGTGCAATAACGCCTACAAGGTGGCAGCACTAGAGCAAAATTACTACAAAAATAAGCATAAAGAAAGCTATGCTTGTCAAAAATATTTGTAAATATTTCACAATTATAAACTATGAAAGTACCTTTGCATAATTTTAAATTATTTTTATTTGAATTGTTTTTATACCAATAAAAATTATAAATAGCTTGTTTTCTATGTTTCCCAGCTATCTATATGTCGACATTTCATAGGAACTACCCTAATCATCAGTAGACTTTGGAAATTTTTGAAAGATGATTAGGATAGTTCCTATGAAATGTCGACATATAGATAGCTGGGAAACATAGAAAACAAGCTATTTATAATTTTATTGGTATAAATGGTAGAAGCTAAAAATAGCGAATAAAAAACTTAATTGTTTTTATGTTTACAAAATACTTTTTAAATGTTTAATTCAGAATTAACCACTAAATTCACTTTCAAAAATGTAAACAATGCTTTTGACGTAAATAGCTTACAATATTGCCAGTAGCAAAAAATTCTGACATGCGTAGCGCTGCCAACTTGTAGACGTTAATGCAGCTTCTGATGTCAAAAACTACCAAAGAATATTAAGCGCCTATTAAACGGTCATACGAAGTCTGATCAAAAAATAACCGTTATTTTAAATTTTTGTCGAAAAGTATTTATTTATTCATCAATAACTATCTTAACCCCTTCAAAGTAATTACCCTCAGATATAATACACTTATGCCAGCGTTTTTTCCTCGAAATACTTCTGAAACGCCAACGGCTCCTGTTTCGATTTCGCTTTGCTTTCATGGGTGTCTTCAGTTTTTGGAAGAGGAAAAAGTCAGCGTGGGCCAAGAATACGGTGGTTCAGGCATGATAACGGTTTTGTTTTTGGCCAGAAAGCAACACACTCAAAGCATCGATGTGTGAACTGGTGCGTTAGCCATCCCCATCTATTTGCAATTTGGCGGCAGTACGTCCACAATTTAACGAGATATGCATTATCGTTCGCTGTCTTTTTTCTCTTTGTGTACCTATAGGTTCATATACTCGTATATAGTTATGATACAGGTATTACAAAAATATTTTTGATTTTATAAACAAAACCGAAAAAGTTTTTCCTGAAGAAGTCTTCGGAAGGAAGACGAAATATCGAAAAATAAAGTAATTAAATCAGTCGTAAAGCAGCTCTGTGCTGAAGAACAGCTCTCACGTCATCTTAATTACTTCTTAAGTGTAGTCAGGCTTGTTGTTTTTGTTGTTCGGTCTTCGAGAGTTTTGCGTCTCACTCGCACTGGTTAACGGTTTGCCTCACTTACTTGGCTTACTTCCTATATGAAGGCATAAGTCGTTATAGTTAGTCACAGCGACTGTTAATACCATCTTGGGCATATGGGTTTTGTCACCCCGCCCATGCTGTGCATCGTATACTTTGCAACTGTATATTTACATAAATAAATAAATTAATTAAAACATTTTTTATATAAAAAACAAAACTCACCCCAAGCTTAAATCAACATTTCAATTTAATATACAGGTATTACAATTAATATTTTACACTTCTAAAAATTTTTGATTATTTTTTAAGTTATGGACGTTATGACACTCTGCAATGGGCCATAATGTCCACGAACTTTACGACACCTCCCTGACGGACATTATGTCACTTTCAACGTCCATGGACCCTTTGACACTTTTAAGTGTGTCATAACATCCATGGACTTTATTATGTCACTGGACATTATGACATGCCACCGCTGCAAGCATGTTTTGAAAACTCCATTCCAATCCCTTGGTACATTAACAGGTCTTACCTACCAACTGTTAGTTCGGGTATGTGTTATGGTTTCTAATTCCGCTTTAACACAAACAGTACATTTTTTCTAGAAAATTTTTTAAAAACGATAAGTATTGCCGTCGTCATCTTTCGTTATATTATGTATATTTTCCTCTCCCGCAACGGGAAATAAGTTGGAATAAAGATGCCAGAGCACAACATTAGCTGTCAGATTAATGCTGGTTATAAAACAGATATATGTATGTATGTATGTTCATACCTCAAAATCAGTTTGACTTTACTCAAACAAAAAAAAAAAAAAAAACGATGTGCTCAGTAATCTCTTGCGACATAAACTGCCATAAATCGAAATCAAACATGTTGTGGCAAACCAAAGCATAAACCTTAACAGACCATTTCATTGGTGGGTTCATAGAGAACAAAAAAAAAAAAAAAAAATATTAAACAAAATTAATATGTAGGTCTTTGAAAGATAAAACAATGTATAAAGTTAAAAAAAAAGTCAGACAAAAGTGGTCACTTGGTTACTGGGTTCTCATTTTTTTTTTTTTTTGTTTATTCCAAACTACAATAGATGATCAAATATTTTCGTTGTTGTATTCAAGACGCTGATGTCGATAAGGTGTGGTTGGTTGTGTTGGGTGTTTTGAAGCTAAAAAAAAGAACAAAATGCATTTAACGAGTGATTTTTTTACTAATATCTTTTTGGCAACACTAGTTTTGACAGCTCACGCACATTTTGTATCTTGTGTCACTGTCAAACATCTTCAGTTTGGTCTATAATTTAATCATGAATCGTCTTACAAACGAACAACGCTTGCAAGTTATTGAATTTTATTACCAAAATGCGTGCTCTGTTAAGAAAGTTCATCGCGCGCTTCTTCCATTTTATGGTCAGTTTAATCGACCTACTGAGGCTTCTATTCGGGCTATTGTAAAAAAATTTCGCACCAAATTTACATTGTTGGACATTAAACCACCAACACGCTTACGTAGAGTGCGAACTGAAGAAAATATCGCAGCCGTATCGGCCAGTGTTGGTGATGACCGTGAATTATCGATTCGGCGCCGTTCGCAGCAATTGGGCCTCTGTTACTCCACTACGTGGAAAATTTTGCGGAATGATTTGGGTGTGAAGCCTTATAAGATACAGCTGGTGCAAGAATTGAAGCCAAACGCCAAATTTTTGGTGAATGGGCTCTTGAAAAGTTAGATGAAGATCCACTTTTTTATCGAAGAATTGTGTTCAGCGACTAGGCTCATTTTTGGTTGAATGGATACGTGAACAAGCAAAACTGCCGTATTTGGAGTGAAGAGCAGCCAGAAGCATTGCAAGAGCTACCAATGCATCCACAAAAAACAACCGTTTGGTGCGGATTATGGGCTGGCAGCATCATTGGACCGTATTTCTTCAAAGATGATGCGAATCACAACGTTACTGTGAATGGTGAGCGCTACCGTGCGATGATAACAAACTTTTTTTGCCCAAAATGGAAGAGCTCGACTTGCATGACATGTGGTTTCAACAAGACGGCGCCACATGCCACACAGCACGCGAAACAATGGACCAATTGAGAGGCGAGTTCGGTGAACAGTTTATTTCACGCTTGGGACCAGTCAATTGGCCGCCCAGATCGTGCGATTTAACGCCTCTAGACTATTTTTTGTGGGGCTATGTTAAGGCTAATGTCTATAGCGACAAGCCCGCTTCGATTGACGCACTGGAAGCCAACATTGCCAACATTATTCGTGAGATACCGGCCGAAATGTTGGAAAGAGTATGCCAAAATTGGACTAAGCGGATCGACCATTTGAGGCGCAGCCGCGGCCAACATTTGCATGAAATAATCTTCAAACATTAAATTATATCGCCCCAACTATCGATCCAAATAAATATTTCATGCATTTTTCTGAATTTTATGTGTTTTTTTTTTAATTTCCGATAGTTCTTATAAAATCACCCATTAGTATATTTATGGACAACTGAAGATATTAAAAGGTTCATAGAATGTGTTTTTTTTTTATTTTTTATATTTTGCCACATGAAACACACATTCTCACACAGTTTCAAGCTCTCCGGTATTTTGAAGATCAAAACAAATTTAAACTTAATAGACGACTCTTACTTTGAGGTCTTTCTCGCCAAATCGCACAAACGTAGAGGCAAGTAAAAGAACATAAAGATGAATTAAGATTGATGAGTGTGCCAAATATTTTTCTTATTTCGCGGATAATTCACCAAATGGTTACAGATGTATTCTAATGTAATGAATACACAGATTTCTGGGAATATGTGAATCGCATGTATGTACAGGTATGTATGTGCAATGAAATAAATTGAAGAATTCAAAGTCAACTGAAAACTAAACCCAGTTGGCAAGTTTATGAGAAATATTCTTTGCCAATACAAGATATTTCTGATTTGCTCACGAAAAATTTTGAATGTAATGGATTGTAGCGTGATTCTATATCACGGTAACGTTCGCCAGTATTAAGGCAAAAAAAAAAAAAAAAATTGATTTGGAGACTATTTGTGGGCTTTCTTTTCCACGTTTATTTGCTCCGCAGGGAGCAGGTTCTGCCTTGGTGTACAGCCAGTTAGAGCTCTCTACTTTCTGGGTCATAGAAGGAAGCAAATAAACCTGTAAGAAGCCGCTTGACTAATGTTGTGTTCGACTTCCGTAACCCTTAGCAAGGTTGTAAAGCCTTACTTGAAAATAAAACATAATTGCCCATATTAATAAAAATTTAAATGAATTTGAAATGTGTTTTAATTCAAAAATTCCATAGAACATTTTTCTAAAACTCATGCCAAGAGGCTAAATATGAATGATTCACTGAATAGTGATCTTCTATTAATCTCCGAATGGGGTCGTAAAAACAGGGCCGCCTTTAACGCTCGTAAGACCCAATGTTGCTTATTAACACACAAACAAACGGCAGCAGATGCTGCTTCATCTGTACTCATGGATGCTCTTGATGTTCTTGGAATGAAGATACAGTGTGATGTTCGCTGGACTGGTCACATTTTTCATATCTCTAAAGAAGCATTCAAGTGCTTTGGTTTTTTGAAACGGTGTAAGATATACTTCACTCCATCCAACCTCCTTACTATTTATACCATCTACATCTGTCCGTCATGTTTGGGCCGGTGCCTTAAAGTCTATTATGGCGTTACTCGACCGTGTGCAGGAGAGAGCGAAAAAGCTCATCGGTGACAGTAGGGTATACAACTCTATTGACTGGAGCATCGACGCAGTGTAGGGTGAGTTACTTTATTCTATCGTTATTACAATGGATTTTGCTCTGACGAGATTTGGGATCTTGTTCCCGAAACGCGCACATTTTTACGTATCACGCGTTCATCGTCCAGAGTTCATCCATGTGTGGTCGATTGCCCGGAGAATAGTACAACGCATTACAGAGTGAGTTCGTTCTTCAGCCGTACGCTTCGCCTATGGAATAAGCTGCCCACAGACGTCTTTCCTGTCTGTTATGACGTCGAAAAGTTCAAGTCAAATGTTCACAAACACTACTCCTCTTTTCTACTCCTCACAACCTATTTTCTTAGTTCTGGTACAATGCACTGTCATCGCCTGAGTACTGTTCCAATATAAAAAAAAAAAAAAAAATTAATATACCCAAATAAGTTCAAAGAAATAATTAAAATGTTGGCTTTATTAGTCCACAAATTTTATGTATATAATTTATTATGTATGTAAATGATTATGGCTTTCGCGTCTGCGACTTGTCAACGCCTTTCTGTCGTTCCGATTTCATACTACTATGTAAAATTTAGGCTTCTATATGATCAGTCACGCCTGACCTATCATAAAATCAAAAATGTACACACCCCTATGGAAACTAGCACCGAGATGTCAAATTAAACGAAAGTGAAGTCCAATTTATAAATCTATTTCTTGCAATAATTCGACCAGTAAACAAAGTGATGATTTCATGCGCAGTATATGCCATACTGCGCCGTCATGGTAGAACTGTTTTCTCTCCGCTTGATTCACAATGACTTGAGGAACAAAATAATTTCAATTCATATGTCTAGTGGCCGTGTTCTGAGAGTAGTTGTGGGTAGTTTTCGTATCGAAAAGCAGCAAACAAATCTTCCATCGTGTCTCGAAAAGTGTCTGTAATGCATGTCGAAAAAAATCAGAGATTACGTGTCTACGTTATAAACCCCACGAAATAACGTCCCAGTAATTACAGTATCGTCGAAGGGTATTAAAGTTCACTAAAATTTAAATTAAAGAAGGTTTATTCAACCTCATTTCTTAAAATGCGTTGCATATATCTTAGTAATGTAACACACTACTAAGAACTTAGGTTAGATCCATGGCCGGATAATATCAGATAGTAATTCTCCCCACAATTTCTGTTTGATCAAGTCTTGGCATTAGTCGCGCTATCCTACTTGTACCATTCTTCCTCTCCCGGAGAACAGGTTTTGCCTTGGCGTATTCCTAACTTGGGCACTCTATTTTTCAGGTAAAGCGGGGAAGGGGTCTCTAGTTTGATGCGGCAAGAAAAACTCTAGGAAGCTGCATGACTTATGTTGTGTTGTCCTCAACAAGAAGTTGCTCATATGACTGAAAACATATGGCAATAATTGCTACCTGTGTGAGCCTAGTCAGCCACACGGCGGCGCTGGTGAATCGTGAATAATTCACACGTGGAATTGGTCCACCATCAGATTAGGCCGTAAAGGCAGGTGCTGATGTAAATCTTTTTCACAGTCGTACCATTCTCCCATTTTTCCTGCTACATAAGTAGAGTAGCCTACCTTTTCAGTATATTAAGATCAATTGGTGTCATCGCTGCAATGAGCAGCTTCTGCCGCTACAGTGTGTTATGCTGAATTAACCCGCCATGCTGCTGTTCTGTGGACCACTTACAAAGCATTGACTTATGTCTAGCCTGCACGATATTTATTCAGATCTAGCACCTATAAAGAAAGATGAACATACACAATATATTGAAGACAGTGTTTTTAAAGCTACACAGTTTCCTTAATATAAAATTTCCAACTGACATTTTTGCCAAACTAGCATCCATTTATTTTATATTTTGTTGGAAAAAAAAATCCATTTAATCTTTGCGAACTCCAGCTCTCCCTGTAACTTTATACATTTGGTCCATTTTGATTTATTGACATTTTAACAAATTTTCCATGCTGACCTCTGGTGCAGAGAGAAATGTCTAACCCCTCTGAGCGATAATGGTCAGTAATGCGAAAAACAAGCATATTAAATGTGCCAATAAATTTCAAAAGAATGAAGAACACCTTAACACACTTTTTCCGCGCAGGAGAGAGCAGAATGTATGAATGGAAAAAGAGAAGAAAAACAACAAGTAGTTCTCAATAGCTTTGTCAGCCACGTGATGGGGTTGTTATTAACTATGGAATCTTTTTGTTTGCAAAACACGAAAATCGATGTTAGAGGGAATAGACATTGATTGATTGATATTGACATTATTTTTATTCTATTTAGAATTTTTAAAATCTAGAGTTTTTTTTTGACAAAAAGCAAAATCGGTGGTTACACTTTCTTGTTAAATCAAGTTAAAAATATCTCGGGATTTTTCAAGGAACAAGAATGTGAGAACAATAAAAATCGCAATGTTCTTAAAACATTTTCATTTTTTTTTCTTTAGTCCAATTTTAAATATACTGAAAAGATAAGCATATAGGATAAGCATATGAAACTTTGGAAACAGATAAATTCAGCAATCACCTGACATAGTTGTTTGCAAGAAATTGTATTTTTTCGGCTACATATACGAACTGTCGAAAATGGTTGATGAAAATCAAAAAGTTTTGATTTTATTTTATTTAAGGGCTAATTATCTGATCGTCTTCTGCAGTGATTGACAAAAAAATTTTATTTGTTTAATATTTGCCGTCATGACGTCATACCAAGAAGGACGAAATTATTTCTTAGCGAGACACAATTACATAACAATTTGTTATTCTGACGATGATAAATATTGTTGAATTTTTTATATAAAATAAAACGAAATTGCTTTGAAACTTACTTTATCCGAAAGTTAGTCTTCAAATATGACTTCTGGCATATGACCGCCATGGGTGGCTTGGACGTGATGGCCCAATTTTCAATGACTTTTATCGGGAAATTGTATACAAGAGGTATTAGAAGGCTCGAACTTCTCGGCTAGGGACTTGTCTATATCGCTACAAACTTATGGCAAAAGTTGAGAGCTGTATAAGCCTTGCAAGCCACATGAGCGCTGCTGAAACATGACTAATTTACCCCGTGAAGTTGGTCTATCATCATATGAATCAATGACACATTCTGTCATGACATCCGCTGCCCAAATCAATGTTCATTCCCCAACATTTGTTTTATTGTCCATTAGAAATAACAAACGAAATTTTTAAAGCTTATTTTATCACAAGCTTTTTAATGTCAATAATCAGCAAGATTTGTCTGTTAACCAGTCAGTTTCGTTGTAATCTCACTTACTCGTATGTTTGTCTAAGCATTTATTCGCAGTTTGTGTTTTCGTTTGCGGTTCTGGTAAGAATTTTATAAAAATATTTAATTTGCTGGTAACTTAAGCTTTAACTTGTCACGAAGTGGTTCCATAACTACTGGCACATTCAAACATAAATCGGAAAAAGTTTAATAAAAAACAAGAAATAATCGCATAAATAGAAACCAAAAAACATTTAGTAAATGCCAATATGTCAGAATTACTGGCAGACGGATAGGCAGCTTGACGGACAGACAGATACACAGATGTACTTACATATAGGAGTATACTGCATTCAAGCAGATAGATATTCTACTCGTAGATAAGCCGCCAGAAGATTGAAAGAAAACTAATAAACCATTAAAACGGCTGCCAAACACATACTGTTAATGAGATTTATAAATATGAGAATGCTGAGTTGCCGGTTGTATGTCTCTCTCTCTCTCTCTCCCTCTCTGCTTGTAACGAATACATATTTCTTCGTCTACTTTTTCATTTTGTGGCAAACGCATTGGCATTGAATGTGATAATTGTTTTAGATTTTTTTGCTCTTCTTCTTTCTGCATTAAACTGGCAGTTTATTGCGGTTTCTTTTGTTAATGCTTTTGAGACGAAATATTACATTTTTTCGTGATTTAATATCATGTGATTTAAAGTGCATAATTAATTTGGTCAAATCATGTTAAACTAACCTAAAAACAACACAAACATTTTATCATTCTCACATAATCAAATATTCAATTAAGTCTGATGTTAGAGAAAAAAATTATCTTGAACAATTAATGGAAATAAAACAAGTTTTTCCTTTGCCATAATTTTCTTATCTAAACTATGAAATTTTGTATAACTTGTTGTTCCAATTCGACCAACTGCGCGTATGTTTGCAAAAAATTTAACTAAAAAAAAAAAATAGAGTTCATATTAATTACTTCCAGGCAGGTTCACAGTAAATTTGCTGTGTAAGTGAACTAAATTTTACTCTACATGCCACATCATATAAAAAAAAAGAGTTATTTTAAGCCGGACAAAAGATCTGATTTTAAAACACTTGCGTCAATGTACACAAATAAGCATCAATCTCACCCGACTCCCTTCGGACGTAACAAACATACCAAGGCGAATTCATTACCAGGTGAACTTAACAGCACAGGTGATTATTTTTTGCTTCTCGCGTTTTTTCCAATGAGACTGTCAAATTTTGTTTCTTTTGTTTACAAACTTTTTCGCGCCATTTTAATCTTAAGGTTTTTTTGCATGATTTAGTGCAATTTCAAGAAATTTGTGTGAATTTACAAGTGAAAAACTAATATAATCTGTGATTTTAATTACAAACAATTATAAAAGCTTATATTTAACGTTTATATAAAATATTTTCTCTGCTGAGCAATCTTAGGCGAATTTAGATTATGACATTCACGATGTGTTTTACAATAACAAAATACATTGTACTGAATTCGCCTTTCCGCTTGCACTCACCTGTATAAAGACGCCTTGAAACATACTTAACTGTGCATCCTAAATAAGCGCATCAAGCGTAATTTATCTGTCAAAAATGCTCATGTACATACAAAATGTATGAGAGCAACCCAAATAAAGCGGCGTCAACGCTTTGCAATTGGAAAATCTAATTTTGACAGAGTGTAAGAGAAACACTTTCAGTAAATTTTTGCGGCCATTAGTAATCACATTTAAGGTGCTTTCAGCCTAATTTGGCGACTTAATCACTTTTTATTATATCTATTTAGTGCACAATACTGTTCATGGCACAACTTTAACGCTTTTATTTAAGTTACTTACCTAGTGTCTACAACTGCGATTAATTCTGACATAATACCTGAGAAAACGTCGGCAGAATGAGACAGCGAATTTCTCTATGTACTCTCTTCATCTCTAAGAAAGAGTATGCGTATTGTTGTTAATCTTATAAGAATTCATAAATCATTGAAAGCCGAGAAGAAAACATATCTTGGTGATCAATAGAATATTGTATGAATTTTGTATATTTGCAATTGTATTTACGTTCTCATCTTAGATATTATCGCAGGTGTGGACACTAAGTTACAACAGCGTAAAATCAAAGCGCTAAATTACGTTACGCTTTACGCCTTAATATAGGTTGCACTGTAACTTTGACATCGAACTCGCCACTCTTCAGATGTTCATTCATGTACAAACGACTGTATATAAAACTAATATATAATAAATATAGAAGCATCTATGACAACTATGTGTGATATGAAATATAGGCCAATGCTCGCCATTATGGCATAACTCTATCCGGTGGTTCATATTTTCAATGGCTATGCGACATAATTTAATGTCGTTAATGTGCCGAGTTTTCTCATCCTTTAGATCTATAATTGTTCTTGGCTTATTAACGCACACGTTATCTTTTAAATATTCCCAAAGAAAGAGTCCAAGGCGCACAGTGGAATCAAACCGAAAAAATGGGTAATAAATCTGTAGCTTTGAAACGTGCGATCTGATCATAAAACAATGTATGAAGAAATCATAGAGGTGGAAATAGGCTATAAGAGTAATGAAATTTGAATTATCTTGTTATATCACATGGTGACCTACAGGGTGTCAAAGTTGATTACCTCGGGAATGAAAAAGTTTGTTTGCATCATAGCTTTTGTAAATATTATGTGATTTCAATAAATTTCAACGTTTTGGAAAGCTAAAAATATATGTACGTAGAACCTAAAATAGAATTTAAGAACAATGAAGAAAAATGTATGTATATATGTTTCAAATACATATACATAGCTCACTATCAAAGCAACAACAAGCATGAAGCTGATTTTATTCAAAACTAAGATGAATGCGCAAGGTTTACAAAACGAGTTGCTTTTACTCAGTATTGAACATTGTTGCGTGATTTTTGTTGATTACAAATGTAGAGTGTTTACAAGACGAGCTGATTTTATTCAGCGTTGAGCTTTGTGGCTTGATTTTTGTTGATTAAAAATTTTAGTGTATGAGGTAATCCAGCAAAAACATGATTTTTGGTGATCACTGGTCTGCACTAGTCTAGAATTGAATATTAGATTTTTTGCTCTGCAGCTGTTCAGCTGTTTTCCTAACATGATTGTTATTAAAATGCGTGCATAAATTGATTGGCTTCAGGCGTTTTAGCTGCACTATTTTCCAATCTAGATTGCTAAATAAAAATGCTAAACAAGCTTTTGTTTCAATTTTAGCCAACATACTTCTCCGTCACTTTCCAACAACATCATTTCATTTATACACAAATGAAAATGAGTCCAGTATTCTGTTGACAATTAACCAACAGCAGCCGCCAGCCCGCAGCCCAACCCGACTTGCAGTCAGTTTACACAATAAAAAGAAGCAGCAATAAGTGTCAGTTCTTGTAAATGGGTCAAAAATCATCGACAAATGCGTAAATTGTAAATTTTTATTACAAAAGGAAATTCTGTTCAATGGAAGCAAATAGTTTTCTTAAAAGAGGAAGAAAAAAAATGGTGACAATTTTGATTGAAATAAACTGATCTAGATCAAAATGACTGAGTTTAATTTGTTCTGGAAATTTATAACAATTTTGGTGCTAAATACCTGAAGAGAAATAAAAACAAATTGCAATTTTATAAATGATTTTGAGAAAAAAAAATACTAACTGATAAAGACGTTTTTGTAAGCAGATGTTTAAATGGCTTCCAATTGTGACCAGCTCCATATGTGTTTCTTTTGTATCAAACTAGAAAAACTCTAACTAAACAACTGAAATTTTTCTCTAAAAATTTACTCAAAATTGTAATAGCTTAAAATACCAAATGCATCTGAACATTTGCAGATTGTGCGGTGAGCAAGAGGAGTCGGTGGGACCACTCATTCAGTTATTATGTAGCACTGCGACACATGAGGTACAGGCGGCTAACACTCTTCTTGAAGGAGTTTGTCAGATTTCTTTAGGTTATTAGCGAAAGCAAAATAAATAACCGATGATCGCAGTACAAAGAGCCTGACGCGTACACTTATAGCCCGGTATACCTGCCATAGGCAACTGAACAAGGTGGCATTTTCAAGCAAGAGGTGTCAGTGGAACACTTAATCATTAGATGTGTAGCGTTGGAACACATGAGATAAAGGCTACTAATACTCCCATCGGCGGAGTTGGCCAGGTCTCTTGACGTACTAAGCACATAAGAGCGCAAAGGGAAGCACAATAGATTATCATTGTTACCAATACCCGTTCTTTTTTCTCGTTTTTTATTTTTTTTTTTTTTTTTTTTTAGATAAACAAACAATGTTTGAATGTTGTCTTTTACTCTACTCTTTTCTGTTAAAGTTAGAAACATCACGCAAGGTGACGAAGTTGTAGCTGAAAGCAGAATTAGTTTGTACGTTCTGTTCTGTTCTGAAACAGCTGTTTTGTTTCTGTTCAATATAAACCATATGTTTGTTCTGTTCTGTTGCAGACTAATCTGTTGAAAATAGAATTCAACTTTAAGTGTCAGCCAGATATGTCTATGTGTTACTTTTTCTAGTATGGAAAAATAATATTTTGCTTTTATAAAAACCAAACACCTTGTATGTCCATGTAAATGTACTTTAAGTTAAGAGTAGTTTTCGTCCAAAACAACTTTTTCATCAAAACATTTCCTACGACTCTGTTGATATTGCTTAGTTTTTGCTAACTCAAAATCTCGCTCATGTCAAAACATCATTAATTTGAATTTATCAATCTTTGGTTACATCTTTTGATGATTACTCTGTCAAACATCGATTTTCAATTAACATGCCGCTAGCGGTCAAGTTATTCGAATTCAATTTGAAGTTAAAAATCTAAAAAAATTTTGAATTTACACTGAAAGAAAAACGCTTCGTTACAGGAATGAAACCACTTCGTTCGCCGTTCTTTCGTTATTACATTGAAAAGTTCCATTACTTTTATAAAAGCTTCATTAATGTCACAAAAAACTTTTGCATTAAAATGTAAGAATTCCGTTATAGGTTCTAAATAGTGTAGCAATGAAATATTTCATTGTATTAATGTAAGTATCTTGTAACAGCTACTCAACAATACGGTTGAAATAATGTACATATTTCATTTATACTCGATAGCTGATTTGGTAGAGTACTCGATCAATAGTGTCGCTGGTTCGGTTCCTGCCACAGACTATATGTGTTACTGCAGATAAGTCAAATAGCTTGGCAGTTTCTGTGTTTGCTTAATAAAAAAAATATATTGATGACTTTATTTCATTATATGTACTTTCATCTCTTGCATTCAAGAGATGAAAGTTTTCGTTTTTGCAATGAAATTTAGTTATTATAAATGAACACGTTTCATTCTATTTACGATTATTTCTTTAATGAAACAATATTCATACCCTGAATGAAGCTTTACATTGGCTCGAAACTAACGTAACATTAATGTAAAAAATCGTTATGTCTATGAAAGTTTTTTTTTTCAGTGTATAACAGCTAGTTGTTCCCTGGCTTTAGTATTCAATTATTTTTCTTTTTTTGTCTTCTTTAAAAAAGAATTTATAATCATGACAATTATTGTTGTAATAAAAAAATATTTCTGGACTGAAAGTGGCCACCCGGGGAACAAGTTTTGCCTTAGTGTAGACCAAGCCAGAGCATTCTATTTTTTGGGGAATAGAGGCGAAGGAGTCCCTCGTTTGTTGTAGCAAACAAAACTCTAAGAAACCGCATGACTTATATTGTATTGGGCTTCCGAAACCCTTACCACGAGTATAAATTGACAGAACGAGGATGCCCCCGGGTGGTTCTGCTTTCAGTTCTGTCCGGGCTGATCATGGTTGAGGTGCCTACCTTGGCTGAAACGTTCTGGCTGTGATTTAAACCTAAAGGATCAGGAAGGGGGAGTTAGCATTCCTGATAATTGTGTGGTGCAGGGCTTTTTTGGGGGGCTAACAACCCCCCGGGGTGATGTTGTCTTGCAACAGATATCTGTATGTTAAGGTACAAGTGGTGATGGTTAAACTGGTGAGTTGGTTTAAGGGCTGATACTCTTAGTGGGCTTCGGCATACCAACTTATTGAGCCTTGTCTTCCATTGACTGTTGGGAAATTGCATACAGGAGGTTTTGGCAGCCCCGAAATCCTAGGCAAGGGCTTTACTTATATGGCTACAAACATACGGTTAAAAATTAAGACCTGTGTGCGCCTGGTAAGCCACATGGGGGCGCTGGTGAATCGTGAATAATTCACCCCATGGGGTTGGCCCATCATCAGACTGGACGTCATGACAGGTGCTGATGTAAATTAGTTTCACAACCGGACTGAAAGTCGATCTCCCGAACAGCAGGTTTTGCCTTGGAGTAAATAAAACCATATAGGTGTAAGAATTCTTCATCTTTTGTAGCAAATAAAACTCTAAAAAGTCGTATGACTTAAGTTGTGTTGGACTTCCAAAATCCTCACCAAAGATTATTAGGCTGAACGAGGATCAGCAAAGTTCCCTGGAGATTCTGTTGGCAAACCATGTCGGCGCAATCATGGTTGAGGTGCCGATCTTCGCTGAAACGTTCTGGCTAGAGTTTAAAGCTAAAATTGCCGGAAGAGGAATTAGTTGCCCTGTTAATTTTGGTGCAATGCCGGCTTTCGGGGCTAACACTACCGGAGATGCTGTTGTCTTGCAACAGATAACTGTAATGTGAGGGACCTGTAGTGTGTTGGTTTAAGGGCTGCTGCTCTAAATGGGCTTCGGCCTACCACCTTTTAAGCCTTAACTGTGTGGGATTTTTGAAGGCCTGAGGTCGTCAGCAAGGAGTTTGTCGATTTGGCTAAAAATTTATAGCATAAGTTGCCATAAAGCCTACAAAGCCACATGTCAGCGCTGGTGAATCGGGAATAATTCACAACGTGGAGTTGGTTCGTCATCAAATAAGGCCGACAAGGCAGGTGTTGATGTAAATCAGCTCCACATTCCGGACTAAAAGTGGAATCGAACTGATAACCTTGTAAATAACATCATCATATAACTGGTTTTTTTCATAAACGAACAAATTTCATTATACTTATTTCTCTAATGAAAGCTTCATTCGTAATCCGAATGAAGCTTTACTTTGGCTCAACAGCAACAGCGATAAAATTGTAGCTTTAATGTAACAATTCTTTATATCTGCGAAAATGTTTCTAACAGTGTAGCGTTATTAGCTTCCTTCCTCCCTTCATTCATCTTTCATTAACAAATGCCAAACAAATTCGCAATTAACATAAACAACTCAGCATTGAAGATCAGATAAATTCGAACATCGGAATGTCTGTTTGTTAAATGTTAAACAAGAAATAAATTTTAATTCATTTGAAAAGTATAAAAAACAAACTAATACAAAAAGAAAAAACCAAAACAAGTGTGATTAGAATAAAGACCGGACAAATGCGGCTTAGTAATGCCTTAAATGCAGCACAAGCGTTGCCGCATAGCAAATCAGTAGTCAAAGTTTATGATTATTTCGACTTTGGAGATAAAAACGAGCACGAGACCAGCAGCAGGGTAATGGATTTTAAACACACCAGGTCTTAAGTCAATAAACTGCATTTGCAAAATGAAATTTTCTATTTAACAGGCACCACCTCCAACAAAACTTTTTGTTTTCTTTTTGTTGGATAGGGATACTTAATAAAAATAATCTCACCAGCAAATATAAAAAACATTTTTATTACCATCTTTTAATGAAGATAACGCAGTAAATTTATACGCATGTGAATAGGAAAAGAAAGGCAAAAAAAAATTAAAAGTAAAGACAGACAGACAGACAAACACTTATTTACTTTTTCACAAGCACGAGTTGTACTCCAGCCAACAACAACAATCACTTGAGTTGATTGTCGAGATTCTTATGTAACAGCTTGAAACTGCTGATTTGCTTAGATTTCAAACGTCCTCTTAGGCAGGGAGTAGCGATTAAGTTGTGCAGACCAACAAAAAAAAAAACAACTGAACTTAAAAATAATTGTTAATTTTTCGTATGTTCAGGGGAGAATCGATGAAAAAAAAAAAAAAAGAAACTGGAAAAAAACCCTGTTGTTGTCATTGTTGGAAATGAAACTTGTAGACAGCCAAAAACTTCATACCAACAACAGTTTTATCTTCAAAATCTAAATAAGACGTTGAACTAACTAACTTGAGGTACTCGTACAAAGTCATGAAGTCAAACACCTTTTTCGAAAATATTAAACTGCTTTCTCAAATCACACTTCGGGTGTCATTGGCATTTGAGATGTTCTCAAGTCGATTTGAAAATGTTGTTAATTTTAAACAAGTGTGTACATATGTGTATGCATGTATGCAAATAAATGAGTTTCAAGCGACACACAGGGCTTTAAGCAGAAAAATATTATATCGTAAAAAGATGTAAGTATAAAAACACAAAAATATACGAGTAGTTTTGCCATAAAAAGTTCTAAAGAACATTAATTTTTTTAATTCAGATTGGATTTTATAGGGGCCACCACTCTGAGAGAATATACACTCATAGACAAAAGCATTCTCATATTGATGACGGCTGAATCAATATTGTGTAAATAGTCATCAGTAATATGACAAAAGTGATCAGAAAATTTTGTCATATATTCAGTATCATCAATGCTACAACTGTCGTGACATAAATTCGTTGCTATATTTTATTAATAAAAAATTATACTCGTAAATAGCTTATTTTCTATGCTTCCCAGCTGTCTATATATTGACATTTCATAGGAGCTACCAAAAAAATTTCCAAAGTAGACTTTGGAAATTTTTCAAAGATACTCTCAAAAATTATATGTCATTAAACTAAATAAACTATTGAGAATTGAAAAGGAAAAATGCTTTAATAATACCTGTCAAAACACAAAAAATAAGCTTTTTTATTTATACACGTCTCTACATTTCTTTACAGCTTTTAAACAAGAATGAGTTTTGTTATTAAAATTATTATTTTCAAATATAAATTAATTTTTAAGAAATTAAAAAAAAAAAATCATCATATCGATGTAAATTTGCAATCATAGCAAGTATTGTTTAGTCATCATATGCGGCGTTACCCAGTGAAATTTTTGTCACATACATCTTCGATCTAAGACCATTGACAATGTAAGCGCGACCCATCCGAACTCTGTATACAATTCCTACTTACATTTACACAGCGATGGCCTAGGCCGTAAGATGCATCCAACATTGTATACATTGTAAGCGAAGATTGGATGAGTTCAAAACTATATTATTAGCATTTGTTTTCTTCTTTGCTTCTTATGTACATTCAATTTAACAAAATGAGTAGAAAAATACTAATCTGAATCGGATGTTAGTTGTTTCCCAGTGAAATTTTTGTCACATACATCTTCAATCCAAGACCATTGACAATGTAAGCGCGACTCATCCGAAGTCTGTATACAATTCCTACTTACATTTACACAGCGATGGCCTAGGCCGTAAGATGCATCCAACACTGTATGCGAAGATTGGATATGTTCAAAACTATATTATTAGCATTTGTTTCCTTCTTTGCTTCTGATGTACATTTAATTTAACAAAATGAGTAGAAAAAGAGTAATCTGAATCGGATGCTAATTGTTTGTTGAGCTTAACATGTTTATTTTGATTTTTTCTGTTGACAAAATCGCTTACAATCGGATGCTTTGCAAATTGTAATAACTTGTGGACTGCTGGGTTGTTGTGCTTAACATGTTTATTTTGATTTTTTTCTGTTGACACAATCGCTTACAATCGGATGCTTTGCAAATTGTAATAACTTGTGGACTGCTGGGTAGTTAAATATGAGTAAATATAATGAGAGCGTAGAGAGTAAAATAAAAAAAAGAACTACAAGCCAAAGAAATAGAGTAATTCCTGGATCATTTCATTCTTTAATTTTTCTGATGTTAATGAGCCATCACATCAATAAGAATTTTACATCAAATTGAATCCAAATTATAGTTGGTCTGATATTAGGGTACCATTCTATTTATAATATTTTGTCATTACAATGACTTCATTTAGTCATTTCTGTAATATTAGAGTGTCATGGCATTGATCACATGCTCACATCAAACGTATTCCGATAACGTATTCCCATGATGTCAATATGACATATCATTGATGAAATAATTTTCATACTTGGCGCTTATGATAATTAGAGAAATTGATGTAAGGGTTGACCTCACAGCGATGAAAAGTATCATGTAGTCAAAACGAAGAAATATGTCATTACATTGATGTTAAAATACATCACAGTTATGACGGGTTTTCTATGGGTAACACATTTAATGGCCGTGTTATCTCACGTGGTGGCGATGCCAATTGGCCGCCAAGGTCACGTGATTTGACACCGTTGGACTTCTTTGTTTTGGGTTATTTGAAAGAAAAGGTGTAACTCAATAACCCAACAATAATGTAGGAGTTAAATGATAAGATAATTTGGCACATTAATAACATAGAACCTCAATTATGCCTCAGTGTCACCAAAAATTTTAACCATCGGATCGGGGGTGTGCCGCCGAGATTTGGGCGACTATATTTTGTTCATATGTAATTGAACCTTATCAATATTATCATAATAGAAAAGAAATAAGAATAATTCTTAAATAAATTGTATTTTATCCCTCAGCAACATCGGCCCTTAAAATTTCACCACCCTTTGCATAAAAATGTACTACAGCCTAAAGAAGAAGAAAAAGAAAGAAAGATAAATTTAATAACCATGTGGATTGCTGCTAAGACATTTTGATTATACTGCCATTTTAATGATGTCTGTGACCATTTTTCATCTTCTCCTAAAAAATTTTAAATGAATATTATTCGTTTCACTTTGTTCATTTCAATAATCTCAACAAGTCATGAAATTTAATGATTTTCTATTTATTATAAGACTTGTATTAGCTATTTAGTTTAATTACGGTTTAAAGAAAACGAAGAAACAAATTTTTTTAATAGCTTGTTAATAGTCAATAAAAATTTGTTTTGCAATATTAAAAAATTTAAATTAAAAAAAAAAGCATTAATAATTACTAATCGGTTGCCTATTCAAGGATTGGGTGCAGGTCTTTAAGTACTATGAACTTTAGGCATTAAACACATAGAAAACTGAAGACTACACGACAGCAAAAGTTGCAACCGGCAATTGTAGTCGTGTAGTCCACTACTGAATTATTGTGAACACAGCTTCAACACGAGAACAAATCTGGTAAGTACCAGAGGTCTGCATGGGTGCACCACAACTATATTTACACGAGTTGAAAATTATTTCACATTGAGAATTATTTCACTTTCGAGTATTTAAAACACTCTTAAAAATTGCTGCGGTGTTTTTTGTACTTATGGTTCGTTTGCAATATCTTGAAAGTATAGAAAGTAGAAGGCTTTTTGGATTTGATGGAATAGGAAATGAGAATAGAAAAGATATGACCCAAAAAATTAACAGGGGTCTATGGCGAGTGTGTTCAATTTCTAGTCTATTTTTTAAGTAACCAAGTGCGTCCAGAGAGGGTAAGTATTGTTCAGTAGGAGATAGGCCTATCAGGATAAAAGTCGGAATCCTGTAGCTTGGGTAGCAGCATGGAGGGAAACAAAAATGTTGAAGCCTACCGACAACATTGTCGTAGGATAATGGCAAATTACCAGGCCGTAGCGAAAGCGAATACACAGATTGCCTCGAAAGTAATATTCTGAAGGTCGAGCCATCTTGGTACTGGCGAAGACAGAATAGACCAGACGAAAAACGAATGAAACGATTGGTCTACTTCAGCGTGGTGTTAGTAACGGCATGGCAATCAGAACATACAAAGCAACTGGAAAAGCCCTCCTCATCCCAAGGAGAAATACCTTGGAGAGATAGGTTCTATAACTGAAAACAGGAAGTGGACTGAAGATGAGAGGGTGGCGGATGGGTGCGTATTAGTGAAGAAGTGAGGTAACGCTCATATGGCAAAGGCACCCTGCTAATAGAAATCTTTTAACAAAAGGAAGGTAAAGGTGAAAATAATAAAAATGCCAATAAAATTACAAGACATGAGAAGAAACCAAAGCGAAAGCAGAACAGGAATGGCGATTCTGGGGAGTCTATGTTCACGTCTGCAAGATGGAGACACTGGAAGAAGCATATAAGCTAACAAAGAAGAGTATGGGGCACCAGGAATAGATGGGATGACATTCGAATTGATAGAGGCAGAAGGGTTAGAAAGGTATCTTCAATGAATAAGACACGAACTAATAACCAAAAGACCTATAGCCTAAAGAGGAACCTGAGGAAGGAAATACTTTCGTATTTTGTGTATTGTTTTTTAACAGTATAAGAAACGACCATAAAGAATGTGTACTGTTGACACTCGCATTCAGTTACGGAAAATTTTAAAAATTATTATTTTTTCATATCTCGACAAATATTTATATTTGTTGTATACTTGATCTTATTAAAAAAAAACCGTTATTTTAAAATTTCGTGGGTTTCGTATGTTCGATTTTCCCATATATTTTTTTCTGTTGTGTTAGTATACATGTCTGTTATATATGTTCTGGTGTGCTCTTCGATTTTTTACTAAATCTACTAAATGTTGAGCAAAAACAATGTCGCATGGACATCGCTTGTGACTAGAGGCCTTTAATTAGATCGACCTAAGAAAAAATCTGTTATGAAAAATAATTTTAAAAATGTTAATTTCTTAATCAGGTTCTATGCGTCAACGTCATTAACACAGATAATTACTTGCTTAAACACAATCAAATGATTAACACTTTTACACAACTGAAAGTCTATTTTCTATTCTAGCAGTTTTATTTTCTTTTCTTCAACAATTTTATTCTCCCACCGAACAAAAAAAGTAATTTTTTTTTTTTTTGCATTTATTTAATTCCAATCATGTATTATATAATATTTTCGCGCAAAAGCACAAAAAGTGGAAAACAAATTTCCCCCATTTCTCTAAAAATAACCTTAAGCCAATAATCTGACATTATTTATTTTATTGTACGAGTATTTCTTCAGGAGAAAAACAGCAAACGTGACTGGTGCAAATGCAGCACTTCAATGAAATTGCATAAACTTTGAATTTTCCCTCGTTCACTTAACTAAATTGTATAAATTTAGCAAATTTCTACATGTTTTAATGTTGAGAGAAAACCGCACTGCAGCCAGAATCAGCAGTAAACCGAATAGGAAATTAACAAAATTTGTGAATAAACTTTTGTTTTTTATTCTTCTTCTTTTTTTTTTTTTTTGCCAAGATTCTCTCATTTGTTTGTTAACAAATGATAAACAAATCATTTCATTGCACGCCTTTACAATGAACGCTTTTTGCCTGCAGAGTTCTAGTGAAGAAAACAACGGAAAACTTGTTGAAAGTAAACAACAGCCAACAATTCAGAGTGTGTTAAAATGCTCAACATTCAATTGCAGTTACCCAGCTGGCCAGGATGATGGGAACGGCAGTTGTTCTCAGCAATGTTTTGTATTTAAACATATGTTTTATTTGTTATTATTTTTATCTTGGACCAGACCCCAGGAGATTACCCCTAAATATGCAGAACTAGGAAAATAGGTTGTGAGGAGGGTGGAAAGTGGGAATAGTGTTTGTGAACATTTGATTTGAATCTTCCAACGTTATACCAGACAGGAAACACACAGGCTAAGCGTGTGGCTGCAAAACAAATTCTCTCTGTAATGCATAATATGATTCTCCGGACAAACGACCACAAATAGATGAACTCCGGCCGATGCGCAAGTTTCAGGAACAAGACGCCTAATCTCGTCAGAGGAAAATCCATTGTGGTAACGATGGAACAGAGTAACACATCCTACACTGTGTCGTCGCTGCAGTAAGTCAATAGAGTTAGATACCCTACTGCCACCGATAATCTTCTTCGGCCTCTCCTGCACACGGTCGAGTAACTCCAAAATAGACTTTGGTGCACCGGTACAAACATGATATAAATAGTAAGGAGATCGGATGGAGTGAAGTACATCTTGCACCGTTTCAAACAACCGAAGCACTTGAATGCTTTTTTAGAGAAAAGAAAAATGTGTTCGCTCCAGCGAACGTCGCACCGTATTTTCATTCCAAGATCATCAAGAGCATCCGATTCCTCAATATTTATACCATCCATAAGCACAGATGAAGCAGCACTTGCGGTCGTTTGTATGTGTGTTAATAAACAGCATTGGCCAAATAAACTACACAAACTGCTTGGCAAACCTGCCAAAAATTTACGCTTGTACAAATAGTTTGCTTCGTCTATGGGGGTGTTTGCGCAAATATTTTAAGCGTATGAAAATAAAAGTTGTTTGATTGTCACAAAAACATGTTGATGTTTGTCAAACAGCTTGTGTTGTTTGGCGCTAAGTTTGGTCGTGGCAGTGAAAATTTTGCAGAATAAAGTGGCGGAAGAAGAAGCATACAACATAGGTCAAGAAAAAGCTGTCTTGCTAATATTTATAGAACCGTATATAAGTCTCATTTCTTTGTGAAAAAATTAAAAACAAAGTCTATAGCAATGGAGTCTCAAGAAATAGACTATATGCTATAGTATTTTTACAAAGACCATATGCTATAGCATTTTTACAAAGAAGTTAAAAGAGAAATAAATTGAGGGGGCTATTTGCCCCCAAAAAACCCGGTATTATACCATAGTTATCAAGGAAACTTACTTTTCTTCCTGCGATTTTAGGTTTAAGCCACAGTCAAAGTAGCCACCTCAAGCATGATTAGTTCCGAGATGGTCTGCAAGCAGAAAGAGCTTCCCAGAGGCTTTACCAATCCTCGTTGAGCCAGTTAACCCTTGGTGAGGATTTTAGAAATCCAACACAATATAAGTCATGCAGCTTCTTAGAATTTTATTTGCTACGGAAGTCAAACACAACATAAGTCATTCGACTTCCTGGAGTTTTATTTGCTACAACAAACCAAAAACTCCTACCCCTCTATGACCCAGAAAGCAAAGTGCCCTTATTTGGTGTACACTAAGACAAAACCTGCTGCCGGTAGGGAAGACAAGAAGTAAGTTTTTTTTTATTAAATGCTCTCTAAACAGCTTGTAAATGCAACATCAATTATTGATAACATTACCGATAAATTGGTTGCTCATATAAATTTCGATAAAACTATATACATGTACAAGAGAATGTTACTATTGTTGTTGCGCACGTATCAATTGCTCTTCGTTTGAAAAAGTTATTAGTTATTGGCCGGGAATGTCATCATCGAACTACAAAAGAACTTGCACCCGCCGTCATTGATGAGGGCACGACATGGCCAACTGGGTAAATATAAGCATACCTATATGTGTGTATGTGTTTGTATATGTATTTGACTATGTATGTGGAGGAGTTTCTATGATTTCCACCTATGATGACTACTTGTTTGAATATAATTTCCATAATAATTGAAAAATGAAGAAAATGTTAAATTTTTATTACATTATTGTTTTCGTTAACCAACCGAAGAAATTTTCTCGCCATTTTCACAGTTTTATTGACTTTTTATTTTCTTTGCTTTTTCACTCTCTTGCAACAAACATAACACGTTCTCTGCAATAAGGATTTTATAACTGTGCAATTGCTGTTGACATCTAATCATTCAAATTTGTTTCTATAAAAAGTGTTTATTGGCAAAATTTGCATACAACACGAGAAGAGTGTCTGCCGTCAACCTGCTTATCATGATCGTGAAATCAATTTTATGATTTTGTTTAAAAATGTGACTATCGAAGAAGTATAAATTAATTGAAGGCAAGTTTTAGGATATATTGTAGAAAATACATCATAAATAGTGAAATAACCGAACCGATTATTTATTTATTTACAGTTTCGTAAGTACATTAATGTAAATACTAAATAATATCAAAAGCTATAGCGACTAGGCCTTAGGTTTGACTAACTTATGCATATTCATTTTAAACTTTGCAAATAATGGGTGATTTTATAAGAACTATCGGAAATTTAAAAATAAACACATAAAATTTAGAAAAATACATGAAACATTTATTTGGATCGATAGTTGGGTCGGTATAATTTAATGTTTGAAGATTATTTCATGCAAATGTTAGTCGCGGCTGCGCCTCAAATGGTCCATCCGCTTAGTCCAATTTTGGCATACTCTTTCCAACATTTCGGCCGGTATCTCACGAATAATGTTGGCAGTGTTGGCTTCTAGTGCGTCAATCGAAGCGGGCTTGTTGCTATAGAGATTAGCCTTAACATAGCCCCACAAAAAATAGTCTAGAGGCGTTAAATCGCACGATCTGGGCGGCCAATTGACTGGTCCCAAGCGTGAAATAAACTGTTCACCGAACTCGCCTCTCAATTGGTCCATTGTTTCGCGTGCTGTGTGGCGTGTGGCACCGTCTTGTTAAAACCACATGTCATGCAAGTCAAGCTCTTCCATTTTGGGCAAAAAAAAGTTTGTTATCATCGCACGGTAGCGCTCACCATTCACAGTAACGTTGTGATTCGCATCATCTTTGAATAAATACGGCCCAATGATGCCGCCAGCCCATAATCCGCACCAAACGGTTGTTTTTTGTGGATGCATTGGTAGCTCTTGCAATGCTTCTGGCTGCTCTTCACTCCAAATACGGCAGTTTTGCTTGTTCACGTATCCATTCAACCAGAAATGAGCCTCGTCGCTGAACACAATTCTTCGATAAAAAAGTGGATCTTCGTCTAACTTTTCAAGAGCCCATTCACCAAAAATTTGGCGTTGTGGTAGGTCGTTTGGCTTCAATTCTTGCACCAGCTGTATCTTATAAGGCTTCACACCCAAATCCTTCCGCAAAATTTTCCACGTAGTGGAATAACAGAGGCCCAATTGCTGCGAACGGCGCCGAATCGATAATTCACGGTCATCACCAACACTGGCCGATACGGCTGCGATATTTTCTTCAGTTCGCACTCTACGTAAGCGTGTTGGTCGTTTAATGTCCAACAATGTAAATTTGGTGCGAAATTTTTTTTACAATAGCCCGAATAGAAGCCTCAGTAGGTCGATTAAACTGACCATAAAATGGAAGAAGTGCGTGAAGAACTTTCTTAACAGAGCACGCATTTTGGTAATAAAATTCAATAATTTGCAAGCGTTGTTCGTGTGTAAGACGATTCATGATTAAATTATAGACCAAACTGAAGATGTTTGACAGTGACACAAGATACAAAACGTGCGTGAGCTGTCAAAACTAGTGTTGCCAAAGAGATAATAGCAAAAAAAAATCACTCGTTATTTGATAAAACTTTTCTAAATGTATTAATTTAGGGTGCCTCGATGGCTGATTTGGTAGAATACACGACCAACAGTCTCGAGGTCGCAGGTTCGATTCCTGCCTCAGATTCTGAGTGTTCCTGCAAACAAGCAAAAAAACTTCGTAATTTTTAAATTAAAAAAAAAAAATTATGTGTGCTCACCACAAAAGATACTGGCGAATTATTAAAATTGAAAGCGATTATTTATATACGGAAAATTGTATATAACCCCTCTTTTAACGCCGTGAATATATTCACTTAAAGAAAGCAATTCTAAAACAGTTTTTGCTAAAACCTAATAGTGAGTGAGCTTGTAAGATTGAGGGAATACACGATTACGACAACGCTCACACAAAACTGAAATCTTCTGCGCATGTTGCTGCTGCTTACAAGAGACAGCTCTTGTAACGCTTGTTGCATACTGTAGCATGCAATCAACGTTTTCATGCTGAAAAATGAAGATTTCTTTCATTGCTGGCACGTTGTATGTCTGCTTGCAAAGTTGCTGTTGCCAATGCTTTGAAAATGTTTAAAATGCGTAAAATTAACGAAAAGTTGCTAAATAAAATGTATTAAATGTTAACATTTGTGCAAGAAACGATACAATCTAGCAAATATTATCGACACAACTCAGTACTTTGTAAGACAGTAGAGCTGGTGAAATGAGTTTAATTTGCAGTTTTTGGCAACAATTTTCTTTTAACTTTTTTATTATTTTTTACATCGATTACAGTGAAATATTTTAACATCTTGGGCCCTTTCGAATTCAATATACGACTTTATTATTATTATTACTTTTTTATTATTATTTTTCAATAAAAAGAAAGAAACCATCATCTTTAAAGATAAATATCATTATGAAAATTAATTTTCCACAAATGATTATTAAATGTAATTTTCTTTTCCAAAAACCCTCCCGCATAACAGGCAAAAAATAAATTCTACATTCTTGTAGCCTCCAGTTAAGGTTTTCGTTACAACAGTTAAAATAATTTATTAATGAAACGAGGGAATGCTGGTCGGTCGTGTGTGTTATCTTAAAAGGAACTTTAAAAAGATAGACAAAAACTTACAATTAGTTTTTTTCTAATTGGAACTCTGTGTTTACATGTTTTTAGGGTACGCCAAACGAAATTTTCGAAAAGCAGGGAAAAATATTTGTGTAGGAAATGCATGGAACCTGTCAAGCCGTAATGCCACCAATTTTTTTTATCTTGGACCAGTACTCAGGGGATGATCCCTATAAATGCATTGTGCATTGTGCTGGCATTTGGAAAATAGGTGATGAGAAAGTGGAAAGGGGGAAAAATGTTGACCTGAACACACAGACACAGTATTTAAAGTGTTAGAATTAAATAAGTTAAAACTTATAAAAAAAATACGTGTAGCCAGAATGGAAGACAGAGCACTACTCTTGGAGATAGATTATACATATATAATGAAATTACTATTAAGAACAAATTGTATTTGTCTGCTGACATTAATGAGCTAGCTGTTACCCGTATGATTTACGGGGTGGCCAGATTGTTTGCGGTGCTGGTATGTTGACTTGCTGGCGTAATGCTCCGGCTAGAAGGTTGCCGTTTGTGTCCTTGCCAGCAGTCCTAACTTTAGCTATGCACGTCCGTATCTCTCGGGGAATAGATTTTGCCTTGGAGTAAACCAAACCAGAACATTCTGTTTTCTGGCCCATAGAGGGGAAGAAGTCCCTCGTTTGTTATAGCAAACAAAACTCTAGAAAGTCACATGACTTATGCTGCGTTGTAATTCCGAAGCCCGTACCAAGAGTTAGAATTGGCAGAACTCGGATCAACAAAGCCTTCGGGGTGTTTTGATCGCTGCTAATCATGGTGTTTCTTGGCTGAAACATTCTGGCTGTAGCTTAAACCTGAAATCGCAGGAAGGGGAAATAGTTCCCCTGATAACTTTGGTGAATGCCGGCTTTTTTTCATATAAATTTACACTAGCTTGATTGCTGATTCATTCATTCTTTACTGGAGAGGAATGCTTACACAGTGTGATAATCTCAGCCATCTCATTAAAGCATAGTTATCGATAGCTCTCGTTCAGCTAAAAACGCAACATCCATTAATTTTCGTAAACATTTTCAAAATACTAATCGAAAAATTATAAACAACTTTTTTTTTTATTTTTTCCAGCTACCCATATGCCGACATTTCATTAGAATTTGAAAATTTTTGAAAGATATTCTCCAACATTCAACTATATACCCTAAAAATCCAAATGAATTATTGAGAATTTAAACACAAAACAAGCTTTTTCTTTTACACACGTCTCCTACTTTTCTTGACCTTTAGGGTAGCTCCTATTAAATGTCGACATATAGACAGCTGGAAACATAAAAATCAAGCTGTTTATATTTTTTGATTAATATCAACATTAGAAGCTAATACTTATTAGTTTGCATTTCCAAAATAGTTGAAATCCCCTCCCGATTTAATTACAGTTAAGCTATTTTATTATTACGCCACTTCCCATTAAATTCTAAGTGCCAGTTCACGGACAACGAGGCTGGTTTATTCGTTCGCACAAATATATTTTCAACAAAAACAAAATTTGTTATTTCGTTATCGATGAACTGACACGAGATATATTTTATTCCCGTAAAAAATCTGCTAACTTATTTCTGCTTGCACACCCTTTTCCCGCAAAAAAATTTACACATTTTGTCATTAAAATGTAAGAAATTCTTGTAATGGAAAAGAGACACGCTTGAGAAATTTCATGTAAAAAAAAAAAATAAATAAATTACATAAAAACATTAATCTTACAAAGTTTGAAATAAAATAATATAAATAGAATCTACAAAACGTATCACTTAATTCGTCAAGCCATCAAAACTTTTATCTCTTCGGAAAAATCATGACTTTTCTTCTAGAGATAATCGCGAACAACTATTCTTTCTGGCGAATTAAATTATAATTGTAGAGAAAAACAAGAGTTATTAATTTACGAGCAATTAATATGCTTTTAAATTTTATTTTATTTCAACGAAAGAAATACAGAGAAGTTTCATTTAAACAAAAACTGTTAGGGAATATTTGCAGCCTGTTTGACAAGAAGGGTTCTATATTTAAATTTTAGTTTAGACACCCAATGTTGCAAATACAAGATGAAATGTTTTTAACTTCTGTGTTCTTTAAGTAGTTAATAAGAAAAAATATCAGGAAATGAATTTAAACACAAAAAAATTGATCAGCCATAAAAAAATTTGTTTGAGAGAAACCTAAAATTTATTGCCATGTTTTGGTCAGTAAAATGCTTATTTAACCCGCTAACCAGCTTGTAATACAAGAACGGGTCAACAAGACCGTGGTTCGAATAAAAGACAGACTTTTATTTTAAAATTTGATTTATTTTTCAACATAGTACCTCTATGCTCTGAGTTCTATACATTAAGTCCAATATTTCTCCAATTTTTTTAGCCTTCCAAAATATATAACTTGCCGAAGTGATACAAAGCGGAATTTTTGTGAGATTATTGTATCGTTGAAGTCAAGTCTTTACCCGCCGAGCCATTTCTGCATGTTTTGGAACAATAAATAGTCATTCTGGGTTTAGTTCAAAAACATAGGTGGCTGAGGGAACAATTCTTGGATTTTTGTCATGCAAATTGCTCATGAATGCATCATTGCATAGTCTTGGAAGAAAAGAACTTTCTATCTTGGCCACATGCAGACGTGTTTTTCTCCAATTCCTGATTAAATCGAACCAATAAGCTGGTACAATATTCGACATTGAATGTTTTCCTCTTTGAAATGTAGTCCATGTGGATTACCTACCTTTTACTTCTTCGACTTACTACTGTGTTGACTCTGGCGGGCTGTGCTCGATCATCGTTTCGTCCATTGCTATGAAACTGCTCAAAAACTCTTCCATATTTCGGTTGAATATGCTAAACATTCCTTTTAACACGATTCTGTTTGTGATCTCGATTGTGAGCAAACGCGCCACCTATCTTATACAAAACACTCGGATTCATACACATGTAAGTATTCAGAATTGATACTCGTACACTGAGCCTCGTGAAATGCTTATAACTTCCATGATCTTTCTTATTTTCAACCTTCAGTCGGTTAAACTCACATTGCAAATTTTTGCAACTGCATTTGATGTAGAGAGAGACCTCAACTGGGCGTACATAAGATTCGACATCTTCCGTGCTTGTACGGCCACACCGAAATACCCATTCTTAAACCTATACCTATACCCAGAAACCATACCCATACTCATATCCATATCCATACCCATATCCATATCCATATCCATATCCATATCCATATCCATATCTATATCCATATCCATATCCATATCCATATCCATATCCATATCCATATCCATATCCATATCCATATCCATATCCATATCCATATCCATATCCATATCCATATCCATATCCATATCCATATCCATACCCATACCCATATCCATATCCATATCCATATCCATATCCATATCCATATCCATATCTATATCTATATCCATATCCATATCCATATCCATATCCATATCCATATCCATATCCATATTCATATCCATATCCATATCCATATCCATATCCATACCCATACCCATACCCATACCCATATCCATATCCATATCCATATCCATACCCATACCCATACCCATATCCATATCCATATCCATATCCATATCCATATCCATATCCATATCCATATCCATATCCATATCCATATCCATATCCATATCCATATCCATATCCATATCCATATCCATATCCATATCCATATCCATATCCATATCCATATCCATATCCATATCCATATCCATATCCATACCATATCCATATCCATATCCATATCCATATCCATATCCATATCCATATCCATATCCATATCCATATCCATATCCATATCCATATCCATATCCATATCCATATCCATATCCATATCCATATCCATATCCATATCCATATCCATATCCATATCCATATCCATATCCATATCCATATCCATATCCATATCCATATCCATATCCATATCCATATCCATATCCATATCCATATCCATATCCATATCCATATCCATATCCATATCCATATCCATATCCATATCCATATCCATATCCATATCCATATCCATATCCATATCCATATCCATATCCATATCCATATCCATATCCATATCCATATCCATATCCATATCCATATCCATATCCATATCCATATCCATATCCATATCCATATCCATATCCATATCCATATCCATATCCATATCCATATCCATATCCATATCCATATCCATATCCATATCCATATCCATATCCATATCCATATCCATATCCATATCCATATCCATATCCATATCCATATCCATATCCATATCCATATCCATATCCATATCCATATCCATATCCATATCCATATCCATATCCATATCCATATCCATATCCATATCCATATCCATATCCATATCCATATCCCATACCCATACCCATACCCATACCCATACCCATACCCATACCCATACCCATACCCATACCCATACCCATACCCATACCCATACCCATACCCATACCCATACCCATACCCATACCCATACCCATACCCATACCCATACCCATACCCATACCCATACCCATACCCATACCCATACCCATACCCATACCCATACCCATACCCATACCCATACCCATACCCATACCCATACCCATACCCATACCCATACCCATACCCATACCCATACCCATACCCATACCCATACCCATACCCATACCCATACCCATACCCATACCCATACCCATACCCATACCCATACCCATACCCATACCCATACCCATACCCATACCCATACCCATACCCATACCCATACCCATACCCATACCCATACCCATATCCATACCCATACCCATACCCATACCCATACCCATACCCATACCCATACCCATACCCATACCCATACCCATACCCATACCCATACCCATACCCATACCCATACCCATACCCATACCCATACCCATACCCATACCCATACCCATACCCATACCCATACCCATACCCATACCCATACCCATACCCATACCCATACCCATACCCATACCCATACCCATACCCATACCCATACCCATACCCATACCCATACCCATACCCATACCCATACCCATACCCATACCCATACCCATACCCATACCCATACCCATACCCATACCCATACCCATACCCATACCCATACCCATACCCATACCCATACCCATACCCATACCCATACCCATACCCATACCCATACCCATACCCATACCCATACCCATACCCATACCCATACCCATACCCATACCCATACCCATACCCATACCCATACCCATACCCATACCCATACCCATACCCATACCCATACCCATACCCATACCCATACCCATACCCATACCCATACCCATACCCATACCCATACCCATACCCATACCCATACCCATACCCATACCCATACCCATACCCATACCCATACCCATACCCATACCCATACCCATACCCATACCCATACCCATACCCATACCCATCTCATACCCATACCCATCTCATACCCATACCCATACTCATACCCATATCCATATCCGACGTTGTTTTTGCTCAAAATTTAGTAAAAAATCGAAGAGCATACCAAAACACGACTAACCATTTCATCTGTCAAAAACAAACGGACAATCCGAAATGGCTGATATTGCCAAAATATATTATAACAGACCCACATAACGGAAAAAAATTCAAAAATCGAATATACTCTCAAAATTTTAATTTAGCAGTTATTTTTTTATCAGACCATGAACATGAAAATGCTCATAATCGTGGTGTTGGTCGGAATTTGTCATACTCAACGGCAGTTGAAATAGATTTATTTCTAATTTCTTCGTCAGTTTTTTATACAAGAAAAAAAATTTTTCACGCAGTAATACTTTTTATATTAATACTATGAAGAATATAAATTATCTGAGATTTTCAAAAATCCCTTCATCGGATGGGTTTTATAAAGCTTTACTTTTAATATGACCCGCTCAGGGCCATTATTATAACCTAACGACAATGTTCTTGATAGTTAACCTTAACATTAGTTAACGTGAACGAGAAAGTCACCATTATATTTTCGCCATTTCTACAACTGAAGTTACAATATTTTCAGCAGAAAATATGGCAGCTTCAAATGCTTAAAGTTTACTTTGAAATTTACCATGAGGATAAACCTGCTGTTATCACAAACTTTTCAGGTTAATGTTAACTTGTAATAACAAAAAAAAAAAAAAATTATCTGTAAGAAAAAATCCTAATGTTAACTATTCGTCAGTTGTAATAATGCCCCTATGTGTTTTTCAAAACTATGTACCTTGTAAACAAGATTTTGACAAATTTACGCGACGGAAATGAAAGACAGTGCTTGTACCTCTACCTGGTGAAGCTGCTTGCTTATAATGTAATGGAAAAACCCTTCGAAATGATTTCTTCATATCAACTTAATTCGCTTATAATGGAAACGTACTATTAGTGTATTTAAAAAAAATGTTTTTGTAAAAAAAATATCTCTGGCTCTTGCAGGGTTAATATTATTTTATTGGTACGATAAACATTTTAAGCAAATCATTTACTGCTTTTAAGTTACGAGCAGCTTAAGAAGAACAAAAACAAAAAAGTTTTGTTGCTTACTACCATTTTATGGACTTCAACGGCTCTTGTCTATTTAAATCCCCATTCACATGTGGCAGAATGTACGGTTGAAGTATTTTTCTAACGGCAAATCACGTGCTTTTCAACACAAAATAAATTTCAGAACAAAAATAGAAGCAAAAAAAAATACATTTTAATTATTGTACTGATTGTATCAATTATTCTGGCCGCAAAGCTTGTGTTAATCAGAACATAAATCAAATCACCATTAACGTTGAAATTAAGTCTAATTCGTTTTTAAAGCATTTTTTTTTTTTTTTTTTTGCTTTGTGGCTCAACACAAAAACTGAAAATAATTGAGGGACTTACGAGATGGATCAGAAATTCAATGTTGCAACACATTAATTTTATGGATTGTTTTCCACTTTTTTATGTTTTGTTTTCAGCTGGCATGTCGTCGGATTAGTTATTTATAAGTCTTCAAATCGTGTAATTTATAGCTAAAATTTTTAATTAGCTTAAAGAAAATGTTAATTATAGCGATAAAAACTATTAATCCGTTTAATAAAGAGAAAACAAAGTAAAGATCCATTTGATCGCCAAATACTTAGGCGATAAAAACAATGTATATAAAGAACATGTAAATATTTTGGGAAAGGGTTCTCCTAAAAGCATTTTACTTTAGCTACAAAAGACTGACAGTGTACACATTTACACTGAAAGAACTGATAACGGTTGAAACAGATTTGCTTAGAGGGTTGAAAGGATTCAGCAACTATCATTTTTGCCAAAAGAATTATTTTCAAAAACAACATTTCCAGAAACTGTGTTTTAAAAAAAAGTGTTGCTTTGAAAACAACCATTTTTGTTTTTTACAAGTGTATTTATTTCCATATTTATTTATTTATTTACTATTTTATCTACAGAATTATATTCTTACAGATTACTGAACACTTTGATTAAAATATTTAAATAACATAAATTTAAACGAACTAGAACTTACATTAAAATTTAACAACGGAAATACGTTGTTATACAACTTGTTCGTGTTCAATAATGAAATTCGTTGAATCAATTAATAAATTGTTTGAATGCGGACCTGTAAAGGAATTCGAGGATTCAAACAAAAGTTAAGTAGAAATAATTATTGATCGAAAACAACTAGTTTTTTAAACAACACCAAAATACTATATCCAAGGTTATTTTTGTGATATTTATGTAGATGCATACAAATTGCTTTTTCAGACAAAAATTTTGTTGATTTTATTTTTACTATAATTTTTTCTGTGTACATAAATGTAAGCATCTTGCAATTGGTTCATTATTCGCATAATTAGTCTTTAGACAGCTCTCCTCAAGTTCATAAGGCCATATTAACTTTAAAGCGGTCTTATTAAAAATTTTCTGAATATGTTCAATACGATTAGATGTACATACCTACATGATAGGGATTCCAGATAATAGAACAATATTCGAAAATACTGCGGACCAAAGAAATGTATAAAGATTTCAGGGTATATTATTATTATTATTATTATTATTATTATTATTATTATTATTATTATTATTATTATTATTATTATTATTATTATTATTATTATTATTATTATTATTATTATTATTATTATTATTATTATTATTATTATTATTATTATTATTATTATTATTATTATTATTATTATTATTATTATTATTATTATTATTATTATTATTATTATTATTATTATTATTATTATTATTATTATTTATTAATAGATTTAGACAGTATCTACATATTTTATAATTCATTTAAAATGTGATTAGCAACTAAATCTGTAAATGGCATGACTTATTAGTAGTAAGCCAGATTGGCGCAATTTTTAACAAAATTATTTTAAATACTTGGATAGAAAAAGAAAAGAAGACATGATATTTTATTTTATCACAGAAAAGCTTAAGGTAGATACAAATTCATTTAAAATAATTTTTCTATACTTTAAGCAGACTTCAATGTATTTATAAAGAGAAACAAAATTTAAGCCATTTAGTACACATATAACTTCATTTTCATTTAGTACGGATTTACTAAAATATTGCACTCTGAATTCTTTGTATGCTGGACAAACACCTATGAAGTGGGCCGTATTTTCAGAAGCATCTAAATTACATAAAGTACAAATACCAACAGTATTGTTGCTGAAGGATTTTGCATTGAGGTTTAATAAGCCACCTCTAGCTTTTATTATTAAACTGACTACACGAGGTGAAAAGTTTGAAGAGTAAAGTGATGAAATATTGTAATCTAATTTAGCATATAGATCGTGAAATTGCGAACTTTTAGCATTTTGCACACAAATATTTCGTCCTTGAGTTTTTAGAAGATTTAATAAAAGTCTCCAATTTCTACATAGCATAGTGTTGCCAGGAGAAAACTGTATATTTTGACAAATCTTTTCCCATTCTTTAGCCCAATATATGTTTTGTTCTATAATTTTTAATGCTAAAATACGTGGTAATCTATGTGGCTTCATATCTATTACGTTATTAATGTAACAGAGATGAAGCTTGAAGATTTCAGGGTATATGCATCCTTAAAATCTTTAGAATTTCTTCGTATGAAACCAAGCATACGATAGGCTTTAGAAACAACATAATCAATATGCATAGAAAAACTCAATATACTAACAAAAAATACGCCTAAATCCTTTACTTCAGCTACAGGTTTAATTGAGAGGCCATTAATAGAATAATCGAACTTAAATGGGCTTAAGATATGAATATAGAACATCGAGGAACATTTTGATATATTAATATATATATATATATATATATATATATATATATATATATATATATATATATATATATATATATATATATATATATATATATATATATATATATATATATATATATATATATATATATATATATATATATATATATATATATATATATATATATATATATTATTTTCAGAACACCAGTCAGATAATTTATCAAGATCAGTTTGTAATTTATAGCAGTCTCCCAGACTGGAGATACATATTCCATGTTATTCCATAATTTCACAGTAATATTTTTAAGCCTCAGCGCCAAATCGCTTTATAGAGGCTTAAAGGCAACTAGGTACAATTTCGTAAAAAAAAAAAAAATTAATACATGTTTACAATGTGTCTTTAAAATGCCAAAATGGCCACGCAGCTGGCAACATCAATTTAAATTTTAAAAGTATGCTCTTCAAAGTTTGCAATATTTTGTGTATGTGTGTGCGTGTGTGATTTTTTAAATCAACTCTCATATTCTGTTTTAATACACCAAATTCACCACGAATTTCTGGCTCGCAAACGATTAAGCACCGGGCGAGAGCGAAACACAACAAAAACAAATAAATGAATCATCAGCTGTGCAATTGAAACAGGTTTTGAATATAACGATGATTCGAACTTCACATAAAGACAAACTAACAGACATACATCCACACCATAAACAGAAACGATCTGACCAAGTTGGCGTATTTCAAACTTCTTTTAAAATCAGTTGGCGTAAAACTGGCAACGACTTAAGTCGTGTTTGGGTAGAAGTGAAAAGGTTTCGAATTGAAGAACGAACGCGTCAAACCGTCTTTAGACTTTAAATAAAATTTAGCAGAGAAAAAGATAATTCAAAGCAAAAGAGTATGTTTTTTTATTTTCTTATCAAAAAAATATATATAGTACATATGTGTATTCAACAACAAAAAAAAAAAATTGTGAAAATGGTTCAAAAGTGTGATTTTGCCGTTTTGAGTATTTTTCTGGTGTTTTGAAGTGAAACTTTAACACTTGTATTGTTGTTGCATGGCTGAAAACGAGTGCTTATTTTATTTAGAAATAACAGAAAACAAGGCAAAAATAACAGCAAAAAGAAATTAAAAATAAATACATGAATTTTTAATTAAAAAATATGAAATAAAAATTTTTATGCAAAAAAATTTCCGGTTTCTAAAAAAAAAAAAAAAATAATAATATACATACATACATATATTTTTAAATTAAAAAATATCCGTTCTCTTTATGACGGCCCACAAAATAAAAAGTGCATTACAATATTTCTCTTTAAATTTTACATATGTACATACATATAATGTTTCTTTCTTTTGTAGTAAAAACATGTTTAATGTAAATTTTTGGCGTTTCTGTTTTAATATTTCCTTAATTGGTTTCACATTCTTTAATGGATTAACAAATGCAAAAGGTAAGTCCAAGACATGTCTTTATTTAAAAGTGATTATTATATTTTATTATAAAAATATGATGTCATATTTCATAAACAATCAACCAAAACGACAGCGATAACGACAACGGCGAGAATTTATATAAATTGTACGAATGTAACGTGTAGCAACGTAACCTTGTTTCTGGCTTTAGATTTCTGTGTATTTCAAGCTGCTGTTTTGTGTTTTTTTATTTATTTATTTTCTCAAACAAAACGATAAATGTGGAATACAAAAATATATATAAAAAATGTAATTGAAGTAACCTGTTATTGGTTGGCCAAATGGACATTCAAAATACACTATGCTCAATGCGATTTCGAAACGGCTCTTGCAAGTAATAATAGAAAGTTTCGCCATAAAAGTGATAATAGGAAAATAGTTTATGCCACCAGCAGGACTTGATTGTCTGGAGAAAAAATTGGGATAATAAAGTTCACAGCAATCAATAAATATATACAACTTGTTTTGAGTTTCATAGCTCTGTATATGTCAACATTTCATAGGAGCTATCCTAAACCTTTGAAAATACTTTCATAGATTTAACTACATATACACTGGGCATCATCAGGTTAGCGCCCCCTTTTACACTTTCTTTTAATGTTAAATACTACCTAATCTATTTGTGTTATAGACTTACAATTTTTATCTATTTGACTTTATGGCTATTATGGCTAGTATAACGGTAAAGTTAATATTTTATTTTTTTGTTTTTAGACAAAGTATATTAAAAAATGTAACCAAAACTGGTCATCAGGATTTTGTTTTCTTGGACAAGTACTCAGGGGATGACCCCTACATATGTACCAGAACTAGGAAAATAGGTTGTGAGAAGGGGGAAAGAGGAAGTAGTGTTTGTGAACATTTGACTTGAACTTTCCAACTCTATAACAGACAGGAAACACGTCTGCAGGCCACTTGTTTCACAGACGAAGCGTATGGCTGAAAAACGAATTCTCTTTGTAATGCGTTGTACGATTCCCCGGGCAGTCGACCACAAATGGATGAGCTCTGGACAATGAACGCGTGCTACGTAAAAATATGCGCATTTCGGGAACAAGATTTCTAATCTCGTCAGAGCAAAATCCATTGTAGTAACGATAGAACAGAGTAACGCACCCTACACTGCGTCGATGCTCCAGTGAGTCAATAGAATTGGATACCCTACTGTCACTGATGAGCTTTTTCGCCCTCTCCTGCACACGGTCGAGTATCCCCAAAACAGACTTTGAGGCTCCAGCCCAAACATGCGAGTTGTATTCCATTTTCGGTCTGATATAGGTGGTATATATAGTAGGGAGGCCGGATAGAGTGAAGTACATCTTACACCATTTCAACAACCCGAGACACTTGAATGCTTCTTTAGAAACATGAAAAATGTGTTCAGTCTAGCGAACATCACACTGTATCTTCACTCCAAGAATATCAAGAGCATCCAATTCCGCAATATTTATACCATCCATGAGTACAGATGAAGCAGCATTTGCCGTCGTTTGTTTGTGTGTTAATAAGCAACATTGGGTCTTACGACCGTTAAAGGCTACCCTGTTCTTACGACCCCATTCGGAGATTAATAGAAGATCACTATTCAGTGAGTCATTCATGTTTAGCCTCAATTTCTGATAGGCTGGGGCTATAACTAAAAGAGTACTTGAGAGTGACAAATTCTGCTGTCATCCGCGATAGGCTGGATTGAGTTGGAAGTTTGATAGAGAAGGTCGTTGAGGAAAATGAGAAATAGGATAGGAGACAGAACGGAGCCTTGCTGTACCCCTGAATTAATCTTGAACTCGTTTGATGAGACCCCATCTAGAACAATTCGTATAGTGCGGTCTCTGAGAAAGCTCGATATAAACCGAGAAAAGTTATCACCGACACCAAAAGCAAGTAAGTTTTGCCAGTAGTGCAGCATGCCACACTCCGTCAAACGCTTTTGGAATATCCAGAGCCACCACCTTAGTTTCACCGAAATGCTGGATTGAGTGGCACCATTTCTTTGAGAGAAGATAGCACCAGTAGCGATAATTTTTTAATATATTTAGTTTTTAAGCAAAAATATTGTTTTTTATTGCTAGTTTGTGATATTTTGAAAATTGCTAAATAAAAATTTAAATTATAAACAATTAAGTTTTTTATTCGCTATTTGAAAGGTGTAAAGAAATGTTAGAAAGGTGTATAAATGAAGAGGCTTGTTTTTTGTGTTTTGACAGGTATTATTATGCATTTTTCTTTTAAATTCTCAACAATTTATTTATATTGTTGGGATATAAAGTTTAATGTTTGAGAATATCTTTCAAAAATTTCCAAAGTCTACTGATGATTAGGGTAGTTCCTATGAAATGTCGACATATAGATAGCTGGGAAACATAGAAAACAGGCTATTTATAATTTTTATTAATTTAAATTATATTTTTTCTGTAAAAAGTTATTCCTTATATTTTTGATGTGCTGTTCATAGAACGAGTGACTTATCTAAAAAATTTGTATGGAAATCATTCAAAAAATTGAGTAACTTTCATTCAAATATTCTTGAGGAGTCGCTCGTCTGTATTCTATGAACAGCTAATGAGTTTTATTCGTTTCTTGTTTATTATATGTTATTACTTTGATTTATTCACTAGCGTTTTCATTTATAAGATATATATCTTGTTGTGCTAGGCTACAACTATGTAAATAAATAACTTCTGGCCCACCCTGTATTAATGTAATATTGTATCAATTCTTAGGTTTCATTTTAAGTTTGAATATATAAATCTGCTACCAAACACCCTGTATTACCTTTGATACCTCGATTTAAACATACCGTTGTCCTTAATGAATTTTTCGCGGTCATACACAAAACGCTCCTTTATTGCAACATGGTCATATCTCAAAAAATGAGCTTTTCGCGTTAAAAATGCAGAATTGTTAACAGTACTACTTTTAATGTTGTGCCAAAAATTTATTCAAATTACTTTTGAACTGTTTCTTTTAGGAGATATTTTCTAAAAGTTTTTTCTAGGACTTGTATGGAAACTAAAAGTTTGAAATGTGTTTTTCTCGAAACAAGCTGTTTCCAGTTATGACTATGTTGCAATAAAGGAGCGATATCTCCATATGATTTTGTAACAAATTTTACAATTTTGTACAGCCTTCAGATAAATCGGAAAATGAATAATTTTGCATTTTAAAGTTGCAAAATTGTGAACATTCTTCCTTTATACACATTGACCAACTAAATATTACCAATTTACCAGCTGCAGGGTAAAAGTGTTTAAGCTTTTCGAAGAAGCGGCAAAAAAGCCATTAAATAAAATAAAAACTTTAAAGCCAGACATGCATGAAGAGCATTTAACTGTTTATTAAGTATTATGCAAATCGAATCAAAAGCTGTGGTTTTTGCTCTCCCAGCTTTTTTTTTTTTTTTTCTCTACTATTTTTTATGTTTTTAATTCATGTTAAACATCTATTGTTGTATTATAATTAGTTAAAGCGTTTCAGTGTTCTCTATTGTGTAGCGATATTATTATATAAAGTGTTGTTGTTTTTTTTTTTATTGTTTCTTAGAAACACTCATTCATTCATTTAAATTTTGCTGAATATTCGTTATACAATAATTTGGCCGAAAGCTAATCTGATGAAATAATTCATATTTACAGAGAAATGTAGTAGATGGATTTGCAGCAGCAGATTTGCATGTGCGTTTTTTATTTAACATACTCGAATTTATGCAATTGTGTTTGTTTTTTACATTGAAATTTTTAAAACAAACAAAAAATTACAGTTGGACGGACTTCCGTTAGCCGAAAGTCAAGTTATTTATTGTAGAATGTATGCTGATTACAGGTTCGTTCTTCTGAACAAAAATAAAAAACAGAAATCTACGAGTCTGTGCCTGTTCCACACTACAAATCATTTTAATTTGTATGCTGTGCAGCATTTTTTGTCTTAATTAGAAGTTGCTAATAAGCACATACATACAGTCACTCACATTTAAAGTCGGGCAGACGCATGTAAAAAATTTTAGTCCCAATATTTATAGGCTGACGGAGGAAAAAGTCGTTTTAATTTTGTTTATTTTATCACGAAAGTTCTCTTATTTAAAAACAACAAAAACAATTTATTCCAAGTTCTTTTATTAAATGTATACGAAGGCTTAACTTAAATAAGGTCACTTTTCACTCTCACATTTAAAGTCGGGCAATTAATAAAAAATTAGCATTATGTGAACATAACGCAAAATTTATATTCTGTAGATCCACCTTTTTGGGTTTCAATAGCTTGTAAGCGGTTAGGCAAAGATTCCACTATGTTTTTTGCAAACCTCAGGACTTATATTATTCCACTCTTCCTGTAAGGCATTCTTTAGTTGTGGAATTGACGTACACTGCCTGTCCTGCATCCGGTGGCCTAATTCGTCCCACAAATGTTCAATAACATTGAGGTCCGGACTTTGTGCAGGGGTCTTAATAACCTTCGGACAGTTATAGAGCAGCCAATTCTTTACATCATATGCTGAATGTTTAGGATCATTGTTCTGGTAAAATTTTACGATTTCTTTTCAATTTTTTCTCAAAATATTTAAATAAACATTCTTATTCATAGCACCGTCAATGAAATGCAAATTACCAACTCCTGAAGCTGCCATGCATCCCCAAACCATAACCGATCCACCACCGTGCTTTACTGTTTTTCTTAAATTCTTGCCTTCCATCTCTTTGTTTGGTTTGCGCCATACTTTACCTCTTCCATCGCACCCAAATAAGTTAAATTTACTTTCATCAGTAAACAATACCTAAATATTAATAATAAGCCTAATTAAATTTTTATGTTTGTTCCAACTTACGGTACTCTAGAAATCAAAATCTTTGGTTATATATTGACGAGCAAAAACAAGCCGTTCGCTTTGGTTTTTCTTACTTATAAGAGGTTTTTTCCGTGCCATGAAAGTCATTCTTGCGAAGAAGTCTTCTTATTGTTTTTGGGTTTACCTCCGTCCCAGAAGCTTCCTTGACCATTGCTGTCAGTTTTGGAGCAGCAATAAAAGGATTTTTCTTCACCTGTTTTAAAATCATGCTCTCATCTCTGGGTGAAAGCTTTCTTGCTCGGGCTCCGCGTTTTTTATTTGCTACCAAACCACTTTCTTTATATCTAGAAATGATATCATGCACTGTAGATTTGCTTTTTTTTTTATCAAATTCGATATTTCCCTTTCAGATTTTCCATCTAAGTGCAACTCAATTATTATTTTCCATTCTTCGAAGGTGGATTGTTTAATTGTGAGCGGCATTTTTCAAAAAACTTTTATAATCTTCACTGGTCGAATGATTGTGTAAGAAGAAATAATTGTTTTGGAGACAAAAGAAAAAAAAGTGGAAATAACGGTATATTTCACTTTTTCATTGTACAAAACATTAAGTGCCCGACTTTCAATGTGAGACACAGAATTTACTTTTTCTCATTTTGTTACTCTTACGTATTTTATAACAGGACTTAAAATAAAATTTCTTTGGTTTTTCTATTAATAAGAGTTTTTATGATAAAACAAAAAAAAGTTAAACGCATCATCTTTCATCAAAACGTAAATATTAAGATCATAAGTTTTCGACATTGTTTGCCCGACTTTAAATGTGAGTGACTGTATGTATGTATGGAGTTTATTTTATTCCTCTCTCTCTCTCTCTCTCTCTGTCTGCAACACTTGCATGACACAGTTTATATTTATAGCACGAGTATATCTAGTCATACTATTGAAACAACCATTAAAAAATGTTATTGCCAATCATACTATTATTGTGTTCAATCATACTGTGTTAAGATGTTGGTCTTTTAGAGCTTAGAGTTCTGTTTTTATGTCGACATACCCAGAGGTAGACTGAGTGATCAAGTGCTACGAGGGTAGATTGATATTGAAGTTACCTAAGTACACTGAACCAAAAATTACCTAAATACTGCAAAATAGGGTGTAAACTTGAAGAAATGTAGGCTATTTAGAAACTACAAAATATTTTATTAAAATTTACTCGGGATTTCAACTATTGGAATTTATTTAACTAAAATAAAATAAAGAAACTTCTTCATTTCTACAGGTATTTATTCAATAAGACATGCCTTTACTTAAATGGAAAAATATTATTCAGGTTCAATAAAATAAATTAATTGTGTATAGAAAAATATTATTCAAGTCTATAGGTTGAGTGTTGTTAACAAAATTGAGTCAAATAAACGGTTTTTTTATTCAAACTAACATTCTTTCAGGATGTAAATTTGCTATTACTATTTACTATTTACTATTAGTGACTACTGTTTTAACTAAATTTTTACTGATTCAATAAAATTTTGCCTATATTTTTAATAAATCTTTTTTGAAATGTACAAATTTATATTTTCAACAAGACCCACTGGAGCTAAATTGAATAATATTTGTTTATTTGATATTTGCAATAAATTTTCATCCGTTCAAGGTCCTTTCTGTTTTTTTTTTTATTCTTCAGGAAATTTTTTTACACAATTTTCCTGAAGAAGTCTTCCAAAGGAAGACGAAATATTGAAAAATACATTATAATTTTTCTTAAAAAACAGAAAGGACCTTGAACGGAAGAAATTTATTGCAAATATTATATTAAATAAAGGTCAAAGCAAATAGGATCAAGAATTTTTTTATTTGAATAAATTTTGTTCCGATGTGAAAAATAATCTTTCAATTTCAATATTTATTTTAATAAGCACTGTTGTTTTCTTTAAATGTGATCGTATTTTCTTGATTGTATCAATTACTTGATCCAATAATGCACCATGATACTTTTCCGTGATCCTGCCAATTATCCTTCGTGATAGCGCCAGTTGTGCCGAACGTATTTTTGTTCATATTTCTGGACAGTCTTGCACACTACCCGCAACATTTGATATTTTCTTTTTAACTCCCATAATTTGTTTGTTTTTTATGGAGGGCTTATATTGACAATCTCTAATCTCTTGTGGCATTAAAGCAAAATATTCGTTGGGAAACCAGCTCAACTGAACCAAATTTATTGCAGCGTGTGGCGCAGAACACAAGGCTCTGTTTTGAACAGTGTGTTCCATTCGACGGAAGGCATCTGGTTAATATCCCAGTGGAAACTTATAATATGTTGCACTTACCTAAAAACATAGTTTTCAATATCATAGTATTTACCGCCTGCATTACTAAGAAGTAGTTAAGTAATGCCTTACTTATTATCGACCATAAAGGCAGGTCTGCGCCACTCTGTAGTAGTAATTAGAATCCCACTGCCAAAGTGTTTTTAAAATTTGTGAAAAATAAATCCCATACACCGCATTCAATCCCACTGTGCAAAATTTTTCTTCTATTTTTTTATTATATAGTAGAAAAAATAATGCCAAAAAAATTATTGTGTTTAGACCACTATTAAGAAATTTATGAATTTATTTATGAAAATTTATTTATTCGAACTAGAGGGCTGCTCAAGCATCAGAAAAATCTCTTACAAGGCATCGTAATATGTTCATTCACATTCCAAAACAAATACTTCAGTGCCGAAATGTTCTAAGCACATAAACGAATACGGTCTTACAATCGTTTAGAACAAACCGAGCTAAAGAAAAGTAGAATCAACTGAAGTAGATCAAAATTGAAGTAGAACTTCAAGCACTGCAGTAATGTTCTACTTCAGTTTTGTTCAAAAAATTTGTTGTTGTTGTTCATGGTTTTTGTTTTTGCCCATATGCCAATGCTTTAATGCTTTCGGTATGTTTTACAATGAGTCATCGTTTTTGCTATGAAACAGAATTCAAGTTCTGTCAAACACTGTCGTATATGTGTTTCAAAACCATGAAGTGTTTGTTCTGTTTTCATATGTTCTAATGCTTGTTTGTTTTGTTTTAACTATTGTTATAAAAGACAGTGCTTGGAACTACTGCATAGTAGTGATGTGTTCTTTAGAACATTCTATGCACTCTTTTAATTCGAATACAGTTTTCTTATAGCTCCATAACTCTGAAACCACGGACCAAAAAGATCTGAAAATATGATTAAATATGCTGTTCAGAAGGAACATAGGTTAGGTTAGGTTAGGTTTAGCAGGCTGCCAGCCATTGAAAAGCCAACCCACTTGGGTGACATTGTGTTGCCTGGGTGTGATATGTATCTCGGAAGAACTACATATCACTGTTTCAGAACCAACCCAAGGATTGGATAATGGAGTCCAAACCACTTACATCACAATCCGATACCTCCGCCAAATCATACAGCATCGGTCTGCTGTATGATTTGGCGATAAAGGAAATGCTCAACACTCTCTACTTCTTCCTCGTTTCTGCAATTTTTACAGAAGTCATTAAATTGAAGATTTCACCTCCTCGCTTGTGTTTCTATGCGGCAGTTGCCCACAGCGGAATGCAAACTCTGTCTGGGCAGGCCCCTAAGGATGATAGTTCTCTTATTATCATATCTGGGCCATGTCAGACTTAATATTCGAAACTTAACCTCACTAGACCAGAAGGAACATTAACATAGTAAAAAATTAAGCTAACCAAAATATGTCCGATTCGACTCATAAATATCTGGCAGCTCTGTCTATAATTCATATTGAGTAATTTTATTTATTTGTGTTTTTTTTTTCTTCATTGGAAAACTTATGCTTAAGCAATAAAAGATCTAATGAATAATCAAAACAAAACAACCATAAAACGCTTCACCAAAACCACCTTTAGGGTATCTGTAACTGCAACGTCTGAACTTGGAAGGCAGTTAAAATCAAAACAAAGCGAATACACAACAAACAAATAAAGCCAAAAACAAAAGAATATTTAAAGAAACATTGTTTAAAATTGCCGCCAGACCGTGTCCGTCTTACTGTCTAGCTGTTCGTCTGTCCTGTCCTGTCCCACCATTCAGCCGTCCGTCTGTCTGTTTGTCTGTTGGTATGTCTGGGCCGAAAACAAAAGCGTTTGTTTGTTGTGTTCTCTTCTTTGGCCCAGCTAGACTTTAATGTAAACATAAATTTTGTTTGTGTGTTGTGTCTGAAGATAGATAAAATTGTGATGGTTTGTCTATCAGCTGCAACAATTGATGCAAATATATCCATTGGTCAGATCGTGCCACACACAAGAAAAATAATCATTTGGCAACTGTATGTATGTATGAGTATCGTTTGTTCGCCTTTTAGGGGCATTACCGAAAGCAGGCGGAAAAGTTGCTGTTCCTTCGTTTTGCCATTTAGTTGACGTGATGTTCCTGGCGGCATTAAGAACTTTGTTTCTTAAGGGAGGACTGAAAATATGTGTGTGTGTGTATGCGTTCTTAGCATTTATCGTTGATATTTTATGTTTACGAGTAAATGTGTTAAGTATTTATTAAATATGAATAAGACAATGTATGAACAGCTTTCCTTTTTTTTGAATTGAAAAAGAAAGCAATAAATGTTTCTTCGTGAAACGAATTTACTACAATTCTCGAGCTTAATATGCAGTTTACGTAACACAAACGTGTGGCACGTCTACACAATTTTTAATTAAAATTTAGAACATACAAAATGAAATTGACAATTTCAAATTGATAAAATTCCAAATTTCAGTACAAAAATAGGAAAAATTAATTGCAATTTTCATTTCTATATTTATCAAGAAATTCAATTTAAAATTGAAAAGGTTGGATATGTAAAAAGAATTTTCATTCGGATTTAATCTTGTTGTACTAGTTTCAATACATAAATAAACAAAATAAACGAAATAAAGGGCGGTTAAATTTCAAGGGCCGATGTTGATTTTGAATAAAACATAAACTATTTAGGAAATTATTGCAATTTTATTTTATTATAATATATTGGTATTATTCAATTAGGTATGGAACAAAATATTGGCCAAATGGGCGCTGCGACCACGGCGGCACACCTCCATCCGATGGTCTAAATTTTCGATGACCCTGAGGCATAATGGAGGTTCTATGCCGTTAATATGCCGAATTATCTCATCCTTTAGCTGTTGAATTGTTGCTGGCTTATCGACGTACACCTTTTCTTTCAAATAACCCCAAAGAAGAAAGTCCAACGGTGCCAAATCACATGATCTTGGCGGCCAATTGACATCGCCATTACGTGAGATAACAAAGGCCATTGAATTTGTTGCGTAAAAGAGCAATTGTTTCGTTAGCTGTGTGGCAAGTGGCACCATCCAGCTGAAACCACATATCGTCTACATCCATATCTTCCAATTCGGGCCATAAAAAGTTCGTTATCATCTCACGATAGCGAACACCATTCACAGTAACTGCCTGACCGGCCTCATTTTGGAAAAAATACGGCCCGATGATGCCGCCAGCACATAAACCGCACCAAACAGTCACTCTTTGTGGGTGCATTGGTTTTTCGACAGTCACTCTTGGATTCTCATTCGCCCAAATGCGGCAATTCTGTTTATTGACGAATCCACTGTGGTGAAAATGTGCCTCATCACTGAAGATGATTTTCTTCGAAAATTGATCATCATTTTCATAATAAGTCTGGATAACTTTAACACGTTGTTGGATTGTGTATCTCTCCATGGTTCAAATTGAGTAAGTCTGAAATAGAGAAATGTCAAATAAAATTCGGAAAAAAAACTTGGCGTTTAGGTGTGGTTCACATTCAACATCTGCCCTTGAAATTTAACCACCCGATAATAAAAATTTTAAGTTAATTTTCAAATTTATATGTCTTATTTAACATAAATCAAACCAGGCGGTGAATCACGCGCTATATTTCTATGATCCTTTAATTATTTTCATCAGGTACAAGGGCGGCTGGCCTTCAGTCTCTCTTTTTTCTAGCTGCCAGTTTGACAATTGTTTTATTCATATTATAATCTAAAATTCTTACGGGGTTTTGGCTTGGCTGTCCGGTTTGAAACTTTGATGAATAGAAGAACGTTTTGCTTATGACATAAAAAATATTCATAATATGTAATTCGTTTTCATCGATTTAATTATATTTAGTTAAAAGCTATGCTTATATTTAGTTATATGCTATGTCTTTAGTTATAAGCTATGCTCAAATCAGTCCCCAACAATAGACATGATATAATTTATATCAAGTAGTAAAGGCCATACTTCGTGCTTGTAAACGGTAATAAAAAATGTAAGTTAGTTTTCAAATAGATGTGACTTATTTAACATTATAAATCAAACCTAACGACGAGTCACGCGATATATCCCTATGACTCTTTGATTATTATCATCAGCTGCAATGATGGCTGGCCTTCAGTCTCTCTTTTTTCAAACTGACAGTTTTACATTTCCTATTATAATTGAAAATAGTTATGGGTTTCTGGCTTTGCTGCCCGGTTTGAAACTTTGGTGAATAGAAGAACTTTGTGTTGCTGACATAAAATATATTCATAATATGTAATTCGTTTTCATCGATTTAATTATATTTATAACTTTCCTTGGCATCTTCTGAAACCATTTGCAATAGTGCTTCTCTTTCGTAAATGATATCGTAAATGGAAATCAGTGTTTCACTGGGCCAATTATAACTATTATAAAACATAAATTATGGCATACAGCTGCTTTCATTTCACAAAAACGATATTTCAGTTCCTTATCGAGCAGACTTTATTTGGTCAAATTCACTAATGATATAGAGCCTTATTGTGCGTCATCCAGTGCCAAATTTAGCATTTATTTCTTAATGAAATGCCACCATTTGTCTTTAGACGTGATTCACTTTAAATTTTACAACTTTATATTTATTTTGTATTTTTTTCTTATGACATTTTGCCTTAAACAGCCATCGATCAATGGCAAAGTGAAACAAATCTACAAAACAAAAGCCCACTATATGTATTACAACCCACATAATTTAATTCCTTTTTTGCTTTTACTACCATTTTCTTGCCATTTACACTTCTGTGTAAGAAAGCACAAAAAAAAAACAAGAAAAAAATGGCAACAGGAAAACTTATTAAATTAAATTATTTTATTTTTTGTTCACAAAGTTATTTATAATAAGAAATAAATAAAACAAACAAACAAACGAGAAACGAGAGGAAAAAAAAATCAAATACCAACCAGTCATCTCGGCTTATTAGGCAACAATCATTCTAAAATATCAACGCCAACTGACACACTACAACATGAGATCATAGCAGAGAAGAAGGAGAAGAAGAAGAAGGCGCGGAGGATAAAGAACAAGCAGTAGAAGTTGAGGAAGGTGAAAAGAAATGAAAATAAACAGTAATACTCGTATTAACTAAATGAGCGAGTGATAAAAACTTCAGCATTTAACAAGGCTTCAGAGATGGATGACAAGAAAATGAGTTAGTTACCGAAGATGACGATGACGATGACGATGACAATGATCATGATGATGATTGAGTAAAAATGCAAAAATATTTAAATCAAGTTGCAATGACTACAAAATGGGCTACAACAAGTCTACTTCAATATAAAATTCAAAAAAAAGAAAACGTTTTTTTCTAATACAAGCAAAGCAGCTTATGGAAAATGTTAGTCCTAAAGACATACTGAAGGTATTGTTTATGACACAGTCCAACCAATTCTTAACTGGATAGCACTTAAAGCCCAATCAGACTATTATACAAGTATAAATACTTTCATTAGATTTGGTGAGATAAAAGTCTAAACACATTTCTTGCGACTGTCAAAAAGTCTAACGTAAATTAGATTTTGCATTCACACCATCACACTTGATATAAACCAACATACATAGATGTGCCATCATAAAACTTTTCACGCCGGCAAGTGCGCTATTCGTCGTAAGCGATAGACGTGCCGGCGCGTGAAATTCTTCAACAGTTAAAATAATAATTATGTATAACACATCCAAATTCAACAGCTCAAACATATTTTATGTTCTAAATATAACATGAGTAAAATACATTTATAAATGATAGCTAAATTCCAAAATTCGAGATTTTTTATAACGACAAAAAATACTATCAGTGACGGCACCCCATCGGCTACGAAATAGCCAACTACTCAATTTTTAATTAGCTGGTTTGCTAAAAAAAAACACAACCCTGATCCAATAAAAAGTATTATCGTTTTGAAAAGTTTCAAAAAACCACAAAGTCGTATGGGATGTCAAATTTTTATCGTATTATTTTTCGTATGTATGACGGATTACATTCAGACTATTAGACTTGCACGTATTATTTGAATATTTGACAAGTATTAATACAAAGTATAATAGTCTGAACTGGGCTTTATTAGGCGTGTTTCTTTACTTTCCGGGCAAGTTTCGTGCAAAAGAGAGCATGCATCAGTTTCTCCGAAATACAGATAAAATTTACCTAAAAAAATGCCAAATTTCTAGCCCAAAAAGAAATATATGCTTTGTGTTGCTGCAAAAATTGGCATTTAGTTTTACGAAAAAATACTATGATATTTTACAATTTTGGGCTTTTAAAGTTTTTTGCACATTCCTTTATATTTTATATTTATATAAAAACACTGAAATGATTTGTATAAGTTAATGCACTATTTGCAATGCTTTTCCAAATTTGTAAAAACGCTAATTAAGCAGTATTTATAATAAGGAAAAGAGAAAAAAATAAATTCTTGGCTCCTTTACATTTTTAAAAATTTTTTGAAGTTAGTTAATTTTCTGTACCAGGCTTACATAGTAGGTATCTTGATTAAACGCTTCATAGAAGTTAAAAATTGTTAATAAACAATTACAATTTAATAAAAGTTGTGGTAAAAAATGCAATTTTGAATGAAACTTATAAATAAAAAAATAAAAGTTAGATATTGATCAACTTTATTAAAACGTTAAAAACTAGAAGTACAACTACTTAAAGTCATATTGACATTGAAACAAATAAAACATTTAAAATTGTGAAATATAGTTTAAATAAAAATTATTAATAAAAATATTGTTTAAAATAAATTTGTTCTAGTTGCCACGTGTCAAATTGGACAATAAAAGACAAATGACTAAATTACGCCTTTGAAAGGTTAAAATTTAATTGAAAAATATATTTCTTCGTTAAAACAGTTATCAATGAAATTGTAAAAAATGAATTAAAGAATTTATGAATGAATAAATGTGTTACTAAGCAAAACCGTAATAGTCCGCTCTTTAATTTAAATTTACTCATCAGTAATTGAACTTATAAAAATATATTTTAGTGTTACTCAATAAGCTCACATTTTAATTAATGAAAGAGTAAGAACAAAAGGAAAATTGGATAATAAATATTAAATAGACGCTTTAGAGGATGAATGAACGCGTGGTGAGCTTACTATCGAGAGTAGATGTTCTCGTAAAATTAATTTATACGAGCTGATTCAAATGAACTTTGTTTCTTTGTTATTGTTTATTTTTCAAACAGCTGATTGCTTAACTACTTGCCCAAACTACCCCGAAGAAGAAAAGTACGGGCTGTTTCGTGCAAGAACAGGCAGCATACTATTCTCGCAAAAGCGCTCTCATTTGCCCAATTTTAAAGTATGGCAACGCTTTTCGTGTAAATTGGCATTCCGCGGGATCCCAAATTAGTGTTAAGAAACACAGCTATTATGTCAGACTAACATGATGGTAATTAAACCACGGACTAACCACACCTCTGTTGCTTCCCAGGCACTAAAAGCGAATAATTTCTTACACATTATTATCCTAAATCATATATTTTATTCTAAATCATAGATTTATGCTGCAATAAAAGAATTTTTAATATTAACACATCTCCGGGGTGACCTCTTGTAGCGCAACTCAGAAGAAATTTAAAGAAATAAAAAATAAACAAACAAACATATTGCGCAAAAAGTCAAGAAACACCATTAATGGTGTCGTTTAACCAGCCTGACCACAAAACAAGTTCAAATAAATACTTTAAATCAACAATAATTGCAACAAACAAACAAAAAATCAAATGGAAAAAAGCACTGAAAATATAAAATAAAACTGAGTAAAAAAATCGTTTAAAACTACGCTCACTAACACACACACACACACACACACACACAAAGCTCTACACATTGACATTTTTGTTCAATAAAATGACAATGCCAACGTTAATGAGCCTTAACAAAGTTTTCATTTTGACTTTTGTGCAAAATGAAAAAAAAATATATATTTAAACTGTTGCCAGTCAAGTAACAAATAAATTAAAATTTTTAACGATTAGTATTGTTAAGGGGCAATGACAAGCGAAATTAAATTTGATTACCGGCAATTATTGTGGTAGAAAGCAATTTTCGGACAGCTTTCAACAGGACTCTTTAGAAGCTACTCGTAAATTCTAAATTTCCTTCTTTTAAATTCTGGCAAATTATATTTTATTATTGTATTAAGCTTCAACAAGTTAAATTTATATGAAAAAATTCAAGTGCAAAGAAAGCAAAATAAAAAAAAAATAAATAATAATTATTAATCTTCAAATATTTGGATATAACATAAAATAAAAGGATTCACACAAAACAAAACTCCAAAATATTCGTATACATTATTTTTTATTAGAGTGTATTTAAAAAAAAGTGTGCTTCGAGGCTGAGTCCATAAGTTCGTTACTTTTTTTTAATTTACGGCTTCTTGTTAAAACTGGCAATACTGTTTCTATTAACAGACAAACTGTCAGCTGACTCCTGTCTAAATTTGAACATGCTACGTCATTAAGTTTGTATTTGACAGCCGTTAATAATAGACTAACACGTGTTTTGAGAAGAAAACGGTAAAAAGTGAATCTCGTGTATTCATAAAGAGTATTTTTTGCGTAAAACCCCCATCACTCAATCCAGGTCTTAGCTTGATATATATTATGGGGACACTACACCATTCATTTCCGTGGTTATAATTATAGTTTAGAAAGCTAAAACACACGCTTCGATATGAAACTAAAAATTAAGAAATATCTGTATAACCCGTTCCAAGTTTTTTTTAATTCCAAAAATTGGCTTCTGGAATCGCCAAAATTCCCCATTTCCCCGCAAACAATATGGCAACTTAAATTTTCGTACTAAATTTAATGACCGTTAATAGTTCAGATACACGTTCCACGACCAAACGCACACGGAATATGAAAACAGGTTCCGATTCGCTTGGCGTAGCTGTTCTGAGTTTTTTCCCAAAGTCGGCTGCAGGAAACGTCAACAGCCCCCCATTTCCTGAGAAGCAATACGACATCTTCAATTCTTGCACTAAAGCAGACGACCGTTTATCGTTCAGATGCGTGTGCCGCGGCAAAAACGCGAACCGAATATGAATATGAATAAAAGGACCCAAGTGGGCTGGTTTCATGAAACTAGCGGCCTGTACAACCTAACCTAACCTAATGAATATGAATATGAATATGAATATGAATATGAATATGAATATGAATATGAATATGAATATGAATATGAATATGAATATGAATATGAATATGAATATGAATATGAATATGAATATGAATATGAATATGAATATGAATATGAATATGAATATGAATATGAATATGAATATGAATATGAATATGAATATGAATATGAATATGAATATGAATATGAATATGAATATGAATATGAATATGAATATGAATATGAATATGAATATGAATATGAATATGAATATGAATATGAATATGAATATGAATATGAATATGAATATGAATATGAATATGAATATGAATATGAATATGAATATGAATATGAATATGAATATGAATATGAATATGAATATGAATATGAATATGAATATGAATATGAATATGAATATGAATATGAATATGAATATTAGCGAAGCAGCTGTGTTTTTTTTTGGAGTCCCAAAATCAGCTTCGTGAATCCCCAAAATACTCTTCCTTCCCTAAAAGCAATACCACAACCCCAATTTTCGCACTAAAGCAGCAACACTGTATTTACAGGCTTATATACTTACATAAGTAATAATCACTAATATGGCATGGATTTCGAGTATTGCAAACACAGTAACATACAAACATACAAACATGCAAACATATAAACATACAAACATGCAAACATGGGAACATATAAACATACAAACCTACAAAACATACAAACATATAAACATAGCCACATGTAAACATACAAAACGTACAAACATACAAACATATAAACATAGACACATGTAAACATACAAAACGTACAAACATACAAACACACAAACATATAAACATAGAACCATAGACACATGTAAACAAACAAACATACAAAATATACAAACATAAACATAAAAATATAAAAACATACAAGTTAAACTAATATAAGCGTCTTAAAAAAGTGAATTTCGATGCGGTCGTGTAAGCGCGGAAGATACCAGACGTTATAGACACCCAGTTGAAGTCTCTACATCGAAATCAATTGAAAAAACTCACCATATGATTTTATCCAATCAAAGATAGAAAACACGAGCGGTTGTGTAATTTTGAATAATCACTTGGCTATGAGAAAGCTTTCCGCTTCGTAACCGTAGACAAGACGTGGATCCACCACAACCCACCGGGAACTAAACAACAGTCAAAAGGTGGGTTTGTCAGGCAAAGAAGGCAAGAAAGGTGGGTTTGTCAGCCAATACAGTCATGACGACCGTTCTTTTTTTATCTTGGACAAATACTCAAGAGATGGCCTCTATACATGCAGTGCATTGTACTGGTCCTAGAAAAATAAGTTATGGAGGAGGAGCGAAGAGGGAGTAGTGTTTGTGAACACTTGACTTCAACCTATCAATAACAATATGGAAAACGAAAACAACAACACTGATCAACAAAATTAGAACAACATGAATTACTTTGAATATAAAATTATAATGAAGTTATAAAGAAAACCGATGGCAGTGAAAAAAAAAACGAAAAAAAAACAGGATGGAAGACAAAATGCTACTTATTCCTGCTTGCTACTTATTCCGGTGTAGTTTGCTTTCAAAACAAATTAATAATAAATATATATATATATATATATATATATATATATATATATATATATATATATATATATATATATATATATATATATATATATATATATATATATATATATATATATATATATATATATATATATATATATATATATATATATATATATATATATATTAAAAATATGGACCCCGGTGGCTCTGTATTTTTAATATACCTGTTAAAGCTGCCTAGTGCATACATAAATATTTTTGGATAAAAAAAGGCAAGCCAAAGGGAGGTACAAAAATAAAATAAAAAGAAGATTAATCGAGTTCATTTTATTCGTAATGAAAAAAACCATATCATGCGACTTGGAAAATATATTCAATGTAAATTTGAATATCAAGTTCAATTCAATATCAAGATTAAAATCTTTCACTAAAGATAACAGCAAACAGTTGTTTATTACACGCAATTCTCTTTATTATTATTTTACAATTAAAAAATATTCGAAAGTACGGTTATCGATAAATATAATACATTTTTTAAAAAGACAATTCAATACATACTCGTACTGTTACCAGTTCGAAATTTTAAATTGCTTAAATGATTTGTTAGTTACTAAGTGTTTCTGAATATAAATTTTTAATAACAGCTTATTGAACTTTAATCATTTATCAACTAATATGTGTACGAGGGTGGTTCGGAAACTTCTTAGCCTAGCACAAAAAACGCAATATAAACAGAAAAAAAATAAATGTTTTAGAAACGTCCATCTATCGTCCAACGTATGTTAAACTTTGCTTCGATCTGGTAACTCCTTCATATAGAAACATGTGGTCACAAAAGACGCATTCGCGATTTTTTTACAATGGAAAAATTAGAAATGCGTGGTGTCATTAAATATTTACATAAAAAAGGTTAATCGGGACAAGAAATGATATGGTGAATGTGTTCAGTGAAAGTGCTCCTTCATATGCAATAGTAAGAAATTGAATTTAAACGTGGTCGTACAAGCATTGAAGATGAATCACGTAGTGGACGTCCAAAAACAGCAACATCAACAGAAATTGTAGCCAAAGTGCATGATATGGTATTAAATCGCTGGCATATTTTATGATTTGTCAAAAGCATTTGACCTCATTGATCACAGCTTATTACTAATTAAATTACAATATTATGGCATTTGTGATAGTGGCTTGGAACTTTTAAAAAGCTACCATACTAACCGCAAACAATTTGTACAAATAAACTCGTACATGAGCTCCGTGGGCTTAGTCGAATGCGGAGTACCGCAGGGTAGTATTTTGGGTCAACTCTTATTCACGATTTACCTTAATGATATTAAAAATCTTCTCTTATTTGGAAAACTATTTATGTACGCTGACGACATTTGTATATTTTATCCCTACAATGATGAGCAAGTGCTGAAAAAGTACATGGAACGAAATGCGGCTGTATTAGTTGAATTTTTTAGAGTTAATAAATTGATATTAAACGTTTCAAAAACACAGATGATTAAATTTACCCCATGCTGTCCGAGAAATAATGATTTTATTATACAAGTTGATGGGAATTGGATTTCTGAAGTTAATACTGTGAAGTATTTAGGCTTACAACTACAAAGCAATCTGTCATGGTCACTGCATATTCAAAGTATCAAAACTAAAACCGCTCAAGCCAACGGCCTGTTATACAAATTTAAAAACAAATTTAATCGAAATACAAAATTAATGATATATAATGCTATCATTCAAAGCCATTTTAATTATTTAGCAATTCTGTATGGTTGGAAAAAGTCGACAGAATTAAAAAGTTTGCAACGTTTACAGAATAAAGCTCTGAAAACCGTGTCAAATCTGCAACATATCTTTTATACACTAGAGAGTTTAATAACATTATGCCGATCCATGGTCTATATAAAATGCAAATATTGCTGTATGTTTTCAAATGCCTGAATAATATAGGACATCATACAATTCAGTTCTACCAAAACCAACAAACATTTAATGCACGTAGTAGAAGCAATTTGGCTGTTGCTAGATGCAGGCTTGAATTAACTAAACAGCGCGTTGAATACATGGGTACCCGTGAGTTTAACAATCTACCTGAATCTTTAAAAGCAGAAAGTAGAATTTCGTTATTCAAACGTTCCTTAAAAAGCTACCTTTTATCTAATATACATGAACTTCTCACATGATTTAATTGTTAATTAATAATATATTGATCTACTAAACTTGTCTTTTTTTTCTTTTGCACTGTACAATAACATTCTTTATTTCTACTTATGTAGCTCTTTATTTTAATGTACTGAGTAGTTCCTTGCCAACTCGCCTCAATAATGCCTGTAAAGGCGCTGAGGCTTATAATCAATAAGAATTGTATACAAATTATAAATAAAGTGCATATGAAAAAAAAAAAAAAAAAATGATCGACGAATAAAAGTGCGTGAAATAGCTAATATCATGGGCATCTCAAATGATCGAGTCCATTTAATTTTGCATGAAGAACTACAGATAAAAAAGCTTTCAGCAAGATGGGTGCCGCATTTGTTAACAGTCGACCAAAAACGCATAAGAGTGAAAATTTCTTAAGCTTGTTTGCATCGTTTTAAGCGAAATAAAATGGATTTTAAGCGTCGTTTCATAACTGTTGACCACCACTATACTCCAGAGACAAAAAAAGAACAATCCAAACAATGGACTGAAGCTGGAGGAAGTGCCCCAAAGAAGGCAAAAACAATTCAATCGGCTGGTAAGGTTATGGCAACGGTTTTTTTTGGGACTTCAAATGTATTTTGTTGATTGACTATCTGCAACAGGGTAAAACAATAAATTCAGAGTACTATTGCAAACTTTTGGATCAATTAAATGTACAAATGCGAGAAAAACGTCGTGGCTTACAACGCAAAAAAATAATTTTTCATCAGGACAACGCACCAGCGCACAAGAGTGTTTTAACAATAGCTAAAATCAACGAATTAAAGTACAAGTTGCTTGACCGCCCACCTAATTCTCCTGATTTAGCTCCCAGTGACTTTTACTTATTCCCAAATCTAAAAATATTCTTTTGCTGGCAAGCGTTTTACCTCAATTGAAGATGCAATTACAGTTGTAAATCACTATTTTGAAGACCTTGAGGAAAACTATTTTAATCAAGGGATAGAATTGCTAGAAAAGCGTTGGACTTAGTGTAATGAAGTTTCAGGAGATTATATTGAAAAATAAAAATATTTTTGAAAAACTAACTATTCTCTTTCATTGATGGGCTAAGAAGTTTCCGAACCGCCCTCGTACAAACTTTTTTTAATAAGTTAAAAAGCTTGTTCAGGCATGCGCAAACATGAAGCTCTAGTGGAGCAAAGTCATTATCATATTATCGAACGACTTGACGTCATTAGCGTTTTTGTTAATTTAACATCAATTTATACGCACAGCGAATATCTGTTTAGATATTTATGCATAGATACATATGTACATACGAGTAAATAACTTCATGGCAACTTCTTGAAATAGAAAAAATGAAATAAAAGAAACTAGTTTCCTAAAAATACGTACAACTAGAAATTGTGTTAAAATTTTGTTTAAGGTTATTAGCGGATCTGATAACATTTAAAAACATGTTTGATCTCGATGTACGCCGTCGCTTAAAGGTTTGTTTGGTTATCTACTTTAGCATGAGCAGACTGCAATCAGCGTATTATACCTATATATCTCAAAAACTGAACTTTTCAGGTTAACAATGCAGAATTGTTAACAGTACCATCTTTTATATTGTGCCAAAAGTTTATTCAAATTATTTTTAAACTGTTTCCTTTAAAAGATATTTTGCAAAAAATTTTTCTAAGACTTGTATAGAAGCTAAAAATTTGAAATGTGTTTTTCTCGAAACAAGCTTAAGCCCCATATACTTACATACAGGGCTGGGCAGTATTTGAAATACTTGTATTTGAAATACGTATTTGAAATACAAATACGTATTTTGTATCTGTATTTTAAATACACGACCTGAAAGTATTTAGTATTTTGTATTTCAAATACATAACTTAATAGTATTTTGTATCTTGTATTTCAAATACATGTGGCTCAAAAATACATTTTTACAAAATACATTTATTTATTATAAGTTCAAAATAAGTTTTTTCACACAAAAGCTAAAACCGCTAGAAACTACAACCATTAAAATGTTTATCATTTTGCAATACTGCAATGTAGCTTTCATTTATACAGAGCTAATACATTTTACACTAATCGGGTGATATCAGTAAGAATTTCTATATAATTATTTGCCACCAGCTTTTTATATACAGGAAAATAATTTTTATTATGGAAAACTGTAGGCTGTGAGAACCAGATTAGATCCAGTGCAATATAATACTTTGAGGCATTTAAGTTGTATTTTCAGAAAATTTATGAAGAGCTTGGAAATAAGATTTAATGAGTTTCTCATGCTGACACCTGGAGCAAATAGAGCCATATCGGTGTCATGTTTCCATCCTAGTTTCAAAATTAGCTGATTGCCAGAAAGCATCTCAGTAAAAGAGAGGCAAAAAATTCAAAATCAAATTCAAGATACCTTGGAGAAAAATTGCAAAAAACGTGAAACCATGACTGGATGCAGAAGAAGTAGTAGTTGAGGTAAACATAATGAAGATTTTATTGTTGTTTTGGACAACACAGTGATCAACCTCGTAAATCAAATTTGGAACTTGAGCTTATCAGTTTTCAAAATGATAAAAGCAAGGAGCTTGCTATTCTGGAAAACTATCCAAGTATCAAAAATAAATGCATTTATAGAATTTGACAGCAGCTTGTGCTCCTCAGGACCTGTAGAAAGATTATTGTTTGTCGGATGACTGACTGAAATATCTAGTTTTTATTAAAGGAAATACTTGTTTTGCCGAATGATTTTTTTATTTACTATCTATCAAATGCCAAATATTAGGTTTGTTCCTTTAATTTCTTAGCAAGTTTAGAACAATCATATGAATATACAACTTAGTTTAAGTGTATATGTAAAATAAAATATGTATCTAAAGCCAGACGGGTACATTTTTCTGAGACCAAATTACAAAATTGTATTTGTATTTTGTAGTTGTATTTTGTATTTGAAATACACAACTTGAAAGTATTTTGTATCTTGTATTTAAAATACACTACTGTAAAGTATTTTGTATCTTGTATTTAAAATACACTACTGTAAAGTATTTTGTATCTTGTATTTGAAATACATAATCTGTGTATTTTGCCCAGCCCTGCTTACATATATGTATGTATATGCGGCAATCCAAGTTAAATCGGATAGTTCGAAGAAAAAATTTGTTTGCTTTGTTTTATTTTCTACTATATTGATGCTCCTTTTGAACAGTACATATTAATACATATTGATCATATTTTCTGATTTTTTTTTTTGCCTGTAGAGCCAAATAAACCACAAAATAAAATAAAAATCGATTAATATAACCGAGTTATAAGTAAACTGTGTCCGAATAAATACTCATAACTTTATCAATATTAGTCCAAACAGCATAATTTTTTTTGTATGGTTTTTAATTTTCTATCTACTATCTAATAAAAATTATAAAAAAAATTGTGCACAGTGGGCTTGGATGCGATTTTTCTGATTTAATATTTTAAATCAATTTTTCTCACTGTTTGTACTCTTGGATTTTCTTGAAATTTTTTAGTATTAAATTTAGATTTTTTCCACTACTTTTAAGACTCATTTGGTGGTAGGAAATACAAAATTTTAGAAATACTTCATGGAGTCAGTTACTATCCTCATTAGACAAAGGCTCTGCTCGTTTTTGGAATTTAACAAAAATATTAAAAAAGCGGTATAAAAACATTCCAACATTAAAACATAATAATTCACGCTTCTCTACTGCTGTAGATAAATACGAATTATTAGGCCAAGTATTTTCTAGTAATCACTCATATTCAGACAACTTAGGTGATCTTGACACTGCGATCTTAGGTGAGTTCAATTCAAACTTTACTCCAAATGAAAATAATTTAGTCACTTATAATGAAGTTCTCTCTGTTTTAAAAGCTTTAAAGTCTAAAAACCTGCCAGGGGCTGATGGCATAAACAACAAGGCTCTTAAAGCTCTGCCCAGAAAAGGCGTAGAGTTTCTGCAAATTGTTTATAACAATAATTGTTTAAATCTGGGAATTTAATGAGGAGAAAGTTATTGCTATTAAAAAACCAAATAAGCCCCCTGACTCACCATAGTCGTACCGGCCTATTAGCTTGTTGTCTTCCCTTAGTAAGGTTTTAGAAAAAGTTCTAAAAAGCAAACTGACAGACTTTCTAGATGCGCATAATATCGTACCTTCTCATCAATTCGGATTTCGAATAAAAAATTTTGTAAAATCAAACTTCGCCCAACAAAACTCAACCGGCATGGTATTACTGGACATAAAGGACGCATTCGACACGGTTTGCCATAATGGGTTAATTACTGTACAAACTAATACAAATTAACTTCCGCCCAAATATTATTAAAATCATCCAGTTTTTTAAGCTCTAGATCCTTTAAAGTTTATATTTGTCCGAATTTCTGCAACACATTTCAATTAAAAGCGGGATGCCCTCAAGCATCCTGTCTATCACCAATTCTTTATAACATATATATACAACTGATATACCAGCTATAGATAATTGTATTATTTCAATGTTGGCCGATGATACAGCGGTACTATGCTGCGGTAAACTATCTTCGGATATAGAAGGGTAGGAGTTCCATGTTTGTTCTTTCAAATTGTGTTTATGTTGTTTGGAACTTCTAAAGCCCTCAACAAGGTTTAATTGGCAGAACGATTAAAATTCCAGGCAAACATTTCAACTAGCAGGCTAGCCTTGCCAACAAGGACGGTTAGTGGCAAATGCTGTTGTCCTCAGCAAAAAAGTTAATAGGGTTGGAAGTTTGATATACAGTGGTAGACATTCGTTTGGCCGCACTATACTTTTTGTAGTTTTTGTGGAAATAAATGAACTTTTTTGGAAAACTTTTTGTGTATTGATTTATTTTAACAAATTCTTAAAAATAAAAAACAAACTTAAAATATATTCAATTAAATAAAAAAAACATTGGGAAAAAAGAAAAATATGCCGAGACATTCGTTTGGACGCAATTAGTAACCGCCATGTAAAAAATAAAGAATTATTAAAAAAAACAAAGATTGTTGCAGTTTTAATATTTAGTGTGACCACCTTGATTGTGAATAAGTGAAAATAACCTGTTTGGCATGGATTCAACTAGATTTTGAAGCGTTTTCATATCGATTTTCGACCAGCATTCTTTAATTTTTTGTTTAAGTTCATTAGCCGATGAAAATTGCTGTCCTCTTTCATAAACCTTTGACGCCAGAATTCCCCATAAATTCTCTATCGGATTGCAATCCGGGCTGCATGCCGGCCATGGCAATAAATTTATGTTTTTGGACGTAAACCAATCCCTACTTAGCCTGGAAACATGTATAGCAGCATTGTCCTGTTGAAATATGTATTCTGCATCAGGATTATCATCCAGTTTTGTTATTAACACATCTTCAAGGAGATCTAAGTAAAGTTGTGAATTCATTTTCGTAGTAACAAAACATATGGGAAGCTTAAAATCATGGGAAAATGCACCCCAAACCATAACACTTCCGCCACCGAAATTTCGTTTCGACCTTACACCATTTTTGTCATTCAAATCATGCCAATAGCAGCTGTAGCAGTCCGGACCATCCAAATTAAATTTTTTTTCGTCAGAGAATATCACTTTTCTCCACTCATTTTTCCATGCCATGTGTGTCTTTGCAAATGTAAGCCTTCTCTCCTTATGAAGCTTTGTTAATCTGGGCTTAGATTTCATTTTTTTCCATCTAATGGATGAAGTTTTATTTAAAACTCGAGCAATAGTTCGCCTGGATACTGGAAGGTTATGTTTCTCCTTTATTTCGCGGCACGTTAGCCGATTTTTTGAAGCTTCAAATCGAATTAGACCCTTTTGACGGTTGCTTAATTTGGAAGATCCCTTGGTTGGAGCTTTGAGACCATACTTGGTGTCAAGTTTTAAAAAGTTTCTAACTACTTTTTCAGAACGGTTTAACAATCTCGCTATTTCTCTGTTTGATTTTTCACTTTTTTTTAAATTTTCAATTAATTTTTTTTCAGTTTCATTTAACCGTTTTCCAGAACCCATTTTGCTTTAGTAACCACTTATACTATTGTTAATCACAAATATTTTTCTTCAATTTAATGTTATTTTTTTGTTAAAACACGTGATCACGCCACCAGATTTACAATGTAAATGCATTGCTTTTATCTTGCGTCCAAACGTATGTCTCATAAAAAACTGAAAATAAAAAAAAAATATAATTTTTTTTTCCTTTTTTTAACCGTTAGGTCAGTTATTGTTTTTGTTCTATTAAGTTTACTCGTTAGTCTACAGAAACCAAAAAAATAAGTGATATTTTTTTAAAATATATCGCATGAAAAAAATAAAAAACACACAAAAATTGGTGCGGCCAAACGAATGTCTGCCACTGTAGAAGGTCTTTAAGAAATACCAAAAATAGAGTAGAAGAAAGAATCAGACCTGGCGGAACCTCTTTCGTCAATTGCTACAAAATATCCCCGATAATACGCATTTGTTATTCGTACTCGAATTAATATCATCTGGGGATTCAACTGTAACTTAGCTGATTTTTTGCTTATTTTCAGTTCCTTCTCATGATTTTTCCTGATTTATAAATATTACTTTACAAATTTAGCCATCTGTAAAATAAACGTTAAATTAAATATTCATTCTTTTGTTTATTTTATCTAATTTTTTTTTATGAATTTGTAACATATAATAAACATATGCGGAAGTTGTTTTAGTTTTCCTTTTCTTATTGTTTTTGGTTACGAGTACGTATTTAAGTACGTCTAAGAGATGCGTTGCTGCAAACAAGAAGAATTGCGTTTTTCTTATTGTTGTATCACTTAGTATATCATATTAATTTTCTTAAAATATAATAAACAATAGTTGGAGGTTTCTTTTTTTTTTTTTATAATGAACATAAATAAAAATAATACCACATAATTAACATGGAGAGAAAAAACGAAAAATTCACGCCTTGTTGCATATGTAACTGCATTTGTTGCAAGCTGTTGTATTCATATACGTTTGCATGAATATGCATTTTGTAGAACAGTGTGTTAATAATGCAAAGTGAATGAAATTGCTTTATTAAGAGAAAAGTGTTGTGTTTCTTATGTACGAGTACACACAAACCAGTTGATATTGATGTCTCAAATGTAATGAAGGCTTTTTTTTGTATTGTTTGTAATGCAAAATTATCGCTTTGAAAACAACAACTTCCTGTTGTAATTAACTAATTATTGCATTTTGTAGTTTCTTTCATTATTAAAAATTCTATAGTTGAAAAACATGATTTTGCAAGCCCTCTTTTTACTTTTTCGGGATTCAAAATCCCATCCACACAAACGCTCGAAGAAAGCAGTGAGCAAAACCTTCACATTTGACAACTCGCCTCTTTAATGTCATATCGCTCCTTTATTGCAACATAGTTATATCTCAAAAAATAAGCTTTTAGAGTTAATAATGCAGAATTGTTAACAATACTACCATTTATATTGGGCCAAAAATTTATTCAAATTGTTTTAAAAGTGTTTCCTTTAGCAGATATTTTCTCAAAACATTTGCTAAGACTTGTATGGAAACTAAAAATATTAAAAAAAGTCCAACGGTGTCAAATCACATGATCTTGGCGGCCAATTGACATCGCCATTACGTGAGATAACAAAGGCCATTGAATTTGTTGCGTAAAAGAGCAATTGTTTCGTTAGCTGTGTGGCAAGTGGCACCGTCCTGCGGAAACCACATATCGTCTACATCCATATCTTCCAATTCGGGCCATAAAAAGTTCGTTATCATCTCACGATAGCGAACACCATTCACAGTAACTGCCTGACCGGCCTCATTTTGGAAAAAATACGGCCCGATGATGCCGCCAGCACATAAACCGCACCAAACAGTCACTCTTTGTGGGTGCATTGGTTTTTCGACAGTCACTCTTGGATTCTCATTCGCCCAAATGAGGCAATTCTGTTTATTGACGAATCCACTGTGGTGAAAATGTGCCTCATCACTGAAGATGATTTTCTTCGAAAATTGATCATCATTTTCATAATAAGTCTGGATAACTTTAACACGTTGTTGGATTGTGTATCTCTCCATGGTTCAAATTGAAAAAGTCTGAAATAGAGAAATGTCAAATAAAATTCGGAAAAAAATTGGCGTTTAGGTGTGGTTCAGATTCAACATCGGCCCTTGAAATTTAACCACCCGATATAATATTGACATGCATAACTCACAAAATTTTAAAATAACGGTTATTTTTTTATCAGACCATGTAAAGAAATTACGGACGGAAGAAAGAAACACACTTAGAAGACTCTTGTTTGTCATGCAGTGGGAACTTATTAAAAATTTAACAATCATTGTCAAGCGGCCACACTTCAATCTACTTGAGCAAATTTTTGTAGGTCTAGCACCTACAAAAACTTGATTTGTTGACAGTGACAGTAACATATCAAATTCATTCCAACAAACTCTATTTAACTTTATTTTAACTCTATTTATTTTGTAAGGAAAATAATGATCCAGTAAAATACCCATTTTGATGTTTGTGAAACTCACATCGAGCCATAGAATGACACTAACACAATAAAAAAATGGAATAGGTTAAAAAGGCAGTTTGATAGTTGTCATGCAGCTTAAAAACAATATTGTGAACTTATTAAAAAATGTGATGTTTGACCAAATTTTTGTAAATGTTAGTAAAATTTGATTGGATTCACAGCGACACAACAAATTCATGCTTGATGGTATGAATATGAAAATTATTTTAGAAGGTAGAGAACATGTGGTTTTTTTGGTCATAAAGTGTTTTATTATTTTGCTTGTTTGAGCAGAACGAGACTTTTTAACTTGAGTATGTATATCACACACTGAAACCAAAACTTCCATATATTAAAAAAAAAAAAAAAATTTTTTTTGTATAAATTTATTTATTGTCGTTGCTTTTGTCCAATAAAAAGCTTCATTCGGGCTACGAATATTGTTTCATTAAAAAATGAAATGAAATTAGTTTGTTTATAAAAAGAAGTTTTCATAACTTTTGTCTCTCCCATTTCGACACTAATAAACAGCGATGATATCGCTGCCAAAAAAAAACACACTCGTAGAAGTTTATTTTGAAGTAATTAGATGTACACACATCAAACTAATTTCAAACTTCAAATATAACGTAGTAAAATTTCAAACTAATTTCAAACTTCTGATGTAATGCAGTAAAGTGATATAATGCAGTAAAGTGATATAATGCAGTAAAAATTATAAACTGTAAAACTTCTGATATATTCTTGAATATGGATCAATTATATGGGATCCTTACTTCACCATTTACATAAATAGTACTGAATCTATCCAAAAACAATTTCTTATTTTCTGTCTACAGGGTCTTGGATGGAACTCGTATGTGCTGCCATCATATGAAAGTAGGCTTGGACTGATTAAATTACCAACTTTGAAAAGTCGTCGAACCATGCTTAGTATCTCTTTCCTCCTTGGATTGATTCGCGGTGAAGTTGATTCAAAGTTTCTGCTGAGCAAAATAAATTTCTGTGTACCAACAAGAGCAATCCGTAACTATCAACTAATAAGTCTAGATTATCACAGGACCGTCTATGCTAACAATGATCCCTTTCGTCGCATATGTGAAATATTCAACAAATTTTATCATATTATCGATATCTCTGAATCTAATGATGTTCTAAAACGAAAAATAATTTTGTACTTAAATACGTAATTGTACTCCTTTATATTTTTTCTTTAGTCTGTAAGAACTTATAGTCTATAGACTTAAATAAATAAATAAATAAACGTAGTAGAAATTTTAAACTGAAAAATTTCTGATATAAAGTAGTAAAAATTTTAACAGCCTGTTCAACGATATCGACTGAAAATGTATGCGAAAGAAAGCTAGTCACTCACATTCGAATCAGTTTAGGTTTGTCTATTTCACTATTACTCGTTCGCATGTGCTTAAGTATTTTAATTGAATTTTGACACATCGTTCGCATGGAATAAAAAAAAAACCCAAATCAATTTTCTTTCGCCTAGAATGCTAATGAACTTATCCTTACGACATCGGTGAACTGGCTGTAATTCTTTTGATTTTCATCAAACACTTATTAAAGAGTACTTACTCTGTATGATTTTTTAAATAATTTGATTATGCTTACTAGCGCAATCAGGACAAGCCTAGTTCTATAGGGTAATTTGTTGTGTAACCCTACCGCTTAAAGCATGTTTAGAAAAACTGCATTCCTCTTAAGCGGTTAAAAAACCTTTCCAAATGGCCAACACCATACATCTATTAGATTTCCAAACTCCTCCACCTCATTTTGCAACACTCTGTACAATATTTTTGCACATTTTACTACCGTAAATATAAACCATAGCGTGACGTGACAGTTAAATATTCTACAAAAAAAAATTTATTAAACTTTTTTCATACACATTTCCCATATTTAACAAAATATCTTAACAAGGAAATACAACTTTTTTTTTTAATTTTCAATGCTCATTTATGAACATAGACGAGTTGTGGATTATTTTAAGCAAAATGTGTAAAAACATTTTAAACAATATAGTTAAAACTAAAAAAAAAGAGTTTAAGCCACAAATTATTTCTCTAGAAATAAATAAAGAAAATTTATTACCGGTGATAAAAGTTGTTTCGTAACTAAAGTAATACAAAATAAGATTTTTAACGATTTTTTAGCATATGTTGCTTTGGGTCTTAGAAAAAGCAAACTTTGTATTGATGTGGACGCATCGTCAGAATCCTGACATGAGTATCACATAAATACTCATCAATAATTTGGAAACTGTCAAAAATCTCAATGACAAAAGGCCTTACAGAAATTTGTCTTAATTTGAGTGGTCAAAATTTCATTAACAGAAAGAAGCAGAAGTTTCAATAAATATCGTAACAAGCTTAAGGCCATAATTAAACGAGAAAGAATGAAAGCTTGTCTCAAGACTTTTGAAGGGTGCTCGCAACAGCAGATATGGATAAAGTTAAAGTCAAGTGGAATTACGGGATATGGACAAAATGTATATGATTTTGATATCGAAGAGTTTAATAGTAGTTCTATTCTTCCGCCGGTAGGTCAAGGTAGATATGATAATGATGCGTTTACATTTCGTAATGTAGATGAATTGGAAGTGCTTGACGCTTTAAAATCCATCAAAAGCAATGCCATCGGCTTGGACGGCATTCCTATTAAGTTTTTGAAACTTGTATTCGTAGGTATTTCTAGACCACTGACCTTTTTACTGAATAGGATTATAACTACTTCTACTTTTCCGAGCTCGTGGAAAATTGCTAGGGTTGTCCCAGTGCCAAAAGTAAAATCACCTCGTTTATTATCGGAGTTTAGGCCAATCAGTGTTTTGCTACGTCTAAAATACTCGAAGTGGTTTTAAGGGACTATTTACTCAAACATGCAAGTAGGTTTTTACACGGCCACCAGAAAAAACTATAATACAACGTGAGTTGTTTTGGACTAAATGGAGCAGATAAGGAGCAACTTGGATAGGAAATTCAATACTGCGTTGGTTTTTTTAGACTTTAGTAAAGCCTTTGATATTTTCATCTTTGGTCGTGAATAGATCCTTTGGGGTTAAGGTTACGCGTCTGTGGAATCAGATAATTCTTTATGAAGAAAGGCAGTTTTCATCCGTTTCGAATTTTCAAAAAGTAATTATGTCGAGACTCTGAATTTATTTTGCCGTTTTCTGTGAGCCTCACTTTCAACAATAACTTGATATATTGTTCTCATTGGTAGTCCTTAAGTCTTATAAAATTACCCAATATATATATATATATATATATATATATATATATATATATATATATATATATATATATATATATATATATATATATATATATATATATATATATATATATATATATATATATATATATATATATATATATATATATATATATATATATATATATATATATATATATATATATATATATATATATATATATATTGGGTGATTTTATAAGAACTATCGGAAATTAAACTAAAATTAAATTAAAAAAAAACATTAAACGGAAATTAAATTAAAAAAAAAACACATAAAATTCAGAAAAACGCATGAAATATTTATTTGGATCGATAGTTGGGTCGATATAATTTAATGTTTGAAGATTATTTCATGCAAACGTTGGCCGCGGCTGCGCCTCAAATGGTCCATCCGCTTAGTCCAATTTTGGCATACTCTTTCCAACATTTCGGCCGGTATCTCACGAATAATGTTGGCAATGTTGGCTTCCAGTGCGTCAATCGAAGCGGGCTTGTCGCTATAGACATTAGCCTTAACATAGCCCCACAAAAAATAGTCTAGAGGCGTTAAATCGCACGATCTGGGCGGCCAATTGACTGGTCCCAAGCGTGAAATAAACTGTTCACCGAACTCGCCTCTCAATTGGTCCATTGTTTCGCGTGCTGTGTGGCATGTGGCACCACATGTCATGCAAGTCAAGCTTTTCCATTTTGGGCAAAAAAAAGTTTGTTATCATCGCACGGTAGCGCTCACCATTCACAGTAACGTTGTGATTCGCATCATCTTTGAAGAAATAGGGCCCAATGATGCCGCCAGCCCATAATCCGCACCAAACGGTTGTTTTTTGTGGATGCATTGGTAGCTCTTGCAATGCTTCTGGCTGCTCTTCACTTTAAATACGGCAGTTTTGCTTGTTCATGTATCCATTCAACCAGAAATGAACCTCGTCGCTGAACACAATTCTTCGATAAAAAAGTGGATATTCATCTAACTTTTCAAGAGCCCATTCACCAAAAATTTGGCGTTGTGGTAGGTCGTTTGGCTTCAATTCTTGCACCAGCTGTATTTTATAAGGCTTCACACCCAAATCATTGCGCAAAATTTTCCACGTAGTGGAGTAACAGAGGCCCAATTGCTGCGAACGGCGCAGAATCGATAATTCACGGTCATCACCAACACTGACCGATACGGCTGCGATATTTTCTTCAGTTCGCACTCTACGTAAGCGTGTTGGTGGTTTAATGTCCAACAATGTAAATTTGGTGCGAAATTTTTTTACAATAGCCCGAATAGAGGAAGAAGTAGGTCGATTAAACTGACCATAAAATGGAAGAAGCGCGCGATGAACTTTCTTAACAGAGCACGCATTTTGGTAATAAAATTCAATAATTTGCAAGCGTTGTTCGTTTGTAAGACGATTCATGATTAAATTATAGACCAAACTGAAGATGTTTGACAGTGACACAAGATACAAAACGTGCGTGAGCTGTCAAAACTAGTGTTGCCAAAAAGATAATAGCAAAAAAATCACTCGTTATAATGGATTATACCCAAATTATATCTTTAGGCAAGTTTGGCCCAATGGGTTTATTGTCTTAATTGAATAAATAAATAAATAAATAAAAAATAAATAATATTCTATCTCATAGACATCAGATTGAGGACACAAAAAAAATAAACTACGATTCAAGGAATATATTCTCATATGCAGCAAGCGTATATACAAGCAAAAAGTGATAGATACAGTGATTAATAATAAAATAATAATCAACTCTTTAGCTGGGAGACAACTAGCTCTTTCGTAAACACTACACTACTCATCAGCACCCACTGGGATTATTAGTTTTCTTGTCTTCTTCAATCAAAAATTATTGATCACAGCAAATTTGTATTGTAAAAAATCCTTCTTAAGAAAAAACTTAAGAAAGGAAAAAACTTGAACTATAACCCGTTGTACAAATGTACAAAGCAAAAATTTAGTTTTGAGTAAAGTTTGCAAATTTAGAGAGTAAATTGCTTTTTACTCTCATTGGTCCGAAATCTCGTGGAACACACCTAATATTATATTTTTGTTTTCTTAAGTAAGCGGAACAAAATGTATCCAAAATGATTTTATTTCATTATATTTTCTTATTTTTAATTTAATTTTAATTCGTTTAAGCAAATTATTTCAACATGTTTGCTTAAACCTGTTATTTAACTATTACTAGCGTAATTTATTAAAATTATAAATATTCTTATTTAAAATGATCTCTTTTTACAAATAAACGATAAAATAAAAATAAAAAACTAATTAATTTTTCTTATTAAAAAACATATGAGTACATTGCAAAAGGCGATTAAACTTGTGTCCAACAATTAATTTAAAATGTGAGAATTATAAGAATGCTGAAGTTGTTGCAGTTAATAAAATGAAAAATCACGGCGTTAATCAGCTTAAACGCCTACTTGCTTCATTTACTTGCCTGATTATATTTGCTCTTTATTTTCCTTTCATTGGTTTCGCCTATTTCTGTTGCATTCCCCAACAATAAAATTAAATATGTTTTACCATGTTCGTTCGTTATTCCAACAAGATAATGATTAATGATATCAAATGTTTGCCAGAAATTGTACAAGCATATGGGTTATTCTCATTAAAAAATCAAAATTTTTGCATGACTTTTTCACTTTACCAAATAATTTAATAAATATTTGAAGACCACGTATCATATATGTATGTATATATTGTCACGGAAAATCTAAAAGTATTGTCCATAGAGTGATAGGATGTATGGCAGAAAGGCCGTTAACCTCGACGTGTCGTCGTGCGCAGCAATTGAACATCACCATTGAGAATTTTGGATTAAAGATTTGAATTTACACGTTCACAAAGCTCAGTTAACTTAAGAGCTAATTACCTTTTCCATGTCCCCATTCTGCGTCCCCATGTGGCTTGCAGAGCTCACAAAAGGTCACAGCTTCTGCGGTAAGTTTGCAGCCAAATGGGCAAACCCCTTGCAGAAATTATCAGGCCTTATAATCCCTCCTGTATGTCAGGCTACAGACTGAAGGCCATTAAGAGCAACAGCCCTTAACAAACTCACCCGTCTAACCATCATTCCTGGTTCCTTACATTACAGGCATCAGACAAATTTTGGAATTTATTTACATCAGTACCTGTCTTGACGGCCTAATCTGATAATGGACAAACCCCATGAGGTGAATTATTCACGCTTTACCAGCGTCCCCATGTCGGTTGCAGGGCTTACAAAGTCCGCAACTTTTTGGTAGAAGTTTGTAGCCAGTTCGGTCCTTCTAATCCTTCCTGTATTCAATTTCCCTGCAGTCAACGGAACACAAGGCTGTGGGTAGAAAGCTGTTAAGAACATCGGCCCTTAATCAATTCATCCATTCATTTTCAGCCAAATGGCAAACCTCTTGCTGATATGCTCAGGCTTTCTAATCCCTCCTGTATGCATTTTCCCAGACAGTCAATGAAAGTCAGGCTACAAGTATAAGGCCATTAAGAGCATCAGACCTTAATAAACACAACCATCCAACCATCACTCCCGGTTCCTTACATTACAGACATTTACATCAGCACCTGCTTTAGCGGCCTAATCTGATTATGGACAAACCACACGAGGTGTATTATTCACGTTTTACCAGCGTCCTCATGGGACTTGCAAGGCTTACACAGTCCGCAACTTTTTGGCAGAAGTTTGTAGCCATATAAGCAAACCACTCACTTAAGAGCTTGGGCCCTCTAATCCCTCCTGTGTGCAATTTCCCTGCAGTCAAACGCAAGGCTAATACACAAGACTTAATGTGTTGGCAAACCGAAAGCCACTAAGAGCAGCCAGCTCATCCGTCTAAATATCATTTCTGCTTCCTTACATTACAGGTATCTGTTGCAAGACAACAGCATGGCGGTGGATTAGTAGCCGCCAAAAACAAGTATCTGGGAAGACTAATTCCGCTCCCTACAATTTTAAATTTAAGCCACAATAGAAACGGTTCAACCAAGTTGTAGGCACCTCAACCATGAGTGTCTTCAAGCAAAACTCCCGGAGGCTCTGCCCATTAACCCTTGATGAGAGTATTGGAAGTCTAACACAATATTAGTCATCTGGCTTCTAGAATTTTATTTGCTACAACAAACAAGGAACTCGTATCCCCATATACTTAAGAAAGCAGTGTGTACAACGTATACCAAGGCAAAACCTGCTCCACCCGGAGAAGGTTGAACAGAGAGAAACGAATGAAGTCTTTACAAAGAAAGTCATCTTCTGCTACGGGGCACACTTTCGCCGCAATAGAATCGTTAATAGGCAAAATTGCCTCAATGAAGATCTACGAGTGATAATGAAAAGCTAATGCATCCACAATAAAGTGATTGTTCGGTTTATAAGCTGGTGGCGTCAATAGCCCATACTTCGCCTAAAATCAGCAGTTACCGTGAACGCTGTTCAGTATCGTGAGATGATAAAGGACTTCTTATGGCCATAAATAGAGGATACGGATCTGAACAATGTGGCTCCAATAGGATGGTGTCAGTTGCCACACAGCGAACGAAACAATGATTCTTTTGTGCCGGAAATTAAGTGGTCGCGGTATCTCACGTCGTGTGCAACACAACGGGACCAAATTGGACCCAAGTGAGCTGACTTTTCAATGACTGGCAGCCTTTTAAACCTATCTCACGTCGTGGCGATTTTATGTGGCCACCAGGATCAAGTGATTTGACGCCTTTGGATTTTTTTCTTTGGTGATATTTAAGCAGAAAATAGCTAAAGCATGAGATAATTGGTCACCTTAACGACATTGCACATTATTGACATTATGTCTCAGAGTCATTGTTATGCCATTGAAGCCGTGACATATAACACTTACTTGTCACCTAATAAAAAATATTAAAATAAATCTCTGAAAACTTTTTGTTTTATCAACAAATAATATCGTGCATTCGGGTGGGGCCACCCTTTATTTGTCCATACATGCAATGGCCGCAAAAGAAGTATGGTAAATGAGAATCACCCATATAAATGCATGTGCTTAAATTATGTAGGACTTCAAATACACGTACTCGTATTTGTTTTGGTGTCAGTGCTTTAGAAAATTTTTAACTTCATTTAAACGATACTTTAACACAAATTGTTTAATCTTTTTGTTAAACATTTTAAACATTAATCATATTTTCATATATTTTCTTGTTGTTTTTTTATTACTAAGCACGAAGAGTACAGATACAGTAAAAGTGAGTGAATAAGTTGTTATCGGAGTGGTAGAAATACCTGAAAAACTATTTATAATCATGATGATTTTCGAAAACAAGATTTCTTTAACAATAATCAGTTCAATGATTAATTGAGATTATTTCGCCAAAGATGGAAGAGGATTAAAATCAATTGGATGGAGTTTTAATGTGGGTTTTTTAATTGAGGTCAATTGCCAGTGGAGAGTGAAGTTCATTGAATATTTTAAAAACAAATTAATATTTTATGTTTTTTTTTTTTTTTTTTGTAAATGCTCTGGAATTCGTGTACAATAATTTGTTTAATTAATTTCAAATTTGTTGCTTAAAAGTTAACTATAAAATTTTGACAGAATATTAATTTTAAAATGTTTTCTTTTTTTTCAGGTAATCATTTAATTTTTTTTTTCAAATTAAAACAAAAACGGTAAATATAAAACAGAACCAATTAAGTTTTTTATTCGCTATTTAAGCTTCTAACATTTATACCAGTAAAAAATTATAAATAGCTTGTTTTCTATGTTTCCCAGCTATCTATATGTCGACATTTCATAGGAACTATCCTAATCATCAGTAGACTTTGGAAATTTTTGAAAGATATTCTCAAACATTCAACTTTATATCCCAACAATCCAAACAAATTGCTGAGAATTTAAAAAGAAAAATGCTCTAATAATACCCGTCAAAACACAAAAAACAGTCTTTTCTATTTATAAACCTCTCTAACATTTCTTTACACCTTTCAAACAAATGAACAACCGTTGGTTGCTACGATTTGCTTTTTGAAAGTATCGAAAAGCAGACAACAAAAAACAGAAACTTTAAAACACTATCTTGGAATATAAATTTTTTTGGCTTTTTGCCAGAATTAACTTTGCAAAGCTTGGGAAAGTTATGAACAGAAGTGAAATTTTATTTTGAAACTAAACGTTCACTCACAAACTCACGACGGGTAATGTGTCAAAATTGCAGAATATAGGGTACCAAAAATCTAAAAATAACCATTAAACATCAAATGCATCAATTTACATGCACAATATCGTAGAGACTTGTATGATGTTTCCACAATACAAGCAAGCGACTTATTTGTATAGAAATCCCTTAAATTATTGAAAGCTTTTCATATAAATTTTCTTGGCATTTCGATTGCTTGTGATATGGAAACAGCCCATTACTTCAGAAAAGAACTATATTTTTTCAAACCCCCTCCGCAAGCTGTGGTGGATCAAAATGGCAATGATTTAAAAGCAATCATGGTAGGATGTGTCTTTGATTTACATCAGCACCTGCCTTAACGGCCTTATCTAATGGTGGACCAATTCTACTATATTAGAATATAAACTTTGTTTTAAGTTTAATTTATAAATATGTATGGAAATGATCTAAGAAAAGACAAATAAATTTCAAATGTAATAAAATTATAAAGTTCTTATTTATTTCTGGCCTTTTTTATACAAACATGGAATGTTGCAAAATTTTTGCGAGAAAGAATTAAGAAAAATCTGCGGACAAGTAGTAATTTTACTAATTGCTTTAGTTATTGAAAATTAATTACGAATATTGCAGGCCGCTAGTAGAAAAAGAGTACTTCCCGTAAATTTGCCTATGGCGCATTTAACGAAAAGAAAGCGTTTTGCCACGATTGAGGAGATAAGAGAAAAATCGAAACAGGAGCTGTTGGCGATACCAAAGCGCACGTTTTAGAAGTGGTTCGAGGATTAGAAAAAACGCTCGCGTAAATGTATAATATTTGTGGGGGATTACTTTGAGGGGGACAAGATAGTTTTTGATGAATAAATAAATATGTTTTGAACAAATTTTAAATAAGGGTTACTTTTGATCGGCCCTCGTATATTTACCAAGAAAACCTACTTACATGTGTACAAATACAATAGATATTAAGCAAGTCATTACTTAACGGCTTCTTAGTAATGCAGGCGTCAAATGCTATGATATGGAAAAATATGCTCTTAGGTAAGCGCAACATATTACCAAGCTTTCGCTGAGTATATCGCAAACTAAATACAAAAGGGTCACAACTCAACATACTAAAATTTCAGGAGAGACAAAAAACTGCTTGCATAAGAATGATTGTAATAGTTAAAGAAAATATTATTCCATTATGCAAAAATTCAATATTTTGTTATATTTTTTTCAATTTTATATTATATTTCAATTTTATATTATATTTGTTATATTTTTTTCAATTTTATATTAAGTTTGCAAAAACATAAAAACTTAACTTTTAGGGAAGAAAGTCAGTTTTGGAAAATTTTGAGTTGTAACTCTTTTGTATTTAAGGTGCAACATATAGAAACTAAAAGTGCTGTAATATTTTTAAAGTAATCAAATTAATGTGCTGTTCATAGAACACAAATCGATGATACTGCCTTATTAGCATACAATGACTCTGCATCAACATTATTCAATCGCAGCTTGACTTAATAAGCATTTGGTTAAACAAATGGAATATTAAAGTAAATGCGGACAAATCTGCCCACGTTACTTTTGCACCAAAAAATGTAGATTGTCCACCTGTGTACTTAAACGGAGTCCAAATACCTAAAGCAAATTAAATCAAGTATTTAGGTCTGAACATTGATCGACGCTTAACTTAGAAAACTCATTTAAAACTAAAAGGAAAACAACTCAATTTTATGACAAGTAAAACGTATTGGCTTTTGGCACCAAGATCAGAATTAAGCATAAACTACAAAATACTGTTACACAAAATAGTGTTAAAACCAGTATGGACTTATGGTATTCAGCTATGGGAAACAGTTTCTTACTCCAACATTGACATCATTCAAAGGTATCAGTTCAAAACTCTCAGACTTATACTAGAAGCCCCATGTTATATAAGAAACTCAACAACTCATAATGATCTTGATGTCCCTTATAATGGGTGATTTTATAAGAACTATCGGAAATTAAAAAAAAACACATAAAATTGAGAAAAATGCATGAAATATTTATTTGGATCGATAGTTGGGTCGATATAATTTAATGTTTGAAGATTATTTCATGCAAATGTTGGCCGCGGCTGCGCCTCAAATGGTGCATCCGCTTAGTCCAATTTTGGCATACTCTTTCCAACATTTCGGCCGGTATCTCACGAATAATGTTGGCTTCCAGTGCGTCAATCGAAGCGGGCTTGTTGCTATAGACATTAGCCTTAACATAGCCCCACAAAAAATAGTCTAGAGGCGTTAAATCGCACGATCTGGGCGGCCAATTGACTGGTCCCAAGCGTGAAATAAACTGTTCACCGAACTCGCCTCTCAATTGGTCCATTGTTTCGCGTGCTGTATGGCATGTGGCACCGTATTGTTGAAACCACATGTCATGCAAGTCAAGCTCTTCCATTTTGGGCAAAAAAAAGTTTGTTATCATCGCACGGTAGCGCTCACCATTCACAGTAACGTTGTGATTCGCATCATCTTTGAAGAAATACGGCCCAATGATGCCGCCAGCCCATAATCCGCACCAAACGGTTATTTTTTGTGGATGCATTGGTAGCTCTTGCAATGCTTCTGGCTGCTCTTCACTCCAAATACGGCAGTTTTGCTTGTTCACGTATCCATTCAACCAGAAATGAGCCTCGTCGCTAAACACAATTCTTCGATAAAAAAGTGGATCTTCATCTAACTTTTCAAGAGCCCATTCACCAAAAATTTGGCGTTGTGGTAGGTCGTTTGGCTTCAATTCTTGCACCAGCTGTATCTTATAAGGCTTCACACCCAAATCCTTCCGCAAAATTTTCCACGTAGTGGAGTAACAGAGGCCCAATTGCTGCGAACGGAGCCGAATCGATAATTCACGGTCATCACCAACACTGGCCGATACGGCTGCGATATTTTCTTCGGTTCGCACTCTACGTAAGCGTGTTGGTGGTTTAATGTCCAACAATGTAAATTTGGTGCGAAATTTTTTTACAATAGCCCGAATAGAAGAAGAAGTAGGTCGATTAAACTGACTATAAAATGGAAGAAGCGCGCGATGAACTTTCTTAACAGAGCACGCATTTTGGTAATAAAATTCAATAATTTGCAAGCGTTGTTCGTTTGTAAGACGATTCATGATTAAATTATAGACCAAACTGAAGATGTTTGACAGTGACACAAGATACAAAACGTGCGTGAGCTGTCAAAACTAGTGTTGCCAAAAAGATAATAGCAAAAAAATCACTCGTTAGAAGCCCTATGTTATATAAGAAACTCAACAAATCATAATGATCATATCAAATCATACCATTAGAGCTCTAAACAGATGACTGAATTCTGAAATAATATTCGCATAAAAATAAATTTTCGTCCAGCACTGGCAGGACTTTAATCATAATTTTTTTTTTAGTATTAAGATTTGAATACTTATTGTCATTACATTTTTTTATGTAGATTCAATAAATAAAATAATGAAGTTAAAAAAAAAAAAAAAAAAATCATAATGATCTTGATGTCCCTTATATTAAGGATGAATTCACAAAGTATAGCACCAATTACCTTAAAAGTCTTAGCGACCACCAAAACTCTTTTAGATGATAGTGATGAAGTAAGACGTTTAAAAAGACTGCCTATTTTAGATTTGCGCTTTATTTTTTAAGTTGCCCATCTTTTAATATACGTGCATATGTAAATATACATATATCCCTACAGTATGCATTTATAAACTGTATGAGCTTTACTTTGTTAAATTCAATGGAATTTAACACTATTGTTAAAAAACTCGTAGTGTACGAGTACCCAGTAAATTTGCTTATTATTTTATTGTAAATAGATTGCAAATAAAAAAAATTTTTTAAAAAAATACAACACAGACGAGTGATTTGCAAACAGACATTTTATACCAGACACTTGTCTATGTTTTATGAACAGCACATAAAACAATTATTGTAGATTGTACATCTACAAGCGTATTTGTAAAGCAACTTTAATTCACATAAAAATTAGATAATATTGCTTTTAAATATGCACTTGCAAGACTGGCCATTAAAATGTTTTATAATGTTAAACAAAATGTTAACAATACTACGTCTATTATGCTGAATAGCGTTTCAATAGAAATTCATTTCATAATAATTGTTTTAAATAATTAAAACTCAAAAAGAAGAAGCGCGATTGCTACAAACTTCTACAAGGTAATAAATTTTCGAAACAACAAAAAGCCCACATAATTCATTACTAACTTTGTTGTTAAATCAACTAAATCAAATATAAAAAACAAACAATAAAAACAAAAAAACGAAGTTCGAAGGCAACAACCTATTGAATAATGTTAACAATTGAATGACCATGAGATGCACGCATATCGATACGACAAACGGCGACTGACTGCGACCGACTGCATACAACGACTTCCGTTCGGCAGCAAACAAATGAATTCGAATATCTTTTCACGAGTTCGACTGCAAGCAGGCAGGCTGGCTGGCAGACAGACAGGGAAACAGGCGGGTACTCGTATTAACGACCCAAAACTAAAATGAAATTAATTGCAATAGTGGCACCAAAATTTATTTGCAATACAAAAGCCGCAATAATTAGGGGCGTAACTTTTTTATGAACTATAAACTTATTTTGTAAGAAATACAAGTATTTTGCAAAATGTAAAGAAATGAAAAATTTTTTTAAGTGAAACCATAAGCCAGCATTCTTTTTCCTAGTTTAGGCTAGGCTAGCGGCTGGCACATAAGTAACGTTACGATTCAATAAGTGAATACATTTTATGTTAAATTTTTTTTTCCACAATTTGCTTTGGAAAGCTTGGGAAATTTATGAACAGGTGTTAAATTTTATTTTGAAACTAAACGTTCACTCACAAGCTCACGACGGGTGATGTGTCCAAATTGCTGAATATAGGGTACCAAAAATCCAAAAATAATCATTAAACATCAAAAGCATCAATTTACCTGCACAATATCGTAGAGACTTGTGTGATGTTTCCACAATACAAGCAAGCGACTTGTTTGTATAGAAATCCCTTAAATTATTGAAAGCTTTTCATATAAATTTTCTTGGCAATTCGATTGCTTGTGATATGGAAACAGCCCATTACTTCAGAAAAGAACTATATTTTTTTCAAACCCCCTCCGCAAGCTGTGGTGGATCAAAATGGCAATGATTAAAAGCTTTCGTGGTAGGATGTGTCATTGATTTACATCAGCACCTGCATTAACGGCCTTATTTAATGGTGCACCAATTCCACTTGGCGAATTATGCTCAATTCATTAGTGTTCTCATGTGCCATGCAAGGCTCCCACAGATTGCAGCTTCTGCCGTAAATTTGCAGCCCTATAGCTAAAGTCCTCGGGCCTTCTAATCTCTCCTGTAAGCAATTGCCCAAGCAGTCAATGAAAGAGTGTTGGTACACCGAACACAGAGTGTTGGTACACCATTAAGAGCATTTGGTTGGTAAACCGAAGTCCATTAAAAGCATTAACCACCCGTGTAGCCATCCCTACGAGTTCTTTATATTACAGCTATCTATTACAAAGCAATAGCACATCGGGGGTTATTAGCCCCCAAAAAATACTAATGTCGCTTCCTGCAGTAACTGCTTGACGGGCTTCATTTTGGAAAAACTATGACCCTATGATGCCGCCAGCCCATAAACCGCACCGACCAGTTACTCTTTCTGGATACATTGGCTTTGCAACAATCACTTGTGGACTTTCATTAGCCCAAATGTGCCAATTTTGCTTATTGACTAATTCACTGAGGGGAAAGTGGGCCTCATCAATAAAGATGATTTTCTTCGAAAATTGATCATTCAACTGTTGCCATTTCTTGCACCTTTCTGATCATTGATGCCACTTGTAATCATCAAGAAGCTTTAGTTTTCAAAGAGTCAATTGCACCTTCTGAGCGTGTAAATGCAAATCTTTATGCATAATGTTCACCAACGACGAGCGTGAGAGGTGGACTTGTTGGGCGGACAACGAGTTGAGGTGGACGGATCTTCAGCCACACTATTGCCAAGAGCAGCAGTATTTTCTACAGGACGAGCTGCGCTCTAAAGTGTTCACATTTCTTCAACATCCGGTTTGCTCAAATCTTTTTTATAAAATTTTTCGGATTGTACGCACATTTGGACGATTAAATTAACCGAGAAAATCACGAAGTGCACGATACCCATTTTCATAATAAGCCTGAATAACTTTCACGCCCGGGCACTAGTATTTTCACATCTCCTACAGACCCCCGGTTTGCTCATATTTTTGTATGATTTTTCCAAAACAAAATTCTTCGAACAATTACTGCAGCTCCATGGTACGTAAAAAACTCCCGAATTCACAAGGATCTGTGTGTTCCACTGGTAAAAGATGAGTTTTCAAAGCATGCGACAAGGTATATCAACAAATTGGAACTTCACCCAAACCCTCTTGCACGAAACATACTTAATTTTAGTGGTCACACTCGGTTGAGAAGAAGGGATACCGTTGCCACCATCAGAGCGTTAAGTAGGTGATTTTACCGATATAATATGCGCATAATAAAACTTTTTGTCTAGCATTGGCTGGACTTAGTTAATTTATTGTATTTAGTAATAAGATTTGAATACTTATTGTTAGTTCACATTGTGAAGATTCAATAAATAAAAAAAGCTAAAAAAAAAATAATAATACTTTAACGCGTCGCTCGATTGTGTATCCTTCTATGGTTCAAATTGAATTAGTCTGAAATTGAGAAATGCCAAATGAAATGCAGAAAAAATTGGACGTTTAGCTGTGATTCACATTCAATATCGGCCTTTAAAGTTAAACCATCATGTCACATGCCTGCCATCGCGGCCACATGTTCAAACCATAAAGTCATAAAATTTTCTAACGAGTAAAGTCCGTTCATTGAATATCAATTTATTTTATGTTATGACTTCAACTTGTGTAACTCTTAAAAAGCCCCTACTCTTATACATATATCAAAAAAGCAAGTCATTACTTGACTAATTCTTAGTAATGCAGTCTTTACGCAGTATGATATTGAGAAGTAGAGAAGGTTGCGTCAGCGCTACACATTACCAAGTCTTTGCTTGCACTGAATTATTTACACCCTAATATATTTCTGCCACAGCCTTTAAATAAATTTTGCATTTGCAAAATGACAATTAAAGACATAAAATTAAAAACCAATCCGCATAGAAATTAGATAAAAAGAAAGAAAGAAATAACTCTGAAATTACTTGTGGACACGATAATTTGCAATAACTGCAGACCCATAAATTACACAGGGGCAACCTTTGCAAAATACGAGTACCTTTATACTCGTACATCGTTGCCTGAAAATTAGTGAGAGAATTATTTTATGATCTTCTTTTTTTCCAACTTGCGCTGGTATGTAAATAGTTTTCTTTAGATCTGTTTTCACTTGTTGCATGCTTCAGATCCCCGATACCTGTTGCCCAAATGGAATTCTGTGTTCTCTAGTTTTTGTGGCTTCCCAATGAATGCGGTGAATTACTGTGTTAATTGGCCAGAGGCCATTTAACTTGAAAAGTTGAAAACAACAGCAGAAAATCCATTAGCATACTCGTAAGTAGAGGAGCAGCGACATGAAATTTACTTTCATGTCGGCTATTGTGATAAATTTTAACTTTAAATAATCTTCAGCAAGAAAATGTGAATTTAATTACACAAAAAAGGCGGCACAACAAAATGATACAATTAATTGTCAATAGTGAAGCTTTATAAAGATTGTTTGCTCTTCGTTTTTTGCTTTGGCTGCAATAATTCAATTTCATGGCTTTTGCGCCCTTGAAAGGTTCGAAATAAAAAAATTGTTTATCAAAAAGATAATTTTAAAGGGTTTTACTTATTTATTTAACCATAATAATTTAAAGCAACTCCCCAAGGTAACGCCTTGCCATAAAAAGATACCAAAGTGAAGTCATACTATACTTATACTCGTGGCTACATGCGAGGCAAAAAGCGTTTAAATTTTTAAACGCTTAAGAACGCGCCACAATCTTTGAAGAACATTTTTTTTTATTTTTTTTTTTGAAGGCAACTTTGAAGAAGAGCCATATTGTGCATTGCAATAAATACGACTTACATAAATTTGCACTTAATGTTGGATTAGTTGGGCTTGAATAAAGCGCCAGTGGGCGCTTAATATTTTACCTTTTATTTTAATAAAACTTTATACAAAATTATATGGGCTTTTCCACAAATTTATGTAATACGAGTAGCTATTACAGCTATGGCTTCCATGGTCTAACACATTTAGCAGTGAAGCGAACTTTGAAGAAATATCAAAACAGTTATTCCAATTGTAACTATACATACAGTGTGTCCCAGAACCCAACATCAAGCCGAACCAAATTGATTGTAGGTTAGGTTAGCTAGGCAGGCCGCTGGATACCCCGAAATAGCCTAGGTTGTTCAGCTCACTTGGGTGCTGAAGTTGTTCCCGTTGTGATTGCCTGAAAAGTGGAATACGAGTAGTGTAGTGAAGAATATAAGTTAGAAGGATACACTGTGAATGGTGGCGATGGATGGGAGGGGATGAAAAGGAAATTGATTGTAACCATCATAAGAAAAATCAGAAAAAAAACAACATTTTTCTCGTTCAAATGATTTCTATTCGCACAAGCTTTTACTTTTTTTTTAGAATTTTTGCTGATTTTTTACTTGATGGTTACAATCAATCTTGGACACCCTGCATTATTGTAGGTTAGGTTAGGTAAACAGGCCGCTTGATTTCCAGCAAGTACCCGGAAACTCCAGCTCACTTGGGTCCTGTAGGTCCCTTTGTGATTGCCTGAAAAAAAAAGTTAGTAAAGGGAAAAGAAAATAAAAGGTTATAGGGATATAGAAGGAGTGAGGAAGAGGGAAAGGAAAGGAGGTGGGAATCTATTAGTGTGGCTGATTTACTAGCCATCCGCTGCTTCTAATGAAAGAAGCTATCGCAGTCGGTTTGACCCAGGCCAGACATGAAAGGCTATTGAAGCTCCGCTCGCCTAAGTACCTTAGACGATGATGCTCCAATGCCGGGCATGTACCGAGGGTGCATTATTGTAAATGGTGGTTAAATATTAAGGTGTTGTGAGTCGGAACTCACTTTTTCCCCCAGCTAATAATATTGAAAACCAGCAGCTATCAACTGCTGCCTGAATAACAAATAAAAAAATATTTGTCAGAATCGGTAGTCATGGGCGGTAGTAGTGAGAAGTAGTCAGTTGAGCTGGTAACTAATTATAATAAATTAAAGTGAGTGATAATAAAAAAAGGGTTTTATTTGAATTAGAATAAGAATATAATTTAATAGTAATTCCTGCGATTCCCAAGGGACCTTCCAGGATAAAATAATACTTACCTATATAATAATAATAATAATAATAATAATAATAATAATAATAATAATAATAATAATAATAATAATAATAATAATAATAATAATAATAATAATAATAATAATAATAATAATAATAATAATAATAATAATAATAATAATAATAATAACAAGTATTTCCTGTGAATCCTATGAAAACCGATGTTGATTTTGGACAAAACACAAATTATTTATGAATTATTGTCATTTCTTTTTATTATGACAATATTGGTATGGTTCAATTATGTATGGAACAAAATATCAGCTAAATGGCTGCCGCGACCTCGATGGTACACTTCCATCTCATGGTCCAAATTTACGATGACGCTGCGGCTTTGTTGAGGTTCTATGCCTTAAGTGTGACAAATTATCTTATCATTTAGCTCCTGAATTGTTGTTGGTTTATCGACGTCACCTTGTTTTTCAAATAACTCGAAAGAAAGCAGTCTAACTGTGTCAAATCACATGATTTTGGCGGCCAATTGACATCGCTACCACGTGAGATAACAGGGCCGTTGAACTTATCGCGCAAAGAAGTCATTGTTTCTTCAGCTGTGTGGCAAGTGACAGCATTCTGTTAAAATAACATATCGTCCACATCCATATGTTCAAATTCGGGTCATAAAAAGTTCGTTATCATCTCACGATAGCGAACGCCACTCACAGTAACTGTCTGACCGTCCTCATTTTGGACAAAATACGGCCTAATGATGCCGCCAGCCCATAAACCGCATCCAACAGTCACTCTTTGAGGGTACATTGATTTTTCGGCAATCACTATTGTATTATCAGTCGCCCAAATGCGTCTGTTTTGATTATTGACAAATCCACTGAGGAAAAAATCCACTGAGGTGAAAATGTGCCTCAGCACTGAAGATAATGTTCTTCGAAAATTTATCATCCACTTTTGTCATTTCTTGCCAACATGCTGAGCATTGATGACTCTGGGAATGGTTAAGAGGCTTTAGTTCTTGAATAAGTTGCACCTTATTCTCAATGGACTGAAAAACTGTGTAGACCAGATAGCTCTTAACTTACCAGAAGCTTTCTTTATGTGATCAATTTATGTCAAATTAATGTTGAAAACTATTTCAAAATTTTTGCTGCGTTAACAATTTCAATGTTCCCACCATTTAAAATAATGTCATCGATAATAACTGAACAATTTTGTGGTTAGATTCAAGTATATGATCTAAATGGTCACCAAACTAGAATAACGCTACTCGTAGGTAGATAAGGAAAGTGGATTGGGAATAATCCAATGTATTTAAACTTACTTGCAGGAGGGGATTCCTGATAATAAAAAGATACTTTACCACTTACATTAAATTTAAAATATTTATTAAAACGTGTTAAACTTCAAATTAGTTGGAAACCCTCTCAGGAGGCTGCTGGTGTCGATCAGTTCTGGTTGAGGGTTCGAAAAACAATCACCGTCATAAATTCAAAAGTCATCATCGAACCAGTAGTTTAGTAATAAATGCATTCACAATATGTACTTATGTATAAAAGATTGCGGCATACTATTTTCGTTAATGGCAACCAAATTCAAGATCTACAATGAACTGTATTATTTATGTTTAAACAATAACATAAGAAAGAAGTAATTTTTTTTACACATTGCAATGCATTTAGGTTTACGTAGACTCAAACAGAGCCCTTCAGCACTAGCCCATAAGTAAATTTTCTCTAAGTCGTCCTTTAGATCTGATATACATGAAGTAATATTTTCTATAATGATTTTTTTTTCTCTCGATGTATTTAGTTTGATTTCATTATAAAAAGCAAAACGCCCAACAGTTAAATAAATAAATGGAAACATCCATATGCATTTACATACATTTACTAGCATTACAAGGCATTATTAAACAACTAAATAAAAAGGTTTAACATAAAACTAAACCTATTATAAAGTCATAATAAAGTTGCCTCACTAACAACAACAACAGCAACAACAACAATATGCCACAAGCAACCTATAAAGGAAGATGCTCTCTTCAACTTAAAAGACCAACAAAAGCCGGGCTGCTTGCATAGTTTTCCCTTTTTTTATTACACATTATTATTTTTTTATATAAAAGTATTGATTTTTTTCTGCATTTTGTTAAAAAGAATTGTTTTGCCTTCAATATATTGTTAAGTAACAATAATTGAATTTTAAACATTGTCTACCATTTAAGGTAACGAACAGTCCGCAATGTTAAGCAAAGCCATAACACAAACAACAACAACAACAACAACAAGAATAATAATAACAATTTTGTTGTAAAGAAAATAACCAACTTAGTTAATACTCGCTGTTAAAAACGCTAAAGCCATGACATACCTTAAAACTTATGGCGGTCTCTTAGTCCGAACGTACACAAGTACGAGGGCGGATTGATATTGAAGCTACTTAAATAGGAAAAACTCATTTGCTTTTTGAAAAACCATTTATTTTTCAATAAGTCTCATTTTAGCTCACTACGAGTACACTTAATAAGACGATATTCCAAATTTTTTATACCATCTGAGTAATACGATTTTGGGAATCCCTCTAAACACGCGTTAGTTTTGGTAATCACTTCTTCGTTTGAGGTGAATCGTTTTTCCGTGAGACATTTTTTCAAGTTTGGATACAGAAAAAAGTCACTAGCAACTAAATCTGAACTACAGGGTGGTTAAATTTCAAAAGCCGATGTTGATTTTGAATAAAACACAAACTATTTAGGAAATTATTATAATTTTATTTTATTATTATATATTGGTATTATTCAATTATGTATGGAACAAAATATTGGCCAAGTGGGCGCCGCGACCATGGCGGCACACCTCCATCCGATGGTCTAAATTTTCGATGACCCTGAGGCATAATGGAGGTTCTATGCCGTTAATGTGCCGAATTATCTCATCCTTTAGCTGTTGAATTGTTGCTGGCTTATCGACGTACACCTTTTCTTTCAAATAACCCCAAAGAAAAAAGTCCAACGGTGTCAAATCACATGATCTTGGCGGCCAATTGACATCGCCATTACGTAAGATAACACGGCCATTGAATTTGTTGCGCAAAAGAGCAATTGTTTTGTTAGTTGTGTGGCAAGTGGCACCGTCCTGCTGAAACCACATATCGTCTACATCTATATCTTCCAATTCGGGCCATAAAAAGTTCGTTATCATCTCACGATAGCGAACACCATTCACAGTAACTGCCTGACCGGCCTCATTTTGGAAAAAATACGGCCCGATGATGCCGCCAGCACATAAACCGCACCAAACAGTCACTCTTTGTGGGTGCATTGGTTTTTCGACAGTCACTCTTGGATTCTCATTCGCCCAAATGAGGCAATTCTGTTTATTGACGAATCCACTGTGGTGAAAATGTGCCTCATCACTGAAGATGATTTTCTTCGAAAATTGATCATCCACTGTCGCCCATTTTCATAATAAGTCTGGATAACTTTAACACGTTGTTGGATTATGTATCTCGCCATGGTCCAAATTGAATAAGTCTGAAATAGAGAAATGTCAAATAAAATTCGAAAAAAAACTTGGGCCCTTGAAATTTAACCACCTATTATAAGCTGGACGAGCAATCAATTCGAAGTGTATTTCACATAATTTTAGCAACGTATCTGTATGCTGTATGAACCAATACGTGGTCTTGAACGAATAGAACTTTTTTCTATTTTAAATGTGATTGGTTTTTCTTAATTACATCAATCAATTGATCCAATAAGACACGATAATACTTTCCTGTGATTGTGGATCCTTTTTTAGGATAATCGATGGGCAATATTCCCAAAATACAGTGGCCATAACCTTGCCAGCCGATTTCACTGTCTTCGCCTTCTTCGGAGCACTTCCTCCAGTTTTCACCCAACAACAGCCATTATTGTTATGAGTTACCTGCTAACCTGGGATTGAATGCTCCTTAGGCATGAGACCACTCAGTGGGGGTCCCAACCCTCGTCCACATCCCCAGGACCATACCAATAAAATTTTTTTGTACCACTACAAACCTACACGGAATCTATCAATCACCTGCATCAGCGTTGAGAAGGAGAGTGATGTTGCTCTCCAGCCGCAACAGTTATTAAACGACGCTAAAAATCATCAGGATTGCGTTTTTCCTTGTTCAAACATCGCTGTGAAGTGGTCTGTCGAACTCGTTTTTGTTCGACACTGAGCAAACGCACCACCCATTTTGACGATAGCTTTTTCATATGCAAATGTTAATGCAAAATGTTGAACACACGTTCATATGATATGTGTATCATTTCAACAATCTATTGTAACTTGAATCGGCGATAATTCATAACGATATTGAAGACTTTCTTGATATTTTCTTCAGCAACCACTACTTTTGGTGCAGCGCTTGTTCGGCCGCGTTTAGTTCACCAATTCCATATTTTACCCTGTAATCTGATGGAGCAGACTCACCGTAATATTTCTTTCGTCTCTTTTGCCTTTTTCCATTTCAAATAATAGTGTTTAACTGCTTGAAACTCACTTTTTCCCATTTTTTAAGAAACTCAAAAGTTGCCTACTTCAAATGACTACAACAAATAAACTAAGCGATGATTTTGGGTGAAACTTTAACAGCTGACGGGCTGACAAATCGCTATTTAAAAAAAAAAAACTAAATTTTCCTGCCAACCTAGCGCTAGGTAGCTTCAATGTCAATCCGCCCTCGTACATGCCGGTGTGTTTGTGTATGTTTGTTTGTGTGTGTGTGTGTGTGTGTGTATGCCGTGTTCGTGTGTTATGTTTGTATTATTTGCTCAAGTCTGCCGCTTGCAGTGCAACAGGTTTGTCGCTTAAGTCTTTTGTTTTATGATATCATAACGTTAATGCAGTTTTTGTGTTAAATTTAGTTCTAGTACGCCTCTTAATACCAACAACGACTTAGAGCTTAGCAAAGTTTTTTTTTTAAACAAAAAACCAGGAAAAAAAATTGGAATCTGAAATAATAACGCAATCAATTGAATTAAGTGTTTATTTTATATATAGTCTCTTTGTTTTGTTGTGTGGAAAGAAACAAACGTATACTCAAGTAAAGTGTTCTTTAATGTAACATTATAATTTATTTAATCATATTGATGTTAAACGACTATTGTTGTTTGAGCAGAAAACGACATTTTTGTTATAACAAGAATTTGAATTCTTGACAATATATTTGAATGTTATTTTAAACCTGAAAAGCAAAAAAAAGAAAAAAGGTATAAAAATTTATTACATTAACTAAACAGAGTTTTCGAAAACACTTTCGTGATTATTTTCTGCTACACTTTTATTGTTAAATTTGGGTTTTGTTGAAAGCTTTACTAGCCCGTAAGCGGAAGAAATAAAGATTTAAAATGTTTTATAAAAATATTTATCAAGAAATTAGACCTATAAAAAATAATAAAAAGTATATAAATATTAATTAATTCGAAAAAATGGTTATAAAAATAAAGAATTGGAAGCAGAGGTTGGTACAAGAACTTAACTCGATACGTGCATTTATTCATGTATGTGTGTGTTTTAATGTGCTGGAATTTTATGTGTATTTTTGCAAATATGTTTACGTAGCAGAGCGAAAATAATCAATCATTCTCCAGCATCAAGATTTTGAAAAATTCGATAACTTGTAATCTAGTTTTAAAAATTTTTTTTTTTTCATTCATTTATTTATTGAATCTTCACAAAGTGAACTAACAATAAGTATTCAAATCTTAATACTAAGTACATAAAATTAATTAAGTTCAGCCAATGCTAGACAAAAGTGTTTTATATTGCACGGTCAATATCGGTAAAATCACCTATTTAATGTTCTGATGGTGGCAAGGGTATCCCTCCTTCTCAACCGAGAGTGGCCTTCAAAATTAAGTATATTGCGTGCAAGACGATTTGGATGAAGTTCCAATTTATTGATATACCTTGCTGCGTACTTTGAAAATTCGTCTTTTACAAGAGGAACACAGAGATCCTTATGAATTCGTGAGTTTTTTACGTACCATGGAGCTGCGGTAATTGTTCGAAGAATTTTGTTATGTCGCCTTTGAATTTTTCCAATGTTTTGAAGCGGAGGTGGTGCCGAATAGTTGAATTCCATAGCACCTTATAGGCTTTAAAATTGCGTTGTATAATAAAAGTTTGCAATCCAGCTTCAATGTAGAATTTCTGCCCATAAGCCAATTCAGTTGCGCTGCTTTTAACTTTTAACTGAATAACTTTCGCATCTATGTGAGACTTCCACGTTAACCTACGGTCGAGATGAATACCAAGGTACTTGACTTCATTTTGCTGCGGAATAGGTGAATTGTTAATTTGGATAGCTGAACATGTTTGTTTACGCAGCGTGAATGTAACGTGAGTACACTTTTGCTCATTAACTTTAATTTTCCAAATTAAATATATTAAGAGGAAAAAGTATATTTACAGCCAGTTCGCCGATGTCAAAGGATAAGTTCATTCGCACTCTAGGTGAAAGAAAATTGATTTGGATTTTTTCTAACTTTATTCTATGTGAACGATGTGTCAAAATTCTATTAAAATGTATAAGTTCATACGAACGAACAATAGTGGCATAGACGAACCCAAATTTATTCGAACGTGAGTGACTAGCTTTCTTTCGCATACATTTTCATTCGATATCGTCGAACAGGCTGTTAATAAATTAAAAACATTGGGTTTTAATTATAGAAGTTATGTGTGTGTTCATATGTGTGTGTATTTATTATCTAATCATATAATATTGTGACGTCCAACACCAGTACGATTGATTGTGAATTTAAAATCTTTCAATTATATGGTATGATAGAGAATGCCGTGTACATCATGATAGTGACTGAGGCCAACTTTTTAGCAGTATCGCGATTATGTGAACAAGTTCTGCGGACAAAAAAGCCAGCAGAACAAGATCATAATCAGGATCCCAGACGAAGGATAGTGTAAAGAGAAGGACTAATTAAGCAATGCTAAGGCGCTCCCGGGGTGGAAATTTTTATCTCAGGAAGAAGAGGGGGGTTTTTAGTCGGTAAGTTCACTGTGGTAATCAGTCCGACACAAAGCGGGGAATACTGACAGTGAGTCTGGTCAATGCGTAACGCATTTTTCCCCCTCGCCGAAAAAAAAATCACATGGATTGGGATGATAATATTATATGGTTGGATATGACAGTTAAATATTCATTTTTACCATAACAGTATTCGTCATGAAACAAATATTACGACTTTTGCCAAATATATGTTTATATAGTATATATTTGGTTCTTGGCTGTACTTAATTTTGTAAAAAAAAAAAAAAAAGTTCAAATTGAAACCATATTATGTAATTGTGTTCAACCATATTATTAAAGGCCCAATCAGATTATTATACAAGTATAAATAATGGGTGATTTTATAAGAACTATAGGAAATTTAAAAAAAAACACATAAAATTCAGAAAAATGCATGAAATATTTATTTCGATCGATAGTTGGGTCCATATAATTTAATGTTTGAAGATTATTTCATGCAAATGTTGGCCGCGGCTGCGCCTCAAATGGTCCATCCGCTTAGTCCAATTTTGGCATACTCTTTCCAACATTTCGGCCGGTATCTCACGAATAATGTTGGCAATGTTGGCTTCCAGTGCGTCAATCGAAGCGGGTTTGTCGCTATAGACATTAGCCTTAACATAGCCCCACAAAAAATAGTCTAGAGGCGTTAAATCTGGGCGGCCAATTGACTGGTCCCAAGCGTGAAATAAACTGTTCACCGAACTCGCCTCTCAATTGGTCCATTGTTTCGCGTGCTGTGTGGCATGTGGCACCGTCTTGTTGAAACCACATGTCATGCAAGTCAAGCTCTTTCATTTTGGGCAAAAAAAAGTTTGTTATCATCGCACGGTAGCGCTCGCCATTCACAGTAACGTTGTGATTCGCATCATCTTTGAAGAAATACGCACCAAACGGTTGTTTTTTGTGGATGCATTGGTAGCTCTTGCAATGCCTCTGGCTGCTCTTCACTCCAAATACGGCAGTTTTGCTTGTTCTCGTATCCATTCAACCAGAAATGAGCCTCGTCGCTGAACACAATTCTTCGATAAAAAAGTGGATCTTCATCTAACTTTTCAAGAGCCCATTCACCAAAAATTTGACGTTGTGGTAGGTCGTTTGGCTTCAATTCTTGCACCAGCTGTATCTTATAAGGCTTCACAACCAAATCCTTCCGCAAAATTTTCCACGTAGTGGAGTAACAGAGGCCCAATTGCTGCGAACGGCGCCGAATCGATAATTCACGGTCATCACCAACACTGGCCGATACGGCTGCGATATTTTCTTCAGTTCGCACTCTACGTAAGCGTGTTGGTGGTTTAATGTCCAACAATGTAAATTTGGTGCGAAATTTTTTTACAATAGCCCGAATGGAAGCCTCAGTAGGTCAATTAAACTGACCATAAAATGGAAGAAGCGCGCGATGAACTTTCTTAACAGGGCACGCAATTTGGTAATAAAATTCAGTAACTTGCAAGCGTTGTTCGTTTGTAAGACGATTCATGATTAAATTATAGACCAAACTGAAGATGTTTGACAGTGACACAAGATACAAAACGTGCGTGAGCTGTCAAAACTAGTGTTGCCAAAAAGATAATAGCAAAAAATCACTCGTTACTTTCATTAGATTTTATGAGATAAAAGTCTAAACACATTTCTTGCGACTGTCAAAAAGTCTAACGTAAATTAGATTTTGCATTCACACCATCACACTTGATATAAACCAACATAGATGTGTCATCCTAAAACTTTTCACGGCGGCAGGTGCGCTTTTCATCGTAGGCGATAGACGTGCCGGCGCGTGAAATTCTTCAACAGTTAAAATAATAATTATGTATAACACATCCAAATTCAATAGCACAAACATATTTTATGTTCTAAATGTAGCATGAGCAAAATACATTTATAAATGACAGCTAAATTCCAAATTTCGAGCTTTTTTATGACGGCAAAAAATACTATCAGTGGCGGCACCTCATCGGCTACGAAATAGCCGACTACTCAATTTTTAATTAGCTGGTTTGCTAAAAAAAACACAACCCTGATCCAATGTAAAGTATTATCGTTTTGAAAAGTTTAAAAAAACCACAAAGTCGTATGGGATGTCAAATTTTTATCGTATTATTTTTCGTATTATAGCATGGCACCATTGAGCAAACACACAGGTTAGTTAACGTCATAAGAAAGGCATTTGAAGATAAAAAATATTGCTCTGCCTTATTCATCGACGTCTCACAAGCTTTTGATAAAGTGTGGCACGATGGCTTAATGCATAAAATAAAGTTTAACTTACCTGCAAACGTACATAACCTTTTGGAAATTGTCGCCAATTTATAATAAAAGAAGGCGATTTCATAAGCCCCGCCCAACCTATTGAAGCTGGAGTTCCCCAAGGCAGCATATTAGGGCCTATCTTATATTTGATCTACGCATCTGACATGCCGACAAGCACCAACATTCACACTTCAACATTTGCAGATGATACAGCACTCCTTAGCATACATAGTGACCACCAGCAAGCATCAATAAACTTACAGGAACATATCGACAAACTAGAGAAATGGCTCAAGCTTTGGAAAATCAAGGTTAATGAACAAAAGTGTGCCCATGTTACATTCGCACTGCGTCTAGGAACATGCTCACCCATTACTATTAACAACAAAGTAATACCTCAACACAGTGAAGTCAAATACCTCGGTATTCATTTTGACCGTAGACTAACATGGAAGTCGCACATCGAGGCAAAAGTAACGCAGATGAAATTGAAAGCAGTGCAAATTAACTGGCTACTAGGCAGAAATTCGACCTTGAAGCTTGATTGTAAACTTTTGCTGTACAACTCGATTCTAAAGCCAATATGGTGCTATGGGATTCAATTATGGGGCACAGCCTCGGCATCCAACATTGAAAAAATTCAAAGAAGTCAAAATAGAATTCTCCGTAGAATTACAGATGCTCCATGGTACGTTAAAAACTCACGAATCCACGCAGATCTGAACGTACCTTTTGTGAAATCTGAATTTGTGAAGTATGCGACAAGATATATTAACAAACTTGAATTCCATCCAAATCCTCTTGCAGCTAATATTCTTAATTTTGGTGGTCATACCCGTCTGAGAAGGAGGGATACTCTGGCTACCATTAGAGCTCTAAACAGATGACTGAATTCTGAAATAATATTCGCATAAAAATAAATTTTTGTCCAGCACTGGCAGGACTTTAATCACAATTTTTTTTTTAGTATTAAGAATTGAATACTTAATGTTATTACATTTCTTATGTAGATTCAATAAATAAAATAATAAAGTTAAAAAAAAAAAAAAAAAAATTTCGTATGTATTTCGGATTACATTCAGACTATCAGACTTGCACGTATTATCTAAATTTTTGACAAGTATTAATACAAAGTATAATAGTCTGAACTGGGTTTTAACATTAATATTTTGCCCTTAAAATAATGTCATATCAACCATATTTTTTCTGCTACATGTAGGCAGCTTCAATATCAATCCGCCCTAGCAGCTGTCAATTTTTAAGAACCAGTTTAAAACCTTTAATCAAAATCTTCTGTAGCTAGATAAACTTTTTTTATTAAAATCTTTTTCCGGATTTTTTTTTAAATACAAATCAGCATAATTATTTCTTAGCTAAAGCTTTTGTTACAAGGCTTTTTAGCTTTCGTTTTGATAATTACCATTTCTTATAAACAATTCTATTCTATTCTATTCCATTCTATTTTGTTTCAGTAATTTGGCAGATTCCTTTGCGATTCAATTAGCGCATTTATATCATATTTCTCGTTTATATTGCAATCGATTTGCCAGTTTTAGCTGCACACAAGCCAACAATAAAATTGCTTGCCAACCTTCATACAAAACACAAACAATTTCTAGCATTATTCTAAGAATCGATTATGCTGCCTTCGCAACATCATTAAATTGGCAATTTAATGAGGAAGGAAGGAATACAATCAAAAATAATGTTATTAAAAAAAAAATCGCACAAAAAATGAAAAAAAAAAAAACACAACGAAATTGGCAAAAAGTGAAATTACAAGAGAGTCAGTCTATAATATAATGAATTTTGATGCCATATAATTTCACTTTGTTTTGTTATTGTTGTTGCTAGTGTTGTAGCCAATATTGTTTTGTTGCATTTGTACAGCAAACGGTGATGCAACAATTTAAACCAAAAATATTTTAGTGCAGACTTTGAATTGTATTTCTATATAATTATAACCAAGTTGGTTGGTTGGTTGGTTGGTTGGTGGAAGAATAAGAAAACCAACAAATAAAAATTGAAAGCAAAAATTGCCTTCTTCGTTGTGTGTATGAGTTAGCATGTGTGTGTGTGTGTGTGTGTGTTTCTGTTTATGTTGCAACCGCGTAAATTTTATATTGTTGCTTCTGCCTGCCAACAAAACATGAGTGGGTTAAGTTTTTTTTTCCTCTTTTTTTTTTTTTTTTTTTGTTTGTTTCAAAGAAAAGGAAATCGTTTTGTAGTAACAGAAATGTGCAGCAACAGAAACTTCACATTCATCACCAAATTGGTTAACATTTGAAATTTTTACTTTTTTCTTAGTACACGTTGTTAAATATTTCTTTAGCTTGGGCTGAACAATTTGTTAGCTACACTGAGCAAAATAACTAAAACGAAGGTTTTATGTTAAACAAAGCTGTTTTACTTTTCGTTATCGAATATATTTTTATACAATTTTCTATAAAAAATTTATATAATTGAAAAGTTTTCTAGAGACATTTTTTAATCGAATAATTAATCGTTTAATTTTGTAAAGCAAATTTCAGCAATTGCAAGCTTTTGGTAATCAGATCCATAATCCATAATTTTTGTTTTTAAATTTCGGGTAATCAAAAAATTTTCTGCTGAAAATTATTCGATTAAATATTCGAACAATCCAACAGTCACAAAATTTTTAATAGAAAATTATATAATTCGTTATTTGTTTAACATTTGAAATATGTTTTGTTTTTGTTATTACACGTTGCTAAATATTCGTTTTGCTTGTGCTGAACAATTTGAGAAAAATAAATATAAAGCTGGCTTCATGTTAAATGGAGCTTTCTTACTTTTTGTTATCGAATATACTTTTATATAATTTTCTATAAAAAATTTCTATAGCGGAAAGATTTTCTGGAGACATTTTGTAATCGAATAATTAACCGTTTAATTTTCTAAACCAAATTTCAGCAATTGCAAGCTTTTGGTAATCGGATCCTTAATCCATTAATTTAAAAAAAAAAAAAAATTTGGCAATCAAAAATTTTTCAATAAATTTAAAAATTTTTCTACTGAAAATTATCCGATTAGATATTCGAACTATCCAACAATCATAAAATTTGTATTAGAGAATTATATAATTCGTTATTTCTTTAACATTTGAAATATTTTCTTTTTTTTCTTGTTACGATGTAACGCGTAAATATAACGCTGGTTTCATCTTAAATAGAGCTTTCTTACTTTTTGTTATCGAATATATTTTTATATAATCTTCTATACCAAATTTATATAATTGAAAGATTTTCTAGAGACATTTTGTAATCGAATAATTAATCGTTTAATTTTCTAAAAAAAATTACAGCAATAGCAAGCTTTTGGTAATCGGATCATTAATCGATTAATTTTTTTTTTTAATTAAAGTAATCAAAAAATTTTGTATATAAAATTATTTGATTAAATATTCGAATTATCGAATTATTAGAAAAATTTGAGTATAAAATAATTTTATTCGTTATATCTTTAACATATTATTTATTATACTTTGCTTCAGTTCAACAATTTGGTAGCTACACTGAGAAAAATAGGAATATCGCAGGTTTTATCTTAAACAAAGCTTTCTTACATTTCATTATCGAATAGTTTTTTATATAGTTTTCTGTACAAAATGTCTATAATTGGAAGCTTCTCTAAATAGTTTTTTAATAAAATACTTAATCGTTTCATTTTCTAAAGAAAATTTCAGCAATCGCAAGCTTTTGGTAAGCGGAAAATTAATCGATTAATTTTATAAAGAAAATATTGGTAATATAAAGATTTTCTATAGAAAATTATAAATTAATTTAAGTATTTGAACTGTCCAACAATCAGAAAATTTTCAATAGAATAATATTTGATTATTTATTTTTTTAACATTTGAAATGTTTTCTTTTTTTTTTAGTAAAACGAGAAAAAAAGAAACTCGCATGTTTTATATTAAATAAAGCATGTTTTATGTTAAATAAAGGGAAAACCTAAGGACAGGAAACCTTATTGGTCATCTAGCAATACTAAAGGGTATCAGAGTCGTAATCGATATGTCTCAAACAAGAAGTTTGTGATCATCTTCCCAACAAGGGAAGAATGGGGCAGAAACACTAGGTGGCTGCGGGATGGATCACAAAAGTGGTACACTGATGGATCCATACGACTATAAGGAGTTGGGGCAGGAATAGTTAGGCCTAAAGCACGCAAGCGTTTAACTCTTAGTAGAGACACCACAATCTGCTAAGCGGAACTATATGCAATAAGGGAAGTGGTGCAAATACTCTCCGATAGGAGACACAAGGAAGTTCTTATAAAAATATTCTCTGATAGCAAATTAGCGCGTTTAGGCCCTGAGCAGTTCTGTATTCACGTCCAGGTTAGTACTGAAATTAACTGGCAAGCCAGAGCCAGGTTACCCTGATCTAGGTGCCAGGACATCAAGGGCATAATGGCAGTGAGATGGCAGACATCTACGCTCAACATTTGGCTCCAACAATAATCTCCTTGGTGAGGAATTGAAGAAATGGACGGATTCCATCGTTAAGCAACATTGGAACGAGACAGCTGGTCTCGAACATTTTAAGAAATCTCTAAACTTTGATGCAAAGAGGACCGAATGTGCTCTAAAATTGAATAGGAAAAGCCTAAGAATACGGGCAGGTGCAGTTACAGGTCATAATACTTGCCTTAAGCACCTATACAGGATGGGCATTTCCAACAAAGACCCTTGCAGATTTTTGCGGTGACGAAGAGGAGACAATGGCGCAATTGATCACCCACTGTGTCGCATTGGGACACAGGAGATATAGGTTACTACAAACGCATACGTTGAATGAATGGGACTTATGATCACTCCCAATGAAGGAGCTTGTTCGATTTCTTGCCGTACTTAATCCGTAATGAGGCAAGGGGACGCACAATAGATCTACAATGGTAGCAGTGCAAATGGCCGATAAGGGCCACATCTCTTCCAGATAATAAAATAATAAAAAGAATAATAGGATGTAATGACAAAAATACTCCCCATCAGTTTTCAATCCCTTCTCAAAGTCCTAAGCAGTTATGTTTTTATGTCCAGGTTAGTGCTGGAATATCACAACAGGCTAAATGAACTGGCGAGCCAGAACCAGATTGCTCTGTTTTAGGCACCGGGTCACGATGAGCATTCAAATAGTATAGAAAACTTTATAGAAAACCTTATAGAAAACTTCATTGATGAACAATTTTTTTGTACAAAATTTCTGTAATCCAAAAACTTTTTTTAATAAATTTGTTTTGTCGATTAGTTTTCTATACAAAATTTTAAGGATTGAAAGTTTTTGTTTTTTGTTATCTAAAAAATGTTGCGCTTCTAAAAAATTGAAAGTCACACACTATAATTCTGCTCATTGATATCTTAAAAATTTATGACTTGAAAAAAATGTTCGTTCTTCTTTTAACTCATTCAATTTCTTTTATTGTATTCAGCTCATTTTCGTACTCCACAAGTTTCATACTTCAGTCGATCGCATCTGTAGCAGATTGCTGTTCACTGAAATTTTTGATATTTGTTTTACTTGCAAAGAACACAAAAAAAAACTGAAGATTTTTTTATGCCATTTTATTTTTATACAACTTAAGGCTTCGCAGCTCCATCAAATAAATCATGCAATTTTTAAACAAAAAAAGCAAGAAATCTGAAAATTGTTTATGCTCTGCCGCTCTGTCGAAAACTTTTCGTAGCTGCTGTCCTGCCCGGAGGAAACAATTTGGTGTGTTCCTTTTTTTAAAACATTACTTTTTTTCTCATTCGTTCTTCTGACATTTTCCTTCACATAACTTTGGACCAACAATTTTTAAACTTAAAGGTAAATTATGCAAAAATGAAAAGAAAATAAGAAACATACATGATGATAACATATTATCAACATTTTTAAAAAGGGAAACTTGTTTCACTTATGATGCTCGTAATCTGCAGGCCAAGAGATGAGACTTTTCAGTTTTGATGCTAAACAAAGTAAACACACACAAACAATTGCAACTTCCGTTTAAATGTCAGACAGTGGTGTAAATACAGTGGGCCTGGGACATTGATAAATGGACAGTAATTAAATTGCGTTTTGATTAATGACTGTTACACAATTTATCAGGGGAATATTAACATGTTGCAGTCAATGTTCGAGGAGTCATTGGGTTTCTTGTTAAGGCAATTAGCAGGCAGGCATCGCAGCAGGAAGAAATTAATCAAGAAAAATATTTCTTTAGCACAGCTTTTTCAATTAAAGGATATTAATCTAATAATAATGATATATGTTTATTTTTTTTTAACACATATTTCTAGAAATCATAATATTTAGCTTGCTTCTAATCAGGGAAAGATATCAATCTTTTAAACGTGTATCTCATTTTGGGAGAAGTTTCATTGTCTTGTATAGTATAAAGTTGTAGAAATATGTTTAATCCTTACTAATATTATATATGTGGAAGTCTGTTTGTTATATTTTTGCGTTTAAGCCGCCGAACCGGTGTGAAATCAAAATGCATATCGTGCAATTCAAAATTCTTTCGGTCAAGTTAATCTTGAAAATTTGCCTATAATCATAAAAATCAAGCATGCTCGTTCTGCAGAAAATATTGCTGCTGTTCGCAATAGTGTAGCTGAAGAGCCATCCACGTCAACTAGTCGTCGTGACCAATAATCGCACTTGTCACGCTTGTGGCTTATGAACATAGTTCATAAAAACTTGGATGTAAATGCTCACAAGGAGCAATTACCTCAAGAGCTAAAGCTTCTTTTTTTTTTTTTGCAGATGACAGCAGTATTTGCCATTCATAGTCATTCAATTATAGGCCCAGCCTATCCGAGATCGTTGTCAAGAGGCAAAATATGAATGACTCACTGAACAGTCTATCTTCTATTAATCTCCGAATGGGGTCGGGCAAACAGGGTTGCCTTTAATGCTCGTAAGACTCAATGTTGCTTATTAACGCACAAACAAACGACCGCAAATGCTGCTTCATCTGTACTCATGGATGGTATAAATATTGGAAATCGGATGCTCTTGATGTTCTTGGAATGAAAACACAGTGTGAATCAAATACAGTGTTGGAATGATCACATTTTTCATGTCTCTAAAGAAGCATTCAAATGCCTCAAGTTTTTGAAACGGTGTAAGATGTACTTTACTCCATCCGACCTCCTTACTATTTATACCACCTACATCCGATCGAAAATAGAATACAACTCTCATGTTTGGGCCGGTGACCCAAAGTCTATTTTGGGATTGCTCGACCGTGTGCAGGAGAGGGCGAAGAAGCTTATCGGTGACAGTAGGATATTCAACTCTATTGACTCACTGGGATTGCTCGACCGTGTGCAGTAGAGGGCGAAGAAGCTTATCGGTGACAGTGTAGGGTATCTAGTTCTATTGACTTACTGGAGCATCGACGCAGTGTAGGGTGCGTTACTCTAACTACAATGGATTTTGCTCTGACGATATTAGGGATCTTGTTCCTAAAACTCACGCATTTCTACGTAGCACGCATTTATCGTCCAGAGCGCACCCATTTGTAGGCGATTGCCCGGGGAATCGTGCAACGCATTACAGAGAGGGTTCGCTCTTCAGCCGTAAGCTTCGCCTATGGAATAAGTTGCCCACAGACGTGTTTCCTGTCTGTTATGAGGTCGGAAAGTTCAAGTCAAATCTTCACAAACACTACGCCCTCTTTCCTCCTCCCCCTCCTCATAACCTATTTTCCTAGTTTTGGTACAACGCACTACATATGTAGGGGTCCTCCCCTGAGTACTGGTTAAACATAAAAAAAAAATTATTGTATGTGATTTTATCTTGGAATATAAAAACGGAAACAATACAGAGAAGCAAACTATAATTATATTGTTAATACAATGTTTTCAACAATAATACATAATAGAATAGAATATATACTAAGGTTGTGGCAATCATATTTCAAGCTGCCTTTTCTCTGCGTGTAGATATGTGAATAAATAGACTAAAAACCCCTCAAATTAATCGTCAGTCACCTTTGCATCCATCAAACATGAAAGTCTGGTGCGTAATTTGGTCAGGAGGAATCATGGGCTCTTACTACTCTGAAAACGAAGGCGGCACAATGATAACCTTGAATGGGAAGCGATATCGTGACATGATTGAAGACGTTTTAGCGCCGCAACCGCATGCTTTGGGCTTGATTAACATGTAGTATCAACAAGACGGTGCCACATCGCATACAGCCTGGACTACAATGGATTTACTGCGAATAGTTTACCTTGCCAGCGGACACCCTGTACTAGCAGCTGCAATTTTCTAACAACTTTTAAATTTATATTTAATATTTAATGATTTTAAATCAGTTTTTGAAAACATTTACATTTATTATAAAAACCGACTAAAAGAGTTTTTCTTACGCTAATTTAATGTTGGCATGGAAGTGTTTTAATTGGCTGAAGTGATTTGTAAACTTTGTTAGATTTGAAAGCAATAATTTATTTATAAGACTTAAGACATAAACTTAAATTTTTTTTTTCTGAGTTTATGTCTTAAGTCTTCAGTTTTTAGCAGCTGAAGTTTTTCATTTAATATTCGCATGTTTCTTTTATAACATAAAACTATTAGTTATAATTTTTATATATATGAAATAAATAATAATAAATTTTTTGCGTGATTCTTTTAAACATTCTGACAAGTTTTCAGCATTCAGTTCATAGAAACGGAGGCAAAAAAAAAAAAACAAAAAAAACAAAAGCTAGACAAATAACAGTTTAATTTTATAAAGCTTACTGCTTAAATCATTTTATTTTAGAATTTAGTATGCATGTAGCTCTTTTGCTTTCAAATCAAGTGAATCTAAATTATTCCGTTGATAAAGAAACGCTAGAGAATAACAAAACTACAACAACAACAACAGAAATCATTAAGAAATTTTAAAGAAATTTACGATTGTGTGAAATTTTATGGCCAACAACATGTTAAGTGTTGGAAATTCTAAGAATGTTATTAACTTCAAGTAATAAGACTTTAAGCACAAAAACGTAACATTGGCTGGTCTGGAAAACAAATAAAACTAAATTTCTTATTTAAAAAAAAGGTGACAAAACTCAGATGATCGTTTTCCCAGACGCAAATAGACTGGACAATGCTTTTGACAGGCTGATAGTGGCAGTGCTCACACTTCAGCCAGCACGCTGGCACTCAACTCAAAAAGATTGGCATTAGCATTTACCTTTTTAGGCTCACTGAAGCCCCATTTAGTCATGGCTTAAGTTCACTTTGTTTAATTTCCATTTAAAGTCTGCGTTTAGTGTAAATGGTTACACAAATCAGTGCTTGGCCTTTTTGCAAACGCACCACCATTCCAGCCATAAGCTTACGAGGGCAGATTGATATTGAAGCTGCCTTGCGCTAGTTGGCAGCATAAACACACACAAAAATTTGTTTTGATACAGCAATCTGTCAAACGTCAGCTGTTAAAATGTCATCCAAATTCATCGCTTCGAATATTTGTTGTAGTCGTTTGAAGTAATCAACTTTTGTGTTTCTTGAAAAATGGGAAAAAATGAATTTCATGCAGTGATTAAACACTAATATTTGAAAGAGAAAACGGTGAAAGAAACAAAAGAAAAGCTCGATTAACATTACAGTGAGTCTGCCCCATCAGATTACATGGTAAAATATAGGATTGCTTGAATGAGAATGCTTTAAGGTTTCAGATCACGCGTTTCTCAGAACATGGCTGCATATATTTCTCAACATAGTCTTCCTTTTTGGCTCAGTGCACTTAGTAACACGATATTCCATTTTGGTAATCCCTCAATATAAGCGTTAGTTTCGGTAATTGCTCCTTCGTTTGAGATGAATCTTTTTCCCAAGAGCCATTTTTTCAAGTTTGGAGAAACAGGAGAAAGTCACTAGGTGCTAAATCTGCACTTTAAGGTGGGTGATCAAACAATTCAAAGTGTATTTCAAGTAATTTTAGGATCGTATCTAATGCTGTGTGAAACGGTGCTTTTTTTTTTTTTTTTTTTTTTTTTTTTTTTTTTGAAGAAAGAGCATTTTTTTTCTTCTTCAAATGTGGTCGTTTTTTCTTGATTGCATCAATCAATTGATCCAATAATGCATGATAATACTTTCTTGTGATTGTAGATTTTTTTCTTCAAGAAATTGATGAGCAATATTCCGCATGCAGCCCAAAATACTGTGTTCATAACCTTGCCAGCCGATTTCACCGTCTTCACCTTCTTCGGAGCACTTCCGCCAGCGTTGCTTGAACACACGTTCATATAATATGTTTGATATTCTTCAATTTCACGTAACTGGATTCGGCGATCCAAAATGTTTTATTTAAATCAGAGAATATTTACAAAAGTAATGAGGCGAACAAACTTTTTCATACCCGAGGCAGTCAACTTTGACACCCTGTAGGTCACCATATAATATAACAAGGTAGTTCAAAATTCATTATTCTTAAAGCCTATTTCCTCCTCTATGATTCCTTCATACATTTTTTTATGATAAAATCACACGTTTCAAAGATACGGAGTTATTACCTTTTTTTGGTTTGGCCCTACTTTGCGATGCCCAAAATCAACAGGATTACGCTTTATCATGTCGAAACACTGCTGTGAAGTGGTCTGTCGAACTCGTTTTTGTTCGAAAATGAGTAAACGTGGCACCCATTTTGCCGATAGCTTTTTCATATGATATGTTTACTATATCACCAATCTCACATAACTTGACTCGACGATCATTCAAAACGATATCGAGCATCATTTTTGATATTTTCTTCAGTAACCACCTGTTTCGGCCTTCCTGTTGATCGTCAGGAGATGATAACAAATTGTTATCGAAATATTGAGAAATAAAATATTTTGAATAGTTAATTTTTTATAAAAAACAAAAATCTGAAGCTGCAAAAATTAAATTTATTTAACAAACGAAGATCGAATAATATTGAGATAAAACAAAAAGAAAACATATTACATTTTAATTGGGAATAATTTTATTTCCTTTTGCTAGTTCAGTTTTAGCAAATTCAATCAATGTACACATATAAGTTGAAGATGCCAATTTTAAGCGATATACGTTTACCAGAACAACTATTTGGCGATTTTAAATCGCAAAACTATACTTCTTGCGTTATGCATTTGTTAGAACACCTAGTTAAGCGATTTATGTTTCTCAGAACATGTGTGATGATTTCTGAAAGCAAAAAATGTTTTTCTTCAATATCAATCCGCCCTCGTATAATATTTTTATTATTTTTTCCTTAAGTGTTCGCGATTGAAATCAGTGATGTTTTTTGAACGTGTTTAGCAAATAGAATGAAAACTGATTCGATATAAATTTATTTCTTCATATGTAGAACAAATAATAGTTAAGATCTTGTGCTGAGTGGATGTTTCTGTGTGTGTTTCTGTGTGTGTGTTTGGAATACAAAAATCTTTTCAACTGCAGTTTGTTTTTAATGGTTGAATAATTTAAAACAAAGCAAAGAGAGAACAAAACAAAATTTGTGTTTTATGTGTGAGATAAACGATTACAGTTCTCTGCCGTTGCTGTGATTTATGGTTTTTTCTTTTTTTTTTGGAGTTGAGGTGTTGGACGAGATATGAAATCAGAACAAAACTCTTTTTGTAAATTTGGAAAACAAAATCTTGAACTAAATTGTTTGGTAGAAACCAAGAAGTTTAAGGCCAATAAAAGTAGCATTAAGCAGTAAAAGTGTTTAATTTCGAAGAAAGAAAAACATTTAGCACAAATCAGTTTTTTGCAAACATTTTGTCTAAACTTTTAATGGGATTTTCAAATATTTGGTGTGAAAAGCTGAATAATTGGAAATATGCTCGTAAAAAATAATTAAAAATTTCTACGAAAGTTGTACTGAAAAAATGTTCAAAAGAAAATTAAACAGGGTGTTCGCCGGAAAGGTATACTACATTAGACTCATATTTGGCAGTCGTAAAGTAGGCAGGTGGCAAATTTATTATGGAAAAATACTTGTTGCAGGTGAAGCTGCCCAAGCTCTTTATAGCCGTCTGTTCATTCAAATTATCCAATCAGATCAGAGACGGGCCTATGCAGACCTTACAAGCAGCCAATAAAAAGAATTTTAATGTTGCGGGTGAAGCTGCCCCAGCTCTTTATAGCCGTGTCGTAGATTATAAACACAAATGAAATAAATTTTTGGTTTGTACATTTGTACAACGGGTTATAGTTCAGGTTTTTTCTTTCTTAAGTTTTTTTCTTAAGAAAGATTTTTTACAATACAAATCTGCTGTGATCAATAATTTTGATTGAAGAAGACAAGAAAAATAATAATCAAATCTTTAGCTGGGGGACAACTAGCTGTTTCGTAGTCGCTACACTACTCATCAGCACCCACCGGGATTTGAACTCGGGACATGACGTATAATGATCTACTGCTTTAACCACTAAGCCACCGAGCATTTAATTATTTTCTATCTATATTCATCTCATATTGAATCACATATGCATTTTGTTAATTGCCCACATTGTTTGTACAGCGTTTGCTGTCTCAGAACTAGTGGTATTTACTTTATTTATTAACATACATATTTTTGTATTTTAATATTCTCCGTACCCAGAGATGTAAATATAAATTTATTGAATTTTTGATGAACTTTTATAATTTTTTAAATTAAATTTTTGGTTTGTACATTTGTACAACGGGTTATAGTTCGTTGTACAAATGTACAAACCAAAAATTTAATTTAAAAAATTATAAAAGTTCATCAAAAATTCAATAAATTTATATTTACATCTCAGTTAACTTATCTAGGCATGTGGCGTTCTTGGTATTTTTCCAAATTTAAAATTTGTAAAGCAGTGTTTTAGAGCGATAAAAAAACGCTCTATAACCCGCTCTTATTGGAAAATATTCTACAGTATTTGCGGACTGCATTTGGTGCATTTATTTCGCGCAAACGAAAAAACGAAAGACTCAAGGTGCGAACTTTGCTTTAGTTATTTTATCCGTGAGAAACTAATTTAATGTTTGTTACACAATTTCTATACTTTTTTGACTCAAGATCTTTGTAACATACATATATATGTACAAGCTGATATTATTCTTGAAAAGAATCCGCATATTTAATCCTGTTTTTCATCCGCACCGTTATTTAGTAACGCTCCACATAATTTTAAGATTTTACCAGTTCCAGAATTATATGCAAATTTCTGTAGACTTTGTGTCAAAAAAAACGAAAAAGAAAAAAGGTGTTTGGCTTTTGTATAGTGTTTTCCAAAGGAGCACACAAATACATTTATTTATGGTGACTTTTTAGTCAAGCGACCGCAACGACTGCAAAACAAGTGCGTACGTACAGTGCGCATTTAAATTTTTTGCTTTTAGCATAATGCGTTCATTGGTCTCTCATACTCAGCAGGCATGTGAACAATTTATGAGGTTGCTTTACAAGATTAAAAGAATTTGATAAAATTTCTAATAAATTGTTTGCAAAAGGCGAATGAAAAATCAGCGGCCAGCGCAGAAACTGTCTTTGGCCTGCTGCACTGTTTTGGTCTCAAATGATTTTCAACAGCAGAAAAATGCCTAGATTAATAATATATATGGGTAATTAAGAATAATTTATTATTTCATAAGATTTTTTCTTACAGATTTGACAAACAAAACGTGATTTTTTTCTATTTTATACGATTTTGATTTAAATTAATGATGTTTTTTTTTCTCCTGATGAACACGAAATTCTGTAGAATATTAAAATGGAAATTTCAAAGAGGATGTTTACTTGAATGGCTGAAATTCAAAATAAAACGCATTTATGTAGGTTAACAAGTTGCAAAGGCATTTAATAAGATCGGGACTCAAAATAAATCAGATAATAATATGTTGTAAGCGAAATCTATTTTTGAAGCGCTTCTATTTTTCAAGCGCTTTGACTGAAGTGTCATTGATTCTCGCGCAGTATGGCCAGTGGCTTCCTACTCCCGAAACCACATACCAGGTCTGTTTTCAAGAGCAGGACGTAAAAAATTTCCTATCATACCTCTCTTCACTTACGGTTATAGCACTTCCATCTTCATGCTCGAAGAAATAAGGCCCAATGATATTTTCAAATGTGAACCAACAACATATTGTACACTTAATTAGGTGCACTTGGCGTTGATCAAAGGCTCTTGGATTGTCAGAACTCCAGAACCTACAGCTCTGTTTATTAACAAAGCCATTCAAATGAAAATCATCTTCATAGCTCATAATCAAATTTTCAATAAAGCTGATTTCATTTCAGGCCAACACTTGAAATTTAACTGCAAAATTTAGACGTTGTCGATGATCTGTGGGTTGAGTTTAACTGTAAACCCTTTTTTAAATGCACCGTAGGGACATACCAGACATTTCTAGCTACGCAGAATGACTTCTGCCAGATGTTTCTGGTGTTTCGTTAACACTTTCCTGTTCTCGTTCAATATTTTCCGCTGTGCGATTCAAACCGGGACATGGCGTATCATGAACGGCTGCCTTAACCAAATCGGTCAAATCGGAAAATGGGTGCTGATGAGTATCGTAGCGACTACGAAACAGCTAGTTGTCCGCCTGCCAAAGATTTGATTATTATTTTCCTTGTCTTCTTCAATCAAAAATTATTGATCACAGCAAATTTGTATTGTAAAAAAATCCTTCTTACATGCAGTCTATACCTAACTTGAAACGCAGTTAAAGCATGAAGTTAAAACTTGCTGTTTAATGCTGGCAAAACTTACTGCTTTTGGTGTCGGTAACGATTTTTCTCGGTTTATATCGAGCTTTCTCAGAGACCGCACTATACGAGTTCAAGATTAGTTCAAGGGTACTGCAAGGCTCCGTTCTTTCTCCTACTCTATTTCTTATTTTCCTCAACGACCTTCTCTATCAAACTTCCAACTCTATCCACTCTTTCGCAGACGACAGCATCATTTGTCACTCGTACTCTTTTGTTCTTAGGCCCAGCCTATCAGAGATCACTGCCAAGAGACTAAATATGAACGATTCACTGAATAGTGATCTTCTATTAATCTCCGAATGGGGTCGTAAAAACAGGGTCACCTTTAACGCTCGTAAGACCCAATGTTGCTTATTAAAGCACAAACAAACGACCGCAAATGCTGCTTCATCTGTACTCATGGATGGTATAAATATTGAGGAATCGGATGCTCTTGATGTTCTTGGAATGAAGATACAGTGTGATGTTCGCTGGACTGAATACATTTTTCATGTCTTTAAAGAAGCATTCAAGTGTCTCGGTTTTTTGAAATGCTGTAAGATGTACTTCACTCCATCCGATCTCCTTACTATTTATACCACCTACATCCAACCGAAAATGGAATACAACTCTCATGTTTGGGCCGGTGCCTCAAAGTCTATTTTGGGGTTACTCGACCGTGTGCAGGAGAGGGCGAAGAAGCTCATCAGTGACAGTAGGGTATCCAACTCTATTGTTTCACTGGAGCATCGACGCAGTGTGGGGTGCGTTACTCTGTTCTATCGTTACTACAATGGATTTTGCTCTGACGAGATTAGGGATCTTGTTCCCGAAACTCGCACATTTTTAAGTAGCACGCGTTCATCGTCTAGAGCTTATCTATTTGTGGTTGATTGCCCGTGGAATCTTACTACGCATTACAGAGAGAATTCGTTTTTCAGCCGCACGCTTCGTCTGTGGAACAAGTTGCCTGCAGAAGTGTTTCCTGTTTGTTATAACGTTGGAAAGTTCAAGTCAAATGTCCACAAACACTACTCCCTCTTTCCACCTCCTCACAACCTATTTTCCTAGTTCTGGTACAATGCACTGCATATGTAGAGGTCATCCCCTGAGTACTGGTCCAATATAAAAAAAAAAATCTGTCTGTTAAAGTCGGCGTACACGTAGTAAAGTTAGAGTTATAACTTTTCATAGTAAAAAAATAAAAACGGTCTAAAACAACTACAAATTGTCAATTTAAATTATAACATAATTTCCAAATTAAATGTTTTAACAAGCCAGTTGTAATTTTAATCAAACTTCAACATGAGCGGTCCACATTTAACTTTAACTTGAACTTAGCGTTAAAGTTAGTGTTTTCATGTCAGCTGGAGACCGCACTTTAAGAAAACTCAACATAAGAAGCACTTGAACTAAAACCCGATGAACAAATGTACAAAAACCAAAAAAAAAAATCTAATATAAAAAATTTTTTTTATACCAATAAAAATTATAAATAGCCTGTTTTCTATGTTTCCCAGCTATCTATATGTCGACATTTCATAGGAACTACCCTAATCATCAGTAGACTTTGGAAATTTTTGAAAGATATTCTCAAACTTTCAACTTTATTTATAATTTTTATTGGTATAAATTGTAGAAGCTAAAAATAGCGAATAAAAAACTTAATTGTTTGAATTTTTTTTTATGTTCCAGGATTTCATTTGTTACAAAAATTTTTCCTATGTCGGAATAATTTTAGTTCATATTTAATGGATTACTTCCACTGTGCGTTGCTTATGTAATGCCCAAATCGAGGCTGTTTATATATATTTCCTTTGAAGAATTGTTAAATTGCGTTTCACATGTTACTTCATTTTTTTTGCACTGTGATGTCTGTCGTTGCTCTCATTAAAACCAAATTTGAAAAGAAAGTTAAAAAATCAAACTCCTTTGAATCTGTTTTAAAAATTTGCCTGCTGGCAGCCGCAGCAAGCAACCCACACATGTGTTTTTCTACGGCTGGTTTTATTACACCCAACAGCGCAGCCGCCAGCCGGCTGATTTTCAACTTTTCTTAGCAAGTTTGTTGCTTAAGTCTTTTGTTTTCGTTATATGTCTTAATATGCTTGACGTTTCGTTTTTTATTTATTTTTTTTTTTTTTTGCAGAGGTTGGTTGGAATGTATTGGCTCTTCTGTTTTTATTGAATGCCGTTTAAACAATTCACACTTATGCCATCTTTGGCTGTTTGTCAGCAAGAAAGAATTAAAAAAAAAAATCAAAATAAAAACAAATATTTATATAAATTTGTTATTTTAAGAAAAGTTTTTTTTTATAAAAGAAATATTGGTAATTCTTTTTTATTAATTTAAGCTTAACTCATTATTTATTCCAGGCACTCATAAAGTTCATTGTAGTGAAGACTTAATGCGCGTTGAAATTGGCCTACCTGAACGAATAGCCACAACAGAAACCACCACGAGCAGCAGCAGCAGCAGCAGCAGCAGCAGTAGTAGTGATAGCAGCACAAGCACAAGCAGTGGCAGCAGTTTACTTTCCTCGAATAATGAGAAACCACAAATCTATTTGGAAGGTCTTAAGGGCTATCCAGATGAAAGGTGTCATCCAGAAATCAACGGCTCTTTGGCCATTTTTCGCTTATCGTTAAGCGACTTTTATGAGTGCGGTGTAACACGTATGGTTAATCAGTTAACGGTACGTAAATTATAAAGACAAACCTCAATACACACACATACACTCACACACAGAAACCAAATCATGCAAAAGGAGTCTATAACACACCTCTTTTGGCCTTAAACTATTGGTTACTGTTTTTAGCTGGCCACACGCATTTTGTTTCTCAAAAAAAAAAAAAAAAAGTCAAATTAGTTTTACAATATACATATATTTTAAGTTGTATTTTGCCTCATTTTCTTTTCAATTGTTGCATTTGAACGTTTTTAGGGTAAAAAAGTTTATTACCACAAAATCATTATTGAGTCCACAAATGGCAAAGAGATTGTTAGTGTTAAATGCATTACCAGTGGTCCGGTTTTTAATTTAATGATGAATGAAACCAGCCAAGAGCAACCACGTTTTATATATCAAAAACAACAACAACTACATAGTCCACAGCAGCCGCCACAACTGAAACAGCAACATAATTTGCTACAGCAATTGCAGCATCATGGTATTGTTAGACGCGATGTTTTACCTGCTGGATTTCAAGAACCAGAGTAAGTTTTTTTTTATAAGTATTTTTTTTTTCTTCTGCTGAAATAATTTTGGTTGCATTTTGAACACAAACCAAACTTGATTTCATCATATTTTTTGTGTCTACTTCTTTTTGGTTTTTAATCGAAACGATACTTTGTAAAGATGAACGAAAAATAAAACATGACATCATGGTTTTTGGCACTGATGAGCTTTTTTTTTTTTGTGTCATTTTGCAAATAGAATAGAATAATCTAAAATGGCAAAAATATTCCGTTATTATAACGTTGCTTTAAATGGAGTTGAAATTTTAATATAATATACTTATATAAAAAAAAATGTCCAAAAGAAAGAAGGAAATTCAAGTATTAAATCTATTAAAATCAAAAGCATCACAAACCACAAAGCAAAACGTTTCCCCTTCAAGGAAAATTTAATACTTGAGAGTGATTATAACATGTTTTATTAAGCTTGTACCTAATATGAAAATAGAAAAAAAATTTCCCATTAAGGGAAATTTTCAACTAAGGTGCAATAGCAAAATTTAAAATAAATTGTTCAAGTAGTAATTGGTTCATTATAGAAAAACTACAAAGTCCTCATAAAAAAATATACTAAACAAAAATTTCCCTTGGAGGGAAATTTCCATGTCCTTTGTTATATTAAATTTTAAGCTAAAATATTAAGTAACTTATTTTAATTAGTCAAGTTTTTGTTTTGTCATGACAAAAATTTCACCATACAAAAATTTCCCGTCGAGGGAAATTTACAACTAAGCTTCAATTTCAAAACTTAGAATTAATTTTTCAAGTAACTTTATATAATAAGCTAATCTTATATTTAATCACACAAAAATTACTGTAAACAAAAATTTCCCAGTAAGGGAAATTTACAACTAAGCTTCAATTTTAAAACTTAGAATGAATTTTTCAAGTAAATTCATATAATAAGCTAATCGTAAATTTAATCATACAGAAATTACTCTAAACAAAAATTTCCCATCGAGGGAAATTTGCACCAAAACACATATACAAACTTTTGAACTAACATTATTTACTAAATTTTTAGTTTTGTCCTGGAAAAATAGCACTATATGAAAATTTCCCACCGAGGGAAATTTTGAATATAAAGTAAACAAAAAATGTTTAGGTAATATATTAAGTAATTAAATATAATGGCTTAATTTTAATGTTTATTCGTTGAAATATTGCACTTTAAAAAAATATTCCTTTGAGGAAAATTTTAAGCCAAAGAAAAACTTCAATACTTTAGATAGGTATATTAAATAACTAACCATGGATAGTTTTGCATTTTAATGTATAAAAAAAAATTTCTCATTGAGGGAAATTATCAACATGCAAACAAATTTGAAATTTTATGTAAATATATTATGTAAGCTAATGTAGTTAACTAATTTTGTATTTTTTCATAGAAAAATTGTGCCGTATAAAAATTTCCCATCGAGGGAAATGTAGAAACAATTGCAGTGTTTTCAGTTCAGAGTTTAAGTTGTTTTAGGCAATTAATTGTTTTTTTTTATCATGAAAAAAATAAATTTAACAAAAATTTCCTTGCTAGAGAAATTTTCAGCAATTGACTGGGCACAATTTTTTAATAAAAATTTCCCATCGAAGGAACAAATCCAATATTTTAAACATCTATATTAAGCAGCTTGATGTTATTATATAATCTTAATTTTATCAAAAAAAAAAAAGCTTGGTGAAAATTTTCCCTCTAGAGAAATTTCCAGGAAAACAAGTACAAAATTTTAAGCTTAAGAAAGTTAAATTTTAAGTTTAAGAAAGTTAAAATAGTTAATTATTATTATTTTTTTATCATGGAAAATGGCACTTTAAAAAATTCCCAGCGAGGAAAATTTTTAAATGAAAAATAATAATAATAATATATTAAATCAATATTTTAACCAGCTCGATATTATTAGTTGGTTTTATATTCCATCATGAAAAAAGTATGGTAAAAAAAATTTGCTCCCGAGAGAAATTTCTAACTAATGAACAGCTGCAAAATTTAAAGCCACCCTTTTAAGTAAGTGAATATAATTAATTAATTTTTTTTTTAGCATGAAGATATATCATTTTGTGAAAATTTCCCATGGAGGGAAATTTCGAGCTAAAGAACTACTGCACTATTTAAGTAACAGTTTTAAGTAGCTTGATAAAATTAGCTAGTCTTGCATGAAAAACTACGCCAAGGAATAATTTCCCCTTAAGGGAAATTTTAAGAAAATGGGTATAACATTTTTTCAAACCAATTTCTTAATTAACTTAAAGTAATTAGCTAATTTTGTGTTATGTCATAAATAAATAGCACTAATTTAAAATTTCCCTCGGAGGGAAATTCGAAACTAATTAATAAATATTACAGAAATTTATAAATTTTAAGTTAGCAAATAAAATAACGTCAGTGTTGCTTTATATTTAAAAAAAATTGTCAAGATTGTCAAACAAGCTTTTAAAAGATATTTTTTATATATAAAGGGCAGTTTTTTTTAAATTTTTTTGTTATTTCATATTTTCTTATTCACTACTGGGTTACAACATTTATCTGCCATGTGTTTCGTTCACAAGCATAGAAAAAATAATAAAATAAAAAACATAATTTAAGCCTTTTATAATTACATGGATGCCACACTGATCGATAATTGCCGGCAAATGATCATAATACGTGTACAATTTAATTTTAAATTACAACGTTCGGATACATTTATAAGATCATTTCCTTTTAGTACTGCAATCATACGAGTAATAAAAAAACGTGTACAAGTTTAAGCAATTGTAGCAGTAGGCAGATATGATAATTATGGGGCTATAAACTGTATGTACGAGTATTTGTTTTTCTCATGCTAAAAACTACACAAAAAAGGGTTAAAACTTGTAAAACGCAAACACTAGGGAGGATCATATAATACAGACAATAAATTGCATAGAATTTTTAATTGATGTTTATGAATAAAACTTATATCTTGAATAAAACATAAGATATAATTTGTATTGTCTTATTGGAAGAATCAAACGGAAGATATATAAATTAAATTGTTATTTTTAAATTAAAACTTGTAACTGTTACCGTTGCTGATTTTAAACTTTATTTAACTTTAAAATTACTTGTCTTTGCAGAGACATAGAAATAACCACTTCACTGACCGAACGTGCGCCCGAACCCCGTTTAGCTATCGGAGTAAGTCAGAACGGCAAACGTGTTACCGGGGATTTGACCGTTACACCGGGTACTCCCCTGACCATGGAAATAACTTTAGATCGTGAATCGGCACCAGTTTATGGTCTGGGTGTTAATTATTTGGAAGTCACTGATACCAGACTGTTATCGGAAACTATTATTTTTAAAGGGTAATAATTTAATTTTATATTAGCATATACATGATCTCATAAAATTGTTGATCTTCTTATTTTTCAGTTGCACGGTAGATCCCTATCTATTCGAAAATTTCAACACCATTGATGGTGATACACTGAGTGCTAAATTTAAGGCTTTTAAATTTCCCGATTCTTCGTATGTTCAATTTCGGGCCACCGTCAATGTTTGTCTGGACAAGTGTCTAGGCACTCAGTGCTCGAATGGCCAAGTTGGTTATGGGCGCAGAAGACGTGATACATCCGAGGCCATGATGACTCCGCTCATGGATACAAATAAAGTTTATGAAATTTCATTGGCCATGTTTATTAAGATCAATGATTTGGAGGGTGTCAATAGAAGTAAGTAAAACTGTTAGCTTGATTATGAATAGTGATATACCTTTAGCATTTTTGTATACATATCCACACGTTATCCAACTGTCTAGCTAATGCTGAGATTACACATGCAAGTAATAGCATGCAAATTTTGTGTACGTTTTGTATGTTTTTTTTTCTTGTGCGTTTTGTCGTATAATAATTCGTCATGTTGCCATCTTATATACACAATTGAAACATTTTCATTCATTCTGAAATATATCTGGCATATAGAAAGATGAAAGAAAAAAATGCATTAATTCTCTTAACCTCTCTGAAAGAGAATGAAAGATTCACACAAATGAAAGATTTTGTCCAACACTACTAAATTTATGTGCCTTCAAATTTCCTCAACATTATCAGGCTGCTTTATCGATAGGAGAAAAATGCTGCCAGTATGGTAGAACTTCATATAAATTTACACAGTTACTAATTTGAACTCTATTATCCCATTGCGCGAAGCCGATGATCTGTTTGTTATAAATAAAGCTAAAATCATAGCGCGCAAACAAATAATGTATGTATATGATTTAAACAACACAAAATTGTAAATGAACAACCAATGAGTTTATTGTTGTTGTTGCGTTCTTATTGTTCGTAAGTATGTGTGTGTATTTGCATAATTGAGCATGGAATGATCATTAGCATTAGAAATTTAATAACTATTTTACTAGGCAATAAAGAAGTATAAATAGCAAGCAGATGTTCCGTAGAGACAGAATTTAATTTAAATATGATGAGATACAGTCATAAGTCAGAAATGTAAGCAAGCCCAATATGTTAATACAGTGTGATTTAAGTATAAATACGGCAGTCGTAAAGCAGCTCTGGCATAGGGTCTCGTCATCGTAATTATTTCTTAAGTGCGGTCAGGCTTGTTGATGTTTCTTGGCCTTCGAGAGTTTTGTGTCACACTGATTAACTGTTTACCCCAACTAACTACATTAGTTTACAGTTTTTTCGCGGTATTTCTTTGTTAGCCACGCGGCAACTTCTTATGTGAAGGCATGAGATGTCATAGTTAGTCACAGCGCCGCTACAAAATACTGTTAATACCATTGTGGTCATAAGGTCTTCGTTACCCCGCCCATGCAAATGTCAAATTTTTACTCGATTGTAAAATTTGCTGCCATTGGAGTTGCCATTGCGATCATATCACTTCAGTTTTTACACATACGAGCATCGACATACCTTTACAAAAACAACATTAAAATTTAAACAATTCGAAATTGACGTTTTGATGGATTCCGATGCACCCTATCAGTAAACTTGGTTCTTATGAGAATATTTTTAAATTTTTCGGTTAATGTTGCATATTAAGAAAGTTTTTAATCAATAAAATTATTACCATGTCTAAGTCAACTACCAAATAGTAAAAAAAAATTCAAATATACCATATCGCTCCTTTATTGCAACATAGTCATATCTCAAAAAATTAGCTTTTCGAGTTAACGATGCAAAATTGTTAACAGTACTACTTTTTATATTGTGCTAAAATTTTATTTCAATTACCTTTAAACTGTTTCCTTTAAGAGATATTTTCTAAACATTTTTTCTAAGAATTGTATGGAAACTATAAATTTGAAATGTGTTTTTCTCGAAGCAAGCTTTTTTACGTTATGACTATGTTGCAATAAAGGTGCGATGTGTAATGGGCTGCACTATTTAAAATTTTTTATATTTTGCCAAATTTCAATAAAGGATGACTCCTAATGTCAACATATAGATAGCTAGGAAATATAACAAACAAGGTGTAGATAATTTTTGATTGGTATAAATATTAGTAGCTAATTAAGCAAATCAAACTAAAGTAAATAAACTCAAATATTCCAATTGTTATATATTAATAATATAATCAAATTATGTCTCTATTCCAGATGAAGTCTTACGTCTTGAAGAAAAACTGCGTGAATTGAAATTGGCTAATCAGCGTTTGGCCCGCAACAGCCGTGGACACTTTGAAGAGCCTCTGGTTAAAACTCTGGAACAACTGCCTCTATCGGTGCCAGCATTTGTAGTCGATGAAAAAGAGCTAGAAGATGCCATTAATGGCGCCAATGCAAAAACTTCCACAGCAGCCGTGATATTGTCTCTAATGTTAACAATTTTATGTAGATTTTTGTAAATATAAACAAATAATTTTAAAACATATCAAAATTATTGCAAACTTGTAAAGTAACCAATTTTCCATTCTCGAAGTAAGTCTTAATTTAATAAAAATATTTTGATACTTGCAAAAATAAAATATTTTTATTAAATTGACACCCATAAAATGTGTTTTGCATAAAAAATATAAAAAAATTGTAAAGTACTTATTAATATATTTTCTAAATTCAAAAAAATAGTAATAATAATCGCATTTCTTAACTTAACAAGAAAAAAACGTTTATGCAACCTAAGATCAAATTATATTAAACTGCCATTTTAAATTACTTCTTTGATTTAAGTTACTTTTTTCGTTTTTATTGCAAGTTGTGGCAGCTTATTTTTAATTTTAGCTCGTATTTTTTTCTTAATTCTCAAAATAGTTTTTAAAATAATTTGTAAAATGCTGAGTATAAAACAATTCAACTAATCTCGTTTATAATAAAAACTGAAAACAAAATTAATTAAGCATTACTAGTCTACTAAGCTTAAATGTTAAGTAAGTTTTTAAAAATTATATTAACTAATTATAACGAATAAACTTAATATGAAATATTAATAATATTAAATAATAAATCTAATACCTAACGACAGCGGTATGTGTTTTTAACTTAATATATAATCTACATGAATATTTTTTGCTGGTAACGGTTTTAACGGTTTTTTTATAATTATTTGGCACAGTCTTATTGACTGTTTACCTGCGATTACAGGAAATTATTTGATGTGCTGCCACATGAAAAATCTTTAACTATTTCCAAAATCTGGTATTTGTTTCGTAAAACAGATAAAAGCTGTTACACTAAAAATATATTTAAAAACAAACCCTATGGACAAGCTAATATGTTGTAGATTTAATAATCGAAAAACTGGTTTATATAGCAATCGCCAATTAATGCTTCCAAATGCTACATAACTTGAATTACTACATAGTTGGTTAATTACTTTTCCATTTGAAAAAACAATGCTGAAAGCCGATCTGATTTTTAAATACTTCATTTGTAACATATTTGATACTCCGATGGGTCTTATTTAGCTGGAAACGAAACTAATACAGATTGTATACACATATGAAATATGTCATTATGTCTGAAAATTTAACTGTATGTTGACAAAATTACCTTTCGATTTCTGTTCAATAAGTCCTCTAAAAGTATCTTATATAAGTTCAGCTAAATATGTAGGAATTATGTCGTTAAACGCTTTGTATACCCAATAACTCTTAACGCTGTGTTAACACAAGCAAATAAATTGTTACAAGTTGCGTGTACGTTAGATTGAAAAAGGTAGTAAGAATACAAGCAATTTGCTTGATACAACGAAATGCAAATGCATTTTCAAAATATCGTCGAAGGTAAATGTTATAAGATTTTTTTATTTTTTTATGACTTTATAACGTCTGAGATGCAATGTTTTAGCACAGGAAAATTGATAGAGAAGCAAAGTCTATATATAACTTTTTCATTATACAATTACTTAGTTAATAATAATAAAAATTATGATCTAATTCAAAAAAATATATATATATATTACATTTATGAAACTCCTATAACACAAATTTTGAACGTTTAATATACAGAGCATTTTTGCAGCTTCAGAAAATTATTTAGTACATAGTAAAAAGGTTTAACAATATAAATTAGTTTCAATATTTCGCCAACAAATTTTATTTATTTATTTATATCATGAGATTTTAAGCTCGATTGGCCCGTTAAATCCAGATAATGGCTTAAAATAAACATAATTCGGTGAAAATTTTTTATATTGGTAAATACATTAAAAACTATTTATAATATGAAGTTTAAAGCTAAGAAATATTAATATATGGAAAATGATTCTGTTCGTCTACTGGCAGTTAGCATTTGAAATTTTCTATATGCTGTTTTTACAAAATATGTAAATTTTATGTACATAATGTACGTGAAACCAGTTCAATTTAAATCAGAAGAAATAATACAGCGAATAATTTTGAGGCAATTTAAAAACGAAAAATAAGAAGATGACACTTCAGCCAGGAAAATTGTTTAAAGCTGCTATATTGCATGTTAGAATTGGGATACTGATAGTCCACTTTGGCACTTTACTGTATGGAAATTTAATCATCTTTACTTAGGTGGACAGGCCGTTGGATTCTCCAATGTCGGTTAGGTTCTCACTTGGGAAACGCTTTCTATCATCTTTACTTTGTCCGATAAGAAATACATAACAAACAAATTATTACTTTTATTCGAGGTATATTGTGGACTGCAAATGTATGCTGAGTAGAGTTAAAAGTTAAATCTATAAAAATATATAAAATATATATATATATAAAAGTGGTGTAAAAAATGTATAATAATTCATAAAATGAGAACGACTGGACCGAGAAGGTTTTTAGTATATGAAAACGTCAATTATTTGTGCCAATTTTTAAAATTTTATCTTGTAAGATATATTAATATATTAAAATCAGGGCTAAGGATGTTTTTAGTATAAAATATTGAATTAAATAAAGGGCAAAGCAAATAGGATCAAGAATTAAAATTTTTAGTATAAATTGTGCTTTCAAAGAAACGATTACAAAATCATCCCTAGTCTTAATAGAAAAGATAAAGACATCTGGCAGCTCGTTTTATTAGTAAGAACCGCCTTATCATGTTTACGATTTCTGCAACAACACACAGCACCAAACAATTATCGATAACACACAGCTGATAAACATATACACAAAATACAATAAAAACATTTTTTATACGTTTTTGACATTTTCAGTGGAATATTTTTGTGGAACAGGAAAAGAATTAAATTATAAGCAAGTTCTGCTGTTAAGAACTGGAATATTTGGCAATTTTTAAAACAAATAATTTTCTAAAATCGGTAAATATTGTTTAAACAAATGAGATACGTTCATGAGTGTAAAAAACAATTTTCATTAATAGAGTTTCTTTAACATAAAATGCAAATAATTAAAAATTTTGAAAATGTAAAACTGCTAATTAAACAACAAGGGCATCATGTTAAAGCAACACAAATGATAAGAATTTTTAACCAAATGCAGTGAAATTATTTGGAGGGGCTGGGTTGCAGACTTCTTTTTTAAGGTAACAGCAGCATCGCTAAAAGCACCAACAACAATAAAAAAGTAACAGTAATGTATTAATTAAAGTGTTTACGTGTTCTGCTGAATATTTTTTTAAATCACTGGAGCCGTACGTTGTTGGAGGTAATGAAATAGAACATTTTAATCGCCAACCTGGAAACCATTAGATAAATAAAACTAACACGCATATGGTATTGAATGTGCTTATCTAAAACATAAACAAACAAATATATCTATTTTAAGCGACACATGTGTACACAGATTGAATGAATGAAACCTTGTGAAAATAACTATTATTAAATATATACGTCAGCCAAAACTAAACCAAGATAACTTGTCGCTAGTTGACTGCTCACCATTTGACATTTAATAACACGTAATTGGTATTTGGAACTATGCCGCAAAGGCTTCTACTAAATGCCGTGTTAAAATATGTTCTTGGAATTGAACAAATTGACTTTATTATGCTGTGATAAGACTGGAAATATTTTATAAAAATATATGAAAATATTGCAGTTCTATTGTTTTTGTGCCATTTGCAATAAACATCTGCTAACAAAACTAGAGAGATTATCAATATATTAACCCTTTTTCTCCCACCTTAAGAAACTTTGAATAACTAGAACTAAACTGAACTCTCATTGCCAAAAATGCGTTCCAAAAAAATTGTAATCATTACTGGTTTCTTAATAACGTGGATATTTATTGTTTTCTACTTTGTACCTCGTACAAACACAAGATTTCCTCCACAGTCCAGTAGACTGCTAAAACTCGAACAAGATGTTCGCCAGGAAAACCGTAAAAGTGATAAATTAATGGTAAATTTGCTGGGTATTTTGAAAACAAAATATGATGAAATTCAACCAGTGACAGAAAAAGACATTTCCATTGTGGTGCTGCCCAATAATCAACCCATACAAGAGCCTCCTTCATCAAATGAAAAGCAAGAAAACATACTAGAATTACCCAATGACACAGAAACAAATTTAGTTTTAAAAAATAACCAACAGGCAGCTACACAACCAGTCAAAATTCATCTAAGCAATGGTCAACCGATTATACCAGTTCTAGTTTTTGCCTGCAATCGCGTCTCCATCACTAAATGTTTAGATAATCTCATAAAATATCGTCCCAATATGGAACAATTTCCAATTATTGTTTCACAAGACTGTGGTGACGAGGCAACTAAAAATGTCATACTATCCTACAAAGAACAAGTATCGCTTATACAACAACCCGACCAATCGGATATATTTGTACCACCGAAAGAAAAGAAATTCAAAGGCTATTACAAAATAGCACGACATTATGGCTGGGCGTTGAATAACACATTTGGCAAAGGCTATGAATATGTTATAATTGTTGAAGATGATCTCAATGTGGCACCAGATTTTTATGAATACTTCGCCGGTACTCAATATTTGTTAAAACAGGATCCATCTTTGTGGTAAAAATGACAAGTATTAAGAAAAATGTATTGTTAATTGATTTATAATTAAAGGTGTGTTTCTGCTTGGAATGATAATGGCAAAGCTAATTTAATAGATGCCGCTCATCCAGAGCTATTGTATCGCACCGATTTCTTTCCCGGCTTGGGGTGGATGTTGACCAGAGATTTGTGGCATGAGTTGTCCGTTAAATGGCCAAAATCGTAAGTTTTAGTGATTACTTGTATACATTTTAAGAGTACGTATTTTCTATTTTGAATTTTAGTTTTTGGGATGATTGGATACGTCATCCGGAGCAAAGAAAAAATCGCGTTTGCATACGTCCGGAAATATCAAGAACACGTACGTTCGGCAAAGTTGGTGTATCAAAGTAAGTTATTTTTTTTAGTATTTTTTTATACATAATTAACAAATGAAAGAGGTCTATCGCCATTTTGCGCTTCCTTTAATTTTAAACGAAATAATTGCACAATTCAGCAGCGCAGTTTAATGGCTTATCGTTTAAAAACAAACGATATTTGTTTTAATACTTGTGAATAGACTAATTTGTTGTCTCCGTATATAATTGTGTTTAAAAAATTAAAACTGGTTTAACAATCCTCACCAAACAATGGATTTTTTGTGGGAAGAATTGAACGTTATTCGCTCTCATATGACTTGGTATTATCCCAAATGCAACCATTTTGTTATTGCTGAAATTTACTTTCTGCTGAAAATTGTGGTTCAGTTTTTAACAGATCCAGACTAAAATTACGCGCACATGACACTGTTGATAGTGGTAAACCTTCAGATTCTGAGTCAATTGAATATTATTCGGGCTTAGGTATAATCACGGCGTAAAATTTTTTAATTTGTAGTTTGGTAAACGCCAAGTTCTTGCTTTAATTACACGGACAAAACAATAGATTCCAGGTACAAAAATTTTGATACGCTGCCAAATATTTTGAACGCATGTTTACGGATACAAACCTATTTTTCATGTCAGAACCGGAACTCGGTCCAAAGAAATAGTTAAAAAGGCAGAACACAAGTAATCAAATTAATAATGAAGCTAAAATTATTGAAGATCTGGTCTCGTATCTCGACATGCTGTGAGCAAAAATTATGTATTCAATTGACCAGTTATTTCCAGGCTTGAACGAAAGTTTTTGAGGTTAGGTTGCTCATCATCATAAACATACGAGAGCGGTTTGATATTGAAGCTTTCTAGCGTTAGATGGCAGTACAAACACAAAAAACAATTTTTTAAATTGTCAAACGTCAGCTGTTAAAATTTCACCCAAATCCATCGATTAGCTTACGAGTATTTGTTGTAGTCGTTTGAAGTAAGCTACTTTTGTGTTTCTGGAAAAGTGAAAAAAAGGATCCAACTTGTAATGGAGATTCCTCGATTTGGTAGCCAAAGCTCCTTGATAGGAATGGTTTGGGGATGCTGTAGTCAATTAGGTCGGGTACCTGGTCCTTTCCAATCTCAAGTATATTGGCATGTCCCCACGATCTGTGGGTCTATGCTTCTATCGCGTTCAACCTGATCGCGGCTTTTAGTGCGATCTGCCTGGCTTTTAAGTCACATGGCATCCAGCTCATAAGTGCAAGAAGTGCTTTAGTTGGTGTTTTTCCTCATGGCCCCTGTGGTTAGTATTACCTTGGCACGACTGACTTTTTAAATGTGCAGTCTGTTGGTTGCGGAGTCCAGTGGTTTCCACCATACTGATACTCCATAGAAAGTTATAGGTTTTATAACCATTTCATAAAGCCGCACAACTCCTTTTGGTTGTATGCGCCATGATTTTTACATACTTTGATAGATGGCTGTTGTGGTCTTAGTTACTCTAGCCTGTATATTCTCTTTCCCTCATAGTATGCTGTCTAGAATGACTCCTAAGCATTTTACCTTATTTGATAGGAATAAGTGTAGCGCTGTGGATTGACTTTAAAAATTTAACTTATTTTCATTGTTTATTGCTTTTCATTTCTAGTGGTCTGTTTTTTGATAAATACTTACGTTACATTAAACTAAGTGAGGAATACGTACCCTTCACAAAAATGAATTTAAGCTATTTATTAAAGGTAATAGCCCTTTTTTTTACAACTTGTGCCTGCAACCATTATAAATTTAATTTCTTTTTACTTCGCCCACTTCAGGATAATTATGATAAAACGTTTTTAAAAGAAATCTACACGTATCCGATTGTTACGTATGATGAGCTAAGACGTGAACTGATAAAACGAGATGGACCCGTTAGAATACAGTATAATACCAGAGATCAGTACAAAAGAACAGCAAAAATGCTGGGCCTAATGGACGACTTAAAGGTAAGAAATTGTTGCTAGTAAATTTAAATTACTATAAGTTTTTTTTTTTTAATTAATAGAGTGGCGTGCCACGCACCGCGTATCATGGCATCGTGCCATTTTTCTATAACAAAAGGCGTGTCTATTTGGCGCCCAATGTTAATTGGAAGGGTTACGATTTAACGTGGAGCTAACAAAATTTTATCATTTTAAGTTTATCTTAGTCTTAGGTTAGTTTATCTTTTTCCTATTTGTTGCATAAGTAGGAATTAATTTTTTTTTATTTTAATATTTTTAAATGACCAACCAAATATTAAAACAATTCAATAGTTTTAAACTAATAATGCATTTTTATGTGTTTCAGTAGCTCTTTAGGTTTAAATTATTTATCTGTTTAAAACTAATTTTCATTTTCAATAACTACAACGGAAACTTATAATGCAAAGCAATAGTTTATTTAAACACATACATATTATGTATGTATTTCGATGTGATTTTTATTCCCCCATATTACAAGAAGCGTCATCGTCGTCTTTACATCAGAAAACTCTTTAATGTCTATTCAATTTAATTATCTATGTCTAAGATCTAAGCTATAGATAGAGACTGGCGGCGACAGCAGTCAATCGTTGTTGGTAACGAGTAAACAACTGCCAAATTTCTTGGGTCGCCTTTATGTACTATGATGACGCCTTTTTGAATAAGGGGGATTATATTTGGCTCCTATTACGGTTTACAACCCAAGTATTTTTCAGCTGACATTCTTCCATTAGGTATTATCGATTACAACTTAACCTGTCAAAGATATCAAAGTTGAATATTTAGTGTATTACAACTTGTTTGTGTTATTATAGTTTATAACTCTGTGTTAGTGTGTTTAACACAAACGTAGTAAAATTACAACTAATTGCCGGCAGTTGCCTAAAAAACAAAGTTGAGTTGAGTTGTAATTCTCAAAAACGAAATATGAGTTAAGTGGTTTTATTGTAAAGTTGTTTAAATTTCAACCCAACTGAGTTGAGTTGTAAACCATAATAGAGGTATTTATTATTATTTTTTTTTTTTTTTACTTTTTTTTTTATTATTATTACTTTATTTATTTATTTTTTTTCTCTATCTCTCTTTTGTAATTTCACAAAGAAAACGCTTGACCTAAAATATTTTAAATTGTTAATATACAAAAGTTTAATCATAATTTTAAGAAAGGATAACTAAAACTGAACTTGAAAGTCCGCTGCTCATGAAGTGCAACTAGCTAACTAAAAAAAAGATACTTTATTGAATTATTATGTGCTAAAATCCTTTTCATTTAACTGTCAAGGTTACTGAACTTTTCAAAAGTATTTCATTTATTCCATTTTAATATTATAAAAAAACATTTTCGAATCAAAAGAAATACATAGAAATAAAAAGTTTTTCAATAATGATGTATTAATTTAATTCGATTTTAATTTTCGAAAATGTATTAAATATGAATCCGATCTGATCTGATTACAAAAAAATTATAAAAAACATTTTCGAATCAAAAGAAATACATAGAAATAAAAAGTTTTTCAATAATGATGTATTAATTTAATTCGATTTTAATTTTCGAAAATGTATTAAATATGAATCCGATCTGATCTGATTACAAAACCAATTCAAACTCCCAATTTTGACAACTGCTGCATATTTGAGATGTCATTTGTTTTTTTAGTGTTTTAATGACTAAAATTTTATAGATTTCTTAATTTCGAAAATTCGAAATTTCGTATTCAAGCAATTCTCAAATCATCAAGGCACCAAACGAAATGTCAAAGTTTTGTTTTTTGTTTAAAGTCAAAATTCGTTTAAAATATGTGAACAATTAAGTTTTCCTAATTTCGAAAATACGAAATTTCTTATTCTATCTCAAATCATCAAGACACCAAACGAAATTTCAAAGTTTTGTTTTTTGTTTAAGATAAAAATTCATTTAAAATATTTGAAAAATTAAGATTTCCTTATTTCGAAAATTCGAAATTTTTTATTCAAGAAATTCTGTGTCAAACCATCAAGTAAAATTATGAGTTTGGTTTTTTTTAAGTTCAAAATTTATTTTTTTTATATTTTAACTTAAAATAAAATAAAAAAATGTATCCAGTTTGGCAATATTTGCAAAATTAATTTTTGTTTTGATAATTATATTATCCCAAGCATTTCCATCACTCAAATCTTAAATCATATTTGAAAATCTTACATGACAATTTTTTAAGCCTGCAAAGTTTAGATTTTCAGATAATTCTTTTTTTTATTATATACATATTTATTTAAAAAATAGACATATAGACATGAAAAAAGCAAAAATTTCATTAAAAACAAATCATTTATAAACAAAATAAAATTTTTAAGCACATTTTTCATTATCCAATCAATTTTGATCGAACTTGATACAATGCCGCATTTTTCAAATCCTCTCAAAATATTTAAAAATTTGATTAGATTTTTTCCATATTCCGAAAAGGATATTTTCATCATATTTCGAGCTTTCCGACTAACAAAGAAATGAAATGAAAAATAAAATTCTAACTCTTGTTCACGTATTGAAATAAGTAATTTTCGTTTAAAAATATTTATTCAAAACTATCAAGTGCGTGATAAAAATCAATACTTAAAACGATTCGGTTTAAAAGAGAAAATAGATGTGATGAACATATTTTATCCGTATTGAGAATTATTTAAATATTCGTAAATGATAACTTTTGTTAAATTTCCGAGTGATACATTCGATTATTATTTTGATTTCAAACGGCTTATTTATAATAGAGTGATTTTCAAAAGCTTGTTGCGGAAGAAAGTAAAACCACTGACGTGTAAAACAAAATCGAACATACATATCACACCCTAAATATAAAAGAGTCACAACTCAAAATACTAAAATTTCAAGAGAGACAAAAAACTGTTTATGTAAGTATGATTGTAAATATATAAAGAAAATTTTATTCCATAATAAAAAAAATTCAGTATTGAAGAAGGTTCAGCTATACTTTTTTTAAATTTTATATTATGTTTGCGAAAACATAAAAAACTGATATTTTTTGGAATAGTCAGTTTTGGAAAATTTTGAGTTGTGACCAGTTTGTATATAGGGTGCGATATGTTTGCTTGGTGCAGATATAGAAGGGGGAGGAATGCTCAGGAGCGATCCAGATATAGTTGAGGCGATTAAAAATATTAGATTACAAAAAAAAAAACGCGCGTGAAGTAAGATGTTTACTTGACACAGCCGACTGCTATTGGCTATTCATTAAAGATTTTGCTACAAGAGTGTCTTTACGCTGGGCGCCATTATTGTAACGATAACCTGCCAACGTAGGACTGTACGACGACTGGCGAATTAGGCATGACACTACTCAGTGGGCGTCTCATCCCTCGTTCACATCCGCAGAACCATACCAATAAATTTTTATACAACTACAAAAAAAAAAACTGAACCTACAAATCACAGAAGGAGAATGATGCTACTCTACAGCTGTCCTAAACGCTGATGCAAGATGATATGTAGGTTCATTTTTTTTTTTTTTTGCAGTTGTACAAAAATTGATTGCTATGGTCCTGGGGATGGGGATCCCTATTGAGTAGTCTCATACCGAAGTAGCCAGCCGTCATTCAATCCTACGTTAGCAGGATTGCTGAAACAAAACAACATTTTTCAAAACGATCGGTTTCCATCACATAATAATGTCTCAAAATAACAATTTTGAGATCTTTGGTTTTATTTCCATATAAAGTAGCGAACGAAGAAAAATTTGTAATATGCGAACTGGTTGTAAACACTAGAGAGCTGCTCAAGCACAAGAAAAGTGTCTTACAAGACATCGTAATATTTTCAATTACTATCCATCGTCTTATTTCACATTTCAAAACAAACACTTCAGGGCCGAAATGTTCTAAACACATAAACAATTACTGTCTTACAATCATTTAGAACAAACAGAACCAAAGACAAGTAGAACCAACTGAAGTAGAATAAAATTGCAGTAGAACTTCAAGCACTGAAATAATGTTCTACTTCAGTTTTTTTTTATAAAATTTGTAGTTGTTGTTCATGGTTTTTGTCCTTGTATTAGTGCTGTATACAAAGTATGCTCATGTGCCAATGTGTCAGTGCTAATGTTTTAGTGCACTCGCTATGTTTTGCCATGAGTCATCGCTTATTTGCTGCACTCTGATGTTTTGTTTTGCTTTTTACTATGAAACTGAATACAAGTACTATCAGGCACTGTCGTGAATGTGTTTCAAAACTATGAAGTGTTTATTCCGTTTCCAAATGCTCTACAGCTTGTTTGTTTTGTTTTAAAGATTGTTCTCAAATACAGTGCTTGGCACTACTGCATAGTAGTGGGATGTGTTCTTTAGAACATTCTATGCAGACTTTTGGTAAAGAGCTCGTAGCCAACATAAATTTGTAATATGCCAACCGTTCAGTGCTCGAATAAATGACAAATAATCAGAATTATTCATTCCATTAAAAATTTATAACTCGTATTTTATTGCAAACTTTAGAATCTTTAAAAATTATTTTTTAACAAAAATTGAGGCAGTTTCTATTTGTTTCGTATACAACTTTAAATCTCTAATTTTACACAATAATCGGAGATACAAAATCCGTGTTTTCTCCCGAACTATTTTTTATTTTTATTTTTTGTTATTATTTCCAATTGAGAACAGAATATCACTTTAAAAATTCCGTTCCTGTAATAATAATTAAATATAATCAAACCAAAAGAGAACAAAAAGTTCTTTCCAGGGAGCGTAATTCGTATGGTTTTGTTTTTAACTTTATTTGGTCACACGACTAAAATTAAAAAAATATATATTTTCACTTTATTAAAATTATATACAAAAAAAAATATATATATTTTAGTTTTTGTTTAAGCAGTAGTAATAATTAGAAGAGCAAACAAAAATTGTTATATTTTCTCCGAAAAATACAAAATGTTATTTTCATTTAAATGAATTAAAAAAAAAACGAAGAACAAAAGATTTTTGAAAAATGTTTTAAGATTAAAATTTTTAGCTTTTATTATTTCTTTTTAAGAAAAATTTAATTTATTTTTAAGTTGTATTTATTTTTAACTTTAATTTATTTTTTTTAAGCTGAAAAAATTTGATTTTAAAGCAACAACAAAATTGATTGAACGGCGGAAAAACACAAATGCTTCTAATTTATTAACTTGTATTTATTTTTAAGATAAGAACAAAAAAATAAACATTTGCTTTTTTATGCTTTATATCGACCCTTTTCTCTTCCTATTATTGGCCATGTCACAGAATTCACTTCCGTTCGGAAATGAAATTTAATTCGTTTTTTAATTCTTCAAAAAACGAAAATGTAAAACTTTTTCGGAATGAAATCGATTCTATAAGATAATACTAGTTTCATTCTTGCAATTAAAAATGATTTCATTCCGAAAAGTTTTTTAGTTTTTCGATTTTTGAAGAAGTCAAAAAAGAATTCAATTCCGTTTCCGAACGGAATTGAGCTCTGTGACATAGCTGTATATAATTCTTCGACCTTAAGATCTTTTGGAGTTTTTGTTTTTTTATAATTATTTATTTTCGTTTTTAATTTTGTCCTAATATTCTTTGCTCTTATATGTAAAATAATTTATTAATTTTATTTATTTTTCTATAAAAATAATTAACAGTTTTTAAATTTTTATTTAAAAAAAACTGATAATTTTTTTTTTAAACAATACAAGATCTTAAGCTGCAAAAATTGAAATCATTTTATTTTTTTAAGGCAGCAAAAAAATTTAAAATATAGAAAAACAAAAATCTTTCGAAAATGATTCTAAATTTAAATTTCTTTTTAAGAAAAATTCAGTGCCAATTTCACGCTAACGAAGCTGTTCGTTCATTCGCACCAATTTTTCGTGTAAAATTCAAGAATATTTTCTACACGAGTCACTTGGCTGCGTTTTTATAAACAACACATAAATATCCATGTGCTGTTCACAGAACACAAACGAGCGACTTGTCAAGAAAATTTGTATGAAAACAACTCAATTTTTTCAGTGCTTTCCATATAAATATTCTAGACAATTCGCTCGTCTGCGTTCTATGAACAACACTTTAATTCATAAGCTTTGAATTTCAATAAATTTAAATCTTTTAAATGTATATTTTTTCCAAGTTTTTTACTATCTATTTTTTTAAATAGCTTTTTTATAAAAACACACTAAAGTTCGTATTTTACTTACCTGATTTTTGCAAGTCGACAATTTCCATTTTCGAGCGATTTTCTTTAATAAAATAAACTTCCATTTCACTTCAAAACATTAAAAAAGTTCAAATTTTATTTACATCTTCGTGTTTCTTAGATCTTCTTAAGTAAAACTATAAAATAAATTCATACAGATTTGTATTTAAAATTTAACTTGTATGTATTGTAATGAATAACTTAAAAAACAAATGTTAAATAATCGTATTAATAATTGCTGTGTCTACTATTAAATTAGCGCTAAAACAAATTTATATATAAAACAAAAAATTAAAATACTATAATTAAAATATTTCATTAAAAAAAAAAAAAAAAAAATTTCAAATGAGTTGTAAATAAATAAAAATAAAACGTTCATAAACAACATTTCCATTAAAAAAACACAAGAAACAATAAATATATACAGTTAAGGAAAAAACTTTACATACACCCTACTATTTTGAACTTCTAGAGTACCAAGGCAGCTTTATACAGGTAGTAGCAGAATTACAATAAATAAACACCAACAAACATCAACATGCATTTATTTTGTTGGTAGAATTTACGAATAGTTGTCAAAATTTTGACAAAAATAATTTATTAAATTAAGTTAATGGATAACCTAATAAAATATCCTGCATCATTGTAAGGTAAGCAAGTAATTTGAATCCGTCACCGATTTATTATCAAATGCCTTCAAAAAGTTACGCGTCAAAATTCCTTTGCCTTGAAATCACTTTGATGAAATGTAATTTTTATCTGACATTGCGTATTATTAGGTGTGTTTCTTTGCTCCACTTTGGCATTCTACTCGAGAGTTTATAAAAGACTGCGATTTTGAGAATCCCAGTGGGACTTGAAATCACTTTGATGAAATGTAATTTTTATCTGACATTGCGTATTATTAGGTGTGTTTCTTTGCTCTACTTTGGCATCCCAACTTGCACGAAAAGCGTTCTTCTACTTGAGAGTTTATAAAAGACAGCGATTTTGAGAATCCCAGTGGGTGCTGATGAGTAGTGTAGCGACTATGAAACAGCTAGTTGTCCCCCAGCTATATGGTATTCAATTATTTTTTCTGTTCTTCTTTGGTCTTATTGTTTCACAGCAATTATTGTTATAATTAAAAATAATCCTTCTTCTTGACTGAAATTGGACTCGAACTCACAACTAGTTAGTTCGCTCATAGAGTTTGGAAATTGAAAGACAGACATTTTTCTCATTCTGCTTTGAACTTGCCGAAACCTTTTAGAGTTGCGAAATTAATAGACAGACAGAAATTTTTTGTTCCTCTTTTCTTTATTTTGTTGTTGTTGTTGTTTTTTAAGCACAGCTAGTGTGTTTATATGAAGTTGATGTTGATATGAGAATAATAATATGAAGCAACAACATGAAAAAATGCGAAGAGGGGCAACTTCAAACGAAAAATGACCAGTACAGTAGAGGTTTACCGCACACTCTTCCTCTTTAATACATCGCCTACAAACTTCGTCTGTCTGCCCATCAATTTCTCAACTGTAAAAGGGGACTTAGTTAATATCGCACATGTATAAACTAAAAAAGTTCACTTATTAATGATTTACATATCTCGTAAAATTAAATGCCAATTTTCATTGTGGCATTAAAACATTACATATGCAGGTTTTTGATCTAGAAATTTTGCCTGTCTGTGTTCTCTAAATTTGGAAAATTGTATCTCTTTTTTGAGAGAAATTTATGCTTGCTCTCATTTGCACCAAGCTTATCCAAGAAATGAACAAACGCACCTATTGTACAATGTAATATGAAAACTAATAGTGATCTGTTTGAGACATGGCCAGTTGCAGTTCCAGCTGAAGCGCCGGCTTTAAATTTAAGCATTAAACTTTCAAAAATTTTAAATCGAAATGGACTAACCATTCCATTTTGATTTTAATAAAACATAGTGACGAAATAGGCTTTATAAGCAAAGTGAAATTGAATTTGTTTTAAACAACTTCAAATCTTAAAGAAAGCTTATTTCGAAAAGCTCTTTTAATTACATATGCATGTGTATACAATTTCTTGCAGTTCGGCTTTCGTCTCGACTTACAATTACTTACTCCTCATCAATTTGTTCACAATCGATTTCACTGCACTCTGAATCCGATTCATTTGTTGACTTGACCGTACGTTGTGTTACCGCCAAACCATTAAAACCAAAGTCTGTTTTGGCAGCCGTTTTCTCACCATTTAACGATTTGTGTTCCAGGAAATTGGCATTTGTATCACCAAATACGCGCTCTAATTCCGCCAAACCGTTTGAGCTGGGCATTGTTTCACCTTCCGGCATTGCCAGATTATTTAAGACATTATATTTCATTTGCAAATAGGTGTCGGTGACGGCAGGTACACTTTGATACAGACTAGGTGCTGTTGCATAGTCCAAATATCTGGGAGTTGATGACATGCTGGTGCTAGTGGAAGAGGCACTGGAACGTGGTGTTAAATATGACGGTATAGCATAATTTAATGGCTGGCCTCTGGAGAGTAGAGCATTGCGTGCACTTTCTATGACACTAGGATTTGCTACAGACTGCATAATAGCCGAGCCTGGGTAAGCTCTGAGCTGTGTGGCTGCCAAAGGAGCGATTGTGGATGCAGGTGTGTTTGTTGGTGGTGGACTGTTAAGTATGATCGATTGTAAAGGTGCCGGTCCAGCTGGTGTTTGGCTGAAAAGCCACAGCCGATCGCCAACCACCATTGGACGGGCTAGTCCTCCTATTCCCAATTGGGCATAATAATGTGAAGCTAAAGTTTCGACGTCCGCCGTGTATTTACGTTTCCATTTAGTGCGTCGGTTCTGGAACCAGATTTTTATCTAAAATAAGAGAATAAATAAATTTTGATCAAGCATTTTCTTGTAGCATTTGGAGCATGAAGTCTACTTTTATTTAGAACTATTTTCAAATGTCCAATGAAGTACAATACATATGTAGTTATATTTTTTTATTATTAACTTTCGAATAAAATTTTATTGAATTGAATTTTTGCTTTATGTTAGGAACACAACTGCAACGAGCGACGAATTTTTAGGCGCGAATAGTCGTCGGCAATAATAAAACAAATTGGTGTATATAAAAATGCACACAATCGTGGCGTTGGTCGAAATACGTCATACTCAGCGAAAGTTGGAATAGATTAACTTCTAATTGTTTCGTCAGCGAACCACCAGGTTTCTTATATAAAAATGTGTAGTAAGAAATGTATGAAGATATTCTCAAAATATAAAGTACCTCAGATAGTTTGTTAAAAACTCCCTCTTTCGGCTGGGATTTATATAGGTTTACCTTTAAAATGGCCCCCTTAGTATTTATATTAATTTTTTATATTTTTTTCTTTGCACGGAGTGTAAACAATGTTGTCTACACAAAAGTTCGTTGATATTGTGCTTCACACGTTGCATTTATATAACGAATATTTGACGGCGAGTTCGTCGTTCGTCGCAGTTGTGTTCCTAGCATTACATTTTTGTTTTTATTTCCTTGATATGTTAGAATATGTATCCTTATGTAATAATTGCACTTCACATAAAAAAATCAAAAGAAAAATATGGTATGAAGTTTTTTTTTCCTAAAATAAAAATTTTTTGTTAATCAAAAAACTATAAATAGCTGGTTTTTTTATGTTTCCCAGCTGTCTATAAGCCAACATTCCCTAAGAGCAACCCTAATCATCGGAAGTCTTTGGAAATTGTTTTAAGATATTCTCTAACATTCAACTAGATATATTATTGAGAATTTAAAAAGAAAAATGTTTTTATAATACCAAACAATTAAGTTTTTTATTCGCTATTTTTAGCTTCTATCATTTATACCAATAAAAATTATAAATAGCTTGTTTTCTATGTTTCCCAGCTATCTATATGTCGACATTTCATAGGAACTACCCTAATCATCAGTAGACTTTGGAAATTTTTTAAAGATATTCTCAAACATTCAACTTTATATCCCAACAATATAAATAAATTGTTGAGAATTTAAAAGAAAAATGCTCTAATAATACCTGTCAAAACACAAAAAACAAGCCTTTTCATTTATACACCTCTCTAACATTTCTTTACACCTTTCAAACAAATGAACAACCGACCGTTGTTCATTTGTTTCTTTACTCCTTTGAAACCAATGAACAACCGTTGGCTGCTACGATTTGTTTTTTATTTCGATTTTTGGGGTATAAAGTTGAATGTTTGAGAATATCTTTTAAAAGAATATCTATGATTAGGGTAGCTCCTGTGAAATGTCGCCATATAGACAGCTGGAAAGCATAGAAAACAAGCTGTTTATAATGTTTTGATAGGTGTAAATATTAGAAGCTAATATAGGGAATAAAAGTGGGTTGTTTGATATTTTGTCAAGTGAAAATTTTTCGACAAATACCTTTAGCACCACTGACTACGATATACATATGTTTTGAACTCTGTTTAAAGAAACTTTTGTAAGAATTACTTCCGTCAACTAGTGGAACAACGAAGTATTTACAACACTTCTTTTAAGGCAAAAAAAATAAAGCATCCGATAGAGTGGACTTAAATAAAATGGTACTGAGTTTATCACACCTGACAGCAGTCGGCGAATTTTCACGAATTTAGTACGGATACAAACCATTTCAACTAAGATAAGGTTGGGAACAAGGCGAATTTATACAGGTGAATGCAAGCGGAAAGGCGAATTCAGTACTATGTATTTTGTTATTGTAAAATATAGCGTGAATGTCAAAATCTAAATTCGCCTAAGATTGTTCAGCAGCGAAAAAAATTTTATATAAACGTTAAATATAAACTTTTATAATTGTTTGTAATTAAAATCACAGATTATATTAGTTTTTCACTTTTAAATTCACACAAATTTCTTGACTTTGCACTAAATCATAGAAAAAAATCTGCAGATTAAAATGGCGCGAAAAAATTTGTAAAGAAAAGAAAAAAAATTTGACAGTCTCATTGGAAAAAACGCGGCAAGCAAAAAACAATCATCTGAACTTTCAAGTTCACCTAGTAATGAATTCGCCTTGGTTGGGAATATGTTTTATCATAAACATCGATAGCATGGTGCAATAATATGAGAGATAGTGTCGAAGTACGAACTGCACAGAATGTTCTAAAGAATACATCTCACTAATATGTATTAGTTCCAAGCACTGTATTTGAGAACAATCTTTAAAATAAAAGAAACTAGCTGTAGAACATTTAGAAACAGAATACACACTTCATAGTTTTGACACACATTCACGACAGTGCTTGCCAGTATGTACTTGAATTCTGTTTCATAGCAAAAAAGCAAAACAAAACACCAGAACGAAGCAAATAAACGATGCACAACAACAATAAATTTTATAAACAAAACTGAAGTAGAACATTACTTCAGTGCTTGATGATCTATTTCAATTATATTCTACTTCAGTTGGTTCTACTTATTCTAAACGAATGTAAGACAGTATTCGTTTATGTGTTTAGAACATTTCGGCACTGGAGTGTTTGTTTTGAAATGTGAAAGAAGAATATGGATAGTACTTGAAAATATTCCGATGTCTTGTAAAACATTTTTCTTGTGTTTAAGCAGTCCTCTAGTACCAACTGAACTTTTTTTGTGATAGGATATGTCTAAAGTAGTTTTTACTTTGCTGACATAAATATCAAGCATTTATTTATTTATAATTAAGTTGCCGCGAGAACTGTTCTCCAGCCCAGAGCTTTACGACTTAAATATCAAGTAAAACACACGTTTGTTTTGATGTTTTCCTTTCCAATTGTTTGACAGTTCATAACACAAAGCAGCAACAAAAATTCCTGTTGGTTTTTTTTATTATGTGTAGTGTCGCTTTTACCTAGTGTATTATAGTACCATGATCGATAAGTACATTTTGAACATTTTTTGTGTTTTGTTAATACTCTTAGTAATAATTATCTACCTGAGTTTCAGTTAAATGCAATTGTTTGGCCAGTGCTGTTCTCTTTGCTACAGAAAGATATTTTCCTCTCTCAAATTCCGTTTCCAAAGCTTTAATTTGTGAAGCTGAAAAAGCGGTACGTGGACGTTTCTTACGATCGTCATTTGAACCTAAAAAAAGATTAAGTTTTTATTAAATTTAGCAATATATCACATTTAAAGAATAATCGTAAGGAACATTCATCTATATAATTTTATTTGATAATGATAATCCTAATAACGCAATTGCATTAGGGAGGCTAATGTATTTTGTTGTCAGAATCTCTTTTGTTTGAAAAATCAACAAAGTCTATTTGTTTTCCCAGAATTTCGAGTAAGAGTACGAGTATGTAGCTTGTGAACATTGACAGCTGAACTTATAACACTACCTGGTAAAGCTGTCTTGGTAGTACCAAGTGAAGGGGACGTGATAAAATTCCTAATGTGTGAAAGTTATGGGAATTGAAATTTAGGTGCCTCGAAAATGATTTTTTTTTTATATTTCATTGTGGAACTTGTTTTCCTCATGCCAAAAGCTATCGAAAAATCGGAGGCACAATATACTCATAGACAAATTTTGGTCCTTCCCACTTTAATGTACATCTATACTTCCTACTTTAATGTACATGTGTATTGTAGTGTACCTCATACCGGTGGTTTTTTTTTAATTTCAATTATTTATTGCATCTTCTCTAAAACAATAAATATGCAAATCTTAAAACTAAAAATCAATTAATTAATATAGAAGAAAAAACATTTATTAATATTGAAAAACATTATCTACTTAGGTTCAGCCAATGCTAGACGAAAAGTTGTTTTTGCGTGTACTGTATTGGTAAATCACCTTTCAAATGCCTCATACAGGATGTCCGCCAGGGAAGGTATAGTACTTGCAGTAATTCTACTGTAATCCTGGCTGTATGCCATGTGGCACTTTATTGTTGATACCACATGTTAATCAAGCGCAAAGCATGCAGGCGTTAAAGCGTTTTCAATCATATCACGATATCGCTCGCCATTCACAGTTACCGTTACGCTGTTTTCATTTTCAAAGAAGAAAGGATATATCATTATATCCTGATCAATTTGCACACCAGACTGGAACCTTTGAGGGATGTAAAGTTGACTGATGAATAACTCGAGGGTTTTCCATTGCCCAGAAACGACTCTATTCTGTTTATTCACATATCCATTCAAATGTGCCCCGTCACTTATTTAGGATTTTTTCATGAAAATCGTTTATTGATTTCGATAAAATGTTTTAGCGGTTAAAACACGTTGGATTATCGCATATTTTTCCATAATAAATTTGCCGCGTGTTTACTTCACTACTGTCAAATATGTACCGTCAAGACTAATGTTTAGCAAAATAGCGGCAAAACAAAGTGGTATACCTTTCCGGCGGACCCCCTGTACATCGCAGTAGCTGAATTTTATGTTCTATACTTGCGAGCATAAGAAATTTAGATTTTGCCTGGCACTGATTTAAACAATTTAAACTTATTTCGTAATTCGTTTTTTATTCTTTCCTTTAAAATTTAAAACACATTAAATAATTTGCCTTAAACTAAACAAACACTCGTATGTTGAAAAAAAAAGTTCATTTTGAGGTTTTTACAAATTACCCTTAATGCGAAAAAGTATTTTAATTAAAGCGACATGATTGTTTAACCAGCAATTTGCCAAATTTAATTTGTTAAAACAAAAACAGAAATGCATGCCAATCTATTTGTTTTGGCAGCTTGAGATTTTTCTATGCAAGAATTTAATGGGAGGATTTAATTTAAATTTGTTTTAAAAACTAAAACATAAAAAATGTGGAAACGTGTTATTTGTTTTTCTCGCAACAATTAAAGAGAAATTTATGCAACCTTTTAATTATAGCGAACTATGGCGCTTTTCTTATTAAAAGTTTATTAAACGGATTTTATAGGAAAATTTGTTTGGCATAACTTTAACAAAAACGCTTTAAACAACGTAACGTAAGGACAACTTTCGAATTACATCCAGCTGCCATAAGAAGTTTGTTAGACGATGGTGTTTAATATAATGGGTGCTTTTATAAGAACTATCGGAAATTAAAAAAAAAAACACATAAAATTCAGAAAAATGCATGAAATATTTATTTGGGGCGATAGTTGGGTCGATATAATTTAATGTTTGAAGATTATTTCATGCAAATGTTGGCCGCGGCTGCGCCTCAAATGGTCCATCCGCTTAGTTCAATTTTGGCATACTCTTTCCAACATTTCGGCCGGTATCTCACGAATAATGTTGGCAATGTTGGCTTCCAGTGCGTCAATCGAAGCGGGCTTGTCGCTATAGACATTAGCCTTAGCATAGCCCCACAAAAAATAGTCTAGAGGCGTTAAATCGCACGATCTGGGCCAATTGACTGGTCCCAAGCGTGAAATAAACTGTTCATCGAACTCGCCTCTCAATTGGTCCATTGTTTCGCGTGCTGTGTGGCATGTGGCACCGTCTTGTTGAAACCACATGTCATGCAAGTCAAGCTCTTCCATTTTGGGCAAAAAAAAAAAGTTTGTTATCATCGCACGGTAGCCCTCACCATTCACAGTAACGTTGTGATTCGCATCATCTTTGAAGAAATATGGCCCAATGATGCTGCCAGCCCATAATCCGCACCAAACGGTTGTTTTTTGTGGATGCATTGGTAGCTCTTGCAATGCTTCTGGCTGCTCTTCACTCCAAATACGGCAGTTTTGCTTGTTCACGTATCCATTTAACCAGAAATAAGCCTCGTCGCTGAACACAATTCTTCGATAAAAAAGTGGATCTTCATCTAACTTTTCAAGAGCCCATTCACCAAAAATTTGACGTTGTGGTAGGTCGTTTGGCTTCAATTCTTGCACCAGCTGTATCTTATAAGGCTTCACACCCAAATCCTTCCGCAAAATTTTCCACGTAGTGAAGTAGCAGAGGCCCAATTGCTGCGAACGGCGCCGAATCGATAATTCACGGTCATCACCAACACTGGCCGATACGGCTGCGATATTTTCTTTAGTTCGCACTCTACGTAAGCGTGTTGATGGTTTAATGTCCAACAATGTAAATTTGGTGCGAAATTTTTTTACAATAGCCCGAATAGAAGCCTCAGTAGGTCGATTAAACTGACCATAAAATGGAAGAAGCGCGCGATGAACTTTCTTAACAGAGCACGCATTTTGGTAATAAAATTCAATAATTTGCAAGCGTTGTTCGTTTGTAAGACGATTCATGATTAAATTATAGACCAAACTGAAGATGTTTGACAGTGACACAAGATACACAACGTGCGTGAGCTGTCAAAACTAGTGTTGCCAAAAAGATAATAGCAAAAAAATCACTCGTTATAACTCTTCAAAGAATCTTCTGTTAATTCCCTAACAATAACAAAAACATCCACTCGTCTTACAATCTTGGAATGTTTAGTAGAAAATGATTAAAAATTTAATATTGTTTTAGTTATGTATATTTAATTTACTCTTTTAGATGAACAGAAACAAACACCGTATTATATATCTCGTTTATACGTAATACGAGGTCTGATAGAAAAATAGCCGTTATTTTAAATTTTTTCAAAAAGTAGGTATTTATTTATTTATCAATAACTATTTTGATCCGTTCAAAGTAAGCCCCCTTAGATATAATACACTTATGCCAGCGTTTTTTCCAATCCTCAAAACACTCATGAAACGTGCTCTTTGGTATCGCTAACAGCTCCTGTTTCGATTTTTCTTTTATCTCCTCAATCGTAGCAAAACGCTTTCCTTTCATCGATGTCTTCAGTTTTGGGAAGAGGAAAAAGTCAGCTGGGGACAAGTCCGGTGAATACGGTGGTTAAGGCATGATAACGGTTTTGTTTTTGGCCAAAAACCAACACACACAAGCATCGATGGGTGAGCTGGTGTTTTACCAAAATCATTGAAAAAATAGAATGAATTGTGATCTGCGGCTATCAAGAATAATTGACAGTTTTTATTACACTTAAGATGCGTAGAAAATCTACTAGTATGGCATCGTAAGCGCCTATGCGCCCTAAGCTTTGTGATGTGTAACTTGTTAAATTGGGGTCGTCGTATTGCTTCTGGGGAAGAGCGGGATTTTGGGGATTCCCGAAGCTGATTTTAGGAATTCCCCAAAAAATTTAAAACCACTTCCCTATCCGCTTTGGAAGCGGTTTTTCATATTCGGTGCGTGTTTTCTCCATGGAACGTGTATCTGAACTATTAACGGTCATTCGATTCAGTGCGAATATTTATTCCATATTGTTTTCAGGTAAGTCACGGATTTTGGAGATTAATGAAGACGATTTTAGGAACTCAAGAAAGAAACTCGGAACGCTATACGGATACTTATCTAGTTATGTGAATAATTCAAGAAGCTTAAACCATTTTTATTTATATGAGTATGTCTGTCCTAGCTTTCTGTACATCGACATATCATAGGAACTAGCCAAGATAGGTAGTGGCAAATTACAATGAATCTAACACCAAAAAACGTCCATGCAATTTGCTGGTAGAAATTACCTAAATTTATCAAAATTTTGTTTCTTTTGTTTGAAAAAGCAAACAAACTTCCAACTCTATCTACTCTGTCGCGGATGACAGCAGCATTTGCCATTTGTACTCTTTCAGTTATAGGCCCAGTCCATCTGAGATCTCTGCCAAGAGGCAAAATATAAATGACTTACTGAATAGTGACGTCTTATTAATCTCTGAATGGGGTCGTAAAAACAGGGTCGCCTTTAGTGCTATTAAGACCCAGTGTTGTTTATTAACACACAAACAAACGACCTCAAGTGCTGCTTCACATGTACTCATTGATGGTATAAATATTGACGAATTTGATGCTTTTGATATTCTTTGAATGAAAATACAGTGTCATGTTCATTCAAGTGCCTCGGGTTTTTGAAACGGCGTAAGATGTACTTCACTCCATCCGATCTCCTTACTATTTATACCACCTATATCAAACCGAAAATAGGAATACAACTCTCATGTTTGGGCTGGGGTCCCAAAAAACACAACCTAATTTTCCTAGTTCTGGTACAATGCACTGCATATGTAGGGGTTATCCCCTGAGTACCGGTCCAAGAATAAAATAAAGGAAGTCTACATATATGATTTTTCAGAATTACGTATCTTCTAAACAAAATTTTGGTAAAATTACGCAAAGGAACGAAAGAGAGCTGTGTTTTACTACGCTGATAAAGCTGCCTTGAAACTAACCAAATTATCAGTAGACTTTAAAACTTTGTAAGATATTTTGAAACATTTAACTATATATCAGAATATTTTAGATAAATTACTGAGAATTTAAAAAGAATATATCTTAGAGTAGCTCCTATGAAAGGGTGACATATAAACAGCTACAAACCATAAAAAACAAGCTGTTTGTAAATTTTTATTGGTATCAATACGGGAAGCTAATAAAGTAAATAAACTCAATTGCTTGAAAATGTTTCTTTGAGTCTAAGCGAATGCACTTATCCAAAATTCTATATTGAAAAAATAAAAATTCAAAGTAATACTCCATCCATTTTTAATAGCATTTCCAGCTTTTCAATTAATCCTTGCCATCTTCCTACCGTGATCATCCTCTGAAGTAATATCACTTTTGGCATCATCTAACGTATCCTCGTTTAGACTGGACTCAGGACTTGAAGCTCTAAGCTCGGCACTGCCCACACTATGCACTTTATCACAGTTGCTATTTACGTTTTCACTACAACAATCGTGTACTGTCATATTTATATTAAAGTTATTCTTGTGATGATTGAAATCACTTGTAACCGATCTCGGTTTAGAGAGAATATTTTCAATAGAAAAACTGTTACGATAACGATGAACTACCGAAGGTGTTTCCATTGTTCATGAATTGTTTCGTTGGCCGTTATTTAAATTTCCCGCTTTACAACCGTTTGTTTTTGAAAATCTTTGAAAACTAAATTTGATTATACATTACAAGAGTACAAGAAGTGTATCGAAAATCTTCATTAAGAATTTCCACCCATATACAAACATCCAATAATAAAAAGATTTATATTTAGAACAGAAAGAGAACGCAAGCACAAAATTAGTGTACGTGCTCTTTCTAACAGCAGCAGCGCTTTGAAATACAAATGATAGCTGCAACATGTGTGAAGTGAACAACACCCCAACAATAGACATGAGTGCTGATCGGTACGCACTAAAGCAAACAAATAGATAATCACAGCCACTTGAAGCATTATACACACATACATACATATGTATGTATGTGTTTTTGAGTGGGGAGGGCGTTGCTATATTCAAATTATGATCCTCTGGGTACGAGTACATATTGTGATGGCAGCAAAATATGTTCATTGTAAACGCATATAATTGAAAGTTGATGTCTCTATTAAGAATCATTTAAAGCCACATAAACATCATAATTTTTCAACTAATGGGCGACAAGCAGCTTCATTAAGCAAAAAATACCCACCAACAACAATAACAAAACAATAATATGATCGAAAATTGCACCTCGCATTTCCAAAAATACTAAAATGTTTGAAAATTTTTATGGTAAATGCTTAATTTGGCACTTTGTTCAAAACAATTTGTCAATTACATTCAAATCGTTCTCTCTCTCTCTCCCTCTTTCTTCTTTTGCCCGCGTCTTTAGCTTTCGAGGAATTTAATTGAAATAATTTCACCTTTAGACTGAATGCAATATAGGTAGCTACAGAGTGGCACAAAATTAATCACCCTATCGTAAGTTGTAATATCTTGTGTAAATGGCATTTTATGTCAAACATTTTTGACATAGGTATGTGAACCCGACAGCTGCAGAATATAAACAGATAAGCAATAGCGTGGAATAATTGTGTCGATTTGCTTAATCACTATAAACGACGAAGCGCCTTGTCAATAAACACAATCCTATCAAATGAGCTTAATAGGGCATTTACATCTACTCAAAATCTACTAGATTTTAGTGAAAATCTTCCGTTTTTTGACATCTAACAAGGTTTTATTTTTCTAAAATCCTTTTTTGCAAAGGTTTTGACTGCAATAACTATATCACAATGAATTCATCATGTAAAAGTATAGGGTTTTTATTGCAGCGTAGTATTTTAAAGTATTATTTTGAACAAAAGCACAGTTGTATAATAGAGTACTTACAAAAATCTACCAGATTTCGTCAGTCGCAATCTAGATTTCATTTTGTATGGGAAATCTCGTTAAAATCAACCAGATTTGATTCGAAATCTCGAAAGTAGTAGATTTGGCTTAGGTGTAAATGGCCTATAAGAATAATTTAGAGATACCGCAAGGCTCCAAGGGTGCGATAAAAAGATAAAAGAAAAATCGAAACAGGAGTTGTTGGCGACACCAAAAAGTGCGTTTCAGAAGTGTTTCGAGGATTGGAAAAAACGCTGGCATAAGTGTATTATATCTGAGGGGGACTACTTTGGAGGGAACAAGATGAATAAATAAATATTTTTTTAACTAATTGAAAAAAAGATTATTTTTTGATCAGACCTCGTACATACTTACAAACTTATTGCTTAAGTTTTTTATTATAACTTTTTCTATCTACAAAATAAGTTTTTATTTTATTTAGCAAAAAAGTGTTACGAAAACGAAATGGAATGATTAATTTTGCGCCACCTTGTACTTCGAAATATTTTTTGTTTTTGCTAAATTAGTTTTATTTTTCGCTCACCAACATTTTTATATTGAAATTAATTGAGAATATTTTGTTTAAATTTGTCACAATTAATTAGCATTTTTATTTAAATTTGTAATAATTAGTAAAATTTCTTTTCTTAATGCATAATTTAATATAATTGAGAAAATAAGCCATTTTTTGGCTTCGAGTATTTAAGATTTTATTTTTTCATTAAAAATATAACACAATTGAAAATTTTTTAAACTTTTTTTGCGTGTTAAAAATAATCCAGGGGTGTTACTCTCTATTGCGATGCGAAAGGAAAATCGAAGAATTGGTACCCTGCATTGCGTTTTCGTGTTTTCTTTTCGCATTTAATTTTCTCTTTCGCACATTTTATTTTATCATTCTTCGCTATTGTTTATTTTGTGATACCAGTGTTACTTCATTTTTAAACTATTTCGCGAAAAAGTTTGCGCAAACAGCATTGTATACCAAATTATATTCTTATCGCATCTACCTTTCGCATCGAACTTACTTTCGCATGCGATGCGAAAGAAAAATCGAAGAATTGGTACCCTGTATTGCGTTTTCGTATGTAATTGTTCCTTTCGCACATTTTATTTTATCATTCTTCGCTATTGTTTATTTTGTGATACCAGTGTTAATTCATTTTTAAACTATTTCGCGAAAAAGTTTACGCAAACAGCACAGAATACCAAATTATACTCTTATCGCATCTCAATAGAGAGTAACCCTCCAGTGCTGCTGCGATCCAAAAATTATTACATACATACACAGCATTGTGTATGCATTTGTGTTTTTGTATATACACAAAATAACAATAAATAAAACAACATAGATAAATAAAATAACAATGTCTGCAAATCAATTAATTATTGAAGAATAAATAACAAAAAAAATCTCTCCTTATACCATGTTCAGACGGTAATATGAAAAACTTGGTTCGCTCTCTGAACCACTATTGCGAAACTTGGTGTTCAGACGGTTGTTTTTTGCACCACACTGATGTTTACATATTTTGTGCAAACGTTTCGCTAATTCTTTTTTCAATTTTTATTTAAATCTTTATGTAAGTTTAAAATTTTTACATTTTCAATGTGTTTATTTTGATTTTACACACATTATTATCTTTTTTTTTTTTTTGTTTAGATTATTTTGCAGCTAGTTCAGATAAACTAGCGATAATTTATTATAAAATTTGGAGATGATAGTAGTTTTTGCTTGGTTCCAAGGTGCATTAATGTATACACGGTGGCAGCACTACGGCATGTGACAATTTTTTGCTACTGGCAATATAGGAAGCTATTTACGTCAAATGTATTGTTTACATTTTTGAAAGTGAATTTAGTGTTTTATTCTGAATTAAACATATACAAATTATTTTGTGGACATAAAAATAATTCAAATAAATATAATTTATAATTATGAAAAGGTAAATTCATAGTTTATAATTGTGAAAATAGTTACAAATACTTTTGATAAACATAGCTTACCAGATGTCTGTTTTTGTTGTATTGTTGTAATTTTGCTCTAGTGCTGCCACCGTGTATACGTTAATGCACCTTGCTTGGTTCGCAACAAGATTCAAAATGAACCAAGTAGGTTCGCTCTCAAAATTTTGTATGGCGAACCATGTTGGTTCAATAAAGATTGGGCCGCGAACCACGAATGAGAGAGCGAACCTCGAAAATAAGCCTTCGTGTGAACATGGTATTAGCTGTACCGATATCGGCTATATTCATTGAAGAATTATTCATTATCGACATTTTCATAGCAATCTCACTGTGAAACCTACTTTCTATGGACGAATCATATATAGATGAAAATCTCAATGAGGACTGAAGTTCCTTATACATACTTGCGTAAACTAGAATTACATAAAGTTTCATACGCACAATATCTTATGAAAATAAATAGTAAAAATTAATCGCCATTTGCTGCCTCAAAATGGTTTTTTTATTAATATGCATTAGTAATTATTTGGCAAATTACTCACTTACTCGTTATAGGTGAACTGGCGCTTAATCTTTCTAACGCAAACAAGCTCGGCTTGCAGAAGAACACTATCACGCCTCACATGGTAAGCGCAAGCAGATCAAATATGAAATCTTTAAAGGGTTCCTCATTTCTTACCAAAGAATTTGCAAAAAAAAAAATACCAGCAAGTCTTTGTTGCTTTCTTCGCTCTCAGCCAATGAAATATAGAAATTTTATTCACTTTTAATAAGCAATTAGAAAAATTAAGTTGTCATTTTGATGTGCGATAATAAGGCACTCGGCAAATTTGATCATTATATTAAATCATTTTGACACGAAAGTCAGGCACAGTGTGACAACGCCAACAGTATGATTAAAACATAAATATGAGCAATTCATAAAGTTAAATAAATAAGAGTACTCATACATACATTCATACATAAGTACGTGAGTGCAAAAATGCAAATGAATATATTTCAACACGCGTTAAAGCACTATTCAGTTGTGACAATTTATTAGGGCGGCGTGAAAGTAGCCAACACATTAATAAAATATGTTAAAAATGACAAATGGTTTCAAATGCGTCGTAGGGAAAGCAAATGCCTGTGGTAAGTGTAACGATGTAGGTTTAATAATATAAATACAACGGATGGCTTCAGTTTAAATCTTTATTGTATACACGTTTATTGGTTCTACCTCTAGTTTCTTATATCTCATACAGGAAGTGTGTGTGTAAACGGATGTCTAAACTTATAGCTAACATGCCAGATTATCAACCAAGTAACAGTTGTCATTTTGTACTACTTGCCTACCAGTGTTACATCCCTGCGCAGCACTGGTAGACACTAGGACTAATTGCATATCATGACAGTAAGGCCGCTATTAGTGAAAGAACGTGCCGGGAGTTCAACACTTCAAGAGCGATTATTTTGACATCAAAGACCAGCATGGCCGAGGAAGAGAGAATATATTTTCGAAGATGCAGAATTGAAGGCATCACTTGATCAAGACTCGTGTCAGGTGCAACAAAAATTGGCGGGATCATTGAGACTGATGCAATATGTCATTTCAAAGCTCATGAAAGTCATGGAAATAATTCAGAAACAAGGAAATTGGGTGTCGTACGAAGCAGAAGCCGAACGGCGTTTGCTAGTGAACAGCTGCTTGCAAGACAAAGACGGAAGAAATTTCCGCATCGCATAGTGACCGGGGACGAAAAATAGGTTCATTATGATCTCAAGCGCAGAAGACCATGGGGATATCACGACCATGCTTCCACGTCGACGACCAAAATGAATATTTACGGTTCCAAGGACATTTTTTTTATCTTGGACCAGTACTCAGGAGATAACCCCTACATATGGGCAAATCCAGAAAAAGGTCCTTCGGTGCCAAAAATATAAGAATATTGAAATTTTATTAATTAAATCAATTTAGCCATAATTTTTTCAAATGAGAGGAATAATCAGACAGCTGTGCTGCACAAATGCAATTTCTCATTTCTGACAATAATTTTTGGGAAGTTTTTTTTATATTATGAAAATTCTAGACATCCAAAAACTCACCCATTTTCACATGACGGTGATGAAATAAAAGCAGCAAGAACTGCATATTCACAAAAGAAAATACTACAATTTAAGTATATGACTAATAATTTTCTTCTTTTAAATAATTTCCAATATTCGTTGTTATAATTATAACAATTATTTTATTATAATTATAACAATTATTTTCCTGGCGAAGTTTTCCAACGAAAAACGAAATATTGAATAAATTTGTTTAAACTTTTTTATAAAAAAATCGACCTCGGTTATTGCAAATTATTTAAAACAAGAAAATTATTTAAAAAAAGGTCAATAAATTAGTATCAACACATATATTAGCAATATCTATTTTTTTAGAATAAATTTTTTAAGAACAAAATATAGTAATATTTTAATGTTCGAATTATTATGAGAAAATGTCACGTTCGACATGTCACGTATCGACCGAAAATATCGATAAAATATAATAGTCAAAAATACTGAAATTAATTGCAAGATGAAGTTACGTAAGGTTTCGCTGAAATGTTCCTTTCTAAGTACGGATGCGAAAACTGCTTCCGCTTTTGTCGCGTTCGACTCACTACTTATTTTTAAGTTTTTTGTTTTACTCGAGATTCCATTTGCTGTTAACTTTAATATAAATTACAGTGTTCGCTAGGAGCTACAATTGAGTGCCACTTGACGGATAACGAAGCTGGGTCAATCGCACAAGTACATTTAAAACAAAAGCAACATTCAATTCGTTAATTTTTAAATGCAATTGTGCGAACGAAAGAACAGCTTCGTCATCCGTTAACTGGCACTTAAGATTAAGTCGAACTTGAAAATACTTTTAATATTTTTGCTTTTTGGCTTTCAACACATACGAATGTCACGTTCAACACCAGGGGTTTACATATATACAGTGCACTGTACCACAACTAGGAAAATAGGTTGTGAGGAGGGGGAAGAGGGTGTAGTGTTTGTGTGCATTTGACTTGAACTTTCCACGTTATAACAGACGGGAAACACGTCTGCAGGCAACTTATTCCACAGATGAAGTGTGCGGCTTAAAAACAAATTCTCTCTGTAATGCGTTGTACGATTCTCTGGGCAATCGACCACAAATGGATGAGCTCTGGACGATGAACGCGTGTTACGTAGGAACAATCTCGTCAAAGCCAAATCCATTGTAGTAACGATAGAACATGCTCAGTATTTGGTGGCACCAGCTCAGCGTAGTGTATTATGACTTATTAAAATCGACTGAAACAAATACAGGCAGTCGTTGTCGAGCGCGATTGAACCGAGCCTTGCAAGAAAAACGGTCGCAATATAGCGAGAGACATAATTACAGCATAACAATACCCGACATCATTTTGCGAAAGTGGTCAAGATATACCTGGAAGCTTTGAAATCGGAAGTCCCACCCCACCCACCATTCCTCAGACATTGCTCCCTCGGATTATTATTTGTTGCGGTCAACTTATGGCAAAATTTGCGTCCTGTGTAAGCCTAAAAAGGCCACACGGAAGCACTGGGGAATCATGAATAATTCATCCCGTGGAGTCGCTCCATCATCAGATTAGACCAAAAGGCAAGTGCTGATGTAAATCAATTTCACAATTTGTGAAATGTAAATGTCAACATTTCATAGGAACTATCCTAATGTTTTAATAACACCTGTCAAAATAAGTAGTATTAAAACTTTTTTTCTTTTTTAATTCTCAATATTTTATTTAGAATATTGGAATATAGAGCTGAATGTTTTGAGAATATTTTTCAAAAGTTTCCAAGTCTACTGATGATTAGGTAGATCCTATGAAATGTCAACAAAGAGACAGCTAGGAAACATAGAACAAGCTGTTTATATATGCATATTTTTTTTTTTGATTGGTATCAATATTAGAAGCTAATAAGAGTGCATAAAATCAGTTGTTTAAAATACAAAAATAAAAAATAAAAAAAAGTGAAGAAAAAGTTTGAGCATTTCCCCTTGCTCGCTCTTAACTATTTATGTTTCAATTGATTGAAATCCATTTTTTCCAAAAATTATAGAAATAAAATATTCATTTAATACAACTAGCTTCAAATAGTAATACCAAGCAACAAATTATAAACTGCTTGGTTGTAGACAGCTGTTTATTATTATATATACAGTTCAAAGCGAGAACATTTTCTACATAAGTTTTACAGACAACATTTTTGTGGAAATTTTATACAGCTGTTTTATGATTTTTTGATATTTTTTTTCTTTTTACACGTTTCAATCCAAAAATTTCTTGTAGCGGGACTTATAGAACAGTGTTCCTTAATATTTTTTGTCCTTAATATGCGTTTGCTCCCTAATATTTGTCTTTAAACATTAATAGTGGACTATAAGAACCTCCTCTTTCTTCAAAGCATTTAAATTCTGCGTAACGATTTTATTTATTAATTAGCACTCATAACTAAAAAAGGAAATACACTGAGAAAAATCTATGCTCATCTACTTTTAACTTCTGGGTCGTCACGTCATGCAAATAAAGAAAAAATTATATATGTAGATCTTATACAATGTATTCCAATGAGGACTTCCAAACGTCTGCAGTTGCAGCCGACTGCTCAGTAATTTTTTCAACAGGTATTTATAATGCATGTTTATAAAATGGAAAGCCAAACAACCACCACATTCTCCTTACAACTTTAAAACATTATTTTTAGTTTGGGTTACCTTCCATATTACTTTCAATTAATCTTTAAACAGTCATTTTTTCCAATTTGCCCGTGGCCATATGAACGAAGTCGAGTTATATCATAAAGTTTTGGAAATATCTCAAATTGTTTGCGTTTTATTTTAAAAAATAACGACTTGACATTATTGGAAAGCCCGATAAAAGCGAAGCCAAAAACTGGGACTATCTGAGAAAGACGCAAGCAGTCCTTTTCAGCCTTCTCACTTTTGAATAATAATGATTTATTTTCTTTAAGTGTATTTAACTTCTATCAACAATCGCATGTACAAATGGAAAAATGTTGTACTCGTTTTTATACCACAAATGTTTTCCAAATTAGAAAGAAAAAAATCTAATATTTCTTCAAGTGTATTTAGTTCACACTCATATGTTCACATATGTATATAAAATAACCCGATCAGTTAGCTCTTTTCATAATTTCTTCATATTTTTCTTATTTTTGTTTTTTACGAAACTGCATCGTAAATAATTAAGACATTTTAATAAATGTTGGCAAACGCTCAAAGAATCTTTATAAAGATCAAGAATACACTTTTTTAATGACTTGCGTGTTTTGCGTTGAAGGAATAGCAAAAGAAAAAGAAAAAAAGAACGAAAAATCAAAACTCATAATTATTCTCCATTTTGTATACAAGTCAAAACTCGCAAGTGACACTTTCTCCTTCATGTGTCTGAATAACATTAACAAAAAATAAAAATAAATAAAAAAGATATTAACAATAAGAAAATAGGTATAAAAAAATAATGAAATATTTCCTAAATTATGTGTTAATAATTTCAGTTTTTAATGATGCTTGTTTGCTTCACTTATGAGTTGCTTAAATGTTCATTAGTTCAAAAATTTCAAATTCTTTTCATTTGAATTCTTTTTGAATTTACATATAAATTTGCCAAAGACGTATTTTCTTTGGTGTGATATGTTTTTTTTTAGTCAAGTGTTTTTCGTTTTCGTTTTCATTTGACTATATGACCAATTAGTCATTCAATAATTGCTACAGATTGCTTGTATTTGTTATACAATATAAAAATGTAGAAATAATTGTTAAGATTTCTTTTTTAAATTGTTTTTAATGTGTACAACAGATAAATATTTTATTATGTTAATTAATTTTATTTTTTATACTATAGCACATAAAAATGTCCTTTTTTGGGAAATTTCAAATAAATAAAAGTTTTGATTGCAAACCTTTTCGAAGATTTCAAATAGAAAACTGTATAACTTTTAAAATATCCCTGTTTGGGAAAACATTTTTTTTAAATTACAAATTATGTACAACTTTGCCTCCGCTGTTTTTTCCGAAATTCGAGGTTTTATGATTCAAAGTACTGGCCACAGCTGGCCACTAATTTCTCCCATTTTTCAAGCTACATACGAATCCGACGCTGAAAAAACTAGTCCCTTTTTGAAGCGATCCACGAATCGATCCAATTTTTTACTTGATGATTAGACCGGAAGTGCTGGCCAGCCAGACCGTGTGCCATTGATCGATATAAGTGATAGTTCACGGGAGCAACGTCTGAAGAATGCGGCGGGTAGAGTAGGACTTCCCAATTCAAATATATCTTGTCCGATTTCACAGCATGGGGTCGAGCATTATTATTGCGTAAAATCACTTTATCATTTTATCTCTTATTTTATTTATTGCTGCCGTTTGTCTTCCAATGCCCGGCTCCAACATATTAATTGCATTCGATAACGATCATCTGTGATTGTTTCACTTGGTTTTAGCAAGTGATAATACACTACGCTGATCCAATTTGTTACTTCTTGATAAGACCGCAAGGGCTGTTCAGCCAGGCCGTGTGCCATTGATCGAAACAAGTAATAGTTTGAGGGAGCAACGTCTGGAGAATACGGCGTTGGGGGGTGGGCACTTCCCATTCTAGCGTTTCCAAGTATGACCACTTCCGCAAAATGGGGTCAAGCTTTGTGATGCTGTAAAATCACTTTATCATATGTTTTATTTCAATGCTCGGCTCAAACATTAATTGCGTTCGATAACGATCGCCTGTGATGGTTTCAGTCTTCAGCTTAATAGCTCATAATATACTACGCCGAGCTAGTTCCATCAAGTTCAGAGCAAAGCCTTGTAACCTTGAATAATCAGTTCGCCGTCGACGTGGAAGCATAATCCTTATGATTTTCTGCATTTGCGACTATCGTAACTAACCCATTTTTCGTCCCCAGTCACAATGCGATGCATAGATACTTTTCATCTTTGCCTAGCAGTATTCCTCGGCTTTAACTCGTACTGCAGCCAATTTCTTTGTTTCTTAACCATTCCCCTGGCTTTCAGGCATTTTGAAATAGTTTTCTACTTCAGTTTCTGACTGACCCATCCAATTCTTGCCGCGTTTAACACGAGTCTTGATCAAATATCGCCTTCAATTGTCTAACTTTGAAAACCTTCTCTCTTCGACATCAAAATCACCATTCCTGAAGCGTTGAAAACACACTCGGTGCGTTCCTTTATTAATAGTAGTCTCACCATAGGTATTTGAGAGCATTCGATGAGCCTCAGCCGCAGATTTTCCTAATATTAAAGCAGAAAATTAAAACCTTTCGCAAATGACGAGAATTTGGTTCGTAAACTGACATGCTTAGTCGAGAATAACTTTATGATGCAGCTACAAATCGACTAATATATCGACGGCGTTATGTTTACAAATACCTTATTGTATAGCATCTACCATCTATTTATTTCGACTACCACTTAGCGCTACAGCCACGTATTACAAAACGATGGAATCAAAATTGTACACCTATTAGTTACCACGCATTAAGTGGTATTCGGCTAATTTAGCGATTTTATCTCTATTTCTCTATATTTATCAAAGTGAACAATACTGTTTATGGCACAACGTTAATGCGTGTAATTTACTTACTACAGCGCGTCAAGCGTAATTTATCCGTCAAACATCCTCATGCACAAATAAAATGTATGTGCATGAGCGGCATCAACGCTTTGCAATTGCAAAATTCATTTTTGACAGAGCATAAAAGTGTAAACTTTATTTTCTCTCAGCAAACTTAGCTTCAAAATAAATGTTACTCATTTAATGCGGTAATAAGGAATAACACTTTAGGCTCTTTCATTCAAATACTAAATAGTTTAGCGACTCTCGCATATTATTCCTATTTAGTGATTTTTATTGAAAAAGGTTAGAGAATGATACCGTTCATGGCATAAAGGCCAATTTATTAGTTATTTTATTTCATCCTTAATCAAAACATGCCTGTTTTACAATTCACTAAAATAAAATTATAATCTCTCACAAAATACGAGCTCTAATTTTAAAACTAAAAAGTGTACTCTTACCGAGAGACTCTTTACATGGTGGAAAAACACTCCAGAAAAAGAATTCTCGTATATTATAAATTTTTCAAAATTTAAACACTTTATCTCATATTACTCCGTTTAACACCAAATACTAATTACTCACTAAAATAAACGACCACGCAATTAATTTAGAAAAAGTATCCCCGGCTACAATTACCGAAAAAGAGTTCATTATACATACGAGTATGTAAATACATATGTATGTATGTAAGACAGTTTCCCTTAATTATAAACAGATAGAAAAAACGTCCTTAAGTCACCTTTTCAACAAAATATTTTAGTATTTTTTTTAAGAAAGACACTTGAAATCTACACCCAACAAACAATGAAGGAGAGGCGGTACATTTTTAGAAAACAATATTTTTATGGCAAAAGAAGAAAGCATTTTGTTATAATATTATTTAAGTAAAACCACAAATTACGCAACTACAGATGTTTCGAAAATAACATTTCCAAACAAACAAACAAACAAGCAGAAAACAGAATCATTTCCCTTTTTTGACAAAACGAAGAAAAGAAAGAAATCCACACCAGATTGTCTGCTTTAATTGAATCATGCTCGACTCTAAATGCACATAATTAATGTTAAAAACTTCATCATTTTCTCAAGTGCCTCTCAGATACTCGTTTCTAAAATGCACACACAAAAAACAGAATAAGGGACGACGTATTCGCCGTTATTCCGTCCACACGACTCACGTGATTTATTTGATTTTGGTGACAAACTCTTGAAATGGTGATGATTTATAATGAAGATACATGCAGGAGTATTAATTATATTTTTAAACAAAATTTCTGACACGGTTTTGCCTCATTTAAATAAAATTCATATGAAACTTAAAATATGAATTTCTTTCGCTCTGTTTGGATTTTGGGAAAATTTCGAGAGAAAAATATGTGCCGTGATCTTGGCAGTTTCTTTTCTGTGGTACTTTTCAATGAATCTTGGAACTACAGGTGCTTAAAACAAGAGTTTGAAAGTGTTAAAAGAACTAGAATGCACTTTAAAAGGGGAAGAAATTAAATTTGCACGTAAATCTTCCAACTTTATACCAGTGTTCAACACTGGTATAAAGTTGTCCAAAAGCGTTATTTTCAATGGGCAATAACAGACGAGAACAATTGTTCTTGTGTCTTTCAACATTTTGGCAAGATGTTAACATCTTCCTATACGAAGTCTATATGAAAAAAAAAACTCAGCAACTTTACAAGAAAGAACGCAGTAAAGAAAACCTTATGCCCACGATGGTATTAACAGGAGCGGCGCTGTGACTAACTACCTATAACGACTTATGCCTTCACATAAGAAGTTGCCGCGTGGTTAACAAGAGAATACCTAAAAAAACTGTAAGCCAATACAGTTAGTTGAGGTATATAATTACCCAGTGAGAGCGAGACGCATAACTTTCAAAGAGCAAACAACAACAAGCACGTAAGAAATAATTACGATGACGCGAGAGATGTTCTGCAGCCCAGAGCTGATTTACGACTTAAAATGAGAGAGTACTTTTACAATACCAACTACAAGTATATATTTATAATTCGTAAACATTATTCTTGAGAAATACACATAATTATTAAAACTCTTATGACTTTTCAAATCATAAATAAATTTAAGAATACAAATTTTTCACTGAAAATCATATTTTCCCCACAAATCTGAAAAAATGCCATAAAAAAGTGTCACAGTTAAACAAAAAGCAAACACCTCCTTGTTTTTAATAAATTTTTGGTATTTTTAAACAAATAAAAAAAGTGTTTTATTTTTTACTCCTCCGGCTGGAATTAATTTACTGAATGAATAAACATTTACATACTACTTTTAATGTACATACGAGTACATACATATGTTTCCATTCATACTCAGAGACATCTCTCGATTTCTCAGAAATCAAAAACACACATTCGATTTTGAGACTGACTGTTTGTTGGTTTGTTCTTGTGTCTGTCTTTAGCAGAACGAAATAAAACCACGAAAACTATCTGTTTCCATTCAAAATGTGAATGGAGTGGTTTGCTTGGAAATTATGAATAATGATGTTACTGCAACATGATCATAAATTATAACCAATTATCAAATTAGATTCATTTAAAAACCAGCATTTAACAAGAAACTAAAAACATAATTAAGGCATTTTAGACATGCAAACATATTTCTTCAACAATAATATAGTGTTGGGAAAACAGTTTAGTAACTATAACCACAACAACAACAAAAATACGCATAATATTTTATGCAAAAACTTTTTTCAATATGTTTAAATTTTTTGTCACCACAAATTTCAGAAATTATCGGCTCTTTAGTGCGAATTTAGGAAAGTGTTGCCGTAAACAATGTCCGTAAATATTTTTATTTTTTTTTATTTTGTATTTGTAACTATACAGTTATTATATATATTATATATATAGTATATTATTGCACGGTATAGGATGCACAGCATGGGCGGAGTAACGAAGACTTTATGCGTAATTTTAGTTTTTTATGCGGCGCTGTGACTAACTGTACCGACCTATGCCTTCGCCGTTCCCCAGCCCAAAGCTGCATTTCGACTGAGTTTTTTTTTTATATCAGTTGTTTCTTGAATAAATATGTTTGCTGTATTTCACAGCTTTCGTAAAATGTTGCCAGATACAATTCATGTATGTTTCATGAGAAAACAAAGTACAACTCTGAATTTTCTGCGCTATTTTTTATGTATGTATTTTGGCAGCATTCCGCGTGGAATACAAATCACAATACCTGGCTTAAGGCGAATTCAACATGTCTACTTTTCATAAACTTTTAACCGCCATTATCGTAACGACGGAGGAGTTTGACGCAATGAAAGCCGACGGATATGTAACCAAACAATTTAACTATAGTTTCATTTTGCGGGAGTTATATCGATAAAATCACCTATTTAACTTTCTGATGGTGGCAAGTTTATATCTTCTCTCAAGAAGATTTGGGTGAAGTTCCAGCTTACTAATATACCTTGCCGCATACTTTGAAAATTCGTCTTTTACCAACAGAACACACAGATCTTTATGAATTCGTGAGCTTTTTTTGTGTCACAGAGCGCGGCAGTAATCGTTCCAAGAATTTGGTTTTGTCGCCCATAATTGAATTCCGTAGCACATATATGGTACCACAGAATTTTTTAGAATTGCATGGTGTAATAAAAGTTTCCAATCTAACTTCAATGTTCCCCCCGGGGAACAAGTTTTGCCTTGGCGTATTCCTAACCAGGGCACTCTGTTATTCGGGTAAAGAGGGGAGGGGGTACCACGTTTGTTGCAGCGAATAAACCTCTAGGAAGCCGCATGACTTATGTTGTGTTGGCTTCCGATACTCGTACTAAGGGCTTAAATTGGCAGAACGGGAATCAGCATGGCACCCGGGTGGTTCTGCTTGCAGTTCAACCCGAGCTGATCATGGTTAAGGTGCCTACCTTGGCTGAAACGTTCTGGCTGTGGTTTAAACCTAAAACGCAGGAAGGGGGAGTTGGTATCCCTGATAATTGTTTGGTAAATGGCTTTTTTTTGGGGACTAACAACCTCCCGAGGGTCTGTTGCCTTTATAGCAAATACCTTTAAGGAACCAGGGGTAAGGGTTGACAGGGGAGTTGGTTTAAGGGCTAATGCTCTTAGTGGGCTTCAGCCTACCAACTCATTAAGCCTTGTCTTACATTGATTGCTGGGAAATAGCATACAGGAGGGATAAGAAGGCTCGAACTCCTCAACAAGAAGTTGCTCATATGGCAAAAATTGTCAACGGGGGCGCTGGTGAATCGCAAATAATTCACTCCGTGGAATTGGTCCATCATCAGATAACACCGTAAAGCCAGGTGCTGATGTTAATCTTTTTTATTACTAAAGTATGACGTGTAATACCAACAAAACCTCTTCTCCTTTGAAAATCTGCATCCAATTTGAAATAATTCAATTGTTAGCAATTAGTGTTTATTTAGTTAAACAAAATGCCATCATTAAATCCAAAATTAGCAAATAATGTACACTCTGACCTATTTGGTAATTAATTTAAAACAATTACTCAAATTGCATGTCATTTGACATCAGACAATGACAATAGTGTTAAATGTAAATCTTATTCCTTAATGAAAACAAATTCAAGTGAAAATCACTGCACTATGAAATTAAAAAGGAATAAAAAAAAACTTTAAGAAAAGAAAAATTATTTCTTTTTTATAACGAATCTCTGCACATTCAAATTGAAAATGAAGTTCTGAAAGATCTTGTAAATAGCGGTAAATTACTACTGGAGACAATCGTTTATCACAGCCGCTTAACATGTGGGGACCGGGACCCCCCCCCCCCCCCACTCTTCCTTCACCTTCTTCTGTATTGTCTATGTGGCGCGGATAAAATATCCCACAAAAAAGAAAACCGAAAATCCCCCTCCCCTTTATTTACTAGTAGGCAACAAGAATTTTCTCTTTTGCGCATTTAGCGTGCTAATTGGTGTTGCTTTACGCCCCAAGTCTTTTATAAATATAGACAACAATTTACATGTTGTTGTTTGGTTGAATGCTGCATTCCGCAGAGTAAAAGAGTTTTCAGAATATCTGAAGACGACAGACTTCGCCCTTCATTTACATCTTATTAGTCGTTTATGAGCATTAAAATACCAGCCAACCCTTACGATGTTGTCGCTTGTACTTTATTTACATATGTCGGTCGCTCTACTCGTAGATGAAGTATTTGTACTCGCACTTGCTGTGCTGCAGTTGTGGTGTTTGTTTGTTTGTCTGTCTGTCTTTGGGGCAATTCGATATCAAACACTTTTACGGACAGATTACAAGTGATAATTGGTGTTGGCAGATTTATGGCTGAAAGTGATGAGCATATGTTTTAATTAATTTCCAGGAAAGTTTTTGCCAACAACTTTGTTAAACACTGATCGTTCAATGAGTTTTGAAGATATTCAATTTATTTTTTTTATAAAATCATTAAGGATTTGTTACAAGTTGAGTAAAAGTTGTCGCGCACAATTGAGGCTTCAGAATTGATTTCATAAATAATAAAAAAAGATATTGACTTTTTGAGGTTTTTATATTATCAAATATTTTAGATGATTTTCCGATATCTTTTGTAAGTTTTCGAAACTAATACGAGAGTTGTTTGATACAGGGTGGACCACAAGTCTGTTAACATTTGAAATCATCCATAAAAACAAATAGCCACCTGTTTATAACACTGTTTACTTATTGCGAAAGTAAACTAAATAGAAATTTATTTTTTGAAAATCCTTGTTCCTTCTGATAACAGATGCAACCTAGATCGGAAATTTCCCATGATCACTCTACAAGTATCGGTTGAAATGTTTTGCATTTCCTCGATTATATTTTCCTTTAGTGCGGTAATGGTCGTCGGATTGTTACTGAAGATTTTGTTTTTTAAATATCCTCAGATGGAAAATTCCATTGGGAGGAAATCGGTCTATGGAGTGACCAGTTCCATCCAGACAATGCACAAGTGCACTCGTATGTATGATGGCAAGAAACCATAAATTCACATGCGAAGAGCTACTCCAGCAAGCATTTTCTCCACATTTATACACCTTTTTCCAAACTTGAAGAGATTTGGCTCGAATGAAGAGGTCATTTCTGAAACAAACGCTTGATATGGGGGGCTTTAAAAAAACCAGAAACCTGTTATTTGGAAGAAATAAAAAAAACCCTAGACTAAAGTAAAAGATCTTAAAATAGATTATGTTGAAAAATAAAACGTTTATTGTCGAATTTTTTTTTCAAATAGTCATGAAAATATAGGGTGGACCATAAATCTGTTTTTTGAACAGACATAAGTCAGTTTTTTGAACATTTGAACAGATCGTAGCATCAGCGCGGGCGGAGACCTACGAAAATTGGGATATAGTGTCATAGTGTCCTTTAGCAGAGTACAGCGCACATTTTGCGCACGCGAATACTAACGCAACAACAACGATCCGGGCGCCCTAAAACATAGGGGGACGCCTCTGACGGAGACTCTTGTTGAAACCAAATGTTAAGAGTGGGGCCAATAAAAGTCTTCTCTGGTTTTTTTTTTTGCACAGATGTCTGCTCACTGACGTCATTGCCACAATGCCGTTATGTCCTGGTACCCAGACCAGAGTAATCTGCTTCTACTTCATCAGTTTATTGTAACATTCCCGTAATGTCCTGGATGTAAAAACACCACTGGTAAGCCAGACCAGAGTAATCTGGTTCTGGCTTACCAATTCATTTAGCCTGTTGTGACATTACCGTAATATCTTGGACGTAGAAACACTTAAGGCTTTGAGAAGTGATTGAAGATTGATTGAGAGTATTTTTATCTTTACACCCATGTATTCCCTGTCGAAAAGTACAGCGGTAGACCGTAAGTCTCTCAACATTTAAAGAGACCGTAGCATTAGCCACGGCCGGGGGAGGGTGGGGGACTTTAGTGCCATGCCGTCCTTTAGCAGAGAACAACGTGCATTTTGCGTAGGAGAATACTATCGCAATAACGATTCTGCAACCCAAGCCAAACGCAAATTTTGTTATAATTTTAATATTCGCAATATGAATCATTATCCAATGTTTCAAACCATTAAGCAATGGGCCCAGTAGTTCGAGATGGCTGGATCAGCAACGTAGAGCGTGTACGAGAATCTATTGAAGAACACTTCAAGTTATCTACTTTTAAGTGGTCTGCGGTTGTGAATATGTTTCGATCATCGCTAATCAGTTCGCAAAAATTTTGGCCAGAAAATCATATCGAAAAGAGGTAACTTTAACTGACCACCCCGTTTTGTTGCCAATGAACTTTTTTCTTCGGGGATATTTAAAAAGCAAAGTTTTCAACACGGTGACCATTACCGAACTAAAAGAAAATATACGTTAATAAATGCAAAATATTTCAACCGATACTTGTAGTGCGTTCATGAAAAATGTTCAGTCTAGGTTGCATCAGTGCCAGAGTGACGCAGAGAATCGCATTTACGAGATTTAGTTTTCAAAAAATAAAAATCCTATTTCATTTACTTTCGTAATAAAAAAAACAGTTTTTTAAACATGCCGCTATTTGATTTTTATTGATCATGTTAAGATTCACCTTATGGTTCACCTTTTATTGATTGTTCGTTTACCCCTGTTTGGTGGACTAATCTATATATTTATATCTAGTGCTTAATTGTTATATTTAAAAAAATGATATTTTTCCATTTTATTCCTATTTCAAATTAAATTATTTAAAAAAACATCATAAAATATTAAAACTATTTTTAAAAATAGCTCATATTTTATAGCTAACAATATTATGTTTATATATACCTACATACATTTATTTTTTATTTTTTTTAAATACCAACACCTTAATTCGTTGTTGTTTTACTTAATTAGTTTAATGTTTGTTGTTATTAAAAATACAACATCTGTTTTTGTTTTATTTCTTTTGATGGCAAAACAATCCTAAAGATCTAATAACATAATCATTTAACAACACCAACGTGACATTAAGTGGCAACAAAATTATGATTAATGTCAACTAAAATATGAATCTACAGGCAAAATAAATAGTCAGACAGATGAATGATATTTGTATCATTACATATACATATATGTATATGTACATACATGTAGGTATGTTATATGTTGAATACAAAGCACAACAAAATTTAACGAAAAGTGTGCTAAAGAGGGGAACGTTTGTATGCGTAGTGTGGGGAGATGCCACATTTAAAAATAAGTGCTCGTGAAAACTGGCTGCAGCTTAGGCGATATCTCATTAAAACCTTAAACCAAGTTAAGCCCATTTTATTGATATTGAAAATGTATACTTACGGTACTCAAAGGGTTGTCATAAGTCTTAAAATATTAGTATGAAAAAATAAGAATACTGTGAGCATTCTGACATAAATTATTTTAAATTGAGATGTTTACGATTTAGTTATTATTATTATTGGATGAGATGTGGCGCTCATCGGCCATTTGCACTGCGACCAATCTATTGTGCGTTCCCTTGCCCCATTATGGGTCGAGTATGTCAAGAAAACGGACAAGCTCCTTCATTGGGAGTGATATTTAGTCACATTCACTTAACATATAAGCTTGTAGTAGCCTATATCTTTTGTGTACCAGTGTTCCACAGTGGGTGATTAAGAGCTTCATTGACTCCTCTTCATCACTGCAGAATCTGTGTTGGAAATGTTCATCCTGTGCAGGTGCTTGTAGCAATTATAATGACCTGTAAGTGCACCTGTCAATGTTCTGAAACTTTTCCTGTCCAGTTTTAGAGTACGTTCGGCCCTCTTTTTATCAAAGTTTAGAAATTTCTTGGAGTGTTCAAGACCAGCTGTCTCGTTCCAATGTTGTTCAACGATGGAGTTTGTCCATTTCTTTATCTCCTCATTCAGGAAACCCTTATTGAAGCCAAAAGTGAGAGTGGGTGCAATAAAAGTCTCCTCTGCTCCTTTCTTGGCGTAAATGTCAGCCATTTCATTGCCGTGATGCTTCATGTCCTGGCACCCAGATCAGGGTGGCCTGGTTCTGGCTTGCCAGTTCGTTTAGTCTGTTGTGACATTCCAGTACCAGCTAGGACGTAAAGACACAACTGCTCAGGGCCTTCAGCACTGATTGGCTATCAGAGTGTATTTTAATCAGCACTCCCTTGTGTCCCCTGTCGGAGAGTATTTCAACCGCTTCCCTTATTGCGTATAGTTCCGCTTGGAAGATTGTGGTGTCTTATATATGTATTTGCGTGCTCTAGGCTCTCACTATTCCCGCTCCAACGCCTTGGAGCGTTTTGGATCCATCCGCAACCATCGTGGATTCATGCTTCATTCTTACGATTTAGTTACGGCAAACTCCGTTTAAAAAGTCTTATTACGAGCATTTTCTGACTTTTTTGTTCGAAGCACAATATAAAATAGCATGACATTATGCGTGATAAGACACCGTTTGAACCCATCCCCTCTCAATTATTTGTTTACACCCTGTACTGGGTGTCCCAGTGCTCAACATCAAGCCGAAATAGAAAAAAATTAAAAAAAAATTTACTCAGTACAAATGTTTTTGGGATATGGCATCACTTTTACAACTGTCATAATTTCATATACGGGTATATATGTATGTATGTATGTATGCATGTATGTATGTATGTATGTTATATGTCTTTGTTTATTTAGTTTTTTCTTGCATCATTTTGTAAATACTGAAGAAATAACAACTCCGGTGCTAGACCTTTGAAATTCCAGCATGATAGCGCCGCCTCACATCCTCTAACACACAAATTACATGAGCAACTCACAGCCATTAAGAGTTAAATGTTTGAAAACATACGTGTGTATGTATGCGTCCATACGCTTTTTTTTGTGTACGGCAGCATGTTGCATATGCAAAGCAGTACGGTACTGTAAGACGCATACGAAAGTGTGACTCTGAATGTGATTAATCTAGTGTAGAAAATCATAAATTAATTTGCGGCGAACACTAATTTGATATGTTATTTATTTCTTTTGTACAAGAGAATATGAGCTACATACTTGTACTTATTATGAATTAAATTTTAAGTTAATTCATATGACTAAATTAAAAAAAATATTAAGAATATTATTTCAAATTTAGTTTTTCATATACGAGTACATAAGAATATAATTTTATTTCCTATTTTTTAGTCTTAAATATAAATTGTCTGTTTTTTCCTCCCTTTTTCCAGTGCTCTTCAGTTTGTTATCATGTCACAAGTAGAGCAGCGTGATGTTGTAAGTGTAAATTGTTTGGAAAGAAAGATCTTAAACTATTTAGGTGTCATATAATGTCATCATTTAAAATAATTAGCTATTTTCTTTGTTGGCGCCATGAAACGACATTCTTGCATTACACTATTTGAATGCGGGGAAGTGATCGCAGCTTGTACTTTAGTTATTCAGGATTTGTATGTTCTTGTACTATTTTTCCACAAAAGGAAGGAAGTATTCCAGGTATTTTGAATTGACGACAAAAAGTCGCGCCTTTATCCTGATATAGATATCCTTTGTGAATAGTATTTTTTAAAAATCCCACAATATAAAGTTTATATGACTTCCAAGTATAGGAAAGTTATGGAAAATAGTTTGTGTTATCTTTTTGTACTACTGTAACGTATTAACTTAAATCAATTACATTAATAAATTTTGACATTAAAGTTATTAAGAATTCATAAAAATAATTTAATTTATATTTTTAACATCTATCTAAGAACTAACGCAAGATTTGAATTTGTCGTCATTTGGGCAATAACTTAAGGCCGTGTCAGATAAAACTTTGACGCTTTTTGTAAAATTTAAAACTTTAACAGAAAAACGCAAAGCAAAAGGTATATGCCACAATAAAGACTTTGGCAACTCTCCCGATTTGTGTATTTATCTGAAAACATGGTTGTTAATTTTTATATTTAATCATTTCTTATGATAATAGAAGTTAGAAATATTATTGGACGAACTACTGAAATTGGTTCTAATTGCTTTCTTAGTACATAAAGCTTTTAGAAAAAAACTTCAAAAATATTAGTGTTGCCCTTCACGTTGCGTTGAAAGTGCTTTATGTGTTTTATTAATTTATTGTTATTGTTTCCCAAAAATAACCTTCCGATGTTTTTTGGCTGTAATTAAAAAAAAAAAAAATGAAAAACTTTGATTCTTCTTGTAGACTATTTTTATTTGGTCTTTTAATTTTTTTACATGGCCGCCGCCACAGTTGATCACAGTCATTTGAGCTCTTTTCATAACATTTTCCATCACATTGGCCAAAACTTCCGGCGATAGGTCCTCATATTCTTGACGAATATTATCTTTAAGAGCTGCAAGAGTCTCAGGCTTGTTGACATAAACTCGCAACTTCAAAAAGCCCCACAAAAAGAAGTCTGCAGCGGTCAAATCAGGCGATCTTGCTGGCCAGTGAAAATCGCCAAAACGGGAGATTAGGCACCCGGGAAATGCATCCTTCAGCATATCGGTTGTGGCACGTGAAGTGTGTGCTGTAGCACCGTCCTGTAGGAACCACATGTTTTCCAATCCCAATTCATCAAGTTGCGGCAAAAAGAACTCACCATTCACAGTAACCGTTTGGCCCGCGACGCCTTCGAAGAAAAAAAGTCCGATGACTCCTCCAGCGAAAACAACACACCATACTGTGACTTTGAGCGATTGTAATGGCTCTTCGCGGATTACACGCGGATTTTCAGTGACCCAGAAGCGTACCCGCTAAGATGGAAATGGGCCTCATAACTCAATTTACGTTGTGCCAAAGCCACCGACAGATTATTGGACAAATAAATAGTCACCAATATTCCGCGTTCTGGAGCAGTGTAGCGTATATATATATATATATATATATATATATATATATATATATATATATATATATATATATATATATATATATATATATATATATATATATATATATATATATATATATATATATATATATATATATATATATATATATATATATATATATATATATATATATATATATATATATATATTTTACTTGATAGAATAAATATAATTGAACATTAACCAAAATTCTCTGGTCATTCTTTTTGCGCTTGTTTGTGAAAACCAAGCAGTTTAATAAACATTTGCTTTAAATATAACGGTTTAAAAGCTACTGACTGCTACAAAAATAAAATGACCAAAATAAAATATTGCTAAACGCCCTGTGTAAATTAGCGCCCCCTATTGCCGAGTAGTTTTATTACAGTGGCCATCTGATTATCTCACGAACTGTCTGGCATTTAAGAGATTAAAAAAAAAATTTAAGTAAAAAGAGAAAATTTTTATTTAATCTCACAAAGTACAATATCCATTAGTTTAAACCAGACAATAAGTATTTCTATTGGGTAAGGTCAGGGCAAAAGATAGAAATGTGTTTTATTTTTAATTTATTGTTATTGTTGTTTCATACTCGTATTAAATAAACAAAACCACCAAGCGGTTGGAACGAGTGACAACGGTGTTTTGCAATACAGAGAGCGAGTGCATGCATCATCATCCTCATATGGCTGTCAATGCTTGAACATTGAAAAATTTCTATTAATAAACAATTAAACAATAAGTATAGTATAAGTTAATTAAAATTATAAAATATAAGTAAAACATAAACAAAGTGACACAAATGCAAATATTTATAAATATATGTATGTATGAACTAGACAATACAATTATGTTTGGTATTATAATTGTCGTTTGTACTTGAAAACACAGAAACAAATCTGCGTAATTTTTATCGATACTATTGATACCATTTAACCTAGCGTTTAGACAAGAAAGTAATTTTATGAAAGTTGCAACACACTCACACTTTTTCACTAACACATTCACATTTTGCTTACTTTCCTCGCAGCTTTCATGAAACAAATTTTTTGAAGTTTTCTGAAAGTAAAATGACAAATTGCTAAACATTGTTGCCACATACAAAGAATTATACAAAGTTGCAGTATTGTAGTAAAATAATAATTATGAAATTAACTTCATTTGCATGTCATATAAAGAATTATAATAGCTTTTTTTTTAGTTTAATAGTTTTTTTATAATAATGGGTGATTTTATAAGAACTATCGGAAATTAAAAAAAAAAAAACACATAAAATTCAGAAAAATGCATGAAATATTTATTTGGATCGATAGTTGGGTCGATATAATTTAATGTTTGAAGATTATTTCATGCAAATGTTGGCCGCGGCTGCGCCTCAAATGGTCCATCCGCTTAGTTCAATTTTGGCATACTCTTTCCAACATTTCGGCCGGTATCTCACGAATAATGTTGGCTTCCAGTGCGTCAATCGAAGCGGGCTTGTCGCTATAGACATTAGCCTTAACATAGCCCCACAAAAAATAGTCTAGAGGCGTTAGATCGCACGATCTGGGCGGCCAATTGACTGGTCCCAAGCGTGAAATAAACTGTTCACCGAACTCGCCTCTCAATTGGTCCATTGTTGCGCTTGCTGTGTGGCATGTGGCACCGTCTTGTTGAAACCACATGTCATGCAAGTCAAGCTCTTCCATTTTGGGCAAAAAAAAGTTTGTTATCATCGCACGGTAGCGCTCACCATTCACAGTAACGTTGTGATTCGCATCATCTTTGAAGAAATACGGCCCAATGATGCCGCCAGCCCATAATCCGCACCAAACGGTTGTTTTTTGTGGATGCATTGGTAGCTCTTGCAATGCTTCTGGCTGCTCTTCACTCCAAATACGGCAGTTTTGCTTGTTCACGTATCCATTCAACCAGAAAAGAGCCTCGTCGCTGAACACAATTCTTCGATAAAAAAGTGGATCTTCATCTAACTTTTCAAGAGCACATTCACCAAAAATTTGGCGTTGTGGTAGGTCGTTTGGCTTCAATTCTTGCACCAGCTGTATCTTATAAGGCTTCACACCCAAATCCTTCCGCAAAATTTTCCACGTAGTGGAGTAACAAAGGCCCAATTGCTGTGAACGGCGCCGAATCGATAATTCACGGTCATCACCAACACTGGCCGATACGGCTGCGATATTTTCTTCAGCTCGCACTCTACGTAAGCGTGTTGGTGGTTTAATGTCCAACAATGTAAATTTGGTGCGAAATTTGTTTACAATAGCCCGAATAGAAGCCTCAGTAGGTCGATTAAACTGACCATAAAATGAAAGAAGCGCGCGATGAACAGAGCACGCATTTTGGTAATAAAATTCAATAATTTGCAAGCGTTGTTCGTTTGAAAGACGATTCATGATTAAATTATAGACCAAACTGAAGATGTTTGACAGTGACGCAAGATACAAAACGTGCGTGAGCTGTCAAAACTAGTGTTGCCAAAAAGATAATAGCAAAAAAATCACTCGTTAGTTTTTCCTTTTAATGCATATAAAGAAACAATTACAGTATTTTTATAAAAATAATCTCATAAAAAACTTTATAATGATACGTTCTTTCAACTATAGGTCCATAAATCTGTATATGTAATAAGTTTGGCAACTCTAATTAGTAAGCGAACAAATAAGAATGGAGAGTAGTAGAGGCAAATTTTGTGACTCTTTGCTTCGGCGAACTTTCACTTTCCTGTGCACACAAACAAGAAACTTTAATGAAAGTCGTCTATTTCATTGAATTTTTTATTTATAATATGTATATCAAAATTTCATGAAAGTACTTTCTTGTGTAATGGCAGCGTAAAAGATTTATGTATGGCCTTATTCATAAAAAATATGTTATGTTTATTAAACTGTTATTTGACAAATTTCTATAGAAAATTTTTCAAATAAGTGTTTAATAAACATACAATATTTTTTATGAATACGACCGTTAGTATTAAAAATATCTATGAGATACCTATGTATTCGTGTATCTGATAAGTATCTTTTTATTTGGAAGAATTAAAAGCACTTAACAGCTTTTTTGTCTGGCAGATCTCTGTACAGTATTTCAAGGGGAAATATTGGACCTTCAACGATTATATTGGAAAAATTAGAGAAATAATTAAGACTTCAATTATAACTAACTTGAATATTCTTAAAATAAAATAATATATCAATATACTATTACTTAGTGTGGAAAACATCTATGAAATACATATGTACGAGGTGTGATCAGTCAGTAAACCTTGAAAAAACGGCACACGTGCGTCCGGGAAATGCGAAGCGGATATAATTGCATCTGATGTAGTATCTGTGGGTTAGAATTACCCCATATTCGAGAATTTTGTTTGCTAACATTGCCGTTTAAATCACAATGTGCCTCGTCAGATATAAAAATGCAGTTCAAGACGTTTTCATCCTCTGACACAATTTTAATGATATTTTCACAACATTCCTAGCGAATCGGGAAGTCTCTAGAGTTCAGTTTGCTTGTTAATTGAATCTTATATGGAAACAAGTTTAAATCTTGGTCCAAAATGGTCTGCAGTGACTGTCTGCTGACACCCATTCGAGCAGAAAAGCTCCTTGTCGAAACTCTAGGATTGGATTGTATGGCAGCAGCTACAGCAGCGATAGTTTCGTGCGTCCGAACTGAGGGATCTCTTGCGATTGTGCCACACTCGGCAAAATTCTTCACGAGCCTCATTATAGTCCATCTGCGTGTCTTTGGACGGAAGCAGTGGACTCTAAAACGTGAAAGCGTTGCTCTATCCAAATTCTTGTCTCATTGTCCTAGTTCTACATTTTAGTTAAACCTAAAGATCAATCTATCAAATGCAATAAAAATGAAATAGGTTTGATAACAGAAAATGCGTTAATATGTTTTTTTTTTTTATTATTTATTTTTTTAGCAGCTTTTGTCAGCCTTTTTGTATTTTAAACAAGTCGCTTGCTTGTGTTGTGGAAACATCACATAAGTTTGTATTTTGACAACTCAAAACCTTTTTTTATACCCTTCACAAAAATATTAAGGGTGTATATAAGTTTGTGATTCCGTTTGTAGTTTCTACAATTTTCATTCGCGATTTTATAAAGTATATATATTCTGAATCAGAATTAATGGAAAAGTCAATTAAGCGATGTGCCTCTGTCCGTCTGCTGGTCGTTGAAATACCGTTTCTGAGAAAACCATTAGACATACAAACTTTTTTTTCAACCCATTTTATTACCCCATCGTGCCATGTGTTTGCTATGGAAATTCAGTAATATCGGTTCACATATAGCTGAGATATATTCAAAACTCCGAAAAAAGCCTTTATTTTTTTAAATTTTATATGAAAATTTTTAAAAAAAGAGTTGTTTGTTTTGCTTAAGCACTTATTAAGCATGGTGACTAAAAGGCGAAACAAATTCTTTCCAGATATCGGTCCGAGATATAGCCTAAACCGGTTTTTCATGAAAATCTCACGTAAGCGAACTTAAACAAATTTTTTCCTTAAAAGCAGTTCTGGTAATAAAATAGGAAAAGTTCTGGTAACTTAATATGGAATATGAAAATTTCCTGTATCGGTCCATATATACCCGAGATATAGCATATATACCCGAGATATAGTCATTAACTTTTTTTTTTACTGAAAAGCAATTCTCGTTGTAAAAGAAGATTACAAAAATGAAGAAAATAGAAAATTCCGAAATCGGAATTAACCGAGACATAGCTTAAGCAAACTTTTCCATGAAAGTGTCCATGAAAGATTTCTTTTTTAGAATGGTGATTACAAGGTCCGAACATATTTAGTTCAAATTTGTAATATATTCTATACATATACGTGACCATCGTGAAGGGTATTTTATGGTGTTTTCTTTTCTGATAAAAATTTTACACCTATGCTACATAAAGTGGTTCAACACGTTCTTTTCTAAAAAATGTGGCACACTATTAAAGGGTATCATGTTCTTTTCAAAACATGTTGCACTTAAAACTGGCAAAACATGTAGCATGTCCTACACTGTACTTCGAGTAAGGTGGAGATGCTGCCCTTTTTTACATCTTTGTTTCAAACGTGTTTATGCAAATATGAAATTATTTTGCTATTGTAGATGAGTAAACGGTGCTGCTGACGATAGCTTTTATAAGATAAAAGTAGTGATTAAAACGTTGGTATGTTAAAAGTAGTCATGATATGTTTGAAACGCTAAGTGTACATTATTATTAATTGGCATTTTTTGTTCTTTTGTGCTACTTACACATGTAAAACTTTTTAAGGGTGATGGTAATCGGAAAAAAATGATAAACATTTAAAGGGCAGCATTTTTTATCAGAAAAGAAAACACCATTAGCTCCGGCCCAGCCGGATATACCACACTCTTACTTGCTTTTTTTTTAGCTTGAAAAATGGCACTGCGTTCGACCAAAAATTGGATATTGTACTTTTTGTTTGCACCAAAATCAAATCAGATTAATAACACACATTTGACCTAATTTTTTTTTGTGGCATATTTTGGTTTCATAATTAAGGTTTTATTGAAAAAGATATAATAATGATCAAATAAAAAAAAAATTATTTAATAAAATAATTAAATAAAATAAATAACAATTTTTATTGTTGCTTTAAAACAGTTATGAAGTTATTTTAAAAATTCAAATGATTTTTTATCATGACTGGCAGATATTTGTTATTTTAATTTTTATTAACAATTTATATAATTGTTGCAAAAACAACTTTATGTTGTATTATTAGCAGTTTTCATATAAAAATCTATTTATAAATTAATGCGGAAATTTGATTCCGTTAATAATCATTATATTCTGTATGAAAATTTATATGAATTTTTTAAAAGAAATATGTATTTAATTTTTGCGCTTATTGTTATTCGAATTTCTTAAGGTTACGACGCACTTTATTTCAAAATGTCTAATGAATTGGCAATTTTGTTTTCTTTTCAAGTATTTGTTTAAAAGCATTAAACAATTACAATAAAAAGAAAATATTTATACAAATGAAACAAATGAAATGTTTTAGTAAATATTCAAATCGAAAACTGTTAAATTAAAGTGTCAGATGCACTAATAGCAATCCGGAACTAGATGCAGGAAATTATTGCAATGAAATTATAACAGTTGTTTTTGTTTTTTTAAGGTTAAATTTAAATTATTAAATGTATTAGTTTCCAAGTTGTCATAAACATTCGTACTTTTAAAAGATCAGCAATAGAACAGACGTTGATTTTGTAGATGTTTACAAAATCCAACAAAGATCTTTCTTCATTAAAAATTCTCTTCACATTTTTCAGATCTGCTGAAAATGAAATTTTTGAAATTGTGACAGTATCAAGCAAATAAATCATCATCAGTCACTATAATCGTCTGGCAATTATTTGATTTTTATCATTTCTTTAGAATTATTTATATTTTAAGATATTCTTTTGTATATATTAATATCTAAAATTAAGGCTTTAAGATGAAAAAATTATTAAAACTGAAATTTAATAAAATATTGTTTGACAAACATGTTTGACATAATTTAGGTAGATAACACACGATATGTTTTTAACAATTTAGAGGTAATTTTTCACAATGTAAAATACCTACATTTCATTTCACAATGTAAAATGCCTACATCACATTTATCAAGCAAATAAATCATAATCAGTCACTATAATCGTCTGGCAATTATTTGATTTTTATCATTTCTTTAGAATTATTTATATTTTAAGATATTATTTTGTATATATTAATATCTAAACTTAAGGCTTTAAGGTGAAAAAATTATTCAAATTGAAATTTAATCAGATATTGTTTGACAAACATGTTTGACATAATTTAGGTTGATAACACACGATATGTTTTTAACAATTTAGAGGTCATTTTTCACAATGTAAAATACCTACATTTCATTTCACAATGTAAAATGTCTACATCACATTTATCAAGCAAATAAATCATCATCAGTCACTATAATCGTCTGGCAATTATTTGATTTTTATCATTTCTTTAGAATTGTGTATATTTTAAAATATTATTTTGTATATATTAATATCTAAAGTTAAGGCTTTAAGGTGAAAAAATTATTCAAATTGAAATTTAATCCGATATTGTTTGACAAACATGTTTGACGTAATTTAAGTAGATAGCACACGATATATTTTTAACAATTTAGAGGTCATTTTTCACAATGTAAAATGCCTACATGTCGTCTGTTGCCACAAAAACATTGCATCTGTAAAAAAGCTGAGCAAAGTCATCTGCCAAAATTTCAAATAGAGTGTGTTCTATTTTGTTTTGTTTGAACATCTGACATAAGAACTCTATGCCTTGCGAATAATTCAGCGGCCGGTGACTTTGGGCAGTATAAGTAGTCAGCTTGAGGAAATTTTAACCCATAAATATTTTAATGTGTTTTAAACAATTATTTTCTATAATAATAAGAAGCATAGACAATGTCAGACGTAGATATACATGTAAGTTTGTGATCAAATTTTACAAACCGTCTGTAAAAATTAAAAATTTTGACAGACATAAAAAAATACAGGATATATTAAAAACACGGACGTAAAAACATATCTTTTGTGGGTGCCTTTAGTAAAATAACATGATATACGACGTCTGATTAAAAACCAACCGTTATTTTAAATTTTTTTAAAAAAGTATTTATTTATTTATCAATAACTATCTTGGCTCCTTCAAAGTAATCCCCCTCAAATATAATACACTTAAGCCAGCGTTTTTTCTAATCCTCGAAAGACTTCTGAAACGCGCGCCAATAGCTCCTGTTTCGATTTTTCTTTTATCTCCTCAATTGTAGCAAAACGCTTTAATTTTTTCGGTGTTTTCAGTTTTGGGAAGAGGAAAACGTTAGCGGTGGCCAAGTGCGGTAGATACGATGGTTGAGGCATAAGAACGGTTTTGTTTTTGGCCAAAAACTCACGCATAAGCATGGATGTGTGAGCTGGTGCGTTGTGATGATGCAAATTCAATGATTGTTTTTCCACAATTTTGTGCGTTTCTGACGAATTGCTTCGCGCAAACGGAGCATAACTTCAAGGTAGTATTTCTTACTGACCGTACGACCTTGTGGCAATAATTCATGATGCACCACACCATTGCAGTCTAAGAAAACAGTAAGCAAAACCTTCACATTTGACCGAACTTGGCGTGCTTTTTTCAGTCTTGGCTCTTTTGGACGTTACCATTGGGATGATTGGACTTTGGTTTCAATGTCATACTCATACACCAATGATTCGTCACCAGTAATGACCTTTTTGAAGAAATCTGGATCGTCATTAACGATATTGAACAGCTCCTGAGCGATGCCCATGCCACTTTGTTCTTGCTGAAAATTTAGCAATTTTAGAACAATCTTCACTGCCGCATGTTTCAAGCCTAAAACGTCCGTCAAAATTGCTTGGCATGAGCTGAACGATATGCCAACATCATAAGCAATTTCTCTGATAGTGATTCGACGATTATCCAAAGTCATTTTCTTCACTGCTTCAATGTTTTTTTAACGATTATTTTTTTATCAGACCTCGTATAGTTTTTATTGGACAGAAACAAAACAGCGTACATACTAATTCTGCCTGTACGCCTAAAATACTGAACCATTCAAAGTTCATTCACTTCTGTGCAGAAACAGCTTTAAAACGATAAAGAAAAATTCTATATCGGTGCTATCGTACGGCTTAAATAGGGACTTTAAAAGACCAGTTTGCCTATTAATTATATAGATTATAATTATTTGTATTGTGTAATTCTTCGAGCTTAAGGTCTTTTTGAAGTTTTTGGATTTCTATACAATTATCTGGCAATATTTAGCTCTTCTTTGGTTAGCTTATTTAGTTTATATTTATTAATAAAATGTATAATTAAATTGATGTCAGTTTTCACACTACTGATGCCTATTTACATATTGATGTCTATTTATTACATTGATGTCACAATTCTGATGACTCGCCGACATCAATATGAAGATGCTTTTTTCTCTGAGTGTAGAAAACTGAAAAAAACTTGTGAACTAAATAATTCTAACATTTATATTCCCTGCACTCGGTAACAGCAAAAGATGTGCAATGAAATGCTTGCAAATTGATTCAATTAAAATCATAAACAGCTGTTTGAATAAATTCCCAGTCTACCAAATAATCTAAAGATCAGTAACGAAGATTGGATGAATGAAATATAATATTAACAATATTTGAATAGCAAATATTTAATTAAAAAATAAAAAGTACTCGTACATATGTAAATAAAAAACGAACGTGCTAAAAATTATTTATATTTTAAAGAATTGAACAAAAAAAAAAAAAACAAAAATAAATAATAAAAAAAAATAATACAAATCTCATTTTGTTTTGTGAACCAAAAAAAAAAAAAAATGTTTGCTAACTTGTAAAGCTGCACTACTGCTATTCAATGCAGTGTCTAGTTAATGCCAAGAACAATAAGAAAAACAAAATAGAAATTGTCGTCATTCGTTGGCGGCGCATGCGTGTGTGTTTGTGTGGTGTGTGTAGTTCATTGAACATTGCAGGCAGATATTATTTGCAAATTTCCATACAAATTGTTATGTCATCTTGAAATAAATTAACAAAAAGTACTGGCATAAACAAAATGCAATCGCTTTAAACATTCGAATTTCGAATAAGAAAAATTAAATTAAATTTTTACTCGTACACACCAGAGAATGACAATCAGCAGTCATAAAAAAGTATACTTAAGTATTTACCCTAAAGTTTCATTACTGGGAATAGCGCTAATTTATGGGCCAAATAAACTACACAAACTTCTTGCCAAATATGTCAAAATTTTAGGTTCGTCCAAATATTTTTGTTCGTATATGGGGGTGTTTGTACAAACTAGTACAAATGTTTGAAACATATTTGCACGAAAATCAAAATTTGTTATTTTAGTGCAAACATTGTGAGTGTGTGTGTGTAAATTTTGTCACTTCAATGATCTTTTTACAGACTGAGGTGGTGGAAGAAGAAGCACACAAAGTGAATCAAGAAAATGGTTTCTTGTTATATTGTATTGTATATGCGTAAACGTTTACCTTTATTGTGTAAACTAAAAAAAATAAATATTAAAAAACAGAATATCAAGAAACAGAGGGTAAAACAATTTATAAAACATTTTGTATCTTATGAACTTCATATAGGGAGCAAATTACTGCAACACAATGGCCATCCCCTCTCATTGAAAACAAAAAAAAAGTGATTAATTTGTGTTTGCATCGTTTAAGGTCGTGATTCACTATTCGACACAATTGTGCGATCTACCAAATATAGCATGTGGGCTGAAAAAGTACTAAAAATGCAACTGTGTAACAGCTTTTTTGACGAATCATGCAAAATTTTATGAATTTTTCATAACATGATCGCTGTGCGAAAGAAGAATGTTACTGGCACCTCGGAAAATAAATTGAAATGTAAAATTATTATGGTAACAATAGTTTTTAATTATTTTACTCAATCGTAAAGCAGCTCTGAATTGGAGAACAGCTGTTGCTTTATTATTTCTTAAGTGCAGCTAGGCTAGTTGGTGTTGTTTGGCCTTGCTTTTCGAATAGCAAAATTCGTCATTTTTAGCCAAATCGTTATTTGGCTAAATTTGCGCATGAAAATCGACAAATCTGGCAGCCATGATCTTGATAGCAGTCGTGAAGTAGACATGTGGCATATTTATTATAGGAAAATTATTGATAAACCAACGTATTTTAGTCGTTATAACATTTTACAAAATCAAATATCGATTACTATCACGATGAGAAAGTTACGTGAAATTTTTGGCAGAAACAACGTGCCAACAAAACGCACTATTTATCGTGTAGTGAATGATTTCTAAGAAACAGAGTCTATAGGCCATAAGCCCAAGCATGGACTACAACGTGCTCAAAACAATTCATCAAATTCGATTTCGTGATCAGTAGCTTGGTCTTCAAAAAACAACTTTGGTCACAATTTTACACAAGGATTTGCATTTGTTTCCATTTAAAATTCAGTTGACGTAAGAGCTTTTTCCACAAGGTCATTTACGCTGCCGGTCATTTATGCCCATGACTTTCCTGATTTTCAGGAAAAAAATCATAATGGGTGACGAGGCACATTTTCATTTGAATGCATATGTAAATAAAACGAATAATCGGTTCTGGGCAATGGAAACCCCTCAAATTATTCAATTCCATCCATTAAGAGTGATAGTCTAGTGTGAAATTTAATCAGGAGGAATCATTGGACCTTATTTCTTTAAAAAAGAAAACAGCGTTACAATAGCTGTAAATAAGGAGCGATATTGTGATATGACTGCAAACCTTTTAACACCACAACTGCATGCTTTGTGCTTGATTAACATGTGGTATAGACAACACGGTGCCACATCGCACGCAGCCAGCATTACAATGGAATTGCTGCGAGTAGTATACCTCTGCGGCGGACACCCGTTATCTATAAATAATTAGAACACGTTTGCTAATGGTACTATTGATACTTCTTGCATCATATAAAATCACGAACTTCACACAAGACCGAGTACTTAATGAATAGGAATATGAGCTGAGTTGTCAACTCAGTGCGTTTCACACCATTTTTGGTGTTTTTTTACACTTTTTGTGCGAAAAATTTTTTAACTTTTTTTTTATATTGGACCAGTACTCAGGGGATGACCCCTACATATGCAGTGCATTGTACCAGAACTAGGAAAATAGGTTGTGAGGAGGGGGAAAGAGGGAGTAGTGTTTGTAAACATTTGACTTGAACTTTCCAACGTTATAACAGACAGGAAACACGTCTGCAGGCAACTTATTCCACAGACGAAGCGTACGGCTGAAGAACGAATTCTCTCTGTAATGCGTAGTGCGATTCCCCGGGCAATCGACCACAAATGGTTGAGCTTTAGACGGTGAGCACGTGCTACGTAAAAATGTGCGAGTTTCGGGAACAAGATCCCTAATCTCGTCAGAGCAAAATCCATTGTAGTAACGATAGAACAGAGTAACGCAACTGGTGGACAGTGCGCTTTTTTCAGTTTTCGGTACATTTTTTAAATTTCGGTGGGACTGAAATGTAAAGATGTAAGAAAAAAGAAAAGCGGTTTAAATGTAATTTTTTTTAAGTTAGAAAATTTTTCCATTTCATTCACAAAGCACTTGCTAAATATATAAAAAAACGATTTTCGCCGAATTTGACAATTTTAATTTCGATATATCTGGCATCTATGACAGGCATGCAGTATTTGTGTATGTGAATGGTTTAATTTTTTACTTGTACATATTCATACACTTTGTTCTACAAATAACTCAAAATTACACTTTTGTCAGTCTCTGGCATACAAACACACACACACGCATACAAATACACTCGAAGACTGTTTTGGGCTGCTTTTGATTTCTGTTTGAATCATCATTAAACATCATGCGAACGTTTTGTATCAAAATCCCCATACAAAAGCATACACATTGCACATAAATACATATGTACATATGTTTGTTTGTATGTTTGTGTGTATAAATTTTCCAAATCTTTATTTGAGAAACAAAATTTGTTCATTTGTTAATTATTTTGTATTGTCGATGACCTTTCTGTGTAAATGACCCTTTTTTTTGAGAAAGTCGAAATTTTGTTTTCAAAATAAACTTAATTAAAAACAGAAACAGGTTCCTTTTTTTTTATTTTAAATTCATATATGTATGTGCATATGTACATATGTGTGTAATTTGTTCATTAATACATATCTATATACATTTCTGAGTTCCCAGAATGTTCTTGTTGTTGTTTTAATTAATGAATTGTTAATCTTTTGACTTTCGATTGTGAAAAAAGTATTTATTTTATTTAAATACTTAAAGTTAATCCAAAGCAAGAATTTCTAAACAAAATTCGCTTATTTTTGCAATCAATATTATTTGATATTATTGTTTTTAAAGATTAAGGTGTAAGAAATGTTTGTAAAATTGATGTTGGGACTAAAGAAAGACAACAAAAATGATCCACGACTTTTTGGCGGCATACATATGTATTAATTGGGAAAATCCGCCAAAAAGTCGTGGATCATTTTTGTTTTCTTTCTTTAGTCCTATTTTTATTTATACATGATCTAGAAACAAACAGAATATCCTTAAAACGAGGCATCGCCCTGGGACAAATTGTACATAACATACAGTTGGACGCGCCTTGAAAAAATATTTTTTATGATACCCATATTTTTTTTTTTTTTTTGTTGGTAAGGAAACAGTTTCTCAAATTGACAAAACATGCAAAAATAGACACTTTTTCAAAATGGTCCAGCTCACGGGAGGTTAAAGCTGGAGCCGTAATATTTTAGATGTCATCTTAAAAAAGTCCAAGGTTCATTTTTAATAGGGTACACCTTGCACGAAATTCCCTTCCATACAACTTGAGTCGCTCTAATATACATACATACTCGCCCATATAAGTAATTTGCAACCATGTGATTTGTATTTTTTTAAATAACATTTTTGGCAGAATTGGTTTTATCAAATTAAAAAAGGGAAAAAAATATTCTTAAATTGAATCACAAACTGGAAGAGAAGTTCATTGAACATGAATTTAAACTCAAAAAAGGTTATTGTTTTTTCGAATTCTGACCACGGGGGGAAAAAACTACGCAGCAAAAAATTTTTGCATGTATTAAAATGCGTCAATTGAGAACGGCATTGCGAAAAGCTGAATAAAAATACCGGTTTAAAAAAAAGACGCTAGACGAAATTAAATAAACAGCTTGAAAACCCATTAAAAGTTTTGCTATAAAATTGATAATTAATTCATTGACAATAAATATTTTATGCTTATTAAACGCTTATTTGACAAATTTCTATTCAAAATTTATAAACATTATATGTTTTTTTTTATAAAGAAGACCGTTATTCAGTAAAGGCGACTTGTTGCTACTGGACTAGGAACACAATTTGGACGAATGACGATTTCGTAACACGGCGTTGTTATAAATTCGTAATCGAAATTCATCATATCGCACCCTAAACTTCCAAAATGTTCAAAACTGACTTTTTTCCATAAAAGTATGTTTTTTATGTTTTCGCAATTATCATATAAAATTGAAAAAAGTATAGCAGAACATTCTGCAATATTGAATTTTTGCATGATGAAATAATGTTTTCTTTAAATTTTACAATCATTCTTACATAAACAGTTGTTTGTCTCTTCTGAAATTTTGGTATTTTGAGTTGTGACCCTTTTGTATTTAGGGTGCGATATGAAGCACAATATTCACAACAGTTTGGTTGTTAAAAACAAATTACTTTTTACTGTTTAATTAACTATTTTGTATACTTATTTTAAACTAGCGGATAAAATCGCAAACCTATTAATCATATCGTTGAACAATCTAATTTATATGCCAGTCAAAAAGACATCCCATTATCCTTTCATACAATAAATTGGGCGCTATAAAATTCCAGTGAAACTTTACTTGATTTTAGCCTTGGAAAATGCCTATATTTTGTTTAACAGAATTAAAATGTTTTTCTTCATATTCTTTACTTTTAGAAAAAGTCAAAACCCAATTTTTCTTTAAAAAAAAAATTGCACACAACAATTGCCCTCTAGGGTTAATTTTAAAATTCGTATTATTTGATCTTGTTTATATTTTCTTCTTCTAAAATTTCTAGCTAAACATGTTTGGATGTATTCTATTTTCGATATTTCGATAACAGTTTGTTATCATCCTCAGGAAAATTGAAATGTTATAAAAAATTATTATTTAAAATTGTTATTTCAAAAAATTCTTAAGGCCTAAACATAATGTGCATAGACTGGCTTAAGCTTTTGCCAAAATTAAACGAAAAGTCTGTCAAATGCATATGTATGTATATCTTAAACGACTTTTAGTTGGCCATAATGTACTTATATGAACTTAATGATTTTAAGCCCATTGTTGCAAAACTGCGTAATATTTGTGTATTTTCTAAGTAGATTATATAAAAAAGTACTATTAATAACAACAAAGTATTTGTATGCAATAATTTCCAAACAAAAATAAAAAAGAATTTTGTGTTAATTTTTTTATTAAAAATGGAAAGAAATCTGAAACACATTTTTATTAAATTAAATACAAATGTGTATGTTTCTGTGTCTTCAATTTTTCTTTCTTATTTAAATAATTTTTGTAAACATACACACAAACACCTGAAAACAAATGATTCCGTACAGAAATTGCGTTCAGTTTCGTACTTTGCTTAAGCAACTGACATTACACGAAACTTAACGAAAAGTTTCATTAAGTACATTATAGTTGTACACATTTGATTATACGTATTTGCACAGTTGCTTAAGCTGGCATAAATTAGTTTATGCACATTATGGTTAGGCCTTTATATCCAAAAAATTTAAACACAGAGAAAAATGTCTTAATAATATTAACAAAGTGAAAAATTAAAAAAATAACATAATTTAAATTAAACTTATTCTGCAAACCCGCTAATCGTTAGCCCTGCTAACGATTACTTTATCAAAATTAGTTCATCATTTTGCCGTAAAATTAAGAACAACTGCTTGTACGCATAAAAAACATTTGAGCTGAGTAAAATGGGTTAATTAAAGTTTTTATTTTTTTACTCGTTTGTTTTTAGTATGATACTAACTAGTATTGTACCATTTTACAATCTTAATTAAATCCGTGAAGTTTTAATGACACTTGCCAAGCCACTTTGGTGCGTTATTTGTAAAGGAGGTTGTCTTTCAAAGTTGACAAATTTTGAACATTTTAAATTCATAAATAGTCTTAATGCAAGAAACTTGGGGCAATTTTCGACTGTAGTTCTAAAAATGTTGTTTAGGTTATTTAGAGTTACGGTTCCAAAGTTTAAATAAACAAAAATAATAATATTGAGTTTTTTTGTCTTTTGACCATAGAGCTCAAATTATTCGTTTCAATAGGGGTTTCCTACGGGCTAATATTGGTCAAACCTTTGTTTTAAATTTTAAATTAAGTAAAAACAATATTTATGAGTTTTTCACTCGACGTTTGGTTCGCTCTTTTCGTACATCTTCAGGAGCATATTTTATTTTATCAGGCACTAATAAATACAATAAAATGGTTTAGTTCGATATATTATATTTAATACTAGCATTGTGGTTCAACTTACGATTCTTTGTTTCTTTTTCATGTTATTTATCTTAATCTAAAAAACTAGACATCACGACAAATGAATTTTAAGTTAAATAAATAATTAAAAAATGGTACAACACAACAATAATTCGTCAAACTCAATTTTAATATCAAAGTATGTTAACTAAGCAATTAGTTTATTGCTACACAGTATTGTAGCTCAATATTAACTTCGTCTTCTTTCGTATTCATGGTGTTATTTATTTTTTGTTGTATCCTTAAGCTCTCTGTAGTGAACCGTTTGTTCTCTTTTTTCCCCCCTGTTTAATATTTTTACGTTTTCAAAGTCAATTATGTGATTGCACTCGTTTACATGTTGTGATAGTGCTGTGGCGTTTCTCTTTTTTTCTACATGTAATTTGTGTTCTTTCATTCTTGTACTCAGCATTCTCTTAGTAGTACCAATGTAAACCATATCACATCTCTCGTTCTCGTTTCCATTACATTTTACTTCATATGCAACATTGGCAGCTTGACGTTTGTCTCTTTTTGTTTTGTCTTTTTTGAAGAAATCTCTTAATGTTTTGTTTGATTTAGATGCGAGTGTTGCTTTTTCTTTGATAAAAGTGTCTTTAAGTATATTGTTCTCCGTTAATTTTGGTATAAAAGGTACACTAAAAAAGCCCGTCAAATTTGTTTTTAATTTATTTAAAATTTAAAACAAAGGTTTGACCAATATTAGCCCGTAGGAAACCCGTATTGAAATGAAAAATAATAATAATTAACCACAATAACCGAAAAATGATTACAGTTTGACCAAATTTCAAAATTTTTCTTAAATGCCCATAATTTTCAAACTGCATGGAACAGATTTTTTTTCTGATTTTGCTTATGATGGTTCCAATCCATCCTTCAGTACTGGGACACCCTGCATATCATACACTTTTATATGTACATACATATATTTAAAGTAAATGAAAATTTGAAACAGAAAAAAAAACACTTAAACCGCTTTTACGCCTATTTTCTGATTTATTTAATTCTTGTTATTTCCATGAATATTTTTGCACATTTTAGGTAAATTTTCTGCCAGTGGCGGTGGGTCGCAAACTTCGTAATATGAGTTTTTATGCAAAATCAGCAAAAAGTAATAGTGCGCGTATGAGTATATGTATGTTAAAAACACATTTTATGCGTCTTTAGGTTTGCTAGCAAACGCAAACACGGCGTAACAGGTTTTAATTTCGATTCAAAACTCAAACAATTCATAATCATTTCTATGTAAAATGAATAATTGTCACAAAAAATAAATCGGCAACAATTTTTTTGTTTGCAAATTGAAGTTACAACTACTATTTCTGTTAGATAAAAAATTATTTAAATGTATTTGCATGTATGCGTATACATCAACCCAATTGACCATGTACTTAAGACAACTTAAATGAGGAGTACAAGACGTATTAACGACAGTTCAAACATATCTTTGGCAAAATTTCGAACAAATGGCTTTATTTATTATTTTATTTTATTTTTATGCGAGACCACACAACGGACAGTTTTGCTCATTCTAGAGTCGGCAAACCAATATTTTCGTCATCGACGGTTGTTGCAGTGATACAAAAACTTTCCTAGATATAACGATTGTTGGCATTAATGTTACGATTTTCTCGTTGCTTTTGGAACAATATAAAGCTTCGTTCGGATTTTGAATATTGTTTGATTAAAGAAATAGGAATCGTAAATAGAATAGAATTTATTGGTTTATATAAACGAAAATTTTCATTACAAACACAAAAAAATTTTTCATTTGAATTTAAAAAAAAATTTTTTTTTTGTTTTTATATATACAGCGTATCTAGGACGGTTTTGCCAACTGGGATGCTTGTGCTTGAATGTTTTTGCAAAGGTGTTTGATAGCGGTGGGGCGCATGTGTTAGTGAATTTTCATGGTTTATTTGTATGTCAAGTGATTTTTTTGTTTAAAACAACTATTTTCGGGTTTTTAAGCCTTGTTCAATAGAGGAGAATGTGCGTATGATGTAAGCTAATATGGTAATTGGTTCATATGGGTTCCACACAACAGCAATGCACAGTTTGCGTTTTACACACGTACAGGGCTTTGTAGCAATTGAGTGTTTTATTTTATAACATTTTAAGAAAAAAAAAACTAAAATTTAAAGCGTTTTTTTTTCTTTTCTTTATATATCGATTAGAGATTTTGTACCGCCAAATGAGGATTTTTCAAAGTATGAAAATTCAAGCAACGCTTACATAATGCTGAAAATTTTTGAAATTCGGTCTAAGGGCATTGAGTGCCAGTTCACGGATAACGAAGATGGTTCGATCGTTCGCACAAATGCACTTAAAACAAAAACAACGTTTTATTATTGTTTTAAATGTAATTGTGCGAACGAAAGAATAGCTTTGTTATCCATGAACTGGCGATAAGTAATATGATCTTAGCGGCCAATTTACATCACCAAAACCTAAAATTAGCCCAAGTTCATCATGCTGTGAAGAGGCTCGTAACCATATAATTGTTTGTAATTAAAATCACAGATTATATTAGTTTTTCACTTTTGAATTCACACAAATTTCTTGAAATTTCACTAAATCATACAAAAAAAGCTTCAGGTTAAAATGGCGCGAAAAGGTTTGTAAACAAAAGAAAAAAAATTTGAAATTCTCATTGGAAAAAACGCTAGAAGCAAAAAATGAATGAAATGAAATTCGCCTTGGTTGTAATCAAACAAAGCGAATTCATTATCAGGTGATTGCAATGAATTTGCCTTGTTCCCTGCTGAACAATCTTAGGCGAATTTTGTCTATGACATACTCGGGAAGTTTTACAATATCAAAATACATAGTGCTGAATTCGCCTTCCCGCTTGCATTCACCTGTATAAATTCGCCTTAATTACAACTCTTTTGATGAATAGAAACCAGTGTTGTCATATTTTTTCATAAATTTTTTTGTTTTCTGAAAAGAAAACCTTTTTATACTAAAGAACATAAAAAAATACATAAAAGAATATGTTTGGTTCCATTTTAGGCAAAAAATTTAGGTATACATAAAAATCAGTAAGAAAAGAAAAATCTTATGATATGAAAAGGCTGATAGAGAGGCACTGGCATAACACCAAGGCATGTGTGTAGAGGCAACTGTAAACAGGCATTAGAACCTATTATTATAATTTTTTTAATTAGGAAAACGAGCTGCAGGCAAATAGATTTTTAAACATATAACTTGAAAAAAAACATTTAACTTTCTACTAAAACCACCAATTGTTGGCATACTCTGTCTTTAAAATTATGTTTTATAAAAGGCTACTTTGAAAATCGCCCAAAATCAGTAAATTAAATAATTAGTTAAAGGAATTGCCCAATATAAAAAATTGCCAAAATGAATTAAAAGTGGGATAAACTTTAAATAAAAGCAATTTATATAAAATAAAAATATTAAAAATTTTGTTAAATATTAGCAAAACTAAAATAATAGTTTTGACAGTTGTGGCCAAATCTGACGCCAAACATCAACCTTCGTAGGTCTTAAAGTAAATTTGAAAAACTTTAAAATTATGAGTCTAAAATGGCAACTTCTTTTGGCCCGAATTGGATGATATGAACCTGCCTTACCTTCCTACATTTGGTATTGTACTTGAATGATTTGAGGATTAAGTCATTTTGCGTGAAGGAGAGATGTTACACTGCGGTTTGAAAGCGTTAAATTTTTTCCTGTGTGCTTTCCTTAAGTCGCAAAAACAATGGAAATATACTAACTATAAACTACAGTTTTCAGTGCGTAAATGTAACCAGGTTTGTGGACCATAGTCTTGACAAACAGAAGACTTCGACAGCACCACCTAGCAACGACTCGGCAGACACTTGCCTTTCCAGCGAATGAAAAATTTTGATTATTTCTAACACACACGTTCTTAGAACTTAAATTTAAGCAACAATTTATAGTCGACCTTCCTTGTTAGCAAGCAGTACTCTGCTAAGTAGAGTTTAGTACAGCCAAAATGTGTGATATTAATTATAAATAACGAAAGATGTTTTGGAGTATTATCTTAATATTTTTATGTGATACTTAATATTTTTTATACCATAGTAGGATTTGTGACAATTAGGTGAAATTTGTGTGAAGCAAAATATCGTCCAAAAATGCTCGCCACGTCTTCGGTGGCATATGTTTTTCCGACGATCCATAATTTCAATGACTCTGAGACATAATTAAGGTTCCACGTCTTTTATGTAGCGAAAGGATGAGATATCTTCAGCTTTTTCTTTTAAATATTTCCAACGAGAGAAGTGCAACAGTGTTAAATCACATCCCGAGCCATTTAGAGTTCTACTGAGACTTAAATCTAGTACCACGGAAACCGAGAGCCCAAGGAACTTATTTTATTTATTTATTTTATGAAAAAGGTATATCACATACAACAAGATATAAATCTTTTGAATTACAGTATGTGATTTTATAATAGCACAATATATATTTTAAAGTTATTTTACGTAGAAGTTTTAATAGATAAAATATAAATTTTAATACATTAGGTTCTTCAACAAGGAATTTGCGATATTAAAGTATATTACTTGAAAAGCAAACAAAACAAAAGTATTATTATAAGACAAATTGTTGAATAATATATAAAGGTTCAAACTAAAATATAAAAACAGTTATTGTTTGAATTGTATAGCGTTGCCAGTACATTGCAAAGTGTTGGGTAGTGAAATCCACAGCCGTATGGTATTTGTAAAGAACTGCCACTCAGATATTAGTGTTCGATGTCTGAATTGTATAATGTTTTTTCCTCTGTTAGAATGTGCAAACTGAAGGCGTTCAGATAAGTAAGTAGGCTCTTTTATATAAACTATTTTGTGCAGTAAAATTAATTATCTTATGTTTAGCAACTCGAGAATATCAACTCCATATATCTGTCTAGTAATGGTGCGGACCTTCGGGGTTGGACACAAACCGCAGAGAGACTACAATTGGACTCGGTGTTGCATTACACCTGCGTGCCGTGACCCTAAGATCGGTTGCAGATTTAGAAAGGCGCCGTTCCTAACCAAGGAGTAGATCATTTTGTTATGTTGGGCAGCGCTGGTAGACGCATTGCATTCACCTGTTGATAAGATCACCGGGAACTCGTTCTCCCAGGGAGAGCAGGTTTTGCCATGGCACTCTACTTTCCGTGACATAGAGGGGTAGAAGTTCTCTATTTATTGTAGAAAACACAACTCTAGGAAACCGTATGACTTATGTTGCGTTGGAATTCTAACTTTTAATACGTTCTCCCTTATCTCCAAAGTCGCACTTCTGATAATATGAAGTCGATATGAAAATTTGGCGCTTAAATAATCGCTTTTGAAACAACTTTTTTCATAATAGACAATTTAGATTTAAGCGCTTTTTCATGCAGTCTTACAAATATACAAATTGTTTGCATTGCGTTTTTTTTTTTTTTTTTTTTGCAAACATGAATATTTAATAAAAATTTATTTAAAATCAACATTCTGCTGGGTCACGAATATTTAAATTTTTTTTAACATGCAGAAAAACAAATTCATACTCGTATGTCTGTTTTTTTATTTGAGTGGATTTTGTGGAGGATATTAACAAGTGTTTTTTTTATTAAGTTGATGTTGAACAATTATTTATTACATTTTATTAATTTATAAGGTCATTATATACATACACATAATATGTTTTATTTATTTTAATTTTTGCTTTTAATTTTCTGTTTCTATTTATTCACAAACTTTCACATTGTTGGAACAATGTTTGTGTTTCGTTGTTTTTTTTTTTGTTTTTAATTATTTTTTTTTTTATTGTTTTGCAAAACCTATAATATTGTGTTTATTTCTTCTAAGAAAATACCTTTTCTAATTATTAATAAATTTTATTCGATTTTCCCCTTCTCTACAATGAAAGCTTTCTTACTTAAAAAGTAGCTTATTTTATTACACAATTTGTGTGTCATTAAATTTATTTTATACTTAAAAAATATTAATATAATATAAATAATAAAGAAAATATAATATAAATAATAAAGAAAAAAGTACGAAAGCATATTTTTTTATCTGGCATGACTGGTTTATTACCTCAATAAAAAGAAACACAGGACTTGCAATAATCTATAAATTTTTTACTTTAAAGTTAATAAATTTTTTTACACTTTGTTAATGAATATAGGTAATTTATTAAATTTAGATGTGAAAATTGATACTGCGTACACTGAAAAAATTTTGTTCAAATACATTACCTTTATGAATTTTTTCATTATTTTTCAACCATTGTAACTTTTCATAGAAATAATGAAACAAATTTCATTAGATTTTTGAATGAAAACCTTCATAAAAGTAATGAAACATTTTAATAAGAAACATGACTTATTTTCATTAAAAGTATGAAAGACAAATCATATAATTAGTGAAATAATTTCTCTAGATCAAAGAATCAATTTCATAAAACACATAAAAACTCTACATTAAATTAATGAAAAAGTAACGTTTATTTAATGAAATAACTTCTTTGTACTAATGTAATATATTCATTAAAAATATGAAACTCCATCATAAGGTCAATGAAGTTATTTCATTTATCTAATTTTATTATTCATTGAGCACCTGAAAAATTTACATTAAATCAATGAAATGTTACATTTGTTTAATGAAATAATATCATAACACACCTTAATAAAATATATTCACAAATGTACGTAATAAGATCAATGGAATTATTTCATTTATTCATTGATACTTTATTTCATTACACAAACAATACTATTCCTTGCTTTTGTGAAATTGTACCTAATTATGATAAAAGATAATCTTGAACAAGTATTCACCAAATAAAACAGATTTTATTAATTCAAATGACTTCAATACACTGGTATTTAAATTTTTTAAACTATTATTATGCTGATTTGAGTACATGCACATATGTACATACATACTAAAGTTCGGTAGCCAGACATTTATTTGTCATTGATCTAATAAATTCTATTTCATTGGAATTATGAAATTCATAAAACTTACATTTTAATAAAAAAAACTTGACATTTTTTAAACTGTAGCTTAAGATTAATAAATGCCCATTAATATATCTTACCAAAGTTCAACGAATTTAAAAAAAAATTTAATTTTGTTGTAGCCATAAATCCAATGATTTGTTTTTAATGAAACTATGAAACTTAATGAAACCATTCTGATGGATCTATTTCATAATATATGTATATGAAGTTTCATGCATATTGTGAAAAGTTTTCATTGGATTAATGAAAAATATTTAATAAAACAGTTTCATTAAATATATGACGCATAATTCTTTCAGTGAAGATGCCATTCATTTTTAATTAGCGCGTCAAGCGTAATTTATCTTCACGTAAAAATATGCAGCGTCAACGCTTTACAAATTCTATTTTAGGGTTACTCGACCGTGTACAGGAGCGGGCGAAAAAGCTGATCGGTGACAGTAGGGTATTCAACTCTATTGACTCACTGGAGCATCGACGCAATGTGGGGTGCGTTACTCTTTTCTATCCTTACTTTTTTTTTTTTTTTTTTTTTTTTTTTTTTTTTTTCTCATTCATTTGTTTATTGAATCTTCACAAAGTGAACTAACAATAAGTATTCAAATCTTAAAACTAAATACATAAAATTAATTAAGTCCAGCCAATGCTAGACAAAAATGTTTTATTTTGCACGATCAATATCGGTGAAATCACCTATTTAACGTTCTGATGGTGGCAAGGGTGTCCCTCCTTCTCAACCGAGAGTGTCCTTCGAAATTAAGTATATTGCGTGCAAGACGATTTGGATGAAGTTCCAATTTATTGATATGCCTTGTTGCGTACTTTGAAAATTCGTCTTTTACAAGAGGAACACAGAGATCCTTATGAATTCGTGAGGTTTTTACGTACCATGGAGCTGCGGTAATTGTTCGAAGAATTTTGTTTTGTCGCCTTTGAATTTTTTCAACGTTTGAAGCGGAGGCGGTGCCCCATAGTTGAATTCCATAGCACCATATAGGCTTTAGAATTGCGTTGTATAATAAAAGTTTGCAATCCAGCTTCAATGTAGAATTTCTGCCCATAAGCCAATTCAGTTGAGCTGCTTTTAACTTTAACTGAGTAACTTTCGCATCTATGTGAGACTTCCACGTTAACCTACGGTCCAGGTGAATACCAAGGTACTTGACTTCATTTTGCTGCGGAATAGGTGAATTGTTGATTTGGATGGCTGAACATGTTTGTTTACGCAGCGTGAATGTAACGTGAGTACACTTTTGTTCATTAACTTTAATCTTCCAAAGTTTTAACCACATCTCTAATATTGAAATATACTCCTGCAAATTTCGCGAAGCTACTTGATGGCTTTCATGTACGCTGCAGAATGCTGTATCGTCTGCAAAAGTTGAAGTGTGGATTCCGGGTGTCGTTGGCATGTCAGAGGCATAAATCAAATATAAAGTAGGCCCCAGTATGCTGCCTTGGGGAACTCCTGCCTCGATTGGTTGAGTTGGGCTTATAAAGTCGCCTTCTCTGATAACAAACTTCCGCCCACATAAGTAGCTTTCCAGAAGCTTGTGTGTATTTGCAGGCAAGTTCAACTTTATTTTGTGTATCAAGCCCTCGTGCCACACTTTATCAAAAGCTTGAGAAATGTCAATGAATAGAGCTGAGCAATACTTCTTCTCCTCAAAGGTCTGTCTTATGACATTGACTAGTCTGTGCGTTTGTTCTATTGTGCTGTGTTTAGCCCGAAAGCCAAATTGATGATCAGGGATGCATCCCACAGTGTTCAACATTGGACTCAACTTTGCCATTAACAATTTTTCGAACAGTTTTGAAATTGTTGGCAGTAGACTTATTGGTCTGTATGATTCTACTTTAGTGGGATCCTTCCCTGGTTTGGGTATCATAGTAATCATGGACACCTTCCACTCTGCAGGATAATACTCGAGACGTAAAATAGCGTTAAAAATAAAAAGAAGAATTCTACGAGCTACACGAGGTAGCTGCTCAAGCATTTTACCAGTAATTTTATCAATACCTGGAGCTTTCCTAGGGTTTGTGTTACGAATAACATTTTCAACATCTTGAAAACTAAGTCTCAAAGGCACAGGCGGTCTAACAGCATATGGCGGAAATTCAGCAACATCATCCACTGTATCATTTGCAGTAAAAACGTTTTTCAAATGATTAACATACACTATCCCTTTTTCAGAATCGCTTCTTGCCCAATCTCCAGTTGAAGTTCGCAGAGGTGGCTTACCTACTACGGGTCTTTTCAGACCTTTTGTCGCTTTCCATAGAGAATAGTCGGTTTGAGGGGTACCATCAAGACCTTCCAGATAATTTTTAAGAGAAGCCATTTTTTGGATTTCGAGCAGATTTCTTAACTGAGCTATGCACTCTCGTAGCCTGCTTTTAAGCTGGGGAGACCTGCGAAGTTGCCACTCTCTTCTAACTCTTCTTTTTTCTGTTAGAAGTTGTTCAATTTCAAACGAATATGTTATGTTGCTCACATTTCTGGATCTTATATGGCTAGTGGTGGCATGTTGTACGGCTAGATTAAGGTGTTCAGAAAATTCGTTAATCGACACATCAATATCCTCAGGCGTTCTCAAGGCAATGTTTTCCGTACAATGTGTACTCAAATATCTATCCTTACTACAATGGATTTTGCTCTGACGAGATTAGGGATCTTATTCCCGAAACTCGCACATTTTTATGTAGCACGCGTTCATCGTTCAGAGCTCATCCATTTGTGGTCGATTGCCCGGGGAATCGTACTACGCATTACAGAGAGAACTCGTTTTACGCCGACCGCTTCGTCTGTGGAACAAGTTGCCTGCAGACATGTTTCCTGCCTTGGAAAGTCCAAGTCAAATGCTCACAAACACTACTCCCTCTTTCCCCCCCTCACAACCTATTTTCACTTCCTATGTAGGGGTCATCCCCTACATACTGGTCCAAGAAAAGAAAAAAGATAACTAAAAAAGTTTACTGATTAATGATTTACATCCACAAGTACTATTCCCTCTTTTCTCCACCCCATAATCTGTATTCTTAGTTCCAGTACAATACACTGTATATGGTAGAGTCATCCCCTGAGTACTAGATTTTATTTATCTTGTACCAGTACTCAGGGGATGAGGAGGAAAGAGGGAGTAGTGTTTGTGTAGGTTTAACTTTAACAACAACAACACGAAAGACTAAAATAAACTCTATTACAGCATTTGAAATGTTGGAATTAAATTAGTTAAAACTGATCTGTGCCCAGTGTACTGCTCAGATTAGCAAAATTTAGTTCAACATATTCCACACTACAGGTAATGAAATAGGAAAATAAACGACGCAAACTGTTTGGCAAACACACGCTTGACTTTTGCCATCAAACGACTCAAACATGATACTTACAAACACAAATTACTCACTTTTTGCTTTCAACGACAGTAGACGGCAACTATGTAGCGGCAATTTTGCTTCCCCTTTAAAGATTGCAAAATAAATTGTTTTTATTTTCATTCTTTTGTTAGCCTCAAGATATTTCTTTTCTAACTTCTCTACAAAAATGTTGCATGCTCTATTTCGTGATACCCTTTGGCTATAGACCTTGCTTTTATCTAATTCTATAAATTCTAATCAGACAACTTTTTTTTCTTGAACTATTTTATGTAGTTCTTGTTCGACTACTTTACTCACTAACTAATTTGTCACATCAAATGAAAAACAGTCATAAAAAATTGCACGAGTAAAAAATCGGTTAATAATTGTTTGAAAAATAGATTTAAAGCAAATATTACAAGAATCAAACGTTAAAAAATAATTGAAAATGTCTTAATTTGTTTTTTGATTATATTTAAGTATATCGTTTTATATTTATGTATGCATAGGCAATCATTGTAATATTTTGGTCAACTGGGTAACTACAATTGATCAATAAAATTTCTAATCATTAAAAATATAATTACTTACGTTTGATTTAGCGCACTTCAAAATAATAACAATACATTTTGTAGTTTAAAAAGTTTATTTTATTAATTAGTATTCAGAAAGAAAAATGTTGAACTTTAAGTTGTAGGAAACTTAATTACTTAAATTAAACATTTTAGCACAATATAACACTGAATTATATTAAAATTTTAGAATAAAATTTAATATAATAGAATAAAATTTAATATATTTTTATATTAAAATTTTAGAATAATGGTAATACAAGCAAAAGATTTGTCTGAAAAATTTATACAGAAATCACTCAAGTTATTAACGGCTTTTGTTATAAATTTTCTTTTCAATTCGATTGCTCGTCATAAGGAAACTTTACAAAACAAAAAGGCATTTTCATATTGATGACGGCGACTCATCAGAATTGTAACATCAATATTATGTAAACAGTCATCAATAGTGAGAAAACTGACATCAATCTCAATTCAATCATACGTTTTATTAATAAATGTAATACATATAATTTGTTAAGATTTATTTAAAAAAAAGGATAAATCGTGTTATAATATTTTCATTTTATTGTTAAAAAAGAATTTTGTTATTAAAATTAATATATTTAAGGTTAAATTAATTTTTAAGAAGTAGGAGCAACTGCATCATTTTGAAGATAATCACAGCAATTATTGTTTAAGCAAAGATAAATAAGTATAACTATAAGGAGAATATATAAATAGACGATAATATAATACATCATATTGATGACACTTTGTCATCAAATGCGGCGTTACTTAAATAAAAAATATAATGAGAGCGTACACAGAAAAAAATAGATGAGATTTTTTTTTTCAACCAAGTTTTGTTATTAATAAAAAAAAACCATCAATTTAATAAAATTTGCATTGACTTAATTAAATTATTATTAATAATGAATTTTTGGAAATATCTCTTAATAAAATGCAATTAATAAAAAGTTTTCCGAATTATTGACTGTTATTCAATAAATAAATTTAAAAGGTTGCCATATAACAGTGAAAAGTTGTTGTTTCTTTAACAATTTTTTTTGTTAAGTATATTTTACATATTAACAACAATTTTTTTCAACTCAATAATTTTTGCTTTTAAGTGAAAAAGCTATTTCTACTTTATAATTTGAATTATCAATCTGGCAAAAAATCTTTTTCACAGGAAATTTGATAAAAATAGTGCAATTTTTTTTATTAATATGGCATCTATTTTTTTTTTGTGTAGAGAGTAAAATAAAAAAAAGGAACTAAGAGGCAAAGAAAAAAATATTTTCTGATACTCAGTCGGGGCAAATTCATTACTAGATGGTTGCATCGGCGAATTCTGCCAAATTCGTTCAACTTGCCGGCATTTCGCCTGTCAAGTATTGTTTGCCTTTTTCGGGGCCAATTTTTATTCTATATAAAGAAATACTGAGTGAAGTGATAAAAAGTTTTGAAAAATATTAAAAATTATGTAAACAAATAAATAATAAATAAATTTCTTCCATTTGTAAAAATAAATTTCAAAGAGGAAATGGAACTTTACTCGCATGTGATGTTTCACTAGCACGAGCAATCGGTTTACCAGGAAAATTTTTCTGAAAACCACTCAACACTTTGATTATACAAAAAAGTCGCCTGTTTGTATTTGATTGATTGAAAAATCATATTAAATTAGATAAAACTATAAATATGTATATGTAATGTTGAAAAACCTTATTAGAAAAGAAAACATTATTTAATACCTGAATTACTTCATATGAATATTTTTTTACAAAAACAATTTTTACCTATCAAATCATTCAAACAGCTTGTTTTGTATGTTTCCTTGCCAAATATGTCTACATTCCATAGATACTACCCTAATCTTCAGTAGACTTCGAAACCTATGAAAGATATGCTTAAACATTCAACTAGATATCCCAACATTCTAAATAAATGATTGAGAATTTAAACAGAAAAATGTTCTAATAACAGCTTTCAGACTACAAAAAACAAGCAGTTTTTTTTGCATACCATCCTACTTTTCTTTAGTTAAGAATGGCTCCTATGAAATGTCGACAATTAGACAAGCTAATAAAGTAAATAAACTCAATTGTTTGAAAACAATTTTTAATCATTTCACTGTGTGAAATAGTAATTCTTATTCAGAAATTACACACAAATGTACGGTACTGAGTCCACCTCATATACATATGTATGTATATACATATATTCATACATATATATATATATATATATATATATATATATATATATATATATATATATATATATATATATATATATATATATATATATATATATATATATATATATATATATATATATAATAACTGAACTGAAATAATTAAAATTTCTTTGTGTATTTTAAAATTTCTTTTTATTAAATTAATAATTTTAATTAAAAGTTTAAAAGTGCTGTTTTTCATTACATTTCTTAATTTATTGCTTATTTTTATAGGTTATAATTAACACATAAAAAATAGAAAATAAAAAGTTAACTTTCAAATAATAAAAATAAAAAAACAAACCTTGAAAATTGCAGTGCTAATTAATAAAAAGAAATATATAAAATATAACATATAAACAAAAATTTACTTACATTAGATATTAATGGCTGTATCCATAAAAAAATATATGAGTTTTACTAAAGGCTTATTTGAAAAACTTTGTATAGAAATTTGTCAAATAAACCTGTAATAAACAAAAACTTTTTGTTATGAATATGGCCGTAAATATATTTTATAACATAAAAACAAGGAAACAAAAACAAAGTTTTTTGCTTTCGGTAATAATAAGTTGAAACAAAATTGTCTGGTTTAATATAATTGTTTACAGATTCACCACCAATTAAACATTTCTTTGAATCAATTAAGATTGTAGTAAAGCTGGGCATCTCAAATGGATTTTTCTTAATATTTAAATTTTTATTTAAGATATAATATGATTTTACCAACATTTCTCTGATTTTTTTATACAAGTTCATAAACTTAACAAATTATTTAATTGCTTTAATGAAATATTTAATAAATTATTTTTAATGTTTTTTCATAGAAAACTCTTTCTTCAAATTTTCTAAAATGTGCTTCTAAAATATACGATTTTTTTTTTAAGACCTGAAGATTTGTGCCAAAGACAATATTATTTAAAAGCTTTAATAATTTTATAATAGAAGTAATTTATTATTATTTTAATAACTCTGTATGATTTATTATATATAATAAAGTATTAAACTTTACTTTTTCTTCGGCAAAAGGCATTCAATACTTTTTGATGCACTTTTAATAAATTGTTGCTTAAAATTAATTAAATAGGCTATAAATTAAATTTAAAAAAAGAATTAACAAAATATGAACGAAAATATTATTTAGTAAAACAATAAAATAATATTCATATAAATAAAATCTTCCCCCATGCGATTTACTCTTGTAAGTCTTGCATATTCGGTAAACCTTGAAAATTTGCTACGTCATGCACTGAACCACAGGCACGAAGTAAACAGAGATGAAACAAAACAAGAAATATGTGTAATTATATTTATCTCTTTCACTATTTCTCTCCGCGTTTTGTGCTCTTATTCGTAGACAAAGCATAGAGCATAATTCGATCGCCAATCTTGATTGAACCATTCAAAATTTTAAGAGCGAACAATTTCGGTACATTTTGAATCATTTTGCGAACCATAAAAGATTCCCTATCATCTTCTAGTTTACTAACAAATTATCGCCAGTTTATCTGAACTAGTTCTCAGAACAATATAAAAAAGGAAAAATAAATAATTACTGAACATATAGATTTAAATAAAAATGGAAAAAGTATAAAGTAAAAAAAAAATTTGCGTTATGGTGATAGGAAGGTCATGACTCGAATTTGACATGATAATAAAAAACCTTTAATGACAGAACAGTAGTCTTTACATAGTCATGAACACTAGTATATAAAATGTTATGATCGGTCTATACGTACGACTTGTTTGCAAACAATAACTTAAAGTACTGGTATTGCCATATAATTTCTTTATTGTTAGTTAGTAGCTCAGCTTGAACAACGCTCTTATTCGCAAATAAACATGACATGTTGCCACCTTGCTTAAAAGTTCCAGTTTTGTTTTAAACATTAGGCACCATTGTAAATGTCAATAATAATAAAAATACAATTGTGAAAGAACGTTCATTTTATAGCGAGAAAAAAATTATTAAAATAATTGTTTTTATTTCAGAATTCATCAATTTTCCAAAATTTAACCTTTAAACTTATATTTTCATAATTATATGACCGTGCGGTGTTACCGTATAAATGTGTTTTATTTACCATTTCTGTTTGAACTTTCTTCGGCTGTATAAACCTCACGAAAAAAATTAATTAGAATAATTATTTTCATTTTAAAATTCGAGTTTTCTCCAAATTTTAATAAATTAACTTATATTTTTATAATTATTTGACTGTGCGGTGTTACCATATATACGAATTTTAACATTTCCGTTTCACACTTCTTCGGCTGTATAAACCGTGAGTTAACTAATTGCAAATAGTAGTTATTGACAAATAACTTTTGCGTATAAACAAGACAACAGTGAAGAAAAATACTAAAAAGGCGCTATTTGTAGGCGTCGCCAAAAAAAATTTTAATTTTTCTTTAAACCTGGGTTGGGGTGACTGGCAAACATTTTTTCGTACCACTTTACTGCTCACCCCTAAAAGTATGCAGAGTTTATTACACAAACGAAAAATTTCCTTTAATTCCATCTTGAAATTAGAATCGAAAAAACATACTTATTTAAGCAATTTGAAACCGTTATCCTTCTTCCTTAATTTTATTATTATTTTATTTATTAAAAAAAAACTATCTTTTCTATTTCAAGTGGCACTTTTAAACGGCTTTTAATAGACCACAATTAGTAGAGTAAATATTTATTTGCCACTCGACAGTAGTGGCCTAACTTTTTATTTGAAAATTGAATTAAATAATTGTTTTTTCAACAACAACTTGAGTAATTAAAAGGCCTTTACCCTGGCACTCATTTTCTTGGGGGTGTGTGGGGGATATTGTGTGTGCTTGTAAAACTTCGTATTGTTTTAAAAATAAACACTTCTTTAATTTCAATTTGCTATCTTAATTCTTTATTGTAATCACTTTTTATATTAATTATTTACTTTCCACAAATTGTTAGTACAATTGATTTAAAATATGCCAATTATAAAATATTTATTTATTTGACAATTTAAGAAGTATTTGCAGCAAATTAAAACATATATTTGTGTTGTGGAATTAATTATTTACACAAAATGAATTTGATCAGTTTTGTTGCCATTTTCGATATTAACTTTTAAACGAAAATAATGTTGTTTGAACGGTGAACAGCAAGTTAACACGCTGTTAACAAAAATTATTATTACATGTATATATATGTATATATAAAAATATTGGATTTCTTAATAAAATAATAACTGAAATAAAGCTTAAAAACTAAACACTGCAATTTTCCACTTAAAATAATAATTTAAAAAAAAAAATATCAAAATATAAAAGGAACTGCTTTTATCTTTTGCTTTTCCAGGCGGGGAATAAAGTCATGACTTTCAGAAAATTTCAAACAAACTCAAAATAGTGAAGTTAGAGAAGTTCTCAATTTATCATTTTAATCTTTTTTGACTCATATTTTAAGCCAAAATCCCATATTTCTATATCTAAAGGTATGAAAAAAGTTCTTCAGGAATAATCACTTTTGAAAAGCAAATTGTAACGATTATTCCTCAAGAAGATTTCCAACGGAAAACGAAATATTGAATTAATTTATTTTGGCATGAAAGAAGCTAAACAAAACGAGTTTTTTCTTTAGGCAACGCAAAGAAAAAATGATAATTTGGGAAAACTTATATTGTAGGAATCTGGAAATTTTTGGTTACATTTCTAATAAGAAGATACTGACAAACGAGTGACACCTAATCTGGCAGTTAAACTTAGACGATATTTTAAAAATGCTTTATTTTCGAATGTTTTACAGTGTTCTTCCTTTAATTGAAAGTCACTCAATTTTTATTTACGTGCTGTTCACAGAACACACCCAAGCAACTCGTCTAGAAAATTTATGTGAAAACCACAAAAATTTTAGTGCTTTCTATACAAATTTTCTAGTTGAATTGCTCGTTCGTGTTCTGTAAACAGTATATAAATTTATTGAAAAAACAGTTTTATAAAAATTAATTTGGTTTTTAACAAATTATAATTAAATTATTTAAGTGTCACTGGTTTAAACAAAAAAAAAAAAAAAAAAAGAACTTGTGGGGGTTTAAAAACTAGTATCATGCAGATCCTTCGGGGACTAAGCTCCCTTAAGAAATTTTATGGATTTAACATACAAATTTTCCCGTCTTCAGGAATTAAAAAATTAAATTGGTTCATTTAGGAAGTAAATTTTTTAAATTAAATTTTTCTATTCATCCCTAGGTATGTTAAGAATTATTGTTTTCAAATCACAAGTAAGCCATAAAATTTAAAACTTTACGTTATTTTAAAATTATTCATTTCAAAATCTGATGTGTGAATTCAAAATCACTTATGTGATTTCAAAACCACAAAAATTTAAATCAAAATCTCTTATCTGATATCAAAATCACTTATGTGAATTCAAAATACCTTATGTGAATTTAATATCGAAATCAAAATCACGTATTTGATGTCAAAGTCACAACAATTAACTCAACGTCACTTGTGTGATTTCCAAATTACACTTGTGCTTTTAAAATCGCTAATATGTTTTTGAAACACGTAAGTGGTTTCAAAATCACACGTGCAAATTTAAAATTTACAATTATAAGTTTGATTATAATTTTGAAATCCAATCATGTGAATTTAAAATCACTCATGTGGATTCAAAACCACAAGTGAAATTTTTTGAAGTATTTTGCTGTATAAATCCTATATCGCGACATTTTTCATTGTAATTTTTCGAATTTACACCTGTAAGTTTAAAATCGCTTATGTATGAATTTATTCTGCTAATATGTTATGAAAATCATGATCTCATATCACAAAGGATGTTGGCCATGAAATTTTAAAACTTTTCACATTACTTTAAAATCATTCATATCATTTCAAATTTAAAAACGCTAATGTGTTTTTGAAAACACACATGTGATTTCAAATTCACATTCAATTAGATGAGCGAATTAAAGCCATTCATGTAATATTGAAATCAAACGTGTGAATTCAAAATCTCTCGCATTGCTTCAAAATCGCAAGTGAAATTTTTTGCTGCTTTTTTACATTTTTCTTTATTTTTGTGAATTCCCGCTACAAGTAGCGGGAATACAAAATTACGTTCAATGTGTTTTGACATATTTTGAGGGGAAATTTTCAATGAAATATGGTATTTTCCAAAGGCTAACGGGATGGGATGACAAGGATAGGAGTGGAAGGGAATTTTACTTGTTTGGATAAGAATAAGGAGTAAAAAAAGGTAAGGGAGGAGGAGGAGGAGAAGGAGGAGTAAGGATATGGGTAAAGAAGGCAATGGATGGACGTGATATTTTTTTTATATTATAGTATTTTCCAAAGGCTGAAGGAATGGGATCGTAAGGATAGGAGTGGAAGGGAATTTTACTTGTCTGGTTGAGAATAAGGGGGAAAAGAGGTAAGGGAGGAAGATGACGAGGAGAAGGAATAGTAAGGGGATGGATAAGGAAGGCAATGGATAAATCATACGCAAGGTTGCCATAGTGTGTTTGTTTTTTTTTTATAACAAGTGTTGCCAACTTAAGCTGCTTTGCGTTATCGCCCCACCTGGAAAACCAAATCATAAAAGTAGTCGAAAAAATATTATAACAAAAATATTATATAAAACAATTTTTTAAGTTATCTTGAGGTGTGTTTTACAACATAAAGGGTGTTTTCTAAGGATTAACAGCCATTTTGTTTTTTTATTTTTTTATTTATTTATTTTATTTTTAGAAAAAAAAAAAATTTGACCCTGCTTTATTGCAATGGCAATGAATGTTTACAAATACATTTTGTTTGTATATGAACACTTTTGTTTACCTAAAATATCTTACCATTAAACTTACTTATATTGGCTGCTTTCAAGCTAAACTGTGGTAATAGTTTGTTCCATTTTACGGGCTCTGGAACCAAATCCCTTACTGCCATCAGGTCCCATGGGAGTGCGCACTAAATGTTCCGCGGCTCGCTGGGCAAAAGAACCCGAACGCGAACGGGGTGAACCATCTAAGAAACTGTTGGTACGTGACCTCGGTTGGCCATCATAATCGTTCAAGCCATGTTTGTAGTTGTTGAGAAAACTATTGGTGCGTGAGCGTGGCGAACCTTCGTACTCAGAACCAAATGAAAAACGACGATCATAACCGGAATCGGTAGAGACACGGCGACCATTTATATACTGGGCATTGTCATAAGCAGCCAATTTACTGCTGATGTTGTTATTGTTGAAATTATTGGAATAACGACGAGGAAAAACGATATAACCGCCGCCACCACCACCCACATGGGGATCATCATATGGCATGCCAGTTTGAGTTTCCAAAGATTGTTTCCTCTCAAAGTTGAAATCATTGGAGGGACGACGATGGAAACTGCTAACTATGTCACTGCCATTGGAAAAGGTTCTTTCGAACTGCATAGAACCATTGGAAAAACGTCTCTCACCATTGCTGCCTATGGAACCCTGAGAAGACTTGCGATAAACTTCGGCCGGTCCAAAGTCAGAAATACGTCGTGAACAAGGACAATTTTCCGAACAATTTGAATCACGTCTTTGTGGCAAGCCATCCGAACAATTAGAAGAACGTCTGGTGGCATCATTGTAACCTTCCTGGGAACAGTTCGAAAGACGCCTTTGTAAATTGTGAGAGTTGCTAGCTTGGCTTGAATTTATTTGAGAAGTTTTTGTGGTTACGAGTGGAGAGTCAATGGTGCTCATACTGTTATTGCTGTTGTTGTTGTTGTTAATGGTATGAGCCGATATGGTAGAAGTGTTGCTGTAGCGACGTGGTGCAAAATTGAAGTAATTATTAGAGGTACTGGGAGAAGAAGGCGTCTGGCAGGATATATCCTGTGAAATACTGCCTCTAGGTTGATAATAATTTGTTGTATGTTGATTATGTGTTGGATGTTGTTGTTGTTGTTGCTGATGTTGATGATGCTGATGATGGTGTTCGGCAGAAAAACTTCCCCTATGTGAAGTTGAATAATTATGGGGATTATTTTGATAGTGTTGTATTGGAGTTATAGGTCCATGGCTTTGATGATTATCGTTGCTATAAACTTTGGCAGCAAAATCGGAGTTGTGACGTTTTAGTCTATAACGCAAGTCCACCTCCTGCACCGGCACACCACTGAAACTGCCACCTCTGGCACGTTCATAATTATGATCATTATAATAGCGATAATTTTCCACCATACGCACTACTGGTGCTGACACTTGTATCACAGCCTTTTTGCCGGTCTTCTTTTTGGGCGCCACCATTTCGAAAACCTTGAAGGGCCCCTGCAAATTGCGGGCCTCACGAGCAGATGATGACTCTAAATATTCCACCAAAGCACATTCTTTTTGTTGCATTTCTGGATATTTATTCATAAACTGACGCACATCCACCGGTATGGCCATACCGGGTTTCAAAATACGTATTAAAGCAATTTCGCCACATTTGGAGAATATATCCGATACTTTTTCAATGGTTAACTTGTCCAAAGGTAAATCACAAGCCACTACGGTACGTGAAGGCATAGTTTCATCAAAGTTGGGCAAAGGATCTACGCGTCTGACCTTGGTGCCCACATCGTTGAGTTCAATTTTATGCGACTTGCGTCGGACAGCATTGCCCACCACCTTCCAGTCCTTGGTGAGTTGTCGCACCCTTTTAAAACTTGACACCAATTTGAGGCTAACAAATCCCTCTTTGTTGCGTTTAACATGCTTGAGCAGGAAGGCATCTTTGAGAATGCTCTCATTGGAGAAATAAAACTCCACGGCTTCGGTTATTTCGGCGGCAAACTCTTCTGAGGGTATGAGAGAAGGATCCAAACTATCAATTTCATTTACTAGCGTCTTGTCACCTGAAGCAGTGGTGGCCAAAGACTTCACCGAATTGGCGGTTTCTATAGAAGGTTCGGATTTTTTCATTGTCAGGAAAGAGCGATGTACCCGTTTTTGTTCTGTGGCTAAGGCAGCATTTGTGGCACTGGTTTGTTCCAATGACTTTTGACTGGCTTCTGTTGGAAAATCGTATTTGAAATTCGGATGTAGATAAATATTGTCCATTATGGGATGGGCTTGTTTGCGGAATTTTTCCAAGTTGGCTTCACTTAAAACTGCTGTATTGCTAAGAATTTTATCCGGTTGTTGCGTTTCCAAAGAGTGCGAACCATTAATGGGTACTATGGTGGCACTAGTGGGCGGCCTTAGATCAATTTCATGCAAAACATGATTATCTACAGCCAAAGGTTTCAACTCATCATCTTCTTCGGACTCCTCGGAGCCTTCTATGGACGAACCCATGCCCACATCAATTTTCTCATCCGTATTTTCGGTGGAAGGAGAGTTGCGCGGAGGTGGTGGTGACATGGCAGGTGTTAAGGGTTCTGGCAAATTATCCAGCGAATCGCAGCTGTCCTGCGAAATGTAATCCTCACCATTATGACTGCTATTGCCACTGTAAACATTTGTCAAACCTTCATCACTGTCAAATTGAGAGTCTACAGATTGCTCTTGTGACGACATGCGCTGCAATAAAGCCTGGGCTGATTTCTTGGCATGAAATCTTAAAAGTTTCGAGGGCAGAGAAGATGACAAGGGCACCACAGCTTTTGTAGATTGTTCGGGAGAAGAGCAACTCGATGCTGTGCTACAGCAAGGCTTTTCTTGCTGCTGTAGCTCCCTTTCGTTTAGGGAGTAATTTTGTAATAATGGAACTGCCTTCAAACAACGTTGTTCTGGGGATTTTGTTTCCTGGGTAGTGGTGGTGGTGACAACAGTTTCCGTTTGAACAGTGGTTACCAAAAATGTGTGCCCATTTTTTATTTGTTGACCGCGACCCTCGCTGGTGGGATCGGTTATCAAGTCTATCACCTCTTCCGCCTGGGGCATTGTAGAGTTAGTGACTTCTTCACTCATGTTATTATTACTATTTTTTTATATATTTAATTTAAAACGTTTCTATGAGAAACAAATGATATTTATAGTGCTGATTTTTAAAGTTTTTTCTTTTTTTTTTTAACAAATAGTTTCAAGTTGCAGTAAACTTATATTACAAAAAAAAAAATTATATTATTTTAATCGGATTTCGTATTGTGGCTTTTGTTTTCTGTTAACTTGAACTTCAATTATCTCTTTAAAGCGAGCAGGAAAAGCATTGAGTTGAACAGAAAACTGTGTTGTTTGCTGGTGCGAGTATTGGTTGTTGGGCTGACTTTCATGAGTTTTCACATTAAGAGCGGAACTTTCTTTAATGGTTTTTGCAACCGAGATGTAATGCAAATTTGGAAATATGAAACTTTAAAGCTTTTTGCAGACAATTTAACTAACAGCTTCACAATCTTTTATTTGATTTTTGCTTTTTTTTTGCATTAAGCCATCAAAAAAGAGTTTCTGTTTCTTAACTTTCACTTTCTTTAAGTCTAATAATTTTATAACTGCTTCGAAGTAACAGTTTTCATACAAAACTCTTGTAGTTGCTGTTGGTGTTGTAGTGTTGTTGTTTTTTTTTTTTTTTGCAATCGTGCTTTGTTTTCAAGGTCGTTGATTTAACGGTATTGTTATTTCTATTTTAATCATGTTTGTACGAGTACATGCTTTTATTTGTTTCAGTTTGTATATTTTTGCAGGGTTTCTTATTAAATAACAGAAAAAAAAATTTTTTTTTAATAAAAATTGGTCATTGAACGAATGTTTGGTGTTTGTTGTCTCTGTTAGTGGCTTTTACAAAATTTTAAAATCAATTTTTTATTTATGTTTTTTTATCCACCATTTAAAGATGTTGTAATAGCGCTCTTAAACACTATAGAGGTTTTTGATTTAAAGTTTAAGTTTTTTTTGCTTTTGTCCCAACATTCGTCGTAGTGTTTAAATAAATGAAGTGGACGTGCTTGAAATTGCAACTGGTTAAAACATGTTTGAAGAGACCCCAACAGTATTTTATAATTGTTAATATTTATTTATTTATTTATATATTTTATGCCGCTTTATTGTTTAACAATTGGAGCCAACACTATTATATTTTTTGTTTGTTTCTTTACTTGCATAAATAATTAAGTAGGTTTAGTATTTAGGGCACTTCTTTCAACAAAAAAAACACACATTCATTTTTTCACCACTTTTTATTAGATAATCGTTAATTAATTAATGCCAAATTCAAGCCATCACTTTTATTGTAAAAATAAAAACAAACACACACACACACACACACACTAAATAAATTAAAATGTTTATCACGTTTTTTAATTCAATCGTTTATTTTTCCTTTTCTGTCTTTAAACGGCATTTAATATTATTCTAAAAATTATAAAAAAAATACAATAAATTAATTAAAAATATTGTCCAAAACTGCAATCTTATAAAAACAAAACTTTTCAAGTGTTCTAACTAAAATTTGCTCTAAAATGATTTTCAAATCTGTTTTATTATTTAAATATTCAACCGTCAAAGAGGTAAATAAATAATATTTTTTGTTTGTTTTCTTTTTTCTTTTAATGCAAATAAACGAGAGAGTTCATGCAACGCTGCAACACGGAGATAGACTGAAATTGCAAATTGATTTGAGGTCGGTTAAATACCCTCTGCTTTTGCTTGTTTGTTTGCATGCCTGCCTGTGTAAACGTGTAAGTGATTCAGTTTTTGTTTTTGTGCTTTTTTTTTTTTTTTGCTTTTTAATATCAGTTTTTGTGAGAAAATGTTTTGTTTTTGTTTAATGCGTTCGCCGTTTTGGTTAAACTGTGTCGGTTTCCTTCGTCTTGGACAGCGTCTGGGTGACTTAAAGTCTTGTAATCACATAAACGTTGCCAGATGGGTGAGTACAAAATATAGAAGTAGGAATTAATAGCCTATTTACACCAAAGCGAAATCTGCTCATTCGAGATTTCAAGCCAAATCTAGTAGATTTTGAGATTTACAAAATGAAATCTACTTTATGAGTAGATTTCGACGAAATCTCCTAAAATCTACTCAGTACTAAGCGATGCAACTGTGATTTCTTGCAAAAAGTACTTAAAAATACCACTCTGAAACAAAAATTGCACTATAATGTGGTGTATGCAGTCTCTGGGCACAAAAATATACACTTTAATGCTGGTGTATTCAGTCTCCAATAATATTGTATTGTCAAACCCGCATGCATAAATTTTTTTTTCCGCAAATGAAATCTTGCTAGATGTCAAAAAACGGTGGTGTAAACGATATAGATTTTGTTGTAGATTTCAATTCAAATCTACTAGATTTTGAGTTGGTATTTACACCAATTATACGGCCTATTCATAAATAATGTGCATAGATTGGCTTAAACTTATGTCGAATTTAAACGAATAGCATGTCAAATGCATATGTGAATCAAAAACGACTTTGGCCATAATGTACTTAAAATTCGTATTTTGATCCTAGTTTTTCGACCTTCTTAAAATATAACTGTTGTTCATATGAGCTTGCGGTCACTTCTTATAAAAGTATTAGTTTATTTATGCATTAAAGATAAATAGTCGAATTTATTTTAATATTTCTAATATTAGTATTAAGTATTACTGGCTGGCCCACGATGTCACTCGACATCGCTCGCTCGCATAAATACATGCAAACCAAAAACAACATTTTGAAACTTGTTCTTGTTTCAAACGTATTTATGCGAGCGAGCGATGTCGAATGGCACCGTGGGCCAGACAGTTAGTTTATTAATATTTCGATATTTCGACAGCCCTTTGTGTGTCTTCTTCCGGAAAAAAAAGAAGACACACAAAGGGGTGTCGAAATATCGAAATATTAATCAACTAACTGTCTGGCTTACGGTGTTATTCGACATCGCAAGCTCTCCTAAATACGTTTGAAACAAAAACAAATTTTAAAATATTGTTTTTGGTTTGCATGTGACATCGTGAGCCAGGCAGTAATACTTTTATAAGAAGTGTCTTCAAGCTCATATAAACAACAATTACTTAACTTAATGATTATAAATCCATTGATGCACAACTGCGAAATAATTGTGTCTTTTCTGAGTAGATTATATAAAAATGTAGTAAAAATAACAACAAAGCCTTTGAATGCAAAAATTTCCAAACAAAAAGTAAAAAGAACTTTGTGGTAATTTTTTTTAATTAAAAATGGAAAAAACATTTAAACACATTTCTCAAGGTAGCTTTAATACGGTAGTGGTATGAGCTTAGCTGTTTTTCGTTTCCTTTGCATAAATTTGTCAAAAACACATAGAATTTCCTAATAAAAAGGAAAAAGAATTTTGTGGTAATATTTTTTAATAAAAAAGAATAGAAAGCTAAAGCACATTTCTCAAGACAAAATTTTGACGCATAAATCATTAATAAGTGAACTTTTAGTTATTAAATATGTACGATATTAACTAACTAGTTGTGAATTCGAGTCCAACTTCAGTCAAGAACAGCGATTATTTTTAATTAGAACAATAATTGCTGTGAAACAATAAGACCAATATATATATATATATACACATCCAACGTTCAAATTCATTTTGGTATTTCACATAAAATAACTCAAACAAATAATGGTTGTCCAAATTAGTTTGGACAAAGATATTTTTCATATAATTAAGATTTTTAATAGGCAAGTGGAGATTTTTGTACAAAAAGTTCTGACACCTTTGAGGGGACCACACGACTATAATTTCCAGTTGCAGCATTTGCTGACACAAAGTTTGCTATGATCTATATATTAAATGCTTAATTCTGTATATTGTAATAAAGTTTAAATGATGTAGAATGCCATAAAAATTACTCTTATAGATGATCGCTAATATATTTAAATTACCTTAAAGGCAAACCCTTTAATATCTCGATACTTGAAAAATTGTACTTATACCACTTTCAATTATAACATCTCATAGATCAAACAGCGAATAGAGAATTGTAAAATATATATTAGTGATTTAGTTTTTTACATGCAGTCTGGCCACATTAGCAAAAGGTTTTCGTTTGTTTTAAATTTCAGGCAGAAATTAACTGCATGCGAATGTGTGTGGTTACGATACATTTAGCATACGATACGCATATTCGTGATATAAAAGTGACAACAAATTTCTGTTGCCGACTTTTATCTCTCTGTCTATTGCTCATTTAATGTTGGAATTTCTCGCCAATTCTTTTTGTGTAGTTGTGTTAGAGTGCAAACTTTTTGTTTTTATATTAAAATCACTTCCGTTTTTTTCGTATTAAAAAAAACAAAAAGAAATATTTCTTCTCTTACATTGACTAGATAAATCATGATCTTGCTTTGATTTCATTGGCAGTGAGTGCGTGTGTGGAATTCAGGGCAAAAAGAAAATAAGGGGGGTGTGGTGTGGAAGTAAAAAAGGATCGTTTTTAGGAAATTCAATAGGAAATAAATCATTTGAATTTTTAATAAATTAAAAGCGTTTTTAAAATACTTTAGCAATTTTTTATGCACATACATATGTGTATGTGTATTTACATGCATGTGCATGTTTGTGTAGGGGAGATAATTTTTATTTAATATTTCAATGTTTGAATACATTATTTATTGTTGTTGGTGTTTTTGTTATAACGTTTTTTAGAAAACTGGATAAGGTAGAAGATTTAAATTAAATACAGCAGCATTTATCAAGGCTTTTGCTTAGTCAAACACACACACACCGGCAAGCATTTATACATATTTGTGCTACAAACTTGTTTAACGAATTTAAAATTTTATAACGAATGAATTTTTTTGTAATACAGATTTATTAAAAATGTTTAAGAATCTATTGCATTTGTTAACTTTTATTCACATACATGTAATTTGTATGGAACAAGGTTTTTTAAAACAAATTTCTCTTCTTTTCAAAAATTAAAAAAAGCCATAAGACTTCATAGTATTTTATTTTGATATGAAAGACTTACTGCTTTATCTATAAAAAATATTTTATGTTTATTAAGGTCTTATAAAACAAATTTCCATACAAATTTGTCTAATAACAGCTTAAGAAACATGTAATATATTTTATAATTAATAAATTTTTACTTGCATTTTTCCATTTAGCTTCACATATCAAATAAATCACACTAATGTTCATTTTCCATTTCTTTATTTAAGAAAAAATATTTTGTAAGTAATGATTATGATTAATTTCCAAATAAAAGTAAATTTTTGATTTTTTTTTAACCTGGGGGAAACCGTTGTCTGTTTCACGGTCACTGCAAGTTTTTTGTAGCTGTTTGTTTTCTGTGTGTAGTTCATTACTCATGATTTTGGACTACTGATTTATCAATATTATTAGAATTAGAATCTTGCCATATCTAGATTTTTAAGTATCCAAGGGCTGATCAACAAATAACCATTATATTAAATTTTTTCAAAAAGTATTTATTTATTCATCAATAACTATTTTGTCCCCTTTAAAGTAACAAGGAAAGCACAGCATAATTAGCTTTATTCATCACTTGACTTTATTCATGTCCATCATGAGCAACGCAATCATTCCAGCGCCGTTCTAACATTTTGAAACCACTTTTTCGAACGATTTATCTTTTGCCTCAAAATTGGCCTCAGCGATAACCTCTTCATTCGTGCGAAATTTCTTACCGGCGAGCATTTTTTTCAGGTCTTCGAACAGCCAGTAGCCGCTGGGAGCCAAATCAGGCGAATATGGGAGCAATTCGAAGTTCATATCATGTAGTTTTGCCATTGTTTTGATTGACTTGTGACACGAAAACTTGACTTGTGTAGCGAAAAGTTTGTGAAATTTTGTGTCCCAGATTGTGCTTTGTATGCGCCAGCAAGACAGCCATATAGCAAACATTAAACCCGTTTCATTGGTATTAATAATATACATATATTTTGATATTATTATGATTTAAATTGTATAACTCTAAAAGATAACACCCTGTATTAAGTCAAAAAAAGCAAAAACTACTAAATAAAACAAATTGTTGGTTCTCATTTTCACTCACAGCTCAAGCAATTGAATTTTTCCACTCGTTTTGTTCACGTGTTGACGTTATTCACAATTATTGTTATCATTACCTTGTTATTTATTTCCTTTTTAATTTTAATTTTGTTTGGATTTTATTATTTTTTTTATATTTTTATCTTAAAAACAATTTTAATGTTTTCTTTTTTTCTTTCTAATTTAAAAACACAATTTATCATTCATAACGGAAACTTATTGCAACCTTCTTTTATTGAAAATAATGTTCAAGTTTTCAATGCATTTCTCAATTTCAATTAAACAACAAGAAAAACGCAGCAAATAAAAATGTGGCAAAAAATAAACAATTAATTACAGAAGACGCGCACAACTTTTTCTTAAATAAATTTACCTTGAAAATGCCAAAAATTTTCTTTTCTTTTTTTTTCCTTCTTTCACTTAAATTGATAACAAGGTGAGGGAGAACAGACAGACACACGCAAAATTGCACTGTTTGAATAATTTTGTATTTGAATATTAAAACTGGCAAAATTTTGCACAAAATTTAATAATAAAAAATGCATAAAGAAACTATTTACTTACATTTCGGCATTTTTTTTTTTTCATTAAAGTCGTAAAAGTGATTTTAAGTTTTGGAAAGTAATAATTTTTTGTTAGAAATTTATTATGCACAAAATATTTTACAAACCGCACTCAACCGTTTTATTTGTTGTTTTCAATAATTTGTATTTTTCTAAACAACACAAGTATGAATTCAATATATGAATCAAAGAAACTAAAGACCTTAAGGGTTGTCAAAGATGTTTACAGGGCGAAGACTTAGAGGGGAAAATTTCCACAAAAATTATTGAAATGAATATACAGATATAGAAGACAATACACTGAAAAGCATTCCTTCATTAATATAATGAGTTTCGATATTAATCTAATGAAAATTTTCATTACTTTTCGGCCAATGATGGCCTTCGTTGGACCAATGAATCTTGTTTCATTAAAAATTATTTAAGGAATATATTCGCTGGATTAATGAAAACTTCATTAATGGTGTTTTCTTCTGTACAAATAAAATGTTTCATTATTTTTTAAACTAGTAATATAGTGCCCATTTCTACAAAAGGGTTACCAGACAAAGTTGTGAAAGAAAATCACTTCAAATTAGAACTGTAAAAATGTAAAATTTCTTATAATTTTTGTTTTGTCAAAAAAATTTTTGTATGTAAATTTTAATAAGTTAGTATATTTTATATAGAAATGAAAACACCATAAGTTAATGAAGCATGAATTATAACATTTAAAAATACTTTTCATTAAAACAATGAAAACATTCATTAGGTTAACGAAACAGTTTCATTAGTTTTATGAATTTGCTACATTAACATTAAGTAAGACTTTCATTCTTTTAATGAATCTTCTTCGCTATTTTATTACATTATTTTTATGAAATATTTTCATTTTTGTCAATGAAAATGTTAGCTAATTTGATGAAAATAAGTTATTAGCCCCCGAAAACTTGCATTGCACCATGAGGGTTTGATTTTGAATAAAACACAAATTATTTCTGTACATTATGATAATATTGGTATGGTTCAATTATATATGGAGCGTATGGTTCAATTATATATGCGGCCTTGGCGGCGTAACTTTATCCGGTGATCCAAATTTTCGCTGACGGCAAGGCATAATGGAGGTTGTATGCCGTTAATGTGCCGATTCTTCTCATCCTTTAACTCTTGAAGTGTTGCTGGCTTACCGACGTACACCTTTTCTTTCAAATAACCCCAAAAAGAAAGAAGACCAACGGTGTCAACTTACATGATATTGGCCAATTGACATAACCACCACGTGAAATGATAGGGCCAATGAAATTGTCGCGCAAAAGAGTCGTAGTTTCGTTAGCATATTGTCCACATTCACATCTTCCAATTCCGGCCATAATAAGCTCGTTATCTTTTCACGATAGCGAACATCATTCACCGTAACTGCTTGACCAGCCTCATTTTGGAAAAAAAAGTACAGCACCGAGATGGTCTGCAAGCAAAACCTACCGGGGGTTTTCCGCTTTATTATGTGTGATAGCGCTGTATCTGGGCGGACTAATACTGCACGTATCATTACCATTAGTATGGGAATGCAGGGTGAAAGGACGGGATTGTTTTGCCCGGTTTTCAGGTTGGCTTGAATCTGAACCGTTGGAGGAGGTGTAGGTCTCCTCATAGGCTATATATTTCCCTAAGCAACGCAATGAGATCAAGAAACCACCCAATTAGGCTGGTTTTATGAAACTGGCAATCTGTGCAACCTAACCTAACCTGCAGATTAACTTTATTCTTCAAGAAATTATTCAGAATTAAAAGAGAAAATGCACATTTCAAACAAATATAAACAGTATATCTTCTTCTATCTACATTTCAGTCTTCTTAACAGCTGATATCTCAAGAAGCTATAACATTAAGCAATGAATTTTACTAAACTAATTTGTTTAAAGTATTTCTTTTTATTTTTAAGTATAAATATGTGTTTGACCATTTTCCCTTATGTTTACTCAAATAAATCTAAAGACAGTTTTAATGCTCTTATGTTTTTGCCTTTAAGCGCCAAAAGAACTCCCTCGAATGCTCGAGGTATCATCATCAAATTTCACTACCAGGGCAACCATGTCAATTGCGTTATAAATATTTAACATTTTAAACATGCCGACATATTAGCGTAAAATCTTATAATAAGTACAAAATTATAGTTTGTACCTTAAACATTCGACAAGCATAATGTGAAACACAGAAATGTTTCTTAATCCCTGTTTCTTTAACAACTATTTGAAAAGTTGAAAAATTTGTTCGAAAAGAAAATACAAAATAAGCACAATTTTAACAAGAAAAAAAATAAAAAGACAACGCAGCAAGAAAATATTGTTTGTGTCCAAAATCTTGTCTACATGAAAAGAAAATTTTGCTTAGAAGTCTAGCAGTTAAAAAAATCAATAGTTTAAACACAAAAGCCTGATAATAGTATAACGCTAGGAAAACAACTGCGACGAACGACGAATTTCGATCACCGCGATTAATTCGCCGACAAATCTTCGTTGTATAAATTCGTCGTGTGTAGCACAATATCCATGAGCTTTTATATACTCGTAGATAACATTGTTTACCATAATAAAAATACCACATATTAAAAGTAAACCTATAAATCCCAACCGAAAGACGAATTTTTTAACAAACTATCTCTGAGGTACTTTATGTTTTGAGAACATTTTCATAAACTATTAACAACTATCTTTACTCCTTTTAAAGTAGTTCCCCTCAGATATAATACATTTACGCCAGCGTTTTTTTTTTTTGCAATCCTCGATACACTTTTGAAACGCGCTTTTTGGTATTGCCAACAGCTCTTGTTTCGATTTTTCTCTTATCTTCTCAATCGTAGTAAAACGCTTTCCTTTCATCGGTGTCTTCAGTTTTGGGAAGGCTGCCAAGTCCGGTAAATTCGGTGGCGGAAACATGATCACGGTTTTGTTTTTGGCCAAAAACTCACACACAAACATCGATGTGTGAGCTGATGCGTAATCATGGTGCAAAATCCATGATTGTTTTTTCCACAATTCTACGCGTTTCTGACGAATTGCTTCACGCAAACGGCGCATAACTTCAAGGTAGTATTCCTTATTGACCATACGACCTTAAGGAGAGAATTCATGATGCACCACGCCATTGCAGTCGAAGAAAACAGTAAGGAAAACCTTCACATTTTCCTGAACTTGACGTGCTATTTTCTGTCTTGGCTCTTCTGGATGCTTCCATTGGGTTTCAAAGTCATAACTTTACACCCATGATTCGTCAAAAGTAATGACCTTTTTGAGGAAATCTGCATCGTCGTTGACGTATATTACCTAGAACTTTTAGACAGCGGCTAAATGAAGGTGCCTTACATAACTTTTGTCTCCAAACAACATTTTTAAATCCAGATTGATTTTTGTCAGAAAATCATTAAGAGATCAATAAGATTATAGAAAAACATTTTATGGAGTGACGAATCCAAATTTTGCCGATGGGGATCAGATGTAAAACGCTACGCACGGCGTCTAGTTAATCAACAATACAAACTCTGATATACCATCAAACCAGTATATTAATTTACTAAGAAGAATGTTTTGATTATATGGCCAGCACTGTATATAACAGACATGTGTACCAACATAACAGAAAAAGAAAACTTTGAAAATAACGGTTACTTTTATTTATTTTATATAAATCTATCCTGGCCACCCAATATTGTTTTGTTTATCGTTTGACGAAACAATTAATTAGATTAAATTAATTAAAAAGATTTTCTTTATTCTACTCTTATTTTTGACAGATATAAATATAACCGTGTAAAGGTGCCTTTAATAACATCAAAATAACCGAAAAAAGTAAATTTTTATTTTGGAACAAATTAAAATTAATTGATATTATTACTTTTTACTTTCTTATTCGAATTAAAATATTAGAGACAATTATTTTTTATCTATTATAATATTACTTCAAATTATTTTACTTCCTGTAAACACAACTTAAATGATTAATTGAAAAGCAAATCATAAGAAATTTAATAAGAAATAGCAAAAAATTCAATGAAACTGTTAACATGTTGTTTTTTTCTTTGTTAATTTAAAAATTATTTAATTTTTTTTTCATTGACACACCTTTAAACTGAAATAAAAATGAGTTTGATTAAATTTTTGAAAAAACCGATCTTTGAGAATTAAATTTTAAAAATGGCATTTTTTTTATACAAATTTATATAAAAAAAAAAAAAAAACAATAACAAAGCAATTGAAGTTTCAACACTTAATTTCAGCGTTCAAAGAACTTTTGCAAGATTTAACTATTGCTTATAAGTATTTCAAAGTTATCTAGGTCTTTGGGTAACAAGGTCAATTGGGATCTTTATTTTGTTGTTTTGAAATTTTTCAGAGTTGTTTATTCTGTTTGTGAAACATGAATAGACATGCACACACATAAACGTACATAAGTAATAATACAAATATTTTACTTTTGGCAAAAAGAAAATCGTCGTTTGTCCAACACTTGTCCAAAATTGTATCGCATACACAGTTAAAGATAAATATCAATATTGGATTTAAATAAAACACTAGTCTACAAAAAATTAATCTTTTGATTTACATAAAAAACAATCATAAAATATTTACAAACAATTATCTAAATTGTAATTGAAAATATATGTAACTTAAAACGTAAATTCCTCGTTTGAATGAAAACGACTTCAAAGTAATGCTTTTCCTACTCCTTTAGCGCTTTTTAAAAGATATATACTCACTAGGGTGGGTCCATTTACCACTCGATATTGTGTCATAGATTTCTTGATATTGAAATAAAACTCCACTGTGATATATAAAAAAATCATTTACTAGGCGTCCAATCAATTTTTGCTTTGGAATCGTCACGATAACCTTTCATGAAAAAATTGGTTTAAGTTATATCTCGGGTATATATAGACTGATAACTAAAATTTTCATTTCCTTTGAATTAGTAAAGCAGAACTGCTTTTAAATATGGAAACTGTTTCATGGAAAAATCTGTTTAGACTATATAGGTATATATAGACCGATATTGGAAGTTTTCATTTTCTGTATTTTAGTAACCTCTTTCTATAACCAGAACTGCTTTTAAGCAAGAAAACATTTTTCATGAAAAAATCGGTTTAGGCTATATCTCAGGTATACATACATATATGGACCGATATTGGAAATTTTTATTTTCTGTCTCTTAGTAACCTCCTTATATTACCAGAATTGCTTTTAAGCAAAAAAAAAATTAAAATAAGTTCGCTTACGTGTCATTTTTATGGAAAAATCGGGTTATATGGACCGATATCGGAAATTTTCATTTTCTGGATTTTAGTAACCTTTTCTTATTACTAGAACTGCTTTTAAGCAAAAAAACAAAAATTGTTTCATTAAAATATCAGTTTATGCTATATCTCGGGTATATATAGACCGATATCGTACAAAAATTTTTTTTTTTTGTCTTGCAATCGTCATGCCAAATAATATTCTTAAGTTTGAAGCGAAAGAAGTAATTTTTTTTTAAAGATTTCATACAAAATGGCAAAAAATATGGCTTTTTTTGGAACCAATTTTATTGAACTGCAATCGCCTTTTCTATCAATATTGATTTGGAATATACATATATACTTTATAGGATCGGAAATGAAAATTGAGGAAATTACAAACCGAATCACAAACTTTTTACATTTTTGTAAGAGGCTTAATACATTATTTTTACCAATTTTAAAAATATACTTTTAATTGACTACTGGGTTTCATTCGCTTACTTTAAAAATGGCGACTTCAAATGGCACAACTAGTAGGAAAATATTTTTTGATTGTAGGGGAAAAGAGCGATGTTTATGCGCTATGGTAGGAATTTCATAAAAAAATCTCCTGGCAACACTGGCACCATGGTATTGATGATATTTTATCATAAAATTTACTCCGCTTGGTAATTTTTCTGATGTTAATGATCAATGAGGTTTTTACAACAATTGAATCAATCTGATGCTAGAGAAGTGTTTTGTCTTTCATGCTGTGCACACGTGTTTTGCTACTGCTGCCCGTATTTTCTATATATGTATGTTCATTATTAAATTCGCATAAAAGCAAATTGCACAGGATTAGGTAGCGAGATGTGTGTGAGATGTTTCTTTTTTTTCTCTCTTTTTTACCATTGTCCGCGTTTTCTTTATATGTGCATTATGAATTTCTTTTAAATGCACTTCATTTCCTTGTAGTGTGGAAGGTGTTGGACTAAATTTTGCTAATCTGAGCACTGTCGAAGGTATATTCAGTGGGCACTGATCAGTTTTAACTAATCTAATTCCAACATTCTAAATCACTAAAACTTAGTCTTTCATGTTGTTATTGTTAAAGTTAAACCTTCACAAGCACTACTTCCTCTTTCCTCCTCCTCATAACCTATTTTCCTAAGTCTAGTACAATGCACTGTATATGCAGGAGTCATCCCTTGAGTACTGGTCCAAGATAAAAATAAAGTGTGCCATTGTATTGATGAGATTTTTTCATTACATTGACTTAATTCAGTAATTTCTTCGATATTAGAGTGTTATTGCATGGATCATATGCTCGTATTAAACGTACTACGGTCAAGCATCCCATGATGACAGTATGACACATCATTTATGGAATAATTATCATAATTGCCGCTAATGATAATTAGAGCAACTGATGTAATGGTTGAACCATAGCAATGAAAAATTTCATGAGGCCCAAACTGAGGACATTTGTCATTGTATTGATGTTAAAATACATCACAGTTATGACGGCTTTTCTATAAGTGTGCTCTGAAGTTTCAAAAACGAGTGTTATTTAGAAACCCTAAATAATTTCCTTAAATAAAAATGTGTTCACATGTTTGTCTATATTTACATATTTATTCATTTTTAACAAATTAATTGCAGATATTTTAATGCTGATTAATAAAAATTATTCTTGAATAATTTTGTTATTAACTGTTTTGTTGCTTTTTATTGACATTGAAACTTTAGTTTAAAGAGATCTTTAAGCCACAATTATAAAAATCATATCTTTTGTTTTTTTTTTTATTGTTAGAAGGTTAAACTCAATTGCACGCATGTTTTAAAAATACCGTAAAAAATATTATTTTTATTTTATTTTTTATTTTTTGAACAACAAGGTTCTGATGACGGATTCTATTGGAGGACACCAACATAATAATTTTGGCTCAAGACTATTATATACAATATATTCCTTTATTAAGCAAAATTACCAAAGAGGGAGCCTCATGTTTAGCAAATAAGAAACTGAAAACCCCATACTACAGAGGCACCGATCCAAATATGAGAGTTGCTTTCTGTTTTCGATCGGATATAGGTGGTATAATTAGTAAGGAGATCGGATGGAATGAAGTCTATGTTACAACGTTTTAAAAAACATCAAAACCATATGATTCCACAAGATCTACACCATTCATGAGTAGAGAGATGAAGCAGCATTCAGGGTCATGAGTTTGTGTGTTAATAAATAAGTCTTACGAGCTTTGAAGTCAATGCTGTTTTTACGGCCCCATTCGTCATTTTATAATGATTTAAAAGTATTTTGTGTATGTCACATCCGGCCGTGCTGTCATGTTAAGTTTAGTAGTCTAATAACCGCATAATAAATGTATTTGTCCCTGTCCTGCTAATAGCACGGAATTTGATAACTACGATATGTACTTACACACGTACATATCGCTCCTTTATTGCAACATAGTCATATCTCAAAAAATTAGCTTTTCGAGTTAACAATGCAGAATTGTTAACAGTACTACCTTTTATATTGTGCCAAAAATTTATTCAAATTACATTTAAACTGTTTCCTTTAGAAGATATTTAAAAAAAAGATTTTTCTAAGAATTGTATGGCAGCTAAAAATTTGAAATGCGTTTTTCTCGCAACAAGCTTTTTTGAATTATGACTATGCTGCAATAAAGGAGCGATATGTACTTGTATATACTTCCACATATATACGTCACTTGAACTCTTTTTATTATTATTATTTGCATTGGCTTTCTTATTTTTAACTATTTATTTCTTATAATTTATCTTATACAAAAGCAGAAAAATAACTGCTTAATTTGACAAACAAAAAAATTAAAAGTATTATAACAACAATCCATTTTCTGAAATTTTGCTTGCACATGCGCAAAAAAAAGCACTCGAAGCAATAATTTATTTGAATGATTGGATTTTTGTGTCAGTTTCTGCCTTTTCGATCGTGCACTTCACAATATCTTAATACATAGTATATGACAATGGCAGAGTATTTCAGTGTTATTCCGAACCTACATCAAACGTGGTGAAGTTTTTTAATTGTTAAATCTTTTTCTATTCAATTAACAGCAAATATTCCCATAAGATGTCAAAAATTGTTAATTGTCTATTTAAACGACTTCTTTTTATTAGGTGGAGAAAAAAGCATATGAAACAATGGCTTGAAGTTACATTAGAAGGAAAAAGCAGCTGTGAAGCGTACTTACATATGTATTAAACGTTATTAGTTTCAACTTCAAGTCAATATTTTAAATAACTTTTAACAATTTTTATACTACAATTATACTCACCGGCATCCCAAAGAACTGTGGACTTAACCTTGCTGGCTGACAGGCTCAGCCTTGAGTTTCTGTGGTGCATGTTCACCCGGTGAAATCCACTGTTTTGGTTGTTCCTTGTTCTCTGGGGTCGTGTGATGGATACATGCCTCGTCTACGTATACTCCTTTGAAGTGGTCACATGTTTGCAGTTGTGGTGGAGTGTGAACAATCCCGGCACCCATCTTAAGGTTTTACCACTCAAGGCTTTACCACTCACACATACTTTCTTTCTCCAATTGCCTAATATTATTCTATGAATTTTAGTGCCAATTTATGGCGTGATGTTAACAATGCAGAGTTCCCATAGTATTTATCAAATCTGTCCTTGGTTTCAATGAGTAAACTTCCCTATCTCTCTCTCTCTCTTTCTCTCACTAAAGTTGGCTTCAAAATACCCGTTACTCATTGTTTAGGTGCTTTTAGGCTAATTTAGCGTTTTTATTTCTATATAGTGACTTTTAAAAAAGGTTAGTAAACATTACTGTTCATCGCACAAGCTTAAACAGAAACCTGTAAAAGATCTCGTGAACAAATATCGTTTTCAGTAATCGAATTTTGTGTAATCTCTAGTAAGAATATAGAAAAACTGACTAGCACAAAACTAAATTGGAAATAAAAATAAAATATAAAAATAGTGAAAATAGAAAATCAGAAACTCTTAAGTTCTTTGTTAGGCTCAAGACAAGAAAAGCTAAAAAGCATGTGCCAACATAAATTCTAACATTGCTCTAAATTTTTGCGGCGATGTTTGCTTTTTAGTCCTTCATACATATGTATATATTTTATTGCCAAATATAGTAAATATGCATATTTTTTGTTAATTTGTGCTTTGCGTGGTAAAATCGGCGTCGAACAATATTGGGATTAAAATGCAGTGACAAGGTATTTTAGAATGCAGACGAAGTCAAAGAAAACATATGTTTTCTGCTTGTATATTACTTCCATCTCTAACAAATATAGATATGTATCTTAGAATAGTAAAAAATTAAACGAGCACGTATTTGTGGTGAAAGTGACTTCTCGAATAGAGATGATTATTTATTTAAAAGCAATAAATTAGAATACTATTATATTATTCGTACATAAGTTGATTCAAAAGAGTTTCTTTTCTTTGTTATTGTTTATTTCTCACACATCTGATTTGTTAACTACAGGCCCAAACTAGCCTGAAAAGCAGGTATTGTCTGTTTCATGCAAGAAGAGGGAGCACACTGTTCTCTCAAAATCACTCTCATATGCCCAATTTTAAAGTTTGTGCAAATTGGGATCTCGCGAGTTGCCATAGTAGAGTAAAGTAATATAAACTTAAAGTCAGTTTAACCTAAAGAGTACCATTTTTTTGGATTATGTTTACTAAAAATATAGCAATAAACTTTTATTTAAAAGATTTACTTCAGCAAGAGTCAAATTTAGTGCACGAGTAAGAATACAGCACTAAATTCTTAACAAAAAATTTTTTTAAGACACCGGTCATATCGATTGTATGTCAAGGCTTATCCGTAATAAATTTGGAATTAATAGAATTCAATTGCTTCATGGCAATAGAACTGTTACAATAACTATTTCATAAGAAAGTCTCAATGCAACATTCGCTTAAATACTACTCGCATATATATGTATGTTGTTTATTTAAAATTTACCTTCTTAATAATTTAAAGTTTAAAAATAATATTTAATCTTTTATAATCCCTTTAGCTGTTGGTCAACCTTGATGCTGCAAATCTAATAAGAAAATTTGTAAGCACTCAGCCAATAATCAGTTTGGATGGGAATTTTTGTTTATTTTTTTCATCTAGAGTTGTGTTTCTAAACAAATAAATTTATATACTGAGACGGACGCAAAAGTGTTTGAAAGCCGATATGGGCTGGCGGTTTTTTTTCTTCGTTTCACTGTTTGTGTTTTGGGCTATAAATCTATTGTTTTTATTAATAACGCTTTTGTTGTTATTATTATTACGAGTATTATTGATTTCGTTCATACATATGTATGTTTGCGGCAGTGTGGCCATATCAGAAAATATTTTACAGCTAAATCGGTTTGGCCATATTGCAGGCGAGTTCAAGCTCAAAGAAAAAGAATTCTGTGTATGTATTTCATTTACAATTTTTTTGCAGATTCTTTCTAAAAAGATTACGTTTTAACATGGGCTGAAAAGTCCGGGGCCTAACAAAGAAAACATAGTTTTTTTGGTTCAAAGTTAGCTTTGTTCATCAACGTAATCTCCGTCCAGCGGCGCTCTAACATTTCAATACCACTTTTGTAGAACGATTCAACTTTTGCCTTAAAAAAGATCTCAGTTTCAGCGATAACCTCTTCATTCGTGCGAAATTTCCAACCGGTGAGTATTTTTTTTTTCAGGTCTGCGAACAGCCAGTAGTCGCTGGGAGCCAAATCTGACGAATAAGGTGGATGTGGAAGCAATTCGAAGTTCAATTCATGTAGTTTTGCCATTGTTTTGATTGACTTGTGACATGATGCGTTGTTTTGAAGCAACTAAATTTTTTTTCGTTGCCACATGCGGTTGTTTTTTTGTAGTTTCGGCCTTCAAAAGCTCCAACAACGCTATATAATATTCACTGTTAATGGTATTTTCTCTCTCAAGATAGTCGATGAATATCACACCACGCACATCCCAAAATACCGGTGCCATAACCTTTCCAGCCGATTGTCGTGCTTTCGGGCGCTTTGCACGAGGTCCACCAGTTGCTGCCCATTTAGGTGACGATCTTTTTGACTCCAGAGTGAAGTGATGGATCCACGTTTCTTCCATTGTCACATATCGGCGCAAAACTTCCGGTTTGTTATGTTTCAACATGGCAAACACTGCTCGGAATCATCAATGCGTTCTCGTTTTTGGTCAACAGTGAGCCAACGCGGCATTCACTTTGAACACAGCTTTCTCATAGTCAAATGCTCATGTAATATAAAGCCAATGCGTTCTTTTGATATCTTCACCACGTCAGCTAATTGAATATCATGAAATTTTAGCAGCTGTCTTTTGGAGGTTAGTAGTAACTAAAAAATGTGGCTGTAATAAAGCTAGAGCCATTTATGCGTTATGTCCGGGACTTTTCAGCCCGTGTAGAAAAGATTCTTTTTTAAGGGCTTAAAGGTTTCTACAAAATGCACTCCTTTAATTAAGCTTTGTTAAAAAAAAAAGTATAATTTTAAGGAACTTCTTTTTTATAGACATTTTCAAATATTTTTTATTATTATTTTTTTATTTTTGTTTTGTTTTATTATTTTCAAGGGGATTTTTGAAAAGATTATGAGCAAATTTTCACACTGATTTAAAGCCATGTTTTTTTTTGTACTGAAAATTTTTTAAAATTAAAAAAGCCATGTTTTCTGTTTTTCAAGTTTTTTTTCTAATTTCTTTCTGACTCGTTTGTTATTTTTTAAATTGTTTTATTTTCATTCGGCTGGCCAGGTAACCACATCGATACTACCAAAAGCGTAAAAAGAGACAAACGATTATTTTTAACGAGAACAATTAAAAAAACGACATGACTTAAAAATCATCGTGAACATGTAACATGTTTTTAGTAGGAGCTTTAAAAGAATATTATAAAAAAAGGCATGGCTTTATATCATATCATCAGCCTTATATTGCAGGAATAACAATTTACAAAAATATTACTAAATTTGTTATTATGTTTTTCTTAAATTTCTTATAAAAATGTGTTTACGTCCCTTTTCTAAAAAGTGCTTTTTTCAGAAAAGCTTTGAATATGTTAAAAATTTGAAAAAAAGCATCGAAAAAGATAAATCAACCACATTTTTTAAACTGCGACAATTCGAACCAAAACCGGGTTTAGAAAAAAGTCGAATAATCGATAAAAGTCGAATAATTAATTAACATTTCCTTCTGACACAGAAACACAATAATGCCAGATTTTAGTTTTCATTTGCATTATTTTTAAGGTTACAGATTTCAGTTTGTAATCAACATAAAACTGTGTTGGCTTTTCAAATTACGATTAGTATTTTGAATATTCGTTAATTAAATAATGCTGAAAATAGCTAAATAAAACGCTAACTGCCAAATGGAAAATTTGCCATTAAATCCGAAAAAATTCTAAATTTAGCTGCAAAAATGTCAAAATGGCCACACCGGCTTGCGGTTCAAAAATAAGAGAGAGTGTAATGTGCTGTTATTGTTTTTGTTGTTATTGATATTGTACTATTTTAACAATTCCATACAATTCAATGCAAGGTCAATATATAGAGAACTGATCTGCTTAACGAAAATAAAACTGTCTAAACGATGACAATTAAAGCTAAAATAGGCTACGCGTTTACCTTTAAAATACAAAAACAAATACAAATATATACAAAAAAAAAATTTAACCAACAATTGCACACAGTCATTAATATCGCTAACAATTATTTACGGATCAAGTGTTCGTTGGCTATAATAATTGCAAAGAACTTTTACGGAAAGCAAAAAGGAAAAATAAATAAGACAAATGCAACTTAACTATATGACAAGCTTTTTTTTTTTGTTTTTATAACAATCATAATTTACAGTTCAAATTATACATATTCGCATTTGTTTTTTTTTTTTTTTAATTCATTTCCTCTGTGTGTTTGGAGTCTTTAAATCTTGAAATGACCCAATTTACAGTGTGTAAAATCGTGCAGATTGTTATCTTAATTAAATGTTATACACTACATTTAATTTACAATAAATGACTTGTAAGTTTGTATATTTCCTGGTTCCCTTTAACCAATTAACCTGCTTTGTTTTGTTTATGCTTGCCTGTTGGTTTTGGTTTCGTCTGTGTCCACCAGAATGGCAAAAATCCTTGCTCTTAACGAGTTTGACATTGAAATCTCAGTTCGAGTTTCGTTAACTTTAAAGTTCTTTTGGTAGAAGCCGCAAACAAAATTTAACATAGAGGTATATACAAACATATATACATGAATAAAGTAATATAATCGCATGTACACGCAGAAAATAGTCACGTGTACGTACACATATCATTCATTTTGTGGTCTGATTGTCTTTTGATAGGCTTTTTTGACAAATCACGCATGCCTGATATCAAACGTTTTAGTCATTTTTGTTTAAAATCTTCTGCACATGTTCGTGAAATGACATCACGAAACAATACAAATACAACCCTAGATGATTTGGATATACACACTCTTGCATGGTTTAACCTACGTCATCTAACGGGAAATCATGCCCATGGAGTAATCTCTAGTTCTGACATTCTTGTTATATTAATAACATGTGTTTTCTAACTATCAATATAATTTCAATTCACAATTGCTAAGCTAATCACCAGTAGTAGAGTTGTGAACGTATTGAGTATTGGAGTACTGAGTACTCAATACTGCCTATTTTTTTCCGGTACTCAATACACAAAAGTAAGTAATCAATACTTTCAGTGTTGTATTTTCCAGTATGTTACATGCATTTATGCAAATATTTTTTTTTATATACTTCACATACTTACAGCTCTAAGCATAACATACAAAAATCTTTTATTACAAGTTAAAAAAAGATTACTAATCAAGTACAAAATATTTTAAAATAAAGATAACATAATAGCCTGTTTATAGAACACGACTAAACTCACTTGCGATGATCCAATTTATGGTGAGAAGTGTCGTATTTTAAAAACCAAAACAAATTGACAAATGTTACGTCTTTTAACAAAAACCGTCAATAGTCGCAGTGTAAAAACCAAAAACATAACAAAGTTGCAAAGTTAGTGCTTTTTATCGACAAGTCGTGTTTTACAAACAGGCTGTAAATATAAATTTTATATTATAAAAACTTTGATTTTTTTTATGAATTAATTAATTTTCTCCATTTCTTACTTTTCTGAATGGTTTGGCAGATGACTGCAGCATTTATTCAGTTATTGGCCTAGTCGAGATATGTACCATGAGGCAAAATATGAATGACTAACTAAATAATGATCTAATTTCAATTTTCGAATGTTGTCGTAACAGGGTCGACTTCTACACCCGTTGGACCCAGTGCTGTTTATTTACCCATGACGATAAATTCAGCTTTATCGGCACTCATGGATGATATAGATATTGAGTGATCGTATGCTCTTAATATCAAGAGTATTGGAATGCAAATTCAGTGTGATGCTCGCTGGACTGGAGACATTTCTTGGTTTTCTAAAACGGTGTCAGGAATACTTCACTCCATCCGATCTCCTTACAATTTATACCATCTATATCCGACCGAAAGCAGAATACAAGTCTCATGTTTGGGCCACTGCCTCAATGTCTATTTTCGGGTTACTCGACTCACTGGAATATCTCCAACGTGTGGGGTGTCGTTCTCTGTTTTATCGTTACTACAATAGATTTCGCTTTGACGACATTAGGGATATTGTTCTCGAAAAACACATATTCCCCTTGAGTGCTGGTCCAATATAAACAAAGAGTTTTAATGAATTAAAGTTTAATACAACACATTAATGCACGATTATAAATAGATATGTTTAAGTAAATAAATCCATTAAAAGTATTAAAAAGTACTGGGTTTTAAAAATATCCAGTAGTATTGAGTAGTTAAAAGTAACCACTTTTTACAACACTAACCAGTAGGCTTGAAAACCTTTTTAAAAATTTATCCAACTTTATATTCAATTGTTTTTAAAAAGTTAATGAGAATTAAAAAAAAAGTTCTAATAATGTTCTTCAAAGAAACAACATAGTCTATTCTATTTACGTTTTGCTATTCTTAACAAATAAAGTAGATATTAAATATTATTTTTCTTCCAGTGCTGTAAAAACATATTTATTTACTATTTATTTACAAAAAAAAAAAAAAACGTTAACACATAATATTACATAATGCTCGTTAATACGAGTACATGCATACATACATATGTATACGAGTACACTTACACGTTTCTTCGCCAGACACTGTTGTTAAAAAAAAAAGTATTATTCTTCTTCTACTTCACACAAAACCTGAAAATGGGTCATGAGAACAATTCACTTTGTTTTTGTTTTGTCAGTTTTTTTGTTGGCAACATAAGAACTTTAAAACTTCATCGCCTTTATCAACAACAACAATATTGAATAAAATTTATGTAACCTAAGCATATACATATGTACATACATACTGGCTCGTATAAGAACAGGTTCTTGTTACCAATGATGACAAGGTCAAAATTGTCCTTTTTAAAAGATTGCCTGTTTTAATTTATTAAAAATCGATTTTGTCTTTAATCACAAAGTGGGTTTTGAAAAGAAATGCTTTATAGAAGATTATTTCTTCGGGTTTAGTTGCAAATACTGAAAATAATTGCTTACTTAAACACCTTTACTCGTATTTTTAGTTTCTTTATTTGTCTATGCTTAAATGAGTTTACATTGAGTTTCTTCTATGAAATAGGTAATCGTTTCAATGCAGATAAATTATTTATTCGAATCGAATCCGCATAAATAGTTCCACATTCGAGTGAAAAAAAAATACTATCAACAGAATAGAATGCGCGGTATCATGGTATCGTAAGCATGCAGTAGCCCTGCCACCTTGTAAATGTTAATGCACCTTGTATCAAACTAAAAAATCCACTATCAGCTGTTAAATCAGGTGTCAAATAAGTTAATGTCGCCAATACTAATTTAAGAATCAAAAGCTACAAAAATTTGTTTGCATCATTTTGGCTTTTAAAGGTACCTTACAAAGAAGACCTACGGGGTCAAATTACAGCTAAGCCCACGTATAGTCGACAATGACCTCTCAGTTTTTGTTTTTAACAAAAACTGACAGGTCATTAGTTTTCCCATTCCTCAGATGCGACAATGCTATTTGTTAACACGGTCGTCGAGGTAAGAAGAACTTCTGCCGAATAAGTATATGTAAAACGTCATGAAAATGAAAAATAATACGGTAAGAGATTTGACATCCCATAACACTCACCATTTTTAGAAATTTGTTTAAACAATAAGAGTTTTCATTGGATCAGGGTTGCCAAACAGTCTGTTTATTTTCTATACATATTTTACTTTTTAAGTCAGGTGTGATGGTGTGAAAACAAAATGTAATTGTACGCTAGATTTTCTGACAGTCGAAGCAAATATCATTAGATTTCTGTCGCACAAAATCCAATCAAATCTTCAGATTTGTATGATAGTCTAAAACGCCCTTAAGAAGTGTTGAACCGCGACTGTTTGTCATTGCATCTACATAATTATAAAACTTACATATGTACGTACTTATGTTTTCAAAATTTGTTTAATAATTGTGACGTTAAAAATTAATCCAATATATCTTTTAAAAAAACGAGGAAATAATATTAAATCCATAATAAATAAAGAATATGGCAACATTTACTACCCCTTCCTGTCTTCAATTGCACTTGCTGCGGTTTTTTTCCTCTTTCTACCTTCATTTCCTATAAATCAAGACTATTAGCATTTTTTTGGTGCCTTTGTAGCCATAGGAAATATTACACATGATCATGTTTTAGTTGACTTTCTGATCACAGGTAGAACTGTTGCCAAATTCAAAATAAAAAAAAAACATCTTACAACAACATCATCCAATGATATGAACATTGTTACTGGTTTGTTGTTGTTGTTGCTGTTTCTGTTGTTCGTTTCATTCTCAATATGATGACATTCAATTAAGCGGCCAGCAACAAAAACAATAATATTACAAAACGACAAGTTGATATGAGTAAATAACCTTGAAAAACGCTGTAGGCATGATACATACATATATACATACACAACAGCGAGTATGAAAAAAGAAACAACAACAACAGCAAAAACATGTGTAATACGGCACATAATATATCAGCAACAGCGACAGCAAAAAAAAACAACAATAATTACGATTTGTGTTTTAGTTTTTCTTTCACATTTTTTTCGAAACTCATACGCAACAGACGCACAGTGAAAGCATTTGAAAATTGTATTATAATCAAAATTTAATTAGCTTGCAATCAAATAATGTTGACACGATAATATCTGCACACTTACATGCCTACATATACATATGTTTGTATATATATATCTAAAGCCGTAATTTATTTATTTATTTATACAACTATAACATATTTCAACTGAAAAAGAACAAATATAAATACATACATAATTTGACTCGTTAAAACAATTATACATATAATCATTTGAATTTAAATAGTTTACAAGTTTGACACTTACTTTTTCCCAACTTTTCTTACACAACTTTCACAGCAAAAATTTTACTTTGGAAAGTTTTGAGGTTTTAGATAGGAAAAATGAAGACTGTAGCAGACCCTCTCACTTTTCCTTTACCATCATCGAATTCAAGACTTTGCAAAGTAAGCTTTCAGTATGTGAAAGCAGTGTTAAACTAAGATTGATAAGAGTGAAATAATCATTAATAAAAAGAGACGATTATATAAGTTACATAGAAATAACTTATGTACGCATAAACATGACATTTGTAAACAAAACGATAATAACAAGCAATTTTGCGTTTTTCATTTTGCAATGAAAATAAAAAAACTGACTACGGAAATGATCCTGTGAAGTAACTAACTAACTAACAATTGTTCAAAAATTTACTTATTCCTACAAGTAAATTAGTGAAAAATTATTATAAAAAGTCAAAAGTGTAAGGGCAAAAGCCTGTTTTTAATTACTGAACTGCAGCAATGACTTCGTTTATAATGTGTTTGGCAAACACATTTAAATTCTAAAACGTTAAAACGCTAAAGAAGTTCTTTTTTTTCTTTTTTGAGCGAATAAAAGAAAAAAAAAACTATGCTAAATGCGATGCATGTGGTAAAGTTTGTAAAGCAAACGGTAACATGTCAAATATATTCCACCATCTAAAGCGTGCTCATCCTAGTTATTAAAAAAAAAACCTGTGTGATAAATAGACTCATTGTTTACAACACCCGAAACCTACGGCTCAAACATAGATCGTAAAAAAAAATGTTAATAACGCTCTAATATTGATTAGCATAGTGCAGTACAAAGATTTTCGTGAGCTTGTGAAATGTATTGATGCTCGCTAGACTAAGTTTGTATTGATTAAGATTGATCATAGTGCTACATTAATTTTAACGTATACATTTTATATATTAGAATTCGATACTAGCAAAACCATCGATAAACTATTGATACTATCGAATGGACCGACTATCGATAGTTTTGCAGCTCTACTTATGCCCACGATGGTATTAACAGTAATTTGTAGAGGCGTTGTGGCTTCACATAAGAAGTCATCGCCTCAGTAACAAAGGGATGCCTCAAAAAACTATAAACTAATATAGTTAGTTGAAGCAAATAGTTAACCAGTGAGAGCGAGACTCAAAACTCTCGAAGGCCAAACAACAACCAGCCTGACCGCGCTAAAGAAATAATTATGATGACGCGAGAGCTGTTCTCCAGCCCAGAACTACTTAACGACTGATATTTCAATAAATTTATTTAGTCATGACCGATACTACCAAACTTTTAAAATTCCTGAGTTTTTGACTTGCAAACTTTACATACCGATGTTACGTAGAAAAACTGTATTTCTGAGAACATTGCATGCAATGTAGACATCAAGTTTAATGCATTAAACACATTGAAGCTATCAAACAACCGACTTCAATATGTCAAATAGAAAATACATGCATTTCAATAAGAAGGTTTATTTTGAGAACATGAAGACGACACGACTACAGATTGTTGTTCATGCTGGTTTTGGTTTTGCCGCAGTTGAATTAAACTAATTTCTATTTTTGTTGACTCCAAATAAAAACAGTGTTGCCAATACGTAAAAATATATGAAATAAATTAGCGCATGAAAATATCTTGTAATACAAAAATACAACAAAGTTTAAATGTGGTTTCAAACAAATAAATAAATATAGTTCTATGGTATACATGTGTACATTAAGGTCTAAACACTTAGACGACAGCAGACTTCACAACTTCACAAGCACAAATGCTGCCGTCTGGTCAGCAACATAATTATTTTCAAGACAGCAGCAGCACCTTGTGTATTTAAACAATGCAAATTTCAGAGGTGCCACATATATATTTTACATGAATAAAATTAAAATTACTGACTGAAAAAGTAATAATATCACGTATAACTGTAAAAACCCATCAATTTATTTGTTTATTTTATTTATGTGATGTTTATTTCTATTAAATATTTCAAACTAATTTTAGTTCTTATTGCTGGCAATTTATATTTATAGTGGCAGCACTGCATTTACTTTTTGCTGCCTACGAAAATAGAAATTAGTCTAAGTTGGCAGCAGCAGCAAATGCTGTTGTGAAGTCATGCTGCTGTGATTTCGTTAAAATAATCGTGTGCATTTAAACAAATGTATTTTATTTTTGACAGATTGCTGCTTGCTGTCTGTTGTCGTCTATGTGTTTAAAGCTTTATGCTGCGGCGATTTTCTCGCTATTTAAAGTCCCCAAACTATAAATTATTTTTATTATCATTTCTTCCTTGCTCTTAAGATATTTCTCTTTTAACTTTCCCGGAAAAATGTTATAGCCTCTTATTTGTTTTTTATTTTCCACTAGGCAGACTTTTATATAAGTATATAAATTCGAAGAAAACTTTTTCCTGCTTCATTTTGTATGCTTTTTCTTCTATCATTTTACTATACAAAATTTACTGCTAAATAACACAATCATTTTACTAAATAGCACAATCGGTTTGGTAAACCTTAACATGTTTGTGCGAATATGATGAATTTTTGATGTTTGTGCAAACAATTAGACGTTGCCACAAATAACGGAAAATGTTTATACAAACGAAAAATTTTGGAATGTTTGCCAAGTAGTTTGTATAGTTTATTTGGTGTTAAAGGTATGTATTATTGAATAAAGAGCGATAGAAATGGAAATTTTAGTTTTAAATTTTACAATTTTATTTTAGTTAAATCAAATTGTATTAACTGGCAAGAGTTTTTTAAATTTGAGTAAACTTGAATAAATATTTTGTGAGTTGTAATTAAACTACGTTTCTTCAAGTTTACACCCCATTTTGCAATATTTAGGTAAATATTTGGTTCAGTGCAAATGCCACCAAAAATATATGCCGTTCACCCCACTGTTTCATATTTATTTACTATACGCTCTTTTATGCGACTAGTCAAAGTCTCACACAAGCGGTGTGCATTATGGACTCTTGGCACTATGAGCTTAATTGACGTAATCGCATAAAGAACATCTGAATTATGTTAGTGCAAAGTAAAATATTTTTTGTTATAAAACATCAATGTGCCTCCCTAGACATACGTGCGCACATACATATGTACATGTACATGCCAGTATATGAACCTGTGCACAACCTGTATTGCAATCTTCAGTTCATTATTCAATTTTTTTTAGTTTTATTTTAGGGAAATATAACCTGCATTTTACCGGTTTCAGTTACGTGTATGTATATAGACTTGTGTAGATGCACGTGTGCGTGTGTGTGTTTAACTGACTTGTGTAGACGAATTTGTTTAAAGATCTTTTTTTTTGGGCTTGCCAGGTTTGCCATGTGCTTAACAAAGAATTGACCCATTGTCATGTTATTAAAAATGCATGTATGTATGTATGTATCTATGTATGTACAGTGCATAATGAAATTGTTGAAATTTGAACAATTTTGTTACAAAGCAAAAGTCAAAAAGTTAATTGGCAGTTACAAGTAAAATAGCTTCAACTACATACAAAGCTAAACATAATGAAAGAATCCTTTATTTATACAGTTTCTTCGTATAGAAACTTTCGGACTATGGGAGTTGTCCCTCATTGGTCAGGTTGTGCTGGGAGTGGCAACATCCTCACCCAAGGTCAATTGACTGAATAAGGACAGCAGCGCCCTTTTTTGTCTGGCTGGCCACCTTGGCACTGATTGCCAGTTGACGTGCCTGCATCTCGGCTGAAACTTTCAGGCTGTGATTTGGACCTCCTCTGGAAATCAGGTTTTGCCTTAGTGTACGTCTGACAAAACCACTCCGCTTTCAGAGCCATAGAGGGGTAAGAGTTTCTCGTTGTTGCAAATAAAACTTTAGAAAGCTGCACGATTTATGTTTTGTTGGATGTCCGAAGCCCTTACTAAGGATTAATTGGCAGAAACCTGGCAAAGTCCTGAGAGATTCTATTTTACAGACCATCCCGATACTGATCGTGATTGAGGTGCCTACCTTGGCTGAAATATCTGTGGTTTAAACCTAAAATCGGAGGAAGACGAATTAGTTTCCCTAATAACTATGGCACACGCTGGTTCTTGGCTTATAACATCCGAGGTGTTGTTGTCCTGCAACAGATACCAATAATGTAAAGAACCAAAAATTTTGACATTGTTTGCAATACATTTTTCAAATACCGGAAACGCTGCGCAGTTATACTAGGGCTACTTTTTATTATATTGAATCACCCTATATTTTCTAAATTCTGTTTAAGGCATGACATCACACGAAGAACAGCCCAAAAAACATAAAATATAAAAACCTATTCTATAAATCAAGAGAATTTTTATGGAAATAGTATTCGATGACTTTGTTTGAAGAATTTTATTTACATTTGTTAATGTGCCCATTAATTTATTTGCCCACTGTTTTAATGTTGTCCTCAGTTATGCCGCTGTTCTCTTTTGGCCGGTCTTTAAGTTATCGCGTTGAAAGTTAAGTGACTGCATTTGACCTTTGCGTGCATAATTTTTATTTCTGTTTGTTGATTTCTTTTCTTTATTGTCTGTTTTTTCTTCCAAACTATAGTGAATGTATGGAATTGGATCGATATCATGATGAATATTATGATGAGTCTGTAAATGAACGTCATGAAACAAAATGCACAAAGTTATAGACTTTTAATTGCATTTTAACAACTTATGATGAACCCATAATTAAGTAAAACTTTTGTAAAATTATAAACGATTTAGTTTAAATTTGTTTAATTTGCTTCATTTTAAAGCAAATAGATTTGTTGGATTTTGTTTATGTTCACAAAACTATAATATTTAGAGCTTAAATGAAAAAAGTGGCATCAAGAAATTATCTTCGACGAGTAGGACAGTGTTCAGGATTTGATGCAAAAGTTTTGCAAATACGCAAATACAATAAATTATAGCAAATATAGGAAATGTGCAAATCGGCTGGCATCACAGCATTTGCAAAATGGAGAAGAGTATTATACATTACCCTGCGCATATGGTCTCCCTCACTCCGCCCAAGCTGTGCAGCCTATACTTTGCAACTAAATAGTTAAATAAATACTTTACCCTAGTAAAATATAAAGAGATGCACTTGCTACATTTTTGTACCTGTGTAGTAGTAGTTTATATTTGCACTATGCAGGCTTTAATAGCATATAGCGGTAGTTCAGCTGTGCTATTATAACCTACTTATTTAACATGTAACAGCCCCTTTTCAGAATCGGTTCTTGTCCGATCCCTAAATGCATCTCACAAGAGTGTCTGAAGATATTGACTCACAGGAGCATAGCCCCAGTGAGGCATGAGTTTTTCTGTTCTATCACAACTAGAATGGATTTTGCCATGACGAGATTAGGGATCTTGCTCCTAGTTTGTACAACAAACGTTGATCGTTCCGGGGCTTAACAATTTATGGTCGATTGTCTTATGAAGTGCACAATACAGTTCAGATGGAATTAGTTTTTCAGTCGTACGTTTAGTCTGTTCAATAAGTTGGCTGAAAATAAGTTTCATAACGCATATAACGTCCCACTGGGAAGCAGCTGTTACCTTAATTTACGCCTAACCAAGGCACCCTGACTCCTGTGTCATAGATGGGCAGGAATTCCCCGTTTTTAGCAGCAAATAAAATTAGGAAACCGCATGACTTATATTGTGTTGAACTTGCTAAATCCTTACCAAGGGGTAATTGGCAGAACGGAGATCAGCAACGGATATTCTGCTTGCAGACCATCCTGCTGCTGTTCATAATGAGGCACCTACCTTGGCTGAAACGTTCTGGATGTGGTTTTAACCTAAAATCCTAGAAGGGGAATTAGTTTCCTTGATAACTTTGATACATTTCGGTTTTCAGGGGGTTAATAAACAACATGGTGCTGTTGTCTTGCAAGAGATACCTGTATTATAAGGAACCAGTTGGTTAAGAGCTGATGCTCTTAATTGACTTCGACCTATCAACTTATAAGCTTATATATAAGAATTTGTCCATTTGTCTACTTACTTATGGCAAAACTTGCAATCTAAACTCTAGGAAGCCGCTTGACTTATGCCGTGTTGAACTTCCTAAACTCTTACCAAGGGTTAATTGGCATAACGGAGATCAACAAAGTCCTCGGGATATTCTGCTTGTATACCATCTTTGCGCTGATTATGATGGGGTGCCTACCTTGGCTGAAATGTTCTGGATGTGGTTTAATCCTAAATCGCAGGAAGAGGACTTAAGTTTCCCTGATAATGCATGCTGGGGGCTAATAATCCCCGAAGCCTTGTTGTCTTGCAACAGATACCTGTAATGTAAGGAACCAGTAGTGTTGTTTAGACTGTTTAGTTCATTAAGGACTGATGCTCTTAATGTACATCGACCTACCAACTCATGAAGCTTGGTCTTCCGTTGACTGTCCGCGAAATTGCATACGGTAGGGATTAGAAGGTCCGGTTCCTTCAGCAAGGCGTTTGTTCGTATGGATACAAACTTTGCAACCTATGTAAACCTTGCAAGCCATATGGGACACCGGTGAATCGTGAATAGTTCACCCCGTGGAGTAGTTCCATCATCAGATAAGGCCGTCAAGGCAGGTGCTGATGTAAATCAATACCTCATTTAACGTTGGAAGGTTCTAGTCAAACGTCCACGAACTCTACTGCCTTTTTCTTCCCCCTTATAACCTGTTTTCCTAGTTCTAGTACAATGCACTGTATATGTAGCAGTCATCCCTTGAATACCAGTACTGGTCAAAGATATTTAAAAAAAATAACTTTATGTATTGGTTGAGCTAATATAACTCTAGGATTCTTTTTACCCCAAATTCTGCTTTTTGACGTAACCATTGATCTGGAAATGAGCTGCGTCAGCTAAGAGAATTCTCATTTTCCTTTTGATTTTTGATGGCCCATGAAACGAATTGGCGAGTCGTGTTAAGTTCCATATTAAGTAAAAATTTAGCTAAAAAATTACAATTCAAAAAGAAAAATGGTAGCAAAATCCAACTGATACCTCAATTGTGGTCACCCTGTAAAAACAATAACGCCCATATTAAAAAATTATTAAGAATTTTTCATTAGTCTTTCAATGTTTAAATCTGCAACAAGAAAACATTTCTTAAAACCAAAATCAAATATCAAAAGACAGAATTGGGTTAAAAATGCACTGTATAGTGCAATAACCTCAAAAGCAGCAGAAAAATGCAACTCAATAGGCCTAAAAGATTGTTAGAAACATTTTTGTTAATCAACAAACGCAAAAATGCATGTGGTAACGCATTTAAAAACAAACCAAAAAAAAAAACACACACACACATACAAGAAACCACAATTTAACGCAAAAAAAAATGATAGACGGGGTGGAGCAAATAAATTAAAAAATAAAATAAAATTATTTTAGATTTGAAAAAATATTGAGCAAAAGTACGTCACAAGTATTTTTAGTGAAAACTTGTATGCATGTGTAGTACGAGTATAATTTGAGTCTTGTTGTTAAACATTTCAGCATTTCGCAATATCATGAAGGGAAAAAAATCGCAAAACTTGCTACGCAACAAATTTTCATCCGAACGCACATTTGAAAAACCTGTGGAGTGGTGCGTTAAACTGGCTCAGAGACAAGAATTTATGTGGGCTATTAAGAGTTTGGCCGAAATTCAAATAAAAAAAGCAACTAAATAAAATATTTAAATGCAAAATTTAAAGCAAGTATAGGTGTATGACAAAAGTAAAGCGCTCAATTGACAGCACTTGACAAAAAAAAAATTTTTAATATAAAATTTTTTTTTTTTTAATATTTAATTATTTGATCTTGTTTTGGTAAATATTTCTTATTTTTGCAGCAAAAGATCGTTTTATGTTATATAAAAAATTTAACAGTATTTATTTTCAATATTTCGATAACAATTTGTTATCATCGTCAGGAATAACATATTAATTTTCCTGACGATGATAACAAATTGTTATCGAAATATTGAAAATAAATACTGTTAAATTTTTTATATAACATAAAACGATCTTTTGCTGCAAAAATAAGAAATATTTTATAAAATTTTTTTTTGGAATTAAGAGTAATGCTTTTAAACACATATTAATATAATTAAATTGCTAATTGTATATCTAGCACGCGGATCTTAATTATAAAGATATTATTATACGAGTATTCATACTGCCTTTGTAAAGGCTTATTTGAAAAATTCCTATACAAAACTTGTCAAATATGGCTTTAATAAACATAATTTTTTTTTAAATAACAACGATGTACTAAAAATATTTGAAATTATTTCATACTCACAAAAAATTCAAATATTCTTCTTTACACAAAGTAAACAGCGACGAAATAAGATAAAATGAAACCGTTGTGAAATCGATTTAAATCAGCACCTGTCTTTACGGCCTAACCTGATGATGGACCAACTGGTGAATTATTCACGACTCATCAGCGCCCCAGTTTAACTTGCTAGGTCACCCCTAGCTAAAGAGTTCGGGCCTTCTAATCCCTTCTGTTTGCAAATTCCCGCAAGTCAATGGAAGACAAGGTTCAATGAGTTGGTAGGCTGAAACCCATTAAGGGTATCAGCTTTTAATCAACTCAGCCGACAATGTTTGTTTGAATCTTCCGATTTAAAAAATTTATTTAAAATGGAATGAAATAAAATATCATCCCTACTGCAAATAGTTTTTCCCATAAAATAACTCCCAAATTTTATATTTTCTATTGTGAATGTTTTTCATTCGAGCATGAGTTGGCAAGCCAGTGCTTACAACCGAGAACTATTTAACAAAATGAATTCACAACAAGCCCCAATTTTCACGAGGCAAATTTAGTTGCGCAATTCTTATCAAATTTGCTTTTATGTTCAGACACAGCAATTTTACTTGAGCAACTTTCGTTTTCTCTTACTTACAGTTTCTTAATCTTGCAACTACTGCATTCACAAATTTTTCCTTTTAATTTTCACTTCTTCCAAAGTAATGATGCTGTCAGCTTTCTTTAGCCGGTCTATTTAATTTTTTTTCACATGAATTAAAATATCACAACTTCGCGACAATATTGTTTTTACCACGGACAACAAATCAATACATAAAAGAAACACAAATGAAAGACAATGTAAAATTTCTGATATTACGAATGACAGCACAAATTGACTTTTCGAGTACAAGCAAGTAAGCAAGGCAGCTTTATACAGGTAGTGGCAGAATTACAAAAAATACAACACCAACAAACATCAACATGTATTTTGTTGGTAGAATTTACGAATAGTAGTCAAAATTTTGACAACTGTTCGTAAATTCTACCAACAAAATAGATGTTGATGTTTGTTGGTGTTGTATTTATTGTAATTCTGACACTACCTGTATAAAGCTGCTTTGCAAGTCAGTACTCATTTTTACACTATTTCCTCACTTATTTGTCCACAAACTCAAGACTTGCGCAACTAAAATTGCCTAGTGAAAATTGGGATATAAATTCCACTGGTTTTTATTTTAATTTGATTAAAAACATTGGATTCCGTTCTCAGACACAGCATAGAAATTCTAACACAATATTTTTTAGTTTATTTTATTTTTGAACGTAAAACTAAATCGAAATATATAAAAAATATAAACTGATAGTTGTCAAGTTCTCAACGTACGTTAAAATTACTCAACTTTTATACTTTGCGTTAACGGAGATTTACGAAATAACACAGCATGTACATATTTCAACTTGGTTGTCAGTGTAACTTACGACGTATTCTATGTGCGCCGGCGTTAAGTTGAAAGGTATAACTTTACAGATCAACCTACTCGTAAATTAGCGCATAATGCGCAACATAATTTAACGCTTAGATTCTACGCTGTAGTGAATAACTTAATTATGAGCGTTAACTTTATGCGATGAACAGTAATGTTAATTAACCTGATACGGCAAAAATCTGTAAGTAAAAATTATAAATAGAGATAAAGTCGCTAAATTGCACTTAATGTCTCTTTACTAATTATGATAAAAAATGAGTAACATGAATACATATTGCTCATTTTTAACGCTCTTACCGTATTAAATTAGCTACTACAGCGTAAAATATAAACCTTAAATTACGTTGTGCTTTACGCGCTAATTTAAGTTACGCTGATAATCTATTATATTCTTACTGTATTATTTATTTAAAAAAAATACTTTACGTTTATTAAGCTTTTATTAGACAAATTTTGTATGGAAATTTGTCTAATGAGAGCTTAATAAGCATGAAACACAATTTTTTACTACGATCATTACAGCCTAACTACCTTTTATTAAATGTTTACCAAACACTTATTTGACAAGTTTCTAAACAAAAATTGTCAAATAAGAGCTTAATATCCATAAATTATTTTTTGTAAATATATAGAATAAGGGGTTACTTTTGTACAAAATATGCACATAGACAAAATACGTATAAGATTCTATTGATCGCAAAGAAGTGTCTTTTTCTCGGCTTTCAATGATTTATGAATTAAGAAAACTGCGTGTGTTATGCGACATTAAGATGGACATAAAGAAATTCCTTCTCTCATTCTGCCGATGTTTTCTCAGATATTATCTCAGAGTTAATTACAGTTATAGACACTAGGTTATGTAACTTGCAATAAGGGCAAATATCAAAGTGCATTAAAATCCACAAGGTGGCGGTGCTACGGCATGTGATTGTTTTGCTACTGGCAATACAGTAAGCCCTTAATATCAAATGTATTGTTTATATTTTTGAAAGTAAATTTAATGATTTATTCTGACATAAACATTTAAAAATAATTTTGCAAAAATAAAATAATTTATAATTGTGAAAAAAGCTTTCATAAAGAAAGTTTCAAATATTTTTGCCATGAAAAGCGCACTACAAAACTGTTTTTGTTGTATTGTTTTATTTTAGCTCTTGCGTTGCCACCCTGTAGACATTAATGTACCATTACGACATTTTAGTTGATACTTTTTACCTTTTTATATGTACAGGAATTCCATGCAAAAACTGTTAATACAAAATATTATAATCTAAAATGGCCTTTTAAAGTGTGGTTTCACACCATACGAAGACTATCAGCGAACGATCTGTCATTAGTGTAATTTTTCCTTAAAAAGCTTAATAAAAAATATATCTTACAAAAATAAAAAAAGATTTTTACTTTGTAATGTTTTCTTGTTTTGTAACAATAAACAAACTTGTCAAGCCACAACTTCTAAGTCTACTGTGATTTGACTGCAGCTGCCACCTTGACTCTTTGACTTTTTCTCAACACTTAATAAATATAAAACTGTTCTGTTGCTCAAAATGATAAATCATTTTCAAATTGCAATTTTCCTCATTAAGTCAATCCGGATTTTCATTTAAGGAAAATAATTTGCAGTTTTGCTAATAGTAGAGTAGATTTTTTTGTTAAATATTAAAACAACATCCGTTTTACTTAAAATATTTTTGTGTTGATTTTAGATTTTTTCAATTTTTTTGACATGTTGTTCACCTTCAGTTTATGATATTTTACAATTTACACGCAAAACAAATGCCTTTTTTAGATATCAATGCGTTAATGATCTTCAAAGTCGTTAAGTGCGTGTATGTGTTTGTGTATCACTAACAGATACAAACATACACCCATATCCCAGTTAGCCAAGCAGACATCTCACACAAAGCCTTCCAAGGCTTCAGCAGGGCGAATCACTTTAAATCATTATAATGACATAGCAGACGGCATAGTTAAGGCAGTTCATCAAAATTTGTTTAAACAGGTCACCTTATCCGCCTTCGGTATTTGGCCAACTGGGAAATTATTTCTTTTTGTACATTTCGTTACGTAAATATGTACTTATATATGTTTGTATTTCAATTGCAATTAATTTAATTCTTATGTTGAATGTATTTAAAAGAGTTATTTCTTTAAAAATAAAAAATCAGTTGGTTATAAAGACTGATATTTTAAATTGTTTCAATTTCATCCCAAAAAAATGGTCGCCATTAGTCTATTGGCTAACAAACTGACCTTCATCATTTTTGGCGCCGATTTACCATGACAAAACCACTTTTTATTGCTATTTGTCCTACGGTGTGTTGTGGTTGATCCACGTTTCGCCCATGGTTACGAAACGGGGCAAAAACTATTCCATATTGTCACGGACTATGAGCAAACGGACCCTCCATCTGCCAAAAAGCTTTCACATACAAAATTAAGCATTCAGAATTGAAACGACTAAGCCATGTGAGATGCCTATGGCTTGCACACTCTCTCTTAGTTTTAATTTCCGATCTGCTAAACCATATCGTGAATTTTTTTCAATTGCTTCGCATGTTGACAGCAAAGTGCTGAGAAACGCAAAGTTTTTAAATCACTTGTCAGGTCAAAATTGCAAATCTCGTTTTCTTATGTGCTGGAGAACGCGCGTTTTGTTTGAAGTTAATCAAAAATGTATGTAAAATTTGGTAGCACTTGCCTTTTGTATGGAGAAAACCAAGCTCTGCTCGCTGAATTCGCCAGTTTTGTATGCTTTAAATGTAACACAACGATCAAATAAAAGGGTGTATTTTTCAATTTAAAATATATTCCTCAAGTTGGTCAAAATTGTGTATTATTTTTGAAGAGAGTAAATAAAAACACTTTAAATTTTATTTAGGCGCTTCCATATCGACGGTTTGATACTCAGTTCTTGCAATTTACGCAAGTTCACCTAGTTTTCACTCTATTTTTCTTTTTATGTGAGTTTCATGTAAGATGGCTAAAGGCCCCGATACTACACGATCGTACGATTCGATTACAGGAAATTGTTTTGAAAGTCTGGCCGCTTTTACAAAATCGCTTCAAAATGGCATTGTAGGCCACACTATTGTACAAGCATGATTGCAACAATTTATATACACAATAAAATAATTAAAAGCTTTTATTACCATAATAATTTTCAATTTTTTTTCTGGAGACGCCAACAATATTCTCATATTTTTCACAACATAAATCACAGTGATCGCACAAAAAACATGTATTGAAAATTTTCATAAAATTTTTCAAACCGCACGGTTTGTTAAAACCTCTGTTACACAGTTGCATTTTTATTACTTTTTCAGCACACATTTTATATTTGATAGATCGCATGATAGTGTAGGATAGTGAATCATGGCCTTAAGTAAAGGGCCAAATAAACTACGCAAACTGCTTGCCAAACACTCGCTTTCCGCTTGCACTCAAGCCATACAAATACAACACATGCAAATGAAATTTAATCACATATACAAATACAAATTAATAACTTTTTCTTTATTTTCAAAGAGAGTAGACGGCCATTGTGTTGCGCCAAATTGCCCGCCATATGCAAGATATAAATTGTTTCATAAATTGTTTTACCCCCTATTTCTTGATATTCTGTTATTTAATATTTATTTTTATTTCCACAATAAAAGTAAACTTTACGCCATTCTAAACATTATTACAAAAAAAACAAATTTTCTTGATTCACTCTGTATGCTTCTTTTTCAAGCACCTCACTCTGCAAAAATTTCATTGAAATTAAAAAATTTACACACATTCATAATGTTTGCACAAAATTTTTGGTTATCGCGCAAACAAGCTTCAATTATTTGTACAAACTAGCAAACACCCCCACAAACGAACAAAAATGTTTGCACAAACCTAAAATTTTGACGTGTTTGGCACGTTTGTGTAGTTTATTTGCCCTTAACTAAGATTTAAAATTGTACAACAAATTTTGACAGCAGTCTTATATTCTCATGCTATTGTTTTAAGACTTATGAGTTTATGATTGAATACCGTAAATATAAAAAATAAACAAATATATATTTTTAGAATATTTGAACAATGGAAGAGTATGTGTAGTTACAACTGTCGATTTAATTATGGACTTTACATAATATGTACAATATTTGACAACGATTTTTCTAGAAGTTGCAAACTTATTATGTTTGATAATTTAGGATCTGTTTTTTAAGCTACATACATGAAAGATTCGCCTTATGCGTTTAAAAGTCAGTCACAGTGACTAAGAATCAAATTCATATCACTCTTATTTACCTTGCGCTTGGACTACATTTTATTTGAAAGAAAAGGCACAACGTTGGTATTTTTCTGTATTAATTCAGATGTAAATTCAGATAACGAAAAAACTAATGTTTGAAGTGCCTTTCAATCAAAAATAAAATTTCTGCAATACTTCCGCTAATCTGGCAACAAAGCCACTGTGCTACGTGTAGACAAACAATTATAAAATTGTTTGAACGAAAATTGTTTTAACATTTAATAGTGCTGCTTTAAAAAAGGAAAAAATCACATATTGTAGATAACCTGTGGAAAAAAACTAAATTGAAAAAATGCTGAAAATATGTAGTTCTATTTAATGAATTTTTCCAAGAAATGTTTTGTGTAGACATTGCTGCACGCGCTGCAATCATTTAAAGCCAATAACAAACTTACCGAGCATCAAAAATATGTAAGTTATATTCTAAATGACTGAATGGACGGACTGTGAACTCAATATCTTAAAATCTCAAATCTGCATATTGCTGCCTTGAGATTCCAAACACAAACGGCACGCAACTGGACCAAAAAACAAACAAAAAACTTAAAATTATAACGAACAACTTGCACGGGCATTTATCGTGTAAATGCGAGCAAAAGAAACTGCCACAATATTTTATTGTTTATCAAACGAGTCTGCAGTTTAAAGGCCTAATACGAAGTGATTTGATTATAAAAAAAATATATATATAAATTGTTTTAAAATTCATTTGAATGTTTTTAAACAATTTACCACTCACTTTTTCGCATTTTATTTGAATTGTCATTTATAGGCTCAGCACAAAAATGTTAGAGAAGAGCGTGAGTTTTTTAAATTTCCATTGCAGTTTGATTCAGTTTTAAGAATATAAACTAAGGAAAGTCTTAAAAAAATAAATTCGGCTTCTTTATTGGTGAAACTGCATTAAATACGCTCAATAATATATTGAAACGAAAACAGCAATATTAGAATAGAAAGACTACTGAAAGAAAATTGAGTGTTTGTTTAACTGTGTAGGTCATACATTTGAGGATATGCAGAAAATATGAACAAAATGTTTGATATCACTGCCATTGGAAATGATAAATGTACCTGCTGGAAAAGTAAGAAAACTATTTAAAAACTTTAAATCACATTTTATGTGCAATTTTATTTTGTTTCAATTTGCAAGCGTGTGTATATTAGAACGACTCACCAAAACAAAAGTGCTCGATGTACCCTCTTAAAAATGAAGTTTGGACTTTATTAAGATAACATCTGAAATATTTCGGCTCCAGCTTTGAAATCTCGTGAGCTGGAGCATTTTGAAAAAAAGTCTATTTTTGCATACCTTGAAGTTAGATTGCAAACTTTTGTTGTATAACGCAATCCTAAAGCCAATATGGAGCTATGGAATTCAATTGTGGGGTACCGGCTATGCAGCCAACATTGAGAAAATTCAAAAGCGCCAGAATAAAATTCTCCGTACAATTACTGCAGCTCCATGGTATGTTAAAAACTCTCGAATTCACAAAGATCTAGATGTACCATTAGTGAAAGATGAATTTTCAAAATACGCGATAAGGTACATTAACAGACTTGAGTCTCACCCAAATCCTCTCGCACGTAGCATCCTTAACTTTCGCGGCCACACTCGACTGAGAAGGATGGACACCCTTGCAACCATCAGAGCGTTGAAAAGGTGATTTACCAACAAAATACACGCAAGAAGCAACTTTTCGTCTAGCATTGGCTGGACCTAAGTAAAAAAAATTTTTCAATATTAATTAATTTGTTTCTATATTAATTAATTAATTTTTAGTTTTAAGATTTGCATACTGATTGTAGTTCTTTTAGAAGATACAATACATAATTAAATTGTTAAAAAAAAAAAAAATAAAAATAAAAAATACCAATGCTCATTTTGACACCTTGCACGAATTTCTCTTCCACACAATTTGAGTCACTCTAATGTATATTAGAGCTGCAAAATTATCGATAGTTGTCCCCATCGATTTTTTCGATAGTTTCAAGAAAAACTATCGATACTATTGTTAAGCGCTACTTTTGGCTATGAATCTGTAACTCAAGTGGAACTTAGTAAACATAGATACATACATATTTATATAGGTATGTATAAAATCTTTACGTATTTTTATTCTGTGATAAAAAATATAGCTTTATATATAGATACTTTTCTTTTTTTTTTTTTTTGCTAAACACTTTAAGCTGCAGCATCACCTGTATGCAAAGAGAACAAAGTTTTTTAAGTTGCAGCCGAAATGTTTAACTAACATTTTTTATATAAGAAAAACTCTTTTCATTTGAGATAAAAGTAATAAATGATATAATACTCTTTCCTTTTATATATAATATGATTTATCATTTGAAAATTACGCTATAACTATAAAAATTTTAAGGCGGCTAAGAACCTGCCTGAATAAATGGCCAGAAACGTTATGTACGTTCAAAAATTGTCGATAGTATCACTATCGAACGAAAATAATCGATAGTTAGCCAAAAATAAAACTATCGATACTATCGATAGTACTATCGATTGTTTTGCAGCTCTAATGTATATGCGGCATTTTTTACATTTATTGATATTGCTTTGCATCCAAAGGCCCAGTTACACTATCCTACTGGATCGTGAGATCTACTAAACAAAACAGGTGTGCTGAAAAAGTATCAAAAAAACAACCGTACGACAGAGTTTTTGACAAATTGTGCAATTTGAAGAATTTTATGAAATTTTTCGTAACATGGTGCTTTGTGTGATGGATATTGGGAAAAATATGAGAATATTATTGGCACCCCGAGAAAAAAAATTTAAACAATGTAAAATTAGTGTGGTAATAAAAGTTTTTAATTATTTTATTGTGTATATAAATTATTGCAATAATACTTGTATAATAATAGTGTGGCCTACAACGCCATTTTAAAGCGATTCCGTTCAGTCGGCCAGGCTGTTAAAACATTTTCTTGTGAATGAATCATATGCTATGTACAGTGAATCAGGGCCTTTAAAAAGAGTGTTTAGCCAAATTTAAAAATACTGAACAAGTTGTGTTACAAGGTGGCAGCCCTATGGCATGTAACAGTTTTTTGCTATTGTTAAAATCGTAAGCTCTTAACGTCATATATACGAGTATTCTTTACATTTCTAAAAATGAGTTTACTGGTTTATTCAAACTTAAATGTATAAAAATAATTTTGTGATAATAAAAATAATTTATAGTGAAAAAAGTTTTAAATATTTTTGACAAGCGTAGCTCTCTACTCAATCTTGTTTGTTGTATTGTTGTAATTTTGCCACCTTGAAGTCATTAATACACCTTGATAATATATAAATAAAAAAGAGTGAAGAACCCCAGTCCCTGTAATTTTCCATATTGAAAAAAATTTGACACTTGTTTGGCTCACCTGGCCATCTCTTTCTGCTAATACGCTTGACAATTATATAAATATGTGTATAGAATTACCATGCAACATTTGCATTTGCAGTGAAGGTGTTAACACTTACATATGTACAGAAAGTGAGAAAAACAAAAGCGCTTTATTTCAGCTGTATCGATTGCGTTTAGAACACGCATTTGATAAATTTGAGGTTTGGTCAGTTAAGTTCACTTGAGTTGACTTTGCCAGTAGCTAAAATGTTTTCAAACTGTTCGAATCAGCAAAAAAACAACAACTATATGCAAGAATAAGAAACACATTTTAGGCGTTTTCCAATTTTTGATCTCTGAAGGCATTAGCACTTGCAAAGTTAAAACAATATGATATGCAGTGATATTTAATATGCAGAATAAACCTGAAATCCGTACATATGGGCAGGCATTTATATGTATCTAAATATGCAGGTGATGTCGTTGCCTTAACCTGGAAACGCCATGATTATATATCATACCTATTTATTACGAAATTTATTCTTTTCTATAGTCGCGTTCACACTGGAAATTGTAATTTTGTCGTATTCAAAAATGCTTTTCAATTTCTATTTAACTATACAGTTGCAAAGTAAATTTGCAAAGTCTTGGATGCACAGCATGGGCGCGGTAGCAGAGACCATATGCCTAAGATGGTATTAACAACACGTTTTTACCGTCGCTGTGACTTACTATAACGACCTATGCCTTCACATAGGAAGTTGCTGCGTAGCTAACAATAAAATACCTCTAAAAACCAATACAGTTAGTTGAGGCAAACCGTTGACCGGTGCGAGTGAAACTTAAGAAATAATTACGATGACGCGAGAGGTGCTCTTCAGCCCAAAGCTGCTGTACGAGTAAAAAATGTGTTTGATTTTTGAATTTTTTATTTATAAGCCATTTACACGTAAGCCAAATCTAGTACTTTCTGGATTTCGAAGCATATATAGTTGATTTGGATGAGATTTCGCATACAAAATGAAATCTAGATTGCGACTAGATTTTGACGAAATCTGGTAGATTTTTGTAAGTACTCTATTACACAACTATGATTTTGTTTACAATAATACTTTAAAATACTGCGCTGCAATAACTAACTATATACTATATTTTTACATGATGAATTTATTGGGATATAGTTATTGCCGTCAAGCCCTTTGCAAAAAAAGATTTTGTAAAAATTAAATCTTGTTAGATATCAAAAAACGGAAGTGTTAACGGTTAAGATTTTGTTGAAGATTTTCTTTAAAATCTACTAGATTTTGGGTAGATCTAAATGCCCTATTATAGCGCATTTACACCAACTCAAAATCTAGTAGATTTGAATTGAAATCTACAACAAAATCTATATACACTACCGTTTTTTGACATCTAGCAAGATTTCATTTGCTCAAAATTAATTTATGCATGCGGGTTTGACAATACAATATTATCGGAGACTGAATACACCAGCATTAAAGTGTATATTTTTTGTGCCCAGAGACTGCATACACCACAGCAGCAGCGTAGTATTTTTAAGTACTTTTTGCAAGCAATCACAGTTGCATCGCTTAGTACTGAGTAGATTTCAGGAGATTTCGTAGAAATCTACTATAAAGTAGATTTCATTTTGTATGGGAAATCTTCTCAAAATCTACTAGATTTGGCTTGACATCTCGAATGAGCAGATTTCGCTTTGGTGTAAATAGGCTATTAGTTGCTGAATTATGACAAAAATAAGCAGCTGTTTTGGAGTAAAGGCAATGTGCATTAACGTTTACAAGGTGGCCGCACTACGGCATATGATAGTTTTTTGCTACTGGCAATATACGTCAAATGTATTATTTACAGTTTTGAAAGTGAATTTAGTGGTTTATTCTGAATTAAATATTTAAAAATTCATTTTCCCTTTGTTGTTTATACCCGTTAATTTACATACATTTATATACACATGTACATATTAACATTTTTTTAATGTCTATAAGGGCTATTTCCATAGACAAACTAAATAAATATAAATCTGATATAATATTGCAATAATACCAATTTTGAAGGCTACACTTGATATAATTCTCTCTGCTATCAAATTTGACATTTACTGGTAGAAAAATATTTGATATTATACCACGTATAGACTCTATGTTATATATTGAAAAATTCATTAATTTGTGAAATTTTGTGCCGGACATTAACAATTGCAAACATAATGAAAAACAAAAAACTAATAATTGAAACTGAGTGATCTAATCGCTCTACGTCTGATAGATTAACTAGTCCAAATAAAGTCTATAATTATTCTCCAAATCAGTTTTCTGACCAACAAAATACTGGCGAACATTCAAAGTTTTATAAAAAAAAATTAATTGAACTGAATAATACAAAGCCCCTTTCTTTCTTCGGAGAACGATATATAGACTTGTATATTTACATTTCCCATAGTGCATGGTGTTTAATAAGTATTTATACGCTTAAAGCATAGTGGTTTTTGGAAATGTTCTTTTGTTTTTTTATTGTATTTTTATTTATTTTTTGAAAGCCTTTTCAAGTTTCAACACTAGCAACACCTTTGATACCCATTCTGGGAAAATGACTGACAGACAGACGGGCAGGCTAAGCAAAACAATTTTTCAAAAATGTTTGCTCACTTAAGATAAATAAAATCAAAAATATAAAGACAAAAATAATGTCACTTTTAATATTCCAGTAAATTGGTATATTTAAAATAACGACAATTTTTCACTTTTAATCGTTTAAAATTTTCAATATTGAAAATTGTTGTTTATTGCGTTTATTCACAATTTCATTGCCACTTAGCGCATATGTGTGTGTGTGTGTGTGTGTGTGTGCTTGGCTGAAAGTATAAGCGTTTGTGTTTGTTTTATTTCGAAAATATTTTAATTTAATTTATTTATTTTTTATTCTAAATAAAAACATGAACAAATTGTAATCAGTTATAAAAAAAATAACAACTTTCATTTAATTATTGCTGACAAAAACGACATGCTGTTTGCTTGTTTGTTTTCCTACAAACATATTGTTTTATATATACATATGTACATATGTATGTACATCAAGCGATAGTAAAAGTCCTTGTGAAAGGTCTACAGAAACAATTTGTTGCTTTTCATTAAAAACAAAAACTAAACAGAAAACTGTTTGTTTTTACAGTTGATAAAGAGACATACTTACATACATATGCACATATTTGAAACATAAACAAACGGGTAGTAAGTAGCAAGTACGCCATCATGCTTAGAAAAAAGCAAGGACTTTGCCATCTTCTTGTGGGATGATAATAAAATAAATAAATGATTGTTCAACAATAACGCACAATGTTAATTCTTATTCACCTCTATCGTGAATAAGATGGGAAATATTTGTTCCCATAACATTTTCAATTCACAGGAAGGGGAAATTGCTATCGTGCATTTTATGGGAACTCTTGTACGTGCTATTAGTACGTAGTAAATGTAAAATACGTAAAAAGAGAGAGAAAAAGCGTGAAAATTTGTTTAATTGAAATTAAAATAAATTCTTTAGAATTGCAAGCAATGTACCTGTTACTTTGCTTTTACATTTTAATTAAAATAAATAATTACTAACATGATGAATACAGTCCGCCATCAAAAATGAAATGCACAAATCAAAGGGAAAAACAATAATAATACAAGGGAAATAAATGTTTACGATTTGGTGAATTTTGGCCGAATATGAATTTTTTTTATGTGTTATTATTCCAAACTGAATTGCACATAGAAAGTGCGAGTTCATTTCAAGGAGAAACGTATTAACGATTGCAATTGGGAAATGGGAAATTTTTTCATGGGATTATGGGGTGATTATTTCTGTACGTTTAGCCAAAAAAATTTACACATTTTAAATAAAAGATTTTAATTATTTTATTCTGTATATAAATTGTTGCTATCATACTTGTATAATAGTATAGCCTCCAATGCTATTTTGAAACGATTTTATAAAGTCAGCCAGACTTTTGAACCATTTACCATTAAATGAATAGTACGATTGTGTAGGATAATAAATCAATGCCTTAAAGGCCCTGATTCAAAACAATTGAGTTTTTTATTCGCTATATTAGCTTCTAACATTGATACCAAGAAAAAATTATAAATAGCTTGTTTTCTATGTTTCCCAGCTATCTATATGTCGACATTTCATAGCAGCTACCCTAATCATCAGTAGAATTTTTGAAATAATAATAATTTTTTTTAATACGAACTCAAAAAATGGGCCTTAAAATAAAAACATAAATGTTGTTCAGAACGCAAGATAGGCGCCATATTTTATAAGTAAATAGGTGAATCTTGCTCAACACTTACCGCAGTTTTGAACAGAATACTTACCTTTAGTGGGGTAAAAATTTCCCCTGGCGTGAAAGAAATGGTTATACGAGGGTTGTCCGCTCAAGAGGAAAAATTAAGAAAATTCCAAATATGTTTTTTTTTACTAAACTAGTGTCTGTTTATGGAACGTGTCCGCTTTGGAGAGGTTTCCGCAAGTAGAGGGTACACTGTATTAGTGTTTTAAATACTGCACGAAAAGCATTTGCTTAGTTTTAGTATGTATGATATGTGTATCAACGCATATGTTAGAAGGCTTTAATCGATTTGAATAAAATGCAAATTAATTTATATATAATTAAATTTTCTAAATTTCATTGCCATTGTCACTTAAATTTAGCAAAAGGCAAGAGAAAATAGAAACCTATAAATACACATATATACATATGTATATTTATGTACGTAGTATGCACCTAATTTTAAATTATCTATTTAAATATAAAACATACGAGTACATTCATGCTTACATATGTGCATTTGTAAACATATAAAAAACACTTGTTTTTGAAAAAAAAATTTTTAAATGATCATGATATTTAAATTTACTATAGGGTGGCGCATAAATAACATTATTATTCCGTACGAGAGAGCCGTGTTCAGTTGACCAACAAATTTTGCTATCAGAACTTTTTCTTTTAAATTCTCAACAATTTATTTATATTGTTGGGATATAAAGTTGAGTGTTTGAGAATATCTTTCAAAAATTTCCAAAGTCTACTGATGATTAGGGTCGTTCCTATGAAATGTCGACATATAGATAGCTGGGAAACATAGAAAACAGGCTATTTATAATTTTTATTGGTATAATTTGTATATGTTTAATTCAGAATAAAACACTAAATTCTCTTTCAAAAATGTAAACAATACATTTGACGTAAATAGCCAGTAGCAAAAAACTGTCATATGCCGTACTGCTGCCACCGTGTATGCGTTAATACACCTTGGAGAAGCCTGACCGCACTTAAGAAATTATTACGATAACGCGAGAACAGCCCAGAGCTGTATCTGAAATAAACCAGCTAATTCTGATATAATTTTCAAATTCTAACCGAGTTTATTAAATATATAATGATTTTACCACATTCATCAGCAAATGTTTTCAATTTAATTTGTTTAACAACTACCTATATGTTTGTTTTCTCATTAAATCTATTTGCATTTTAATATTCTGAATTGTATAGTTTCTTACAATATGTTGTTAATATTTTTAAAATTGTTTATAAAAAGGCATATAAATAAGAATTTTGAGATTTTTTGAAGATTTCGAAAATAAAGTGCAGATTTTTTCATGAGAAATTCTTGAGTTTTGCAGACTTTACCTCTCTAGATTCTGGCAACCCTGGACATCAATGAAAAATTGCTGCGATAAAAACTTTACAATAGGTATAAACGCAAATGAAATTTAAAAAAAAAAAAAACGACAAAAATTGTGACAACAAAAGTTGTACAATGTAAACTGGGATTAACAATTTATTACTCGTAAATGAATACATACATACATAAATAAGTATGTATGTATGTACATTATAAAAAACAATTGTTTATAAAATTTAATTTGAAAAGTGTTCATTATCGTGCAGCAAAATTTGCTCGGTTGCTGTTCTGGTTGTATGAGTGAATGTATTTTCCTCTAATGTGATATCAATGACCTTAAATAACGACAGCTTTACCTTGGCCTTAGAAATTGCCACACACATTTAAATTCTATATAAAGTATGTACATACATATACTTACACAGCTGTATTAAAACTAATAGCTGATTGTAGTCATACCATGTGCTGCCGTTTAAATGCAGCGCATACAAACGAGTGTCTTGTTTGGCTGCCAAAAGATCATAACTGTTATCTGTTTTTTTTTTTTTTTGTGCATTTTATTTATTTTCTCTTTTAAATAAACTCTCTTATTCTTGGGTGCACTAATGTCCAAACTTTTCCGTACAAGCACGGAAAAGGCTGATCGCCTAGTTGATATAGTTATTTTAATGGTGATTCTGACACTTAATTTTATTTGAAAACGTCTTATGTCGACTTAATTTAAAATATTATTTACTTATATAATACATGCTGTATTATTTGTTTATTTATTTATTAATTTATGTTAATAATTGCAACAAATTTCTCTGGCTCAATGTCCTTTTTCACTTTTTTTTAATTTGTTCTTTTATTTTTCGATATTTCGTCTTTCTGCGGAAGACTTCTTCAGGAAAACTTCTTTATGTATTATGAATTGAATAAAATATTTATATTTTTTTATAATAAACAAACAAATTTTCCTAAAGAAGTAATATCGAAAATAAAGGAACAAATAAAAAAAAAAAAAAAAATTAAATAAAGGTCAAAGCAACTAGGACCAAGATGTTAAATGTTATGTTAGTATCGTGCCCGAACATCCATGCTGTTTTATTCTATAATTGAATTAGAAATACATATCAGCGCACCACTTATTGGACATCCGGGTAAATAGTTTTATATAAAATTACTGATACATTTGATTGCAGTAAAGAGTGAGGGCAAGTAAAAATATGCTCATGTTATCTAAAAATAAAACACACAATAAATACGAGTACTAACAACAAAAAACACTAGCGAAAATCAAGTCGAAATGGTATTGATCATTTAGTTCCGTATTCCCAGTGTATCATTGAAAAATTACAAGCAATCTTGTAGCTGGTTGTTGTTGACCTACTAGAAAAACGGGGAGGGAGAAATAATAACAGACATATGAACATACATCTTAATTTGTGTTTGAAAAAACAGATAGTCACATTTATTCAATAATCAACCGTGTGGCAGATTATAACAAACTCAGTAATATATTAGCTTCTTCGAAAAAAATATAATAATAATGAAACATATTAAACAAAAATAAAACTATACAGTCATAATCCAATAAAAATACGATTTCAAAACGAAACTTTTAATTTTAGATTTTCCACAAATAGAGTGGAGAAATATTGTTTTTTATTTATTTAACTATACAGCTACAAATAAATTTGCAAAGTATAGCTTTAAACACATAGACGACAGCAGACAGCAAGCAGCAATCTGTCAAAAATAAAATACATGTGTTTAAATGCACACGATTATTTTAAAGACATCACAGCAGCACGACTTCACAACAGCATTTGCTGTTGCTGCCAACTTAGATTAATGGTGCAAATGGCTAATGTGGTCCGCTCATGTCCGTGTTTCGTTCATGCTCTGCCATCGATGCTAGAGCATATGGCTGAGCATCGATGTTCGCCATGAAGTTGGCCATCACCAAGGCAAATTTATACAGGTGAATGCAAGCGGGAAGACGAATTCAATACTATGTATTTTGTTATTCTAAAACTTATTCAGAACGTCAAAATTTAAATTCGCCTAAGATTGTTCAGCTAAGAAAAAATGTTACATAAACGTTAAATACAAGTTTTTATAATTGTTTGTAACTAAAATCAGGGATTATAATAGTTTTTCACTTTTAAATTCACAAAAATTTCTTGAAACTTCACTAAACAATATAAAAAACTTAACATCAAAGTGGCGCGAAAATGTTTGCAAACAAAAGAAAAACAATTTGACAGTCTAATTATAAAAAATGCGGCAAACAAAAAATAATCACCTGAGCTGTCAAGTTCACCTAGTAAATTGCCAATCGTGTACACCAATGTGTTTTATTTTTGGCAATAATTATAAAATGTGCAATGCATTAAAAATAAGACAGTGTACTCGTATTTAGGGTTAATAACGATAAGTAAACGTTTAGGGCAATTGTCACAATCTAAAATTAAGTTACAATTAAAAAATTATTACTTAATTGTCAGTTTGGTTAACAGACATTATTTAACTAAGGGTTACTGATTGGCATTTCACCACCTTTCAGTTTCTTAAATCTAAAAAATTTTAAAAAGTGTGGCAATGCCACATTTTATTTGTTTCCGAAAATAATGTAACGACAAATAAAAACAACAAGAAATAAATTGTTAGAAAAAAATTATGAAAATTAAAAATTTTCAGTTTGCAAAAATTAATAAAGAGATGTCTAGTAAGTGTTATTGTATATAGATACAGACTTGTGTATACGTAGTATACATATGTATGTACGTATTGTATATTAGACTCCTTGAAAAGAGATTTTTTTGCCAGTCGGAAATTTCTTATCATGCCAAGAAAAATCAGTTCGACAATTTCGAATAATTCTTTAATTAAAAATATTGCAAGAATAAAAATTATTGTGCTGTCCATAGAACACAGACGAGTAAATCGTCTAGAAAATTTGTATGAAAGTTACTCGATTTTTTGAGTGATATCCATATAAAATTTTTTAGACGAGTGCTTGTCTGTGTTCTATGAACAGCACATATGTTTTATGTTTTCGTCCATTTCGTTACATTTTGTTGTTTTTTTTCTTTTCGTTTACTCATATTTTCATGCCTTTGAGTTCTGATTAACATTTTAAACGTTAAATTTTTATCGATTAAATTTAACAACAACTTCTCCGTTAAATTATGGCGGTTAAGAGATAATAATTATACATTGTGAAATACATGTTTGGCTAACTGTTGGTTAAAGTTCCAATTAGAGTTTAATCACACTTCGTGTAAATGGCCGTTATTAGTAAGTTTTCTCGAATAAGGCTGTAAAACTTAGCTTTTTTCTAATAAAAGCGGACAGAAATATATATAAAACATCCCACACAAACTCTGCCTCCCCATTACTCACCCTGGGAGTTGAAATTAAGAAAATTATATAGGTGTCCAAAATTTGATGCTCGGTAAATTTGGGTTAATACCGTCAAATTCGGCAGAAAAAATAGTCAAAATCGTATATATGAAAATCGTCAGCTAGTAAAATTATTATTTTTTTTAATAAAAGATATATTTCAATGGGGTAAAGTATAGTAAAATAAAGTAAAGAATATAAAGCAATAAAAACAAATACATATTCGTACAAACATGAATTTAATTTCGTGAGTATACCATTCACTACTTTATTTTTTTTTTTTTTTTTTTTTTTTTTTGAGCGTTTTTTATTTATTGAATCTTCAAAATGAACTAACAATAAGTATTCAAATCTTAATACTAAATTTAAAATTAAAAAAAAAATGTGATTCTAAAGTCCGGCCAATGCTAGACAAAAAGTTTTATTATGCGGGAGCTATTTCGGTAAAATCACCTATTGAGCAATCTGATGGTGGCAGCGGTATCCCTTCTTTTAAGCCGAGTGTGGCCGCCAAAATTAAGTATATTGCGAGCAAGAGGGTTTGGATGAAGTTCCAGTTTACTGATATACCTTGTCGCGTACTTAGAAAATTCCTCTTTTACCAGCGGAACACTCAGATCGTTATGAATTCGTGAATTTTTTACGTACCATGGAGCTGCAGTAATCGTTCGTAGAATTTTGTTTTGTCGCCTTTGGATTTTTTCAATGTTTGATTCACTACTTTATGATATATATTTTTTTTTCAAAATAAGATTTCATTTAATAAAAAGGGCCGATTTAATAAAAATGTTATACTTAATACTTTTATTAAATCGGGCATTTCTAAGTCAACCACCATAGTTGCAAAGTTTTTAGTAGTCTTTGGTATATAAAATTTTTCTGAAAATGGTTTCTTCAGCTCTGCTGGTCAAATATGGCAACCGTGGCTTGCATAGATATCGTCATGCCTAAATTATCTTCAGATATATCACAAAATAAAAATAAATAAGAAAAGGTAAATTTTATTAACCTATCGATCTGCGTACTCCGCAGGTCTGTTTCTCTTCTGCGTGGAGTTGTTTAATTACAAATATATGTATGTCCACTTTTGATCGAAATTTAACGCGTTATAATTCTACAATATATTTTTATTTTACTGGAAAGTAGCAGCTGATTTATTTCCAATTAATTCTATTTTTTCTGTTCTAACCCACTGTTGATTATGAAAGTTATAAATTTCATTATAAAAATAATTCCTCTTATAAAATTGTGATGTTCCAGTAATTATTCATTTAAGTTAGAACTATGTGAGTATGTGTGAATATACATGTACATATGGCTGCGAGTATGTGTTCTAATACATTTGTTTACATGTGTTCGTGCATGAATGCAACGGTTTCGTAGACAGGAAATAAATGTTTGCAATTGATCTTGAATGTCAACAACAGTTACGTGCACTTAAATAGTAATAAACTGAAAAGTTCAACATTTAAAAGCTTTATTAAAGATGTATAATGTTAAAAGAGTTGGAGTATACACAAAATTTTTCTTTTTGTTGAAAAAATATAATTAGTACTTACATATGAGGCATTCCAAGTCAAATCCGACAGTTCGGAGAAAAAATCTGTCTAATTTGCTTTATGTGTTCGTCAAGTTTTCAGATTTTTTTTTCGCTTGTGGTTTTAGAGATATCGAGTAAAAAAAAATAACATTATAAGAATACTGTGTTCGAATATATACTCTTAACTTTTGCAATATTAGTAGAAACAAAATAATTTTTTTTCATTATTGGTTTTTTTTTTTTTGTATTTATTATTTAATCGAACACATTTTTCTTATAACGCCATTTTTTAAAACTCGATAGCTCTGAAACCATAAACCAAAAAAATCTGAAAATTTTGTGAAATGTGCTTTTGATAAGGAAGTAAAAAAAAATAAAGCAAATAAAAAAGTTGTTTAAGCGAAATGGCCGATCTGACTTTAAATGCCTCATTACTGATTGAATGCTAGAATATAATAACTTTTATAACTTAAAATCTAAAAATTAATTATAGTTTGCTTAGTTTTAAAATATTCCTTATTCAAGTGACACATGAAAAAGTACCACAAATAAATGTATAATTTTAGTATAGCAAAATATGTAACTTTTTCATTTCTTCAGGAAACTAAATCCAGCATCTAAAAATATTATTCTGCAAAAAATTATTTCTATCTGAACTTTAGTTTAGGAGATAGGTATTAGAGTTGGATTCATCAGCTCTTTTTAATGAATGCTCCTTTTAGTTCAGCTCCTTTCACTGAAATATGTCTTTCTTTTAGTTCAATAGTTCAGTGCTCCGTATACAAAAATTATTTTTTTAATGAACGGCTCTGTTTCAGTTTTCAAGATATCATAAACAAAAAGAAAAACAAAATCGGTACAAAAAAAAATGAAAATCCATGAAGAAAAATTAAAAGTAAGATTATGTATGTGTGATAAAAAAAAATTGCTATATTGAAAAGAAAAAATTATTTCGATTGTTTTCATAGTTTTTTCCCGTTTCACAGCAAATCCTCTATTTCGATACTACAAAAAGTCAACAGAATCTTTCTTAAACAAAATGTTGTTGTCTAATCGTATTTTCTACGTCAAATTGAGCCACAATTTATTGACTATTTTCTTATACTACATACTAGAAAAAAAGAAAACAGAGACAAAAAAAAAGAAACATGAACTACGGAACTAAAAGAGCTCTTAGAGGAGGGCTTAGCTGTCTCGACAGAATAGTTCACTTGTACTAGTTCGTTCGCGAACTACCCAACTTTATTAGGGACACTGAATTAAAATTAAGAAAAATTTGATTGCAATAATACCTATCAAAATACAAAAAATTTATTTTTCTTTTGCACACAGCTCTACTTTTCTTACTTTTTCTTTATATAATCAGCCCAATTACAAATGAAAATTCCTTGGGAGTTTTTTTCACTTTTCTCTTTCCTCAATTATGAACAAACAGTGAGTATGATGTTTTGTATTATTTCCTTCTCTCCATTTACTGAAAATACTAAAAGGTTATCAACTCTCCAATCCCTAGTGTCAAGTTAACGAAAATTGAGCTTTTCGTTTTAGTTTGAATTCAAAAAAGTACTTTACTTAAGAAATAAATTCCGAGAGCAATAAATTCCGTGAGAAATATTTACTACGAGAATATTCATAATTGGGCTGTATATTTTGATGGTATCAAAATATGTTCCTTATTCAAGTGGCAGGCAGTGTATGCACATAAGGTTTTAATTCAACTTTTTTCCTTTCTTATATTTAAGAAGGATTTTTATTACAACACCAATTTGCTGTGATCAATCAATAATTTTGATTGAAGAATACCAGAAAAATAATCTAACTTTTTTTTTTAGCAAAAGATCAATAAAAAAAATATTTTTCATTTGCTTTTCGAAATTGAAATAACTTTTGAATTTGATTTCTGTGGCACTTGAAACAACTGAATAGAGAACCAGAATAATTGAATTTTATTATTTCGCATTCTGAAGCAATAATTCGTTGCTCAGTTTAGCGCCATAAAGTAGACCATGTTTAATGTGCTCGGCGTAAATTTTTGGACGTATTAATGTAACACCAGAAACATCTAATAGAAGATGCACTGTTCCGCCAGAAATGGCTCATATGTCAATACGACATATTTTGAAAATAGATTTATTGCTATTCCAACATATTTTTTTTTTTTTTTTGCAAGAATTAAACCCCACAGATCATAAATTTTACACTGAAATGTCAACTGCTGTCTGGCAATGAGTAACTTATTTGGCCGCGTGCTCGCCAGATTTGTCTATTAACGAAAAAGTTTTTAAATTTTTAAAATACCATAGTGATTTTTGGCCAAACCTGTATTACACTAACTAATAATTCAACAAACCGCAGTATGTATTTCTTATAACAGGAACATTTTCATCCTAAATTTACTTTCTTAATTAACATCAAAAATGTTTAAAAAAAAAAAAACAAACTACACCTGCTGGTAAATAAAAAGCTTTTCAATGAAATAACTATTTATTAAAAACCAAATTGAGTAAGAAAAATCTTATATGAATTTATTAATTGAAATGAACAAAAAAAAAATCTTAGAATTAAAAAAATAATAAATTTTATTTTAATACATATGTTTAATATTAGGAGTACAAACAATAGGATAAATTTCTTAAGTCTATTTATGGAAAAATAAATATATTTATTAGAGAAAATGTTTGCCTGTGAGCTACATTCTGTATAGATATAGGAGTTGTGGCAAAGCCATAGCAGTGGTATAACAAATCCACATAGAATGCAGAACAGGGAATATTATATTAAAGCTAAACAAAAATACATTTAAATTTTTATTAATAATAAATATACTGGATTGCTTGTAGCCGAATGCCGTATTTATTGTTCAACTTTGAAGAAAACTAAAATTATTGCTAATAATATTGGCCAGCAGTGCATGAATATATTAAAAACCTATAACAATTAATGTAAAAATCTAGATACTACAATTTGAGATGCTTTTTTGCTTGATTTTTTTCCAATTTACGTTGCTTAACTTGCAAATATTCTCTACGAACATCTGACGAACACATATCAAGTATACATTTAAGTTTTTTATATATTTGCTCAGCCATTGGAATCGTCGTTTCAAAATCATAATGTTTGAAACGTATGTGGTGTGACGATGAACTGCTTGGATTACTTAGAAAGTTGAAAGGTGATGAAAAATGTGGATAATGGCCAGGACTAGTTGGCGAATGGGCAGGTATTGAAAGAGGTTTATTGGCACTAAAGTTACTAGAACTTATTGATGATGAAGTTTTTAACCAAATACGAAGTACCGCTTTCATTGTACGTTTTTCAACTATTTCACAGTGAGCTACGGCATCTATAGGATAAGTAACAGCGCGTTGTTTGGTCCAAAACTTGGCATTCTTTTGCTGGTCGATTTCAATACGCTCGCCAGAAATACCAAGAGAAACCTCCGTCTTAAAGAATTTTTTATCAATTATATTTAAATTATAGCTACGATACACTGGAGCCTCTAACATATCATCTTGACTTAAAATACGCTCCTCCAAATCATCTACACACCCTTCAGCGCCAAATGTGTTAGTACTACTATCTACATCATCTTTGTCTTGAGGACTGTGGAAACCATCAGCACCTACACCGGAACAATTAAGAGAATGCAAAGCCATAGCAGCAAGTCTGACTTTCTCTTCTTCCGATGTCATTGATTTAGTAGGTGCACCATTATCTACACGTATTTCTGTGTTTAATGGTCTCCTTTCAGCTAGAGTTAAATGTGAAAATCCAAATTTTGAACATGGCTCTCGATGATCTAACGGAGGGAAGTCTTCTAAATCATCATTATCTTCGGTCATGTATAAACCATAATGTCTAATAGATTTTAGCGGAAGATCTGGGAACTCAATTGTAACTTTATAACATACTAAGCCAATTACCTTAAATAAAAAAAAAGGTTTTCTTAAAAAATTCACAAATTCAATCATTTTACTTACGTCCGATATTTTGGCATGTGATAGAACGCATATTTTAATAGGATAATTTCTTTCTTTCTCTGGTAGCATACTTAAAAAAACGTTAATACGTTTTGTTGGCACCCCCGACTGGGATGTACCATCAAATTTCGCATATTCTTGAAATTTGTTGTGTACCTGTTTTGGACTATTGGCCAATTGTAATGTAAGTTTACTTTTCACTACTTCAGTCTTTTGAAATGATTTATCATGTGATTCTACCGGTTTACGTACAAAAAAGTCACTACGTTCGGGTTCTATGATTTCATCATCATAGTTTACGCATTTTGTTTTTGCTGCTTTGCGTCTGGCTATGTCCATTTTTTCTAGCTTTTGCGCAGTATTTGAACGAAATCGGTGAGCACCCACTTCGGGATACATCTGTATGTCGAATGATTGAGCCGTCAAGTCGACATCTTCGTCATCGCTTTGATCAAGGCCAGGATAGCAAACAAAATCAACCTCTTGCAATGTTGGATCATAGTTGCGACTTGTAGACTGCTGCTTCTGACCAGTTCCATTAGAACGCCTTTGTTGTTGTTGCAGGTTACGGGTAACACCATTTCCTTGATATTTTCGTAAATAATGTTTGGGAAGGTCATCGCTGACCATAACTGTTTCGCACATGCCAGTATCATCGGTGGAAATAAACGAGTTTCGTATATGAGATAGTAGCCAATGAGGATTGGAATAAGTTGCCATACTTATTATAGCAACTTCTGGATAAAAAACTCTTTTTTTAATTTATTTCTTTATTGTCTAACTAAACATTAATATTTTCTTAACAAAAGACCAAAAACTTGTAATCTTTGACAACTTATAAATAAACAGATGTTGATATTGATGTTTATACAAACAAAAGCCGAGCGATGTAAAAACCCAATGTTGCCTATATACTAAATAAGTTGGTAACAAAATTAAGAAAAAACACGTTTTTTCTGTTCTGCAACTGAAGTTGCATATTCATAAAAATTTGAAATGAATTTGATTACAATTTTGTATGGAATTTTTTAACCAAAACACATTTAAATTTTTATGAATATGCATAGATATATATACCGTGTGATTACAAGTTTCTCTTCAATCCTTTTTTCAGTTTTTTTGCACACACTGCTTGTCAAAAACAGTTTTCACTGGATAGCAGTTTTTATTTATAATAAAAGAAACGAAGCACAAATGGCTACAGAAAATTTATATACATATACAAATAAAAAAATGAGCAAAAATATAAATGAAAAAACGCAGTGTTCTGTTTTATTGAACATAAATTAAACACTCGTCTTGAAAGAAAAATTGAAAGCAAGTTCTTTTCAATTTGGAAACAACTTGATTGTACTGGTGAAAAATGAGAGAGAACTAAAAGTTTAAAGCATAATTGGAAGAAAAATTACACGTGTTACAGCCAAGTAAATAAAATATTAGCAACCGTAAGACTAAAACGAAGCAGTATTTATTTATACAAAGAATAAGTACGACTGCGTGAAGTAAAGCAAAAGTGGTCATTAAAATTTGCATATTTTAGTCCTCATATTGATAACATTTGTTCTAATATGTGTCTAACTTTGCCTAGACAGTATATATATATATATATATATATATATATATATATATAATATATGCCACTGAGTGTTAGGTGCTCATGAACTGCTAATGTCTCAAATAAATTACTGTATTGTGGTTGATTCAGGAACAAAACCAAGTTTATTGTACACAAAATTGTGTTATTTGCCTACGGACTGGATATAAGTTTTTGAATTTGCCGTTGAAAGACTACCTTAAGTTACGTTTGCTAATTTATTTTTATCATTGTTAAGAGTCCACCTGTACACATTGTGCGTTTGATAATTTTTTCTATTTCCCTATGGAATCGATAAATAATCATCAATCGCATCTACTATTCATTGCACGAGCGCTCCTTCCTTGTAAAGGATGCCTAGAGAACTGTGCGCATTTGCCTGTTCGCTGGGCTTTTTTCTCAGCGATAACACATACGTAACATGATTAAATTGTTGGGTGACTTTGCGTCATCTTCAAGAATTTATAATATATAACATAATTTTTTTATCTCTGGGTATATCATATTTACACTCACATAGAATAAGGTACTTTTACCTTAAAGTTAAGTTGCCGTACATATAAGCAATCATATAAAGCTTGGCAACTCTTCTACTATCTAGTGGTATTATTATTTTTTGATTAGAGTGAGTAAAAGTTATAAAGATTCTTTAAAAGTGTTTACAAAATATGATTCCTACAAAGAAAGCTTTACTCAGGCTTGTTGCAAAACACACCTATTTTAGTAGAACTGTTGGTACCTGGACGCCTTTGGCTACTACTTTCAATTCACCACCTTATAAAAAAATAAATTTCATACGAAATGAAGCGGTATAATAAATTGGATAATATTACATATGCATTTATTATAGACTTGTAATTTCTATAAATTTAGGGTTTGTTTTGCTTGCCGGAACTGCGAAGCCATGAAGGTTTTTTTCTGCTTAAGGAAAATGTGGTTAACAAAACAGATCATCTTATACAGGAAGCGATATCTCCGACAAGGCAACGGAAAATGGTAGAAATTTTTGACGATCTGTCCAATTCATTGTGCAAAGTTGCCGATTTATCGGAATTTATACGAGTAGCTCATCCACAAAGCAAGTACGCACAAGCAGCAGAAGATGCCTGCATTTGCATAAGTGGCATAGTGGAACATTTGAATACACACAAAGAAATTTATATGGCTCTGAGGAAAGTTGTTGAAGAAGGTGATCTCATGGAAACAACGGAGGTTGATAAACATGTAGCTAAGTTATTTTTGTTCGATTTCGAACAGTCTGGCATTCATTTGAAAGACGAAGAACGTGAAAAGGTTGTTCGTTTAAATGACTATATATTACAATTAGGCCAGAAATTTATGCATGGCGCAGCACAACCTACAGCTTTTCCTAAAGGTCAAGTGCCCGATTCGATTAAAACGATTTTTCCCACTGAAGGCGATCATGTACTAATTTCTGGTCTTTACACGAACTCTGCCAATGGACAAGCTCGTGAAGCTGCTTATAGATTATTTTTATATCCTACTAATCGTCAAGAGGAAACTCTTAGCGATTTGCTTAAATGCCGTCATGCTCTGGCAAAAACGTGTGGCTTTAATACTTATGCTCATAGAGCTCTAAATTCTAGTACGGCGGAAAATCCGGAAATGGTGCAAGAGTTTATCGACGAATTAAGCGCTCAATTACGCCCAAGAGCGGAAGCAGATTTTCAAGTGATGGAAAAAATAAAACGAAAAGAAACTGGTAATGACAAAGCCCGTTTACAAGCTTGGGATACTCCATATTTTACTTCGCTAATGAAAAGAAATGCCTTAAACGCAAATGCAAGTGAATTTTTACCTTATTTTAGTTTGGGCGCTTGTATGCAAGGTTTGGATAAACTGTTGACTTCGCTATATGGTATATCACTACAAAACACTGAAATGGAGCCTGGCGAATCTTGGCATACTGATATTTACAAGCTGTCAGTTGTGCACGAAAAAGAAGGCTTACTAGGTTATATATATTGTGATTTCTTCGAGCGTATTGGTAAACCAAATCAAGATTGTCACTTTACGATACAAGGTGGCAAACGTTTACCAGACGGCTCCTACCAGCTACCCATAGTAGTAGTTATGCTTAATCTTTCACAGCCTCGTTGGACCGGTCCCACCTTATTATCACCATCACGTGTAGACAATTTATTTCATGAAATAGGTCATGCCATGCATTCCATGTTGGCACGAACTGAATATCAACATGTGACGGGTACAAGATGTTCCACTGACTTCGCGGAAGTTCCTTCCGTTCTAATGGAATACTTTGCTAGTGACCCGCGAGTGCTGCGCACATTTGCTAAACATTTCCAAACTCACAAGCCAATGGATGAGGACATGTTGCAGAGATTGTGTGCCTCAAAAAGTTTGTTCTCGTCTAGTGAAACTCAACTGCAGGTGTTTTATTCGGCTTTGGATCAAATATACCATGGCGAACCTTCGAAGCAGGGTTCAACTACAACAGACACTTTAAAAAGTGTTCAGAAAAGTTACTATAGTTTGCCTTATGTGGAGCAAACGGTAAGAGTCTGCACGTTACTGCTTTTGTTTCAGAAAATATTACAACTTATTTGCAATTCCAGGCTTGGCAGTTACGGTTCTCCCATTTGGTGGGTTACGGTGCCAAATATTACTCTTATTTAATATCAAAAACTATTGCTTCGTGGATATGGCAAAATTATTTTGAAAAGAATCCATTCAACAGAGAGGCTGGCGAAAAGTATCGTCAAGAAGTATTAGCTCATGGAGGTGGTGTGCCATCCAGGCAGCTAGTCGCAAATTTTCTTAAACGTGATCTCACTCCACAAAACTTAGCACAAAGCCTCATACATGAAATCGATTTAAATAACGACAAAGTCAAAGATGTGTTAGCGGTTAATACATAGAAATCACTGCATTACAAATACCGAATGTTTTCATTTTGTAAGATTTTTTTTATATAGATACTTGTTGTATATCTAAATGCAATTTCAATAGAACAAATTTTAATTGTAATGTCAAGCTAGATCCAGGTTACTGGTAAAAACTGAGAGTGGTCATTATGAGCCACTGAATAACTAATATACATATATAGTTGTCAGTTGTACGATAGTTTATGAACGAAATTTTAATAAAATTAATATTTATTCGTTATTTAATAACAAAAATCAAGGGATAGCATTTTTACGGGTAAAATGCAAATGGCAATGAATTTAACAGCAGCTACTCATTGAACTTAGAACTAAGGAATAATTAAAAACTGCTTTTTAATGGTGAATGGCCGGCATAATTTCAACACCCACAAATTCCTTGGCTAAACGTATTCCCAAAAAGAACAATCCAAAACTTTTAACCACGGACCTGCAAATAAAACGTTAAAAGTTCCCTCCGCAATTGTTTACCAAAGTCTATTACCATTGAAATTCATCGTTATAGATGCTTCTGAAAAAATTTACGGCTGGATTGCTGTTTTGCACCATTTTTATATAACTATTTCCAGAAAATATTAACTTCCAACTCAGAAAAAATATTTGTCCGTCAAATCAACGAAAGAAACGATTATGAATATAACCAAAGCATGCTGCACCGCCTGGAATAGAACAGAACAACATTATTTTAAGATGCCAGATGTCAAACGTAATAGTCAACGTTGCCAGGCTGAAGTTTTCTATAGAACAAATCCACTTGTTCATTTCAGAAGAATTGATTAAACTCGATTTTTTAAGCAACAGGCGCCCTGTTTTCAGAACAAAATATGTATGTACTATGTGTTAAAACACTAACCTTTTTTCATTTCGGGTTTTGAACCACGAATATCAATGCCAATGGCGTAATAGCTGTCAGCACTTTTTTTTTGGCGGTTTGTGGTCATGAATGTAATGCCTACTCGAATGAAAATAAAAATCAATCGCCGGATATAAATATTGTTATATATAAAGTAAATACTTATTTTACTACAATTTTACAAAATTTTGAAAACAATTATTTTTATTCTCTTTTCTCTACGAGTTTTTGTTTTGAAACATTTTTAACGATTAACATAATTTTATTATGAACTAAAGTAAAAAAAAAAACATATATTTTCGAAACAAGGTAATAAGATTGACACAACCTAAATGATTTCGAAGTAAAAAAAAACGAATTCTGTCCTACAAAGCATAATTGTCTTCGTCTATCCGTATATCAGTTATTGAACGTCCCCTGAAAGCTGGGCGAAAAAAATAATTTTTTTACTCTAAACACAACTTATACAGCGTTAATATTACTAAGACTCTATCAGGTTATAAGTGTAAATATTGTACAACTACAATCGAATTTATTAAAACAAATTGTGTAAATTCAAAAACAAAGTTTTCTATGTTAAAAAACCTAAATACACTTAGTATGACTCTACAATATATATAGTACAAAAACAAAATATTTTATTCGTATATTGTTAGTAAAAAGATAAGCAGTAATGTCAAACTTTACAATCTATTTTTCGTGCAAAAGCAGCAAAGTAGATTTCTTTTGACATTTTTATAGTATCAAATAGAAAACAACTGCGCTAGCTTCCTAGTAAAGCTGTGGTGCATTGTGTTGTAAAGCCTTTTTACAGCCTTTTACAAGATTAGGAAAAAATTTAAGGTAAGCCGCATTTAACATGAAAGCAATTTATTTTAAAGATGTTATCAACAAGAGCAAAACTAAGTCCCAGTTTACATAGTACAACTTTTGTTGCTGCAATTCGTACACCCAATTTTCACGATGATTTTTTCAAACGCGTTGAAGTCATGTCTTTCATATTTGTAGACAAATTTGATAGAAATGAAAGAGGGGTAAACGAAAAGACACAAACTCTGTTTTTCGTGTTTTTTTTTTCTTAATTCCTTTTTGTTATCATTTGTAATATTATTATTTTTCATTTACCTTCGCTCGGCTAGATGACTACATCGATACTAACAAAAGGATAAAAAGAGACAAACGATATTATTTTGCAATTACAATTAAAAAAAAACTCTCTCTTAAAAGATCATGATGAAAATGTAACATGATTTTGGTAGCAGCTTTAAAATAAAATAAAAAACAAACATTTCTTTAAAAGATGTCGTGAATATTGTGTGTTACTGTTGGCGAGAAAAGACAGAGAGGATTTGAAAGGGGTACATATATGAATGTACTCGAGCTATTCGTTTTTTCATGTGAAATTAGATGCAGAGCTATTTTAGCATTTGCCTTTATTCATATAAATACTCGCTTTTGTGTAAAAAATTGCTGAGATAAAAGTCGCGCATGTAAAGGAATATGCAATCGTCAGTTAGAAACGACAAAAGTTGTACGTATCAGGATACACTTAAAATAAATATACTTTGGTACGTATAAACTGTAATTTACATCTTTCTCCGTTTTATAATAGTTGAAAAATATATAGATGGTAGCAAGGTGCATTAACGTATACACGGTGGCAGCGCTACGGCATGTGACAATTTTTTGCTTCTGGCAATATGGTAAGCTATTTACGTCAAATGTATTGTTTACATTTTATACGTTAATGCACCTTAGATGGTAGCCTCAAGTGAAAACAAAAAACAGCTGTTGATATACTTTTGTTAGCAAACTTTTTGGAAAAACAATAACGCAACACACGTGCAGTGCAAAAAAACAAACAAAATTTTTCCACAGTTTAGAAAGTTTTGCATAAAATGAGTGTTGAAAATATATATACTTCTATTGGTTGCAATCGTACAACAGAGGCCGCGGATTGGGGAAGTAATGGATTTATTGTATTTGGAGCATGTAATGCCGTTGCCATATATGATCCTCAGGTAAACACTGCAATCAAAAAAAAAAAAAAAAAGTTTTATGCTTTTAACACTGCCATCCTCTTAGTTTAAGGGATATTCAGCAAAAATTACTCGTACTTTTTTGCGCCACACAAAAAGAGTTAACACCGTCCGATGGCTGAAATCGTTTCAAAAAGACCAGGAAATTTATTGCTTGTCAGGATCTGATGATAAATTAGCCATTTTATGGAATATTGAAAATCCTGATGACGCCAAGAGTTTTGCATTGAAGGGTCATGGAAGCGGTGTTAATGCAGTTGATGGTCTGCAACGTTCTAATGGCGAGTGGTTATTGGCTACAGCTTCTGCTGACTCTACCATAAAACTTTGGTCCTTTCAACAAAACGATCAGGATCCGATTTGCAAGCAAACTTTGCCATTAAATACCGGATTTTGTTTTACATTACGTCTAACTTTATTAGATAAGACTGAACAAGTTTTAATGGCTTTTTCAGCAGATGACCAAAGTGTGGCACTTTGGGCGGAAGATCTTAATAATTTGACAAAAAATGAAGTTGATTTTCAACCCGTGCATAAATTAATTGGTCATGAGGATTGGGTAAGAGGCTTAGATTTTGTGCAGGAAGGAGACGATTTGCTTTTAGCAAGCGGCTCTCAAGATAATTTCATAAGATTGTGGCGAATTGCACCCAGAACTGAAGAACAAGTTCTTAGCAATAAAGTTGATATAATGAATTTGTTAGATGAAACCGCAGGTGAAATCCGCGTAGAAGAGAAAATTTTACAATTGTCTGAAAATTCCTGGTATGCTATTAGCTTAGAGTCTGTATTATATGGTCATGATAATTGGGTGTATGGAGTAAACTGGTATAAATCGGCCGACCAATCGTTAAGTTTACTCTCAGCCTCTATTGATAAGACTTTAATTATATGGCAGCCTACTGAAGAAGGTGGTATATGGATGGAAAAAGTACGACTTGGAGAAGTTGGTGGTAATTCCTTAGGCTTCTTTGGTGGCAAATTTTCCAGTGATGGCAAATCAGTTTTTGGACACAGTTACCAAGGTGGTTTTCATATCTGGAAACAATCAGAAATCAATGAGTCCCAATGGTTACCACAAGTAAATGTTGGCGGACATTTTGGTGAAGTTCGTGATTTGGCTTGGGAACCAGAAGGTGAATACGTTATGAGTGTATCTGCTGATCAAACAACACGTATACATGCACCTTGGCGTATCGGTTCGGAAACTTGGCATGAGATTGCCCGTCCCCAAGTACATGGTTACGATATGCAAACGTTGGCACTTTTATCACGCTACAAGTTTGCCAGTGGTGCTGAGGAAAAAATCGTGAGGACGTTTCAAGCACCTGCAAACTTTATAGAAAATTTCAGGCTCATAACTAAAGTAGAGACGGACAAAGATGGCGACCAATTACTGGAATGTAAGTTTAATTTGGATTACATTTTAATGAGTAGTTTTTACTTTAGAGTTTTATAAAAAAAACAAGATTTAATTAGAAAAAAAGCATATTTTAGTTTGGAGTCTTTAAAGAAATTTATATAATTAAAATTGTGGAAAGATAATATTCGTACCACAGAAAGATAAAAGCTAAGAACTAAATTTCGAAATTGTGTTATATATAAACACATAAAAGACTATGGCTTGCGTATTATTTCGAAACTCGAATTAGCTGTTGTGTCAAATAAAAAATATAGAAAATAAAGAAGAGTTATATCAAGAAATTTTTATTGGATTTAAATTATTTAAATTATTAGAAAAAATATCTAATACTCACTAAAAAGATTAATGTGCTGTTTCCACAACGCAAACAATATACTTGTCAATAAATTTTATATGAAAAGCACTCAGTTTTTTGAGTGATTTCTATACAAATTTTTCAAACAAGTGGTTTGCTTGTGTTGTGGTAATAATACTTAAAATAAAATAATAAATTCGAAAGGACTTACGTATTTATTTATGCTATATTTACAATTGACACAACAGAACAATGAAATGAAATTTATTGCATGTTCTTATAAACGCAAATCGCTTAGTCAAAGTAGCTTGAACTTGGAACTAGTATTTTCAATATGAAAACGTCAAAAACAGAAAATCAAAAGGGGTTTCGAACAAACTCATATCGTTTAAAATTGGCGACTTTAAATCTCAAGTTTACTGAAGCGAACTGATTGAATTTGTTTAAGCTCAACTTTCAAAAGAAATTAAATTCACAATTAAAATGTAAAGCTTTTTTTTTAACGATTTTGAACGTTAACGCTCGTAATCGTTTCTAGAGACGAATAATATAATTTGTAATCCACTTTTATCCTCCAGTGCACCATATTACATATAAGGAAACTTGGAAAAAGTATACCAACGCTTTATAAAAATATACTTTTTGGGTTATAAATATGGTTCTTTGCCGTTTCAAAACTTTACGAACGTTATAGTTCGAAATCGTGAAACACGCCGTTAATATGTTTTTGATTTACTTCAATAAAAAGAAAGAGGGAAATACGGAAAGACCAAAACAAATATCACAGCATTTAAAATGTTGGAATTAAGTTAGTTAACACTGCTCAGTGTCCAGTATATATACTTTCGACACTGCTCGGACTAACAACTATAGTCCAATATCTCCCGCACTGCAAAGTAATCAACTACATTCAAATGAACATGTAAAGAAAACACGGACGAATGTAAAAAAATTAATTAAAAATTTTCTTTATCCTAATTTTTCGACCTTTTTCTTAAATTAAGATGAAATGATCTTCAAGCTTGAGGTCTTTTTTATAAAATTTTTTTTTTTTTAAATGTGTTTATTTAATTCAATATTTCGTCAAGGAAGACGAAATATTGAATTAAATAAACACATTTAAAAAAAAAGAAATTTTATAAAAAAGACCTCAAGCTTGAAGATCATTTCATCTTAATTAATTAAAATTAAAAAAAAAGAAACACGTGTACCGAGCATTTTTCAGAACGCTTTGCGGTTTCAGATCGCGCCTTTTTCAGAACATGTTTAATAATGTATACACTATAAATCAAAGTGAACTAACAGCTGGAATAACTTCTATTCCTAAAAGCAAATTTACTTGTAATCATAAAAAATATGCATTTCCTTAAAGTTAACTAACATTCTAGTAATTGCTTAATACTGTTGTTACAACACAAACAGTAGTTTCAAACAGAACGTGCTTAAATATTCTTGTGTTCTTGGTTATCTTAAAAGATTTGAATGTAAACTTTTTTAATTTTTTCTAACTGGTGAGTCACAATTTGAAATATTTGAATCAGGAGCTTTTCAGGGCTCCGTTTTTTGTTTCATTTCGTCTGCATTTTCCATCAACAACTTACCCAGTGTTTACTTTGGATAATTCGTTATTTCATATTAGGATTATATAGTGTACACCACACTATATAATCCTTTGATAAAACACCCTTAATTTATGATACATATTTGGTATTGTAATTTCGTATCTCCTTTCGATATTATTCAGGCAAGTTAGTCGTAAGTTTTTAAAGTCGCCAGGCAACTTGAAAAAGCCAAATTTGTTTTTAGGTGTTCTGTGACTCACGCGTTTTGCTTGCGATTTGATTAATTTGAAAAATAAATTGAAAATGCCAGCAATATTCATATTATGCATTTCGGGTTAAAAATGTAATCAAAACTGAATGTAAAAAAGTTTATTTCCAGAAATACATAATGAGTTTGGCTCGCGTTTTATGCAGATTTTTAAAATTGCATGGCATGTATTTAGCAAAAATTGTATGAAAACTCCTCTAGTTTTTATTCCAGTATAAAGAAAAGAAATTTAATTTAATATATACGTCATTAATTCATCAATTCATTTAGGTATACTCTTGTGATTTGAACTCGTCAAGAGTCTGGCGATTGCGATTTACAGAACACCTTTCTTGCAAGTTCAAGTCGCAATCGCAAATGACATGGGAGTGTCAGAACATCAAAAACTCGTCAAGAGTCTGGCGATTGCGATTTACAGAACACCTTTCTTGCGAGTTCAAGTCGCAATCGCAAAAGACATGGGAGTGTCAGAACATCAAAAATACATATATCAAATTTTATAAGTGACAGTAGTCGTGATGGAAATATTTTATTTACATTTATTATCAAAAAACCAAGGAAAGAGCAAGCATTTGCTCTCCACCCTGTTTGGGTATAAGTTTAATCAGAAAATTTCCTTTAACTTACAGCTTTACCCCGTGGAGCTTCAGTTCCTTCATTAGGTCTGTCGAATAAAGCCGTTTATAAGGTAGAAGAGGTGCCAGCAGAAGACCGTCATGTTAAAGATGAATATCCTGAAAACTATTTCGTCCCCATCACCTTAAATAGCCCGCCGCAGGAAGAAACTTTGATGCAAAACACCTTATGGCCCGAAGTGCAAAAACTATATGGACACGGTTATGAAATTTATGCTTTGGCTTCATCTCCTGATGCAACAATTTTAGCTTCGTCTTGCAAGTCTACAAACGCCGAACATGCACAAATTATTCTTTGGAACACAGCCACTTGGAAACAGTTACAAAAATTATCTGGCCATCAGTTGACTGTAACGCAAATGAGATTCTCACCGGATGGCCAGTATTTATTATCTGTGTCTCGTGATCGTAGGTGGTCACTGTTTAAACTTCAAGTTTCGGACAATGCCCGCAGTACACTTCCTTCATTTGCTTTGACAGCTTACTCCGATAAAACGAACGGTGTCCATACGCGTATTATTTGGTCATGTGACTGGTCACATGATAGTCAGTATTTTGCCACCTCTTCCAGAGAAGGTAAAGTTGTTATATGGTGTAAAGGGCAGGCAGCAGATAACACATCTTCTCTTAACGGCTGGAAGGCCTTGAATGTTTTGGATTTAAAAAACGAATCTATAACTGCTGTAACATTTGCCAATACCTTACACACGAATGGTTCATATATTTTAGCCTTGGGCTGTGAAAGCGGCATAATTAAAATCTATCAATTCAGTGGCAAATTTACTTTATCATTGTCTCTTGACAAATCGTAAGTAGAGAAAATGGAAATTTTATTCAAGTTACAATTTTACAATTTATTTAATTTCTTTCAGACAATCTCATCACCTAACAGTAAAACGCCTACAATTTAGACCCACGGCCAGTGAAAATAATCAGTTTGAATTGGCCAGCTGTGGCGATGATTGCTTAGTTAGAGTTTATAAAATAAGTTTGTAATTTTCAAAGTTTTTGTTATAATGCACATTATATAATTTAAGGCCTTATGCTCCTTTTAGGAATTATTTTAAAGAAATATACAAACATTATTCTATAATTAATGAATAAAAACATTTTTATTTGTATCTGTTTTACTTTGTACCTTAATATTCCAGACGAACTTAGTTACTAATACAAAACTTAAAAAAATAAACATATGAACATCATAGTTAATTAAAATTAAGCCAAAAACAAAGAAAGAAGGGGGGTGGTGCATTACCTTTCTAGAAATATTCGAGAGTTTGTATTAGGTTAAAGAGAAAATAGTAGAATTTCATTTAATTTATTATTAACCCGGATCATTCTTTGTTATTGTATCAATTTTAATGAACTGCTTTTCGTTTTACATTTAAAAATTATTTTCACTAATTGCACATCTTCCACAGTACTCTGATTATTAATAAAAATAACATAATTCTTATAATGGAATCGAGCGCAACTAATATTTTATATTGACGTCGAACAGAAGGCCTGGATTTAATAGGCTCCTTAAAAATATATTTCTTTACACCGTTTCGAACATCTGAAAAAAGAAGACAAGAAATGTTTAAAAACCAGAGTAAAATCCGTTTGCAAACGAATTTAATACGAACAAATTATAATTTTTATATTTGAAAGAATTATTCTTTTTCGTTCGCGAATATTATCCATAAAATTCGCGAGCGAATTTAAAAAGCAAAGAAGAATTAAATTCTGCTCGCAAATTTCAAAATAGAATTCGTGAGAGAATTAATTTAATTCCTGCGAGAACTAAATAACTAAATTCGCGAATTATTCCCAAACAACTAATGAAAATTATTAAATCACATTTTGGTTCAAAAATCATCAAAACTTGTTAAAATTATCATTCTGGCAACGCTGCAAAATAAAAAGAACTCTCTCTAACTCTCATCATGCCCAGTTAACTCTTTGTTGTTCTTAATTCTTTGTTCTTCTAGTTTGTCAAACTCTACTCACGAATTTTACTTTAAAATTCGCGAACTTTATTTTAAAATTCACGAGCAGAATTTTATTTTAAATTCAAGACTTTTTTTACTCTGCTCGCGAACGAATTAAATCAGTTTTTATTTTATTTTGTTCGTTCCCGAAAAGAACGAAAAAACTCAAGAACGCAAAATAAAATTCCACTCGCAAATTTTATTTTTTAAATTCGGGACTACAAATTTAAAATCGAGAGAAATAAAATTCATTTCGCGAGCAAAATTTTTTCCTATCTTGTTAAAAACAAATTTTTTTTATCGGGGTAGATGACTTATGGTATAAAAAAGTTGGAATATCGTCTTATTAAGTGCACTCGTATTCAGCTAGAAGGAGACTATGTTGAGAAATAAATGGTTTTTGAAAAAATGTTTCTTTTTCTGTTTAGGTAGCTTCAATATCAATCCGCCCTCGTACGTCTCAACAGCACAGCTAGAGTGCTTATATGAAATTGATGTTGTCATGAGAATAATAATATGAAGTAACAACATAAAAAATGTAAAAAGTTAAAAAGAGAAACAAAGAATGTCTAGTACACAGAGTCTCCGCCGACAACTTTCGTTACAGCACCATCAAATTTCGCCTGTCCATATATAAAAGCGGACTAAATAACTTTGTAAAATGGCAGAACGCCAGTAAAACGGTGTTGGAAAAGCCAAAAATGAATTTAAAGTTTTCAGGACATTGTACGGTTTCAGATCGCTTGTTTGTGAAGATAATATGGCCTCAAGTCAATAAAATAAATTTTAATCTTTTCTAAACTAAATATAGACTAACTAACTAATTCTGCTGTTATTATATTCCTCCACCAGATTTTTCAACTTTTAAAAACTTTGCAAAACGCACCCTGTCATATTGTCTATAGACAAATTTACACAATTTAAAAATGTTAACTTACTGTCAGAAATAGTAGACATATCATATTGATTCGTTAGAAAGTCATCTCTAAATTTTTCTCTGCAAAAGAAGCAGCCAAATTAAAAAATCAAATAAATATAAAAGAAAAAGATACATACATTTCCTCTTCAGGTACAAGTCTCATAAGTTCCGACATCCTGTCATTTGGAAAGTCATAATACTTTATGGAAAACTTCCCAAGAGTTTTAAAGGTGTTGACATATTTGCGCGTCTGTTTCATGACCCTGTTGTAAAATACATTTATTTAAGTATTATTATAAATAAATTAATAATTATAATATTATTGTATTAATAAATTACAGTCATTAAAAAGGAAAAGAGAACTAGCTACAACAATTTTCAGCGCACAAAATTCAATCGATGTTTGTAAAATTAAGAATTTAAGAGTAGTTACGAATTTGCATCATTTCTAACCCACTGTACGAGCCGTTAATCTGCTTGCTATAAATGAACACACACACCCACACATACAATATAAATCTTAAAAAATATTACACAGACAACATGTACATATGTATGTATAAAGTATTAAAAATCGAGATACGACTTTTTATATTAAGCCGTCGATATATAAATGTGTGTGTATGTTGTGTCTTAACATGTATGTTATACTTACATTTTTTCCTTTTTATTTAACATCAATAGCGCATCGTAAATGATGGCTAAAGGAATATTTATCAAAAATATACCCATGAGAAATACAAAATATTTGGTTGTCATGAAGGCCCTTGGAGCCCATAACGTTGTTTCAAAAGGTTCTTTGTCAACATGTCTGACGAACTCTTTACACAACTGGCCTATGGTAACTTGATATAATCTTCCCGGTGTTAAGTTGTATACATCGAGTCCAAATTTTTTGCCACTGGAAAAAATTAAGAAGTAAGTTTAAACTTATGATTAAATTCAAATAATAGAGTTCTATTCACTATATTAGCTTCTACATTGATACCAATCAAAAAAATACAAACAGCTTGTTGTCAATGTTTCCCAGCTGTCTCTATGTCAACATTTGATAGGAGCTACCCTAAACGTCAGTAGACTTTGGAAATTTTTCAAAGATATTCTCAAATACTCAACTTTATATCCCAACAATGTAAATAAATTATTATGAAATGTCGATATATAGACAGCTGGGAAACATTGAAAACAAGCTGTTTGTAATTCTTAATTATTAAATGTTTCAAAAAAGGGAGCAAAGTTTTTTTTTCTAAGTTCTCAGATCTGTAGCCTCTTCACTCGTTCAAATAATTACATTGGGCAACACTACACGAGAACAGTTACTGTGTTTGTTCTAACCCATCACACACGAGACTAATTTATCTGGTATAACATGTATATGCCCTGCCGGCAACTCAGTTAGCTTAAAATTGACTTTAAACTGGGTTTTTTGCAGTTGATGGTGAGTGACACTTATGATTATTTTCAATGAAAATGACTGACTATTTTAATATGGCGATGTCCTAGGAGGTAGTCAATTGTCCGACTCTGCATTACTTTTCAACTAACTTAAAGTTAGTTTTCTAAAAGTCAACTTTAAACAGACTTATATGTATATAGCTACTCAGAAGTTAACCGTTCATCAGTGGATTTTAAGTTGTTTTTTTTAGTTAGTTAATTATCTAACTTCTTCCTAGCCTATATGTTTACTTTCAAAAAAATAATCTTAGTTTTTTCCTCTATAACGAACGCCTGCCTGCAAATGTATATATATGCATCTTATAAAAATGTAATTTAAAAAGTAATACCATAAGATTTTACGAGTATGATAGGTAAAATAAAAATTATTTCTATGGATTAAATATTGCATGATAATTCCACTTATTGTCATTTTACTCTATTATAGAGATACAGTAAAATTTTTAAAAATAAATCCTATCTTTACTAAGAAAATCAGGAGAAGTCGTGTATTTACAGACATTGTCTTTCACTTCTGCAAGCAAGTCAAACGATTGACTAATGAAGAAACAAAAGCAAAACTACAAATTAAAATAAACCAAAAGATATAACTGCGTTGAATATTAAATACACTTTCATTTGGGAAAATTCCGCATTAGATGGTAGCTAGCTTGTAGTTAGGCCCAAAAAGTGAATTATTAATTGATTTCTATTATAGTCCGCTACCAATTTGCTGGCAGGGTGTATACACAGTATTGGGTGTATGAGTGTGTTTTGTATTCAATCCCACCAGTAAAAAGAAAGAGTATGCAGGCCTTCTGAAGTGTTCGATTTAGATTCCATCTTCATTTATTTTTTACACACGATATCCTAGGCAGCCAAGGCCTTCCACATTCCCTTACGCAGAAGGTCTGCTTTAGCAGCTATCTATCATAGAAAGCGTCCTTTAGTTTGCCTTCTTGATCGCTTTCTTAGCAGGTCTAATTGGAGGCCTTTAGAATACCTCATTTAGGGGTTTTTAAGCAGACCTCGTCTAAGGGCTTCTTTAGCAGGTCTGAATTATTAGTTAATTAAGAGAGAATGACACGAAATATAATCTAAAGGAAGGAGGCTTTTTAAATAACAAAACTATTGTTTCTCTTAAGAGTGTATGAGACTGCATCTCTTACACCCTCTGTTTTCCGTTGCCACCCCCCAAAAACTCAAGAATTTGCAAAGTAAACTTTTCGTGTGTGAAAGCGGTGAAAGCCATCGAAATTGAACGATACACTATGGAACGAAAAGTAGTCAGTTTATTGGCCGGCTCATTTGATTTACTTAGATGATCCGTTCAATTTAACACATTCGTTCATGAACGGCAATGCTCTACAATAAATATGCTGTAGTTGGTTTCAAGTTAAAAAAATAGTACTCACTTAAGTGTTTCAAGACCCCGTCGATATGCAGCAATAACTGTTACATTCGTGACTGTATCTATCGGTATTAAGGCCATTACTAAGTTTTCATTACAGTATGATACCTGAGAAATGCCAGTTCCCATGGCAATTAATGCACCCATTGGACCATTGAAGTTGTCAACGAAACCAGGTTCAGGTTCTTTAATCGCTGGCGAAACTGAAATGCAAAGATAAACATATGTACTTAATAAATTACATATATCACTTTTTTTTTTTTTGCTTACCAACAGATGGCCGAAGTATTGTAACAGGTAATTTATCGGCGAAATCAGCTACTACTTGTTCAGAAAGATTTTTCGAAAAACTATAAGCATTGGGAAATTTTGTGTATCTGCAATTAAACAAATTGGAAGTTTTTTATATCCACAGACAAAAAGATCGCCAGAAAAATGTTATTTTAATTATTAAAACATACTAATGCAAAGTAAGGAATGCACAGCATTGGCGGAGTAACGAAGACCATGTGCCCAAGATGGTATTGTAAGCAATTTGCCTCACTTCTAACCCACTGTGCAGCCGTTGCTCTGCTTGCAATAAATGTGCACGCACATTCCCACAAACAACATACAATTAAAAACATAATACACAAACAAACAAGTACATATAAGATCTAAACTATGCAAAGCTCTAAGCAAATCAGCCACTAATGATTTAATTGTCGTTGTTGCGTTCTTATTCCCAGTTGTCCAGGTTGCTGACGGCAGTTGTGTAGATGATGTCTTCAAAACATTTTCTGATATGACGCCTATGCCAACAAAATTTAATACCATTTTGATGAAGAAATATTCTGATCTGCTCTATTCACTTCAACGAAAAATAACACAAGACGAAGTAAACGACAAGTGTATGCAAGTTGTCGTGCTTACATTACATTTAATAATACTTAATTACATTTAAAACAAAAACAACATTAAAAATTTTGTTATTGTTTTAAATGTAATTGTGCGAACGAACGAACAGCTTCGTTATCGTGAAATTGGCACTTAGTGTTTTTGTATACATCTGATTGCTTGGCTTGTGTTTAGTGTTGGGTAAAATCTTTCATTTGTGTGAATCTTTCATTCTCTTTCAGAAAGGTTACGTGAATTAATTCATTATTTTCTTTCATCTTTCTGCTTGCCACACATTTTTTAAACGCAATTTATAAAAAAAAAATTACTTGCAGCCAGTTCACCGATGTCGAAAGAATAAGTGTTTGTCTAACGTTATTCTATGCGAACGATGTGTTAAAATTCAATTAAAATACATAAGTACATGCGAACGAATGTGAGTGACTAGCTTTCTTTCGTATACATTTTCATTCGATATCGGCGAACTGGCTGTTAGTGTTCATTTTTAAAATTGTTTTAAATTTAAAAGTACAAAATAAAATTAATAATTAATTTTGAATGATTTTAATTGTTTCGAGCAAAAATTATTTTCGTGTGTTCTAGCACATTCATCATACGAAGACAGACGTGGTTGTTTAATAGTTTCAAACTGAAGTAACATTTTATAAGAAAAAAGTTGATTAAATCTTGATTTGGGTGTGAATCAAGAAAGAAAGAAATTGCGAAATAGTTAAGTGTCCATGTGAGCTTAATAGTATTGATGTTGTCTTATACTACATTTACACCAACTTAAAATTTAGTAGATTTGAATTAAAATCTACAACGAAATCTTTAACGCTTACACCACTGTTTTTTTTTCCATACCTAGCAAGATTTACAGCCTGTTCATGGATCGCGTTTTAAATAAAGCGAAAACCAGCGACACGTTTATGACTACGTAAGAAATTGGGTCTGTGTAACGCGCTTCTCATTGTTCGCGTTCTGTTACGTTATACACGTATTAGTATACATATTTTCAATCCCCAGTATTGCCACTATACAAGTTGTATGTATCTTGTTTACTTTTTTCGTGTAAAATATATTTTTGCATCGTGAATAACGGTAACCCTATTTCAATTGAAAAAAAGAAACCGGTGATAAATATTTATGTAAACAAAACATCTTTATGCTGGAAAAAAAAAATTATAGAATATTTGCTGGTCATACAAATTCTGTTGATGATCAGACAGATGCCTTTATGGATTGATCCTAATTTATTATTTTATTTTTTAAATTATTTCCTTTAAATAATTAGCGAAAAAGGAAATTGTTTGCATATACACATATATATGTATGTATGGACGTGTTAACATGGATATGAACGTTTATTTATGTACATATATATGTATGAACATGTATGCATACTTGTTTTTGCTGTTATTTCCATTTTAATATATTTGATTCTTTATTTTTGTTCAAGCTTCTCCTTTTTTCTTGCTCAACGAATAAAAATTTCCATTCTCGCAGCATTCGCCTGTTTGGCATGTAAAAACGCGATACACAGACAGAAGGCAGATGGCAATTGTTACGTTTTTCGTCCAAAAAGTTTTTTTTCGCGTTGTATGAATGCAAATAAGAAAAACGTCAAGATTTCTTCGCGTTTTTTTAGCACATTGTGTTCCATGAACAGGCTGCTAATTTTCACAAAAGTAATTTATGCATGGGAGTTTGACAAAACAATTTTATTAGAGACGGAATACGCCACATTAAAGTATATATTTTTGTTGCAACGTAGTATTTTTAAGTACTCTTTAAACAAAATCACAGTTGCATCGCTTGGTACTACATTGATTTCGTCGAAATCTACTCATAAAGTAGATTTCATTTTGTATGGAAAATCTTCCCAAAAAACTACTAGATTCGAATGAGCAGATTTCGCTTTAATGTAAATAGACAATTAAAATTAACAAACATATTGATGCCGCCAAATAGAATAAAGTTGATTATGTTTTAAAAACGATTGACGTGCTTACTTGATTCTCAAAAATTCCAGATCTTCATCCCGATATGTTTCTGCAATTTTTACAGCTGTTCGCCAGTTAACGGCAGGATCAACCACCTGTGATGAGAAAAAAAAGAACAACCTTTATTAGAAAGCAAGATATTGCAAAAGTATGCGAAACTATACCTCCTCTTTCAGAAAAGATACCATAGGGTTAACATAAGCTGTCGAAACATGCAGAAAAGCAATAAGGTTTTTAAAATTGACCGCTATTTTCAGTAACTCGTACGTTCCTCTGGTGTTCATTAAAATAGAACTGCGCAAAACATTGTCAAACCTTTAATAAGTTAACATAAGAGTAATACATATGTATGTGTTAAACGATTTTGTTAGAGATTTATTAAAATTAATATTTAAACAAGAAAGTTTTTTATTCGCTATTTTAGCTTCTAACATTGATACCAATAAAAATTTATAAATAGCTTGTTTTCTATGTTTCCCAGCTATCTATATGTCGACATTTCATAGGAGCTACCCTAATCATCAGTAGACTTTGGAAATTTTTTTAAAGATACTCTCAAACATTCAACTTTATATCCCAACAATCTAAATAAATTGTTGAGAATTTAAAAAGAAAAATGCTCTAATAATATCTGTCAAAACACAAAAAACAAGCTTTTTCATTTATACACGTGTCTAACATTTCTTTACACCTTTCAAACAAATGAGCAACCGTTGGTTGCTACGATGTGTTTTTTGAAGGTATCGAAAAGCAGAGTACAAAAATTCAAACAATAAAGTTTTTTATCCGCTATTTTAGCTTCTAACATTGATACCAATTAATATTTAAACTAACCTCACATTGGCTGCGCCATTCACCACAATATTTACATTTTTCAAACGCTCCAAGTCTTCGGTACTTATACCCAAACCCAATTCGCAAGTATCTCCAACGATGGCAACGATTTTTTCGAATGAATTTGGTCGCTCACGACGTACTCGCTCAAATATTAAATCATTTGAAAATTCTTTCATTCGCTCTAAAGGAGTTTTATTTCTTTTGGCTCGTATCAATAAATATATTTTGCCTACATCTGGACAATCTCGCAGCACTTTTTCAATAAAACTTTTACCCAAGTAGCCTGAAAGGGAATTGAATAGAAAAAACAGCAACATAAAATCTCAGACTTTTCCTTTCTTCGTATACTACTAAATTGTTTTTTGAATCCAATAAGCAAAAATGTAATAAAAAAGTTTCATTAGCCAATTTTTTAGTAATCGCAAATGTTTGCTGAACTAAAAAAATAATAGAGAAAACTCGTAGCCATTAGGACTTACCTGTGCCACCGGTTATAAAAATTTCTTTATTTTTATAGAACTCTGATATGAGCATCGTTGTTTCAATTTTTCAAAACTCCTGATTTATATTTAAATATTCAGTTATTGGAACTTCTAACCTATAATAAAGAAATTGTTTAGGGGAATGTCTTCAAAAAATGATTAACAGCCAGTTTACGAATCTCGATAGCGTGCTTACGTTCGCAATCTAAGCGAATGAAAATTGATTTGATTTCGTCTAAATTTTTCTATGCGATCGATATGTCAAAACTCAATTAAAATACGTGAGAACAAGGCAGCTTTACGCTGCGTTTACACGTACAAGTACTTGCATGGAAATCCTGTGTACGTATTATCAACGAAAATGTCGAAAAAATACTCGACTTTCTTGCAAGTTGCATTAGTATTTAAAGCATAACATGGAAGTTCAGTTTAAAAATGTCAGTGGAGAGACAACAGCTCCTAAAACAGCATTACCATAGAAAACCATAATTTTATTTTTCGGGGAAATGAATAGTAGGAATAAAATAAATAAATGAAATAGAATAATTTTAAGTTTTTTTCACTCAAAACGGCAAAGACTGCTTAATTTATATATTTTCAATAAAAAAAATGTGAATTATTTTAAAAATATGTTTTGAAAAATTTTAATATGACAAAAACATTATATTAAAATCAATTAATCTCTGCAAAACTTGTTGTAAGGCAACACTGTTATTTCAGTTGTCATTTGACTTTCAGTAAGTGCCAAAAAATCACTGCCTACTGAAATTGCTTGTCAGTTCAGTTGAAAGTTGGTTGCAAGTGCAGAGATTGTGCGTGTGTTAGTAAAAAAGTTTGAATGTATTGGGGTTTTCGAACTTACACCTGCACGTGTAAACACTACATTATACAGGTAGTGGCAGAATTACAATAATAGTTGTCAAAATTTTGACAACTATTCGTAAATTCTACCAACAAAATACATGTTGATGTTTGTTGGTGTTGTATTTATTGTAATTCTGCCACTACCAGTATAAAGCTGCCTTGCGTGAGATTATACGAACGAATAATAGTGAGACCGGCAAACCCAAATTGATTCGAATATGAGTGACTAACTTTTTGGCGCATTCATTTTATCTCGAAATTGATAAACTGGCTGTAAATTTAAAGTGAAACAAAAATATGTAAATATTCAAATAAAAAGTTTCAATCCAGACTAAAACAATGTTGGTTTTTGTACATTTATACATCGGGTTTTAGTTCAAGTTATTCCTTTCTCAAGTTTCCTTAAGAAGGATCATTTTCAATACAAATTTGCTGTGCTCAATAATTTTTGATTGAAGAAAACAAGAAAAATAATAATCAAATCTTTGACTGGGGGACAACTAGCTGTTTCGTAGTCGCTACACATCAGCACCAATTTTCGGTTTTGAATTCGAGTCATGACGCATAATGAACGGCTTTAGCCGTGGTTAAGTCAGCCGATCATGATACGTCATGACCCGAGTTCAAATCCGAAAATTGGTGCTGATGTGTAGCGACTACGGAGCAGCTAGTTGTCCCCCAGCTAAAGGCTTAATTATTATTTTTCTTGTCATATTCAAACACAAATTATTGATCACAGCAAATTTGCATAGTACATTCGAAGTCTAGTGCAATTAACTAGGTGGCAGCATTAGCGCAGTGATAATTTTTTGTTTCATATACTTGAGGGTAAAGCAGCTTTAATACCGTAGTAGTACAAGCACAGCTGCCTTTCGCTTCTTTTATGTAAATTTGTCAAAAACACAAACACTTTCTTGCCTTTTCAAACAAACTTTTGGCAACTGTTCGTAAATTCTACCAACAAAATACATGTTGATGTTTTTTGCTGTTGTATTTATTGTAATTCTGTCACTACCTATTACTGTCCGTCTACATTAGACATGAAAAGCTGTTAAGACATACTGTTAAAACAAACCTTTGACGGGCCGATTGTTACATGGTGGAGTATACGTATGTCTTGATTTCTCATTATTTTAACTCCGTCAACAAAAGCACATCATCACTTTTTATGCCTTTTTCTATAGTTTGTTGAAAAAAATGTATTTTTATTGAAAAATTTGCAATCTAAAATAAAAATTTTAACTTTTTTTATAATTTCTTTCAATTTAAAACTATTTTTAATTTTCTCATATTGAAATGTTATTTTCTGTTAAGACAGAGCTTTTAAAACAGACGTTTTAACAGCCATGTCAAGACGGCAAGAAAACAGCGACATTTGCAGTCTACACCTGACAGTAACAGTATTTTGCTGTTCCTGTTAGTGTTCTCATGTCAGGTGTGGACAGCGCTTTAAAGCTGCCATGCTTGACGGTGTCAAAAGTTGTTTATGTTTACACAAGGTGAAGTAAAAATACAATAAGATTTTCAAAACGTTTCAAAAAGTGCAAAAGAAACACAATAAAAGTTGTCAAAAATATATTAATTGCTTAAAGTGCCGATGAAAATAATTTATGAAAACAATTATATTAATTTTCGTTTTCTTTATACACACTGTTTTATTTCTTCATTTTCTTCTTTTTTGTAAACATCTCTTTGACGGCCTCTGGGATTTTTACACAAACAAAATATTATGTTGCCACTTAATGCTGCCCGCCACCTAATAATTGCAACATGATTGAACTCAATAGATATATTTTCTCTTTATTATACAAATTTCTCAGATTAGGTAAACACTTCTGAAGTTTTTATAAGTATGTATTTCCAAATAAATTATATAAGTATGATTATATAAGTATGTATTACATAAGTATGTATTACGTATAAATTATTAAATAACTTGAAATTTGTCATGCTTTCATTTTATGTCGTTGGTAATTTTTAGTTTGCCACAATTAAAATAATGAATTATATTCAAATTATTTAAGTTTTAATTTAGCTAATATTATTTTTTAAAACATCCTTGTAAGTTTGCTGTTAATATTCAAATTTCTTTGTTTTCATAATAGTTTTTTTCGCACTCGACAATTTTCACTTTAATAGTTTGCTATAATAATATTTTACTTTTATCGAATTTCTGCCAAAGGATACCTAATATCCTATCTTCCTTTATTTATCTCCTTCGTTGCAATTATTGCAAAAGCAACTGATCCTTTAGTTTTGAATTTTAATATATAATATCACAACAACCTTCGCCAGTGGAAAGAAAACTTTAATTAGAACGCAACGTATTAAATATCGTATTTTATTCAAATAATATATTTAAGTTCACTAAATTATTGTCTGTTATAAAATTCTTGTATTATAAAACTGTGTTGATTATATACGCGCATACAGTGAGGAGCGAAATTGTAACAAATTTTAGTAAAAGCTAAAACGAATGTTTTTCATTGGCTAGAGATAATAAAACAGACGCGTTCTTTTAACACGCTTGTATTAGTTTCACTTGTATGTTTGTTTGTTTGCAATACTTGAACCGCATGGCGTATGAGTGATTATTACTCTGATATCGAGGCGTGTGTTTTTTTTAGCTTTTTTGTTCTCATAGACGAAACCATTATACAAAAATAAAGAATTCGCCTTGAGACGAAACAAAGTAATTTATTAAAGTTTATTATATACTTATTAATTAAATCACATAAATTTAAATAATAAAACACATAGTGCACAATCACCGGAGTTAAATGATGTTTTAAGTAATAGTTCCGACGACCCAGACATATTTTCTAAAAGTTACTCCGACCATCGCCTCAATTAATTCGAAAGTGTTTTACAACGTAACAAAGGGTCAAACGAAGTCGTGAAAATCAGCGTTGCCAACTGGGTGCGTTTCGCACCGTTTTTAGTGCTTTTTAAATTTTTTTGTGCGACAAATTCTTTAGTGGGTGCGTGGTGCGCTTTTTAATTTTCGGTGGCACTTAATCAAATTGAACTAAATATTTTGTTTTAATGCAAGAAAAAAGTTTATTCAAGCGCCCAAAGTTTTACGTTTAATTTTGCAGGCACAATCAGAACACGGAGTAATAATGTGGAAAACGCTGCTTATTATAAGCACAAAGTAAAACAGTCTTGCAGTTGTATATTATCCATATTCTCGAAAGAAAAAGAAACATTCCGTTTTATAAAATTTGCTGCTTTTAGAACATGTTTTACTATTAAACGATCAAGCCAAGTTTGTTAAAATTACAATAAATGCAGACACAGATAGTGAAGTTCGTATTTATGACGGCACGTGAATTCGTTATTGTTTCGGTAATTTATGAATTACTAAATTATTAATTATATTATAAAAATTTTACAAAACGTCATCTTTTATTTGTTACAATTCTGGCAAATTTTCGTATATTTCAATAAATTATTTTAAAGACATTCTTTCTAGCCAACTGATTTTCGCTGTTCGCTTACGAAAACACAAAAGAAATTTACACAGTATTTGATAGAATGCTATTAATCAAGTTTGACGGCTAATAGTGTGATTCTGTACCTTTTATTCATACAATAATCATAAGTTCTATCGACATATTTCATCTCTTACTGTAACGATTGTATGCTTCTGCAATATAATTATAACGACCGTAAGCAGCTGTCGTTTTGTTATCAGGTACACAGTAATAGGGTACAGGCAGTAAAAGTAACAGCTGATTTCGATTAAGAGCGAATATAATAGGTGTGTTTCTTTACTTTCCGGGCAAGTTTCGGGCAAAAGAGAGCATGCATGAGTTACTCTCAAATACAGATAAAATTTACCTAAAGTACGGGAACGCAAAAAGCCAAATTTCTAGCCCAAAAAGAAACATATGCTGTGTTTTGATATGGCAAAAAAAATTGTCACTTAGTTTTACGAAAAAATACTGTGATATTTTTCATTTTTTAGCTTTTAAGGTCTTTTGTACATTCCTGTGTATTTAATTTTTATATAAAAACACTGAAATGATTTGTATACGAGTTGATTCAAATGAACTTTGTTTCTTTGCTATTGTTTATTTTTCGAACAGCTGATTGCTTAATTACTTGCCCAAACTAGCCCGAAGAAAAAGTACGGGCTGTTTAGTGCAAGAAGAGGAAGCATACTATTCTCTCAAAAGCGCTCTCATTTGCCCAATTTTAAAGTACGGGAACGCTTTTCGTGCAAATTGGGATCCCGCGGGATCCCAAAGTAGAGTAAAGAAACACACCTAATTAAATAATACTGCTGAATAATAAATATGATAAAATATCTTTATAATTAAATTAATAAAAGTAACAGAATCGTACTAGAGGCCAAGTTTGACAAACACGAGTTCTAGCTATTGAATGAATTTTATGGCACGCCATCAGGCGTTTTTAAAAATGAAAAGAAATCTTCAAGCGCGTTTTTCTTGAAATAACGCGCCTTTTTTTTTCCTGATTTTAGTGCGTTTTGAAGTTTCAAAGTTGACAATGCAAGTGAAAATAGTTTTTAACCACCAAAAGGACTTGTCTCAATACTTTAGAGCTATTTTGGAGCGTTGACCATTCGTGGAAAATTTGTATTCGAATAATTTCGGTTTTGTAAAGATTTTTTCGTTTATGCACGTCTCTAACTTTCTTTACACCTGTTTATAATATAGTGAATAAAACTCAATTGTTTTTATTGGTGGCCAAAGCCACTTCAGCTTCAGCGGAGGAAACATTTTCTGTTGCAGGTGCTTTCATTACCGCCAAAAGAAGCCACCTTAACCCATTCATTGTAAAGAGACAGTTCTTCGTCTACGGCAACCATTGTATATATATGTATGTATATAGTTGAACCTTTCCTAAAAATTAAGTGAATAATTTTTACTTGCGATAGTTCCAAAAACTACATAAGTTCTTACTTAAAAGAGTAAATTACAAATTTGAACAAAAACATTGGCTTCAATACATTGTACCCGATGTTACAATTAAATTTTTTTAACAAAATATTTACTATATGTTTACCAAATAACGTATTCTATTGTATTTCTTCTTATGTCTGTTTTTGTTGTTAAAAAAACGGCGCAGAGCCGTTTAGCCGCCGCCGTCGAAATTTTTTCTCCGGCTTGTATCTCTGGTGACGGAAAATACTTAGAATCACAAGAAAGCCTCGAATTTGGGGGTGGGGATAAACGGCGGAAGCAAAGTTGTATAACTTTTATTACTTACCTTTTGAATTTTGTTTATATCTATTTTTTTTACTCGTAAAGTTTCTTTTTTAATAAGTGGACATTCATTTGAGTTTGTATTTATTTATTTATTTTTTTATATAAATAATGTAAGTGTTAAGGATTTAATATTTTAAATATCCTTAAATTAAACATTTATTATAAATAATTCATTTTATGCGTTTTGTTCTTCTTCTTCTTCTATTTAAATTAGTTAAAGTATTTTATATCAACTTCTTAAAATACTTATTTAAGCTTAATTAATTTTTCTTTTTTTTATGTTTTACTAGCATATTACGCAAAGTTTTTTGTTTATTTATTATACGGGCTTCTTTTTTTTTTGGATTTTATTTTCTTCTTCTTCTTCTTCTGCTTCCTTATATTCTTGGTGTATGTATGTATAAACGCTTTAAAATTAATTTGTTTTATTTATATAATGGATTTGAATAAGTCATACAAATATTTTTATTTCTTTTGTTTTTGCTTTGGGTTATCCTTACAATGATTAAGAGGCATATACATTGATATATTGAAAAAAATGTTTGATGTTCGGTGATCTTTTAAGCTAAATTGGTAGTTTGAAACATATTTTCTATAGTAAAAAATCTAAAGACCTTTCAAGTCGTTTTAAATTTTACCTATATAAAAATGTACTTGAGTTTTTTTTTTGTTATTTTATATTTCTTTTGATTTATTGATTTTTTTACGTGGCCGTTATTTATATAGAAATTTTATTATTTTTATTTTTTTACACATTTCTTGGAATGTTTATTTCTCAATTTTAGGGTATTTAAGTAAAGAATTATTGTTATTTTTGGCTCATTTTAATTAAACATCACGTTTGAGAAATGAACATTGCAGAAATGGTAATTTATGTGTGATTTACGCATGTATTTAGTATGTTTATTAAAATTTTAATGTCTTGCATAATAGTAGTTAAGGCTATGACCCACTATCATACCTAGTCGTTCGATTTGTCAAAAAGTACATATTTTTATAACTCTTACAGTGCAACCTAAATTCGGGCGTAAAACGTAACGTAATTTAACACCTTGATTTTACGCTGTAGTAAGTAACTTACATTTATATGCATAAAAAACGATTTCAGTTGATGTCTAAGAAATTTTAGAGATTCTTCAAACGTCCTGTTGAAATGTCCATTCCTATATTTCTTATAATTTATGAGCACTTATGAATTATTTATATTATCATTTCGTATTATTGATAAATCTTTCCACACACTTTCTTCTGAGGAGTATGTTTCTTCATTCGCCGCATTTTGACACATCTAGCAAGATTTTTCACAAAAATAATTTGTGCATGAGTGCGCGACAAAACAATTTTATTAGAGACTGATTACACCACATTAAAGTGTATATTTTTATTGCATAGTATTTTTAAGTATTTTTTGAACAAAATCACAATTGCAGCGCTTGGTACTGAGTAGATTTCGGGAGATTACGTCGAAATCTATTCATAAAGTAGATTTCATTTTGTATGGGAATCTTCTCAAAGTCTACTTGATTTGGCTTGAAATCTCGAATAAACAGATTTCGCTTTATGTGCTTGTTCCACTACCTTAATAGAGCTGCCTTGGTTTTGACGTTAAAGCCAACTCAAAATTTAAAACCAGCTGGAGCTGTGTTTAACTCATTTAAGAACACAGCGTCACTCTAAAGGCTCTGATTCACTATCCTACACGATCGTACGATTAATTCACAGGAAACTGTTTCAAAAGTCTGGCCGACTTGAAAAAATCGTTTCAAAATGGCGTTGTAGCCCACACTATTATACAAGTATGATTGAAATAATTTATTTACACAATAAAACAACTAAAAACTTTTATTAACACAGCACAGAAACCATCAAGGTGCATTAACGTATACACGGTGGTAGCACTCGAGCAAAATTACAACAATACAACAAAACAGGCATGTGGTAAGCTATGTTTATCAAAAATATTTGTAACTATTTTCACAATTATAAACTATGAATTTACCTTTTCATAATTACAAATTATATTTATTTGAATTATTTTTATGTTCATAAAATAATTTGTATATGTTTAATTCAGAATAAAACACTAAATTCACTTTCAAAAATGTAAACAATACACTTGACGTAAATGGCTTTAACCGTGTATACGTTAATGCACCTTGGAAACCATAATGTTTTGAAAAGTTTCATAAAATTTTTCAAATCGCACGATTTGTCAAAAACTCTGTTGCACGGTTGCATTTTTAGTACTTTCTCAGCACACATGCTTTATTTAGTGTATCGCACGATCGTGTATGATAGTGCAACAAGGCCTTAACTTGCCTCCCTATGTCTTGTCCTTTTCACTTGCTGAATATAAATAATTGATTGACTGACCGTCAAACTTACTATTACTACTTTCTCTATTTTCCACAGTTTTTTTGGCAAATCAACTTATAAATTATGAAAAAGTAAACATAAGTTTTTACTGAACTCTTAAAGATATGTAAACAAAAGAAACGCATCTGTTCAAGGTTGCCACTTTCCAATGTTTGATTAGAAATATACTTTTGTATTACAATAATGAACAAATTAATAAAATTGTGAGTAAACATTTACAGCCAGTTTACCAATCTCGACAGCGTGCTTGCGTTCGCAATCTAAGCGAAAGAAAATTGATTTGGGTTCGTCTAACTTTTTTTTATGCGAACGATATGTCAAAACTCAATGAAAATACATAAGAATACCCAAATTGATTCGAATGTGAGTGACTAGCTTTCTTTCGCATTCATTTTAATTCGAAATTGGTAAACTGCCTGTTAAGGCCTGATCAGACTATTATACAAGTATAACTACTTTCATTCGATTTCGTAAAATAAAAGTCTAAACACATTTCTTGCGACTGCCAAAAAGTCTATCGTAAATTAGAATTTGCATTCACACCATCACACTTGAAATAAACCAACAAATTTGAGTAAAAAAGAAAACAGCTGTTTTTTTTTTACAAAACAATAAATTGTGATTATATTATCGTGTAAAATTCCAGTGATCAAGATTTTTAAAGAAAAATATTATAAAACTTACAAATTTAAAACAATTATGAGCCAATAATAAAGGAAAAATATGTTTTTATGAGTTGACGCAGCATTTATTTTAATTAAAAGAACAAAAATAATAACATACCTTAATAATAATATCTTCGCTCGTTTTGGAAATTTTAAGTATTTTAAATATGTTAAACTTTTTAACTTTGTTCAGCAAATAGATGTGTCCACATAAAACTTTACACGGCGGCAGGTGTGCTATTCGCCGTAGGCGATAGAAGTGCCGGCGCTTGAAAATCTTCAACAGTTAAAATAATCATTATGTAAAACAGATCTAAATTCAATAGCACAAAAATATTTTATGTTCTACGTATAGCATGAGCAAACTGCATTTATAAACGACAGCTAAATTTCATATTTCGAGCTTTTATATAACGACTAAAAATGCTATAAGTGACGGCACTCCAACGGCTACGAAATAAAAAAACACAACCCTGATCCAATAAAAAGTATTATCGTATTTTTATATGGTCAATTTTTTGGTAAATGTTGCTTAAACGTTTTTGCTGTTTGACCTATTGGGAGAATACAAAATGGACATAGAAAGAAAAAAAGAAACAACAGCACTTGCACAACACATTCTACAAAGTGGACACTCAGCTGATATTGATAACGTTAAAATTTTGGACATAGAAAACAATACGAAAAAGAGATTTACAATTGAGAGCTTACGGATACAACAAAACATAAACAAAACGATGAACTTAAAAGAAGACACGGATAACATTAACATTAATTACAGAGTTGTGTTAAATTAACGTTGAGTTTTAATTTTGTATTTTCTGTTTTGAAATCCTTATCAAAATAATTTTGTTCAAAATTCAGATGTAACAACATTAATTAAGGTAATTATCACACATATGTATATGTATTTAGATTATAAAAATTGTTTTTATATTTATATGAATAGACGCTCCCTTGAAAATGTAGACAAAAAATCTATGAAACGTCGGGAAAAAGAAAAAACAACATGTTTTTTATTTAAAAATAGGTCAAACAGCAAAAACGTTTAAGCAAAAAGTATTATCGTTTTGAAAAGTTTCAAAAAACTTCAAAGTCGTATGGGATGTCAAATTTTTGTCTTATTATTTTTCGTAAGTATGACGAATTGCATTTAGATTATCAGACTTGCGCGTATTATTTGAATTTTTGACAAGTATTAATACACAGCATTAATACTTGTGCTTTAGCAAATAAAAATTAACATCCATTTAAAGTCAGTTCAACTCAAAGTATACTTTTTTTCAACTAGGAATGCAAAAAACATATCAACAGCTTTTTCCTTAAAGATTTACTTTAGTAAGAGTCGAATTTAATGATTGATTATGAATACAGCCCCATATGTTTATGCATAACTTTTATATAAAAGCCATTTTGAAGCTGTCAGATTTTTTTTGCAAATGAATCGTACGACTGTGTAGGATATTGAATTATATATTTTTTTTGGTCACTATGATTATGCTGCATTGTATTCATTAACACTACAAAAAATAAATATTTTTCAAATGTCAAGAGAAAAATATAAACACAAAAAGGAATTAAAAAAAAATATATTAAAAAAATTTTAGAATAAAAGACAAACATTTAATTATTTGGTGAAACTTTTAGTTATTTCGTGAAAATTAAAGTCACAGATCATAGAGCTTGGAAAGGTGAAAATGGCCAGCAAGATTAGGAAGGGTTCAGAATGATAGCTGGCGCTCAAGATGCAATACATAAATTAAAATTGTTTTGAACTTTTTTTTTTCAAATTTCCATAAAAAAATTACAATAAAAGAAAAACTTAATTATAATGTGAAACTTGTAATTTTCTCGCGAAGCTTAAAGTCTCAGATCATAGAGCTTGAAAAGGTGAAAATGGCCAGCCAGATTGCGGAGGATTCTGGGTGATACCTGGCGCTCAAGATACAATAATAATATAAATTGTTTTAAATTTTTTTTTTCAAATTTGTTTTAATTGTTCCATTGACATCTGAAAAAGATTAAAATTAAAAAAAAGTTACCAGCTGCGCTGCCAATTTCACCTATTATGAATTCGCCTTGATGATTGCTATCATGGTGCAATTATTAGGTGGCAACATAAGAGTTGTTGTACTACATACATAATACTTTGTTTGTGTAAAAATTCCGGACGCTGTCAAAAACATGTTTACAAAACAGAAGAAAATGAAGAAAGAAACGTTTATATAAAAAAATGAACAAAGAAAATTAATACAATTGTTTTTATAAATTGTTTTCAACGCATTTTAAGCAATTAAAATATTTTTGAAAACTTTTTTATTGTGTTTCTTGCCCGTTTTCCAACTGTTTAAAATATTTTTATTTTTTCGCTTCAGTTTGTGTAAACATAAACAATTTTTGACACCCACAATTTTATGAAACAAAAAATTATCACCTGCGCTAGTGATGCCACCTGGTTAATTGCACCGTGATTGCTACCAAACAAAATATATTTGATGTTTTTTGTTGTTGTATTTATTGTAATAGTAACACTACCTGGCAAAGCTGCCTTGGCATTTTATTTTCAAAATATTTAATTTTTTATTGAAATAGAAAAAAAATATATTCAAATCGAAAGTAGTGAAAAAAACACAAATAGAAACAAATTACATTTTAAAATTTCAATTTCACAATTTCTGGTTTGAAAATGAATTATTAATCAAAACTATTTGTGATTTAGTGTTATAAAAGTGTGCGCTTCTTGTGTTTTAATTCAGTTCAATTAAGTTCCTATTACATATTTGACCTTTTTTAATATAAACAAATTATGAATAAGCGTGTGCAAATGAATTTATACAATAATTGTTTGAGTTAAGAGCCCTTTTTTGTTTATTAAAAACAAATAAAAAAAAACTTTTATTTACTTACAAAAAAAAAAAAAAAAATCAATAATTTTATTTTAAAAAACAATTTGTTGTGCACTTTTATAAAAAACTCTGAACTTTTCGGTTCACTAAAACATAAAACTTTATTGGTGGTTTCAAATAAAAACATTTCATGTTTAAAACATATAGTATATATTTTTTTATAATGTCTTAATGGAGGAACTTGTAAAAGTGGTCCCTTTTAATTAATACATTCTATTTATTTATATTTATATATTTTTAATTGTATAAAATTTTTTGAATTATATATTTTTTTCCTTTTCAAAGAAAACAAAATTTCAAATAAATTTCTTTTTAATACGAATAATTCTGGACGGAAAAATAACTTGGAATTAAAAAAATAAAAACTTAAAAAATTACAAAAAAAGGAAAGCACATACGAGTATATATGTAAATTAGTTTCTTTTTCCTTGTCAATTCTATTACAAACTTTCTTCTGCTTGGTTTTTTTTAGATTTGCTTCCTTTAAGGCGGCACTTTAACGCAGAGATAAAACAAATAAAAAAAGTACTTAAAAAAATTAACTGCCACTTCCACTATTTCGAATAAGTATTTTCATTCGAAATAGAGAAACATATATACATAAATAAAATATTAAATTTTTCTTTTGCGCGCTTTGTCCTTTTATTCGTAAACAAAGCATTTCTTACCAGAAAATAATACAAGTTACGTCTACAAGGTGGCAACGCTACGGCATATGACAGTTTTTGGTAACATAGTGAGTCATTTACGTCAAATGTTTTGAAAGTGAATTTAGTGGTTTATTCTGAATTAAATATTTAAAACTTATTTTGTGAACATAAAAATAATTTATAATTATAAAATGGTACTTTCATAGTTTATAAATGTGATAAAAGTTACAAATATTTTTGACAAGCATAGCCAGTTTTTGTTGTAATTTTGCTCTAGTGCTGCCACCTACTTTGTAGACGTTAATGCAGTCTGGCTATAACTATTGCTGTCTGTTTGCTGGTTAAGCGGCTGAGTTGATTAAAGTCCCTGATACGCTAACCTACACAATCGTACGATTTATTCACGGGATAATGTTTTAAAGGGTGACTCAATGGTTGATTTGGTAGAGTACTCCACCAATAGTCTCGAGGTCGTAGGTTCGATTCCTGCCATAGACCCTGGGTGTTACTGGAGACAAGCAAAAAACTTTGCAGTTTATGGGTTTGTTTCCATTAAAAAAAAAAAAAAAAAAAAAAAAAACAGCCGACTTTACAAAATCGCTTCAAAATGGCGTTGTAGACTACACTATTATACAAGTATGACTGCTATAACTTATACTAGTGGGAAACGCCGGCCAACACAATCGAACGCTCTTAAATAATGCACTCTTAAGGCCCTGATTCACTATCCTACACGATCGTACGATTCACTCACAGGAAACTGTTTCAAAAGTCTAGCCGACTTAAAAAAAATCGCTTCAAAATGGCATTTTAGGCCACACTATTACACAAGTAAAATTTCATATATTTATATACATAACAAAATGATTAAAAAACTTTTATTAACATAATAATTTTACATTACTTGAAATTTTTATTGAGTCACCAACAATATTCTCATATTTTTCACAATATATTCCACACTGATGGCACAGAAACCCTATTGTTATGAAATTTTCATAATAGTCTATGGTGTAAACAAAGCGAAATCTGCTCATTCGAAATTTCAAGCCAAAACTAGTAGATTTTGAGAAGATTTCCCATACAAATTTCGACAAAATCTCCTGAAATCTACTCAGTACCAAGCGATGCAACTGTGATTTTGTTCAAAAAGTACTTAAAAATACTACGCTGCAACAAAAATATAAATTTTAATGTGGTGCATTCAGGCTCTGATAAAGGTCTTCTTTTCTCAAACACTGATGCATAAATTATTTTTGTGAAAATAAAATCTCGCCAAAAAAAAAAAAAACGGTGTACACCACCGTTTTTTTTTGGCTATAGATTTCGTTGTAGATTTTAATTCAAATCTACTAGATATTGAGTTGGTGTAAATGCGCTATAAAACTTTTCAAATCGTGCGATTTGTCACAAACTTTGTCACAGAGTTACATTTTTAGTACTTTTTCAGCGCACATGCTATATTTGGTAAATCGCACGATCGTGTAGAATAATGTATCAGGGCCTTAAGCGGGGTAGACACGGTCAAAATACTTCGTGTATGTATGCTTGATGCTTTACAATTTCATGCTTGAGCAAACATTCATTTTAATTACGATTTTTCGGCGTGCGTTTGCTAAGCTATGACCGGCAAACTTCAGTAAAATGCAAAATATCTTAATAGTCATCACACATTTTCTTGTATTTACTTGTTTAATAGCGCATTTACACCAACTCAAAATCTAGTAGATTTGAATTGAAATCTACAACGAAATCTATATCGTTTACACCACCGTTTTTTGACATCTAGCAAGATTTCATTTGCTCAAAAATAATTTATGCATGCGGGTTTGACAATACAATATCAGAGACTGAATACACCAGCATTAAAGTGTATTTTTTTTTGTGCCCAGAGACTGCATACACCACATTATAGTGCAATTTTTGTTTCAGAGTGGTATTTTTAAGTACTTTTTGGAAGAAATCACGGTTGCATCGCATAGTACTGGAGTCTAATCACCGCATACGATATCGAATTAACTATTGTATCGAATGGATTTCCAATACTTGTAGATTATGCCAAGCTATGTACCGGATAGTAATTTAAACAAAATGTAATAGATTTAAGACCGTATGGTTCCCAAAAATTCGAATACAAAGAAAAATTGTTTAACACTTTTGTATTATTACGATTACAATTCATTCGACCTTGCTCGATATCGTATGCGGTGATTTGGCCCCTGAGTAGATTTCAGGAGATTTCGTCGAAATCTACTCATAAAGTAGATTTCATTTTGTATGGGAAATCTTCTCAAAATCTACTAGATTTGGCTTGAAATCTCGAATGAGCAGATTTCGCTTTGGTATAAATAGGCTATAAAAATGTTTTACGCTTTTAAAAATAATAATGAAAGGTTGAAATTCAATAGCTTCTTTTGTATTATTTTCGAGTTATTTAGCCTAATTACGAACCAAGCATGCCAGAAAATCAAAAATTTTTGATTTTCCATCAAGCACTGTCGCTGACACACATACTACTAACAAATTTTCATACATGCTTGTTAAGCAATTTGATCGTATATAACTCTTTTATCTTGCTTTGACTGCCTGGAAAATTGTATACAGGAAAGATTAGAATGCTCGAGCTCTTCAATATGGTGAATCGCCCCGGGGAGTTGGTTTATCATCAGACATGTCCATCAAGGCAGGTGTTGATGTAAAACAATAACACATCCAGTCTCTTTTTTTAACAGTTTTTATTTTCTAATGATTTCATTCGGAAAACAATTTTTAGATTTTCGTTTTTTGAGAAATAAAAAAACGCATTCAACTCGGTTTCTGAACGTGAATACTATGACGTGCCTGATAGTTTTGAAAATTAATCCACTAATTGCAGTTATTTAGTAATTATTTTTCAAAAATATAAGGTAAGCAATCCATTTTAGGCGGGAAAAAAAGGGTTGGTTCATAAACGCCAAAATTGTGCGGAAACTATTTTATTTACGTCGGCTAAAAAATTTGAAAGCAAATCAAAATTATTCAGTTTACCAATAAAAATTATAAACAGCTTGTTTTCTATGTTTCCCAGCTATCTATAGGTGTGTTTCTTTACTTTCCGGGCAAAAGAGACCATGCATGAGTTACTCTCAAATACAGATAAAATTTACCTAAAGTACGGGAACGCAAAAAGCCAAATTTCTAGCCCAAAAAGAAACATATGCTGTGTTTTGATATGGCAAAAAAAATTGTCACTTAGTTTTACGAAAAAATACTGTGATATTTTTCACTTTTTAGCTTTTAAGGTCTTTTGTACATTCCTGTGTATTTAATTTTTATATAAAAACACTGAAATGATTTGTATACGAGTTGATTCAAATGAACTGTTTCTTTGCTATTGTTTATTTTTCGAACAGCTGATTGCTTAATTACTTGCCCAAACTAGCCCGAAGAAAAAGTACGGGCTGTTAGTGCAAGAAGAGGAAGCATACTATTCTCTCAAAAGCGCTCTCATTTGCCCAATTTTAAAGTACGGGAACGCTTTTCGTGCAAATTGGGATCCCGCGGGATCCCAAAGTAGAGTAAAGAAACACACCTTATATGTCGACATTTCATAGGAACTACCCTAATCATCAGTAGACTGAATTATTGAGTTTACTATAACTAAAAGGATCCGAGTTACAAACAAATCACTAGCAGTTTAAGTGCCAATTTCACGATAACGAAGCTGTTCGTTCGCACAATTACACTTAAAACAAAAACAACATTCAAAATTTTGTTATTGTTTTAAATGTAATTGCGCGAACGAACGAACGAACAGCTTCTCATTATCGTGAAATTGGCACTAAAAAGCTTAACTAAATATTTATATATTATATATATTTTCGCCTAGTACTATGCTTTAAAAATATCTTTTTATTAAAAGAATTTACAGCTGTAGCATTTTCAGCGAAACGCGTAAAAATATGCTTTGATTTGTATGCCAACTTGAATTAATCGAGTACAGATTAGTTTATATTTAATTAGACTATGCTAGAGGCAAATTTTACCAAGCTGGGCACCTTGTTGCTAAAGCTAAAGGCCGGGGCACATAGAATCCGTCGTACGTTATACGTTGCCTTTTTCAACTCGCAACTAAGTTGAAATACATGTATTCTTATGAGCTTTGTCACATTCCGTACTTCTCCGGCAACGTAAAGTATTAATAGTGAGAGGCGAATGTAAGCGGCTTGCGGCAACGAGCGGCAACCACCTGTTCTATTTGCCGTTTGAGTTTATTTGTCGTAGGCAAATGAACGCGGCTATTTGAAGAAAAATTTGTGCTTCGAAGATTAAACAAAAAAACATTTTGATTTTTTTTAAATCCAAAATAAATAAACAAATTCAATTGTTGAAATTTCAAAACCGAAAATTAATTTCTGTCTTCTATTTTTTCCCCTTTATTTTTGGTTTGACAAATTGAAGCGGCAAAACAAAAAGTTTAACTGAATTCAACATTGCCGCTCGGCTGCCTTTAACGGCATTGCCAAATTAAATTAAATTCAATATGTTGAAATTTATGTACGAATATTTTTATAAAAAATAAAATTTTTTGTAAATGGGTCACATTGTTGCCGCCCGCTGCCGCATGCCGCTTACATTGGCCTTTCACTATTAAACTGAATTCAACATTGCCGCTCGGCCGCCTTTAACGGTATTGCCAAATTAAATTAAATTCAATATGTTGAAATTTATGTACGAATATTTTTATAAAAAATATAATTTTTTGTAAATGGGTCACATTGTTGCCGCCCGCTGCCGCATGCCGCTTACATTGGCCTTTCACTATATGTGCCCCGGCCTTAATTCGACTACGCAGAATTCAATGTCATTAGCCATTATTATACTTTTTTGAGCATTTTTTAAATTTAGAAATTTTGATTAAATATGCACATTAAGAAAAAGAAAATTTAAGCGAAATTTTTTCGCGATTTTTATTACGTGAATTTTTTTTCGCATTTTTTTTTTTTTTGTACTTCGCATTTGAAAACATTTCGAATACGAAGAGACTTATTTATCAATGAAAAAAATCCTCGATGTAGTAAAATACAAAGTGATAACTCGTTTAAGAGGTAGGCAAACGGGTTACAGTAAGAATATGTGTTTTAGGTGTCTATGGGATACACGATACAGTGGTGACTGTAAAACTCCACCCTCTTAAAAATGTTGACAAACAAATAATAAAAGCAAAACAGTTAAATTAAAGGCAATTTTAACACAAAATTTTGTATGGAGTTTTTGAACTCATTTCAATTTTTGGGCATATGCCCATCAATTCTGCTCAATTCTGTTTCGAAACGGAATTGCATTCTTTTTTGGGTTTTTCAAATAAGCGAAACACAAAATAACTTTTCGAAATTAAATCATTTTCAATATCAAGAATGAGTCTAGTATTGTCTCATAGAAATGATTTTATTCCGAAAAAATTTTAGAATTTCGCTTTTGAAGAACCCAAAAAATAATGTAATTCCGTTTCGGAACAGAATTAGGCTCTGTGACATGGCTGAATATTAGTTCAATTTGCCAACCCTGAAGTAAAGCACAGGCAGTTCAGGGGCCAAATTTCGCAACGATGAATTTTGAAATGTTCACCAATTTCAGTGTTCACTTATGATTTTTGTGTCCGCAGTGGAGAGAATGAATAAAAGTGTACACTTAATAGTAATTTTACCACTCAAAAATCTTCGGTGAAATTTGGTTTTTTGTTAAATATTTTGAAGTTTAAAAAAATAAAAGCATTATGTACATATGTACATTACAATCATCTATTAGACAACTTGTGTGATACATTTAATTTGAAAAATCAGCATAATCGCTGTTTAATGGAAAGTGAACACTGTGACTTTCGGTGAATTTTATTTTGAGTGTTCACTGGTAACAAAAATTCATGGTTGCGGAATCTAGTCCCAGGGTGTTTTTTTTTCTTGAAGAGTAGGAAAGACGAGGTTTTACGCTATATGCGTAGTCCAACACACCTTAGAGGTGACGGCTTCGGGGAGGCGTGCGTAAAAACAACATTCAATTCGGACTTTGTAAATTAAAAGCTGGCGCGGGATGAAGAAAATAAACATTCAAATAATTGAAATTAAAATATGTACAATAGAAAAATTTTACTGGTAGAAATTTATTGTTTCTGGGTTTGTTTTTTATTTTTTATAATTAGGAACGATTTTCTATTAAAAACAAAAACTGGAATTATATATTATTTTATTTTTTTTATTTATTTATTATTTTTATTATTATTATTTTTTTTTTTTTTGAAGCATAAATTATGGAATAGCCCGCTTTTTGTCAGCAGAGTGGGAAATTTTGACAAATCATTATTTTTAATAAATAGTTATTAAGAAGTGTTGTCGTCGTTAACAAACATTTGTTCAAAAAAGGTGTAAAAATTTCTGTCTGACTTCATTTGACACATTTTTTGTCAGATGTTTGTTTGGTGGTTTTTGATTTTGAGAGATTTGCTTTTCTTTTAAGATCAATTTTTTTTAATAATATTTTGTTTAAATTTATTAATTGGAGAGACGGTTTCTTTATTTATATATAAATATATATATTTTTTTCTTGTTGTTGTTGTTTTTGTATCAAAGAATTTTTATTTGTATTATGTATTTTAAATAGAGATTTTGGTTTTATAAAAGAAATAATTATTCATTTATAACCTTTACATTTTATTAATTTTTTTTCTTTATAAAATTTTACATTAAATGTATGCATATAAATGGTAGAGTTTTCATTTTCATTTTTATTTCTTCATTTTATTTAATTTGTTAAATTTATTAATATTTTATATTAAATTAGTTATACATTTACAAATAAATGTTGCTTTGTGTTTATGAGTGTATGCGTGATTTGTTTATTTTTTTATTTGTTTGTTTGGTTGTTTTAAATTAAATGTTATATATATATAAATACATCAGTATATATATAATATTTATTTTAAATAGTATATAAATTAAAATAAGTCATAGTAGTACCACCAATAAAGATCTTCATTAAAATTGTGGTTTTATTATATATAAAAACAAAATAAAAATAAAAATATATTGTGCCAGCCGTTTTTATATTTATTTATATCTTTGCTTTCTAAGATATTTCTTGATTAGTTTTTCTTTTGCTCGGTAAAAAAAACCTAATTTGTGTTTTTGCACATCGACTGCTGTTTGACCCAATTATTTTATTTTCTTGTAATTTTTTTATTATTTTTCTTTTGTTTGACCCAATTATTTTATTTTCTTGTAATTTTTTTATTATTTTTCTTTTATGTATATATAAAGTATATAATTTGTTATAATTAGCGTTATAAAATGTGTTTTTTATTATTATTAAATTAGTATATAGTTTTTTTTTTAATTTTTCCTTTATCATATTCAATATTTTTTTCGGTTTTGATGTATGATTTTTCTTAAGAAATTTTCTATTAAATATTTTTAATTCATTTCTTAATAATTTTTTTTTTTTTTGACTTATTTTCTTTTTTTTTTAATGAAAAAAAAAAAGAAGGAATTTATTCATAATTAATAAAATCACAAAATTAGTTCTTATGCAGTCTAAAACCTGTTTAGACTAAATTATATTCCTTTAGATTTGATTGAAGAATCGTATCCTTAACAGCTGCAAACACAAATCTTATATTTTCCGTATCTAAATTGAAAGAGAAAAAATAAAATAAGATTAATAACTATATAAATGCATGTAATGTTTATTTTTTTAAGTTTATGTAGAACACACATTCACACGAATTGCTTGCTTGAGTCATTTTGTTTGTGAAACGAAGGATTTAAGGGCAAAATAAACCACGCAAATTGTTTGGCAAACACACGTTTTCTGTTTGGACAAAAAACTCAAATTAATTGTTGAAATAGTAAACATATCATACGAACGTTTTGTTCAACATTTTTCATGAACATTTGTATATGAAAAAGCTATCGGCATAAAGGGTGCCGCGTTTGCTCAGTGTCCTGAAACCAAAAATTAATCGAAACAACGGGTGGAAGCTGGTGGAAGTGCTCTGAAGAAGGCGAAGACAGTGAAATCGGCTGGCAAGGTTACGGCCACTGTATCATTCATCGATTATCTTGAAAAAGGATCCACAATCATAGGAAAGTATTATTGGTTGATACAATCACTAAAAACACAGCATTAGACACGATTCTAAAATTACGTGAAATACACTTCGAATTGGTTGATCATTCACCTGATATCAAAGATTTGACTACTCACAGGAAAAAGATTCATCTCAAACGAAAAAGTGATTACCGAAGCTTATGCGTGTTTTGAGGGGTTCCCAAAATCGTATTATTCAAAGGGTAAAAAAAAGTTGCAATATCGTCTTACTAAGTATATTGAGCGAAAAAGGGACTATGTTGAAAAGTAAATGGCTAAAAAAAAGGTTTTTTTTCCTACTTAGGTAGCTTCAATATCAATTCGGCCTTGTAGAGGTATAAGGTTCTCTTACATGTTGTAGCAAATAAAACTCTAGTCCCAGCACCAGGTGGTTCTGTGTTGCACGGTCTCAGACGTGGTAGGTATAAATTGTCAAGAGCACATGTTCTCTTTTGACGGTTCTGACGGGACGTAGTCACATGAAGATGCTTTCGATGAGATTAAATCTTCCACTTAATGATTTCCATAGAAGTTGTAGGAATGAAGTAGAGGGATTAACGTGTTGAGTACTTCCTCAGTCGGTGTCCAGCTGTTTGTTATATGTGTGTGTGCAGTGCGGCACGATTTGCCAGATATATCGGAATCTGATGTAGATGGCCTGGACTCTTTCATCCGATTCTTGGGCTGGTGCTGAAGCGTACATATCATACTCAGGCAACACAATGGTACCAAACTGGACCCAACAAGGGCTGGCTTTTTATCGCTAGCAGCCTGTTAAACCTAAGCTAACCTAAATGTAAACTTTTTATTTTTAATTTTATCTCACTTATTTGCGAAAAACCTTATTCATGCTTTTTTAATGCTAAAATGTCTTGAATATTAAGGAAATAAGTTGTTTGGGAGCAAATCGTTATTCCCATCCCAAGCAAATCGATATCACGAATTTTTTGTGCGCAAACGTTTTCAATTATTTTTTTTATTAAACTTAATTACAATTGTAAAATTCCTGGCATTTTCATTTTATTTTATTAAACGTCAAAAAGCATCGGCGAAATGAAGACACTTGAAACCTGAAATCAAACATGGTCGCATGGCACCACTGATAAGTTTGCCTTTTCCCAATATGTAGAATTCGCCACTTATCGCGAACTATGGCCGGAATCGTAATAGTTTTCGTCCCAATTGTGTTTCTAGTACAACATTTTAAATTAAAAATGAACAAAAAATAATAATAATAAATGAAAAGACCCGTGTAAAATTATTTCAGTATTTTATTTATAAGATTCTTAGACATATGAAATAGTATTGTGGTTAAAATAAAAAATTATTTATATTAAATACTTTTTTTTTTGTATTTTTGCAATGCTAAACTTTTTCTTTTTGTATTTAATTAAATTTTTGTTTCTCGTGTAGTTCATAAAAATTCCAAATAAGGCTGATTGCTGATGATGTGGACAGGAATAGTAGTAGGAAAAATATAATTTAAAATCAAAAGAAACAGCCAATATGTGTGTAACTCAACCCAAATTGAATTCTTTAAGAGCATTTTGCATAATTGTATCTTTGACGGCGCAAAATACAAGTTTAATATTTTCAGTATCTGTCGTAGTGTATTGGAAAATTGGTAAGTGAAATAAAAGAGAAACATTAAGAAGAAGAAAAAAAAGAATATAATAAAAAAAAGTTAGAAAAAAATCTTTGAGAAAAACAAAAAACAGGAAGAGTTCTACGAGCATCTACTCAACAGAATGTAAAGAAAAAGACTAGCTATAAAAATGTGTTAATATGAATAGAAAATTTAAAGAAAATACCTGAAATAGTACCATCATCAACAACTCAAGATAAACACATATTCATTTCTCACTTTAAAAGATTTTTTTATTTAAAATACGCTTTTTAAAGAATAAAAAACCAAGCAAACACAATCGATCATTCACTTATTTTGATAAGACTTTTAAAATTTGGGCGACATTTATACAATGATTTAAAGTCACGCAGCAAGCAGGGTTAGGATTTTCATACATGTATATATATATATATATTTTGTATTATATTATTTAGTGAGCAAGAAAAACGACGTAAAATTATACTAATGCTGGGCAAAGCACGACAAAAATATATTTAACATAAGTATGTTCTGTCAGAGTGTGTGTTTTGTATGAGTCTTCTGAGAGTATTAGCACAGCTGACTGGTTAGGTATCAAAAAAAATTTTTTTTTGCTGAAATGTTACGAGATGATGAAACAAAATACGTCCACAACAAGCAAAGACGACTCTCAGAGAAAACACACACATAATTGAAACGACGGCTGCAACTTCACAAACTGTCATTTAAAGTTCTTTTTTGTTAGGTAAAAAAAGCTTTTTCTACTATTGTATGTATTAATGTTATTATTATTATATAATGACTTTATTATTTTGTTATATTCATTATGTTATAAAGTGCGGTCTCCACTTGACATGAAAACACTAACTTTAACGCTAACTTCAAGTTAAAGTTAAATGTGGACCGCTCATGTTGAAGTTTGGTTAAAGCTATAACTTGGTTGTTAAAACATTTCATTTGAAAACTCTGTTATAACTTAAACCGGCAACAGCCTGCTATTTGTAGTTATTTTTTACCATTTTTATATTTTTACTATGAGAAGTTATAACTCTAACATCACTTAAACAGATAGATATTTAAACAGCAAGTTTTAACTTCATGTTTTAACTGCGTTGGAAGTTACTATTATTTCTACTTTTCGTCGCGCTAAAGATTTTGAAGCTTTGGTTTTGTTTACAAAATGTATGAAATTTACTAGAAGTGTGGTAATATTGTTGAAAGCTTTTCCGCTTCAAAGGGAGAGCATAAGAAAAATCGCTGTCAAAGTAAAAGAGATTCTATTTTTCGACCGCATTCTCTGGCGTTATTTTATGCCAAATTGAATGGAGAAAATCGTCATGCCCTAGTTCTGTTTCATCATTAATTCTGACAAAAAGCACTGCTTTTTTCACTGTTGCAGACGAGTTGATTTTGATATTATATGTAAAACGTTCTACCAAAAAAAAGAAAAAGTGATGTATGCTGTATTTATTGTAGACCTGTTTCCTTGAGTCATATTGTATATCAACTGCCCAAACTAAAAGTACAAACCACATCACGGGTGTTTAGTAGCTTCACGTGGTAGATCACGGAAACACTCAAGTAGCGTGGAAAACATCCAGAAATTTTTTTTTATCATAATGCTTAAAAATCCCAACCCTTTTTTTTTATTAGTTATCATACATATATGTATGCATCATCTACATTACTTACCTGTGGCACATGTAAAATGAGAATAAATAATTTTCTCAGAATCTGGATTTAAATCCACAAACATACGTAATATAAATTCACGGGCGGCAATGGCATCTCTTTGGGGGCCTAAAGATTTTATGGAAAAAAGCATACAAAATTTGAAGCATATTTAGTAGACTAGCAAATACTTTTTAGACTAGCAAAAATACTTTAGCTCTAAACATAATAATTTATATAGTATGTACATAAATTCAGAGTGGCCCAATTTCACCTGGAGAGACAACTTCAAACACAATTTACAAATAATTTATTTTCATTTTAACAGTTTGCAAGAAATTTTCTCTCCATCTACATCACATGATGCAAATGGGCTTGTAAATTCAGCTAAATATATATGTACATATTAATACACTAGCGCAGTACGCATTTGCTTAGATATACAATGATATATGAATTTTGTTATGAATTAAATATACAAAAATTATTTATATAACCAAGTCAAGCTCTAGCTAAGATAAAATACATCATAAGGAAATATAAATGAATTCGACCTGTGGCGGTGGTAAAATGAGAATAACATTGACGTTCTGGATCAGGATTTGCTGCCAAATATTTTTTCAAAACGAATTGTTTTGCAGCGGCATGATCGCATTTAGGACCTTTTGAAGGTCATTGACAAATAAAAATTTAGTTTTGTTAAAAGAAAATAGAATTTAGATTATTTGTTGTAAAAAGGAAAAAATACATGGAATAAATATAGAATAAAAATATTAAAATTTAATACTTAAATAACCTTAAAATATACTTATAGTAGCTATTGATTGTCTGTGGGTGCCTTTAGCTTTATTTCTGTTTTTCAATAAAGTAACATAAATTCTAGTTATATACATACATATATACATACAGTGGTGGCCACGAATTTAAGACACGACATATGACTGACTTGGTTGTGTTAATTTTTAGAACCCTGTTATATCAAAATAGAAATTCTTTATTCTTCTGTGTAACCTGTCATGTTAGGAAAAATAACCGTTATTTTATTTTGTTTCTTTTTAAAATTTTGTTGCTCTTTGAACATATTATTGTAAAAACGTGTATTTGAAGCTGGTCACGAATTTAAGACAGTTCAGAAATATCTGTTTTTTAAGTGACTTTTTTGTGTTTTTTGAAGCTAAACGGTGAGTAACGACTGTTTAATTTTATTTTATGTTGGAATACATCGAAATATTTAATTAGAAATGGCCAAAGATACTTGGAGTTCCGATGCCGAGCGAAAACTGATGCAACGTCTAAAGTCCGAGGGAAAAACCGTAATGGAGATATCCAAGCTCCTTAAATGTTATAGGTGTAAGATTTACAATGCGCTGGAACACATCAAGCAACATAAAAATGTTAAACAGCAGCCTAGAGCTCGTAAAACTACACCCAGGAGGATAGTTTAATTTATAAAGTAGCTGCTAATAATGCTTTCACTAGCTCAAATAAAAGAAAAACGGAATTTGGTATCGATATTTCAGCTAGGACAATAAGAAGACGTCTAAATGAAAAAAGACTTACGTGGGTGTATTGCACAACGAAAACCACTTGTGTCAAAAAAAGTATCAAGTCCCGTCTAGCATTTTCGAGAGAACATCTCAATAAACCGAAGATATTTTGGAAAAATATACTTTGGAGCGACGAGTCGAAGTTTTTTCGCTTCGGCTCCGATGGACAACAGTATGTATGGCGGCCTCCAAATCCAGTGCATCACCCAAAGTACACCCTTAAATCGGTCAAACATAGTAGAGGATGTGATTTTTCTGGTATTTCCCATTTACAAAATTATTGCAAAAATGGACCTGCACGTTTACAACAACATTCTAACTGACACTATGATACCATTTGCTGAAGATAACATGAATCTAATATGGAAATTTATACATGATAATGACCCTAAGCACACTTCACGTCTAGTGAAGACTTGCTTAGAGGAAAACAATGTCACTGTTCTAAAGTGGCCGGCTCAATCCAATTGAGAGCTTGTGGAATGACGTTGAGGAATATGAACAAGCAGTAAAACCGAAAAATTTGAACGATTTGTGGCAAGAAATCCAAAAAGTTTGGTATTCTATTCCAAAGCAACGCTGTATGGCATTAGTCGCAAGTTTACCCATAGGATTTGCTGCTGTGATTCAAAATAAAGCATTGAAGCTGAGCCTTACTTTACTTTATTTTACCTATGTCTTAAATTCATGACCAGGAAAAAAATTCTGTTAATCTATAGCAAAATAGTATTAATTTTTCTTCATAATATTATTAAAACCTTAAAAAAATTATCATGGACCCAAAAGTCTTTCGGTAAGTCGTAAAAATTATCACAAATATATAAGTAAAGTGTCGTGTTTTAAATTCGTGGCCACCACTGTATGTTTAAAATCCCAATGGCCAACATTAATTACTATTACTATAAATTCTTAATAGTAAATATAACTATTTACTATTATGAGTTTCATAAGTTTATTATAATAATAATTTGATTAAAATAGTATTATAATGAATAAATATTATAGTACACTTATTGTTTTATACATATTATGGTATATTACTTAATAAATTAATTTAACAAATAAAAAATGAAATAAATAAATTCTATGGAAAAAACTACTTACCATCATATTCAGGAAAATAATCTACCAAATGCGAATACATAATTTTTTCTTCTAACAAGTCTTTCTTATTTAAGAAAAGAATAACTGATGAGTTTTGGAACCATGGATACGTAATAATAGTTCTAAATAAAGCTTTTGATTCTTCCATACGATTCTAAAATTAAGAAAATGAAAGAGAAATAGGAGAAATATATGAAATAGAATAATAAAGTAAAAAAAAAAGTATTGAAAAATGTTATGAAAAATGGAGTAGAATATGTATCATATTTGGCCTTATAGGTTTGATTCTGAATTTTTAACTATTTATTGCAAAATCTTAAAAATTCCATAAATTAAAATTCACAAGTTTTACAATTTCAAACCAATTTTCGTATTAGCACAATATAATTTTTTCAATAAAGAACTCTAAATATTTAAAAATTGAGATATTTACAAGAAAAATTAAAAGAAAACCAGAATGGGAAAAAATTCTGCTGCTGGCGTCCACAATTTCGTTTGGATTCTTTTCATCCAAATTTTTGCTCGAGATTTTTATTATTTAACCACAATGTAAACAGAAATATTAAAAGTAACTTTTGTAAAGATCCCAAATCAGCTGATAAAGAACTGCTAATACTTGACTCTAAACAAACCTAAAAATTGCACGTTTTGGCTTTAGTTTGCTGCAAGCATTTTGTATAAACTAGTTTTTATCTTGATTGCTAACCGAAATGACATATTCGGATTTCTAAAGAATTTTTAAACAACAACAAAAAAACTTATGCTTTTTGGTTAACTCTGTTTACTCTCAAGCACAAATTTGTCAAGACTCGCAAACTTGTTTGTATTCGACTCGTCAGTCTAACACAACTCTGGTTAAAATTTGTGATGACACTGCAAAGTACACAGAGAGGTTTTTGAATTTTCGGAGAGATGTTAAAAGAGGGACAGCGAAAGCGAGTTACGGGTTTCTTCTACTTACATATTACTTTGTTTGTTCTTCCTTTAGGAATAAAAGCACATAGCGCGGATCGAAAATATATAAGAAATTAATATAATTACACATTTCGTGTTATTTCATCTCTGTTTACTTTATGCTGACACTTTTAATTTGTGTCTCGTAGCACTAATTTTAGAATGTGAAAGAATAAATTGCGGTCTCAAAACAAGGAAGAAATTCGTACTTTTTTATTCTGATATTTTCTTTTCATACTTCTTCTTTATGATTATTTATGTATGTTCATGTAAAGTGCTACGTTTTTTTTTAGTGATCATAAATGCATCCAATGTGCGCACACAAACGTACGTACGATTCATAAAGAAAATATATATTTTTGGGTTTAATAAAGTTTTAAACAACACTCGTTTCAATTCGACTGACAAAACAGTTATACATTTGATTCTTAAAATTTTTATGAGTGATATTTTTCGAGATTTTGTAATAGAAACAAAAACCATTAAATATTTGTGATGGGAAAAATTTTAAAATTATGTTATTTACACAACAAACTAAAATCATCGTAATGTAATAAAAATTTGATGTAGTTTGAAGAGCAAGTGATGTCAGAAACAGGCGTTAAAGTACATACCTCATTATCAGATTCGAATAAAATTTGATCATATTCTGAAAGGGCCACTAAAAATATGATTGATGTTACATTCTCAAAGCAATGAATCCATTTTCTTCTTTCGGAACGCTGGCCACCGACGTCCACCATTCTATTTGTTAGCATAAAGAAAAATTTAATATGAAAACAAAAATTTAGACATATAAATCTCTTTTTTAAGTAAATTTATTAACACAAAATTAAATTATTAATAAATAAAGCGATATTATATTAAGTTATTAAGCAAACTAAGTGTTAATTAAAAGCATACAAAATAATAATAATGATTAATAAAATATATTGGCAATTTAAGTATTTATTGCCCTATATGTTCCGATTTTTGAAAGTTTTCTTTATTTTTCTAGCGATAATTAAGTTTTCTAAGAAAAAAGTTTAATAAACTTTTATTTGATACCTAAATACAATGCCATCCAAATCGAATGGATATTCCAATATACCAGTTGTTGGTACACGAGCACGTAGAATATCTTGCTCAGTTGGTAAAAAGTCTGGCTTTTCAATACGATCAAGATCGCTTAAGTAGCTATGGTGTTAAATGAGTGAAATATGTTTTTAATATACATATATAATACTAAACAAGTCGTTCAATGTATTATTGTCTTTGCAGAGGTCACAATATGTGTTTGTCTTTTAAAAATGAATGAATGAATAAAATCAATATATTATATCAGGTAGAAGCAAGAGAAATTGCGAAAGAGTAAAAGCTAAACAAGATCTATTTAAAAAATATTCAAATTATTTTATTACAAAAATATATATTCGGCCATGTCACAGAATTCACTTCCGTTTGGAAATGGAATTGAATAGGTTTTTTAATTCTTCAAAAAACGAAAATTTAAAACTTTTTCGGAATGAAACCAATTCTATAAGATAATACTAGTTCCATTCTTGCAATCAGAAAAAATTCATTCCGGAAAGATTTTTCGTTTTTAAAAGAAGTAAAAAAAGAATTCAGTTCCGTTTCCGAACGGAATTAAGTTCTGTGACACGACTGATAGTTTTCTTTTTTGGCTTTCAAACCAAACCGGGCTTGCATGGTCCTTCTGTTTATCTTTATTTATAAAACAGTAAAAAATAAGTTTTTATTATTTCTAAACTGAAATCTGAGTAGTTCGATATGTGCACATACTGCTTTAAATAATCAAAAATAGCTTCAGCTGTATTTTTTCGGAATTAAATTTAGTCACATTCTTCTAGTACTGAGGTATAAATAAGCGCAAAACAGTATTTGTTTTGCCGTATGACAGACCTGTAATAAAATGTTTTAAAAATTCTATTTTTAGGACTAAATAAAATTCATAATTTGTCAATGACTATTGAGAGTTTCTCAAAAAAGCAGAAATATGTCAAGCTGCAAACACTTTCGCATGGACAATGCATCACAATTAAAGTTTAGAATTGACTGTTTAATTCCAATATTAATTTTTGTGTTTGGAAAACGAAAAAAATATTCAATTTATTTGAAGAATTGCAGCCTTTAAAAAGTAACTTATATTAATTATTTTTGTTGCATATTTAAAACTTAATATTATAGTAAAATTGTCTATTATTATTAAAGTTAAATGTTGTTTTTATGGATTTCTTTCCTAATTTGTCCCTAATTCGCGTTAACAACATACAATAAGATCGTATGTATCCGATTTTAAATATATGTTTCAAAGTTTCGAGTTTCTTAGTTGTACATATGTAAATATGTTGAATAAGATTCCGTCAAATGCTTGTTTTCATAAAGATTAAGTGGAAATTGTGTGTGTGTGTATTATAATGTAAGAAGTTGTTATTACAATTCAATTATTTTTAGTTAAATTTACGGAATTTATTTCGAAAAAGTATTCAAATACTTATTAAATACACTCATGTTCCTAACCTTAAAATTCTTTTGTACAATGAAAAAAGAAATTTCTAATAAATAACAACAAAAAATGTGCCCACCAAAATAAAAATTGCCCACATAAAAGCTGAGCAAAGTAAAATTATAACAAAATTCGCCGATCACCCGCGCAACAGAACCAGAACATAAAAGATAGAACATTAGTTAATCATGTACAATAAATAAATAAATAACAAGTTAGTAAAAAAGTTATTTATTAAAAGAAAGGAAACATGCATTTGTAATGGTCACGTTTATAAAGGGGTTTTTTTGTTTGGTGAATACCTAAATCGAATTTCTTCTAAATCGAACGGATATTCAATAATCCCCGTTGTTGGTACACGTACGCGTAAAATATCCTGTACACTTGGTAAATAGTCAGGTTGGGCCACTCGATCAAGATCCATTAGATAACTAAAGTAAGGGTAATAGAGTTGGTTTGAAATTTTTTATAAAATTAAGCAAATACATACAAAGTGTGTTTGTTGTAATGAAAAATACAGTCGTTCAGTCTATAATTCTTTTACAAGAGTCCATTTTTTCATTTTATCAATTTTACTTACTATTTAGCTGAATCTGTTAATTGATATTCTCTTCGTCGATCGTAACATTCTTGTATACCAGTATCGGCCCATAGCGTTTTAATGGCTGATAAATATGGATCCTCAAATGAAGTAACTGTTTCATAATCAATGCTCATAACAAGCTCAGCTAGTTCCTAAATTTATAAAAAAAAGAAGCTTTAGTTTAGAAACACAAAATATTGTTTTGCATTGCTTTTACTAACCGCATGATCAGCTGCGCCATATGAAATACTTAACATATCCATAGCTTTTATCATGGACTGCATAGCCATGAATATATTTTGAAACACTAATTTAATATAGCCACGTTTATCATCATCTGAGTAACCGCTGCCGTGAATAATACGCATCTGTTTAATAAATGTGGATTTGCCGGATTCACCAGTACCTGTTAAGATAAAGAAATTCCAGTTAATTACTGTTTTATATGTTAATTTGAATTGGTAAAAGAAAAAATTGTCGGTATTCGAAAGCATTTTAACAGCTTAAATAAGAAGATTCCGCTATGGCTGTGAATTCACATAAAGTTCTTAATGCTTATTCGTAAAACATGCCAAGAGCTAAGCATGATATAGATATGCGAGTATATCCGAATTTGAAATATGTTTGATGTTTGTTTTGCAATAAAAAAAAAAAAAAAAGGTATTGACCAGTACAGAGTTGGTTTTCTTTAAGTGTAAATAAAAAACAACTTTAGTAGGCTGCTTTTAAACCTGTAGTACACTTTAAACTTTTAGTTTTCTTCAACAAAAATGCGTGCTTTTCATAAAAATTTTTCTGTAAATAGTGTCCTATTTACTGCAAGCAAGTGGACTGCTGTCGAACAATTTTGCAACGAAATAAACGGTTGCAACATCCACATACTTTTCGAGTTTAAATATAAGTTACTTAAATTTTATTTTCTTTTACTAAAACAATCTTATTTATTTTTTAACAAACATAACTTGTGGGGTTTATAGGACACGTATGAGTGATGTGTGCAGAAAATTTGTATGATATATGTATATGCAATACGTTAAGTGTATTTCATACAAATGCTATAGGAATATCACTCATTCGTCTCCGATCATATAAATTTTATATGCTGTTCATAGAACACAGACCAGCAAGCACCTCGTCTAGAAAATTTGTATGAAAGTTACCCAACTTTTTAAGTGATTTCCATATATTTTTTAAACAAGTCGCTCGTGGGTGTTCTATGAATAGCACATTAATTTTTCTTGTAATAAAATCAGGAATTAAAACAAAAATTATTGGAAGTGTTCGTAATACAAGCAAGCAATTTTCTTGCCAAATTTGTGTAGAAATCACTAACATTTATGAGTGCTTTTCATATAAATATTCTTGGAAATTTTATTGCTTGTGATATGAAAATATACCACATTTTTAGTCAAATTTAACTCCAAAATCCATTTTCGTTTATGGAATGAAAATTCTAAAATAATTATCCATAAAGAAATCTTTTTAAAGTATAATTTACAATATTTTGTAACTAAACATTAATTATGTGATGTTTCCACAAAATATTTCAGACAAGTTGCCTGTGTTTTGAAAACATCACAATGATGTATATCATAGCAAACAGAACTAAAATATTTTTGCAGAAATATTCTTCAAATTCAAGTTTTCAAATTTATATTTTTCTAGAATTTAATTTTCATATAAAATTTTATGTCTTCTTTATTGAAATGCCAATACAACAAAAAAAAAAAACGCATAAAAATATTTTGTAAAAAATTTTGCCAATAAAATACTTAATACGAAAAATGAAATTACTCGTCAACCAATTTTTTAAATACAAAATGGAAATAGGAACTTAGTAATATTTCGAAATTAAAGTGATGTTTGTAGAATAGAAACAAGAGTATTGTTTAGACATTTTATATGAATTGCGTAATTTCTATAAAAATTTTTAGACAAGTTGCTTACTTGTGTTATGGAAACAACTTTAAATTTAAATAGAAAACTAATTAAATAGAAAGCAAATTTAATAGAAAACGAATGCGATGTTTCCCCAATACAAGGAAGCTACTTGGCTGAAAAATTTGTATAGAATTTTCTTGGCAATTTGATTGCTTGTGATATATAAACACGCTAGAACAATATGGAAAATATTTTCATACTGGGTACAATGAAAATATTTCTAAAAAAATATTTTAGTACTGTTTGTTTTTACACATATTTTTGCACTGCTGCATTGCTTACTCGTATTATAAAATATTTTTTTGTGAATTTTTATAGCATGCGATATTTTTGATTGGGCTAATCTTAAATATGTGGACAAAAAAAAAGAATCAATTAGTAGTAGTAAATGAAACATATTTAAAAACTTATTTTTAGACCCTGGGTAAAATTATTACTTCTATTTTTTACTTTAGACATTTTAAAGTTCTCAATTAATGTTATTTAATGGTTTTTTAGAACAGAAAACCACATGTGAAATATTGCGAAGAATAGTTATGTGGAACATTTAAGATATTTGTTTCATCCATTTATGAAACTTCCTGATCCTTTTTTGCAGAGGAAAGAAACAAACGTTCTTTAGAATATTTGTCTTTCTTGTTTCAAGGATTTATATCTACCACTTCTCTCACTTTAATCGACAGATAGAAATAAAATAAGAATTAAAACATTTAATCAACAATTAATTGCCAGTTTCACGATATCGAACGTTAGCTTTCTCCAATATTTTGTGGGTCTGAAAACAGATTTGGAGCTTACTTATGAACTTTCTGTTACAAGTTTATCTTGTTTTTTTATACTACATGTTAGAGAACGTTAACGTTCGACATCATGAGGCAGACCGTAAATTTTATTTCCGGCTTAAAAACTTGAAAATTAAACAGTTTTAATTATTGAATTTTTGTTGAACTTTATTAGAATTTTTAAATTAGATTTTTGGTTTGTACATATGAACAAAGTTTTCAAGTTTTTTCCTTTTCTTAAGAAGGATTTTTTACGATACGAATTTGCTATGATCAATAATTTTTGACAAAGAAGACAAGAAAAATAATAATCAAATCTTTAGCGGGGGACTACTAGCTGTTTCGTAGTCGCCACACTACTCATCAGCACCCATTTGGATTTGATTCGGATTTGAGTCATGACGTATCATGATCTGCTGCCTTAACGACACAGTCACCGAGCCATTTTATTATTCTCTATATTCATCTCATATTGAATCACATATGCATTTTGTTAATTGCCCACATTGTTTGTACAGCGTTTGCCGTCTCTGAACAAGCGGTATTTCTTTATTTAGTTATTAACATACATATTTTTGTATTTTAATAATTCTCCGTACCCAGAGATGTAACTTAAGAAAAGGAAAAAACTTGAACTAAAAACCCGATGTACAAATGTACAAACCAAAAATCTAAAGTAAACAGTTTTGTTTTTCGCTCAGAAACCGGAAAATGTTTACAAGATAGAAATAAAAGAAATAAGTAAAAACTAACTACTTTAAAAATAAAAGTTGAAAATAACTGTTATTTAAGTTCTATAGGGTGTTTTTTTAAGCTAGATAGAACTTTAAATTGTAAAAAGTAACACAAAAAATTAAATTTTGATGAAACATTTTTTTTATTTGTTTCAGTATACTCTGACAAATCATCATGAATAGACTCACGCTTGAACAACGCTACGAAATTATCCAAATTTACTTTGAAAATCAGTCGTCGATTCGCGCAACTTATAGACGAAAAATTGTGTTCAGCGATGAGGCGCATTTTTGGCTTAACGGGTTTGTTAATAAGCAAAATTGCCGCATATGGAGTGAGACCAATCCACAAGAGACCCTACAGACTCCATTACACCCAGAAAAATGCACTGTTTGGTGCGATTTTCATGCTGGTGGCATCATCGGACCTTATTTCTTCAAAAATGAGGCCGGAGCTCGCGTTACGGTCAATGGAGATCGTTACCGCACCATGATCAATGATTTTTTGTTTGAAAATATGGATGACATTGATCCGGAGGAGATGTGGTTTCAACAGGATGGCGCTACGTGCCATACGGCGAACGCAACCATCGACTTACTGAAATCAAAATTTGGCGATAAGTTGATTTCGAGAAATGGACCTGTCAATTGGCCTCCAAGGTCGTGCGATTTGACACCTCTCGATTATTTCCTGTGGGGCTACGTGAAGTCACTGGTTTATGCTAATAAACCAGCAACAATTGACGCCTTGGAGGCCAGCATTGTTCGTGTTGTTCGTGACATACGGCCAGCAGTGCTCGAAAAAGTGTCCCAAAATTGGACGTCCAGAATGCGCTTCGTCAAGAACAGCCGCGGTGCCCATATGCCCGAAATCATTTTCAAATGTTAATGTCACGTATTGATCTTTCGAATAAAAAAAAAAATTTGATTACAATTTAATTTTTTGTGTTATTTTTTACAATTTCAAGTTCTATCGGGCTTAAAAAAACACCCTATATTTAATTATTTGAGCTAGAGTACGATAATTGCTTCGTAAAAAATTTAACTAAAGTTAATTTTTCGAATGACTTAAAGTTGAAACAAATTAGTTTAATGTAGATTGTACATTTGTATATATTTTTCCAATTATAACCCTTAAACATGGAAAAGTTCAGAATTTTTGAAAGAAAATACTTAAAAGCTTGTACTTCTTTTTATAAGAAAAGCCATAATTGTTACTATTTTTAGTATATTTTATAGCGGCTTTAAGTATTAAAAAGAGTTTTTATAATGTTTAGAAAACAATAAATAGATATATTTACCCAGTAGCAGCAATTTTAACTCCCTTCGCGCATCTCTTTTATCACGACGTAATTGTCGTTCGATTTCCTGATTTATACGCTTCTGTTCCTTGGCCTCTTCTGATAAACAGCACTCCATGCTAACTAGTTTTAAAGCTGCTAACGCTGCTTAAACGCCACACGTTGAATGGATTTTATTTTAAATATTGGAAAAATAAAAATTCTTAAGCTTAGCAGCAATTTAAGCCGACGACAGCAAAACACAAATGAGGTTCACAGTATAACTTTGTTTCTTCGCACTTGTAGCAGACGAAAACTTAAACATAAGATAATCTTTTTTTCTTCTCTTTTTTGAAATGGCTGGTTGTTTGTCCAATTTGCTAGTTTATTATTAAAAGTGTATCCTTTTAATTTGAAGTGCTCAGGAATTTTGGAGCTAACTATCTTCTCGTTTATTTATCCTGGTTGTAAAAAAAATGTTTCTTTTAGTCGTATTGTACATACATACGACGTTGTTGTTGTCGTCGACGTTATTGTTTATCCAGTTGTTGTTGTGATGGTGTTTAACAATGTTTGGTGTTCGCGTTTGTTTTTCTGTTTCTTTGTTAAGTTTTTATCTTTATTTTGGTTTTTGATATCATCGACGCTGTGGTGCTACTAGATGTTATCTTAGAGACTAATCTATTAGATGGAAATGATTTTAAATGCCACGAAATAGTTGTTTGGTTTCAATTTTTTTTAATTTTATTCAAAAATTTATTGACAAACCATTCGAATCGCTTTACTACACCCAAGCCGTTGTTCGTTCATCAAGTCTATGTGTTTGATGTTTGTTTGTGTTATGATTATGGTGTTTGAACATAAAAAGCGTCACTATCAAAATTGTTCTATTTTAAGTTAAATTGCTTCTGAAAAAAAAACAAAATTTGAATAAAATTCATTGTTAATAAAAAAGTTTTATCCTAATATTATAACATTATAATAACAAAAGATCTTAAGCTGCAAAAATTTTAATAAGTTAATAAAAAAGCTTATTTAAAGAAAATTTTAAAATATAACACAGATATTTCTAAAAAAAAGTTATAGTCCAAGCAAAAAATAAACAAGTAATTGAAAAATACTATTCAGCATCCTGAAAGCAATTTTCAAAAGAATATACGAGTATTAATAAACAGAAATTGAATAAGGTTTGTTGTTAATAAAAAAAAAAAGCTTCAGATATCGCTGAAAAAGTTATAGTCCTAGAAACAAAAATACAAATAATTGAAAAATATTATTCTGAAGGCAATTTTTAAACCAACTGATCCTGAAAACTGATCCTTTATTGGCTACAAATACATACAAATTTTTCGGCTTATATTTGTAAACACAAAAACTGCGAAGATCTTTGCTTGTCTGCTAAAACACTCAAGAGTCCAAGATAGAAATCAAACCTACGATGTCGTTGCTGTTGTTAGATCACTCCATCAACTCGCTCATGGAGGTTATATGAATGTACGAGGTCTGCTTAAAAAATAATCTTTATTTTCAAATTTCGTGAGCTAAGTATGTTCGATTTTCGCATATTTTCTATTATGTTGGTACACATGTCTGGTTTAAATGTTGGCAATATCAGCCATTTTGGATTGTCAGTTGGTTTTTGACAGATAAAAAGGTAAGTCGTGTTTTAGTGGGCTCTTCGATTTTTTACTATTCGAAAAAATGGATCAAAGAAGTTAAATTAAGTTTTGTGTAAAAATGAAATTAAATGCGCGAGAACATTTGAAATGTTGACTGTGGCGCTTGGCGAGTCTTACGAGCAGAACACAAGTTCAATTGTGGCATAACCGGTTTAAGGAAGGCCGAGAAATGTCAATGACGATGCTCGTCTTGGTCGCCCGATCACGTCAACATTGAAGTAGTAAAGAAAATGATTTTGGATAATCGTCGAATCACTATCATAGAGGTTGCTGATAGTGTTGGCATATCGTTCGGCTCATGCCAACAATTTTTTTTTAGGTATGAAACGTGCGGTAGCGAAGATTGTTCCAAAATTGCTAAATTTTGAGCAAAAACAACGCCGCATGGCTATCGCTCAGGACATCGTTAACGACAATTCAGATTTCCTTTAAAAAAGCCATAAGTCATGTATGGCAATAACAATCAAACCAAGGCCCAATCATACCAATGCAAGCGTCCAGAAGAGCCACGGCCGAAAAAAGCATGTACGTCAAGTTCGGTCAAATGTGAAGGGTTTGCTCACTGTTTTCTTCGACTGCAATGGCGTAGTGCATCACCATGAATTCTTGTCACAAGGTCGTACGGTCAATAAGGAATACTATCTTTAAGTTATGCGCCGTTTGCGCGAAGCAATTCCTCAGAAATGTACAGAATTGTGGAAAAAACAATCATGAATTTTGCACCATTATTAAGCAACAGCTCACACATTGATGCTTGTGCGTGAATTTTTGGTCAAAAACAAAACCGTTATCATGCCTCAACCACCGTATTCACCGGACTTGGCTGAAGAAACCGATAAAAAAAAGATAGAGATAAAAAAAAAACGAAGCAGAGCTGTGGACTTGGCCCCCACTGACTTTTTCCTCTTCCCAAAACTAAAGATACCGATGAAAGGAAAGCGTTTTGCTACGATTGAGGAGATAAATGTAAATCGAAACAGGAGCTGTTGGCGATACCAAAAAGTGCGTTTCAGAAGTGTTTCGAGGATTGGAAAAAACGTTGGAATAAGTGGATTATATCTGAGGAGGATTACCTTAAAGAGAACAAGATAAAATAAAATAACGGTTATTTTTTGATCAGCCCTCGTACATCTCAATTATCTTTGAATACTAATAATTGCTCCCCATAATTTTAAGTCTACACCACAGCCAGAACGTTTCAGTCAAGCTGTAGACATCTCAATCCGACCAGGCCCGACCGAAATGTCTGTAAAACAGAACCACTTGGGGGCTTTGCTGATTCCATTTCGGCCAATCAATCATTGGTGAAGGTTTCGGAAGTCCTAACACAACCTAAGTCTTGATGGGACTTATTAGAGTTTTATTTGCTACAACAAATGAGGGACTCCTACTCCTCTGTACCATAAAATGCAGAGTATCCTAATTAGCAATAGGCTGAGCAAAAATGAGCTACCGTTGGTTGCATTTGTTTTAAAGGTGTAAAGAAAAGTAAGAGACGTGTATAAAACAAAAGGCTTGATTTTTTGTGTTTTGACAGGTATTATTAAAACAGTTTTCTTTTTAAATTCTCAATAATTTATTTAAACTGTTGGAATAAAAAGTTTAATGTTTGAGAATATCTTTCAAAAATTTCCAAAGTCTACTGATGATTAGGGTAGTTCCTATGAAATGTCGACATATAGATAGCTGGGAAACATAGAAAACAAGCTATTTATAATTTTTTACTGGTATAAATGTTAGAAGCTTAAATAGCGAATAAAAAACTTAATTGTTTAAATTTTTGTTCTCTGCTTTTCGATACTTTCAAAAAGCAAATCGTAGCAACCAACGGTTGTTCATTTGTTTGAAAGGTGTAAAGAAATGTTAGAGACGTGTATAAAAGAAAAGGCTTGTTTTTTGTGTTTTGACGGATATTATTAGAGCATTTTTCTTTTTAAATTCTCAGCAATTTATTTGGATTGTTGGGATATAAAGTTGAATGTTTGAAAATATCTTTCAAAAATTTCCGAAGTCTACTGATGATGAGAGTAACTACTATGAAATGGCGACATATATACAGCTGGGAAACATAGAAAAAAAAACTGTTGTTGATTGGTATTCTTCGATCTTCTCTTACGTGAAATAAATTAAATTTTTCCAGCTTAAGATATTACACAGTTTTTTTTTTTTTTTTTTTTTTTTTTTTTATAAAAAAAAACCAATTTTTTTTTATTAATACACCGATATTTCGCAAAAAGTTTGTTAGCAATGTTAGGGAACTAAAAATGTTAATTTACTTATCGGCCATGTGCTGAGAAACGCAACATTTTTAAATCACTTGTTAGGACAAAATCGCAAATCGCATTTTTTTCTGTGTGCTAAAGATCGCGCGATTTGTTTGAGCAAAAATATGTGTGAAATTTGGCAGCGCTTGCTTTTTGTATGGGAAAAAACTAGTTGTGCCATTTGAAGTCGTCATTTTTAAAGTAAACAGATGCAACACAACAATCATATAAAAAGGTATATTTTTTAATTGCAAATTTTTTTTATTAAAATATATAAAAATTATACAGTTTTCATGAAAATACATAAAAACAAGTCAAATTTTATTTGGACGCCTCCAGTTCCACGGTTTGATAATAAATTTTCATACTATAAGCTATTTCACTTAGAGCTCACTTCATCATTTGCTTGCGAGTTGAAATAGCTAAATTTTATGTGATTGCGACTTTCAGCACACCAATGTTGTGACTTCAAATCGTACTCACTTTTTTTTGCGAAATGTGAGTTTCAGCACATGGCTGTATATTTACTAGTCTGCACACTGAGAAAAATTATTTATGTTTAAATTAAATTTTTTTTTTTAATTGTATCTACTTTTTGTGACGTTAACAAGATGTTGCATAGTTTTTGTGTACAGTTTACAAAATACGTTTATAAAACTTAAAAAATAAAATATCTGCTTAAATTTTAAAACTACTTTTTAGTGTATTAGCAGACATGAAAAATGCAAAAAAGCGCAAAATTTTGCAATGGGTTTTTGTCTCCTCTGTCGGTTCTTGAAAACTACGTTAAAAGTAATTTAAGGTTTTCTGCATTCCTGTGACAATTTAACCAAAACTAAAAAGCTACTCACTTGTTCGAGAGTTAGTAATGGAATAAAGAGAAAATACTCGAATTTCCTTTAATCTATTACAAACTCTTGAAGATTTCGAGAATCGTAATAAGCCTCAAAGGAAAACACAGATTTTGGTGTATTTTTTTTTTTTTTTTTTTTTGTCTGTAAACACCCCCTAATAATTAAATTAAGGAAATACGTTGCAAAAACAAAATCTTTGCGATATGCTTATATATATATTGTGTGTGTTAGTAGAATAAGCAGATTTATGAATTTCTTTTTGTTTTACGATTTAAAATATTGATCGTTTCTCGAAAGTTCCCCAGCACAAACAACATTCAAATAATACATTGAAACTTTAAACGGCGCGCCGTTTAAATCTAATTATGTTTATAGATGAAAGATTACCATTTTTGTACAATAAACAAAATCTTTAACAAAAATATTATTCAAATTTATGCAGACTCTAAGCAGCGGTAAAGAAAAAGTTGTTAGTCAAATTCATGAGTTTTCCTCACGTGGCTAAAGTCCGTATAGTCTATAGAGCTTAAATCTACAAAGTAACTAAGAATCCAAATTGTTGTTAGTTACCAAATGTATTTCATATAGGAAACCCCTTAATTGTTTATAGATTTTTATTTAGATTTAACACAGAATTATAGTTTTTTGTTGTAAAACGAGTTTTTTGAGTGTTAATGGTTTATTTAATATTATTTCTTTCGAAGTTTGTAATAAAACAAATGACAACATTTAATCATTCACGTTAATCTTTTCAAATTAATTTAGTCGCATTATTTGTTATATCACTTTTAAATTGACTTTTATCAGATTTGGTTGGGTCGGCGTAACTTTTTTTTTCTTCTTTTATTCATTCATACATCTTTTTCAAATATTTATAATAATTTTTTTTTATTAAAAATAATCATTTGTAAAAATACAAAAACAAATCACGACGACCGCTTTGCGTTTCTAAACAACGGTATTGACTGATGATTTTTGTAAAACTATTCGCGTATTTGTTAGTAAATGTCTTTAGACTTTTCTTTTCTTCCAATAATTGTTAAATGACTGTTCACAAAATAAAGGAAGAATATTTCCAAAACAATCTGTTTATATGTAAGTATATGCTGCACAGTTTGTAGGCAGACCGAATTTTAGTTTTTCATCGCGATATATCTGCACAAATATACAATACTCGTATACTCGTATTCCAGCTAAGACAGCTAAAAACGTATGTAAGGCTTCCCAATTGTATCATTCTGTACTACTGTATTCTCACTATATTCGTCGGTCACTTTACTTCCGTCTTTTCGCCATCCCTGCCCCCAACAAAAAGGAAAGCAAAATATACGAAATAATATTGGAAATTGAACCGCACTATACTTTCTGCAGACTGTATGATGTGTGAAAATGTTTGTTATTGCACGTTAATCCAATTGTCTTTAAACTTCATAGTAGCAGACCGACCTCAGTAGTAGTTTTTCTTTTTGTTTTTTGTTTTCTGTGGCCCAGCCAACACATAAACAAATTTTGAATTTCTGGTGGTTAGGGAAGTATAAGAATTGAAAAGAAATTCGAATTTGGCGATAATGGAATTAGATTTATTTTTTCCATGACCAAGACACTGAGGTAGAGGCCAGCCACTTTGCCATGTGTACTGTAAGCGAATGTTATTCGTAGATTTAATTAGTAAAACTTAAAATTTAAAGTGTAATACACATACAAATTAGCAAAATTTGGCCAATAAGAAACAAAATACAATAAACATAATCTGAGATTGTGATTTTTTTCTTTCGTTTTCATTTCGCATAGCACACAAAACTGCGAAACGCTTTTCTTTTGCTTGTCTGCAGAAACATCCAAAGTATTTCGCAGGATTTGAACCTACACGCTCTAGACTACTGGTCCAGCGTTCTACCAACTCATGCATCGAGTTTTATCTCTTTGGGTAAAATGGAAAATATCCTTAAATGGAATTTTCATAAGTTTTGAGCAGATAATTGGGGGGCTCGTAAGAGTATAGGAATATTCGGTGCACCGAGGGTCCGCGGGATAGGTAGACACGTGAAAAATATTCGATAAAAATTCGAGCTGTTGGCGATACTAAAAATCACGTTTCAAAAGTGTTTCGAGGATTGGGCAAAACGCTGAGGGGGACTACTTTAAGGGGGACAAAATAGTTATTGGTGAATAAATAAATACTTTTTCAAAAAATTGAAAATAACGATTATTTTTTTATCAGCCCTGGACATCTCAATTATCAGGGAATACTAATAATTCCTCCCTGTAATTTTATGTCTACACCACAGCCTGAACGTTTCAGTCAAGCTGTAGACATCTCAATCCGACCAGGCCCAACCCGAAATGTCTGTAAAATGAAACCTTCTGGCGGTTTGCTGATCCCATTTCGGCCAATCAATCCTTGGTGAAGGTTTCGAAAGTCCTAACACAACCTAAGTCAAAATGGGACTTATTAGAGTTTTATTTGTTACAAAAAATGAGGGACTCGTAACCCTCTGTGCCATAAAATATAGAGTATCCTAGTTAGAAATAGGCTGAGGCAAAAGTGAACAACTGTTGGTAGCATTTGTTTGTAAGGTATAAAGAAAAGTATGAGACGTGTATAAAACAAAAGGCTTGTTTTTTGTGTTTTGACAGGTGTTATTAAAATATTTTTCTTTTTAAATTTTCAATAATATATTTAGATTGTTGGGATATAAAATTGAATGTTGGAGAATATCTGTCAAAAATTTCCAAAGACTATTGATGATTAGGGTGGCGCTCCTATGAAATGTCGGCATATAGACAGCTGGGAAACATAAAAAACAAACTGTTTATACATTTTTTGATTAGTATCAATATTAGAAGCTAATATGACGAATAAAACTCAATTCTTCAAAATTATTTAATTTATGGGAAATAATTCACTAAATTAAGTAAAAAAACTAGATGCGCTTAAATTGGTGCAAGATTTGTTGTATTATTTTGTGATTCGGTTTATTTTACTTTACCTTTTATATTTATTTAAATAAATTAACCTTATTTTTCTAATAATACCGCGAATAAAACACTTCAACTTAAAAATAAAAATATCTGTAAATTGAAGCAAAAACCAACCGTTTTTTGTGCTTCAGGAGAACAGGCACAAATCATATTTGTGCTTTTCAAACGGTAAGTGCTTTGAAATCACGTGAGTTTTATAAACTCTGAAACTGAAAATGTTGATACTATTTTATTTTTTTAATTCAAAATACCAAACTTTATTAATGCATATTATGTTTCGTTTTCCAAGTCTAAAGAGAAAATAATTTCTCGGCTGAAATTTCCCCCCAGTTTTTTTTAAACCAACTACAAAATTTTGCTTCCCCATTCCAAAATCCAAAGCACATGCAAAACGTACTTAAAAAGAAAATTTTTGCTATAAATAAAAAGATCTTGTTAAGGTAAACAAAATAAACCCGAATAAGAAATAGAAAAAATCAATGCATTATTTGTTTTTAAAAGAGAAAAGTTTGAGGTCACATTTCTAAAGCTGGTGTAACGATAACTAGTTTTGCTTATTACTTATTTGTAATTTTTCTTGTTATAAAATCATAATTTGTTGACGTGAACGAGTAAATTGTTATTTATGTTGAAATAAGGATTTATTACGAGTATTGTTTCATTAATAATAATGTAAAAATTTAGTTAATTTTTGTTTAAATAACATTTTGACAACTGAAAGAAAAACTGATACAAAAAAAAAAAACATTTGGCTAACAAGATTAATCGCCATGATTTGACTAAAGCTGATGAGAAATAACTCTAGTCCTTAAAATTTGTACATTAATTAGGATTAACCTATTTCTATAGTATAATTTCGGTTGCACTAACATGTGTGTGTGTGTGTGTGTGTGTGTGTGTGTGTGTGTGTGTCATGTGTGTACTACTTGTGTTTATGGCGCAGAAAATAACAAAACTAAGGGTGCAATGGGCTACAACTTCTTCAATGTAATAGAATTTTATTTTATTTTCCAGATTGTCTATGAAAATTTAAAATGGAACAATGAACCACAATATGTAATTGAATGTGTAAAGATACATTTAAATTTAACTAGTACGGACACGAACCACAAGTGCAATTTTTTCCATTTAACTGTTTAACAGTGAATGTTTGGAACATTTTTTTTTCTTGGAGAGAAATCTCCATAAGGGGCCATAAGAAAAATAAAGTGGAAAATGCTCTCCAGAATGTTTATTTTTTAGTTTTGCCTTCAAATTATATAACATATTATGCCTACTATTAAAAAAGAGGCTATTTAAAACAATTGATTTTTTTTTAGAAAGAAAAGTGGTTATAACAAAAATATATGAAAATCTGTACATATCGCACTATTTAGAAAAGATGGGCTGAAGGACTCATTAAGCCATGGCATAAATGGTATTTCTGAAATAATAAAAAAAATATTTGAACAGATTTAATTATTCCTAATTGAGAGGAAAAATGGAGTTTGTTAAAAAATATGAAATACTACACATATCCCACTATATAGAAAAGATGGCCCAAAATTCCGCATATTTTGGAAAATCCGAGTATACAAGATTGGGGTTTCACGAAGTCGATTTTGGGAATTCCAAAAAAAAAAAGAAAAAAATCGGAACCTCTATCGCTATCCGCTTTGGAACCGGTTTTTCAAATTCGGTGTGCGTTTTTACCGTGGAACATGCCTCATGCGTTTTGGTTGTGGAACATGTATCTAAACTATTAACGGACATTCGATTTAGTGCGAAAATTGCAGCTGCCACATTGTTTCCGGGGTCATAGGGGATTTTGGCGATTCCTGAAGCTGATTTTGGGAATTAATAAAAAACTCGTACCGCGTTATACGAACAATTATCCGGTTATATGGACAATTAGTTTCACATCGAAGCGTGTTTTTTTAGTTTTTTAAACTATATTTATTATAGATTAACCTCATTCGTAATTAGTTGTTATTGTTATGTGGACAGTACTACCTATCTCAGAACAACAAGTTTCTCGACTGTGACAGTCGAATGGCGTTATAAGAGCAGTTAAGTTTTTTTTCTTTTTGATATCTTTTAAATTAAAAAGACACAATTGTTTCAAAAAGTATTTATTTCTCGATAAGTGTCGATAAAATAAAAAAAACCTCTTCCTTCGTTACCAAATTTAAAAGAAAGTTGCCACAGTTTTGTAATAGATTAATGAAAATAAGTATATTTGTCTATTATTCTAATACAAAGCTACTGTAGACGCTTTTTTAATACAGCAAAATCGATAAGGGGTATAAATTTGCGACGATTTGCTTGATATTTTATGAGAGTAAATAATAGTTAAGATTAATAAATAGTAAATAAAGAGAAATATTGCTTCTATATAGATTCATTTCACTTTTTTTTAACTAGACTAAAGCAAAGAAGTAACTGAGTTATTAAGACGTTTCGATTGCTAACATACTCGTACACAGATAAAAATATCTTAAGTTATTAATTAGCAATTTAGTAATTACTATATTACATAAAATTTTATTTAAAATTGCAGCATTTTCTTTTATTGTATAGGCTGCATCTTCAATTCCAACATATGAAATATTAATTAGTGTTTTAGTTGTTTCTATGTAGTTGACAATTTCTTTCGTTACAAATAAGAAGACGGTATTTTGTATAAAATCGTTTACGTCTTCTTTCGCTTTGTCGTTCCAATAAGTTTCCGCTTGAGAGTAGGAAAATTCAAATCAGTTCTGTGTCTCTTAGAATGAGAATGGACACTGTCATTCGTTATGGGAAAACTTGCAGTTGCTTCAGTACAAGAAATAGGTGGACCCTAAATAAACTAAACAAGAAAATATGTTTATTAGTATTATCAAATATTTCACTTTCACTTTAAGAAACCACATAAGAAGGGTATTTTAATATTGTTTTTGGTAAAATAGCATTTTTGCTTTGAACATTTCTTTGAGAACTGAAAATTTTGTGGTTTGAAATGATTCAATATGTAAACGTTATTATCAGCATTTTTTTTATTTTAACAAATCATTGTTAAAGTGATTTTATGTTTTGTATTTAAATTTAGAAATATTATACAAACCACAAATTTAATTAAAATGATTAACAAAACAATTAACAAAGAAAACAAATTTGTTAAATAATACTACTTATTTTTAATGTTGTGAAAAACGCAGCTTTTTCAAATCGCAAAGAAACCGGCCCATTTTGTTAACCTTTTGATATTTATCGAAGCTGTTCTTTGAACAATAAAAACATGATTTGTCATAAAAACATAAATACATAAATAAATGGCGAATTAAAATGCCTACAGCATTCTTGTAGTGGCTAAAAAAAATTCACAAATCGTCCGCTCAAAAGTAAACATTTGACACAGACAATTGACAAACTCACAGAAATTTTTTTTTATTAAAACTTCAAAATTTGTATCCGTTTACTTTCAAATAAAAATAATACATTATAATTTTAATCTGGGCAATATTTTATTTCGTTTTTAAAGTGAGTTCATATAAAATCTTCCAAATCGCTTCATTATAGAATAGCCACAAAATCGCTTTGGCGTTTTCAAATCGAAAACAGAGGTATATTTGTTATAAAAGGAAATTATGCGACTAATAACTATGCTTTATAGTTTTTTTCTAGAATGTTTCTAGTTTATACGGAAGTTCTTGAAAGAAGTGTAATTTAGGTTTATTTATTTACTTGATCAATTCAGTAATATTATTGGTATGAAATACGAGGCTTTTTAACCCGCTTACATTAGTTTCACTTGTATGCGATAGGAGTGATTATTATTGCCATAGGAGTGATTAGAATTGCCGTACTGCTTCCGGGGAAGTGGAATTTTTAGGAATTCCCAAAAAGTTCGGAACCACTTCGCTAACCGGTTGTAATCGGTTTTTCATATTCCGTGCGCATTTTTGACATGAAACATACATCTAAACTATAAATGGTCATTCACTTTAGTACGAAAATTCAAGTTGCCATATTGCTTCTGATGAACTGAAAGGAATTTTACGTTTCCTGAAGCCGCCTTTAGGTATTCCCAAAAAAAAAAAAAAAAAAAAAAAAAAAAAAAAAAACACAGAACCACTTCGCTAATCGAATCGGAACCGGTTTTTCATATTCGGCGTTTTGGCTGTGAAACGTACATCTGAACTATTAACGGTCATTCGATTTAGTGCGAATATTGAAATTGCCATACCGGGGAAGTGGATATATTGGCGATTCCTGAAGCCGATTTTGAGAATACCAAAAAACTAAGAACGCGTTATACGTATAATTATCGTTATTAGTTCGATATCGAAGCATGTTTTTAAGTTTTTAAACTATATTTTTCTTTTTAGCTTGTAAACTCAGTTAAAATATGCAGTCAAGTTCCGACAACACGCAACATTCTGAAAAATGCTAAATTAATTTTTATCAATAAACTCCATTATGAACGGTCTTATTCGACTGTACATATCCTACACAAGAAAATAATTTTATATGGCGTACAGCCAATGCACACAATTTGTCGAAACTGGATGTAAGGAAAACTATCTTTCAAATGTGGCACAAGTTATGGCTTTCAAGTGTTTTTTACATCAAATTTTTTTATGCGTTTTGATGACAGAAAGCAAAATGTTCATAACTAGCTAATAAATTTTTATGTTTGAGAGAGCGCTACTCTTTTTTTAACACGCTTATATTGGTTTCACTTGTTTGTTTGCAATACTCATAATATGAGTGATTATTACTTATGTAGGTATATAAAACTGCATATACAGTGTTGCTGATTTAGTGAAAAAATTGGAGTTGCCGTATTGCTTCCAGGGAAGTGTGGGAATTCCCTTCACTAAACACTTCGGGGCAGTTTTTTCATATTCGGTGCGCGTTTTGGCTGCGTAACGTGTATATGAAGTATTAACAGTCATTCGATTTAGTCCGAAAATCAAAGTTGGAATTTTGTTTCCGGGGAAATGAGAGATTTTGGCGATTCCAGAAGTCGATTTTGAGAATTCCAAAAAAAAACTTGGAACGCGTTATACGGATAATTATTTTGTTATATAGGTATTTAGTTTGTTATCAAATCGTTTTTATCGAAATTGTTTTTTTAGTTTTAAAATATATATTTTTTACCCCAGAGATTCATTTCACTCACGATCAAGAGCGATTTAAATAAGCTAATCTCGTAAAATACAGCTAAATTTCTTAATTAAAAAATTACCGATACAAATGTAAATCAAATATATATTTTGCATTTGAAATAAAAGAAAATATGTATAGTAACTCTTAAGACTTCTTTTCAAATGTCTTGGAAAAATACATAATTTTGAAAAGTTCATTTGCACATTATTTTAAAATATATTGCATATGCAGGCGTGTTCGTTCATACGTCCAAAGATTTCTGCTCGTTCATACGTCCAAAGATTTCTGTTTGCTTTTTAGATAATAAACAATCTGAAGTTATCTTTGAAATTTTATCTTGTTGAAATACAATTGTAAACTATGCGCTAAATACGCCATAAAGGTTTTGACATGGTGATGAACGTGCTAACGATGAAAAGATAGACCAGCTTTACAATATTATTTTTTTTTTTTAACTTCTTTATTATTAAATAAATAATGTAAACAAAAATATGACTGTAAAATATTTTGAGAAGAGGAAAACTTTAGGTAAAATGTAGAACAAATTCAGTTAATGAAATACTTTGTCTTTTTAATATTAAGCTTATGTAAAAATAAATTTTTCCTTTAAACTACACTGAAAAATTGTAGATATACATACATACATATTTATTAAAATTAAAAAATTATTTTTTCTTTCTGAAATACTTTTCGAACTTTCAAATGAAAAGTTTTTATATTAGGAATGTGCGCGAAAGTACTAGTAATATTAAATTTTGAAGAAAATTTAATAATATATGTCCACAAATTATTGGAAAATATTACATACATATGTATGTACATATATACATATGTATTTGTGAACATACCCACCAAAGACGAAGTCAAGCCTTATTGCTTGATATCAATCATAATTTGCAATCCTTTTTCAATGGTTTGATTTTAAAATTTGAACATAAACATTTAACACTCACTACCTGGCTCACGATGTGGTTTCGTAAACGCTCGTCATAATTTTTGAGGTGAAAAAACCTATTCCAATGCCGTTTATAAGCTTTATTTTTCATTGATCTTGTATCATTTGTCATGTCTACCTCCGATATACTCGTTAGTTGAATAATAGTTGACTATAAGTCATTTATTATTTACATAAACCAGCGAACGTTAACGAAACGACACCGTGAGGGCAATGAGCGTAATTCTCAAGTCTGACACAAATGTGGTAATACTTTTAGGTGAGAGATAAATGTACTCGCAAATAAATATGGCGGCGTAAGTCAATCACAGTAGACAGACAGGCGCGCCATTTAGAAAATTATCATGAAAAGTTCTAATGTGACGCAAGTAAGTGATTAGCCACACAAAAAAGTGCACCTAACTAGGGCCCTCTTTCTCTCTCGGGCATAGGAGGGTAGCAAATAAAACTCTCGATTACCTTACCTAGAAAAAAGAAAATTGTACGAAATCGAATCTATAAAAATGGTAAAATTTTTCAGAAATAAAAAATTTGAGCGAACGTAATAATGTTCAATGGTCAAAAGACGTAACAGTTTGTTTGTCTAGAAATAAAAGCAATTTTAAAAAAAGGTCTTTTGAAATTTGAAAATGGGCTAGATGAGCGAAAAAAATTTTTGGAGAGTACTCCTTAGCCCGTAACAATATTCAGTGGCAAAAAGCCGTAAAAAAAGGTCATTTGAAAATGGGCTAGATGAGCGAAAAAAATTTTTGGAGAGTACTCCTTAGCCCGTAACAATATTCAGTGGCAAAAAGCCGTAACATCGTGTTTTTTTCTAGAAATAATATAATATTATTCGAGCATTTTTCTTTTTAAACTTTTGGCAATTTACTTAGGTTGTTGGGATATAAAGTTGAATGTTTGAGAATATCATTCAAAAATTTCCAAAGTCTACTGATGATTAGGGTAGCTCCTATGAAATGTCGACATGTAGATAGCTGGGAAACACAGAAAACAAGCTATTTGTAAAATTGTTCAAAAATAATAGTCGACTCAATTTTTTGAATAAGAACTTGGTTTTAATCAAGTTATTCCTGGTCGGTTGACAACTACAGTAAATAATCTTAGCGGGAGTACCTATCTATATACATATCTATATACATATGTATATCTATATACATATGTACCTATATTAATTGTCAGTTGGAAGATATGTTAGTAAATACTTCTTTTAAATGTTTAGAATTGTCTTGAAATGATATGGCTTGAGGTCCCAAAAATGTGTAAAACGTTTTCAAACATAATTTGAACTTACCGTTATAAACGAAAATGTTTGCTGTTAATTTCTTTTTTATAAATATTACACAAAATTTATAAAAAATATATGTTATAAAAATGATGCTATTATTTTCTTGTAGATCTTGTTTCTAGTTAGTTGCAAGTGTTGTTATTGGTGTTGATGATACTGCTACATAGTACTTTTTATAAAATGCTGCTATGCGTGGCTAATCTTTTAATAAATAGATTCTTTAACTTTTTTCCGTTACCATGATATCATTGCAATTATATAAAAACTGAGTTACAACTATAACTTTATATTTTTTGTTTAAAAAATTTTATATATATATATTTTTTTTTTGTATCCCTTTCTATGTGCAATATTGTTTTGTATTTATTGATTAAAGTTTAACTGCAGTGTATATCCCTGAGGAAGGAAAAAGCGACAGAATATTCAGAGATTAGAAAAGTTTTTATTGTACGTATTAAAAAAATCACTTCATTTTCGGGCATATATTTTTTAATAGTAAAAAATTCACTTATTGCATTAAAAATATTTCACTATCAAAGAGCAAATTTATTTTTTAATAAACGAAAAATGTTTAAAAGAAAATATGGGTGACATTAGTTGTAAATTTATTCAATGAAAGTTAGTGCAACACTGCATTAACGACTACAAATAAATGTAAACATTAAGATGACATTCTGCTCTGTTCAATTGATAAATTATTGCACTCTCTCTGTTCTCATTCTCTCTTCTCACGTTATTACCAACATTGCGCACGAATACACATATTGCAGGGCGAGGTTCCGCAAACTATTATTTATTAGACTGACGAAAAATTTATTTTTTAATATAATAGGTATTACATTTTTTCAAAATATGGATTTTAGCATATAACTAATTGCTTCCAACACTTTAATTAACAACATTTTCATAAAACTATTGTTGTAAAAATATGTATGCACTGTTTTTTGCTAACAAGGTTACTTTATATATAAATTTCAATTTACTTTTTTTTTGAATACATTTAGTCTATTCATTTGTGATTTTTGACACAACTCGAATTTTTATTATAAATTTAATTTCTTGATATTGTTAACCGGTCTACACATTTGCTTACGTCTGTCCCAAACATTTACATTCATGCTTTTTGAAAAGGACATACAACAAAAATTCGCCCCTAAAGACTGACGTCCTTTTGCACTTAAAATCAGAAAAAAAAATACAATCACCCCGGCTGTTGACTCTTGTGATACTTTTCGCTTGATTATATCTACACTTTCAAAGAATTTCAACATCTATAGAAACCTCTTCGCTGCATCTGCGAAAGAATTATAAAAGATCTTTTGATATCCAATTTAATTTGATTAATACGATTTTTTAACTTCCATAATTAAATTTATTCTTTATATTTGATCTTTCTACTTTTCTTTCATTTTTTTTTTTTCAATTCTTTGCTTATTTTTTAACAACACTCTTTTCACATTTGTTTGTTCTCTTGCTCTCTTTTTTGGTATATTTTTTTACAGCAGCTCTGCTTTCATGCAAACAGCTCTGCTTTGACGAAAAAAATGACGAGCCCCAATATAAAAGAAAATTGACTACAATTAAATTTCCACATGTTTTCCCAGGATTTTCATTTCATTTCCTTCATAATTTTTCTACAATTCACTTTAAACAACTAGCTTTATAATTAGATCGTTGTTATGCTATATATTTCTATAGACAAATTGAATACTTTTCATTGAATGTGTATTTTCGAGTAGAAAATTTTTTTACTTTATTACCACACATTGCAAAAGGTACGAGCAGAGATCATCGCCAGTGATTTTTAACAAACTTAACGGCGTTCTTTCCTACTTGACGTTTCGTATGTATAGCAGTTTAATGACGACGTCTTTTATGTCAATTTAGATAATGCCGTGCACACAGTGTAATAACGTTGTCCAGAGTCGTGGTTTTATTATAACTGAAGCGAAACCCGGTGATACCGACAAAATTTAAATAAAACACTTTTTTCTCTGCAAATATTAAATTTATTGCCTTTAATTTTGCTTCTGACATTTTAATAAATTATTAAGTAAACAATAAATAATATTAATAACGTAAATAACATTTTTAGACATATGTTAAGCCAAACAGGGGTTTACTTTTTCAATAAAATTAACTATTAAACATAACAAAACAAAATTTACAAAGTTTTGAATTTTTCTTAAATATTTTAGTTTTTAATGTATAATTTGGACAAAAAATTTTATATAATTCTATATAATCCTAACTTTTTCTAACTTATATATCACTTTATAAAATGTTATATAATATAATATGTCTTGTATGTATGTTATTATGAGTAAAGTGTTCCTACATATGTGTGTACACAATCCAAAGCAACTAAATTTTTTATCTCAACTTGAAATTTCTTTTTTGTTAATAATTAAAATAATTTTTTAAATCACAAGTTTAAAAATAATTAACAAAAAATGGAAGACACCGATGAAAGGATAAATAATATTATTTATAAAATTAAGTGATTATTACACAACCACTTGGATTGCTTTTATTAAAAAAAAATAAATTCGTAAATTATAAAATTTTTCGTTTCGAGAAAAACGCATTTAAAATTTTTAGTATCCACACAAGTCTTAGCAAATTTTATGAGGAAATATCTCCTAAAGGAAACAGTTTAAAAGCAATTTGAATAAATTTTTGCCACAATATAAATGGTAGTACTGTTAACAATTCTGCATTGTTAACTCGAAAAGCTCATTTTTTGAGATATGACTATGTTGCAATAAAGGAGCGATATGTGTGCATGAATCTTTACTAATTTTGATTATTATTATATTGGTTATTATATTGGTTTGTAATAATATTTCGAAAAACTGAATCAATCATGCGAAACAGAAACATCTGTACACTTTTTCTTTAAGCAAGTAAATATGAAATGTTATTAAAACAATTTGTTTAATACTTTTTATTCAGTATGATTCGAATTGCAGGTTTGATGATGGCAAATATAATTACTCCAAAAGTATGTATTTTGTATATGTAAGTCCAAATAATAATAAATGAAGAACATCGAATATTTTTTTTAAATTAGAGTGCAGCGAATGTGAAAGCAAAGCTTCACATTCCTTTCGTTCCCTAAATATTTTGAAATATCTCTTTTACTTACAATCATAATTAAAGTTTTGAACTATTTTTTTCTTACATACTTACAAAATAATAGTGTAATTTTTACTAAAAATGCCAAGTGCAGACAAATTCGATACTAGAAAGACATAACGAAATAACATTGTTTTAATTTCGGTTCAAAAGATCATACAAATTAAACACCTCTGAGCAAATTTTTTAAGTTTAATTTTTTATTTAACATTTCTTTTTTGTTCAGTGTAGATATGTTTAGTTTTTGATATGGTTATAATTAAAGAAATAAAAACAAATGTAAAAAAGTGGCTTAAGAACTCAAACATTTTTTTTAGATTCATTCTTGTTTCCATATACAAAAAATTGTCAATTATTTACGAGTATTATAAATTATGTATACGAAAATTATTTATTACTTTACTTTATTCAGGTTAAATTGGGCAAAAATATTGATTTGCTCCGAACATCAGTTTTGTCTAAGCGATAATATCTTTGTTTTAAAGTTTCCTCCAAATTTTTTCACTAATTTCGAACAATTATTTAATATGGAATCAGTCCAAATTTGTTCAAAATATTAAACGTTTTTTTTTAACTTTTAATATTTTATAAAATTTATTCTCAGGGAATAAAGTCTTAACACGATATAAAATTAAACTATTTTATAAATTTTTTATATTCTGTGCCTACAACGCTAATTTGAAGCGATTTTTTCAATTCGGTCAGACATTTGAAACAATTTCCTGCGAATGATCGTGTAGAATGGGGAATCAGGGCCTTTAATAATTTCGCTTAGCAATTATCATAAAAAAACTCGATTTAATAAAGGCTGTATTTTATAGAGGTATATAGTTTTGAAATGGAACAAAACAAAGATGAATTTTTTAAACATGACATGAAGTTTACTTTATTCGAAAGATATTCTGGCATTGTAAATTAGATGTGGCTTTCAGTATATGACCGCCACGGTAGCCTTCGATGCAGTTTATTCTGGAGGTCTTATTTTCGATAACGTTTTTCAATATTTATGGCAAATATTTTCCTCCAAGTGGTCAATCGTTTCTGCCTAGATTAGCAACTTCACATTTTCCGAGATGGTGAAGCTATGCGATTACTAAACGTTTTCTCCCAGAAATCAATTGCAGCTCAAGCTGTATGACAAGTTATGTCGTCTTGTTACAGCTACAGCTCCGGTACATCATAGTTTTTCGATTGATGAACGAAAAAAATCAGTAACCATGGCTCTATAGCGGTCACCATAGGCTATAACGTTCCGACCAGCATAATTTTTTATAGAATTTAAGGCTCAATGATTCCACCAGCCCTTTTATTTTTTTTGCTTTTAAGGTGAAATTCTGGTTTTATTTTCACAAAACAATTTTTTTCTTTACATTTATGTTGCTAGTCTTTTAAAATATCACTATCGATAACTATTCAGCAGCTGACAATAATTGACACATATAATACAAATTTTCTTTTTAGTTGGGTTGCCAACAAGTTACACAACTAAAGTTCGATTGCTGTCGATAATCGAGCCAGAACACTGTATTTACACATACGAAGACTAATCAAAAAATAACCGTTAATTTCAATTTTATCAAAAAGTATTTATGAATTCATCAATAACTATATTGCCCCCTTTAAAGTAATCCCCCTCAGATATAATACATTATGCCAGCGTTTTTTCCAATCTTCGAAGCACTTCTGAAACGCGCTTTTTGGTATCGCCAACAGCTCTTGTTTCGATTTTTCTTTTATATCCTCAATCGTAGCAAAACGCTTTCTTTTCATCGGTGTCTTCAGTTTTGGGGAGAGGAAAAAGACAGCGTCCTGAAAGAGAATGAAAGATTCTTACAAAGATTTTGTGCAACGCAATTATGCAGCAAAAGGAGCCCTGTTTGATAAAATTTTTAATTACTTTTTTTGAGTTATCTTTTGATTTTTTTATTTATTTTTAAAAATTTTGAAAAACTGCCGTTATATTTTTGGAAGGATTTTCTTTTTAACACGCGTAAACTAGTTTTTTTTGTAAGTTTGCAACACTCGAAATCCATGCCCCATGAGTGATTACATATGTAGGCAAGTCAGCTTTACCAGGGTAATGGTATAAGCACAGCTGTCATTCGTTTTTTTTTTATCAAAATGTTCATAAGATACATAATTCTGAAAAAAAACCACATAGACTTGCTTTTTCAAACAAAAGAAAAACAAAATTTTGACAAGATTTATAATTTCTACCAACAAGGAGCTGCCGTATTGCTTCCGGGAAAGTGGGGGATTTTGGGGAATCAAGAACCCTATTTTGGGACTTAAAAAAATCGGAAACACTTCGCTAACGGGTTTTTCATATTCGGTGCGAGTTTTTGCCGTAGAACATGCATCTGATCTATAAACGGTCTTTCACTTTAGTGCGAAAATTGAAGTTACCGTATTGCTTCTGAGGAATTGGGCGGATTTTGACGTTTCCTGAAGCCGAATTTGGGAATTCCCAAAGAAAACTCGTGGATTCTATATATGAACTATTAACGGTCATTCGATTTAGTGCGAAAATTGAATTTTCCATATTGTTTGCGAGGCGATTTCTAAAGCCGATTTTGGGAATTAAAAAAAAACTCGAAACGCGTTTTATGGAGATTTATCTGGTTATATACAGGGCTGTTCTGCAAATCACTTTTTGTGAAAGTGATTTGAAACCACAAAAAAGGTGTTCTGCACACAAAATATTTTTGATTTTTGTGATTTTAAACCGGTAAGCTAAATTGCAATCAATTTAATATCACAGCCCAATTTTTGCATCTACTTTATTATGAATTCCATAGTTTATTACATTAATAAATATTTATTTAGTAACTATAAAGTTGCAAAGTAAATTTGCAAAGTACAGGATGCTCAGCATGGGCGGGGTGACAAAGACCATATGCACAAGATGGTATTAACAGTACACATTAATAAATATTTAAAGTTGTTTTCTATTGATTATTTAAGTAAACTTATTTATTTTATACGAAATAATTCGCTAAATGAAGAAACAAAAATAGATATGCTTATTTTGTTACAAGATTTGTTGTTTTATCGTGTGATTTGGTTTATTGGTTTATTTTACTATACCTTTTATTAGAAGAAATTAATCTGAGTATACAAATAATACCGCTAATAAAAAACCTGAAAATAAAAATATCAGTAAATTGAAGCGAAGTTTTTTGTGCTTCAGAAGAGTGTAAATCGCTTCGAAAATCACAAAAAGTTGTGATTTACAGAACAGGCATAAATCACATTTGTGTTTTTGAAACGGCATGTGCTTTGAACAGGCCTGATTGATAATTATTTTAGTTTTATATCGAACAGTGTTTTTTAGTTTTTTAAACTGTATACATTTATTTTTAAACAAGATGTGCTGTTGCCCGAAAAAATTATCAATTCGATTATTTTATTACTCTATTTATTTATTATGTGCATTTAATACGATTAAAATATCAGTCTGCTGTCTTTCGTTTTCACTATAAAAGCTGGTCTTCAAGTGACGTAATAAATGTTGAACAGGGTTTGTAGTGTGAAAAGAGAAAATGTCATAATTTCCTTTTTGTTTTTCTCTCAACCCGGAAACGGCAATGAAAAACCTTAAATTTATCTGTTTTTATTTTTATTTTTTTTTTAAGTTTTTGTTGGTTTTAATAATGTTTACTTCAAATTTAGTAATAATAATAATTTTAAAACAGAAAAAAATAATAATTATTATTAGGAAAAAAGAAAATTAAAAAATAAATTAATATTAACAACTAATCAAAGAATTTTTTTGATTTTTTTGTTCTGGTAAATTTAACAAAATACAACAACAAAAAGAAAAAAATAGCAAAAATATATAATAAACTAAAAATTAAAAGAAGTTTATAAAGAATTTTAAAATAAAATTAATTAATAAATGTTGGACAATAAGGGCCCGTGTTAAAAATAAAATAATTGTTTTTTAGTTTGTTTTTGCTTTGTTTGTTTTACTTTAAAATTTAAAAAATGGTTTTGGTTCTTGTTGCAGTTGCTTGTTTGTTTCTTTTTTTTTTATTATTTAATAAATTTAACAATTGATGTATATTTTTTATGTAAATATTTATATTTCTATGTAGTTGTATGTTTGTAGTTGTATATTAAAATAAATGTTGTTTCAACTGGGTTTTTTCACTTCTTCTTCTTCTTCTTCTTCTAAGTTTATTTAAATTTCTTTTAAATTAAAATTTCTATAATGTGCTGCTCTCTGAATACAATAGAGTTTTGTTCTTGTTCTTTTTTGTTATACATATGTACATACATATGTATGCATGCATGTATGTTGATGTATATATATATATATTGTTACTAATTTTTGCTGTTACTGTTGCATTTGAATTATTGTTATATATGTATATTTAATGTTTGTTTAAAAGTTAAATCGGTCTTGTAAAATTGGCTGGGAAGAGACCCTTTTCATTTGTGCCTTCTTTTTCACCCATCAACCATCCTTCTTCCTGCAAATTAGAATTGAAAAACTAGATTAGAAAAACATGGATGAGTATTATAAGTACATGGTAGTTATTTAAAGGAACATGCAGCGGGTACAAGCGGGAATTTTCATTTTGGCTTACACATTTAAACTGGTATAAAACCAGCAGTCGGACAAAGGACAATAGCTGGCTGGCTCTCGATGCACTGAACCAAATTTCGTCGGTAATATTAACTAAAAAATTTTGTAAACCATTCACGCAACCGAATACGGTCATAAAAATAGGATCGATTCCAACGCCCATAAGAACCAGTGTTGTTTATTAACACACAAATTCATGACGGAAAATGCTGCTTCATCTGTACTAATGGGTGGTATAAATATTGAGGAGTTGGCTGCTCTTGATGTTCTTCGAATGAAAATTTAGTGTTATGTTCACTGGCTCATCAACAAATTGGAACTTCACCCAAACCCTCTTGCACGAAACATACGTAATTTTAGCGATCACACTAGGTTGAGAAGAAGGGATACTGTTGCCACCATCAGAGCGTTAAATAAGTGATTTTAACGATATAATATGCGCAAATTAAAACTTTATGTCTAGCATTGGCTGGATTTAGTTAATTTTTTGAATTTAGGATTAAGATTTGAATACTTATTGTTAGTTCGCATTGTGAAGATTCAATAAATAAATAAAAGCTACAAAAAAAATGTTCGCTGGCCAGAATACATTTTTTAGGTGTCTAAAGAAGCATTCAAATGTCATGGTTTTTTGAAACATGGTAATGGATGTACTTGCCTCTACCCAATATCCTTACTATTTATCCGACCGAAAATGGAATACAACTCTCAAGTTTGGGCCGTTGTTTCAGACTATTTTGGAGTTACTCTGCCGTGTGCAAGAAAGAGCGAAGCAGCTTATGGGTGACAAATAGGTATCCAACTCTATTTACTCTCTGGAGCATGGCCGCAATGTGGCTTGTGGTTCTCTGTTTTATCGCTATTACGATAGATTTTTTTAGGACTAGATTAGAGATTTTGCTCCCTATATTTTGCGGCAACACACGTACCTCCTCCAGAACTCATCTATTTGTGGCCGACTGTCCAGCGTTCTGTACAACACATTATATGGAGAATTTGGTTTTCTGTCGTACGGTTCGTCTGTGGAGCAAGTTACCTGCAGACGTGTTTCCTGTTACATATAACGCCCCTCGAGAAGCAGGTTTTGTCTTGGTGTACGCCTAACAAGGGCACTCTGCTTTCCGGGGCATAGAGGGGTAGGAGTTCTTCGTTTGTTATAGTAAATAAAACTCTAGGAAGCCCCATGACTGATGTTGTGTTTGACTTCCGAAGCCCTCAGCAAGAAGTAATTGGCAGAATGACCATGATATTCTGACTGTGGTTTAACCCTAAAATCGCAAGGAGGAAAATGAGTTTCTCTGATAACAACTCGTATGCTAATAACCACCAAAGAGCTGTTGTCTTGCAACCCATATCTGGATCTAAGAAACCAGTAGTGCTACGATTGACGGGAGAGTTGTTAAAGGTCTGATGCTCTTAATGGGCTTCAGCCTACCAACTTATAAGTCTTGTCTTCATTGACTGCCTAGGAAATTGCTTACAAGAGGGATTAAAAAACCTGAGCTCTTCGGCAAGGGGTTTGTTCATATGGCTACAAACAGATGACAAACGTTTTAGAAGGAGGGTGGGGGATAAACTGGCAGCTTAGATTGTGCGATATCACACCTTTGGACTATATTCTCCGAGGATGGAATAAGCCATTTATGACTGACGCTTTGGAAGTCAACAATATTCATGTGATACCAGTCGCTGTGCTGGAACGGATCGCCTAAAATCGGATCTTCCGGAGGAACCCCCTCTTCAGGCGTACTCGTGGCCAACATTTATTAGATATCAATTTCATAAAGTTCTTTTAACCGGTAATAAACATTTTAAATTCACAAAAAAATGTTTTTTTTCTACTCAGGTAGCTTTGGCATCAATCCTCCCTCGTATATAGCGATTTTTGTTTTTATCAAGTTTTTTTATGTACAAATTATCGTTTTATCAGGAGATTGATTATATTAAATTGCAATTTTTTTATTATTGGACGCCACAACGGAATTAATTGCACACATACGAGTACATAAAAAGCAGGCAAAGCACATGTTGAAGTAGGGGAAGAACTCATAATTACCTGATCTTCTGGATCGTCGTATTCAATAACACGTATAATATCACCCACTTCGAAACTTAATTCATCTACGTCCTCCTTGACATAACCATAAGTTGCCTTGACACGATAAAGAACACCTGGTGGCAAATCAGTTGTAGTGGCATCTAAATGTAATTAAAACAAAACAACAACAACAAATTACAAAAAATAATTAAATTGTTTTAAATTAATCAAATCAATACGGAATTAATTAAACATACATACATAGAAAAAAATAGAGCAACAAGTAGAAATATTTGGCAAAACATTTAAAAGCGTAATTTGGTTTTTAGTATTTTTATTTTTTGAAAATATTTCTCAAACATCTTTTGTTATTGTTGACTGAATTTGAATCAGTAAAAACTATTTTTGTTTTTAGTAAAACTAATTAAAAATAGAACAGACATGCTGGCCACTGTTTTGCTTTTATGTTCATTTTTTGGTTTTGTTAATTTAGCAAATATTGTTAAACATTTTAGAAATTATTCGATTTTTTAGTAGTTTGTGGTTTTACAAAACATTTTGAAAATGAAATGAACAATGAGTGTCTAAGAATTTATACGTATGTGTGTATTTCAAGAATGAAATGAATGGTGTTTGGAATGAGCTTAAGAAATGTACACGAAAGAATATATAAATATATATAAAACTAGTTGGGAGAATATTTATTAACGAGCTTTCTTTTACCTGACTTTATTTCAAGAATTTATTATAACATGCTTAGTCGTACATTGAAAGAAAAACACTTTGTTATGGGTAATGAAACTGTTTCATTTATCATTTATTCATTACTACCATGAAAAGTTTCATTAATGGTATGAAAATCTTGGATAGTCCCATTATTTAATATTCATTAATGTTACGAAAACTTTTTCATTCATGTTACGAAAAATTTTTACATGAAAATGTAAGTATTTCGTTATAGCTGCTAAACGGTGTGGTAAGTACGAAACAATGTGGACATATTTCATTATATACTCGCTCGATGGCGGAATTGGTAGAGCGCTCAACCAATAGCCATGCATATAAGCAAAATATCTGCTCAGCTTTTGTGATTGGTAAAAAAAGAAATATTGATGAATTTATTTAAGTATCTCTTGCATTCAAATATTTTTTCTGATTTTGAACATTAAAAAGTATTACATTTTTCGATGTAAAAACTTTTTGCTACAATATTGTTTAAAAAATTTTAAATTATTGCAAAGAAGATAAACGGAATTATCTTCTCTACATATGACGTTTGAAAAACTGCAAATATTTACATAAATATTTGTTACGTCTTGTTGAATACGAGCTGCAAAGCTTTTTACCTTTTTTTTAACTATTATATAATATTTATAGGACAGTCAGTATTTTGAGTGTATTTCATACAAATTTTCTAGACGCATCACTCATTCGTGTCCCTTAAACACCTTTGCCAAAGAAATTAGCTTTCTGGTAAATGTTCGAAATTTCGAACTTAAGTTCGAATTTTCGAAATTAAGTTGAGGACTCGTAAATAAGCAGGATATCAGTTTATAAACATACATATATTGATGGGACTATTGCCAAATATTATAAATAAATGTTCAATATTAGAGAGAATCTAATTACATATTTCTTTCGAGTATAGATTCGAGATAAATTTTTGGTTCTATATTTAATATATTTATATGAGCAAAATATTTTCTTATAATAAATGTATTTTATTTTTTAAGTAACAACTTATAGTTCCCCCACAAAGTAATTTCAAACTTAAGTTCGAATTTTCGAAATTAAGTTAAGGTCTCGTAAATAAGCAGGATATCTATTTATAAAGACATATTGATGGAATTATTGCCAGATATTATAAATAAACTTTCAATATCAGAGAGAATGTAATTAGACATTTCTTTCGAGTAGGTAAATGACCTTTTTGAGAAATTTGATCATTCTAGGCTTTATATTTACTACATTTATATAAGTAAAATATTTTCTTCTAATTAACTTATTTTATTTACCTTTAGAATTTCCATTAACTGGACAAACTCAAATATGTTACTTAAAGAATTCTAAATTTATGACTATAATATGATACTAAATAGCACTTCTAAATATTATTATAATTATAACAATAAATGCAATTATGAATAGAATAGAACCAAGCAGACGTTAATGATTTTATAAATAACAGCTTGCTGCAATTCAAGTGCATAGATGGACGGGTATTCCACCAATAGTATTAGAAAAGTTGCGCTTATTGTTGCATACCTTGAGATTACAACATACGCGCAGTTTTTTTCCAAGTATTCGTGAACAGTAAAACATTTTAAACACAATTACGAATGCTATAAATTAATATATTGCAAAATTTATATATCATTCTTACCATTCAATTAAATATTTGTTTGAAACAATTAAACTTACAAACCATTTAGTGTGTACATAGATATGTAATGTGAAAAGAATGAACAACAGCGTGCGCATGAAGTGTTTATTGAATTTATCCGATATAAATAGAGAAGTGAGCGGAAAGAAATTCACCAAAACCAATTTTATAGAAGAACACAATTACTACTGAGCAAAATTTTCTTTCCAAATAATTTACAAAAGCAGAGAAAAATAATAAATTAAACAAAATATTGTGTTAAAAAAGGAACTCATTTTTACTATATTTAATTTAACATGAACATGTGAGGTTGATTTTTTGCTACATAGAAAATATCATGGATAAAACGACCCCGCATTCCAATATATCTGCTAACACGTGCAGTATCGCTTCGGCCAGATACAAGTGCTCTCATATAACAAAGAGCTAGTTACCGACAGAGGAAGTGCTCAACACTCTCATCCTTGTCCTCAACCCCTTCATTTAATTGAAGCGTGTAAACAAACGTCAAAAAGGAAACTTTTTAAAATATAAATTTTAATAAAATTAATTTTAAATATATGCAGCAAATTAAATTAGCAAAAATTTCGTTCCTTTCTTACAACAATTTTGGTTTTTTTTTTTTTTTGCTATAGAATAATTCAAAACTAAAAAAGATATGCTTGAATACGAGTATAAATCCATTTATATGCAGTTGAAATTATTTATAAGTATATGTACAGGCAACAGATCCCAGTTAAATAGCAGATCGTTTAGCGACTTCTCGTCTAGGCATCCGAAAATTTCGTCACTGGCCGCAACCAGTGAAGAGATCTTGGCATTTGTATGGTAGTTTACTTTTTTTTGTTTTTGGGTAAATAAAACATATTTACTCACCCTTGAGTAGATCGTAGATATCTTCATTGGCTTCGTCGTCATCGTCACCAAATGGATTTTTACTTGGTTCAACTAATTTTTTTCTAGTACTAGTAGTGATATTTAGATTTTTATCATCGATTAAATGATCTTTACCTAGTTTTGTTTTATTTGTTTGTTCGTCCTGTTCCGATGCTGTTGTTGTTGTCGTTGCTGCGACTGCTGCTGCTACAGCCGTTGGTGGTTGTGTGGTATTGCCATTAGTTGTCGCCGAAGTGGTGGCTGTTGTTTTATTCGTTACCACTGTATTATTGGCATTACCATTTGCCGTATCATTGCCATTCATGTGTTCGATTTTCTTGACTTCTGTTACCTGGGTTGTGGTCAACACTGTTGTTGTGGCAGGAGCAGCTGTTTCGGTTGACACAGCATTGTTCATGTCCACATCTTCTTTGGTTGCTGAACTGTTGACAGTAGTGTTATTTTCCTCGTTGGTGGTCGGCGTTTGATTATTGTACGATTCCTCTACATTTTTAGTATTAAATGCTGGAGTTGTATTGGCATTTGGACTACTTAATTGTGCGGTTGGCTGTTCTGTTTCCTTTGTAGTTTTTGTTGTTGTTGTGGTGGTTATCGTTGTATTAGTGCTTTCAATAGATGTTGCATCCGTTACCAAATTTGCAGATGTTGTACTGCTGGCTTCCATTTTACTTATACCACTCGACAGTCGTGGTAGAACATTATCCGGCCTAGATTCTAGTGTGGAAGAGCTCGGTGATGGTGCTATTTTGGATGTTTTTGTTTATTTTTTGTAGTGTTTGATTTTGTTTTTTGAGCATGATAATGCATGTTGGTGCATGTTATGTTTTGTATTTGATAAAATATTTGTTTTCATATTGTTATGTTGGTTAAATAAAATTAGTTATTTTTTTTTTAACATTCCAATAAACAACAGAAAAATTTTATAAAAATTTCAAGAAAAAATAAACACAAATAATTTGCAAACAATAATTTCAACCAATAAAACAACACGAATTTTTTTTTTTTTTGTAATTAAAGAATAAAAGAAAGAGAAGAAAAGAGCAAATAATATAAAAACTCAGCTCATGCAAATGTTAAAAGAATTAAAATTTGTTTTTCTTAAATTGTAAATTAAAATTTGATTTTGTATTCATGCTTTTATAATTGCAATAAAAGATATTCAATTTTAGAAACGATTTAAAATACAACCTATAAACAGCGGTAATATAATCTAACGACAATGAAACACTAGAGTTTGGGTTGAAAGATAACACAAAGTTTTTGCGCCGATGAATAATCGTCCAAATGCTGAACTACCTCAGACTATTTTCTTTGTGCTTTTTATGTTTTTTTTATCAGTAAATTTCACTCATGCCAAACTGTGGCAAAATCTGGGCGAATACTTAACTAAAGCATAAAACCATTTTCTTTCTGGTTTATATATCATATCTTGTTTCTGTACTTCAAAACCCGTGAAATTTGTCAAATGATGAGTAAAACAAGAAATTTTTATAGTTTCTAGATTTCTATTTGTATTTTAATGCTTTTTATGACGATTGTATTGAGACAGCTGCTTGGAATTCTTTTCGGGAATTACTGTTATCACCTACCCAACTAAGTAGCATTTAAATTCAATTACTAAACAAACCGGCGGCAACAAAACTGTCACCCCATGTTACCTTTACTTCTTCCTACAAATAAGAAATGCCTGGCCCACTATGTCACTCGATATCGATCGCTCGCATAAATACATGCATACCAAAAATAACATTTTAAAATTTGTTTTTGCTTCAAATGTATTTATGCGAACAAGCGATGTCGAGTGGCATAGTGGGGCAGCAGGCAGTTAATTAACTTATAATTTAAAGGAATTCTAGTTATATGAAAAAACACCTTTCTAAAGAACTTTGTATTTTCATTTTATATTTGTTCCGCGATACATTTGATTGTTATTAATCCATTTTATAATTTAATTTAAAAACCTTTTCTATACGAAACAGTTTAGCCATAAAAGGGTTAGAATACAAAAATTTAATACCACTTAACACCGTAATTTCCAGATCCGTTGCTAAAATACTGCTGTGTGTTAAAAGGTGTAGAATGTTCCGTAGAATATACTTATATGAGAAAACATCCTAGGATTTTTTTAAAATTAACACGAGGGTTATTTTTTTAATAAATTCTACAACTTCCCACAAAAAAAAAAAACTACCCAAAAGTTAGTAAATTATATTTTTAAAACTATAATTTTAAGATGTAGGCAATACCAAACCCTCCATCAACACACGAAAACTATGATCTTAATTTAAATTATTTATTTATTTATGTACATATGTACATCTATTGTATTTTAAATCGGTTAATGAACAGGCTTACAAGAAATATATTTTTAAATTGCCAAAACAAAAATAAAAAAAAGTACTGTACAAAAATATAAGAGATATAATTATTTCAAGACACACAGGAGCAAGGGGATATCAAGAATAAAGTTATTAAAATATGTCAGGGCATAAATATAAAAAAATGAAATGTACTTTAAATGAGTTTTAGTTCAAAAATCCAAATAAAAAAACTGTTTATTAAAAAACATTTCAAATTTATTTTAGTTTTTACTAAGTTTTTAATATAACAAATATAGTTTAAAAAACTAAAAAATACGCTTCGATATCAAAGTAATTCAATCAAACAGATGATTATTCGTATAACGCGATCCGAGTTTTTTTATGAATTCCCAAAATCGGCTTCGTGAATCTCCGAGACCCCATTTCCCCGTAAACAATATGGCCACTTAAATTTTTGCCTTAAATCGAATGATCATTAATACTTCAATATACGTTCCACGGCCAAAACGCGCACCGAATATGAAAAACTGGTTCCAATTCGGCCGCGCAGTGGTTCCCAGTTTCTTGGGAGTTAAAAAAGTCGGCGTCAGGAAACATCGAAATCCTGCCGCTTCCTCAGAAGCATTACGGCAAATTAAATGTTCGCACAAAAGCGAATTGCTGTTTATAGCTCAAATGCATTTTCCACAGCAAAAACGCGCACCGAATGTTAAAACCCGGTTCCAAACGGGTTAGCGAAGTAGTTCCGATTTTTTTTGGATTCCCAAAACCGGCTTCGTGAATCCTCAAAATCCCCCCACTTCCCCGGAAGCAATGTGGCAACTCCGATTTTCGCACTAAAGCAGCAACACTGTATATATAGTTTTATATGCCTACATATGTAATAGTCACTCAATAGGCATAGGTATCGAGGGCTGCAAACATACAAACATACAAGTGAAACACGTAAGCGTGTCAAAAATCACTAGTTTATAGAAAAATTTATACATAAATAGTATAAAATTGCTTAACAAATAAAAGGCCATATCGTCCATGCGACGTCAGTTCGCAGGATACCTACTCGTACTTCGCAATGAGCTAAATTTATATATATAGTTGCTTTATTTATCTTTCGATTATGAAAGGCCAAAACTACAGTTGAATTGTCAACAATTGGAAATGATAATGCAGTCTGATAGAATGGTTGTCTTTTCGACAACGGGGAACTTGAGGTTGCTGTGTTTTCACGACTGGTTTGAAATTCGGATTATTTATCATAATCCTAACATCAGTCTTGTTAGTTACTTTCAAATTCAACACAGCGCTTAAAGCATTATGATTTTGATGCATAATTTTACCACCATCAAATGAAAATTAATAAGACTATTAGCGAAATAGGACCGCATATGCTGGGAAAATTTTGTAAAACTTGGTGTTTCAGATTGTCCCCAGTAAGCCGTTGCGGCCACATGACCGAAATCACTTTGAAATATTAATATCGTAAAATTTTCTATCCAATAAACCCCGTATTTGCATTGACTTAAAAAATATATTTCTTTATTTTATCAATATTTAAGCTTGTGTAACTCTAAAAAACACGCTGTGTTTTATTTTGCCAATTTATTATTTCACTTTTCTATCAGGAAGAGGACCTATTTCCGTCATCTTTAGTCCTAGTTATTTAAACAAATATAAAAATATATATGTATATAGCAATAAATTGTTGTTAACTAATATGAACATTTTTAAAGTTTATTGTTGATATCCCCAGATGCATTTTTGTTTTAAGATCAAGCAACCTAATTTTTGGAACACGAGAGCAAGAATATATGTAAATTATTTAAAAAATGAATAAATTTACCAAAAAAAACTTTACATCCCTCAATTTATACAAGAGGTTTCAAATATATCTGATTTTAATAAATTATGATTAAATATATTTTAATAGTTAAATAATATATTTGATATAAATAATAATACTAAAATTTAATGAATAATATTAAACGAAAAAAAAAAAAAAAACAAATATGATTGGTAATAAATAAAAAGATTTATGATTCTTCTAATAAAACGTTTTGAGCAATTTAAAAATAATTAAAGGAATAAAAAAGAGAAAGCAAAAACAAAAATACAGAGAAAACAAAATCAAATTTTAAAATATTAAATAAAATGTGAAATTAATTTTAATTAACAGTTAACAAAAAAAAAAACTGGGTTAACTTTAAATCAATTTGAACTAAAAAAAACAACAAAAAAATTTGTTTTTCGTAGCAAAATTTTAGAAACCAAAATGAAAACAAAGTGTACAATGTTAATCAAAATGGCGATCACTACTTACGATTTGCAGAACCATTAGTATTTTGATATTGATTGCTGTTGGTAATGTTGGCATTGTTCATTTGTTTGACTGGTGACTGTACAGGACTGGCAGATTTGATGGCGTTCACTAAATTTATAAGAAAACATAATTATTTTAAATAAATTATTTCTTTAATTAAAAAAAAGAACTTTTACTTGTTGCTTTTCTGAGAGTGTTTGAGCCGCGTTGTGATTCTGTAGCCAATTTATCAACAATAGCCTCTAGTTCCGAGTAAATCTGTTGCCAAAAAATGTTATTTTTTTATTAAAACTTTTTTTTTTAGATATGTATTTTCATTTTACTTACTTTAGCTGTTTCATTGTGAAAAACTTGTTCTGTTGCAAATAGAGTCTGCAAATTAGTTACCAAAAATAATATTCTTGACTCATACAAAGCTGGTAGCTCGTCGTGTAATTCGGTATTCAATAGTTCATATGTGCGTCGGGCTTCTTCTAATTGTTCCCGGCCTTTGGTGAGTTTAACGTCGTCTTTTCGTTTATTGGCGTTGGCTTGAAGACTTTGGAACGAATGACGTTGACCGTCATAATCAATTAGTTTTCTGTTGCGTTTTTCAACTTTTTTCTGGAACACAAAATAAATTATTAAATCGTTTTAATCATTATTAATAATTTTTATGTGTGTGAAAATAAATTTTAAAATTTTTAACCTGATCCACAAATCTACTATTATAACAGACCCCTGTTAATGTTTAATGATTTTTTCTTTTATTGAAAAAAAAAAATTTTTTGTTTTGTTAAATTTTAAGGGCCGATGTTGAATGTGAACCACATCTAAACGACAAGTTTTTTTTCTGCTTTTCATTTGTTATTTCTCAATTCCAGGCTAGCCCAATTTGAACAATGGAAAGATACACATTCGAGCCACGCGTTACAGTTATTCAGGCATACTATGATAATTGGCGTTCAAGTCAAAATGCATTTCGTACACTTCGTGATTTTTTCAGTTAATTTAATTATATAAATGTGTGTACAATCGGAAAACTATCGGACGGAGGTCTGCCGCCGAGATTACGGCGGCCATTTGGCTGATATTTTATTCCGTACATAATTGAACCATACCAATCTTATCATAATAAAAAAAAAATTACTATAATTCATAAATAATTTATGTTTTATTCAAAATCAACAACGACCCTTACAATTTAACCACCCTTTACTACTCTTGTCACTGGTGCGCACAAAGAGAACACTCGAGTAAGTAAATTTATAACCGCGATGACGTTTGTGGTGCTGACCAATGATCTAGACCAGTGGAGTTCTATATGGAAGAGTAAACACCAATTCATTTAAGGAAAAACTATTTTTATTTAATATTTCTTGTTGTAAAAATGTTTACTAACAAAACATGCGAAAGTGTTGTTGCTTTGCTTTTGTGTGTGTGCAGTGAAGAACGACGAAAAAATATATAAGACGAAGTTGTTTGTGTATTTTTCATTGCTGGTGCTGAGCGAAGTATTTGTGTATTAAAGAGCACAGCCCTATAGCTAAGCGCATTTACAAAACCAATTGAGTATCAAGCGCATAGGGCTGGGCATACTTGGTCTAAACACATAATATAATTCTCTATAAGGATCAATGGGGATTTGATCCTTTTGGAAAATTACATTGTGTGCTTAAGCCCGCTTATATATACTACTCTGATCTTATCATCATAAAAAGAAGTGACAATAATTTCCAAATAGTTTGTGTTTTATTCAAAATCAACATCGGCCCTCAAAATTTAACTACCGTTTACAAATCTCTTCAGAAACGGCTTTCTAGTAAGTACTTTCTACCTTTAAACCAAAATAAAGCAACAAGAAGGCATGATCGAATTTTTGTACTTTTTAGAAAGGCCTATTGATACTCGTTCCATTAATTATGGAATCTATTTTCGACCGAATGGCCGTCGTGGTCTCGCTGTGCAATATTCAATATTCCATGCTTTCGCCGCTTTAATTTATTTGTATATAAAGTTATGCATTTTATTACCATTAGGGGTATTTGCGTTTGTGACATACTCGCATAGACCTGCAACTTCAGATAAGATCACAAAAAAGTCTTGCGGGCTTAATTTACACGGTCTTTAATTTTCATCAAGTACAGATTGAGGTGCAATATAGCCTCTGTCACTGCGACACTTGCTCTCACGAGTTTAGTATGCCAAATCCTGTTCACCTAATGTATAGAATGTAAGCAACATCCACGATAAGTGATAAAGCGTTCAGTTGACTCCTCTTCGTCAATGCAAAATCTGAAAATGTCTATGATGGAAATGCCCATTCGGTACACACGCATTTTTTTTTTTTTTTTTTGGGTTAACAACTCCCCGAGGTGTTGTTGCCCTGCAATAGATACCTGTACTATAAGAAATCAGTGGTGACGGTTAGACGGGTGAGTTAGTTTAAGGGCTGATGCTCTTAGTGGCTTACCAACTCATTAAGCCTTGTCTTCCATTGATTGTTGGGAAATTGCGTACAGGAGGGATTTGAAGGCCCGAACTCTTAAGCAATGGTTTTGCCTATATAGCTACAAACATATGGTAACGGCTTCGTACATGGGTTAGAGGAGATAAAAAATTTGTAACAGTCTAATAAAATTACCTTCATTTCTGGAAATTGTCCTGTATAGGTATTTAATGGTATCAATACTTGATCGGCCAATTTGTGAGCAAAGTCTTGCCATAATGATTCGGACATTTGAGCTTGGGCTTGTAGGGCATCATAACCACTCCAGTTGGGTTCATAAATTTCCGCTATGGCATCCATTAAAGATTTGGATGCTGTTTGTGCAGCTGTCGCGAAAAATCAAAAGAAATAAAGAATATGTAATATTAAGAACTAAATGAGAAACATGTTTCTGTACCTCTTATACATCTAATATAATTATTGAATTCTTTTTGTAGTCTATTGGCATTTTGTTGTTGTCGATTAAAATTATTTAAATGATCATCAAAAATTTCATCTGCAGTCCGATCAACTTTACCCAAATTTTGTAAAATCTGCAATTAAAACCAAAGAAGAAAAAAAAATGAACAAAAACTCAAAAATATTGCTTTTGCTTTTGTTTTGATCAAATTAATAATAATGATGTTTTGGCAAAGATTTTTTTCAAACAATGTCTGCTGCTTCTATGTAAAATGCCTTTTTAATCTTAATACTATTTTGTTCTATTTTAATGAAAAACACTTGGCTTTTTTCTGTTAAGGAGAAAATTATGTGCACTTTTGTCTGTGCTAAATATAAACGTAAATAACTTTTACCTAAGTGAATAAATTAAGATATTTTCGTTCACATATTTTCACATAAATATTGTACAAACAATATTTACAAGAAATGGACTAATTTCATGTGAACCGGCATAAAAAAAAATTAAATAAAATGAACTAAAAATTTTCTAAAATTTACTTAAATTTGTATGGCGCCAAGAATAGTTTTTATGGGACTTAAACTAATTTGTTTTGCTTAATGAAATAGAAAAGAAATGAAAAAATTAAGGATATTTACCTGTAAATTTCTTTTAAAATTACATAAATTAATCATCCATTAAGATTGCAAATTTGTACAATAGCAGTTGTAAAAGGATTTTTTTAAGTTTGGATTAATTTTTTACAAACACAAGATGGGCTCCATAAGATCTTGGGCAACAACGGAGTAATGGGAGCAAAAAATTACTCCCTAAATTTGCCGACTTTACCCAAAATTTATGGAATTGCTTAAAACACTAATGCTGCTGAATTTTAAAATCAAAATACGAGGTCTGTTCAATAGAAAAAGTGAATTCTAATTTAATATGAAGAAATCTGCGGCTGAGCCTCATCGAACGCTAATATGGATAGACCGATATTCATGAAAAACGTGCCGAAAGTGGTTGCAACGCTTCAAGCACGGTGATTTCGACATCGAAGACCAGCATGGCGGTGGAGGCGTAACTTGATTAATACTCGTGTCAAACGCAACAAAAATTGGCAGAAACAAGGGAATGATTCAGAAACAATGAAATTGAATGCTGTACGAGTTGAAGCGAAGGGATGCTGAAGAGCATTTGTTTGCTTGTGAATAGCATCTTATTATGAGTGGGGGCTAAAACTGGGTTCATTATGATAATCGCGCAGAAAATCACTTGGATATCCCGTCCATGACTTAACGTCGACGGCCAAACGGAAGATTGAAACAATCAAGGGTGATCGTTATCGAACGCAATTAATGTGTTTTAGCGGAGCATTGAAAGACAAACGGCTGCAATACAACGAGAAACACGATAAAGTGTTTTCACAGCATGAAAATGTTCGAACCTTTGTTGCGCAATTGGTCAAGACTTACTTGCAAACATTGAAAGGGGAAGTCCTACCACACCTGCCGTATTCTCCAGGCATTGCCCCCTCGGACTATTACTTGTTTCGATCAATGGTACACGGCCTGGCTGACCAGCACTTCCGGTTTTATGAGGCAACTGTGAAAATGATTTACATCAGTACCTGCCTTGACGGCCTAACCTGATGGTGGATCAATTCCACGAAGTGAATTTTTCACGATTCACCACCGCCCCCGTGTGTCTTGCCAGGCTCACACAGGTAGCAATTCTTGTCAAATGATTGCGGTCATATGAACAACTTTTTGTTGAGGAGTTCGGGCTTTCTAATCCCTCATGTATGCAATTTCCCAGCAATCAATGGAGGACAAGGCTTAATGAGTTGGTAGGCCGAAGCCCATTAAGAGCATCAGCCCTTAAACCAACACATCCGTCAATCATCAACAAAAGGAATTAAAAAGAAAAAACAATTTTGCAATAAAAAATTATTTATTTATTGATATTTTTTCTACCAAAGGAACACAGCAAAATCAAAATGAATACTTGATGGATATTGACAGCAAGCATTTTGATTCATACCTTTAGATGCACACTAAAAAAAAACAAGCAAAAATATAAAAAGCTGAAGCAACCCGATTTTTGCTCAGTTCAAATGTTTTTTATTCGTACAAGTTTTTGGCAAGTTCTTAGTTTTACGGGAAAATTATGAGAGAGATGGATATTTGCCATGAGTAAGCGAGACATTTAGTGACGCCGCGCAATGACAAGGAGATGCGTCGTTTAAACGTGTGCGAATGTCTGACACTAGTTAGTACATTTCGCTCATTAGTCTACAGCGCACCTTTCCGTATTTGCTTATTTTGATTTATAGTATTGACAACTTGAGCTTCTCTTTTTGGACTTGGATTTTTGTGAACTGTATAAAGACATGTTATGATCTTATTAAAAGAAAAATACAACTCTTAAAAATTTCATCGCCTTTAAATGATGGCGATAGCAACAAGATAAATTTACTTACGTTGAAAATTATCATGATATGATGCTAAACATATTTATCTTAAGCAAATGAGCAAACAACAAAAACAAAATCTGCAAAGATGACGATGGAGAATATGTATGATTTTCTTGTTTAAGGAAAATTAAATTGAAAAAATTACGTATGCACACACATACTTATGTATGTATGTATACACCACGCGCTCAAGACCATTTTTTCATTATGATGTAAAGAAAAATTTACTCTTTCCATTTATTGTATTTAGTATAAATGGAAATGCCATTAAGAAAAACACATATGACCTGGTTACTGCAAAAACCATAAATAATGGAAAATAAAACGTTTAAGAGGAAAGATGATATAAAAGACAAAACTATTACAAGGTTGTTAATGAGGAAAAACGTGTGTTGGTATGGGTGTGTGTATGTGTCTGTGTGTTTATTTTTTTAAGAACTTAATGCAACTGCTGCTGCTGGTGTTGCCTGCTGCTTTACCGTTTAGTTTACCTTTAAAAATGTCATATTCAACGCAAAGAGAACAAATCCTTTTTGCCAAGGGCTGTGTATACAAAGATATTTAATACAAACACCACGCAAGCCAGATAGAAAACAAAGAGTGGGTTTAAAAGATGTGTAATTTTGGCCTGTTTTTGGTTCAAAATTTAATTTTATACGATTTTTATTTTTTAACGATTTTTCAATTTTAGAATAAAATTTTATTTTAAAATAAATTAAGCTGGATTGATTTTCTAAACCGGATTTCCGATTATTGGGTTTGAAATTATACAATTTTTATCAATATTTCTTAGCTCACGGTTGGTATTTTATGGAAGTTTTAGAGTCTGACCACAATGTTTGCGGTGCGGGGGGCGGGAGAGAAAAATAAGCATAACACAACGGAAGACGGCGACGCCAATACTTGTCATTGTTAGTTTACATTATTATTATTTGTTTGCGCATACGAGTATATTTTATAAAAATTTCTAAAGTATTTACGGCCGTGTGCAAAAACATTTAACAAAGCTTGGTAAGCATTTGTTAAGAAAATTTACCTAATGTTCTATCCAAAAACAATTATTAGCTTACCATATGTTTAAAGTTGAAATAAGCCACTTTAACTGTACGTTAAAATGACATTTGATTTGTTGGCTTTGATTTTTTGTAAATGCACAATTATAATGAAAATATTAACAAAATCAATGGATTATGCTTGGTAGATAAGTAAATTAGAACTTTACATTTTATATGAATTGAAAATAATAATTTTGAAAAGGAAATATAAATAAGAAATATGTTAGTGATGATGCACTTTCCATCAAACGAGTACGACGAAAAACGGTATTCGAATAATACAAATGTTTAAGGTATAAGTAATCCTGTTAATTTTTCTCAATTTTATTAATATACCAAATATTGTACATTCGTCATTTATTAAAAAGCTAAATCGATTAAACGTTTGTCAAAAATGTGTGATTTAAGGTAATAATAATAATTCTTTTTTTTTTTTAATTTATTTTAATCGATTTTCGAATATTAGTTTTCATGCATCACTATTCAAAAAATTACAACTGAACATATCGACATTGCCAGAATAAAACAATTAAATTTCTTACTACATTTAAAAGTTAACGTGCTGTTTTTGCATAAACTTTTTTAACAAATGTATGGTAGTGTTAATGTGTTTGGTAACTGACGTATAGGTTAAAACTCAAGTAAGATTTTTTTTTGGATATGGCCCTTACTGTTTCTGTAGCTGTTAAAAAAATTGTTAGCTTGGTAGAAGCCACGTTTGATTTGTATGTGGAATTAGAAACTACGGCACGTCCTAACTGGATATGGTGGGTAAGACGCGTTAATGCACCGATTGTCCTTTTGCTTGCAAGCCACACGCGGCCGCTGTTGAAGAGTGAATAATTCATCTCGTGGAGCTGGTCCATTATCAGATAAGACCGTCAAGCCAGGTGCTGATGTAAATCAAAGTCACATTCTGTAACGCACTTACAATTTTTAATCGAATTGTTGAATGTTTTTGTATTTTCTTGAAAAGTTTATCATTTGATTTTCCTATTCTATTACAAATGCAAAAAAAACGAATTAATGTTACATTTTCTGGAAAATGAATACAAATACAAATTAAGTTCTGCACAAAAGAAGTGGGTGTATTTGGGTCAAACAAAAACGACAAAACAAAGCAAAATCACCAAATATTTATCCCAAACACAAGCAAACGCATACAATGGAAATTATGTAAAAGATTTAGTATTTTATGGTGTTAAGAGGAATAAGTTAAAAAGTTAAAAATACAAACAGCAAGAGGGCTTTGTGCGTTCAGTTGTGTGAGATTTTATAAGCTCTTCACAAATACAAAAATTACGAGGGCAATTTGATAGTTCCTCTGTATCCAACATAGCTTCATTGAATGCTGCCGGTGGAATGTAATGGATCAACAGGATTAGGAATTAAAATTACTTCCTTTTAGAAAAAAAATTTTTTTTTGCGATGAAGAGGCAAAAACGCATTAGCGTATACCGAATAAAAAATTCCTCTTTTCTACTCTAAGGGCCATTATTATAACTGATAAATAGTTAACATTAGGATTTTATCTTACAGATAATTTTTTTTTTTTTTTTTTTTTTGTTATTACAAGTTAACATTAACCTGAAAAGTTACTGATAACTTAACAGCAGGTTTATTCTCATGGTAAATTTCAAAGTTAACTTTAAGCATTTGAAGCTGCTATATTTTCTGCTGAAAAAATTATAACTTCAGTTATAAAAATGGGAAAATTTTAATGGTGACTTTATGGTTCACGTTAACTAATGGTTAACTATCAATAACAATAAGCACTTGTAAAAATCAAAAATAAATTATTTGTAAGATAAAATGCTAATTTTAACTATTCTTCAGTTATAATAACGGCTCTAAGGGTGAAAATCCACCCTCTAACTGCGTATGCATTACTTGAGGGTGGTCTCTGTCTGTAACACTACACGCGCTCCTGAGCTACTACTCGTATATGAATATTTCTGCGTCCCGGCCTGCTTATATTTTAACTTACAGATTCAACTGAATACAAATCACGCTTCTTTAATCGTAAACTTTACTCCGCTAATGTGATGAGAATACAGAGCTTTCTGAAATGGTTTAGAAAATTATTATTTACGACCACTTTTCAATCTTGCATTTGGATTTCTCTCCTTCTGAGTACATTTTGTTTTTACATGGTAAGATTTCCTTTATTCTACACAGATTTTTGACAGATATAAATATCTGTATTATAATGTAAAGGTGCCTTTAGGAATATTTAAAAGAGAAGAGATGGCAACAGTTGAAGAACTAAAAGCTGAGATACAACATTGAATCATAATTATGTCTCAGAGTCATTGAAAATATGGACCATCAGATACAGGTATGCCAACGCAGCCGTGGCGTGCATTGGACCGATATTTCTATCACACATTATTTTCACAAGTCTTTCTATCATCATAAAAAGTATTAAATTAAATATTTCTTGGCTTTAGTCAGGATTGAACTTGAGCCAGAGGAATGATACCATCCCATCATATAATATTAGAAATAAAAAGTATTAAGATAATTATCTGAAAAATGTTTGTTTTATTTACAATTAACAACGTGCGTTTTGGTTGAATCACACTTAAGTTTCGAGTACATTGTGCAATAAAACTATCTGGTTTTTGCTTTTCAGTTACCACCATTTATTTAAATGTTAGTTTATTCTTGTGAAATAATCATAAAAATTAATACTATTTTTTCTTTCAGATAAATATGTATGTATGAACATATCGCTCCTTTATTGCAACATAGTCATAACTAAAAAAAAGCTTGCTTCGCTAAAAACAGTTCAAATTTTTAGTTTCCATACAAGTCTTAGAATTTTATTTATTTTTTTTTTTTTTGTTGAAAATATCTCCTAAAGGAAACAGTTTAAAAGTAATTTAAATAAATTTTTGGCACAATATAAAAGGTAGTACTGTTAACAATTCTGCATGGTTAACTCGAAAATCTAATTTTTTGAGATATGACTATGTTGCAATAAAGGAGCGATATGTGCATATATTTAACGAAATGTCAATGAATGCGTGAGTGTCGAATCAAAGCCCAGAAATAATTCTAAGTATACAAATAAAATATTAAAAAAAAAAAAACATAAAAAGAAGGCGTATAATACTAATCAAGTTTAAATAAATATTGAGTTTATGTCTTTTTTTTTTAATCTTACCGCAAAAATGAAGCAATTCTGATATTATTGTTATTTTTATTAACATACGAGTTTACTCGTAATGCATTTTGTTTTTATTGTTTTTGCTTTTAATTTGTTTTATTTAATTTGAAAAGTAAGACTGTTCAAATTACAGACATGTGCTTTTGTCTGTTCAGCGGTTCAACTCGACTCATACGATTTCAAATGTTTGCAGTCAAGGTCATCGGTTGAAGTACATAATTTTATTTCGATGAAAATAAAATGGCTAATATTTCTACCATACCATATGTACAGCTGTAGGTACATATGTACAAAGGCAGGCAAATATAATTGAAGGCAGGAAAATATAATTGAATACACGGAACAAGTCCAGTTTACGCACAGAGCTCTAAATTGAAAAAGGAATTATATAGGGGGGGGGGGGGGGGGGGCAGAAAATTTAAAAATAAGAAAATGTTAAATGAAGAAATTGGCGGAAATGCTTAGTTTCCGAGTTATGAACCTCTGAAGTTTTGATATACGTGTGTATGAAATTGCGATTTTGCACTACGTATCCAAAGTTATGTAGCCAAAATTGGTATCATTTGGAAGCCTTCCAATAGGATACGCAATTTATTGGAAATTTTGGTCAGCAAAGCCGGTGTTTGTTACACCATAGAGGAGAAAATCCTTCCACCCGCCAACTTTTGCACTTAACATTTTCTTCTTATTTTTCAATTTTCTACCCCCCTATATAATTTTTTTTCAATTCGGGGCTCTGTGCGTAAAATGAATTTATGCCACAAAATTTTGCCTTACCAAAGCCATTATATTTGTCCCGCTCCCAAACGGGCTAAAAAATAAAAAAGATTTGCGTATCTAAATAGGCCTATTTAAGAGCTTTCAAATGATATAAAATTTGACTAAATACCTTGAAAAATCGCAGTTCAATGTACATATATACCAAATCTTCAGAGGTCCAAAACTCGGAGACTATGCGTTTCCGCCAACTTTTTCACTTAATACCGCTCTTTTATTGCAACATAGTCATATCTCAAAAAATGAGCTTTTCGAATTAACAATGCAGAGTTGTTAATAGTACTACCTTTTATATTGCGCCAATATATTATTTAAATTACTTTTAAACTGTTTCCTTTATTATAATATTTTCTAAAAAAAATTTTTCTAAGACTTGTATGGAAAGTAAATTTGTTTTTCTCGAAACAAGCTTTTTTGCGTTATGACTATGTTGCAATAAAGGAGCGATATTTTCTTCTTATTTTTCAATTTCCTATCCCCCTATTCCAATTTTTGCTGTTAATTTTCTTTTTTAATAAAAGTGCGGCGATTGCAATTCTTTTCTTTTTAATTTTGGTTTTTAAAAACTTCAATTTCTCATCTTACGATCTAAACAATATTCTTTTTCTTTTTTTTTCACTTCTTTTTTTTGTTTTTGTTTGTGGGTCGTTAACTTTTAAAGTCACATACAACAAGTTAATACGAGTATACAAATAAATATGTGGGTATGTAGGTATAAAAAGTCATATGAAAAAGGTATGTATGCATGTTTTCCTCTACATACATGTATGTACATACAGCCTTTAGTTTTGTATTGTTTTCCGTTTTACCGGCTTAAAATCTTTTTCTCATATATTTTTAACATTTTGATGAGTTTGTTGGGTTTGGTGGCATGTTTTCTTCTTCTTTTGTCTTTTTTTTTTTAATTTTTATGAATGAATGTGGGCAAATATGTATGCACTCCCAATCATCATTATCATCACTGACGATGACTGACTAACTGACTGTCTTGCCGCTGTCTCAGTCTGTTTTCGTCGGCTCATTCATATATACGAATATATTGTTTTATTTAGTCAGTCAGTAGGTCTGCCATTAAATCATTGATTCAACGGCTTAAACTCGAAGAGATACATACAGCTATACAAGAAATAGACAAATTTAAATATCAGCTAACAATTGTGGTTGAAAAGAGTTCACGAGTTAGTTTTTCTACACTGAGCGCAAAAAAAGAAACTTGTTAAATTTTATCGATTTTTATAATTTATTAGCTACTAATATTTATACTGGTGATGACCACACGCATATATTCATATTTTAATGCTTGCATTAGTAGCAGCAAGAACCGAAGTTATATTTTTGAAAATCTACGCATTACAGTGCAACCTAAATTAAAGCGTTAAGCATAATTTACCTGCCAAAACTCCTCGTGTACATACAAAATGTATGAGACCAACCCAAATAGCGTGGCGTCAATGCTTTGGAATTGGAAAGTCCAATTTTGTCAGAGCGTAAGAGAGAAAGATTTATTGCCTCTCAGCAAGTTCGCTTCAAAACAAATGTTATTCATTTTTTGCGGCCATTAGTAATAACGCTTTGGCTGCTTTCAGACTAATTTAGGGACTTGCTCACTATTTATTATTTCTATTTAGTGATTATTATTAAACATGGCACAACGCTCTTATTTAAGTTACTTACTACAGCGTAAAATCAAAGCGTTATATTACGTTGCGCTTTACGCCCTAATTTAGGTTGCACTGTTAGTCTAAACATAATTCGTCACTAGTTAAGACTTCTTTAAGAAAATATGGATTGTCGTTGACGAGCTGTTGAACCTGAGCGATGTCCATATGACGTTGTTTTTGCTCAAAATTTAGCAATTTTGGAACAATCTTCGCTGCCGCACGTTTAATGCCTAAAATATTCGTAAAAATTTCTTGGCATGAGCCGAACGTTATGCCAACATCATCAGCAACCTCTCCGATAGCGATTCGACGATTATCCGAAATCAGTTTCTTCACAGTTCTTCTTTCTTTTTATCGGTTGTTGACGTGCTCGCGCAACCAGGACGGAGCATCATCATTGTATTTTCTCGGCCTTCCCTAAGCCGGTTATACTACAATTGAACTTGTGCTCTGCTCATAGTAGACTCGCCAAACGCCACAGTCAACATTTCAAATGTTCTCGCGCATTTGAGTTCATTTTTTACACAAAACCTATTACAGTTTCTATGATCCATTTTTTTTTTCGATTAGTAAAAAATCGAACAGCACATTAAAATACGACTAACCACCTTTATATCTGTCAAAAACAAACTGACAATCCAAAATGGCTGATATTACAGACATTTTTACCAACATTACAGAAAAAAAATCGAACATACCCCGGAAAGTTATGGGAATTAGTTTCCCTGATAACTATGGTGCAATACCGGTAATCGGGCGCCCACGGTGTTGCTGTTCTTGTACAACAGGTACTTGTAATGTAAGGAATCAGAAGTGCTGATGAGACAAGTTGGGCCGGTTAAAAGTATCAGCTCTTAACTTGTTAAGCTTTGTTTTCCATTGACTGTATGGAAAATTTATCGTTTATTATGAGGGGCGAGTTTTAGATCAGTTAAATCCCTGTTAGCATAGGATACAGTTCCCAGAAAAATCTTCTGATGATTGTATGACGATTAACAATAACACAAACATCTACTACACGACTGATTCCTTACCGAGTTTTAAGATAATATCTACACGATATTGTATTGATTGTATATTAAACACAACCGTCTAACAATCAGATTCTGCTAGCTGGATAGCTTTTATTTTTCATTTTACAATTCAAACTTGTTTCCTGTCAGTATTAAGAACAATAGTTTTAATATTGTACAAGTATTTAAATCATTTATAGAAATCTTTTAAATATCAGCACCTTTCGTACAATATGCAAATTGAACGCCTCCTATTTATCATCCAACTACCGATTATGGGCATGCAACTTAAATTCATCAGTCATTTACTCAGACAACCAGTCAGTCAGTCAATGAATGAACAAACTTATGAGTTTCAAAAATGAAACACATATTCGTACACACATAAGTACCATAAATGTTTAAACATTTTAGAAAACTTACCACACAAAGTGTATATTTTTAACTCTGAAACATTTCATTACTCAAATAGACGAATTTACAGTCGCAGCTACATATACGAGTATGTACATACAGATATAAAACCGAGAATGTGTCATCAAATATTTGAGAAACGAAAATAATAAAATTAAAAAAAATAAATGCTATTACTTTATGCCGCATTTGTTTTAAACTTAAAAAATTGGAATGTATCTTCTGTAGATTTTCATTTTGTATACCCTCAAGTACAGTAAGCTACCATAAACCTACTCCACCTAACTTTTTTGACTTTTTCTTTTTCTTATATTTAAAAAAATTTTTTTTAAATGTGTTTTATTACAAGGTAATTTTTTTATGGCTCTTTTTTAAAAACTTTTTTAAATCCTCTTTCTAAAATACGATTAAATATTTTTTAAGCGCTTTTATTAAATGTAAATTTTTAGAGTATTAAAAAATACTTTTGTGGTTTTTTAAAAGTAACTTGCGATTGAGATTCTTTTGAGAGATGCCTTCTTTAAAATATTTTTTTTTTAAGTATAATACCCTTTTTGAGTTACTTTATTTTAAAAATATGTTTTTTCCTGGAGATGCTAACAAATTGTTAGCGAAATATTGAAAATAAATACTGTTTTATACAAAACTAAGAATCTATTACATAAACAAGATCAAACTATATAAATAAAATTTTTTTAAATTACTTGTTTAAAGTCCATTTTTAAAACGCTTATACTTTTTTAAAAGATATTTTAAAGTGCTTTTTTAACAATTACTTTTTAAAGATACTCTTCAAAAGCCACTTTTTTCACACGTACTTTTTCAAAAGGCTGTTTTTTAAAATGCGATTTTTTCAAAACGTTCTTTTTTAAAAGTTGTTTTATTTATAAGGTACATTTCATTTAAAACGTACATTTCTTAAAAGGTTTGTCTTTAAAAAGTTATTTTTTAAAGGTACTTTTTTAATAGGTAATATCTATAAAGGTATTTTTTAAAGGCATGGAAAGGTACTTTTATGGAAGATATTTTTCTAAAAGGTACTTTTTTTAAAACACACTTTTTTAATAAATATGTTTTTAAAAGGTACTTGTTCTAAAGATACTTCTTTTAAACGTACTTGTTTAAAAGGTACTTTTTCTAAAAAGCTACTTTTTTAAAAAGCACTTTTTTAAAAGATACTTTTTTAAAAGGTACTTTTTTTAAAAGTAAATTTTTTAGAAAGTACTGTTTTAAAAGATACTTTTTTAATATGTACTTTTTAAAAGCTACTTTTTTAGAAGATACTTTTTAAAAGGTTCTTTTTAAAAAGGTACTTGCTTAAAAGCTACATTTTCTAAACGTTGCTTTTTAACGGTTTTTAAATAGGTACTTTTATTAAAATGTACTTTTTGTAAAAGGTACTTTTTAAAAGGGACTTTTTTAAAAAGTAGTTTTTTAAGAGGTTCTTTTTTAAAAGGTACTTTTTTATAAGGTACTTTTTTAAAAGGTTCTTTTTTAAAAGGTACTTTTTCAAAAGGTACTGTTTTTAAAGGTACTTTTTTAAAAGTTAATTTTTTAAAAGGTATTTTTTTAAAAAGTATTCTTTTAAAAGGTACTTTTTAAAAAGGTACATACTTATTAAAAAGGTATTTTTTTAAAAGGTGATTTTTTTCAAAAGCACTTTTTATAAAAAAGGTATGAAAAGTATTTATTTTAAAAGGTGCTTTGTTAATTGGTACTTCTCTAAAAAGATACTGTTTTTTAAATGAACTTTTTTTTAATAGGTTCACATTTTAAAAGACATTTTTTTACGAGTAAAGGTACACTTTTTATTATAAATTACTTTTATGTAGGAACTTTTCCAAAAGAAACTTATTTTAAAAGCTACTTTTTTAAAAATCTGTTTTTTAGAAGATAAATTTCATTATTGGCATTTCTTTAAAACATTGTTTTCAAAGATTATTGTTCGAAAAGTTACTTTTTATGTTATTGTGGTGACTTTTTTTAAAGATACATGGCAAAAAAAATATACTTTTTTTGAAAGCCAGCTTTTTAAATATTATTTTTTTAAAGTACTTTTTCAAAAACTTTTGTAAAAATTACAATACTTTCTTAGATATAGTTTTTTTTAAAGTAATTTCTTTCAAAGTTATTTTTTTTTTAAATAAAGAATATTTTTTAAAAAGATATTTAATTACTTTTTCTGCCAGGTAATTTTTTAAAGTACTTTTTTTTAAGATATTTTTGCAAAAGGTATTTAATTTAAAAAATGTTTTTTAAAAATATTTTTTTTAACAGACAAAAACATATTTTTTTTAAATGCTAATTTTTGAAATGGTACTTTTTGTTAAGATTCTATTCAAATGTAATAACTTGCAAGCCTGAGGTCTCTTTTTTTTATAAAAAATTATTTAATTATTTATTTATTTCGATATTTCGTCCTCTTTCGGAAGACTTCATCAGGAAAATGTTTTTAAATTTTTGTTTTAAATTAAAAATATTTCCTTTCTCCACTATAATAATGAAAAAATTTTATAATAATAATTAAAATAATATATAATAAAAAAAATATATGATAAAAAAATTATAATTAAACAACCCCAATATGATTTGATAAAAATAAAAAGAATATTACAGGGCAGTGAGACATGACGTTGATGTTACAAATTTTTGCGGTTTCTTTTTTATAGTTTTATTATTTTGCGTCATAAAATATATGAAGAAAAAATAAAGAAAATATATTAAAAATTTATGCATGTACATATGTACATATGTATGTACTCGTATGTGAGAAATAAAAAAAAAACACAAATATGACAGCAGATTTACCGGCAAATAAATTTGCTTCAATCAAAAATAATTAAAAACAACACATGAATTACATTCAGGTGGTAAAATTTTAATTAACAGAATTAAGAACAAATTTGTTCATTGAAATGGCAAAAATTTATATTCCTTGATGTAATTAAAGCTGCACATAAACCGAATAACTTTGATCAATTATTTATTTATTAAGCACCACAAAGAAATTCCAGAGTATTCAAATTGAGATTTCTTTAGATACTTATGCGGGTTACAAGCACACACAAACTTTCTCAAACCTAAAATTTCATTTATATATATATGCATGTTCTTTTTTATGTGAAAATGTATGTAACTCCGTAAATGACTTACAAAAAGTATTTAAACTAAAATTGTATATATGTATATTTTTTAAGATTTTACATTGAGGTTAGGTTGCCATTTAAAATTCCCTTTTACTTTGGTAGTCGTAAATTAGCGTTATGAATTCCACTTTAACTTTAATTTATTAAAATATGCATTTTATAGAAAAATATTTGTATTCATACATTTAATTACATGTTCCATTTGTAAAGTGTAATAGAAAAAAACATAGATACTTGTACAATTCTTGTCATATCAAATAAGCACTTGAAACGTTATGTTGTTATCATCATACAGGCTCTAAGCCAACATTTTAATGTCATACAAGTTTTTTATTCTCTTTATTTAGCTTTTTTTTTTTAGTAAAACACGTCAACAGGCTGTTCCATAAGTATATGAACAATAATATAATTGGGGGATTCAAACGGTATCATATCACGCATAAAGTCATAATATTTTATATTATGATTCGAACAAACAAGTCAGAAAGTACTCGTAATAAGACTTTTTAACGGAGTTTGCCGTAACTAAACCGTAAACATTTCAGCTGGCTCAATTTTGAAATAATTTATGTCAGAATGCTCACAGTATTCATATTTTTTCATACTAATATTTTAAGACTTATGACTTTATGACAGCCCTTTGAATAACGGAAATAAGTTATCAGTTTTCAACTTTAAACTGTATGCTTACGTCAAGCATACAACGTAACGTTTGTGTGTTTATTATTATTTATTAGTATTATTAAACAAATCAGCCATGACATAAAAATCTTGTTAACTATTCTTTTTAAACAAAGTAATCAATTTTGTCACGACTGGCTATTACGAATAGTTATGGTTATTTTCTAAAGTTGTTGGGTATAGTTTCAAATCTTTCCAAAAGGGAGAAAAAAAAACAAATCACCTTTTAAAAACCCGCAGACAGCAATTTTGTAATCGATTAATCAGTTGAATGAATAAATTTGTTCTCTTTAATCTATTATCAAACTGTCGCAAGCGTTTTTTATAATCCCCGGTGAGGTTTGATTTTCAATAGGCTTTTCTTGTTGACAGATCCAGTCTCAAATCAAACTGTTTCAACCTTTTTGGTTTGTATCGTCCGGCATGTGCTCATAGACAGTTATAAAATTGTTGCAAGCGTTTTATTTCATTTAAAGAGCCATGATATGTAAATAATATCGGCTAATTCCCCGTAAGGTTTGATTTTCAACTGGCTTTTTTTTTTGGACAGATCCAGTCTCAAATCAAACTGTTTCATAATTTTTATTTAGTATCGTTCGGCAAGTCATCATAGACAGCCTCGCACTACAAAAGCGTTCAGCTGTATTACGAAAAACAGCGTTCTGTTGCAATTCGAAGAGCTTAAGGTGCGCATAAGTGTTCTAGTGAAACCACTATTGTCAATGGCGTTAGCAAATTCATTAGTGATTGATACTCGACCTGTTAGACCACATCCATCACGTAGTGAAGAGAATGGAGTAGCTGTAGCTGAGTACGCAATGACTGTAAAATATCGGTTCATCGTCGACAACATGGTGTATTTTACCTAAGGAGATTCTAGCGATGAGCTTTGATTTCAACAATATGGCGTTACGCGGTATACAGCTTGCAAAACAATGGACTTGGTGAGAAATTATTTTGGTGAGCACTGAATTTCACGTTTTCTACAGTAAATTGCCCACATATGTCGTGAGGTATGACACCTTTGGACTATTTTTCTGGGGATGTATAAAGTCTGAGGTCTTCAGTAATGCCAAAATTACTCATGTTATTTGCGAGATACTCAAAATTGGACCATACGAATGGACCACCTTAGAAGTAGGCATGGCTAACAGTTATGTGATATTGTTACGTTTTTGCTTTTAAAAACGATTTTCGGATTCTTTAACAGCAAATGAAATAATGACACAGCACAGTGACGTTACACAGTACTTAAATAATTCACAAATTTATATGCACTTAATACCAGAGTCGATTAACACACTAGACTTACTCACTTTTCTGATTTATGACTGTGATGCACAACGTTTAAAATAAAATCCTCTCTCTCTCTCTCCCTCTGCCGAACATCTGCCTGCTATTTATATGTCTTTATTATCTACATTTTTGGCAAGTTTTATAGTTAGTCATAATTCCTGACTCAAAAGTAAAAATATAATTGCTACAAACATACACACGCATACATACGGTGGATGATTTACTTGCAGTTTTGCGTTCCTTAAATACATGTGTGTGTGTGTGTGTTTGTTTGTTTGTTATTTATGTTCTTAGCTCTATGTTGTTTGCATGGATGTGCGTGTACATTTGTTATAAGAATGTCAACGGCTCGCACATTGGGGTAAAAGTGATACAAATTCGTATCAATATTATTTTCAAACAGCAAAAGCCCTAAATTGTTTTTTTTTCACCCATAATAAAAATGTTAAATTCACTTTCAAATTTACCTATTTTATTTTACATTATAAATCAAACCTCACGTTGTTGAATCACCCCATACGAGTAGATACACTTTTGTCTACCACTGTAATACAAATTTACATTGCACAAAGTTATTTTTGTTTTATATCTGTTTTAGCATTTTTGTTAAAAGAAGTAAAAAAAAATATTCATTCGTGTGTTCAGATACTTGTAACCAATATTCTGTGCAAATTCTTTTTATTTTTATTTATTGAAATTTTTGTATTTAGTTGCTGTTGTTAAACAAAGATTTATTATTTATAACTTCATAATTGTTTTAAGCCATAAAGTGATAAAATAAAGAACTGTGGAAAAAAAAACTCGTTCAACATGATTTTAAAATTGAAAGCAATTCGCACCAGAGCGCAACACATTGACGGCAGGCATGACGTTTAAAATGTAGTTTACTAGTGTCTAGTTAAAATGAATTAATTTATAACAGAGTTTTATATTTTATTTGGAATTTATAGTTAGTAAAGTGAGTAGTCTCAGTAAGTAAGTGCTTGTCTATAAGATAAACAATTCTGCTTCTGTTTCTTTTTTTGCTTTTGTTTTCTAATTTTAAATGTTTTATAGTAATTAGTTTTCTTACTTTTAATTTCATGATCATTTTTTACGTGGCTTGGTTTTGTGATGTAAAAAACTATTATACTTAGTTAAGCTTTAAATACGAAAAAAAAAATAAATAAATGAACAGATGGGGGAGGGAGGGATTTAGTAAACAAATTGTTTCTTTAAAATATGAGATCATCTTCAATAGAATATTTGCATTCGAGTGAATATTATTTAACTACATAAAGGGGAAAACAGGGCAATACAAGCCTTTAATACCATGCAAAATTTCATTTCGGTTATGAAAGCGTCATTAATGGAATGAAAATTTTGCGTAACACCACTTTATTATATATTACAACTTTATTAATGTTAGGAAAATAGTTTAATCGTGTTACGAAACACTTTTGCATAAAAATATAAGAACTTCGTTATAGTTCTTCTACTCTTAAGAGTTAGCAGCTTTATTAAGGCCCTGCTACACAATCCCACACGATCATACGGTTCATTCACAGAAAGATGTTTCAAAAGTCTGGCCAACTTTACAAAATCGCTTCAAAATGGCGTTGTAATTCACACTATTATGCAAGTATGACTGCAATATTTTGTTGAAGGCGTCAATATTTTTACGACCGCATTCGGAGATTAGTTAAAGATCACTACTCGTATTCAGTGAATCATTTATATTTTGCCTCTTGGCAACAATCTCTGATAGGCTGGGCCTATAACTGTCATTTGCGAAAGAGTGAATAGGGTTGGAAGTTTGATATAGAAGGTCATTGAGAATACTAAGAAATAGGGTAGGAGGAAGAACGGAGCCTTGCGGTACCCCTAAATTAATCTTGATCTCGCTTGATGAGACCCCATCTATAACAACTCGTATAGTGCGGTCTCTGAGAAAGCTCGATATAAACCAAAAAATATCCAGAGCCACCACCTTACTTTCACCGAAATTATGGATTGAGTGGCACCATTTCTCAGAGAGATATGCCAAAAGATAACCAGTGGAAATCCATATTGAAGATCCCTAGGTAATTTATGCGACTGAAGATAGCTCACAAGGTGGTAGTTAACCATACTTTCCATTACTTTGGAAAGTGTAGAGCAAATTGCAATTGGGCGGTAATTTTCGGGGTTATTTGCTCACCCCTTTTGCAGATTGGCGTTACATTAGCAAACTGCCAGCACGATGGAAAATTACCAACATGGTAAAGAAGAGGCGTGCTAATGGACGCGTAAGCTTAGAATAACACTGGTGCTGGAATGCCATCCGGTCCAGGAGCCTTATTTATATCAAGGTCTACCAAAACTTATTTAACTGCTCGAACCCTGAAAAACATCTTTGGCATAGTTGCATATACTCTTTCGAATTCGAGTTTTCGTTGACAATTTTGCCTTCTTTTTTTATTATAATGTTTTAAAGGTTGATAATCTTTGTGAAAAAAGTTCAAATTTAAAGTGAAAGGTTTCTGCTTTAAAGCCACATTTTAATGGTATTTTTATATTTTGAATTTTTGCTCTCAATGACAATAATGTATTAATTAAGTGCGTTAAAATAAATTATAGATTGTAAAACAATAATATAGATTGTGAACAATGAATGAAAATTAAATTGATAAATATTGTTGCTGTTTGTGTGTACGTGTTGGTTTAACTTTAAATATGTATTTTTTTTTTCTTGTCTCTGAAATCATGTTTTTTAGCTTAACAAAAGTTTTTCAGCGTATTTGTTTTCTTTTTATTTCTATAAATTAAAAGTTAAAAAATTTGCTGTCTGTTGCTTAAAAAAATTTTATTTTTAATTACGTTGACGACAATTTGTTGCAATGTACGCATATTTTAATGAGTGCACTGAAAACATGTTTTTTTTCCAAATTTATGAATTTTTATTCATTCGCCAGAAACTGGAAACTTATATTTAGCCAGTGTGGCCGCCTTGATTAAAATCGCTGTATGTTTGAGATAAACTGAAGTAGTAGCTATAATTTGTAAGTCAATAAAATTAAAAAAATAATAATTATCTTTATTAATATTATAAATGTGAAAGTAACTCTGTTTATCTGTCTGTCCTTCTTTTACTTTTTCAAGTCTAAAAAGCCGTACGATTTAGATGAAATTCGGTAGATATATATTTTGAAGTCCGAACATCGACATTGGGTAGATAAATTATATGTTGGAACTAGATTTGTTTTCTTTTTCTTATTTAAAATGTTTACACTTAAGTTCTAAATAAATAATAATGATACCACAAGTTTTCAGAGAATTATCTTAATATTTTTCATTATTGTATGATGGAAAGATGTATCAATTATATGCGAAACAAATTATCGGTCATATGCTTGCCAGGGCTTCGGTGGCATAGCTCTATCCGACAGTCCATATATTTTTAAAGACTCTGAGACTTAATTGAGGTGCAATATCGTTAAAGTGCCGAATTGTCTCATCCTTTAGCTTTGGAATTTTTCTTGGCCTAATGATGTACACGTTTTCTTTTACATGCCCCCAAAGAAAGAAATCCAAAAGTGCTAAATCACAAGGTCGTGGCGGGCAGAGTGCTTAATTCTTGAATCTAGCTGGCCAAATTTAATAGCTTTTGTAAGAAAACGTGTAGAAAGTTGATTTTTTGCACGAAGATAGCTTACTCCTTATTAAAATTTAAAAAGTCCGGCTACAGACACCTCCCTTTCAAAAACTTCCAAAGTCTACTGATGATTAGGGTACCTCGTTTGAAATGTCGACATTTTCGACAGCTGGGAAACATAGAAAATAAGCTGTTTATAATTTTTGGTATCAATATTAGAAGCTAATATAGTGAATACTATGCAATTGTTTACATAAATTTATTGTTTTGCAGAAAACACTTTTAAATTTTCAATGAACATAATTTTGAAGTGAGAACTAATTAATACTTAAGACTTTTTTTTATTTTATTTATAAAGGCCAAAAGTTATTTAAAACTTTTTTAAAACTACTTGACTGGCCATGAAACTGGCTACCAAAGCCGTTGATATATTTTTTATTTTTATTTATTTATTTATTTTTTTGTTATTTGCTTTAAAGATTGCTTGCGGCAACGCTGGTTATAAAACCACGCGATGTTGAGTGTTCGTTTGTTAAATAATTAAGAAATTGTTAACATTAACAGAGAATTTTAAGTATTTAAGCTTTAAAATTTTTGTTTAACGATTTTACCGGTTTGACAATCATAAATTTCCAACTTTTTCGCGAACAGTTTACTTCAAATAGAATTAAACATAAATATAATGGCTTTAAAAAAATAGTTATTAGACCAACTGAAAAAGAATTTTACACGGTCTTCTAAACATCTTGTTGTTTTAATACTTTGGTATTTTTAAATTTAAAACGCGATAATGTATTCTACAAGTATGAAACATTTTAACGACGTTGCGAAATGAAAGATGCTAAAGATAATTAGTGTTGGCAAATTATTTAAAATTATAAAGAAATCTTAGAACACACAATAACTTTGTCATAGTAAAATAATTAAAAACAATATATTGAATATCATATGAGTGTTTTTCTATTAGTAGCTTCTAACTGAGTTTTGTATATTCCTTCTGATATTTCAGTTTTCAAGCGTTCAAAGAATGGCTTATGACATGATTTGTGAGCTTGATCGGTCCTCATATTCATCAACTGCAATCATTTTACTGAAATATTTTAAATCATCATGATTTTTTGATGAAAATCGATGGATTGATTTTAATAAATTTGTCACGTATCTACTTAACAACTGCTAAATATGAACTCTTAAGACGAATGTTTACCAAAATGGCAGCAAAACAAAGTAGGGTACCTTCCAGGCGGACAGCCGTTATAAATTTTTTGGGTTGGACGAAAAGAATTGCTTTCATTGCTCTTGTTGGGATAGTTTTACATCAGAGATGCCCAAGCCCTATGCGCTTGGTGCTCATTTGTTTTTGTAAAAGCGCAAAGCAACAACAATTTCTTATGCTTTGCTTATTAAATAAAATTAGTTTTTCCTTAAATTTATTAGTGGTTGCTCTTCCATATAGAACTTTTGGGCACCCCTGCTTTAAAGGTTCCATTAATATTGTTGAGCTTTTTAAAAAATTTACACTTGCACTATATATTGTATAAGAGGGTTTTTGACGCATATCTAATCGGCTGCTATTTATTCGATTGCTGGTGCCAAAGCATAATGACAGGTTGCACGAATAAACAGCACGCACGTGAAAACGAGTGCGTGTGTATCTGGCAGTGTGGCCTTACCCCACGGCGATCTTATAATGCCTCCATATATGACAATGTGCCGTGCATGAGTAGAAATCTGAAGAGGTCTTTCTTCATATATATAAAAATACATTAAAAATTGAAAAAAAAGAAAGAAAAAGGACCTTGAGCTGAAGATTTTTAATGCAAATATTAACACCTAAAACAAATAAAAGTTAATGCATTTAAAACAAGTCTATGTGTGATAACGAAATTTATCACGATACATTTTTCTTGTGCAAACAGCACTTTTCGTTTAGTTTAATTTCTTTACCTAAAATTTGGAAAATAATCGCCACTTATGACACTTGATTTAAAGTATTTAAGTTGATTTAAAAGTAAATAAAACAGTTCTAAACCAACACACACACATACTACTCGTAATTACAAAAAAAAACAAGCTCAAATTGAAAATTTTTCTCTAAAAACTTTACACGAATTTTATCTATGAAAGGTCATTATCAATAAGGAATTCCAAAAGAAAAAAAAAAAACAAAACATACAATATAGAAAAATAAACAAAACACAAAAAAATAAATAAATAAATAAAACTTATCTTATCTTTTCAAACCGAAAATAATGATTTCACTAAAGAGTTATGTAAAATACTCTCACACTCTATTTATCGCCTCAGAGATACACAATTAAACTTGGAGAATTTTTTTTAGCTCAAGTATAAAACATAAAAGTACAAGTATATATGTATATATGTATACATGTGTTAACTATTTAATTGTTAATCTATTATAGGAAATAATGATTATAACAATTACGGCAAAGACGAGCTAAAATGTGTTTTAAATTTGATTTATGTATTCAATTAAAGATTACCATGTTTATACGCTAACTCAGACGTATAAACGAGGCAACTTAATTGGGAAAATGAATTACTACTTTTTTTTTTTTTTTTTGTTATGTAACAAATAGTTAAAAGCAATATTATAAAAACATATGTATTTTTACCGAGGCTAGTTAGGTTAGGACAGGTTTAACAGGCCGCCAGCCAATGAAAATCCAGCACATTTGAATCCAATTCGGTCCCGTTGCGTTGCCTGGGTGTGATATATTCTTCAGCAGATCTACATGTCACTGGTTCAGAATGAAGCCGAGGATCGGATAAAGGATTCCAATTCATTAACATCACATTCAGATACCTTCGCCAAACCATGCAGTATCGGTCTGCCTAGATACAAAACTCTTAAAGAAGAAAGAGCTGGACACCGACAGAGGAAGTGCTCGACACTCTCTACTTCCTCCTCGTCTCTGCAACCACCCGAATCCGACTTGGATCCATCTGTAAAGATATCAAGCATGAGCTCTTGTCGATCGAGGCGATCACGTCCGAGACCGTTCCTGAAAAAATTTAATCAAATCTCTTCTCGGGCAGTAGAGCCGTTGAGCAGTAATCAATATTCTCCGGAAGATTTATTATTCTTCCTATTATTGAGGCATGACCATACGTCGCCTCCTTCCACTCCCCGCTTGACCTAATTTATTCACCATGAGATTAGCCGGCAGCCAGTTCTCAGCACAGTGACAAGTGCTTTAAGGCTAGTTAACTTGTGTCTCGTTTATACGTACGAACTACTTCCAAATAAGAACGTGAAATATTGCCGCAAATTAAGTTTGACATGTAGACGCCTTTCTTAAAAGTTTAAGTTTTGTTTTAAACATCAGGCACTATTGTAAATGTCAATAATAGTAAAAATAAAATTGCAAAAAAAGATAATTGTATGAACTGTTTCTATTTCGGAATTTATCATTTCTCCCGATTTTAATAAGTTAACTTAAATTTTTATAAAGTGTTACCATATACTCGTAGAAGTGTTTTAGCATTTCACTTTGAACTTTTCAGTTGTATAAGGTATTTGCAAATAGTTTTTATTCGCAAACGACTATTACGTATGTTTGTGAAGTAAATATGAAATTATCTTCTTTTATTATTATTATTATTTATTTGATTTATTACTATTTGCTTGCATCTTTTTTGGGTTGAAACTTTCCGAGTGCTGTACCGCTTTCACACACAGAAAGCTAAAGCCTTGAGTTTGATGGTGGCAAGGGAAAAGAGAGTGGCTCTCTTACACTCTTTATTTTCCGTTGCCATGTAAAAGCTCAAGATTTTGCAAAGTAAACTTTCTTTGTGTCAAAGCTGTGTTGGTTTACTTTAAACTATGTGAAATTGATATAAAGTTCGAGTTGATTCAACTGGAATTCCACATAAATTTGATTTGTCTAAGTTTCTTTATGCGTTGGTTTTTTTACTACAGATGAAATCTGGCAGCTCCATTTAAAAAATTTCACTTTTCGTCAGCCGGTTGTTGTTTTGCCGCAAAGCATTTATTTCAAAAAAGAAATTATTTATGAATAAATTTTATGTAAAAAATATACACGGTTTATTTTTATTTTTTTTTTTTTTTTTAACTGGTTTTCTAATTTCCGATTGTGCTTTCTATTATTTACATATTTTTAAGTTTTTATGCATAAAATAGTTTCTAGACAACTATAATGTGAATATTTTATGATAATTACTATATTTATTTTACTATTTTTATGTTTGTTTTACTGTTATGGTTATTTTAAGAAGCACCAAGTTCGAACCACTTGAATAAAATTTTAAAGCTTGTGTAAATTATGTTATATGAAGCACAAAACATGTTTGACATCTACATATACTCAATTATTTATGTTGTGCAAAATATTTTAACAGCATAGAGTTGTAAAATATTATGTATATTTCGAAAATTTATATAAAAAATTTTAACATTCTTAATTGCTTTTCCACAAAGCACGCGTTTGTTCTATGCAGCATAGTTAGATTTGACAGTCATTTATTGATTTCAAGTGCTTAAAAATTCGGTTACAGATTTTAGTTTTACCTTTAATTATATTGAAATAAAACTAAATTAAACTAGAAAATAATAAGTAATGAAAAGAATTACGTCAAAACTCCTTGTCTATTTGAAGTTTAAGCGTAAAAGTGTAGTAAAGTATGTATTTATCTTTAAAATTTTTTTAGGAAACCACCATTATTTTGTCCTCGAATTTTTTTTTGGCAAAAGTAAAAGATAAGTGCCAATTAAAATTCCCGGTTAACTAAGCTATTTGCACAATGCTTTAGTACGAAAATTGGAGCTACCGTATTGCACCGCGAAAGTAGGAGGATTTTGGGGATTCACGAAACCGATTTTTGGAACTGCCAAAAAATTTGTAATCACTTCGCTGACTGGCACCGGTTTTTAATAATCGGTGCGCGTTTTTGCCGTGTAATGTATCTGAAGTACAAACGGTCATTCGTTTTAGTGAGAAAATTGTCGTATTGCTTCTGAGGAATCGGCGTATTTTGACTTTTCCTAAGCCGACTTTGAAAATTCCCAAAATAAACTCAGAACTACTTTACTAACCGAATCGGAACTGGTTTTTCATACTCGGTGAGCGTTTTGGCCGTGAAAAGTGTGTCTGAAATCATTCGATTTAGTGCGAAAATTGAAGTTGCCATATTGTTTCCGGGGAAGTGGAGGATTAAGACGATTCCTGAAGCCGACTTTGAGAATTCCAAAAAAAAAAAACCCTGAACGCATTATACGGATGATTATCTGGTTATATGGATCATTTAAGAAGAAACTTGAACAAAAGTGAAGTGAACGAAACTTGGTAAAGAAGAAGCGTGTTTTTCAGTTTTCTTAAACTTTTATTATTTTGAGAAAAAAAAACTAAGTGAAGTGAAAATGAGACGATAATTTTTTTTTGTCAAAATAACAACTGAAAAAATGTAGGTATTTGAAGAAATAAAACATATATTTTGCGGACAATTAATGTCCTGCTTATACGTATGTGACGAATGCGCAACATATCTAGAAAGTATGAAAAGCTCTCAACTTTTTAAGTGAATTTCATACAAGTTTCCGCTTCAATTATGCCTGCTCTGAACATGGTATTTTATTTTTCAATGTTTAAATATAATTTTGGAACTAAAGTAAGTTCCAACCACACACAGTGCACGTTATGAATCGTGACTTACAGTTTGGCTAACGTCAAGTTTTTTGCCCAACTTAATTTCATATTCCTTTGTTTCAGTGTTTGACAAATTCAACCATGGAGAGGTACACAATTGAGCAGAGCGTTATGATTATTGAAGACTTTTACGGAAATGGACGTCCATATTCCTTTTTTTTCTGTCAGCATAATCGACAAAATGTATTTGCAATCGAGAGAATTGAGGGCAAATTTTAAAGAAAGTTATGTTGCGTGTAACTTTTGAAATTCGCATATAGGATAAAAATTGGCAGAACGGGCATCAGTAACGCCCCCCAGGAGAATTCTGCCTTGTAGACCTCTCGGTGCTGATTATGGTTGAGGTGCCTGCCTTGGCTGAACCGTTCTGGCTGTGGTTTAAGCCTAAAATCGCTGGAATGGCGAGGATATGAAATATGATAATAGGATGATTAATTTTATACTACCCTATCTATATAACCTTACAATCATACGCTTCTTAACTCATATTTACATAACTTTACGCAATTTACGACTCATTTCTAATTGTTTGTCTGAAAAAATAATGTAAAAATATGTCGATTCAACAAAAGTTTTCTTTCATTACAATTTTGTATCAAAATTGTGCTTGACACTTTGCGATTGGACCTTCAAAATAATTTATAAAAAATGTTAAAAAATAAACACCAATTTGTTTAACAACATTCCATACAATCTTATCAAAAAAGTTCTGAAAATAAAGCACGATCGATTTTAAATTCCGAAAAAAAACTTACAAATTTAAGAATGAAACATAAAATTTATGGACGACATTTACGTGCAGTATCTAAAAACTATTATGTGTATCTAATCTAAAAAAAACTCATCCAAAAATCTTGCGAAATGTTGTTCAAATGTTAGTTTTAGTAATTTTTTTTTTTTTCATTTTTAACTTAAGTACAAAATTTTTATTTTGTGCGATTGTGTTCTGCTCTGCTCCGCTCCGCTTTTTAAGTTTTCGGCGGGTTTCACAATTAATTTACATTTCAATGTTAATTGGCAACAGAAAACGAACCAGCGAAGAGACAGACAGACAGAAGAGCGTAGAACGAAAGTAGCAAATATTGCTAAACAAAACCGTTTAACAAATATTTATTTATTATAAATTAACCTGTTTTTTTTTTCAAGTGTTTTTTTATCTTTTATCACCATAGTTATTCCTTAACAATGTTTAAGAAATATCTGAGAACGTGTACGGGGAAGGGAGGGGCAGCTATTGTCTGTTGGTGTTTGACATTTGTTGACAAAGGGAAGACTGAGGGGACGAGTGGTTTATAGAAGTGCTAAAATTTATCTTATGACTTGGTCGTCAGCTTTATTTTTAAGTTGTTACTTTTTAGTTTCTTTTTTTTTTTTTTTTTTTTTTTGGTTTCAATTAATGTGCAAACTAAAATTCGCGCTTTTTATTGTGAAATCGATTTACATTACGATATGCTGAATTTAGCATAAATAAGAATTTTATTAATTCTAGTTTTTTATGTTTAATTATGTTATTAAAAGCTTAAGCAAAGAACAAGTTTAGGAAAAAATATAATAGTTTTAAAGTTTAAAAGTAGGCGAAAATGTTTACATTACGAGTATGAAACTGTGACACATACTCGTAGTGTCAACGCAGCGATTTTTTTTTTTGCAAAATTTTGAATATTTTATATTCCTAAATATAAACAAAAACTAAAATAAATTTAAATATTAATTTATTGATATTTTGTTGAACTTTATAATTTTAAAATTAGAAATTCGTTTTTGTACATCGGGTTTTTGTTCAAGTTTTTCCTTTCTTAAGTTTTTTTAAGAAGGATTTTTTTACTATACAAATTTGCTGGGATCAATAATTTTTGATTAAAGAAGACAAGCAAAATAATCAAACCTTTAGATGGGGGACAACTAGCTGTTTCGTAGTCATTACACTACTCATCAGCACCCATGACCAGGATTTAAACTCGGGTCATGGCGCATCATGAACGTCTGCTTTAATCACTCCTCCACCGAGCCATTAAATTATTTTGTCTATATTCATCTTATATGTATTTTTATTCTCTGGATATGGAAAATTATTAAAAATACATATGTGTGTATGTTAATAACTAAAAAATAAATATCGCTTGGTCAGAGATAGTAAACACTGTATTAATAAAATGCATATGTGATTCATTATGAGTGGATAGACTCTTCAGCCACACCATCGCGAATAGCAGAATAATTTCTGCAGAACGAGCTGTACGAGCATGCATTTGTGTTTTCACACCGATTAAAATTTTTGCACAATTTTTTTGATTGTACGCACATTTAGACGATTAAATTGACCAAAAAAATCTCGAAGTCTACGATATGAATTTTGATTTGAACGCCCATTTTCATAATACTTGTAAGCCTGAATAACTTTAACGCGATGCTCGACTTTGTATGTTTCCATGATTCAAATTGAGTTAGTCTGAAATTGAAAAATGTCTAATGAAAAGCAGAAAAAACTTGACGTTTAGCTGTGGTTCACATTCAATCAAAATTTAAACACTTTCTATTTATTGTTGAAAGGGAATTTTGTTGTTAAAATTGTTATTTTTAAATTTAAATAATTTTTTATTAAAGCATTTTTCTTTTTAAATTCCCAATAGTTTATTTAGATTGTTGGGATATAAAATTAAATGTTTGAGAATATCTTTCAAAAATTTCCAAAGTCGACTGATGATTAGGGTAGCTCCTATGAAATGTTGACATATACGAGTAGACAGCTGGGAAAGATAGAAAACAAGCTGTTTATATATTTTTTTAATTAAATATTCTGTATATTTAATTTCGCGAAAAGTAAGTTTAATTCTTAATATAATTCACTTAGCTGCTATTAGGAACAAAATTCTGATTTTACTATTTTACTGCTGTTATGCAACACAATGAACCATTAAAACCTTAAATTATGCAGGCTCAAAAATTTTTCACACGAAATTTAACAAAAATTTCCCATTTGTAGTGGTGGTATTGTAGATGAAAAATATGTTGAATTATCATTTTTTCAATGGCCTAATAGGTATAACAAATTTAAAATTTTATGTTCACAGCAATGCACCTGTAAATTGAGCCAATAATATATTATTTACACAAAAAAAAGAAAAAATATGTAATTGAAAGCCAATACACTATTAAGAAATAATTTAAAATAATAAGTTATTAAAAATTATGCTTATGAACATAATTGCATACAAACACGCATATTTTATAATATTTATTAATAGACAATAATTTTTTTTTCCTATTAAATTTTACAATGCACATGTTTAAGCAAAAGTTTTACTCTCGCACATCAATAATCAAGTGAATATAAAATGATACCAGCGCATACATCACAAAAGAAACTTGCAAACTCTTTTTACATTTTAGACTCGAATGACGTTTCTTTTGAAATCATCAGAAATAATTGCGTGATCCCGTAAAAAAAATCCCGGGAAAGCGGGAAATTTTAATATGAGGTTCGCATCGAGAATTCCCGGGACAAAACTCTAGCTCTGAGAGTTCATTATTAAATTTAGTATAAATTCTTGCAGTTTAAAATTAAAACTGGAGCTTTCAGCCACGCATTCATTCATTTATTTTAAATAAATAATTTTACCATCAGCAGTGCCATTCTGTAAATTTTAACGATTTGATAATCGTACTTTTTTTCTATGGCGCTAAATTCATCAGCAGACTTCATTATTAGAATATTTCAAATTTGCATTAATTGATTTAAAAAGTGGAATATAAAGTAGATGGCTTGAAAATATTTTTCAAAGTTTCCAAGTTTACCTATGAAATGTTGATATTTCATAGGTAAACTTTCTTGGTTGAGAAATATTATTAGAAAACTTTTTTTCGAGTTCTCATTAATTTATTTAAAAAAGGTGGAATATATAGATAAATTTTTGAAAATAGTTTTCAAAGTTTCCAAGTCGGCTGATTCATCATCAGCAGACTTGGTAGCTCCAATGAAATGTCAGTAAATAGGCGGCTAGGAAACGTAAAACACAAGCTGTATATATTTTCCGATTGGTATAAATATCAGCAGCTAATAGAGTAAATAATAATCACACTCTCAATTGTTTTATGAGAATATGTGTTATTACATATCTTGTTCAGCTTATTTCAAGTACGGATTCGGGATTAAGCACGACTTATATTTAGTACTTAATGTTTCAATAGTATGTACTTGAATTAAGATCAGCGGTCTTGATTTGATAAAATCCGTACTTCCTGTACTTTTGACACTGCTTATAGGCTTGATTTAAGTACGGATGGATTGAAATTGTTTTAAATACAGAAATGTCAAAAGAGAGTATAATAAAAAGCCTCTATCAGCTGATAGAGAATTTTATATTATCTATTTATATCGGAATATAAGCAAAGACGAAAGTAACACGTTTCACGATGACTTCACCTTAACTGCTTATCTAAATGACTTATTCGCCTCTACCAATTTGAAAAATTTGTTTAAACTAGAAAAACGTTGTTTGTTGTTCACGAATAAAAGCAAAAAGTACGGAAGGAAGGAATAAGTGAAATACATTAAATTTCATCTCTGTTTTACTTTTTGCTAGAGGTTAGATTGAACAGTCTGAATGTTGACGATATCTGTTTTTCGCCCATACCAACTCTAAATCACATATATATTATACGTTCAATAGGGAAAAAATTGCATTATGTGTTTCATTTGTCTTCTTCAGGCTACATTCAGACGCAAAACTTATATCACACAAGTTTCTCTTACAATAAAAATTTACCTGTATTGCAAATCACAAAAAAACTATTTACTTCCACAAAATTTACTGGTTTCCCACTGAAATGAAGCTAAAATAAGATCTACAGCAAATTTTCTCTTCCTATTCATTAGTAGTTTCGTTAGCTCTCTTCGGTATTTATTTTAACAGAAAAATAGATCTCTTATGTCTTTTTTGCAATAAACATTTGCCTGTGTTATAAATCACATTAAAATTGTGTGATTGGGCAAAATTTCCGGATCAAATTAAAAAGAAACCAAACAAGATCGTCAGCAAATTTGCTCATTCTAGCAAAAATAATTTTAAAATCAAAAAAAGTACATCTCACATATATATATCTCTTGCAATAATAATTGCCCTCTGTTCTAGTGAAGCTCAGTTTTAGGGAAGCTCAGCTTAAATATCGCTTAATTTGGAATAAGTTTGATTTTGTTTTAAATAATGATCATTAACTAAAACTTTGAAATGCTTTAAAAAAAAATTTTATAATTTATATGACGGGCAACTGTTTTTTTACTCATTCCAATAAACTTTACCAAGATTGAATACTTTCTAAATTTTATTGTAACTAAATGCAAATTTCAAATTTTTGGCCGACTATCAAGACCTCTGTGTAAAGTATTTTCATAGCATTTCTTTTTTTATTTTGTAATCGACAATTGTTTGCCAATACCAAAGAGATCTAGCGGTGAATTGCTGTAGAGCATTTTATACCAATATGATGGACCGTCTGACTGACAACAAAAACAAAACGAAGTATGGGCCGGTAAAGTGTATGTTACGCATTGCTAAGCGATTGATGACAGACAATACTGCTACTCGCATGTACGAGTACATACATACATATTTTTTTTAATACTAGATACATGGATATGCAGGGAAATAGTAAAAAAACAAAACAACAACAAACATAATGGAAATGGAAAGAAAAAGTTGGAATTAAATAAAACTGAAAGTCGTTGAACTGTTTAGTAATTAAAAGAGACAACTGTAATGATATTGAATACTCTAATAAAAATAAATAAAAGCAATGGACAGACAGCTGGCCGATTGTGGAAATCGGGCATGTGAAACTTTTAAAATCTATTTCGCAAAAAAATGCCAATTGAATATTTTTGTTATAATTAAAACAAAAATCAGAGATAATTAAACGCAAAAGTAATCAGGCGCCATGAAAAATAATTTAACGATATTAAAAATACCAAACAAAACAGAAAAAAAGAGGCTTATCAAAACCAATTGAGAATTAATCCACTAAATCGATATTGGTTGTATCAGAGATTGGTGTGTATGTCGTTTTTGTTTTATATGACAAATAAAGTAAAAATGCAAAATACGCCCCTTTTAACTTGTACCTACTGATTGCAACTTTAAAAAGTACAATTTGTGTACTTTTTAAAGAACTTTTGAAGAAAATACCGTTTAATAAAGTTCTTTTTTACAATAACCACCTTAAAAAAAATTTTTAAATGTGTTCTTCTTAAAAAAAAAACCCTGTTATAAAATACCACTTTAAAAAATTTTTCTTTAAAAAAAAATTTCTTAAAAAAAAATTTCTTAAACAAAATGTTCAAAATTACAAAATACCTTTCATATAAAGAATCTTTCATAACAAAGTGTTATTCACAAAAATTAAATTACAGAAAAAGCACATTTCTCACAAAGTAAATTTCTCAAAAATTACCTTTCTCATAAAGTAAATTTCTCAAAAAAATACATTTCTCAAGAAGTGCTTTTCTTAAAAATTACATTTCTCAAGAAGTACTTTTCTCAAAAATTACATTTCTCAAGAAGTACATTTCTCAAAAATTACATTTCTCAAGAAGTATATATCTCAAAAAATACATTTCTTAATAAGAACGTTTCTGAAATCAAAAAATATATTTCTCAAAAAGTAGTCTTCACATAAAGTACCTTTTACTAAACATAGCTTCCACAAAAAGTACTTTTCACCAAAACTACCTTTCGCAAATTATATTTTTCACAAAAAATACTTTTTACAAAAAATACTTTTAACAAAAAATACTTTTTACAAAAAATACTTTTCACAAAAAATACCTTTCACAAAAAGTATCTTTCACATAAAGAACTTTTTTATAGGAACTACTTTTTTTAAAATGTACTTCGAATAAAAGGAAGTTTTAAAAGAATACAATTCAAAAAATAAATTTTGAAAAGAGTACCATTTTAAAACAAGTATCTTTTAGGACACCTTTACATAGTAATACAAATATTTAGATCTGTCTAATATGTGTGTAGAATTAAGGAAATCAACGCGCTAAAATAAAATATATTCAGTAGAGGAGAAATTGGAGAAGTTGTTGGTAAATCTTCATTTTCTTAATCATTTCAGAAAACTCTGTACTCTCATCACAGAGAAGTATTTGTAAATTTTGCATTGAAGGTGATCGATCTACCACTCAATTGTTAAAAAAAAAAATTATTTTGAACCGAAATTCTTAAAAAAAAAAATCAATAAAAACTGCAAGTTAACCAAATTTTTAGCAACAATACATACTTTTCAAAATCTATTTCAACAGACACACATACACTCGTACATATATATGTATGTATGTATATATATATAAGTAATGACTTGTCACGATTCCTTTATAACTTCATAACTTCAACTATTTGCATTTTTAGTTACCTGTAAAGAGACACAGAGAGAAAAAGAGTTGAATTAGTGAAATAAACAAAGGTAAATAATAACAAACAAAAAAGTTAATAATTATTAGATGCGACCTTGAAATTACTTGTAGTAAAAATTTATTCAAATAATTGTCACCCCCTTTTTTGTTGTGTCATTAAACAAATTGAGAAGAAACTAAAAGAAAGAAAAAAAAATTGTTACATAAAACAATTTAAATAAATTGTGTTTTTTTTCTATCTGTTTTCAACTGCAAGTACATACATATCTATGAACATCAGAACAGTGAATGAACTATTAAATTGGAATAAGGTTTTATTAAATTCTCTCTTTAATTTGTAAATTAAACGAGTGCTGCAGATAACAAAAGGAAAAAAGAACCATAAAACAACAAAAAGTAGATGCAATATGGTTCTCAGATGATAATTACGTTGCGGGAGGCTGTTTGTTGGCAATACTGATGCTAATAATGATCATTATGTACTTTAGAAAAAGTAGATTTGTTGTGAATTTTGTTTAGCGCTTGATTGTTATAATTTACAAGTCATAACAATATTGTACGAGAAATACTCGTAAAGGAAAAAAAAAGTACAAGTGCCGAAAATGTGTGTTGATGAAAAGTTTCTTGTGGCTTAAAAATACACAGAAGTGTAAAGGAGTTAAACATTCGCATACACTTCAGTGTGAATTTCTTTTTTTTTTATAAGATCTTCGAGCAGTTAAAATCGTAGGTTGCAAAATTGAATTTTTCGAAAATTTAGCTGAATTTGGTTCAAAACACGTGTATTACAAATATAGGCTGTCGGGTGGCAAATTTATATTTTTAAATACGATTATTTCAAAAACTAATAAACGGTGCCGGCGGAGAGTGGCAGCGATAGAGTTATCGATTGTGTTGATTTATAAGTCACAATGTCGCTGGCTACGGAATTCTATTATGGGGCACAGCCTCAGCGTCAAACATTGAAAAAATTCAAAGGCGACAAAACCAAATTCTACGAACGATTACTGCAGGCAGCTCCATGGTATGTAAAAAATTCACGAATTCATAAACATGTGAGTGTTTCGCTGGTAAAAGAAGAATTTTCTAAATACTCGACAAGGTATGTCAGTAAACTGAAACTTCACTAAAACCCTCTTGTGCGCAATATACTTAATTTTGGCGGCCACACTCAGTTGAGAAGAAGAGATACCGTTGGCACCATCAGAACCAGCGTTGTCAACTATGAAATATCAAAACGCCCCGAAATGGGAGAAAAAACGCGTTATTTCGAAAAAAAACGCACCAAAAAATTTTGTTTGTTAATTTTAAAAGTTGTTCGCAAAGTTGCTAAAAAATTACCAAATACGAGTATTATTAATAAAAGCTTAGAATTCGCGCTTTTACTTAATGTGCTGTTTACAGAACACACGATCAACGATACGTTTAAAAATTTTTATGAAAATCGTTAAAAACTGAGTGTTTTGCATACTAATTTTCTAGACAAGTTGCTCGACCGTGCACTACGGACCCCACATAAATATTTTTATATTAAAAACACGATAAAAGCAGTTATATTTTTGTTTTATGACCAACTTTTAATTGTTCAGATAACTTGAAGTTGACAAGACAAGTTCTGTGATATTTTCTTTTGACTATTTTTTATTATGTCCATTTGCGTTTATTATATAATTGCTGAGGGATGTAATGAAAACTAAAATATTGCCGACGAAACGTTGTAAACAAATTTTAAATGCCACTATTATCCAGTTTAAAAAGCAAGCATATCTGAAAAACAGCTATGTTCGTACTGTAAAAAATAAAAGGGGCAGCAAATTTTAAAAATTTAATATTCGTTTTTCTTTAGATAATATATATAACCTACACAGCAAGACTATTTTACTTTGTGTATATGATTTGGTGCATTTTATACATCATTACTCCGTGTACTCTTACGAGTATTCTGCTCTGTAAAATAAAATATACAAATAAATTTTGCACACTATTGATTATATTACTGATATATAGTACAAAAAGTAGTTTCTTATACTGGAATAAACAGTTGTGTTGAATTCGGTTCGGTGTCACCGAAAATTAAAAAACGCACCGAAATTTGGGAAAAAGCGAACCGAGCACCGGCAAAGGAATTTTTCGCACAATAAATTTTAAAAAGCACCAAAAACGGTACGAAACGCACCGAGTTGACAACACTGATCAGAACGTTTAATTGGTGATTCTACGAATATTGCTCCCGCATAATAGAACTTTTTGTCTAGCATTGGCTGGACGTAAGTAAAAAGCGCATTTTTTATTTTTATTAATTCTTTTATTTTTATATTTAGTATTAAGATTTGAATACTTTTTGTTAGTTCATTTTGAAGAATCAATAAATAAAAAACGCTTAAAAAAATGAAATTGTTATCTTGACAAAAAGACCTTATTACATTAAATGTCTGCTTGTAACAATTTTACTCGGCTTTTGATTGAAAACTCAAAATTTTTAGTAAATGTTAAATATGAATGACATGGTAACAATATGAAAAATAAAGAAAAAATATATATATACTTACATATATGTATGTATGTATATCACATATTAAGCAATAAAAGTGCATACAAATAAATTTTCAAGCATAAAAGTACGAGTTTAGTTCAAACTGAAGAGGGTAAAAACTAAAACGAGTGCATTTAAGTGGATTTGCACAAAAAGGAAAAAAGGCAGCGATTAGATGTTGAATGTTAGTTGTGTAACACGATGATGATGATGGTGATGAGGCCAATTTTTACAAACAATTTCGGAAATTCACAGGGAAATTGAAAAGTTCAAACAAACACACTACTACGAGTATAAAGTGAATTTACATCGGCATATTTACAAGAATATGCATGAAAGGAAAAAAAAACGCTTTTTAAAAATAAAATCATAAAACGTGATGAGTTTTCAGAAGGCAAATATGTTGTTGGTTGGCCATTTTATTTAAAGGCCATTTTATTAAATCAAAGTACAATACATTTAAATATAACTAATGTAAACATATAAATATGTGCATATGTATGTGTGTATGTGACATATATTTTGCCAAATTGTTTTTATTAAAAGCTATTGAATAAAATTTTGTAAAACGTACAATTGACAAAATTCCCAATAAGAGAAATTTTCAACAGAAAAGCCATAATAACAATAGAGATCAAGTTTTTTGGATAAATTTATATTCGTATAAATTATATTCGTACATATATCGTTCTTTTATTGCAACATAGTCATATCTCAAGAAATTAGCTTTTCGAGTCAACAATGCAGAATTGTTTTCTATCGTGTCAAAAATTTATTCAAATTACTTTTAAACTGTTTTCTTGTATGAAAACTAAAAATTTGAAAGAGCCGATGGCCAATGTAGCCAGTGCTCCAGACAATTGGTATTATTTTTATTCATTTATTTATGGATCTAATAAATAATAATAATATTAATAAAAATTTTAAAAATATGTTTTTCTCGAAACAAGCTTTTTTTTAGTTATGACTATTAGTATGTTGCAATAAAAGAGCGATATACTTACTGCCACTTCCACTATTTCGAATAAATATTTTCATTCGCATAAATACATTTAAAACAAAAACGAATTTACAAATTTTGTTTTTGTTTCAAATGCGAATGAAAATATTTGTTCGAAATACAGAAAGTGACAGTTAAACTTCGATATAACGAATATGAAGGGAATTAAAAACTGTACATATACAGAGTTTCCCGGAACTCAACGTCAAACCGAAACCGGGGGACAGGATTGATTGTAATCATCATGAGAAAAATCAGAAAGAAATTTATCTCATGCAGTTTGAAAATTATGGGCATTTATGAAAAACCTAGAAATTTGGTCAAACCATTTGGTGTAACCATTTTCCGGTTGTTGTGGTTAATATTTATTATTTTTGTATTTAAACTTTGAAACTGTAACCCTAAATAACATTTCTAGAGTCACAGCCCAAAATTATGACACAATTGCCCCACGTTTTCTAGAATTAAGACTCTTTGTTAAACTTCAAATTTAAAATTTCCAACATTTTGCGACCTTGAAAGGCCTTCCTTTAAAAAAAATGTACTAAAGTGCTTTGGCAAGTGCCATTAAAAGTTCGCGCATCTAATCAGGATTGTAAAATGGTGCAATACTTGTTAGTTTTATGCTAAAAAAAAACAAGTAAAATATAAGAACCTCAATGCCCCGATTTTGGCTACCCCATTTTATTGAGTTCAAATGTTTGTTTTTCGTACAAAGCTTTGGATAGGTTTTTAATTTTACGGCAAAATGGTGAGAGAGATGGTTAGTGGACATTATGGCCATGAGTAAGCGGGACAGATTGTGTTGTCACGCAATGGGACGGAAATGCGTTGTTTAAACGCGTGCGTTTGGTATCAACAAGATGGCTGACGAGCGCATTACGCAGTGCAATTTTTGGTACACTACATATTAAACATACATAATATAATCGGTCCTTTGTCGCTTTCCATAAAGAATAATCGGATTGCGAAGTATCATCAAGACTAAAACTAATTTATTGTTATCTTCTGTTTAACACCCGTTTTGGGTTGCTACTTTTCAATTCAATTACAACTGTCTTGATGTCGACTTCTGTTAAACAATTGTTTTACGAATATTTAGATAACAAAAAACAAAAGTCTTAACAAAAAATCACAATTGAATAAAAAACAATAAAACATTTAAAAGTACAAATCAAATTATTGTAAAACATTTGTATGATGATTTATCATGCGTTAAAAATATTCGATACAATTGGAATGATGTCGATGTCGGTATACACGATGATGACGAAGACAACGACATTAAAGATACTGATGATGGTGTTGTACCCGGTACGTCGTCTTTATCAATAAAAAAAATCTTTACAAAGTACTTGTTGTAAGAGAGGCAGACAAAAAAAAAACTTGCAACAAACTAAGTTGAGTTCAAATGTGGCAAATTGCTTTTCTATGTGACTGAAAATCTAATAAAATTTTAAAATCTTTCAAATGTTGTAAAAAAAAGCAGATGTCATTTACCTGCGCTGCATGATTAAACACGAGTTTTGGTTTTCTTATTTTTTTGTGTTTTGCCTGACTAAGTTGAAAAACAGAAACAATTTTATTATATTTTTCTCAAAACTTAAATCGATATAAGGAAATTTTGAGTTCAGGTGAGCGCGGGGCTTAGTAGTCTCACCATGTTTTTTTATTATTTTTATTAAATCATATTACTACTGCGTACATATAACTGTCATCAAAGTCATGCCCAGGGAGCAGTAAACAATTCTTTGCAATCCCACCAAACTGAACAAAACCTTCTTTTGATGAATATCAGCTTTTGATGTTGTTTGAGTAGATTCACCGGGCCTGCTCCACCATCTTTTCCGCTTTATATAATTTTCATTAAGTTTCTTTAGCAAATCGCAGCTGTTAATGTGTTGCGTTAAAAGCGTTGCTTTCAGTTCGTGTTCAGTTCAGTTGTTTTAAGTGATTTTCAATGCATTTATGTGATACATGAAACAGGATAAGTTTATTCGCATTCTAGGCGAAAGAAAATTGATTTGGAGGTTTTCTAACTTACAGCCAGTTTACCAATCTCGACAGCCTGCTGGCGTTCGCAATCTAAACGAAAGAAAACTGATTTGGGTTCGTCTAACTTTTTTCTATGCGAACGATGTGTCAAAATTCAATGAAAATACATAAGAATATGCGAACGAATAGTAGTGAGATAGACTAACCCAAATTGATTCGAATGTGAGTGACTGGCTTTCTTTCGCATTCATTTTGTTTCGAAATTGGTAAACTGGCTGTTAATTCTATGCGAACGATGTGTCAAAATTTAATTAAAATACATAAGTACATGAGAACGAATAATAGTGACGTAGAGAAACCCAAAGTGATTCGAATGTGAGTGACTAGCTTTCTTTCGCATACATTTTCATTCGATATCGCCAAACAGGCTGCAAAAACATTTTTATGTTATTCGTACTTAAATTTGAATTTAAAGCAAATGGGAAAACTTGAATTTAGTACGAGTTTTTTCTATCTGTGTACTCGTAGAGGTTTTTTAAGCACCAGGTGTAAAGGATTAAACTGCAAGCCATGACAGTCCTTATATGGAGCATGGTTTATGGCTTCGAGTTATGAAAAAATGGATTTAAGGAATCCTAAATTCATCATATGCATTTACAAACACTACTCCCGCTTTCCTCCTCATCATAACCTATTTTCCTAGTTCCAGTACAATGCACAGCATATGTATGGGTGATCCCCTGAGTACTGGTCCAAAATAAAAAAAATAAAAAAACTATTGACCAAAGTGTTAAAGTATGGTTATTACATTGAGCAAATAGTTTGTTTTTTCCATGCAACAAACTTAAGAAAAAATTTCTGGAGTAACGTACACCATCCAATTGTTATTCCAAATAACTCAAAAAATTTAAATTTCAGTGCACGTTTTTGCTGCTTGAACAGCAATTATTCAAATTGTTAGATGTGTTTGCTTGCAATGAAAATTGAAAACAGAAAAACATTTCATAATTGTTTAAATGAAATTTTCTAATATTGCTTTCGATTTTTATTTTTCTGTAATTTTTCCTCTGCTTGAATTTTACTTTTAACGACCCAATTTTCTTTTTTATTTCTGTTTATTTTGTTGTTTGCAGAAAATATGTTTATATGTAGATACGTACGATCCCCAGAAAACATAAATTTGTTAGTAAAACAAACTATTACAAGTATTAACAGAAAAAAAATCATAGATAGATAGATAAAAATAAAAACGTAAAAATTCAATTATACAAAAAATGCATACATATGTATTTATGTAAGTTTAAAAGTATAAACATAAAATCAAGAAACTAAACAGAGGCGGGTTTAACTTTAAAATTTAAGAGGGGTAAGGTTCTAAAGGGGGTTTCAATAGGTTCTCGACATCTTTGAATTTAATTTGTGAACGCACTATTTCATTGATCATCTAACTGTTTTGCGTAAACTTAACATTTTCATCATGGTAAAGTGCACGAACGAGCAACGTATGCGAATCATAAAAATCGTACATATATCTTCGAAGACAATGTCGTCTAGGACGATTTTGCCAACTGGGACTTTACTGCAGTGAGATCTCACCATATATAACCTTTTCATTTTGGTGCTACTAATAAAGGGTGGCCAAACTGGGAGTATCATTTTAATATTTTGGTTTTTATTCGACCTCTATTTCTTAATTAAGTAGTATTTCGTTGAGTTTAAGGTCCTTTTTGCTTATTTATTTTAATATTTCTGCCAAAAATATTAAAATAAATAAGCAAAAAGGAAATACTACTTAATTGTATCATTTTAATTTTATTAAAAAAAAAATACTATTTTCGGATATTAAAAATATTTTTATTTCAGTTTATTAAAACTAAGTTCTCCCGGTCAAGTGACCCCAAAATTATTTTCTTGAAGAAGATTATTTCGAAGTATCATTTTAATTTTACTTAAAAAAAAATACTATTTTCAGATATTAAAAATATTTTTATTTCAGTTTATTAAAGCTAGGTTCTCCCGGTCAAGTGACCCGCAGAATTATTTTCTTGAAGAAGATTTATTTCCTTTTTTTTTCATTTTTTACCCCCACGGCCCTGTTTTCAACAAATACCAATGTGCTAACTAAACGTAAATAATTGAGAAATGAAAATATATTTAACGCTTGGTTACATCGTTAATACTTTAATGCAAAAAAAAAAAAAAAAAAAATCAAAACCAATACACAGACACAGATCCAAATACAAACACAAAGACAGCCACAGACACCTTAAGATTTTCCGACTAAAAAACAAAATCGAATTTATTTACAAAACAACGCAAAAATGTTTAAACTTAAATAAAATGATGGAAGTAGAAAAAGTAGAAAAATAAAACTTAATTTGCATATTTTCAATTAACACATGCAATTTTCATCAATTGAAAACCAACCAAACAAAATAATTTATAAAAAGAAAAAAAAAAAAAAAAGAAAATCACAAAAATTTATACGTTTTTATTTTCGTTGGTTTTAATACAAACACTGGGCTGGCTTTTCTTTATAAAATCTGTTTTCTGAATAATTTTTCTCTCTCGAAATTATGATTTTACCTCCCACTCTGTTGGTTGGTGTCTGGATGCATAATTATTTATTTATTGAATGTTTAAATTGAAGCAAATCTGTGATGCAAATGACAACATTACATTAGAGACAGGAAAACCAGTCGAAATCAGTGCAGTTGAATAAGGAATGACGTAAATTGGTTATATCATTACATACTGATATTATATACGAAACCGTTTAGGCGGAATGTTTTCACAGGCAGTGAACGCTTGCAAATTAGCAACGTTTTCGCTTTTTGTGACATTTGGAACTTCCGAGCATTAGTTAATTGGTGTTCCTGGCAATTCATTGAGGGCAAAGAATCAAATGGATTTCGTTTTAACAAAACCGCACCATTCGTTAAATAGTATAATTATCCTCATTATAACAATTTAACTAAGATATGAATGAGTCTTGTACTGAAGAAATCTAAAATGAAATTAATACTTTCTATTAAAGCTGATATCATTACCAGTGCTGCCACGAATACAAAATTATTACAACCAAAACTTTTGAAAAAGTTATCAAATGTGGAAAAAATTACGAAAATTATTATCAAGTTTTTTTCCTTGACAATAAATATAAATTTAATTTAGTTTGCATTATAATACAAAATATATTTCCACGTTATACCTGACGTACACCTAACCAGGGCATTCTGCTTTCTGGGGTGTGGAAGGGAAGGAGTCTCTCATTTACTGTAGCAAATAAAACTTTACACGGAAGGAAAACCTGGTACTAAAATATAAGTATTTTCTACCTACTTTTAGTACGAGCCATACTCATAAATTTAATTATGTATAACATACAAGTGTACTTAAAATGATCCGAAAACGGAATTGTTCAAGAAAACTTAAAATAAGTATAAAACCCTTGAACAGGGCTGCCAGAAAATGTATAAAAGAAATCGTCAATATCCCGATAATTTTTGAAAAAATCGTCATTTTAGTTTTGAAATATCGTCAAAACAAATCTTTAGTATATTTTAAACTTTTTTTATTTAAAAATATAACCGATTTTTAAAGTAAACTTCTGATGTCAAATTTGTACATTCACAAAAAATAGATAAATTTATTAAAGAATTTAGTTTTTAATTAAATACACTTACATACATATGTTTTTATAGTATGGTATTGAAAACATATACGTATTGATACCTTGAATTTTCTGAAAATTTTCGGATTAAATATCTTGACTTGGAATTTCAATAAATTTGATTTAAGTGCAATATCAAAAAGTTTGAAGGACTTGCTTCAAAATATAAAAATTTAACTCTTAATACTTGCTTTTCATATTTACTCATAAAATGAGGAAATTCTAGAAGAATTTTTGAAAAATAATCGCTGTTTTTATTGACAATATTATCAGTTTTTTTCAAATTCAAATGTCTACTAAAATTAATTACAATGTAAAAAATTACACAAATTACATTATTAAGTTTCTTAAATTTTTACACAATTCTTAATATCACTTTATGCATAATATTTTATTTTTGTTGCCAATAACGAGTACTTTTGTCATAAGCAAATTCTTTTACTCAAACAATATTTCTGTTTTTTTTTTCCAAAATTTTGACAACTATTCGTAAATTCTACCAACAAAATACATGTTGATGTTTGTTAGTGTAGTATTTATTGTAATTCTGCCACCACCTATTAAAGCTGTCTTGGATACGAGTATATAAAACGAAAAAAAATTTACGACAAATAGAGAAATTTCTTTATTTGGTATTTTTAATTGAAAATGTGTAAAATTCATTTAACTATTTATTAAAAGAAACCACAACATATTAAATTTTAATTGTGAATAATTATATTTTATTTTGCAAATTAATTCAGTTCAGTTGAAGTCGCCAATATTAAGCGATATGCGTTTAGCAGAACACTTACTTGGCGATTTCGAAACGCAAAATCATGGTATTTGCAATTAAAAACGCTAAATTTTAGCGATTTACGTTTTCCAGAACATGCCTGCATGTTTCTTTTTTGAATGGAAAAACAAAAATAAACTTACAAAATTTAAATCATACTTCTTTCGTTATACGTTTGTCAGAACACTTATTTGGCATTTGCAATTAAAAACGCTAAATTTAAGCGATTTACGTTTTCCAGAACATGCCTGCATGTTTCTTTTTTGAATGGAAAAACAAAAATAAACTTACAAAATTCAAGTACGAAAGAATTATGCCTGGCAGTCAGTTTTATGCCGATTGAATTTATTGTTTATATGTGTATAATTTTTTTATTTTTTTAATTTTTTGCTATTGTTGCCATTATTATTTTGTTAATAAAAATAAATATTGCAATAGTGCAAATTAGCTTTATTATTTATAATTTTTGTTTGTCCATTTTTTTTAAACGTTCGTAGAAACAGTATTTAATTTCCATTGTATTTGTTTACATAAGAATGAATAAATAGTTAAGTCAGTGCATAAGTTTTTTTTTTTCTTTCTTTCTTTAATAAATTTTTTTCTCCAGTCTAGTATTTTTAAATTACAGTACGAGTAGAGACAAAATAGCGAAAGAAAAAGTAGTTAAGTAGAATATACTTGTGCATACAAAAGACGATGCTTAAAAGATGTATTGAATTTAAACTCAATAAACAATTGTGCACTTGAAAAATATTCAACTTGTGCTTTAAACTAGCAACTAAACAATTGAAGTCTTTGTTGAGAATTTCTTTATAAAATATTGAATATAAATTCGTTAATAACATGAAAAGAAATATATTACATACCTACATATAAACGAATATACATATGTACTCGTATGTATAGTGGAATAGTGTCCTCAAAGGAACTCTCAGCGACATGACTGCATTGTTAAACAAGTTCAATGGCAGTGAATGATATCAAAGATGTAATTAAATTACTTGAAGCTGGATTTAAGAGGCTGGGAATGAAACTTACTTTTATAAGGAAACTTACACGTAAAGAAAAGGTAATTTGGAATCTTATTGTCATTATATCATGATAGTGAGCGAGGCTAACTTTTTAGCGGTATCGCGATTCTGTGAAAAAGATCTACGGATGAAAAAGCTAGATCTGAAGGCTGCTGAGCAAGATCATAACCAGGATCTCAGACGAAGGATAATGTAAAGAGAAGGGTTGTTTAAGCCATTGGGAATCACACCCGAAGCAATGCTAAGGCGGGGCGGTCCCGGGGTGGAAATATTTATCCCAGGAAAAAATGGAGTTTTTACTCAGTAAGTTCACTATTGTGATCAGCTCGACACAAAGCGGAGGGTATGGAGCCTCTGGTCAGTGCGTAACGCATTTTCCATCCTCACCGAAAAAAAATGTTATATTAAGAAAAGTTGAAAAACCCTGCAGAAATCGAGACTACTCCTTACATGCGTGTAAAGAGTACTCCACAAGGGACCAGGACTAGTCCAAAAGTAATCCAAATATATGGGATAAACATGCTCCATTTTACATTACAATGTCCTAGGAGAGAACCATGTAATCCAAAAAAACATTACATCAGAGTAATCCAAAAACTAGTCGAAGTAACTACTCCACAAATTATTAACACAGGGTTAGTCTTGAAATTACTTCATGCCACTACTCCAAGGATTACCACAGAAAACTAGTTTGGAAACCATTTTTAAATTACTCTGATGTGAATACTCTATGGAATACCACAAGAGACTACTTTGAAAACTATAATTTTGTAAACATACAAAATATATATATAAAATATATATATAAAATATATGTAAATAATTGCAAGCATAACAACTGTATTCATAGAATATACCTGAACTTGCGGAACTTTGGGGACCAACTAGTAACTCAAACCTTGAAATTCGTCAAAGATTTCAGTTAAAAATATTAAGAAAAATAACTAACGCTCCAGGACTTGTGAATAATCAAAATATTCGTCGGGACTTTAAAATACCCATGGTTAAAGATGAAATTAACAAATCCTGTGATAGATATTTATTTATTAATAATAATAATACAACATCATTCGGATGTCAGAAAACACATTAAACAAAACATGGCCTAACAGTATTACCATAGTTGTATTTTTTTTAATAATGTGTTGCGAGTATTGTAAAATATCTTTATTTTCGTTATCATAGTCCATCTTTGCATTACATCGGACTACGTTGTAGCTACTCCTTTTTATTTAAAACGGATCATGTACTCCAATAATTTCTGCAGGGAAAGTGTCATTACGGCTTAAGAAAATTTCAAACTTGAAAGTCACGATGCTGCTTTTACATTGAAAAGAAAATGCAATCCATCTGTACTTAAATTAAGTCCACAAGCGGTATCAAGCGGTACGGTAGGTACAAATTTTCTTAAATCAAGTAGGATGCGCTTGATCCAAGTACGGATTATCTACTAACTACTTAATTTTAAACATATTTAATTCAGAGCCCGTACTTGAAAGCCAAAAATTTATTTATTGAAATATATCTTATACATAAATCATTGTTAAAACGGCATTTTAAGTTTAAACCAAGTAGTAAATATACTTAACTTAAACTACCTTTAAAAAAATTAGGCTTTAAAGAAAATTAATATTTAACTAGGATTTAATTAAAATTTAGTTTAGAACAAATCACATTCGCTTTTCCAGCTATTTTAATTTTTTATTCGTCACTGTTTTTTTATTTTTCAATTACTAAATTAAAACTGTGCTGCTGATTAATTTCTAAACACTTCATTTTCAAAATCATCAAACAATAAAACACTAATAAATTTTTTTTTTTTGGTAATTAATACGTAGTTCATTGAAAAACATTAACATGAAAACTCAACATCAAAATAGTGCAGCCGTCTATCTGTGGGTGTGAAAAAATCTTTACAAGGTCAACTATTTTTTCTAGATTTAAAATACACTTTTTAAGTTTAACATTTATTTATAGCACTCAGTTTTAAAGTTATGAGAATTTGCATGTTAGAAGTGATAGAAAAAAGTGCTGCATTTGTGTTGAATTTAAGATGATGGAAATATTTAACTTGTTCATTTCAAATACAGTTGCACCCCGATTATTCAGTTCACGATCAGGCTTGGCGCTGTTGGTTAAAAACACGTTAATAAAAAACCGAAAAAATTGAGGTTTAACTGTACTTTATCATTATTTTCTTATTATTTAATAAAAAAAACTAATTAATAATGCGGACTTTTATATTACAAGCTGTTATACAACATTATGACCACTACACGGACTTAAGCAAAAGATTGTACAATAGATTGCGAGTGTATTCGCACCTTTAGAGCTCTTAAAATATGATTCTAATATAAATTTTAACAATATTTGGAAGTATATTTGTGCTTGTGAAAGTTTTATGTTCTACTTTTTAGAATTAATTTAAAAGAAAAAGTATTTGTACTTTATTGTGAATTGTGTCACACCAGCAGCATTGCATTAAAATATAATTATGCACAAGCATGCAACTTTTCATATTTTGTACTTTTCATTACACATGTACACATGTGGAATTTTATTTGTTCTAGCATGTTTAAGAGAAATAGGTGCTGGAAGATGAGTGACAAAGAAATGTCAACATAAATTTTAGTTTGTAAAGATGACTTATTATTTCAGGCAAATAAAAAGAAGTAAAAGGGCCAGAGAGTTCGTGCGATGGCGCCTTTAGTTTTTTTTTGTGGAGTGTTTTGAAATCGAAAGAGTACTGCAATAACAACAGTTCAAGAGCCTAAAACCAACATTACCGCACAGAAATCAACCATTGACAACAGTTTATTGAAAGACGTGATTGATAATTTTGGCCACTTTCAAAACATAATGTTTAACTGGAACTTACACTCATAGAAAAAAGCGTCTTCATATTGATGACGGCAAGTCATCAGAATTATGTCATCAATATTATGTAAATAGTCACCAGTAATGTGAAAACTGACTTTAGTCTCAATGACAAAAGTGATTAGACAACTTTGTCATATATTGAGTATCATCAATGCTACAACTTTGCTGACATCAATTTAATGACACATTTTATCAATAATTGTAATACATCTGATTTGTCAAAATCGATTTTAAAAAAAGGACAAACAGTGTTACAATATTTTCTATTTGCTCGTATTATTGAAAAGGAATTCTGTTGTTAAAATTGTTATTTTTAATTTAAATTTAAATTTGTAATGACAGCAGTTATTGTTTAAGCAAAGGCACATAAGTATGACATTAAAGAGAATATAAGTATATGTAAATGAACAATAATATTATACATCATATTTATGACACTTAGTCATCATATGCGGCGTTAGTTAAATAACAAATATAATGAGAACGTAGAGTAAAATAAAACTAGGAACTACAAGCCAAAGAAGAAGAAGATAGTATTTTCTTGTACACAGCATACGAGAACACACAACTAAAATATGATAATCCGACATACAAACGTTGTATTGATGACAGTAAGTCATCAAAAGTAATATATATAGGTATATTTTTAATTCTCATTGATTTTTTCAAAATTATAGAATATAATATAACTGTTGGAATATATTTTAAAAACCATAAAATTTAGTTGGAATTTAAGTTTAGTTGGTGATAGCGGATCATTGATAATGATAATATATTGTTATAAAATTTACTCCACTTAGTCATTTTTCTAATGTTAATGAGCCATCACATCAGTACGATTTTTGCATCAAATTGAATTAAAATTATAATTGTTCTTATCTTAGTGTTCCATTGATGATATTTTGTTTTTACAGTGACTTCATTTAGGCATTTCTTCGATATTAGAGTGTCACTGTACTGATCACATGCTTATCAAACGTATTCCAATAAAGGATCTCCTTGATGTCAGTATGACATTTCATTGATGAAATAATTGTCATAATTACCGCTATGATAATTAGAGCAACTGATGTCATAGTTGACATCACAGACATGAAAAGTGTCATGGGGTCAAAAATGGTGATATTTGGCATTGCATTGATGTTAAAATGCATCACAGCTATGGCGGGTTTTCTATGAGTGTAATTGTTTAACTGGAAAAATATTTTTAATATCTGAAAAAAGTTTTCTTTTTTTATTAAAATGATACCTCAGTTTTGGACACTCTATAGATTAAAACTTTTATTAAAAATATTTATTTTTAGCTTTTAGTTCTATTAAATTTCATTTACAAACATTTTAATTATTAATGTAGTTATTAAGTATAACTTGTTCAAACGAAAATAAAGTTTATTACAAAATTCTCACAATTTCAGTATGAGAATATGCACATATACATATATATGTAAGTATGTTTGTATGTACGAGTGTATATGGGGCATTCCAAGTCAAATCGGAAAGTTTGGAATAACAACAAAATCGGTTTACTCAATGCTTTAAACCATTAAATTTAGAAAAGTATTGGACAAAGAAAGATGTGAGATCAATTCACATTAGCAGCCTGTAGAATAAAACTTCTTTACGAGTATATTTTAATTAGCATGCTTATAATAGCTTCACTTGTATATTTGTAACTCTTGCAACCCCTGTTATCAGCGTTGCCAGAATGAAGACGTATAAGGCTCAGCTTGTTCAAGAATTGAAGCCGATAGACTACGAACAGCGTCTCTGAATTATTTCATTTTACTTCGACCACAGTTCTACGCTACTCTGTAGTTTATATTTAAAGCTTATTTTAAAATTATTTTTTACTTTTTAGTTCGTTATTAGAATCAGTATGGATTTCAGAAAAATTAGTACATATTCGAATCCTACTGCCAGAGGGGTCTTAAAATTTGTATTAAATTCGGAATTAAATACAACAAAAATCAAGAAAATAAAAGAGTTCAAACAGTAAAACAAAATGAATTTAAAATATCAAATGCCGAAATTGACGCCCAAGCCCACTGTTGTGCACAATTTTGTTCTATCTTTCATTGGATAGTGTACACAAAATAAAACAAAAATTATGAAAACAAAATTATTCTATTTAGACCAATATTAAAAAAGTTATTATGAGTATTTACTTGAAAATAGAGTTCTTATAATGCGATTCTTTTCAAATTCGATATTCCTGCAAAAAATATTGAAAATTTACTAGGATGTAGTCTTGTGTCATTCATGAATGAATTAATTCAACTGAATGATTCTCTCAAGTGAAAGAATGAAATATTTCTGTATTCTTTCCCTTTTTCTTTCATCATGTTCTTTCTTTTCATACTTCGTCATATTTCATTGTAGTTTTAGATTTAAGTACATAAATTTTAAAAATGAACATTAACTAATTTTTTATATATTGCATTTAAACAAATTGTGATAGAAGAAAATAATACCGTAGTTGCTTTATAATAATTCATTATGCTGCCAACAGAAAAATGAACGAAGAGAATGAATTAATTCAGTTAACCTTTCTGAACGATAATGAAAGATACGCACAAATGAATGATTTTGCCCAACACTACTGGGATGTGTTGTTGAGAAGGAGCATCATAATCATCACAGTAAAAAATAAAGTTTTTCTTCAAAATGTCCGATTTGATTTGGAATGCCCCATATGTTGTATGTACTTAATTACAAACACTTATTCATTGTATTCAGTGGCACGAGATTTTTTTTCCTTTTTTGTTTTTATGTCTTGAATCCATGTGCTTCAGTTTTCACATTTGTGTTTTAAAATTCTTTAGAATTTGAAATGACACTTGAAACTAGGAACCAAAAACAAAACTAAAAAAAAAACAAACGGAAGCTTTAAGAAAACTTTTTCATTGGATTCAGAAAGTTGCATACAACAAAATAAATCTTATAAACCTTAAGTGGAACAAAAATCAGAAGACAAACTCAGAAAGAATTAATTAATCAAGACATAAAAATGATATGAAAAGAGAAAGAAAAACAATGTCGTAAAGAATAACACGGGTGCTATAATTGGTTGTATGTTGTATCATGTGGGAAAAATACATAAAGAGAACTCCGATTTTAAGCAACGTAACTTTTTTCTTGTTTAAAATATTTACTGCCTTTAAAAAAAATGTTTTATATTTATTAACTGCTTATTTGACAAATTTCTACACAAAATTTGTCAAAAAAAAAAAGAGCTTAATAAACACAAAATATTTTTTTATAAATAAGACTTACTATTCAAGTTTGAAGTGTAAATAAATTAAAGAAAAAACAATAATTTTTTTGTTTAATTTTGCTGAATTGAAATCTTTTAATAAACTTACAATTAAGATTTAAAGGGTATTTAATTGCAAGCTATAAAAATCACTACCTACTAAAAAAAATTTCCTTTTTGAAAAATTTGTACTCTGTGACAAATTCTAATGAAAATATCTTAAAATTCTTTTAATTTTTCCCCCCCAATATTATATAAAAAATCTACAGCTGTATTTTTCAAGTTAAATAATCGTATTTCCCCGGGGAAAGCGTTTTAATAAAATCTTAAGCTTAATAAAAATTTTGTTAGTTCCCTCACTTTAGTTTAAGTTTCTAAACATTTTATTAACATCTCACAGCAATGCTTTAAACTGCAGGGCCACACATCAAATTGTTTGTTGAAACTATACTTTTTTTGATTGCATTGCAGTTGTGAAACAGCTAGTTGTCCCCCAGCTTTAGTGTATTCAATTATTTTTTCCTGTCTTCTTTGATCAAGAGTTATTGATCGCGTCAATTATTGTTGTAATTAAAAATAAAACTTAAGCTAGACGAATGATAACAACGCATCATACAATATTAGTAATATTAAAAATAAGTTCGACTATTTAACATTAACACATACATTTCTGATTTTCTTTTCTGGAATTCTAAAAGTCGGCTTCAGGAATAAAAATTCTCTACTTCCCCGGAAACAATATGGCAACTTCAATTCTCGCACTAAATAGAATGGTGGATAGAACGGTCAAAACGCGCACCGGATATGAAAAACCGGTTCCGATTCAGTTAGCAAAGCAGTTCCGGGCTTTTTTTGGGAGCTCCCAAAATCGGCTTCGTGAATCTCCAAACCCCCCCCCCCCCCCCCCCCCCCCCCACTACCTCGGAAACAATACGGCAACTCCAATTTTCGCAGTAAACCAGCAACACTATATATACAGTTATATACCTGTGTACATATGTAATAATCACTCATACGACATGGGTTTCGATTGTTGCAAACATACAAACAAACATACAAGTTGAATTAATATAAGCAAGTTAATATAATAAAAGATTTAACATTTTATTAAAAATGCTGATGAAAATCTCCAATTCAAAATTTACCTTTTTGGGAAATTTTTCTCGAACAATAAATTTTAATAGAAATCGGCCAATAAGTACTTTATTAATTGTGTTATTAAAATGTCTCATTAAAATATTTTTAGTTGAAAATGTCTCTTCTTAGAAAATTTTTGTTTGATTTAGATTTTTAATTAAACTCTATGAAAATAAATTTATTTTGAAGATTAAAATTTGGAAATGAATAGAATAGGCAACTCTTACCTGGGATAAACTACGTCATCTAACGGAAATCGTGCACGTGGCGTAATCTATGGTTTTATTATTCTTGTTAAGAGACAGACTTCAATTGAAAGTCTTCTACTAAGTTTAAGATAATCGGAAAAATAGAAAAGGGCTTAATGCTTTTAAGACAAAATAACGCAAAAGTTTCAAAAGGAATGACAAATGTATTAAACCGTTTTTATCTGTATGCAGTTGATAAATTGAAAAATAAAAATAAATTTAGACGTTTAGAAAACAAAACAAAAAGCTGAATAATCTGTTAAGAAAATGATGACGAAAAGACTCTATTTGAGAAAATCTCAGATTATGTAAATTTGAACTGAAATTTGAGATAAGCACGCGAATTGTTCTAGATACATTTCTTTGTTCACAAGTTTGAATTGAAATAACAGGTAACGAACAAAAGGGGTTTAAGTTTAGAGAAATACTATGAAGACCCAAAAAATTTAATTTTTATTTTAAATTAATCTACTGGAATTTTTTTAGCCTCTATAATAAAACAAGAAAATAAATTGATCTTTAAAAAAGTAAATATCGCACTGAATTTTGAATTGAACACCCTGTTTTTTGGATATGTTTTTAAGTGCCTTTGTTAGCGTTTTTGTTGAATTTTTATTTCAAAATAAACTTCGTTGCAGTAATTAGAAACTTGTTAAAAGACGTTATAAGTATATAAGTGTGTATTTGTTTTACAAAATTAATTAAATTATATAAATAATACAATTCACACTTAAATAAAACAATTAAATTAAAATACACAAAAAAAGCAGCCATACTTGAAAATACTCCCGACTTTTTCGCTTAGATAGAAAAATCGACGATAAAATTTGGCATTTGTTTATAAATTGTCAACAAAAAGAGAATGTTATCAACAAGCAGTTGATCATTTGGCCCATTGATCCTTTCGAAATATCAAAATGCCTATCAAGAATATGCTTATCGCAGAACAGGCTTTGCCTTGGCGTTTTCCAAACCAAGCACTCTGTTTTTCGGGTAAAGAGGGAAGGAGTCCCTGGTTCGTTGTAGCAAATAAAACTCTAGGAAGCCGCATGACTTATGCATCCATAACCTTTACCAAGGGTATAAATTGGCAGAATAGGGATCAGCATGCCCCGGGTGGTTCTGCTTGCAGTTCAACTCGGGCTGATCATGGTTGAGGTGCCTACCTTGGCTGAAACATTGTGGCTGTGGTTTAAACCTAAACTGCAGGAAGGTGGAGTTAGTATCCCTGATAATGGTTTGGTGCGTGGCTTTTTTCGCGGAACCTTTACAACAGATACCTGTACTGTGATAAAAAAAAATTATAACATAATTATATAGAATGACTATCCTTGAAATGGAAAGTCATACCCTCCCCGTCGTATTCTCCAGACGTTGCTCCCTCGGATGATCACTTGTTTCGATCAATGGCACACGGCATGGCTGACCAGTACTTCCGATCTAACGAAAAAGTAAAAAATTGGATCAATTCAAGGATCAATTTAAAAGATGACCAGTTTTTTTAACGTGCGAATCATACGCTGCCCGAAAGACGGGAGCAAGTAGTGGCCAGCGATGGACAATACTCGGAAGCATAAATGTATAACGAGTTTTTTACAATAGACTCAAATTTCGGAAAAGAAAACAGCGGAAACAAAGTTGTACACCTATGTACAACGGACTGAAAAATGCAACTCCGAAAGTATTGTGCACCTCAAAAATAAGCGGTACTCCAATACTTTCACAGCACTAGAGTATTTTTAAATACTTTGTTCAGCTTATTTTAAGTACGGATTCTGAATTAAATCTACTTTAAACCTGTTGAATTCATCGCATTTTGAGATTGATTCAATCTCAGTTTTTTTCAAATCAATGTAATTTTCTGCTTATTTCTAGTACGGATCCGGGATTAATTATATCTAAAATTAAATATTTAGTGTTTGAATCATCCGTACTTTAATAAAGCATATTGCACTTGATTTAAAAATATCCATACTTATCGTACTTTTCACTCAACTAGGGATTAATTTAAGTACGTATGGGTTGAATTTTTTTCAGTGTACTCAGGGGATGACCCAGTAGGAAAATAGATTATGAGGAGGACGAAAGAGTAAGTAGTATTTGATTTGAACCTTTCTAACGTTATATGTGACAGGAAAGACGTCTGCTGGCAAATTGTTTCACAGACGAGCAGTTATGTGTTGTTCGATTCACTGGACAATCAGTCACAAATGAATGAGTCCTGTTTCAGGAACAAGACCGCTAATATCGATTGTAATGGCGATAAAACAGACAAACGCATCTCACACTGCGGCGATGCTTAAGTGAGTCAATAGAGTTGGATATCCTACTGTCACCGATAAGCTACTTTGCTCTGCCTCTCACTCCCTCTCTCTCTGCACACGGTCGAGTAACCCTAAAACAGACTTTGAGGCACTGCAACACAAACATTAGAGTTGTATTCCATTTTCGTTCGGATATAGGCGGTATAAATAGTAAGCAGATCGGATGGAGTGAAGTAGATTTGACGCCGTTTCAAAAAACCCAGCTACTTGAATGCTGCTTTGGAGACATGAAAAATGTTAGCACCACACAGTATTATCATTCCAAGATTCCTCAATATTTATACCATACATGAGTACAGATGAAGCAGCATTTACTTTAATAATGAGTTGGTGTGTTAATAAACCACACTGGAACTTACGAACGTTGAAGTCGACATATTCTAGTGGTTTCTTAGCTGTCACTTAATTTTTCACATTTGAACGCTTTTTTTCTCTTTTGCTTTCTAACCTCTTTTGGAATAGCACAAAGTATAAACAAGTGAAAACGTAGAGAATGCAATTAACTCCTAAATATATATTTTTGTCAGTTTTAATAACCTTTAACGCTGTTTTATGTGCGTTGTTACTGGAAAGAAATCTCTACAATGCTAATTAAAAATAAATATTAGTAAGCAGCAGCAGCAGTCAGTTTATCTGCAATACAAACAAGTAGATATTTTTTTAAACCTTAATTAAGATAACAGTTATATGTGTGTTTGTATCTAGTAATAGCCAGTATGCAATTCAAGTACCAAAGTGCCTTCCAGCAGTGAAACTTATACTCTCTCTATCTCTCTCTCATTCAAAACAAAAACGCTTCAAATTCTATATGGATGTAAAAAAAAAATTAAATAACAGTGCTCATTTTCTCATAAATATTTTAATGTTTTGAAACGACTGTTAAACAAAATGTGGTTATTAAGATCTCTTTACATATAATTATATTGTAATGACTCACCGAAAATGTGATCAATATCTACTTTTTTTAGAATAATGATTTTTTTTTCTCACCTGTAACAAAAAACAAAAAGGAAAGAGTCATTAGTTATAAATAAAAAAATTATTACATATATTATATATTATGGCATTAATTACATCTTAGGATAATTCAATTTATTATTTGAGTAACCGATAATTCCTCACAGTAAGCAATTTTGGATATTTACTAGCCTGAAATTAAATGATTTTATTGTTGCTGTTGCGTTCTTATTGTTTCTCAAGCATGTGTGTGTATATGAGTATGCGTAGCAATTATATTTGTACCCTTGGGTCTGCAATGATCATTAACTAGTTGTTTCAAGAATAGTTCAGAAGGTAATAAAAAAAATATAAACCAGCCAGATTTGGGAGGATTCTGGATGATAGCCGGCCCTCAAGATACAATACATAATTTAAAAAATTGTTTAAAAAAAATTTTTTTTTTCAATTTTCTTTTAATTATTCCATTGACTTCTGAAACAGATTAAAATGAAAGAAAAAAAATTATCACTTGCGCTGTCAATTTCACCTGCTATGAATTCGCATTGAGTATAAATTGCAGCCAGATGTTCGCTTTAATTTTAAAGGTGGTGACAGAAAGCCATAAGTCAGAAAAGTAGGCAAGTGGTATTTAGTGTAAATAACGTAATGAAGAATTTAAGTTCTCGTATTGTGTAACAAAAAAAGTGTCAGTGTCACTTGCACTTAAACAACCCACAAAAATGTTTTTAAAGAAAAAAAAATAAGATTTTTTTTTATCTTGAACCAGTGCTTAGGGGATAACCCCTACATATGCAGCGCATTGTACATTAACATATGTAGTTTGTGAGGAGGGGTAAAGAGAGAGTACTGTTTGTGAAAATTTGACTTGAATTTTCCTATAACGTTGGGAAACACTTTTGCAGGCAACTTATTGCTCAAGCGAAGCGTGCGACTGAAAAAGGAATTCTCTCTGTAATGCATAGTACGGTTTCCTGGGCAATCGACCACAAATGGATGAGCTCTAGACGATGTACGTGTGTTACGTAGAAATGTATGGGTTACTGGAACTAGATCCCTAAACTCGTCAGAGAAAAATCCATAGTAGTAACGATAGAACAGAGTAAGGCACCCTAAACTGCGTCGATGATATTCATAATGGTGGTGACTAGGAAATCATTATACAATTAGAAAAATCTTCTTGTAAACTATAAAAACTTTTATGATAATCAGGAAGCTATATGTTCGGTTAATGCTTATGTAAATTTAATTCAGTTTCTCTTCACTTTCTGTTTTTTTTTATCGTTGGATTCTGATCTTATTATTGTAAATTATTGTCCACAAATAATGTTTTTACACCTTCCTGTAATGCTTATGTAAATTTAATTCAGTTTCTCTTCACTTTCTGTTTTTTTTTATCGTTGGATTCTGATCTTATTATTGTAAATTATTGTCCACAAATAATGTTTTTACACCTTCCTGTAGCAGGAAGTTTGTAGACCTTCTATAAGGCCTTCATCCGAAGGCAGGCAAAAATGAGTGAGGATCTAAAATAATTTCTTAGAAGTCTTTTTTGACAAAGACATATATACAATGTGCTTTAGAAAATGAAAGTCCCCCAATTGCTCTGTATGAACAGCGACATTCAGCCGATATTTTGCATGATAATTTGCCAAAGCAGTAACTTAAAATGTTAAACTTTCTAAAACTAACTAAAATTTAAATTTATCGGATATACATATGTACATAAGTATTTAAATAAGAAGTTATTTTTTGGAAACAATTAGATAACATATTTCGAAAGAGTTTTTGCTTCCGGTTGCCATGAAAATTCGGTTTCCGATTAAAAATCAAACCTTTCTTGAAAACCTCGCATGCACTATGGTACTTTATTCTATGTTAACTTTAAAGATTGCACAATTAAAATATAAAATGATATCGATACAAAGAAAATTGAGCAATTCCGCCTTACATAAGTAATACCACACAAAACATTTGTTAATCTTACAAAAGTATTCAAAGGCAAAAGACCCTTTAAGGTCAGACAAAGAAAACCAGTTAACTGCGTTTTTTCTTCAAACCTTTTGACAAAAAAGTAAAAATGAAAAATTAACAGCCAAATTAAAATGAAAAAAGATGCAACACATTAATACATTTCTTGGCATTTAAATAAAAGAAGACAGACAATATAAGATATAAGTAGATATGTAGATATTTTGTTTATTTAATTTCTTTTTTTTTAGAAGAAAAAGTTCAATAATCAACAGGCAAGTTGAGAGTGATGGCATTACAAAACATTGCATTGCCAATGAAATGTCAATCGCATAAAAATAAATTTATTTTTTCATTTTTATTTTAATCCTAAATAAATAACAAAAAAATAAATTATAAAGTAATTTGTAAAACAAAAAAGTTTCGAAAGAAAATCTACACGTTTTTTAAAGGTGATGGTGCTGTTGTTTTACAGCCGCCAACCGCCAGCCGCATTTGAAAACAAATGTTCAATTTAATGTCTCTTTTAAAAATCAGAAGATTTAAAATTAAAAAAAATAAATAAATATACAAAGTTTTCTAGATAAAAGTTTAAAAAGACATTTTACAATATCCAACAAACCGATTGAACCCAGCAGACGTGCGTACGCATCTTAACGTTTCTAGCAAACAAAATAAAATTGTAGATTAAGAGAGAAAAAAGAAAGCGAAAGAAGAAAACTGACGTTAAAATGGCAAAAATCTATTTTAGGATTGACTGTCGCCATCCGCACTCATCGTCATTATTATCATCATCTTCATTATTTATTAAAAGAAAGAAAATTTAGATATATATTTTTTTAATTGTTTAAGAACAATTTTCAAAAGCAAAAAAAAAAAATAGTAGACTTGTCATCCCAAATACTTTTTAGTGCCTGGTCACACACAGCAACTTTAGTTGGGCAATTCTTGACTTTATAGAAGTTTTCGGTGAGGGGAATAAGAAGGGAAAAAGAATTGCCGGTACTCGGCAATTCTCAGCAATTCCTTACTTTTCTCTCATGTATGTATGTGTATGTGCATATACAATGTAGATTGCATGAAACAAAAGGTAGAGAATTGCTCAAGAATTGCCGAAAAAAGTTTTTGTGTGTGGACAAGAAAGCAATTCCAAAAGAAAATTGCTAAAAAGTTCGGCAATTAAAATCGCTGTGTCTGACCTTAGACTTAGTGTTTTGTCTTGATATTTATCATAAATTATCTTGTTTTTCACAAATTCTCTTATTTCTGAAATTTGCAATTTCAGAGAGAGAGAGAGAGAACATTTTTCGATAGCACGAGGAATGATAACTCTTTTAATAGAAACTTCTTATAGGTTCTCTTGAAAAAGCTGTTTAGGGATAATTCATGTTAAAGCAAAATTTGAAAACCGTATTAGAAATTTGAAAACCGTATTTGATCTTTATTTATTTTAATATTGGCGAAAAATTTCTGTAGCCTTTTTATCTTTCTTTATTCAATAAAGCTCTCGTTTCAAATATTATTTTTTATAATGAATCTCAATACGGAACATTCGCTATAAGTGCTCGCGATATATGAAACGTCTCGAACCGCCACCGGCTTCTCTAAAATATTAAATTTGAGCTACAGTGAAATCTTTCTTAAACGGACAAGTGCCGTCGCTACATTAAACTAAAGCAATCCTAGGTTGATAACAGGTGGTTGAAAAAATGTAAGCAGATTGCATTGCTTAGATCGGTTAAGGCAAAGCTGTTGAGTTTCAAAATAACTTTCAATATTTTTGGAATGCGACAAAGTCGTCTCTGGTGAAATGCTTCAAACAGGAAATTTGTCTTAATCTTCAACATAAGAATATAGGGAATTAACCATTCTACATATACCGCATCTTTAGAGTCTTGAGACTGATTTATCTCGATAACAGCTCTTCAATTTCAATACAGTCATCATTAGTGTACGAGTAGCCGTTTTCTTCTACTTTTGAAAATTTGTTAAGATCATCTGATTGACCGAAATATAAATAAAATACAACTCTTTCTTGTTCATATGTAAAAGGTAGGCCTTTTAAAAGGTAATTTTTAAAAAGTTACTTTTTATAAAAGGTACTTTTTTTAGATACTATTTTTAAAGGTACTTTTCTTCAAGATAAATTTTTTTATAGGCTAATTTTTTTAAAGGTACTTTCTTAAGTTGTCCTTTTTTAAAAGGTACCTTTTTAAAAAGTACGTTTTGATTTCTAATTTATGTATTTCTTCATCAAATTATCACAACAAAAATGCCTGGATATTTATTTGAAAAAGCATCCTCACTTGCAAGAATAATTTAGTACCCATAAGACATCGAAGCCTAGTGTCTAAATAGCAATTTTTTCCTAATGCTATTCGTCTCTGGAACAACCTACCCCAACTATAATTATAAATACCAGCAGTGATACATGCTTTAAAAAATTTATTTTTGATTACTATTCATAACTGCTTTTGTTGCTGTGTTTTTCCACCTTTTTTCTTTTTAATGTTATATTGTTTTTAACTAATTGCTTTTTAAAGTATAATGTTTATTCTATGCTTGTTATAACATATATTATCAGGACAACAAACAAATACATATATTTTTTTTAACAATTCAATTATTTATTGTATATTCTAGAAGAACTAACAATAAGGATGCAAATCTTAAAACTAAAAATGAATTAATTAATATAGAAAAAAATTAATTAATATTGAAAAATTTTATTTACTTAGGTCCAGCCAATGCTAGACGAAAAGTTGCTTCTTGCGTGTATTTTGTTGGTAAATCACCTTTGCAACGCTCTGATGATCAGAAAAACAAAAATAAATAAATAAATAAGGTATCCTTTTAAAAAGTACTTTTTCAATATGTACTTTTTTCAAAATTATTTCTTTAAAAGGTACTTTTTTAAAAGATACTTTTTTTTATAAGGTACTTTTTTAAGAGGGTACTTTTTTTAAAAGGTACTTGTTTTAAAAGGTACTTTTTTAAAAAGTACTTTTTTTAAAGGTACTTTTTTATAAGGTAATTTTTTTTTAAATTAACTTCTTTTGAATGGTACTTGTTTTCAAAGGTACTTTTTTTAAACACATAGTTTTTTTAAAAGTACTTTATTTAAAAGATAGTACTTTCTTTAAAAGATAGTTTCTTATTGAAAGGTTTTATAAAGTTTTTTCTTATAGTCACTTTTTCCAAAGACAATTTTTTATTGGGTACTCTTGTTAAAAAGTGTTTTTTCGACAGATACTTTAAAAATATGCAAAATACTTTTACATAAAGCCCTTTTTTTACAAATGAATTCTTTAAAAATCTGTTTTTATAAAATATATTATTTATGAAAGACATTTATTATTTACAAGGAACTTTTTTTGTTAAGTACTATTTTTTAATTTTTTACAAAATACTTTTTTAAGGGAGGTTTTTTCAAAAGTAGGTTTTTAAAAATGCGTATTTAAAAAGATAATATTTCATTAAAGTACATGTTAAATATGTGTACTGGTTTGAAAACGTAATTTATTTAAGGTAATTTTTTTAGAAGGTCCTTGTTCTATAATATTCTTTTTTTAAGTAACAAATTCAACAAAAAAAAAGTACTCTTTGGAAGGCGTTCAAACAAAAAAGTACTTATTTTTAAAGGTGTTTTTTTAACATTTTTGTTTTAAAGTTACTTTTTAAACAAGTAGGTACGTTATTAATTATTCTTTTATAAGCAACTTTTTTAGGATTTAATTTTTTTGTAATAAAAATACTTATTAAAAAAAATTTTTTAGTTTTATTTACCATTTTTTGATGTTTTTTTGTCAGTGATAATTTTTTAAGATTTTTTTTTTTTTTATAGGAATATTTATCTTAAATGTCACTTTTTTAAATTTATGCAAGAAATTTTACTTTTTTCAATATATAGGCTTATTTCTTTTATTTTTTAAAATTTATTTTTAAAATCCCCTAGATGACACAAACAATAAAAATTAACGAAAAACATGAAAATTTTGCTTTAATTATTTACATAAAAAAAAAACAAGAAAAAATTAATCAATAAAAAAAATTTTACAAGCAAATATTGATTTTCCTTTATTTTTGCGAAAATATTAATCGACTTTTTCAATTAAACTTAAATTTATATTCAAAACACGACGCGACGATTTACTAACAACCTGAACGATTATTTTAATTATATAAATTAATTTCGTTAGTACAATAAAAACCACTTTGTTATAAACAAAATGCGACTATTTATATGCACATGAAGTACATAAATATGTATGTATGTATGTACATATGTACTCGTATGTACGGATGTGTATGCAAGTGTGCTGCATATGTAAGTATCGACATTAATTATCTATGAATAGCTAAAAACGCATACATATGTACGAACATAAATGTATGTTTATGCATTCTTATGTACATACATCTTTATATTGGCCAAAAGTTGGCTAATATAAACTTTGTTCATTTTTGAGCCTATGTACTTGTTTTTTTGTCACCTCTCTCGCCCACCACTCTGCGTCTCGTCTCTCTCTGCTATGACACAATATTTGCAAAAATGTTATTTTTCGCGGCATAAAACAACCAACCGGTGACTAAAAATTCTATGCGGTCAGTCAAGACGCATAATTTTTTTCGCCAAACAGAAAAAACAGATTATTTTATACATTTTAATTTTTTTATTTAAAATAAGAAAAGATAAATTCTACTGCATAGAACAACGAATCTGAAAAAAACATACGCAATTCATATTTTCATATTTCATTTTAATGTCACAATTTTTCTGTTTTCCTGTCTTTCTATAACAACGACCGCTTCCAAATGAAAAAAGACAAAATACATATGTACTTTAAAATACAAAATTGCCGGCGAGAAAATCACTAAGTAATTTTGCGCAAATTAAAGGCAGAAGAAGCTTTTCGCTTTTGTTAATGAGCAGAACAGGAAACTTTCCAAAAGAGGACATTTTCTATCACTTAGATTTATACAAAATTTGATGGTTTTTCTTTCTCTATTTCGTTACTCTGGCGTGTGTACGTACGAAAGCAAATGTGTTCTAATTTTATGAATTTTTATTTTCATTTTGTATTTCGTATTTTTTCAAAAAACAAAAAGAAAAATGTGTCTCATGGCATCAAAAAATGTTAAACGTATAAAAATAAATTCATAGATATATTTTCTTCTGCATAAAATAGTCTATATATTTACAGCTGTGGACAGAATAAAAGCACAGCCTGCTTTAAGAACACAGAAGACTAGTTACAGAAAATAGTTTTCCATTTAACTGCAAGGCCAAATTAGTTTCCTAACTGGTTTATTTGTATTTCTGAATTTATGGCTCAATTATCGATAGCAACCGATCTTTAGTTGCATTGCCAGTCGCTAAAAAGGTATTACGGATGGCAATCGCTAACTAAATCGGGCAGCTCAAACTGCTATTTTAAAGTAATTTTGGCAATTACAAATTTTTAGTTGCTTTATGTTTTTGGAAAGCGAAATAGACTGAAAAATAAAAACTTTAGTTAATTAATTTGAGTATTATATTAATATTAACAAACTTAACATCAACTTTTTTAAAAGCAGACCTGAAATTGGTTAAAATTACTACTCTGAAAACTCCAAGCGGGCAACAAAAAATGTAAGCAGCAATACACTCACGTCCGACAGTTGTCGCTTTGATACAAGTTTTTATATACGAGTAAGGGATAGGAATATTAAACCAAATTTAAATTCTCAAAAATTAGCGAGCTGGTTATTTAACTGAACGCCTTTCGTTCAATAGTGTACCATTCGATTTAGATTGCTTTGGATCAGGTGCTTCATATCAAACTTTTATTCGTTCTTTTAATAGCATAATCTTTGCTTCAGATGGTTTTTTGTGGAAGAGTTAATTAAAATTGCTTTTAAAGTATATTTAAACAGCAATTTCATTACATTGAGTTTCGCTGGTAGTACTTAAGTAAAAGCAATATGAAGCAAACAATAAAAGTTGTAGCAGTTTACTATGGTCAAAGTGAACGAGTGAACGTATTAAACGAACTGATCCGTCTTGAGTAATGGAGTGAAAAAGTCTGAGCAATAAAAAGACCTATGTTCAAAGTGAACGACTGGACGAATTGAACGAACGAAACAGTTTTAGGTATTTGAACGAAAATGGCCAGTCTACCGGCTACAGTCCTAATTCCATAAGAAATTTATACCGGTAGCATCTCTCTCAGCAGAAATTTACAAGCACTATGATCCTACGACTTTTCTTTCATTTGCCTGAAAAGCATGTAAAGCAATTCACTTTCAGCAGTGAGTTTTTCGGCACTGAAATGAGGTGTTGCCTTTTTTATTTGTATAAAAAGAAAAATTTTCATTAGTAATAATAATTTCTGCTACTTAAAAAACTTTCAGACTGATTTGCCCGGTTGGGTAATTCGGTTATTTTTTTGTACACAGCTGTATTCGAATATGTTTTCACTTATATACCCAAATGAACAGTTCTTACTGCATTCAATATTTTAGGAAGCTCATGAACGAAAATAAATTTTCGTTTTCTTTTTTCTTTTTAAGTGTGACTAAATTTCTTTTATTTTTTTAGAGATTTTGTGCGGAAAATATGAGATGTTTTTCAAAAGAATTTGAAGAGATTTCGTTTTTTTTAATTTTTTTTTTTTTTTTTTTTGTTATTTAAGGGCAAAGATGTTTGTTAAACAAAAAAATTTATTTTTTTGTAAAAATGTGTGAAAGTTTTTACTTTTTTTTTACATAAATTTAGTTACACCGGCGATTGATTTGCAATGAAAGAAAAGTGCCATTAAAATTGTCTGCACTACAAACTGATTCGAGCTGTCTTGGTTTGAGTGATAAATTTTAAATATGGATAATTAAATGTAAATGTGTCAATTAAACATAAATGAAAACTAATAAATTTTGTGGGCTGAAAACCAAACACAATATTTGTATATGAGATCATGATTTATGAAAAATACAGTTCTTCTCAATGTCGTAATAAAGTGATGCGACCTCCGTCCGCACTTACTGAGAAAGTATTTATAAAGCAACACAGTACAGTAAAATATATCTAAAGAATTTTCATTTTCTAAATTATTCAAATTAGGTAAATATTTGTATTCAAAATAATAATTACACGAGTAACAAGCGTAAGTTCCTCCCATAAAATGCTCGTTTTGTTTTGCTTCTTTCGTTTTATTTTTTGTATTTTTATTGCCAAGAATTTTTCTTTTTTTTTAACTGTCATAAGAATCACTAGTTTTATTTTTGTTTTAAATATCGCATTAATAAAAAATGCCTGTAAGCAATAAAGTTCCATATGGCGATATTTGCGTGAAGAGAAACTTCGATATTTATAACCGCAGACACCAACTAATTCTGTTAACAGAACGCTATTAATAACACTAGGTTAGGTTAAGTTTAACAGGTTGCCATCTATTGAAAAGCCAGCACCCTTAGGTCCAATTTGGTCCCGCTGTGCTGCCTAGGTGTGATATGTATCCCAGTAGATCTACATATCACTGGTTCAGGACCGCCGCAAGGATCGGATAAAAGAGTCCGATCCACTTACATCACATTCCGATAGTTCTGCCAAACCATACATGATTGATTTGCCTACATACAAAGCCCTTGAGAAAGATCTGGACACCGATAGAGGAACTGCTCAACACTTTAATTATTTCTACAACTTATACAGAAATCATTGAATAGAATTAATTAATGACACTAATGACCTCTAAAATATGGAATTTAAACTACATTTTGTACAAATAAAAATTAGCTCCCAACCAACTCACCCATCAGTTCTTCGCTTTTGTTTCTTTACATCATAGGCATCTGCTGCAAGACAAGAGCACCTCGGAGATTCTATTTAGTTCCCTGAAAATTGGTCATTTATCATGACTATTATGATATACTAATAAACCCTCTCTGCGATTTTAGGTCTCAACCACAATCAGAGCGTTTTAGTCAAAATGCCATTTTTTTGCTGCTGTTGCGTTGCGTTATGTTGTTATAATTGCAATTGCCGTTGTACACCGCGTCTGGGCCCTTGTTGGGCGCCATTTTGTTAGTTGTGTTGCTGCTCTCCTGGCTACTGCTAAAAAAAATTTAAAGAAGTTCAAAGTTGAAAAACCTTCCGTGTTTGGCTAGACCTCCGACCGTGCTGGCATGCTGGCGTATTGCTCCGGCTAGAGTTCGCCGTCTTGGGCTGGTTCTTGTCGATCAGCCTAGCTGTAATCAGCCACAACAAAAAAAACCTGGATCATCAAAAAAAAAAAAAAAAAACGAAAAAAAATCTGAGGCCCGAAAATGAAAGTTAAAAAAAAAATGTCACGCAAAAAAACTGCTACAATACACTATGATGTCTTACCCACCCACCGTTTTGTCCCGGTACACCACCATTTCAGTTGCCAGATGTTGATGGCAAGCTTCGGCTGCCCTCCCTCTTAAAGTTGAAGTCAACTCTACCATGATAATATGCTGCCGACATAAAACCTTCATGCATATTATCCCTAACATATTCATACCTGCCTCTTCTTAACTAGCATCCCAGAAACAAGAATCGTTTTATGGATCATAATGGTCCATAAAACGAGTTCAAGATTAATCTACAGGTACCGCAAGTCTCAGTTCATTCTCGTAGTTACAATACTACTCGTATTGTGCGTCCTCTCAATGGCGTTTTAAATGTAACAATATATTGTTATCACATACAACCATATAATTCAACAATAGTATGTTGCCCTTAGAGCATTGTCGTATCAATCATATTTTTGTTCTAAGTGCAATTAGTTAAATAAAATTAAATTGATTAAAATATATTCGATTTTCTTATTGTAGGACAATTCGTCAGCCAATCTGTATTTCCTACAATTTAAAAAAAAATTTTAAAGTTTTCATAAATTTGAGTCGAGTTTCATGGACAGTTTTTGGTATTTCTGGAATGCTAAGGTTAGAAAACTAAGCTTGCATCAAAACTAGCACATATTTAACTTGAAACTTTTATCTTTTGTCTACAAAATATAAAAGTTACGTCGTCGTATGTCGTTTGCTTAGGCGTTGCTGGTTGCATCGATCTTTTATTTTTATGAGCGTTCATAAAAAAGAGATGCTGTTTGTTGCTGGTGTTGCTGATAGAAAGAAGTGTTTTGTTTTTATTGTTTTCGCTTGGACCAGGTTTGACCACATTTGAGCTGGTGTTTGTTTGTTTATTTGTTTGTTTTCTTTTTTTTATTACACAAAACTACTAAATATTGAATGAATACTGGAATATGGATGGATGAGGTGAGTGTATGATAAAAATAAACAAACAGTACAACCAACAAATCACAATCATTCATATAAACAACAAAAACAATAATAACACTAAACCCCAGGCCCGACTAAACAAAACTTTCACTCAACCCAAAGCAGAGAAGAAAAAACGCAACAACAACAACAACAATAACAACAAGATCATCACCATCATCCAAACAACCAACAGCCAGCCATATGCTGCTGGTCAGTTTCATTTCTTGGCCACCTCGATCGACTTGGACACATGACTACGAGTACAACAACTGCTTTCAATAAGTATGTATAACTTGGCCGGTTCTTTTAAGAAAACCGTAGAAAAGAAGTGAAGCAAAAACATTAAAAAAAAACTAAAAGAGATTAGATAACTTCATAAATGTAAATTTTTGTATCTTCATTCACTTCTCAAGTTAATTGATCGAGTTTTAAAACTTTAATAATTAACTCAATATCCAAAACTAATTTGAATTTCTTTAAGCTGACGACGCCAGCCAGAGTTTTTGTTAGCAAACTTTTAACGAAATTAAAAAAAGAAATTGAGTGAAAATACCGACAAGTGTATTGACTTGTAACGATTTGAAACCTGTGGTCGGCTTTTGATTTTGGTTTCTTCTTTATCGCATTTTGTATTTGTATTTTTTTTTTAAATATTTTTTTTAGTGTTTTTTGTTAATTATGAATAATTTGGAATGGGTTGATGTTTTAAAGACATGTTTAACAATTTTATAAGTTTTATGATAAACAGTGGTGGTCATAAGCAGAAAAAGAAAATAATTAAATATTATACATTTAGAGACTTTCGTTTATGGAAATATTCAAGTTTGGTTACTTTTTTTATTAAAATATCTATTAATAATTATAGGGTGAAGCAATACCACCCTGTAGTAAGATATAATAGCTTTTGCAAATGGCGTTTTACGTCAATCATATTTGACATTTGTGAACTAGACGGCTGCAGAATGCATACCAACAAATAATGGGGTGTTATGCTCCGCAAGAACATGGAATAATTGTGTCAATTTTTTTAACCACGCTATTTTACGTCTCGAGTATTATCTACAAGAGTGGAAGGTGTCCATGATAACTTTGATAACCAAACCAGGGAAGGATCCCCCTAAAGTAGAATTATGATTCTTCAATAAGCCTACTGCCAACAATTTCGATACTGAAAAATTGTTAATGCCGAAGTTGAATCCAATTTTGAATGATGTGGGATGTATCGCTCGTCTTCAATTTAGTTTTCGGGCTAAACATAGCAACATAAAACAAACGCACAGACTAGTCAACGTCATAAGATAGGCTTTTGAAGACAAAAAGTATTGTTCAGCTCTATTCATTGACATTTCCCAAGCTTTTGATAAAGTGTGGCATAACGGTTTGATGCACAAAATAAAGTTAAATATGCCTGTAAACACTCACAAGCTTCTGGAAAGCTACTTATGCCGCCGGAAGTTTGTTATCAGAGAAGGGGATTTTATAAGCCCCTTACAGCCTCTTGCACGAAATATACTTAATTTTGAAGGCCACTCTCGGTTGAGAAGGAGGGATACCCTTGCCACCATCAGAACGTTAAAAAGGTAATTTTACCGATATTGTTCGTGCAAAATAAAACATTTTTGTCTAGCATTGGCTAGACTTAATTAATTTTGTGTATTTAGTATATTTATGTATCATGTATGTATGCCCCAGAAAGCAGAGTGTCCTGGTTTAGTGTACACCAAGGCAAGGTTTGCTTCCCAAAGGGGTCGAGATATATACAGCTAGAGAATACACAAACAACTATAACTTGTTTGTTTATGTAATAAAATATATTGAAAAGTTTCCTAATTGTTTACTGCTGCTCTTACTGCATGGCTACAACCGCCCGGGGAACAGATTTTGCCTTGGCGTATTCCTAACTTGGGCACTCTGTTTTTTGGGTACAGAGGGGAAGGGGTCCCTCGTTTGTTGTAAATGTCGCAAATAAAACTCTAGGAAGCCGCATGACTTATGTTGTGTTGGCTTCCAAGACGCTTACCAAGGTTATAAATTGGGTGGTTCTGCTTGCAGTTCAACCCGGGCTGATCATGGTTGAGGTGCCTACCTTGGCTGAAACATTCTGGCTGTGGTTGAAACCTAAAACGCAGGAAGGGGGTGTTAGTATTCTTGATAATTGCTTGGCGTAGCTTTTTTCGAGGACTAACAAACTCCCAAGGGTCTGTTGCCTTTACAACAGATACCTTTACTGTGAGGAACCAGTGGTGATGATTGACGGCTGAATTGGTTTAAGGGCTGATGCTGCTAGTGGGCTTCGGCCTACCAACTCATTAAGGCTTGTGTTCCATTGATTGCTGGGAAACTGCAATCCGGGAGGGATTAGAAGGCCCGAATTCCTCAACAAGAAGTTGCTCATATGGCTACAAACGTATGACATAAATTGCTACCTGTGTGAGCCTAGCAAGCCACACGGGGGCGCTGGTGAATCGTGAATAATTCACTCCGTGGATCTGGCCCATCATCAGATAAGGCCGCAAGGCAGGTGCTGATATAAATCTTTTTCACAACTGTATGGCTAAAAATAAACAAGCAATATGCCACAAATCCAACAACAGCGGCTTTTAAGCTTTTATTTTTACTACCAGCCACCCACCTCCACTTTTTGGTTTTAAGTGGAAATTAAATTTTTTTTTCAAAAACAATAAAATAAATAAAAAATAACTTTCGTTTTGAACTCATAAAAGTTCGTAAAATAATTATTTTATATCATTTCTTATTTCGATGTTTTTACATACATATGTACATAGACTTGTTTGTTGTTGTTAAAAAGAAAAAAGCTTTATTTTTAATATTTGTATAAGTTTTGGCGCCCACAATTTCGTGGAACATGCGCATCAATATTTTTTTTTTTTAGATTCAACTGCATTTCTTCCGTTCGTTCATTCGCCGTTGCTCCAATTTGGTATTTGTTTCGTTTCTCTTACAGTTTTCCCAGCCATTTCTTCTTATCAGACAATTTGTGGAAAATATATATTTTGTTATAGTTGTTGCGGTTAACAACTACTTACTATTTGTTTAAACTGTGATTCTGTTGCTTTTTTTTTTAATACTCTTTTCAACACACTTTTCTTCCTTTTAATATTAAAATAATGTGGGTCAAGTACATAAATACTTTTTATTGCATAATTATGCTGAAATATGGGAAAACAAACGAAAAACAAAGAAACAAAAATTGCATGGAGAAGGCTTTTATTTCCACTATAAAGACAACTTGAGTGGGACAGTTTTTGTAATAATGAAAAATCTTAAGTTGTATTTTTTCCTATGCTTGAAATACCGGATGTCCGCCGGGAAGGTATACTACTTTGTTTTGCCGCCATTTTGATAAACATTAGTTTTGGTAGTTCGTAGTTGGCCGTCGTCAAATAAACACGTGGAAAAATATTTCACAAACCAACGTGTTTTAATCGTTAAAACATAGTACACCTTCCCGGCGGACACCCTGTACAATAAATTGTCAGAAAAATCAAGTGGTAAGTTGGCTTAAAAAAAAGAGTTCTTGCGGATATTAAATTGTTTAAAGGAGAATAGTCAAATACGAAGCAGGTGTGGGCAACTAATTATCTAACGTAATAAGAAAGGTGCTACCAATTAAATAAAATATGTTTTACATAAATACTCGTACACAAGACAACTTTACCAGTTAGTGTTAGAAGTACAGTAAATACAACACCAAAAAACATCAAATGTATTATTTTGATAGAAATTACGTTTGCTTCGAAAAAGCAACAGAAGTACATATGTAGCTTGTAAACAAAATTTTGAGAATCTTACAGAACGAAAACAAACGACAGCTGTGTTTGTGCTACTACCTGGTAAAGATACAAACAAAAAATTTTTTTTTCGTGTTCAATAACGAAATTCGTTGAATCATTTAATAACTTGTTTGAATGCGAACCTATAAAGGAATTCGTGGATTCAAACAAAAGTTTAGTAAAAATAATTATTGACCGAAAACAACTATTTTTTGAAACAACAACAAAATACGATATCCATAGTTATTTTTTTCATATTTATGTATATGCATGCGAATTATTTTTTCAGACAAAAATTTTGTTGATTTTATTTTTACTATAATTTTTTCTATGCTAAACACTTTTGTGAATTCTTTAATTACAAATTAAATAATGACAAGTGTCTGTACTTGTTTGTTACACAGTACCTAAGTACTTCAAAGCTTTATTTACATTTAACACCACTGTATATTAACATACTAGACTTGCTTACATTGCTGACTTAGGACTCTTTCATCACGTTTAAAATTAAACTTTGCCTCTGCGGTACAACTGCGAATTATGTATATCAATCTTTAGCTCTTGAATGCTTTTTGGCATATTGACGTACACTTTTGCCTTTATATATTTCCAAAGAAAGACGTCACACGCTGTCGAATCATGATCGGGGGAGGCTAATTAATATCGCCACGAAGTGAGATAACACACCCATTGGATTTCTCGCGCAAAACAGCAATTGTTTCGTTGGCTGCGTAGCAAGTGGCACCAATCTGTTGAAATCACATATCATTTAGGTCTATATCCTCAATTTTTAGTGACAAGAAGTTTATTATCACCTCGCGATAGCGAACAACAGTTACGGAATCTGCTTTCTCGAAGAAAGGTAGTTGCATCGGCTTTTTACCAATCACTTGTGGATATTCATTTGCCCAAATACCAAAATTCTCCTGACTATTTTCTTCGCTTTTATTTACGAGTATTTATTGCATCTTCACAATGTGAACTAACAATAACTAACATTTGCTCGATTATGCCGACAAAAAAATCACGAACTTAACGAAATTCATTTCGATTTGAACACCAATTTTTGTAAAAGGCTTCAACAATCTTAACGCACTCTTCTACTTTATAACTCTTCTTGGTTAAATTTATCAAACATTGAAAGAAAGAAATGTCAAATTAAGTTGTGCAAAAAACTTGACGTTCAGGTGTGACCCACAATTAACATCGTGTATTATGGTTGGACCACCGTTTAATTACGTTCATTTGTTTTTTTTTTTTTTTTTTTTATCTTGGACCAGTACTCAGGATATCACCCTTGTCGCTAGCGCTCCGCAGCATATGGCATCGTCTTTTTGGCTCACATGTCAACAAGATTAATGCCAGCTAATTGAAATACATCCAGTAACTTTCTGATCATCATCACTTCTGATGATATTAATGACTTTGTTAGCTCATAAGGTGCACCAAATATTAATATTTAGCAGATATAATGGTTTCTATAGAAGCTTGTGGATTGTTCTCATATCGAATGCGACAGCTTTGCTTATTTACTCACCCATCCAACCAAAAATGGGCTACATCGGAGAAAAAAATTTTGGATGGAAATTTAATATTTATTTGAATTTTTTCAAATATTTCAATTTTCATTTCTATACATAATAATGAAATGCCAATCCAATCAAAGTGAAAAACAACTATCAGCTGTTAAATGGGTTGTCAAATACATCAGCGTTGCCAACTCAAAGTTATGAACCTTTAAAAAACATCCAATATAAATACATATAAATATACATACATATATTTAAGTATCATATTATTGCTTTAGAGCATCATATCATTTTATTAACACTTAAAAGCCTTTTTTATGTAATTGTATTGTAGATATTTTGGTCGTTCAACTGTGATATTTTGAAAGTTTAGCATTTAAATGTATCTTCTACTGCTGTAATTAAACAATGTATTTTATTTTCTATCAACAAGGAAATGAATGTTTTATTCTATTTCAAATTTGTACGCAATAATAAATGGCATACAAGGCAAAAGTCAAATTAGAATTGCTCTAAAATTAGTTAGTACAATACAAAACAACAACGAAAAAAAATGAAAAAAAGAACAAATTTAATTGAAATAAATTTGAAGCGCTTTCATGTATTTAATTTCCCCAGCCACCTTTGGAGTATTTGTCTAGCAAATCGGCAAGAAGAATTTTGTAGCTTTTGTATAATACTATACATTTAATCGAAAAGGAGTTGTGTGGATTTATAAATAAAGCCGATAATTTTCTATGAAGTATCAGTATGGTGGAAATCACTAGACTACGCCACCAACAGACTGCAAATGGAGAAAGTCAGTCGAACCATGACAATACTGATCACAGGGGCCATGAAGACAACACCAACTAAAGCACTCATGGGCTGGATGCCATGTGACTTGGAAGCCAGACGGATAGCACTAAAAACTGGGATCAGTTTGAACACGACAAGAGCCTAGAAAATTTGTATGAAATACACTTAAATGTTGAGTACGAGTATATTTCATAGAAATTTTCTAGGCGTATCACTCATTCGTATCGCATAAACACCACATTAATTGAATTTTTGTGTGGAATATTGGGCTCAATTAAGGCGTAGAGGTAATTTCAATAATGGTTTATGTATGAACAGCACATTAACCACCGTCACTAGTCGAGACAGTTCGACTAGTGAGAAATTCAGTCGTTATAATTCGCCATTTCCACTATGCAAGTCTTATTGACTGAGCTGATTAACTTTTAAAGAATGGGGTGAGCCACTTTAACTCATGAGGCCAATAAGGCTTACATGTGGAATTTAGTAATAATGAATCGGCATGAATTCTCCACTACTTTGTGTCACTGTATAATTTAATTCCTTTCCTTCCAAATTAATGCTTTATTAGCTAAAGATTTTGGTTCTACTCCTCTGTAAATAATTCATTTACAGTTAAAACAAAATTAAGTCCAAAATTTGTTTGTAAAAAAAAAGAATATTTTCCAACAAAGAAGTTCTATTATTCTTTTTTTTTTTCTTATTTTTTTTTTTTTTTTTTTTTTTTTTTTTTTTTTTTGCTGTCAATTATTAGAAAAGACAAAAATGCTTTGCTTCATTTCTAGATCAAACAAGAATACAAATTGACATCAAAAGTTTGCATATGTATGTAAGTATATTTATATGAATATTCAATCACACACAAATGTCTGTAGGCAAGCATATCCATCCGTAGGCAGTAATATATAGTTGTTGCCCAAAAAACGACAAACCAATTGGCTCATTTAACCATATGGTCAATGAAGCTTAACAAAACTTTGTTTCATTTGTAGATAAAACAATGTCTTTGCTGGCATGCAGACTAATAAATAGTAACTTAAATTAATGAAAGATACAATTCGAAAAAACAGGTGCCGAGATGCACTTGCGTCAGCATTCAATTTTTAATATAAAGAAAGCTACGAGTATATTCAGCAAAAGCAGTAACAACAACAGCAAACAACATTAACCGGATTCGGTATCCAGTAACCACAACAAAACCAAGAAAACCAACCAGCCAACCCACACACCTTTTTGCCATCTTGTTGTTGTTATTATTATTGCTTTTTCTGAAGCATTTATTACAAGTGTATATTACTATTCTCATTAAAGAGCAGAAATAAAATACTGAAGGAGTTGAAAAAATGAGAAGCAAATAAGAAATCACAACAAATCTAATAAAATACATACTTGAAAAGTTTATATTTTGCTAGGCAAATACACATACACACGCATGTTCATGAGCATATATTAACATACATATATATATGCATGTATGTACATATATATAGATATGTATGCAAGTTAATAATGTCTATATTTATGTTAAATGCATACGGGTTAGGCAAATCGCAGAAGAAGAAAAGCGTAATGAAATGCACGAATTGAATGCAAAAGAATGTCATACAAAACTTCAACTTCTTCCAGAGATGTTAAATTGTAAATTCTAATTCAAGTGTCACGAGCTCTTAAATTTCTAAGCTTTTCAACTACGTACCTAGAGGAAGTTAGAGATGTAAACAACAGTCTTAGGCCTCATGAAAACAACAAATTAAATAATACCTATAGAATAAAAAAAAAAATTCTAATCTAGAATACAATAGCAACGCTGTTATCAATAGCCTTAATCACATCTTGTGTATTTGAGATTGCAAATTTGTGCAATTGCAAACATTTTCTCTCGATTTTGAAGGACTTTTTGGTTGTTCGGCTTCACTCTCTGATTACCAGCTATTCGTTGGCATTTAAGGACTGTATGCAAATACTACATACACATATATTAATTAAATAAGAAATACAAAATTTACGATATAGTTTTTATTTCAGTTCAATAACAGTTTGATATAGATTTTGTAATTATTTAAGTATATTAATTCAATTAAGAAAATGAAGATTAAATATTTCACTTTTCAACAATTATATTATGAAACGCCATATTTAGAAAAAATTAAACAAATTTATTGTATGGAAAGCTACACAACTTGTTATAATAATTTTATTATGACCGGTCGAAATCTCTACTGAAATTAATTAACTCCCTTATTACACTTAATGTGGTAAATATAAAGTAATAACATTTTACCCCTTTAGTTATCATTACATATATGGGCTAATAAATACTTGTAGTCTAGCGGAAGCGCAAAAATGTAGCAGGGTATATCCGCATATTTTATTAGTACACAGTATGGATAGGCAAAGTATATCGAACTATTGACATTAAAAAAACCTATATATACCTTTACCGATATTTTATTTATTTGCAACTGTCGTTTTCGATATTTTTCAGAGCTGTATCCGTGTGAATCATATGTTTCTGAAACTGAATTTAAGGAAAAGGGTATTTATAGTCATAAATACAGTCAATGCTGCGATATTTAAAATAATTTTTTTATTGTTTTATTGCGGTAAATTTGGCAGCCCCGGATAAGAAAAGCAAACTGACAAGGTTTTATGTGTTCCATTGTCAGTGTGCTTCTCTTATCAAATACGATATATGTTGAATATTTAAACGTGATATATTTTTACTTCTTTCTTTCTTTTTCTTGAATCTAAAAATATGTATAGTTAATTTTCAATTTAGAACTTTATTTTCATACTTCTTCGAAATTTTCTGCGATTAATTCGGTAGGCTTGAGAACTGTTAGATTTTTTTTAATTTATTATTTAATATCAATGTTTAATTTCTCTTCGGAAAAATTCGTTGCAGCAATTGATCTTTTTGATACAGTTTTCGACCACTTGTTCATGCATTTTGGGCGGATTCCCAAAAAGGGAAGAAATAAATTATGAACGCCGTAGGATCGACAAGATATTTAACCGATGAAAACACTAAATTTATATTTTTGTATTATAGAAAAAAGGGGTTTAAAGTCCTACTCTTTAAAATCCGTATTTCTTGAGTATTCCTAGAAATTTACTTGATCGGAAAAAGCTGAAAATTTACCAAAATTTTTATACTTTTTCTAATTTGTCAGTATCAAATATTATAGTTAACAAAAGAGTATTATCTTTTATGAGGATTGTATGCGAAATTAAAATTATCACAAAATTATAAATTTTTATTTGACCTGCCTGTGGAATCGGTCCGCCATTAAGGTAGACCAATTCCACTGAGTGAACTATTCACAATTCACCAGCACCTTTGCGTGGCTTGCAAGGGTCACACAGGTCACAACTTTTCTTCATATGTTTGTAGCCAAATAAACAAACCCCTCGCTGAAAAGCTCGGGCCTTCTAATTCGTCTTATATACTATTCCTCAGGCAGTCAATGGAATACAAGGCTTCATGAGTTCGTGTCCCGCAGCCCATAATGGGTATCTGTGCTTAATCAGCTCAGCAGTTACAAGTATCTACGGACTTGCACCATAATTATAATATGCTAATATATCCTCTCTGCGATTTTAGTTTTCCACCACAGCCGGAAGTTTCAAAACAACAAAACCTTTCGGTGGCTTTACTTATCACAGTTCAACCAATTAACCCTAGATGAGGGTTTCGGAAGTCGAACGCAATCATAGTGATGTGGCTTGTCCTAACCTCTCTAATTCTTATTTGACGTTCGGATAGAAAAAAATTAGAAAATTGTGTTAATTTTGCGACAACAAAAGAATTTTGTAATAGATTAATGAATAGCTGAGTATTTTCTCTCTAAACTATTACGAAATTTCTGTAGGCGTCTTTTTTTTTTTTTTTTTTTTTTTGAATTCAACACTAAGGTCCATTGTTTCATCAAATATTTTGCAATCAAAATTCATTTTGTATATATTGTACAAAACATTTAATCAACTACTTTCCAACCCTGAACGCTAACAGAGAATTTCCAAAGAGAATAAGAATGTAATAACAGAGAGAAACTAATCAAATAAGACTCTTTATAAGGAGTCACGAAAACAGAAAAAAACCTTAACAGCAAGGAAAAATACAGAAAATATTTAAAAAAAAGTAAATAAAATAATTGCACTTCATACGGAGTTGCAAGGTGACACCCTTCTCAATACTAAAGTATGTACATATATATCTACCACTTAGGAAGCAAGTTATTGGCTATAAATATTTATCAATTGGAATAAAAATAATAAAATTCATGTAGATACATAAGTATGTATGAATGTACTTATATAAATAAATCCAACTCACCTTTTCTTTGGCACGTCCAGCGTGTTTTTGTACAGATTTCGCCAACATGATTCCCTTATTTTCTGCCATTAACTATTTGACACAGTTTTATTAATAAATTAATAGGGTTTTAATTTTCGGTTTATTTTTAGCACTTTTGGTTTCTAAAATTTTTCTTACAAAAATTTTTATTATTTTTCTTGAATCTTTAACTAAATGCACAATTATTCTTTATTCCTTTTTTTTTAAGAAAAAAAAATATTTTTATAAAATTTTTGCACTTGTTTCAAAAAAATTATTTTTCGTAAAATATGTTTTCTTTTTTCAACTTTATTTTGGCACTTTAAATAGCAACAACAAAAACTAAAGACTGCGTAGTGTCACTAGAGACTCTATTTGCTATAGGACCCCAAAAAACACTGAAAACTGCTGAACTGAACTGGTCGGTCGTTGGGTTCGTTTGACTCTGTGTGTACAAAATGTTAGACGTTCAAAAAAATATATTATTGTTGAAATAGCAAAAAGACACAAAAATAAAACAACAACTGCAACAAAAAATACTTTGTCAAGTAAAGCAAGAGAAAAAATACTTTAAAGCAATGTTAACTGGCTGTATATGTATGACTGACTGAACAACTAACTGACTGAATGACAAATACGCGAACAGAATTTCTGCGATGCAATTGAATATACAAGACAAGCGAACAACGAGATGTGTTACGTTTAACGGCTCCAACTCAACTCAGCATGCTACACTACGCGTTATAATAAAATAGTCCCCAACAAATTAAAACACACTCACCTAAAAACCAAAAACAAATTTTCATACAAATACGTGATATATAGATATGTATGCATGTGTGTACACTTTGTAATGAAAAGCTCTCTGTGGCTCTCTACGTTCGTTAAATAATAGAATTCTGTTTATTAAGCCAAGTGACGTCTTACCGTTATACCACCACTTTGCTTACAACCAACTTAATGATGTTAAAAGTTTTAAAATAAAAGCAAACGATGTTTTTTTGTGTGTAATAAAACTTTGGTTGATCTCAAGTAAATCAATTCTCTTTTATCGAACTGAGTGAAATTTAATTTTTTTATTGGTTTCTTACTCTTCTCTTTTTAACTTAAACTGAAGCGAAATGTCGTTTTTGCCTACTACTTTAACACTTGCTAACAAAATTTGAGAACTATAATTTCGGCTACTTGCAAAATTTGTTGCCATGAATATCAACAAGATGTTATTAATTACAGTCATAGCTTCAGTTTATAGAGAATTGTTATGACAAACCTTGAATTGGGCTACGAGTTGCTTTCCCATCCACCCTATTCTACAGATTTAGTCCCGAGTGACGTTAGGTGGGAAGGGATTTAACTCCAACGAGGAAATCATTTCACAAACAAATGCCGATTATGATGACCTCGACTGTTTTCGGGAGGGATAAAAAATTGGCTAAACGTTGGATTAGTTGCCTGTCCTACGATATCGACAGCGTTACGTTAGTTCTCTAGTATTTTGTAGATCAGAAAACTGATTAGGAAATTATTTCTTCGAAATTTACAAATGAAAAAGAGACTACGAAACTGGGAAATGAGATGCATCTTCAAAAGCAATAGATTAACAGCTAGAAGGGAAATGTTATAGGCTTTACACTGGCTCTCTGTAGTAAGTCAAAGGCTAGCTATGCATGTTTTAATGTTTATATTTTAAATGTTTGAATATTATAATCGGCGTTGTCAACTCTGTGCGTTTCGCGTCGTTTTTGATGTTTTTTACAATTATTTGTGAGAAAAACTCTTTAGTGGGTGCGCGATGCCTTTTTTAAATTTTCGGTGTGTTTTTTTAAATTTCGGTGGCAAAAAATCAATTTCATCTCAACTTTTTGTTTTAATGTAAGAAAAAAGTATAATCAAGTGTCCAAAATTTTTGCGTTTCATTTTGCGTAGAAAACATACCATGTTATATGAACAGAATAAGAAAATCTTGCTGTTGTATATTGTACACACTCTCCAAAGAAAAAGAAACAGTTCGCTTCTGCTTTTAGAGAGTGTTTTGCTATTAAACGATCAAGCCAAGTATGCCAAATATTACAACAAATGCAGTTTGTGAACAGTGAAGTTCGTGTTTATGATGGCTCGTGAATTCGTTACGGTTTTAGAAATTGAGAAATTACCAACATATTAAATAAATTTTAAAATTTTACCGAAACGTTTGCATTAAATATTGATTATGGAAACTTCATCTTTTATTTGTTATAGTGCTGGCAAATTTTCATATATGTATATCAATAAATTCTTTTAAAGTCACTGCTTGCGAAAACACAAATGAAATGTACACTGTGTTTTATAGACTTACTATTAATTGAATTTGAAGGGTTGTAGTGCGATTCCGTAACTTTTAATGATCCGATAATCTAAATTCTTTCGACAATAATGGTTGTATGCTCCTGCTATATAATTTTGACGACAATTAGCAGCAGTATTTTTGTGTCCCTGATAATAGGCAGAGAAAGTAACAGCTGATTTCGGTTGATAGCAAATATAATTAAATGATATTCGTGTTTGGCAAACACGAATTCTACATATTCAACGAACTTGATGGCATGCCATCAGGCGGTGCTATCATATCCACTTTGCTTATATAATAGTCGCTTAAAAGGCCGTTTCGTTATCGTATTTTTAATATAAAAATATGTTACTTCTTAAAATACAAAATAGATTTTTATGTGCATATTCGTAAAAAATTAAAACGTATTTGAAATGAATTTTAGAAAAATTTTGTATGGAAATTCATTTTCATTTCATTTCAAATTCATTTAAATTTTTATGAATATGCCCATTAAAATTTAAAGTAAAAAATTCATCATTTGGAGCGTTTTTGTTGAAATAAGTTTTAAAGTTGACAACGCTGATTATAATTAAATACATATACATATGAAAAAATACAAAATTTTAAAATACGTTTTCTGGATAGCATTTTCCAATTTACTACTACTTGGATGTGACCCAGCTATGGAGATTTCAGCTAAATTAACATTCTCTGTTAAAACACTTACAGACTTCTGTAAAAGTTCAATTTCCAAACGTGGTTCGTGTCTGTATTAGTTAAAATTATCTTCACGCTTAAAAATTTCAACAATTAAAAGCAAGTGCTAAATTTGGCATCTAGTTAAATACTTATTCAAAAAACCAATATTATAAACATTTCTTTTTTTTTTTTTGTTTTTTTGTTTAATACATTTGGTTAGCAATATTAAAATGTATTTTACAAAGTTTTGAAGAATCAAAATTAAATAAAGAACATAAATCAATAAATAATAAATTAAATAAATAAATTTCGAAAATTAAAAACAAACTTCAAATCTGTTTCAGCGCTGAATATGTTCGAAGGAAGCAAAACATAACGTAAATTTTTTATAATAAAATTTTATTACTGAGCTGTTAAAAGGAATTCAGTTTTTTATTATAACAAAGCACTGCGCAAGTTAATATCAGTTTTTCCTGCTGTTTTCTTTTAAATGTCCACATTATGGATTTGGATCTTGAATGCTCGAATTGACTGGTAAATACTATTTAATGAAAACTTAGTTCAAACCAACTACTAATCCATTGCACTCAAAACGCTGTTCGAAATGGGCTTCGCTTTAATATTTTGCATAGGTAGATTCTGGTTTTTAAAATCTCTAATATACAAGATTTCGTATTTCAGGCTATGTATTTAAAGCAGTGGTCACCACGAAGAGGATACTCAGTATGTAAATGTATATGCGCGATTACCCATGAAGACATTTTTGCAAAATTGCTACACAATTAAGTAGTATTTATTTAGATATATCGAACTACCAGTATATTGTAATTACAATCGCAGAAAACCCCTCTTCTGAAATGTGAATAACAATTGCAAAAATATTACTTCCTGAGGGAAACAATCCTTTGAAAACAATTCTCATCGCCGCCTTCGTTTGCAAAAGCTATAGTTGATTATTTTGCTTCCCATGTTAACCATTTGAAGAGCTTTTATACTCATGTGGCTTGCTGCTTTTTGAACCTTTAGTCTGATAGGTAAAACTAATGACTAAATATTACTTTTTACTATATATTTTTCTTTAATTTGGTATAAATTTGCTGCTAAATTATTTGCCACAAAAAATTCTTAATATTGATGTTTTATTGAAGAATTTGATTACAATCAGACTTTCCCCATCATTTCAAAAATTGTTTTTTATTTGCAAATATAATTTTACGCATTTTGTTAAAGTTGATTTTATTCTTTTCACACAATTGGTCTTCTTAATAAAAATATTTTAATTTTGATAAAGTTTAACTTCTTGTCTAACTTATTTTACGTATTAAACAATTGTTTTTTTTTTTACTGCAGGAATTTGTTTTGATAATTTTATTTGTTTTGTTACGTTTCACTACATTTCATAAAATTTGCTTGTTGCCAAAGTTGCCAAGTTGCAAAAGAAAAATCAAAACATGAAACAACAACCAGCGAAAAGTGCTGTTTTCCAAAAGTGGATTTTTGTTCGAAAACTTGACACTTCACATAATTCATTTATATTGATTATAATTCCTATTCAACAGATACGAGAGCTGTCGGGACTAACGAAAAACATTGTCTATCTGTTAAAGAAAAACGTAGTTAATGAAAACGCTTATATGGTTATCAGATATAACTATCATCGGGTATATAATCGTGTAATACGCTTTTTAATAACTACTACACTTGAGAATTTTAAAAATGCCAGATATTTCTATTGCTCTTTTTGTGTTTCCTTGGTCATAGGTGCTAGCTTAACAATTAGTTGAATTGGAAATAAGATCAAAGATTTAACTCTATATTCCACCCATTTCAAGTAATAATGAGCATTAAAAAAAAAGAAAAACAGAATTTTCTTCTTACGTGTTTATTTTACTTTTGTAAGTATTAGCAAATAAATTAAGTAATTGGAAACACAATTGTTATTAACAAATTTTTATAATTTCAGTTATTTTGTACTAAAAATATTTTGGGGCTGATTTTAACAAACAAATAACTAAATAAAAAAGTTTAATATTCATATTATCTGAACTTGTTTATATAAAAATGTTGTAATTTTTCCAGCTAAAGATCTTGGTTTTGTTGTTTTTTTTATAAAAAAAATGTTTACCAATATTTATTTTCAACATATAGTTAATAATATTGGTTAGCATTCTCAGCAAAATAAAGTTATTATGGTTCTTTTTAATCATAATATATAAAATTATTATTTTATATACAAAATATAACTATTTTTAATCATTTAGATTTAACGGGCTGCCTGCCCACTTGGGTCCAATTCGGTCCCGTTGTTTTTAGCATTTAATAATTTTATTTCCCTGAGGGTGCTAATAAAGGGCACTTCAGACTATCACACTTTGTATTAAGACTTGTCAAAAAATCAAATAATACGTGCAAGTGTGATAGTGTGAATGTAAAGCGTTATGAAGATGAGAAATAATACGGTAAAAGATTTGACATCCCATAACACTTCACCATTTTTAGAAATTTGTTTAAACGATAAGATTTTTCATTGGATCAGGGTTGCATTTTTTGCAAAAGCAAATAATAAAAATATTAAAACAAGACGTTAAGTAAATTGGCTGTTTATGTTCAAGTCATATTCCTTCTTTTACCTTAGGTGTGATAGTGTGAAAACAAAATGTAATGATACGTTAGATTTTTTGACAGTCGCAACAAATATCTTTAGATTTTTGTCCCACAAAATCCAATCAAAATCTTAAGACTTGTATGATAGTCTGAAACGCCCTTAAGTGTCGGCAAAATATTGAAAATAAATATTTGTAAACCATTTTATAAAATAAACACATGATTTTCAAATTTTTACTTTGACTTTATACATATTTTGTTGTCAGCACTGGTTACAAGGTGCATTAACTTCAAAAAGGTGGCAGCGCATGTGATATTATTTGCTACTGGCAATATAGTAAGCCATTTACGTCAAATGTATTGTTTACATTTTAGAGAGTGAATTTAGTTTTTTATTCTGAATTAAACATATAACAACCATCCTATGAATATAGAAATTATTCAAATCATGATATAATATATGATATTTTTTATATCATGATTTAAATTAGAAAGTGAATGCTAATGCACCTTGGTTAATAAACAAAATCAGCTGAGAAAAAATATTTGATTTTGAATAAGAGAACAGCTGGTGTGGCAATCTAACACCACTGTTTAATATGCCATGAGGGTGTGTTTGTTTACGTAAAGCCTTAAAGTTAACAAGTCAAAGAAAAAAGCTAACGATAATGAGGTTCAGTTATTTTACTACTGATTCCGGAAGGACTCTCGTTATGTCTTTAGCTGGAACTGCAGTAACGGGTCTGTTTCTAGTCAATTATGTTCCTCACACGTTTGGTTTAGATCGCTACAGAGCATTTATGCAGTGCAATCGAAATGGGGAACCGATCCCGGTGTCGCCTAAGCTCCTTGAAAGAATGAATAAGGCAGCTACTCTTTTGGACTTTGAGAAATATGAAAAAGATCTATTAAAGCCATTTTCAGTTTTTGGATTCGATATATTTTCGGCCGGATCAACAAAAACCAACTATGGTGCTATTATTGGCATACCATCCAATTATGAAATCGGCAATGTTGCTGATCTTAAAAAGGAAAACATTTGCTATCAGGGCAACAAGATTCAGTGGGATTCTACTTCTGGCCAATTGTTAGAAAAGGCTTTAATCTTAACGGAGGAGGAACAACTCTTTGGTTTGTGTAAAGCTTTGCTTCAAGTACAGAACTACAACTATTTAATGAACTCGCTGTATCCCTCAGTCTCGTTTTTAATGGTATATACCGTGGGAAACTATTTGAATAATAGCTTATCTTTATTGCGAAGACCATTTATCGTAAGATTTTGTATGTACTCAATTCTTGGCTTCTTCGGATATGGAACGTGGAGTTTTATGAACGATTACAGCCAGGTGACAACCGATGCTGACGTAGATACTAAACTATCAAAAATATCTCCGAAAGTACTAGAAGCTGGTGTTGGTTATTATAATAAACAGTTAAATAAGAACATCGCATTGCGTGACATCGCTAAGGACAATGCATTTACAGTAAATGGAAATCATAATTACTTTTTACGGCAAAAATCTCTTCCTCTTACTGTAAGAAAGGCTTATTTCGAGGAAAAGTATACAGAATATTTAAAAACGTTAAATTGATATGGTTTAATAAAATTGTAAAAAGTAATACACAAAGAACACAAGCAGCTTGTTTTTTATGTTTTCTAGTTGTCTGTATATCGATGTTTCATAAGAGCTACATAGGGGGAAAAATTAGTTAAAAGCTTATTTACAAATAGCTAAATATTTATTATCCAACATATGCCTGCTCGGCTTTGTCCATATAAATATGTATGTAAACATTATGAAGCCTGAAATATCTATGGGAGTCTCGAAACATGGAAACTATGTGGTGTTTGTGAAGCTCTCGGCTTTTGATAGTTTAATTTTGTTTCTTGTTTGTATTGGAAATATAAATCTGTAAATATTAATATAATTTTACTAATTAATAACAACCATATGAATATAATAAAAAAAATGAAATTAGAGTATGTTTTTTATAAAATGTTCCTATAGCCATTTGTTAATATACTCCAATATGCTTTCATACCCAATATGTAAAAAAGATTAATTAAGAGTAGTTTCTTCCCATAAGTAGGATAGGAATAGGAGAAAACTGTCAGTTCAATTGGAAGCTTCAGGAATGGTGTATAAGTTTTACAAAAGATCTGTGCGAAACCAAGTGTCGTATTTAGTGATTCATGTACGAGCTGTTGTGGTCGTCCATATTTAATAATCTTATAAAAGTGAAGTAAAATACGTAGTTTTATATAATTGTTAAAATTGCATTTTAAAAATATTGCAATAAGTAGAGGTTCGATTGTGTTCATTAGTTTTAACATTATATAGGTACATAACGTATAACTTTTTTAACTAATGAATGAGTAACATTTAAATTATATGGCAAAAGTGGCTGAAAAGACTTCGATGCAATAGTTTATCCGAGACATTATTAGTGCTGAAGCTAGTCTCTTTCTAACATGCTCCGGTGTGTATGGTTTCAATACATATAATCTTCTGAAGGCAGGAGAACAACTATTAGCCAGCAGATTAATATGATTATCGAAATTAAGACGATTGGGCCCAACACCAAATCATGAGGAACACCAAATATGACACTGCCTATGCCGGAGTTGTGGTTAACATAGTTTTTACACTTCTTTTTTTTCGCGTAAATAATGAATTAATCTTTATTAATTTATATATTTTGCTATTCTGTTCATAATAATGTAGAGAACTGAATACTGGGGCCAATTCACAGCATACGATATCGAGCAATATTATTGAAATTTTTCATTTTGGTATCATGGCACACGATATCGAATGAATTATATTGCAATAATATAAGAGTTAAACAAGTTCTTTTTTTATTCGTACTTAAGTATATTACATTTTGTTTACTCGTAAATTACGATCCGATATGCATCGTTGGCGATAATCTAGATGTATCGTAATGTTATTCGATACGATAGTTAATTCGATATCGTATGCGATGATTAGATTCCTGATTTGAAAGTACCTAAATGTAAAATTTTGTCATTACCAAAAATATTGAAATAGAAACAATATTTAAAAAAAGCATTATTAAAACAATATGGCCTACCAATTTCTTTATTTAAGATTTTTTTATTTCATTTTAAATATTTTTACACTTTTTCTTAAAACAGAACTTAAGGTTTGTTTAAAATATTATATTTTTAGCTTTCATATGCAAATTCTTTTACCCATTTTTATAAATAAGGATTTTTTGTTATACAACTGTATTAAAATATAAAAAAAGAAATAGAAAACAATTATATAAATATACATTGTTGTTAAAATAAATCATACATATACATAATAAATTTAAGCTACTGAAAAATTAAATTAATAAAAAAACTCAAAGTAATATGAATTATTGGCAATTTCCATTAAATTTTAATTTATTTCTCAAGGTTTTTTATTTTTAAGAAATACATATTTTTACAACAACAATATAGAATTCATAATTTTATAAAATGAATTCAATTTTTTGGGTTATATGTATATGTAAGTGCAGTGTATTCAATAAGTTGGGTTAAGTAAATTACTTTACATTATAAAAACCAAATTAGAAATTTAATAAAAACTAATTAAAAGTACATTTTAATTAATACCTCATTTACACGAATTTTTTATTGCAACTTTTATTTTCCAGTGAGCAAAAAAAACATATTTTTTAATTCAAAGCTCTCACTAAAATTATAAGTCGCATGCCACAAAAGTGTGCAAAGCAAATGAAGCATAAAATATTTGAAGAGCTTTTTGTTCTTTTTGGAAAGACAATTTAATTGCTTAACAAAACATAAAATTTTATAAAAATAATTTTTTTCTTTCTGGTGGTAAAAAATTAAAGGGGATGTTTAGCATGTTTTAACAAAAACAATTTTATTAAGTTTTTCTGGTAATTATTTTTATTTATGTTTAATCCTAAGCAAGTAATAACAATTTTTCTATATAAAAAGTTTGACTTAATTTATGGATATAATTACAAATTTTTTTTTTTTTTTGAGGAAAATTTAACACAAGTTCAGATAAATTATATTTAAATTAAATTTAAAGATTAAATTATAAAACATTAAAATAAAAAAGTAGCCAAAAACAAATATGTAAATACACTCAATGAGTTGTAAGTAAATGTTAAACAAATCTTATAATGATCCAAGGACCTCGAATAGCCGCCATTTAAAAGTTGGCTTGTCTTAAATTCTGCTTTAAAACTGTCTTCACCGTTTAGGTTGCTTGACATTTTTAAAGAGTGGTCTATGACACTCACTACATGCAACTAACAGAAATTATTTAAGCAAATTTAACATGTTTTTTTTACTTAAAGTTGTTCTTAAGTATCTATTTCTATAGTTCCCATATTTACTTTTGTGTTCTCTAAGTAGTTAATTTAAATTTAAACTATATATACAAACATACATTAAGCACATTAAAATTTCGGAAATTACAAAATCATATTTACGGCAAATTAACAATGCATAAAATTTAACTAACATAAAATTAAGTTTTTATTTTAATATATATATATTTTTATTTCCTAAGAAGAGTGAGGAGAATTTGAAGAGAAGAAGGTTAACGAAGAAAAAGAATTTTAGAGCAAAATTCCATTTGTATGAACTATGGTAGATATTTTGTAAACTTTTTATGAATTTAATGGCCCGTTTCACGATCTCGCACGTTTTCATTCGCTTGGATTTTACATTTTAAAACCCCTCTCATCTAGCGTTGCTCATGCCTATTACCATAGTCGAAAACTTCAAAAGTTTGTAATAGATCAAAGAGAGAATAGTCGAATTTCTTTTAATCTATTACAAACTTTCGACGATTTCGAGAATAGCAATAAGCCTCTCTTTGCAGTCTTCAAATTTAAAATGTTTAAATATGTAATTCGCCTTTGTTTCCCACGCAAATTTGCATTAGAAAATCGTGAGACACATTCTTCTTATCTCTAAAGGGCCAAATAAACTGCACAAACTGTTTGACAAATAAGTCAAAATTGTATATTTGTACAAACCTCTGCGTTGTTAATCACGGTGTTTGTTTGTTTGCACAAATATTGGAACCATATTTGCAAGAAAATCAAAACTTTGTCAACCCGTTTGTGTTGTTTAGGGGTAATTTTTGTCATTTAAGTGAAAATTTTTTAGAGAAAAATCCTGTTAGAATTTATTGAATTCACAAATAACACATTGGAAAAGAATGATATCCGAAAACATATCCACAATCATATCAGATTTAAATTTAACCAGAAACCACCGGCTCATTTTCACTACTCAATCATAAACCCACAAAAGTATCACCCAATTTACCCCATTGACGTGGGGAAGGACAATATTAGAATATTCTCCCGTCTTCGGCTAGGCCATGCCTTATTTTCACACGAATGGCTTTTAAAAATACCAACTCAAACACCAACATGTACTCGTTGCAACAGCAACAGTAGACTTACCATCATGCACATTCTGGTAATGTCCCGTACTATCCGAACAAAGACACAAACTGTTTGGGAACTCCCCTGCTCTGGAACTTCTTAAACATTGATTCCATATAAATGTTAACAAAATCTATGAATTTATAAAAATTACTGCACTTAGAATTTGATTTCCCATTCTTTTATTTGTAAATTTTAACTAACTTGTATATATCGTTACTATATATATTTTTAATCAGAGCAGATGGACAATGTAGCTAGTGTTCTCATATCTAATTTAATCTTAGAATTTATTTCTTTTGGATTGAATAAAATAATAATAATAATAATAAAAAATACGAAATACTAAATTCCATACTATGCGCGCTCTGCAAATGAATAGCTTACAATACAGCTTCTTAAATAAGCGCTTTGCAAGTATACTGGCTTCCAGCACAAACTAGTTTAATAACCTGGTTAATTAATTCTAAACAGTATTGTATTGGATTAATGAATAAATTTTACTCTTTAATTTAGCACAAAACTGTCAAAGTCGCTTTTAAAATTCGCCAACCACAAATAGTACAATTTTTTGTTCATGAAAAAAATAAAAATTAACTAACAATTATTTCCTCTTACCATGATACGATGACACGAATTGATAGTTTTGTAATAGAATAATGAATAAGTACACTTTTTAGTTTTACTATCATAAGCACTGTTGTCAAAGACAGCATTAGCAATTTATTTTTTAAGTTTCTAAAGCACAATTTCCCGCTTATAACGTTTGGTGAATTTTAAAAAGTTTAGTACGACAGTTTTGTAATAGATTAATTAATAAATATGTAAGTTAACTTATTTTCTTTAAACCATAACAAAACTCTAGCAGGCGACTCTTAAATTTGCATCACGATTTCATGGAACGAAATCTAGTTTACGCATGCAGCTCCAAAGTTTGTTAAAACTGAATTGGCAGCAAAAGAGTTAATCGACATTTTTGAATAAAATTTTTATTTATTCAACAACTATCAAATTACACCAATATTATTCACATATGTTCACAAATGTAGTTGGACTCCACAGCAGTGGAAGGACATGTTATGGTCTTATGAATCTAAATTTAATCTCCAAGGATCAGATGGAAGATGTAATATTCGACGATCTCGAGGTGAAAAGTATAATCCATGATATACGACCGCAACAGTAAAGTATGGAGGCGGAAATAACATGGTGTGGGGATGTCTCTCGGGACATGGAATAGGTCCAATCCAGCGTATTACTGAAACAATCTACAGAAAATTCCTAAGCTCAGTTACACTTTCGTATACTGAAAGGGAAACGCCGCTTTCGCGAACATTCCAGCACAGCAATGATCCTAAACATGCGGCTAGAGTTGTCAAAACATGGTTAGAGGAACACCAAGGCAATGTTATGTCGTGGCCACCGCAATTCTCCAATCTCAACCCGATTGAGAACATATGAATGATTGCAAAACGTAATATGGCAAAAAGTTTTCCGAAATCGAGAATTGGAAAAGCAATGGAATGCAATTCCAAACAAGTATACTAAAAAGCTTATTTCCTCAATGCCTAAGAGATGTTCGGATATATTAAAAAGCAAAGAATATGCTACAAAATATTAAAAATTGAATATTGCAGTTTTTCATTCATTTAAGAGTTGCTAAAGTTTTGAACACTTGAATTTCGACTTATTTTCTTAAAGCCATTATTTTTATTTTTTAAAGTTGATGTTTGTTTTTTTACTAGCATAAACAAGAACTGACTTTAATAAAAAAAAAATTTAATTAAAGAGCCGCTTAAGGAGTTTTGATTTAATAAATTTAAATATAGTTCAAATGCGCTTTTAGTTGCAAATGTTTTGACCACCACTGTATATCAAAATTTAGGAGTATCTCAAAATTTCTGCAGTTCCCCCAATTTCAATATTTAATAATTTCTTATTATTTTTCCATTCTCTTTCACCTTATGTAACTTTTATTTAATTTGGAACTGAGAGCGTAAACTAGATTTAAGCCTTTTGTATTTGTGCAGTAACACCAATATTGTTCAAATATGTTCACACATGTAGCGGAAAATCTCTTATACATATACGAGTAATATATAGATATGAAAACTTTCGAGGCAATTATCTAGAAATCTATGCGTTCCCCCCAACATTACCATTTAATATTTTCTTATTATTTTCCGAATCTCTATCCACTTATATACTTTTATTTAATTTGGAGCTGCGTACGTTTTGTGCAGTTCCTGCACACAATGCGCACAAATGAAACTATTTAATTTCACTCTTAACAATGCAAACAAAACAAATAATAGCAACAAAAAAATTGTACGTTTTCGGCTTTAGCAAACAAAATTACGTATTTTTAAAAGTAAAAAAAAAAAAAAAAAAATTAGTGGCAGTTTTCAACAAAGACAAATTTGTATGTAAGTAAACTAATATAAATGTTAAATTTTTAAAATCAACAATTAAAACGAGATATAATAAGAAATTATTTTAATAATTTCTCAGTTTATGGAAAAATTCTCAACTTTTAAACCGATTTCTATTGCGTGGAGTTTGTTGTGTCTACTACTTCCATTATTGGTGTTGAGATTGAGGTGTGTGTTGGTTGAGGTGATGGTGTTTGTGGTAATTGAGATACATCGTGAGCTATTTTAAACTGTTGATCGGGTGTTGTTGGTGTATTGGATTCAAAATCAAAGAAACTACTCAAAGGATTATCACCGGCAGCTGGGCTATCGAAATTTTGTTCAGCGCTTATTTCATAATAGGCCGGGTTTGCCTTGGTATGAATTACTTCCATTGTATGCACTGGTTCTTCGGTGATTTCTGGCCAGTGCTGGTAGAATTTCAAATCGTATTCAACTTGCATGTATTTACGCTTTGAGGTGCGTAAATCACGATCTCGTCGCGCCTGGAATTTCTTAAAGAGTAAATATTCCACAACCAAAGTTTCAATGATAACATGAGCTATAAAACTGCAGATGCCATAAATTAACATCCAATAGCGGAACGTCATTTGCGGCAAGATAAGTTGGAAAAATTCGGCCAACCAATCGGGTGGTATTAAAATGAGGTAGATAACAATACAGAGATTGGCGATAAGTGTTAGACAAAAGGGTAAATTTGACCAAATGGGCCTGCGGTAGGGAGCACCTTTGGAGAAAACAAAAGCCAAAATGATGTATTGAAAACTGGATATGGCAAACATGGTATAGTTCTCCCAGCAGCCTAAATGATCTTCGCTGGAGTGCACAAAAGGAACAAACCAGTCTTGTTGATGAAGATGATACCAGCCGCATACCTGGAATGCTATAACAACAATCAAATGCAAGACTATAGAGGCCAAGGGCGTTAATGCTATGAGCGATGACAAAGGCACTTGTTTGACAAGAGGCCCCTGAAATGATTCGGTTTTGCCAAAGAAAAATGCAAAGATCGATATCAAACCCAGATCTATGTACAAATATTGTTTGTCAGTCAAATTGGATTCGATGGAGTACAAAATCATGACCGATATAAATTGTACCATGGAATAGGCAGCCATGTATTTGAAAATGCCAAATGAGGTAACTAAAGCGGCACGGCCTTCTTTGATAACATTTGGCACAGCTGCAATGGTGGGATTACGCGAGGTGAATGGCGAGGCTATAGAAGATTCAGTTTCACTTAAAGAGATACCGGCATGGGCCACCTTGAGAGCACCACAATCATTAGCACCGTCCCCACACATGGCCACACAGTAGTCTAAATTTTGTAATTCCACTATTAAGGCTTGTTTCTGTTCGGGCGACATGCGTGCATATATGACACCACGAGCCAAAAAGTTTTTCATCAAGTCGGGAAAATTATCCTTGACTATTTGCCACGTTTTTCCCACCATGGCAAAACGATAATTGTCACGCCATTTTTGATCTTGTAAAGCTGATGACATGGTTTCCAGTTGTGGCGAAATGCCTACTTCTATATCATTATGAGTCCAAGTGTTCATCGTTTCTACGCTGCCACAACTTTTACTATTGGGCATTGTTAACGTAGCTGCGCTTGATAGGGAAGCCACATCTCCATTCAATCTGTGATAATTGTTGTCGCCGGCTGCATATGTGAGGGTATCATTGGTATTTGAACTGGTTAAAGTACCATTTGTTTTGCCGTTTGTCATGGCAGAAGAGGCACATGAAGCACTACCCAAGTCTAGGGTATAATAAAGTTCGTAACTGTGTTCCCGATCATGGCCATGGCCATGACTGTGAGCATGACCATGGCCATGGCCATGTACATGATGTACATGACCCTCATTTAAAGGCGGCTCTGATTTTTGGCGTACATTCACAGTTACTACTGGCTGCGTGGAACTGACAATGCCACAATCACGCGCTACACTTAAAGCTGTCAATATGTTGTCACCTGTTACCATGATGGTGCGGATTTCGGCTTTAGCTAAAGTACCAATAACTTCTGTGGTATCAGGTTTAAGGCGATTTTCTAAAACCACAAAACCCAAAAATTCTAAATCACTTTCAATACTTTCACGGGCTAAACGTTGTACTTTGGTAAAGTTCACTTTTGAACTTAGTTTTTTATACGCTAAAGCAATAACACGATAGCCTTGCTTGGCATAAATGGCTAATTGTTGGGAGAAGTTGTCGGGCAAACTTTTAGGCAAACACAATTGCTGCAACATTTCCGGCGAGCCCTTGCAATAAACATTAAAATTTTTCTCACACAAACGTTTCGTTATGACGGACATTCTTTGCAGATTGGAGGTAAAAGGAAATTCTCTAACCACACCATGATCATTAACTGCCTCACCATTAAGTAAACCCACATCAGACAACAAATCATCTACAGAAGATTGTCTTTCTCTCATTACATTAACATTCTTTTCCTCACTCCCACTGTGAAGATTTTTAGGTGGTCTCACCACCGTTGTTTGTAACAAGCCTTCAGGCTGGTTTTGAGGATCTTCCAGAGACCAACCAGTAGACTCGAACATTTTCAAGTCCAAAGGATCACCCATCATTTTACCGTTGAGTATGGTAATTGAATGACAAGTGACCATGCAAAAAAGGAAATTATCACAGGGTAAACGATCAATTTGTTTAATGGGTATTTGAAATTGATTTGTGGCAGATTTGGGCACCACGCCCCACATATCCAAGCCATCTTCGGTTAAGGTGCCTGTCTAAAATATAAGAGATTATATTTGAAGCTTTTAAAAGAATAAAAAAAATTATATATAATTTCACGTACCTTGTCAAAACAGCAACAATCAATACCGCCGGCCACATTTATAGAACGTGGTGATATGCAATAAATGTTATTACGTTCTAAACGCTTTTGGGCATAAAAGCGGCCTACAGTCATGGCAGCTGGCAGGGCGGGTGGTACAACAATTGTTATTAAATCTAAAGACTCGACAGCAATTTTAACCGGATCCACATTTCGCAAAATCTATAAATATTAGAGCACAACAGTTAAAATTAAACATTTGATTTTTGAAACACAATACAGTGACGTCCTTATTGTGATTGGCGATTTTTTAAAATTATAGACAGTTGATGTAATGCAACAATAAACTGCGAGTTTGCATTCTCGAGACTGTTGGTCAAGCACTCTACACTACTAACTAGAACATCGAAACATTCTAAAAACGCCTACAACACTTTTGTATTAGATTAATGAAAACGCAAAATTATTCTCTTTAATCTATTACAAAGTAGACGTAGGAGTTTCTAAAATTCACCAACCACGATCAGGGCCAAATTCAAAATTAAATACTGGGAGAAGATACCAAATTAAAAGTTTTCAAATTTAAGCTTGTCACTAGAAGCATTGAGCAAGCACATTTGTAGCTCTTTTAGGCGTATTTATAGTTCCTTTAAGTTGCCGGTGATGACATAATTTGCTTTTAAATTTATTTTTAAAGATTTGTTCATATCCCCAATACACATTTTTGAAAAATAATAAATCTTCAAACATTTTGTCCGACTTACCTTGCTCACTAAAGTATAGAAGAAACCAATTAAGGCAATAACTCCCAAAAATTCTATAAACTTATAGGAATCCTGTTCAAATTTATAATCGACTGGTGGGGGATACAAAATTGAACGTATAAGACCACCTTTGGCAGTTATGTTACCAGTATTTATGACAATTGCTAAAACCTTGTCCGAACCAATTAAACGTGTCTGAATCACTTTAGTGCCGCAGAATAAAGTATGCCGTGCATGATCTTTTTTATCGAAAATGACATCACGTTTGTGGGGCAATGGAGTTTTAGTAACTGGTACACTTTCGCCTGCAGCAAAAAAATTTATATTTATTTATTAGTCATTAAAGACACGCGTTGTGATAAAAAAAAAACCTTTTTACCCGTCAACATGGATTCATCTAGAATACAATTGCCCGACAGCAAAACAGCATCGCATTGCATGGTACAGCCTGTAGAAGGTATTTCGATTATATCGCCCGGTACCAAACATTGAGTGGGCAATTCTTGCACCTCTCCTTTTTCACTTACAATCAAGGCTGTACCAGTATTCTGTACAGTCTCACGCAAAGCATCTTGATTCTAAAATTTATGCAAAATAGCAAACATTTTTTATTATAATATTTATATATTTGCATAAGTATCTTTCTACGAACCTTTTTAGTTTGCATTATAGACATGGTAATGCCAAATACTGACATCAAAACAATAACACAGGCATAATAATAATAATCGTAGGCGAACCATAATGCCACCGAAAATATTTGAAAAACATAAAATGGATTAAGTACTTCTAAGAACAATAGTGTCTTAATATCTTTATAAGGAACTGTTATTTCATTTGGCCCATAAACCAACCGCCGTGCAATTTGCTCCTGTGCATTTAAGCCTTTTTGCTGATGAAAATATATATTTAAAACTTCCACATCCAAACCTTGTAATTTATCGAAGGTTTGCGTTTGTGTATTCCAGGCATAACGCAATTGTTTGCAATTAAATATACGGGCACTGGCGCTATCTGTGAAGAAAATATAATAAAATGGATTTTAAAATGATATCACAAGCAAATCACACAGTGTTAACAGAAATTAATGCTTAAATGTTTTATTGCGTAAATTATAAATGTAATTTAATACATACAAAATTTTAAGTTTCTCAAACATTGTTTTTACTCAATATATTTATGTAGATTCTAATTTAATAATAATTTCTCTAAGTGATCATAAAATTCACGAAATGTTGCCAAAATGTGTAGTAAAGTTTCCTTGAATTTTTATTGACATAAAGACAGTTACGTCTCACCAACTAAGTAGATATAAAAAACAAAAAATTTAACAAAATACGTTGGTCTTGATCAATAAATCAAAGATATTTTTTACAATGGTTCGCTAACGTCATGTCATTTTAAAATGATATGATAATCAAATCAAAGATATTTTTTACAATGATTCGCTAACGTCATATCATTAACAAATCTTATCGCATAACAAATACATATCAGTGATCACCAAAAATCATGTTTTTGCTTGATTAACTCATACACTGAAATTTGTAATCAACAAAAATCAGGCAACAAAGTTCAACGCTGAGTAAAATCAACTCGTCTTGTAAACATTCTAAATTTATAATCAGCAAAAATCAAGCAACAAAGCCCAATGCTGAGTAAAATCAACTCGCCTTGTAAACAATCTGAATTTGTAATCAACAAAAATCTAGCAAAAAAGCCCAATGCTGAGTAAAATCAACTCGCCTTGTAAATATTGCGCATTCATTTTAATACTGAATAAAATCGGCAAAACGTTAGATGTTGCTTCGATTGTGGGTTGAATAAACAAATTTGAAACATATTTACATACATATTTTGTATGTTAGTTTATTTTGTTTTTGTTATATGTATACCATTCTGTTTTCTAACACATGTTCAAAAATGAATACATATATACATATGCACATTTGTTTTTTTTTGTATGGTTAAGGTACTACAGGATATATGAGAATGATATCCGAATTTGTACTGATAGTAAGGCTGCGTTGTATGCACTAGCTGGAGTCTATACGACATCCAGGTTGGTTCGTGAATGCCGGATATCTCTAAACGAGATAGCGAGACATTCGAACCTGGAGCTTATCTGGGTACGAGGGCACAGTGAAGTGTCCGGAAATCTAGTAGCGGATGAACTGGCAAAGGCCGGTGTCCAGCTACAACAAAGAGATATTGATGGGATCGTTGGAATCCCGCTTGCGAGCTGTAAGAAACTAGTACAGCGTCAACTTTTTCAGACCGCTCAAGACAGATGGTCTAATGAGGGTACCTGTCGAATATCAAGGCTGACATGGCCCAGATATGATAACAGGAGGACTATTATCCTAAGGGGCTTGCCCCGACGGAGGTTGCGTTCTGCTGTGGCGGTTCTGACGGGACATTGCCACATAGGGACGCAGGCAAGGAGGTTAAATCTTCCATTTAATGACTTCTGTAGAAGTTGCAGAGACGAGGAGGAAGAAGAGAGCGTTGAGCACTTCCTCTGTCAGTGTCCAGCTCTTTCTTCTATAAGGGCATTGTACCTAGGCAGACCGATGCTGCATGATTTGACGGAGGTATCGGAGTGCGATGTAAGTGGATTGGACTCCTTTATCCGAATCTCGGGTTGGTTCTAAGCCAGTGATATGTAGATCTACTGAGATACATATCAGATCCAGGCAACACAACGGGACCTGACTGGACCCAAGTGGGCTGGCTTTATAATAACTGGCAGCCTGTTAAACCTAACCTAACCTAACCTTGTATGAAAACCTTTTATTTCTATGTACATATGTGTATTTTACTTTGATTTTTTTCAAAAGAAGCATACAGAAAAACTATTGAATACATCACTGCATTAACTTTTGTTAATTTTTTCTTTCAAAACAAAAGTTCAAACACAAGAAATGAATACCGAACTATATGCGCATTCATTTATATTCAAACATGAACCTTAACGATAATTTAACTCACATAGCGAAGTTGTCGCTATGTGAGTTGTGTTTACTGATTAAAAATCTACTGCGTATTTTTGCGGCTGAATACAAAATCATATTTGAACGAAATGAAATGATTTTCATGTTGTTGAGCAAGTATGATTTTTTTTGCAATCACTCAATGTTGTTCTCTGATACATATGTATACTTATTTGTTTTTCAATTTTTTTTAATAATGAATTTTTACAAGTGTTCGAAGAAAATAGTTTTCGCCATTATTTCAAACAGCTTTTCAATTGTTGTCCTTGGGTGTTAGATATCAAGTTAATCTTTCCTTTCAAGAATTGGTTTTTGAAAATTTATTGATATAGATATCTATACAAAAAAGAATCTATTGCGTCAAATCCGTTTCATATATGAATAGGAAATATTCATTGCTAAATAAAGTTTAGAATAACTTCATTTTTTGTTTTTTTATTTCGGTTAAGTTAGGTTGAAAAGAATGCGAGCTTCTTTTCAAGAAGAGACTTCTTTATTTGAAAAGCAAAAAATGTTGATAGAAACATAATTGATTTCAATATGAAAACATATTAACTTGACATGAGTTCATGACAATGAGAACAACATTCAACTAATTACAGTCGAACAGTAACGAGCTTCACCATAAGGAACATGTACATGTAAATTTCTTGTAGTAAGCACTAGGTCGGACACAACAACTTTAGTTGGGCAATTCTTGACTTTATAGAAGCTTTCGGTGAGGGGAATTAGAAGGGAAAAATAATTGCTGGTACTCGGCATATTTTTCTCTCATGTACTTATGTATGTATATGAGCATACACAATGTAAATTGTAAGTAATATTTTTTTATTTAATTTGATTTATTCTTATGAATAAATTCTAAGAATAAAATATGATTTGGAAAATAGCATAGCTGCTGGGGCTATCAGCTCGATATAAATGTGAAGTGGAAGTTTTGTAAGAGTGGATATGGAGCTATAGGGGTGCGGAATTGTAGTTGTGTAAGTTTGTGTAGATGATATGGGTTCATATTGCGACTTTTGCCTCCTTGATGAAGTTATATATACTGTTGATATTTGTTGTTGATGGTTTTTGTAAAATATTAATGACTTCAATTTAATCCTGGTGTTGTGTAGTAATGTACAATCCTTGAGCAAGTGCTTTATTGTTAAATTGCTATTGCAGGTGGTGCATAAAAGTCTGGCGGTATTTTTAATTAAGTGGTTATGAGAGAATATTATATGGCCGAGACGAAGTCTGGAAAATTTTTAAGTAATAAAAGCTGGAGAAAACTCAAGAATTGTCGAAAAAAATGTTTGTGTGCGAACATAAAAGCAAGTTCAAAAGAAAATTGCGAAAAATTTGGGCAATTTAAATCGTCCTGTGTGATCTTCCTCTAAAGTTTAGTAAGATGAAGAACATATGAACAAAAACAGAACAATTTTTGGAAAAAATTAAGAATAATATGGAATTAAATGATTATTGCTTAAAGATTGTGACGCAGTACATAGGGGTATATCGCAAATCCGACTGCGCAAAAGTTATTTAAGTTTTGTGCCATTAAAATTGTGTTTTGTTTTTTTTTAAGATAAGCAATTTATTGTTAGTCGTAATAAATAAAAACAAAACTATCAAATATCTTTTTACTTATAAACAAAGTTTAATATGGTGTTTCCACATTAAAAGCAACCGACTCGTCAAGAAATTTTATAGGAAAAGCACTCAATCTTTTGTGTGAATTCTATACAAATATTAAAGACTATTCGCTTCTTTGTGTTGTAAAAATATTACATAAATATCCGTATTAAAAAAATTTTATTTGTGTTTACGAATAAATAAATACTTTTTGAAAATATTTAAAATAACAGTTATGTTTTGATCAACAATCGTATGTAAACTAAAAATATTCCTAATGAAAATGTTATTGTTTGACAGCAGCTCCTTCATTTCAGATAGCTGAAGGGCGATCAAACGCTTAACGTGTTCTAATGGAAAGTAAATTGAAGCAAAATTCGTTCAAAATTCTTTATTTTTTATCATTTAACAGAAGTTGTAAAATGACAACAAGATATTTGTTCGGATGAACAAAGTAATTTGTAATATCCTTGAAATTAAAACTAAAAATTTACTGCCTTATTTATAAAAAGAAAAATATGTTGTTTATTATAAATAAAACCCTAAAACTATAAACTTACATTTAAATTGACCTCCTTCAAAATGCATTGATAAATGAAAATTCTTTTCGTCGATACTGGCAACGGCATCTATACTATTACAACCACTTGCTAAGTTTTCATTATTGATCTTTTTCAATTGTTTTGCACGTTTCAATTGGTCTTGTCTGAAAAGTTAAGAACAAAAAGCGAAAAAGCTTTTTTTTAGTTTGTATAGGTATTTATAAAAAAAAGAAATAAATAAATATTCATGCACTTACCTTAAGGTATTAAAATCTAAGGTTTGTATTTGTTTAACATAAAATACTTTATGTTTTCCCTTGTAGTCTTCTTGCACTAAAACCTTTTCAGCTTCTTCTAAAGTGCATATTTCGTGGGTGGCAATTAAGTACCAATGACGCCACCAATGCAATATTAAACGTAAAAGGCCACCAGTCAAACAAATACAGAGCCAACATAAGAGTGTACGCACATGTGACCGGCGATAGCCGGTGATTTTCATTTCATCATCTTCATTTGGATTTAATAAACCAAAGCATGGTTTTTTGTCTAAAACGAAAGAAATAATATGTATAATTAGAAAAATAATTGCAATATTTAAATTTTAATATATAAGATTATTTTAATTTTGTTTTCTTTTTAACTTTTTAATTTTTATGGTAATAAATCGAATTTATAATTTGTCGGAATAGCTAATTGAGACAACTCCGATTTGACAAGTTACTAGATTTTAATAAGATTTAGATTTTAGAATTTTTTAAATATTTATAATGCCAGCTGTAGTGGTTTCCACAGATCGAAGTATTTATTTAGTAACTATACGGTTGCAAAATAAATTTGCAAAGTATAGGATGCACAGCATGGGCGGGGTGACAAAGACCATAATGCCCAAGATGGTATTAACAGTACTTTTGTAGCGTTGCTGTGACTAACTATAACGATCTATGCCTTCACATAGGAAGTTTTCACGTGGTTAACAATGAATAACCTCTAAAAAAAACTGTAAAACAATACAGTTAGTTGAGGAGTGCGAGTGAGACGCAAAACTCTTGAAGACCGAACAACAAACAAAAGCCTGACCGCACTTAAGATTAAGATGACGCGAGAGCTGTTCTTCAGCCCAGAGCTGCTTTACGACTAAGATCGAAGTATGTTTCTAAAACTCACTCTTTTAGATATGTACTCGCATATCGTTAGTCTCATGTAGAAAGGCCCTAACCCGCATTTTCCCTGAATCAGGCTTTTTTTAAGGATTCTACTACGTTTCACATAAACATACAGTGTCACAAAAATTGAATTAAATAATTTCATAAATATCGCTTTTACAAGCAATTAAACAAAAAAATTACTTGTTAATGAGCCTAGGTATGCGGTTTCCATTATGGTTTTCCTTCTCCTGTAAAACTGCGATTATGTTTGTTAGGGCCTTTCTGCATGAGACGAACGATATGTACTACAACTTATCACTGCAAATGCTAACTTAATGTTTACACACGCAAGTGCAAGTGCAAAAAACCCAATACATTACCATTTTTTTACTAATACATACACACACCTGCAAGTAGTAGCCTCACTTGCAACTGATTTTGGTTGGCAGTGATTTTTTCACTTGCATGCAAGCAGAAACAAACAGTGTTGCCCATAGATATTTCATTTTCACTTTAATAGGTATTTTTCAATGAAAAATTTTTAAAATTTTAATATTTTTAGTTATATGCCGAAAACATAATATAAAAACACAAAAATAAATAAACATCTATAACTTATTTTGTCTCTGGATTACAAATTTATTATTTATATTGTGAAAAATTTATGTACTTAATATAATTCCCCTGTAATATTGCTAGGCTAAAACTTTGGCAGCACAGACATCAAAAGCGCATGTAGTACAAAGGCGTACAACGTTTGTCTTCGACGACATTTTGAAAATGAACTTGCACTTGCGTGTGTAAACAATCGTGCAAATTGCAAGTGTTTTTATTATTTTTTTCGATGTATTGGTTGTTAATATGTACACGCTACTTGTAACAAGTTACTTGCACGTGTAAACTTAGTGTAAGTGAGTTTTTGCTTGGTGTTATAAACAAAACAGCTGATTTGTGTTTCGATAACGGGTCATCCATTTGCGGTTTCAAAAGCAAAGTTAAAGCCAAGGCGAGTTCATTACTAGGTGAACTTGACAGCTCAGGTGATTATTTTTTGCTTCTCGCGTTTTTTTCCAACGAGACTGCCAATTTTTTTTTCTTTTGTTTACAAACATTTTCGCGACATTTTTGTATGATTTAGTGCAATTTCAAGAAATTTGTGTGAATTTAAAAGTGAAAATCTGTGATTTTAATTACAAACAATTATAAAAATTTATATTTAACGTTTATATAAAATTTTTTCCCAGCTGCACAATCTTAGGCGAATTTATAGCTTGACATTCACGATATGTTTTACAATAACAAAATACATAGCACTGAATTCGCCTTCCCGCTTGCATTCACCTGTATAAATTCGCCTTGGTTAAAGCCTAAAATTAAGTGTTCTGAAAGGAAATTCCTCGTGCAATAAAGCCAAATTTGTTATGACTTGTGGCAGCGCTCTTCGTTGGTTAAATGATTTGTAATCATATATAATAACCAGCATTGCCAGAATGAAGATTTTCCTTTAACTTCGCAAATTATGCAAGTAAAATAAGATATGAAGATATTTTTCACAAAATTAAGATTTTTTTGGCTTAGTGTTATACTACATGTATATCACAATTGTAAAAAGTCTTAACTATTTTTACGCGCTCTTCGTTGGTTAAATGATTTGTAATCATATATAATAACCAGCATTGCCAGAGCAAAGATTTTCTTTTAATTTCGAAATTTATACAAGTAAAATTAGATATGAAGATATTTTATGTGTGAACCATTTTTATGAAGTTCTCCTTTTTCCACAAAATGTTACTTAGTTTTTTACAAAATATCAGCCAAATGGCCGCCACGACCTCTATGGCTTATCTCCATCCGCTGGTCCATATTTTTGATGACGCTCAGACATAATTGAGGTTCTATGCCGTTAATGTGCCGAGTTATATTATCAATTAGCTTTTCAATTAAGGCTGGCTTATCGATGTACAGCTTTCCTTTCATATAACCCCACCCAAAAATAGAAGAACAACGGTCTCAAATCGCATGGTCTTGGCGGCCAATTGACATCGCCACCACGTGAGATAACACGGTTATTGAATTTGTCGCGCAATACAGCCATTGTTTCGTTAGCTGTGTGGCAAGTGGAACCGTCCTGCTGAAACCACACATCTTCCACATCCATAGCTTCTAATTCGGGCCGTAAAAAGTTTCTTATCATGTGACAATAGCGAACACCATCTACAGTAACTGCCTGACCGGCCTCATTTTGGAAGAAATACGGCCCGATGATGCCACCAGCCCATAAACCACACCTAACTGGCACTCTTTGTGGGTGCATTCGTTTTTTGACAATCACTCTTGGATTATCATTCGTGAAAAATTCACTCCGTGGAAGTGGTCCACCATCAGGTTAGGCCGTCAAGGCAGGTACTGATGTAAATCATTTTCACAGTTGTCTTATTATGATTTAAGCGCGAGTAACTCTGAAAATAATACCCTGTAGAATGTACATATCTACGTACGTATGTATTTATACATACATTTTATTTCCTATGCCGCTTTTAAGCATTTGTCGGAGCTTAGTTAAACTATTTTGTATACTTTTTTCAATATCAAGACAACAAGGAAGGAAGTTAAACGATTTTCTAATTGTGGCAACCAGTCACTTTTATTTTACATAGTGCCTGGCTCCAATTATTAGTACCTAAATATGTATATCGAGGTCAAGATAAATATAAATACAAATCGATTTTAAGTTAAAAAGGCCTAATAAAAAAAATATTGCTAAGCAAATGATTGAAGTTAGAAAAACAATGTTTTTAAGCAAATTTTAATGGGTTTTGTAAAAAAAAAAAATGATTTTTAGAGATAAACTTTTAACGTCGTGACTTTTTTGGTGTTTTTAGCTGTTAAAATTTTTTACAAACAAATACATATGTATTATATACATACAAGTATTAAAGTTGGCCTTTCAATTTCTACTATTCCAAAACCAAAATAACATTCAAAAATTAATAACCTCAAAGGCATACGCAAATAAAAGAATAAGGGCCACGATAGCGAAGATGTTCGTTCGTTCGCACAATTACATTTAAAACAATAACAAAATTTTGAATGTTGTTTTTGTTTCAAATGTAATGTAATGCTTCGTTATCGTGAAACTGGCCCTAAGTCTTTTTTGCTGCCTCCGTTCTGACATCTCTCCAAATATGCAAACATCTGATTTCATTGCGTTAGAGCACGAGCGCACTGCAGACTTATGTAAAAAAAATAATTAAATTTTCTTTCTTGTGCTATACAAGTTACAAAAAATATTTTTTTATATTTTTGTAGCAGAAATTAAAAAAAAAAATTATAATAGAGAAAAACACTAATTTATTTTGTTTTCGTTTCTACAGAAATGTGTCATTTTGTTTAAAACTCTTCTTTTCTTCAATTCTTTTTTTGAATGCGAGGTTAAAAATTATTGAAGAGGTTACTATGAAGGAAGAGGAACTATGAAGAAGTTAAAAACTATTTATTATTGTATAAAAAAGTAGTGGGGAGGGCGGTTACTTGCACAACGTAAACGCAAATGCGATTTTAAGAAGAAACGCAAAAGTTATACAATGTAAACTGGAACAGTTTCTGGATTCATCTTACGAATGGCCCGCAAGTCTAAGTGTTTAAATCGTAGCTCCTAAGAGGTCGGTTAGCATCGCCAGGGCATTGGATAACACAATTAAGTTCCATTGTTAACTAAGCTGTACATGGTGTACCGTTCTGCTAAAATCAAAATGTATCCAAATTTATACATTTTAGAGACAAATTTTAAGTTCACAGTCCATATACGAGTAAGTATGTAAATATCTATTAATGTGCAAACATTGACGCCCCTATTCAATTAAGAATTTTCCATACAAAATTTCCTTAAAATTCATAATCATACTGATATCATTTTGTTTTCGGGATAAAAGCATTATTCTTGTAATAAATTGCTTTACCTAACACAATACTGATATTATTTCTCTTCTAAATAAGTAAACCTTTTATCACTCGTTTGTTAATTGAAGTGTCAACAATTTCAAATTTATGTTTTGAAATATTTTATCATTTAACAACTTGCGAAGTAATTTTATCTTTATGGATTTGGTTTATTATTTTCTATATTTCATTTTTTTTCTAGTTATGCTGGTGGCCTAAAGTCAAACCTGCTTAATTCGAGTTATAACAAAATTTAGTTTTTGAGCTTAGTAATGTAAATACATATACTCTTTAGTACATTCAGTACATAGTGATTCGATTTGGTAAAATATAGTGTGACATCGATTAAGGGCACTTCAGGCTATCACACTTTGTATTAAGACTTGTCAAAAATTAAAATAATACGTGCAAGTTATGAAACTCGAAAACGAGTTTTTTTATATGACATTGTGGAACTTTTTTTCATCATGTAAAAAGCTATAGAATTAATGCGGTATTGTCAAATGTTGGTCCTTTCAAATTGAACCACCCTAATGTACATATCTTTTATTTTACATGCAATCAGATTTTTCTGTTTCGTCTTATCAATTGATTGCAATAATATACTTGTACAATTAACTAATTAAGAGCTTAAAACATTGATCACCATGCAATGCCCTCAAGAGTAAACGCGCCTATACATTTACATATGGAGTGTTTTCTTTCTTTTTAAAGCAACGGCACCCGCTGCAAAGCGAAAGTATCGCGTGCTCTACTGGTAAACATTTACGACAGCGATTATCAGTATAGATTTTGTTCAACGTACTCGTATGATACTATTTTGCTTTTTACAACGAAAAATATTTAATAAACTTAGTTATTCCTTAAATGTATTGGTGTTTGCTCCTCCATGAAGAACCTTTGGGCACCCATGCTCTAGATGGTTTGCCCTATGCTTTCTTGGTGGTAGTGTCAATAAAACTGTACACTCTAAGAAAGTTGCAATTTTTTTTAGCACTCAGATACAGTTTTATAAAATTTAGACGTTACTGCAATATTTAATTAATTTTTCTCACAAAACTAGCAATGATTTTATATAAAATGTTTTTTAGTTAAATTGTATATTATTTTTTAATTTATTATAAAAAAATATTTGTTTGAGCTTTTAGAAAGGAAAAAAGTGAAAGAGTCAAAATACAATCAGTTTTAATCAGTTAGCATTTATTCCGTAATAGTTGCAATAAAAAAAATATAATAACACATAATAATGAACTTTAATCAGTATTTAAACAAAATCTGACAATCGGCTTGATTATTCAACACCAGTCATTTACGTTTGTTAAAGCATATCAACATTAATTAAATATGTATGTATGTATGTATTTATATATAAAAAAGAATGCGGGCAAATCTACAATCTTTGGTTTTTTTTATTGTACTTTAATTTTTACTTGGAAATTAAAAAAATATATATAGATAATAAAACAAAATCAAAAATTAGTCAAATAAAACAAAATATACATATCGCATACTAAATCGAAAACAGTTAAAACTCAAAATTCATCAAAATCGTTTTATTTTTATTTTTTTCTTCTTAGCAACCAGTTTACAGTACAATCCTTTATCGAACGTGCATATGCGTATTTGCATATGCACGCAAATTTCTGTTTTATTCAGAGCTTTTTGCTTTGTGCATTCCGTTTGCTCCTTCCTTTTACTCGTAAGCGCTGATCTTTGCATTTTTTACCGATCTAAATATTTGTATCGAGTGGTTATATTTTAAGGGCCGATGTTGAATTTGAAGTCCACTTAAACCTCAAGTTTTTTTCTGCATTTCATTTGAAATTTCTCAATTTCAGACATATGCACGCAAATTTCTGTTTTATTCAAAGAGCTATTTGCTTTGTGCATTCCGCTTGCTCCTTCTTTTTACTCGTAAGCGCTGATCTTTACATTTTTTACCGATCTAAATATTTGTATCGAGTGGTTACATTTTAAGGGCCGATGTTGAATTTGAAGTCCACTTAAACGTCAAGTTTTTTTCTGCATTTCATTTGAAATTTCTCAATTTCAGTAACTCAATTCGAACCACGGAAAGATAGAACACATCGAGCAGCGTGTTAAGAGTTATTCAGGGTTATTCTGAAAATGGGTGTTCAAATCAAAATGCATATCGAGCTCTTCGTGACTTTTTCAATACATTTTTTTTATTATTATTATAAGATAATTGTACAATAAAATATATTTTACATAGAATTCATTGCGCCTCAGCGTAATAAAGGTATTTTTGAGGCAAGTTGGCAATTGCTTATACTTGACGTACAAATAATTATACTAACAATGACGTTCAATTAATTATGTTAAAATTATATTAAAAATAGCTATTTACAAAGTTTAGAAAAATTAATTTCAATACAATTTACAAAAGCGTTTCGATTGAATTACTTAAATGTTCTTTACATACTTTTTTAAATAGTGATATACACATGTTCGTAAAATGGGAAAAATCGTGCAAAAATTAGAGCTAACCGGGTCTGTGGGGGATATGAAAACATCAGTGTTCTACAGAAAATATTACTGCTGGTCGTGATAGTGTGGCTCACTATAGTGACCGCCCACCTCAACTCGTCGTCGTGCCCTGCAAATGCACCTCTCACGCTCGTCGTTGTTGAACATTATTCATAAAGACTTACATTTACACGCTTACCAGGTGCAATTGACTCAAGAACTAAAGCTTTTTGACCATTCCAAGCGTCGTCAATGGTGAGAATGATGGCAAGAAATGGCAACAGTGGATGATCAGTTTTCAGAGAAAATCATCTTCAGTGACGAGGCACATTTTCGTTCATAAGCAGAATTGGATAATAATCCAAGAGTGATTGTTGAAAATCAATGCACCCACAAAGGGTGACTGTTTGGTAGGCAGGCCGTAGTTTTTCCAAATGGTGTTCGCTATCGTGAGATGAATTTTTTTTTCATTCATTTATTTATTGAATCTTCAAAATATGAACTAACAATAAGTATTCAAATCTTAATACTAAATATAAAAGTTATTTAAGTCCAGCCAATGCTAGACAAAAAAGTTTTATTTTGCGCGAATAATATCAGTAGAATCACCTATTTAACGTTCTGCTAGTGGCAAGGGTATCCCTTCTTCTCAACAGAGAGTGGCCGCCAACAATGTGAGATGATAACGATCGTGAGATGATAACGGACTTTTTATGGCTCGAATTGGAAGATATGAATATGGACGATGTAGTATCAACAGGACGGTGCCACCTGCCACACAGCTAACGAAATTTTGTGTGACAAAATCAATAGCCGTGTTATCTTATGTGAAGGCGATGTCAATTGGCCGCCAAGATCATGTGATTTGACACTGTTGGACTTCTTTTTTTTTTGGGTTATTTGAAAGAAAAGGTACATAAGTCGATAAGCCAGCAATAGCTGGCTAAAGGGTGAGATAATTCGGCACATTAAAAGGCATAGAACGAAATTTTGTGTGACAAAATCAATGGCCGTGTTATCTCATGTGAAGGCGATGTCAATTGGCCGCCAAGATCATGTAATTTGACACTGTTGGACTTCTTATTTTGGAGTTATTTGAAAGAAAATGTGTATATACGTCGATAAGCCAGCAATAGCTGGCTAAAGGATGAGATAATTCGGCACATTAACGGCATAGACTCAATTATGCCCCAGTGTCATTGAAAATTTGGACTGTAAATTTGTTTTGCGCTAAAACGTCTTTAGAAAGGATTTGTTTAGTATAGCTCTAAATTTGATTATAAACTAACAACAAAGTTCTTAAAAATTTGTTGTCTTTCTTTGAAATTTTTTTTGCTTTGAAGTGCGATATGTATTTTTAAATATATGTATATGTATGTATGTTATGTTGGTATAAATAAATCGTTTTAATAACTTGACACAAGTTATTAAAAAATCCCCCGAGGCGGAAGAGAAATAAACATAAAAAATGGGCTTAAAATAAAAATCAATTAGTAAATATAGTTCATCTTTTATTTATGTGCATTTATAGTTTAAATTAAAAATATTAAAAGCAGAAGGGAAACAAACGTACCTGAATGATCATCGGTCTGTTTAGCGTTCATTTGTTTGGGGAAATTTTACAAAGATACCACAGCGCCAACAGACTTTTCAAATGACATTTAAAGAAATAAAAACACTTGGGGTTTTTTTTTAATTAATTAATATCCTCATCCATTTGCAGCGTTTTAATTATCGAATTATTATTTTAAATAAATTTTTTTTTTACACTTTATGAACAGGACAGTTTTTCTTATGAAAGGAGAATTTTTTTCAAAGAAGTCACTTTAGCAAATTTCGTGGAAATTAAGAAATCAGAATAAACATTTTTTTATTTCATTTATTAAAAAAAAAGAAAAACAAAACAAAAAACCATTAAACTGATTGGCTGTTAATTTTTTTTATTTCTTTTTGATATTTTTCACAAGTGCCAGCCAACTTTTTTATTTGTCTGCTGCAATTGTGTATAATTTTTTTTTTTTATATAAATAAATATTTACACATAATTGCATTTAATTGCTGTTATTGTTGTTGCTCTTTTACACAGATATATTAATTATTTATAAATAGCGTGTCACTTTTACAAACAAAGTTAACTTCTTTTATTTATTTATTATATACATATACATATATACGTATTTTTTTAATTTAAAATCACATTGATAAATTATTTTCTTATTCTTATTATAAATTATTTTATTTTGAAAATAATTTTATTTCGCACAACCTTCACTGATCATTAATAATTAGAAAAAGAGTGTTCTTTTTTTAAGAATGAAATACAACACAAAATAAATGCCATGTGAATCATTTATATAATTTTTAATAGTATTTTTTAAGTGTTTTAAATTGTTGCTATTTTTCATAAAAACTCCGCTCTACACTTTATCAGGGAAAAGAAAAGAGAGACAGAGAGAACCGTTAATTTTAAGAGCGAGTAGTTGCTTTCATTTGCGTCTAATCTAAACTTATCGGTTGTTGAATATAAACTAGATTTTCTAAAACAAATATTAAAAAAAAAGAAATGATTAGAGAAAATTATTAACCCTTTCAAACTCGTTAGTGAGATTAACAGCGTTGTCAACTATGAAATTTCAAATCGTTCCAAACTAGAAGAACAACACGCTACTTCAACAATATTTTCAATTTTAACTCTTACAGAAAGAATTAGGTATTATACATAAAATATAAAATACAAATGTAACATTTATTTACACTTTACTAACGCTCCCTTGAAAATGAAGACAAAAAATCTGCGAAACGCCGGGAAAAAGTAAAACAACATGTCTTTTATTTACTAACTAGCTTTTGCCCGCGACTTCACTCGCGTTAAGAAGTATTATTATTAATTAGGTATAGTTTTTGCTGTTTTACTTTTGTTTAGCGTATGTAAAAAAATTAGGGCCTGCGTCATAGTAGCTTTATGCTAGGAACACAACTGCGACGAACAACGAATTTCGCTCATCGCTACGAACTCGCCGGCAAATATTCGTTGTATAAATTCGTCGTGTGAAGCATAATATCTATGAACTTTTGTGTAGATAACATTGTTTACATAAAAATATTAAGGGACCATATTAAGTCAGCCTATATAAATCCCATCCGAAAGGTGGATTTCTGAACAAATTATCGCGCATCTTCATAAATATTTTACTACATGGATTAATATAGATATAAAAAGTATGATTTCGTGTAAAATATTTTTTTATATAAGAAACCTGGCCACTATTATAACTTGGCAACATTGTTTTTTCACCTTTTTGACTTTTTTTTTTACTGATGTTCTGAGTATACATTCTAACGTGAAAACCACGTTTTATATAATATAGTAATTTTTTGGTTTTAAAGAATAAAGCACTGAATTGTAAGATTAAGGTTATTGTGTTTTTATTTTGCAAAAACCCCGCCACAATAAATTACAATAGCCACATAATACATTTTGTTCGTCGTTCGTTGACGAAACAATTAGGAATGAATCTATTTCAACTTTCGCTGATTATAACGAATTTCGACCAACGCCACGATTGTGTGCATTTTCATATACACCAATATGTTTTATTTTTGGCGACGAATATTCGCGACCAAAAATTCGACGTTCGTCGCAGTTGTGTTCGTAGCATTATGCATACAGAGTCTCAGCCCGATCGGTTTAAAATTGACAAAGTTGCATACAAATTTTCATTTTATCCCCTTGGGGATAGAATTAATTAAAGTCCTTTCTTAGCGGATGCCTACGTCACAACATCTACCTTTCAGCCCGATCCGTCCAGTGGTTTGGGCTGTGCGTTGATAGATCACTATGTCAGTCAGTCACCTTTGAATTCTATATATTTAGAAGATGGCCAAATAGCAAAATTGACCATATACAGAGCAGCAAGCTTAGAATTTATCTTTTAATTTTTTAAATGCCATTTTATACGAAAAGTATAATTATTTTTATATTAAAAATATAACAATGAAACAGTCTTTGAAGCGGCTTTTAAACGATAAAACATTATCGCTTACCGCTTAATAGTATGCCATCAAACTCGATCAGCAGACAAAACTCGTGTTTGTCGCACTTGACAATTGTGTAACTTTAATTACGATAATTATATCGTTAAAATAATTATTACGATATTTGATTGAATTTACTATTCAGTTATATTTTTTAAGGATATTCGCAATCGATCAAACTTTGCTGTTACTTCTGCTACCTAATGTCATGTATGTAATGTGTGTGAAGAAATATGCCGTGATAAATATGTTTGACGCAATGGAATGGCTTAACGATATATTTAACTGTGAAGATAAATATGTTTGATGTAACGTCCCAACGAACCAACATGTTTGTTTAAGTGTTTTAAACAACTTTTATTAAAAAAAATACACGTGCAAATAGAGCATATGTACACAAAAACTACAGCTGTTTACCGCTGTTAAAATTAGACCGCAGAGTAATACAATCGTTATCGCAAGCGATGAAGTATATAGAAGAGCTTCAATTTTCAGACCGCTAAAAATTGCAGAATCGCAGTACGGGTCATCAAACTCATCTTTACAAGAATTTATTAAAGTATGTGTACATAATAATACAGAAGTTTGCGGTTAATTGATTTGCCAAAACTTCACGACTTTCGAGTCAATTTGGCAGAAAATTATTTAAACATTGCTGTTAATTGCTGCATTGATGCAATTAAAAGAAAACTCCCTTAATAAAGAAAACAGCGTGATTAATAAAATGAACTAACTTAAAACAATTGCTCAACGATGTACACTATGTACACATGTCGATAATAAAATCCATTAGTTTTAATAACTAAAATGAAAATAGCTTAAATTATTTAAAAATAAATAAAAAGAAAATCAGAAGTATTGATAACTAGTGTTACCTGTTGTATTGACACAAAAGCATTTGTTGCAAAAAACGGTGTCTGTATTCATCAGGTTAAAAACTAATTTAAAAAAAAATTTTGTCAGTCCAAACTTCAAAGCAAACAACAAATTTAATTTTAAACTACAATATTTTTTAATACATTTTGGTAATTAAGTTATATAAGCACAGTTAATAGCAGACATTTAACTCGTAGTTCATTACAGTTTAAAAAATAATAATATATCAATTAATTTTTTTAATATAAATTTAGAAGTGCTAAAAAAAAGTTATATCAAAGAAAAATAAACAAATTATAAAATAAATCATTTAAAAAACGATAATGAAATTTTCAATATAGTAATTAACAATAATGAATTATTTCACATTGAAATGAGTTCCATTTAATTTTTAAAAACTATTTATTGACTCGTAAAATAAAAGCCAAATTGACAAATCGTATGCCAAAATGGCGATTGTCATTTAAAAATTCCAAAAAAGGGCGCAAATAAAGAAAGCGATCGATGACCATAACTTTTTTACTTACTCTTTTAGCTTTCGCAATTTAAAAAAAATGGATTATGTCTTAATTAAGCGAGTTTTCTTTTAACTGCGCCAGTGCATTAATTAATAGATTATCATCGGCATAGTGATGGGCAAAAGTAAAAACATTTCTATATATAGCGTATCAATATTTTTTAGGAGCATTGAGATAAATACTTTTTAAAACCATTAATATTTCGATATATCTATTAATACGTTACTCTTATTATTTCTTTTATTTATTGACATTCAGTGTATGTGAAAACCAGGAATAAGAATCATATGAGAAACTTTGAAAAGCTCATAAATATCTACAAGTAGCTGAGATTTCAGAAATTTTAGTGTAACCGTGCATATGTTAACATGATACAACGGGTTTGTAAATTCGGCAATTATAAAATTCTACGATTTTTTCATAAAACACAATGAAAGCGAAAAAAGCAGTGAGACCTCTAAATTTTTACCCGAAATTCCTTTTTCGTTTATTTGGTAGTAAATGGTGTTTTTATACAGGTATATAGCTTTAAGTTAGCAACACATTTTTAACTAGCGGCCATTTTTTCAGCTGCTAGGTTAGTAGGCAGGGCGCTGGATCCCCGAAATAGCCTAGGTTTTCAGCTGTTGAGCGATTACTGTTTAATTTGGTTTGAGATTTCACCATTTGAAGCCTAGCAGGGCGTACATTCGGTGAATAGGCCCAAATCAAGATTGCCGTCGATCCCGATTTTCATAAGCGAATTTTGTTAGCGATGAAGCTCACTTTTCTTTCAATGGATACGGCAATAAGAAGCATTGCCATATTTGGAGTGATGCTAGTCTTCAAGTATAAGTTGAGACACCGTTACATTCAGAAAAACTGGCTGTTTGGTGTGCTTTATGGGCTGGGGAATCATTGGTCCATACTTCTTTAAAAACGATTCGACGTATCTACTTCACGACTGCCAAATATGAACTGCCCAGACTAATGTTTACCAAAATGGCGGCAAAATAATGTAGTAAACTTTCACGGCGAACACTCTGTATATATAAAATATTCGTAGTGGAAATCTGTCTGTTTCTCAAAAATGATTGTGACAAATAATAATAAAATATAAAATAAGATAGCATTCATAGTTTACAACAGTTCATTTTATTATTATTATTGAAGGAGGAATAAATCGCGTGTGTAATGTTAAATACGGCAATGAATTATAAGCAAATATGATAAGATTTTTTTTTTTTGAGATAGATAACACAAGCGGTCGGTCAACAACCATTATACGAGTACATGCGGGATGAAAATCTATGTGTTTAATATTCAAACGAAATTTATATTAAAGGGTTCGTAAAAATGAAGTGTTTTTTTGTTGTTCATAAACTTTTTTTTGTAATGAATTTACCGTTAGCATAATAATAATTATTTATAAATTTTTTTTTTTTTTTTTTTTTTTGAAAAAGGAAATGGAAGTGGATCATTTACTTTTTTAAAACATAATTAACTTTTTCCTATCCAGAGCTTTCCGAAAAATTGGTTCATGCACAAATGGCCAAATACTTATATGATAAGTTCATATTATCTGATAGGCAGTCTGTTCTTAGGCCGAAGCATACGAGGGCAGATTGATATTGAAGTTACTTAAGTAAAAAAAAAACATTTTTTTCAAAAACCATTTTAGTCCACTACATTTAGTAAGACGATATTCCAACTTTTTTATACCATCTGAATAATACGATGTTGGGAACCCCTCAAAATACGCGTTAGTTTCGGTAGTAACTTCTTCGTTTGAGATGAACCTTTTTCCTGCGAGCCATTTTTTCAAGTTTGGAAACAGGAAAAAGTCACTAGGAGCTAAATCTGTACTATAAGGTGGATGTCAACCAATTCGAAGTGTATTTCACATAATTTTAACATTGTACCTAATGCTGTGTGAACCGTTGTGTTGTCTTGAAGAAAGAGCACTTTTTTTCTTCTTTAAATGTAGTCGTTTTTTCTTGATTGCATCAATCAATTGATCCAATAATGCACGATAATATCCACAATCTTGTCAACTGATTTCGCTGTCTTCACCTTCTTCGGAGCACTTCCACCAGCTTCCACTCATTGTTTCGATTGATTTTTGGTTTCAGGTGTGTAGTGGTGACCCACGTTTTATCAACAGTTACTCGACGCCGAAAATCAACAGGATTGCGCTTTATCATGCCCAAACACCACTGTGAAGTGTTCTGTCGAACTCGTTTTTGTTCGACACTGAGCAAAAGCGGCACCCATCTTGCCGGTAGCTTTTTCATATACAAATGTTCACACGTTCATATGACTTGTTTACCATTTCAACAATCTCATGTAACTTGACTCGGTGATCATTCATAACAATACTGAGAATTTTCTTGATATTTCCTTCAGTAACCACCTCTTTTAGCCTTCCTGTTGATGGTATTGCTACAGTGCTTGTTCGGCCGCGTGTGAATTCAGCAATCCTATATTTTACCATGTAATCTAACGGAGCAGGCTGACCGTATTATTTACCGAGATTTTCTTTTGTCTCTTTCGCCGTCTTCCCTTTCAAATAATAGTGTTTAATCACTGCACGAAATTAATTTTTTCCCACTTTTCAAGAAAACCAAACGTTGCTTACTTCAAACGACTACAACAAATAAACTAATCGATGATTTTGGGTGAAATTCGAACAGCTGACGTTTGACAGATCGCAATTGCAAAACTCTTGCGCTAGGTAGCTCCAATATCAATCCGCTCTCGTATAACAAATATATTCCTTATCTTTAGAAATTAAAGCCATTTTTAAGAATACAACAGAATATACATACTGTGGGCATCTTGGATAATGAATTTTATTAATTTTTTTTAGTTTAATAGAAAAGTTAGGGGCGTCTTACTATGTGTATAGAACTAAAAGGCGACTACGTTGAGAAATAAATGAATAAAGTGAATAAAAAAAATGTGTTTTTCCTACTTAGGTAGCTTCAACGTCAATCCGCCCTCGTATAGTATAGTCCCTAATTTTTTCTATTTAATTTAAAAAAATTATGCACTAATAATAACTTTTTAATGTTTTTAAATTAACAAAATTCGTTCATATATTGGGATTCTTAAAAATGGCTTTAATTTTTAATAGATAAGGAATATACTCGCTATATACGAGTATATTATTTAATAATCTTTCGCGAATCGAGTAAGCAAATGAACATTCCATCTCAGTGTCCAATTCATGTGCTGCTGTCTTAACTGTTCGCATACGAATTCATAAAGATATTTATTATTTTATACATTAATATTTATATTGTTAATTTCAGCAAAGACTCTCTCCCCCCTGTCCTTGAAATATCTTTCTGTTTTGCATTTAACATCTTGTTTAAAATCTTCACTTTCGTTTTGTGCATTATAATCGCTGTCATAAACCCCGGGCCTTCAAGCCATGAAGGAAGGTAATAATGATAAGCTGAGATAAAAATATGTTGGTAATAAGTGTCATTATTAAAAGCAACAGAACAACAACAGACGCTGTTGCAATTATTCTTTGTTGTAAATTTCTGTGTTAATGGTATGGCATCATTGAAGTCATCAGACGGGAAGTACAGAAACTTTCACAGTTGAAATACATACAAATTTAATGCTTCTTATAGCAAAGAGGGCGTGAAAAGAAATTCGTAGGCTAAATACGTCATACACCAACGCAAAGTTCATTTTTAGTTCTCTTTTTTAAAATAAATATAATAGGAAAAATACAAACAGCTTACTTTTTGTTTCCTAGCTGTCTATATGTCGACATTACATAAGAGCTACTCTAATCATCAATAGACTTGGAAACCTTTGAAATATATTTTCAATCATTTAACTATATAACCCAATATTTTAAATAAAACATTGATAAGTTGAAAAAGAAAACTGCTGTAATACAATAATATCCTTTAAACAGAAAGAGCAAGCATTTTCTTTTGCAAACGTTCCTACTTTCCTTAGTGAAGAAAATGTTTGTTTTTTGTGATTGAAGTGAGGTGAGGTGAGTCTTATGACATTTTTCTTTTTAAATCCGTGTCAACTCGGTGTGTTTCGCATCGTTTTAGGTGCTTTTAAAATTGTTTATACGAAAAATCCTATTTCTTATCTTGGACCAGCACTCAGGGTATGGCCCCTACATATGCAGTGCATTCCACTGGAACTACGAAAACAGTTTATTATAAGAAGGAAAGAGGAAGTCATTTTTGTGGACATTGGACTTAAACCTATCAATAACAACACGGATATGCCAAAACAAAGATTATCGACACATCATTTAAAGTGTTCGTATTAAATTAGTTAAGACTGATCTATCGAAGGCATTTGATCGTATAAACCATAATAAGTGAGCTTCATAATGAGTTTAATTTTCCAAAACAAGCTTCTAAGTTAGTTTATTCTTAGTTGAAGGATAGATCCCAATTTGTTTCAATTGGTGGCTTAATGTCTAGCTTTGGCCCTTTATTTCCGGAGTTCATCAAGGCTCAATATTACTTTCTAGCTTGCTTGAATGATTGCATTCTTCTTATGGAAAATATTTTTTGCCGATAATATTTTCATTCTTATTAATATTACAATACTGAATTAGCTAAACATCCTGACACCTTCATAAATTATTTATATCAGACTGGAAGAATTTCGATAATCTTGAGATGTATTAAAAACTAAAGCATTATGCTTCCATTTACCTGATCGGCAGTTTGTGTAACCCATAGTTAATATTGATAACTCACTCAGATAACTGGGTGTTATAATTGATTCCATGCTTTGCTTCCAGAACCACATAGACGCTTTTTCATCTCAAATAGCGTCTATTTTAAGAATATTGATTCATATACTTTGAAGTCGTATAGACCAATATATGTTACGTTTCGTGTGCTCATGCTTTGCTTTTATCAATATTTAATTATGGCTTAGAAGTCAACTTCAGGCAACACAACGGGACCAAAAGGACCCAAGTGGGCTGGTTTCATGAAACTGGCGGCCTGTACAACCTAACCTAACCTAGAAGTCAACTGTGGGACATTAGCTGTTAATATTGGTACTCTTGAAAGACTTTTCAGTAAGATTATCCGTTATATACATATATTTAAATATGCGAATTTTCGATCATGATCGTGTTACTGATCTTGTTTCGCTGTTTTTATGCTGTAGTTTTCATGATTACCTGGAATTGCATATTCTTATGTTTTTTTTTATAAAACTACTAAGCTGGACAACCTGCTTATCAAGTAGTTTCTCTTTTATTAACTCTACCCCAAATATTCAGATTGAAATACATAGAATATATCTTTCCAAATTTTTAAAGATCGTATAAAATTAGGAAGTCGTATTTGGAATAGACTTCCTTCAGCACTCAAATTGTTCTCATATTCTATTCTTACTTGTAGGAAAATACTATTAAATTGGTTATTGATATTATTAATTGGTTATGGTGATAACAATAATAAAACCAATTTCGTTTTTCTTTTTTCTATTAACTATGGTATTTGTAGCCACTTGTAAATTTATTTTTTAAAATATTGCTTTGAATTAACTATTTGATTAGTGTTAAGATGTTAATTGTACTTCAAATATATTATATATATAATTGGCCTTAAAGAAAAATAAAAAATATATAGATTCAATGTATAAAATCTCTGGTCTAGAGTCTTAAAAAGCTTTATAAAAAAACATTTTCTTAAATGTTTGTAAAAAAATTTACTTAAAAAATAATTGAAATTTTTAGATTTAAAGCAACAAGTAAATTGTTTATTATTTAATTTACTTTTTTTAATAACAAATTAAAAAATATCTGACACTTGTAATTTAAATTTTTTTAAATTATTTACGACAGAAAATATCACAAAACTTGATAGCAATTTTCTAACAACAACTTGGTTTAAAAATTATTTAGTTTTATAATACAAGTGTGCAGTATTAAAAAAATAACATGTTTTTTCTAAATAAACATTAAACCGTTACAATTTTAAAGTGAACGAGCTGGCTTTGTTTGCATCCAATTAAGAATTTAAATTGATAAACAAATTAAATCTAAACAATAACCGGTTAATCGAAAAACTAGACGCACTAGCAAACAACAAATGAATGCATAAATTTTACCATAAAAATTAGAGGCCTTATTCATAAAGTGTTTTAATAGTTTTTGTTTGTTAAAGTTTAACAAGTCAAAAAGCGTTTAATAAACTTCTTATAAATTTTAAATGAACAAGGCCATAAGGTTTCAAAAAATAATCTTAGTTATCCATATTTGAAGAGTTATGAGCAGTGAATGTTTTGCATACAAAATTTTAACAAACCCGTATTAACAAAACATAAAAAAATAGGGTTTTAATGTAAATAGTAAAAGATAAGCATTAAATATTGAATAATTGTATTGTTTAAATAATGAAGAAAACAAAGGAATCATTGAAAATACAATGATAAAAAAAGAGAGAACATTTACAGAAGAATTTTCTCTTTTACATTTTCTTGGCACTAAAAAAACGATCAGTGACGATTATTTTTTTTTTCTTCTTTTTTTTCATTAAAAACACATGTTCCTTAAATGAACTGTTTCTCTATCCATCGACATTTTGTTTCAATTTATTTATTTATTTTTTTTTATTTCTTATTATCAATTATATTATAATTTATTAAAAATTTTATTATCATTTGATTTTGGGCGCAAATTTCACAATTAAACGTTATTGTAGAAAATTAAAACGAATTAAACACGAGGCTCTAGCTTAAAAGTCAACGATCTATTGATTTAAAACACTTGCTAGACAAGCAATTGCCCAAAAAATCAATAAATAAAAATTAAACCAACCAATTAACGTTCATACATTAATGTTTATATATACAAACAAAGTTAAAAAATAAGTATTAAGAACAAACGTTGAACGGAGACAACAGTAAACGATCAGATCACGATTTTAACTGATCGATAATGTTCGCAATGAGTATAAAAAATAATATAAAAAAATTAACACACTCAACGCGCAACAAAAACAACAAAGTTACAAATCATAATAAAGACAAAAAAGCTTCACAATATATAAAAAAGAATTAAAATTATTACTACCATCATTTGAGCATATTTAAACTCTTTTTTTTCAAAGTAAGAGATATGTATAAACAATTCACTTCATAATAGGAAAAACCAATAAAAATTACTAATATTTGTATAACATTTTTTTAAAGAAATTTCTTTTAATGTTAAAATTTCTTAAGCGACCCCTTTCGTAAGAAACAAGTATACGAAGACATTGCTTAACAAATAATGAGATTCAACCTAATTTCACGCATACATATGCAGGATAGATAAGTAAAATATCGCTCGTTTATGGCAATGTTGACTCAAATCAGAAATTATATATTTTTGGGGTCATTAATGGAGTAAAACTTCATTTCGTTATGTAAATTAAACAAATTAAGGTCAAGTTACTCAAAGGGGCAAAGAGTGCACGAGTTTTTTTTATATAGATATACTTATATGTGTACATAAGTATGTAAAAAAAGCAAAATGTGTTTTAATCCCGGTCAAATTTTTCAAGACCAGGTTGTCGGTACTAAACAACCGACACCATTTATCAGTTAGTTTCTTCCATTCCTCCGAAACAAAAACAAATATTAAATGGTAAAGTGTATATGTACATATATATGTATGTCTATATATAAGACATACTTAGAAGCCCAAGCCTTTTTTTTTTTTTAGTTTTAGTTAATATTTTTTTTTTACTCATTCGTGCTTTATCAACCCAACCACACAATTTTGTCAGAGAGTGAAATTTAATGATAATAATTTCTAATAAGGAACAATCTTGTTAGTACACAAATTTGACAGCATACTTTTAGGCTTTTTTAAGAAAACATTTTTTAAAACGAAATACAACTATGTATTTCACCTAAAATGGAAAAAAGTTGGTTTAGCGTCATTTAGACATCTTAACAGTTATGAACTACGGGGGCTGTTTGATAACCCCGTGACTATTTTATTAAATTTTTCAGAAAATAAATGTTTTATTTTTTAACATAATCTTTTTTAGAATTACTTTTATTCCAGCGTGTTTTTCCAATTTTTTTCATTCATTCTTAATTAAAAGTTTTCTAAAAGTCTTCAAAATAGGCGTTTGTTTCAGTAATGACCTCTTCATTCGACCCAAATCGTTTAATCCCTCCCTGCCATTTCAGGTTTAAACCTTGACCTGAATGATTTAGCTAAGATGCAGGCACCTCAAACCCCAAACCCAAATCGTTTAATCCCTCCCTGCCATTTCAGGTTTAAACCTTGACCTGAATGTTTTAGCTAATATGCAGGCACCTCAAACACGATAATTCCAGGATGATCAGCAAAACAGAACCACCTGATGGTCTGCTGCCATCGTTCTGTCAAATAACCCTTGGGTGAATCATGTTAGGGCTGCCTAGAGTTTTATTTCTACAACAAATAAAAGCCTCTATCACTCTATACCCCAGAAAGCAGATTACCTAAGTTAGTGTATTACCAAGTTGGTGTATTACCAAGGCAAAAAAAAACTGCTCTCCGGCGAAGACAATTGAACACCCTGAAATCAGCAGTTGGAGAATTATTGGCGAAAAAAAAACGGCTGCCAATGCCGTGTGAAAATTGGAATTTAAGATTACGCGTTTTACACGCGGCAGTGGTAGACACGTGACCGGAGTCAAATTTAAACATTAATTTAATAAAATTTTCTATCCAATATGCTTGTTTCATGGATAATAAAAATATATTACTTTTTTATTATGCTTTAAACTCGTGTAGCTCTAACAAAACATTCCTTATTTAATTTTTATAAAAAATCATTAAAACAAAACCCATTTTTTGTAAGTCCGTTTATAAATACGGAATTATTAGGATTATAACCTGACATATACATACATACGAGTATATTAAGAAATATAGCTGAGAAAACTGAAAAACACGCTTAGATATCAAACCAATTATCCATATAACCAGATAATTGTCCGTAGAACGCGTTCCGAGTTTTTTTTTAATCCCTAAAAGTGGCTTTAGGAATCAACAAAGTCCCCCACTCCCCCGGAAGTAATATGGCAACTTCAATTTCCGCTCTTAATCGAATGATGCACTTTCCACGCCCAAAACACGCACCGAAAATGAAACCCCGGTTCCTATTCGGTTAGCGAAGCGCTTCCTAGTTCTTTGGGAATTCCCGAAGGCGGTTTCCGGAGACAAACAAAACGGCAGCTACAATTTTCACACTGCGTACTGACCGTTTATAATTCAGATGCATGTTCCATGTCAAAAACGCGCACTAAACATGAAAAACCGCTTCCAAATCAGTTAGCCAAATGGTACTGAATTTTTTTTGGGAATTCCCATAATGGGCTTCGTGAATCCCCAAAATTCCCCTACTTCCCCGAAAGCAATCCGGCAACCCATATTTTCGCACTAAAGTAGCACCACTGTGTATACAGTTTTATAATACTTATATAATAATCACTTATATAATAATCACTTATTATTTGGGTGTTGCAAACATACAAAAAAACAAACATACTCGTACAAGTGAAACTGGTATGAGCGATTTAAAAAGAACTTCTGCTTGTGTGCTAAAAAATAAATCCGAAAATTAGTGTTTTCTATATAAGTAAATACTTCCCTAGCGTATAAAATCTGAGTAAATATTTAAGCGTTGCTTAAATCAAAAGCATAAACTATTGTGCATGTAATCATATGATTTGCAGCCATTTTCAAATATTGAATGCCGGTTTTTAAAGACCAGAACATTATATCCGTACCACGACGAATGTAATAAATAAAACAAGAAAATTTTCAAAAGATCGCAAGAAAATCAATTTGGTTTAATAACTTAAATATCGGCAAAATTGTAGCTGACTTGCATGCATGTACTTACATATATTCAGTGAGTATGGTAGAAGAATTTTTAGTTCGACATGCATTTTAAACAATTCGGTCAATATGAAGGTTTTCTGAATATTATTTTTTTATTTCAATAACAAAATTTTTTAACACACAAAGATATAATACAAACTTATTAATTACACTGACTAACAATGTTTTGTTTATATAATATATAAAACGATTTGCAAAAAAAGTTATGAAAGAAAAATACAGTTAACTTTAAAGTTTTCACGTATTTCAATGGATATTTTGGAGTACTCGTATTTCATAGTAGACATTTTTTTTATTTCTTTATAATATCTTTGATTGATGTTAAAAATATATACATTATTTTAAACGTTGCTCATCTTTAAACTTAAATCTATCAACACAATTTTCAGAAAATAAGTTTAACCATTTAAAAATTTTTTTTTTTAGTTTTCGTGTTCTTGGAGAAATTTGTGTAGTAGAGTTTCATAGTGGAATTTCAGTGAAAATTGTAATAGATGAAATGATATACCTCATATTAAAGAGAATTCATCCTAAAATTTAAATCTAACAACTCTATTCCTTGAAATAAGAAAATGTGAGAAAATGTATATATACAGTGGCGAGCAGAAGTGAGTGCATGTTCATGTTTTTATGGATGACGAAAGTCATCCAAGCAATTCAAATATTTTTTTATTTTATATTTATTAGTTTATTGGAAACAAACCAGAGTAAAAATACAATAATAAATGAGATAAATTCAAAGAGTTTGAAAGAAAAAACGAAAATAACCCTCATAAACTCAATTGTGCATGTTTTACGCTCTCTCACTTCTATTATCAGCAGAAATCATGCAGGTTTACCATTATATTTATTCTTATCTTATTCTTCTTCGTAGAGTAGCTTAAAACGTGTTTCCTGCGAATCAAAATTATGTCAGTTACTATCATATTTTAAATACATTGCTGATTTTATGCGTAAAAATTAAAAGAATATCTGCAAGAGTTGAAAATAGAAGAGAAGAGCTGTTCTTCGCGTACCATTTCCTAGCTACTTGGTATTAGTCAATCGGTGGAGGTTACAGCTCAGGACACGAAATGAGATTCCCAAAACGCAAATTAGAGATCGCAAAAATTTTTAAACGACTAATGATATCCGAAATGAGAAAACCAAATTGCTAAGACCTAAGGGTGCTTCTTCTGTAATCAACAAAAATGTACTTATCCTGAAAAAGAAATTGTTTTTCAACAGGATGGTGATCCGAAGCACACATCAAAAACTGTTAAGGAATAAATGAGGAAACAAAATGTTCAATGGATAGAACGACCAATCATGAAAAGACGGGTCGGGCAGTACGACCCCAACAAACCGAATCGAAATGCAAATGATGTTGTCGATAATTTAGTAGAACGCATGCCAAACCTCGTTAATCTAGTTATTTCTAATAAGGGTCTTTGGACCACATATGGTTTTGTTTTTATTGATGGCGAATTTCAGAGTCATGAACAAGCACTCACTTCTGATCGCCAATCTACATATACATACAATCCAATATACATATACATATATTAAATCAATTTCTGTAAATAGCGTTGACTCTATTTCCCGAAATTGATTAATTTCGTATACTCCGATGAAACTTATGATAACTCAAATTATCCATTTCGCCTTGCTGAGAGTCAGCCAGTCTATATATTTAGCAACTTTTGATTATGAAACAATTATAATTGGCTTAAGGAAAATTAAATTTTGTGGCAAACGGCGCATAACTTCAAGGTAGTATTCCTTATTTACCGTATGACCTTATGGCAAGAATTCATGATGCACCACTCCACTACAGTCGAAGAAACCAGTGAGCAAAACCTTCATATTTAACCGAACTCGACGTGCTTTTTTCTGTCTTGAGACGCTTTTCAAATTTGAAAATAAGCGTTATTTTTTTATCAGACCACGTGCACAGAAATTTGTTCTTTACTGATTTTTGGCCATACTTTATTTGTTTTACTTGTAGTTAAGTCAAACACATACAAATATTTTGTTTGTTACTTAGCATCAAATTAATGGCCATATTATTCCTAAAAACCTGAACAGATTAATTTGAAATTAAACTCGTTCGTACACTGCAGGAAGAATTTTAAAACGATATATAATTTTTCTAAATCGGTGCAGTAGTACGGCTACCAAAGGGATTTTAAAAAACGTGCTTGCCTATTGATTATATACTAGATGATGAACAATTTTTATTGAATTCTTCACAACAGCATTTAGCAAACAAAAATTTTGAATCAGATAAAATGTTAAAATATGCGAAACTATAAACCAATTTCACCTAGAAGCTTTCAAATTTGTTTACTACCTTTTGCTTTGTTGTTAAAAATAATATAACTATTGCCAGTCTCTGGTTTTAAGCAATCTAACGTAAATAATATTGAGCTAAAAAAAAAATTAAAATCTTATAAACTAATAATGTTAATAATTTCGATGGCAATTATAATTTATTATTAATTAATAGAAATGACATAAAGTCAATATGAAGTGAAATTGAGTTCAAATAATTTAAAATCATTGAAGCTATTGGACTAAAACTAATATTTTTTGTCATTTAAATTCATAAATAACAATTGATTTTGCCATGACACTAAATCCAGCAAACATACATTCATTCATAAATACTTATCTATTTAACGTGCATGTGCAGATTCATGCTGTACGCAAGGTGTTGTAGTTGTAATTTCGAAACAGTTTTTTTTGATATTTGCAGAATTACAACAAGTGTTGCAATAAGGTTCACGTGTATGCAGTTTTTTTTATTATTATTTAAGGGTGGGTGCAATGACAAAACATTTTATTTTAAGACTCAAATGTGAGCGCAACCTTTTTATTTCGCTTACGTATATTTTCACATGACTTTTGAAATTTGCGTCAAGATAATAAAGAAAATGTCAAACTGTGAAATATGGCGCAATAGTTTCACTTCACAGTAAAATGGAGTAAATAAGTAATTACTCAGCAAATTGCATAAACTACTCTCGAAAAATTATTTTCTCCAATAAGTACTCCAACGGAAAAATAGTAAGAAATCGCAAACATTAGTAAGCGCTTTTCTGCATTGCAGAACTGGCTGACTAAAAGTCTACTTGGCCAGATATATTTTAGATGGTAATAAAGGCTGCTACAGGCTATCATACAAGTCTTAAGATTTTTATTGGATTTTATGAGAGGGAAATCTAATGATATTTGCTTGGACCGACAAAAAATCTAACGTAATCTTGTTTTCACACCATCACACCTAAAGTAAAATAAGAAATATGATTTGAAAATAAACAGCCAATTTGCTTAACGTCTTGTTTTAATATTTTTATTATTTGCTTTTGTAAAAAATGCAACCCTGATCCAATCAAAAATCTTGTTCTTTAAAGAAATTTATAAAAATGGTGAAGTGTTATGGGATGTCAAATCTCTTATCGTATTATTTATCATTTCCACGACGCTTTACATTCACACTACTATCACAATTGCACGTATTATTTCAATTTTTGACAACATAATTATTTTGAAGACAGCAGCGGCACTATGTGTACTTTACTCCTCGTCTTCACGTGCCATCGACTTGGACATGACATGAACATAACGTCGGCAGAGCGAATGTAAAAATACGTTCATGTTCTTTTATGTGGGGTATGACATATGTTCTGATTAACCATATAATTTATCTTATCAAAGTTTTCAGTTCGGCACCATTTTGTGTATTTTTGTTCGCGATGGTCAAATTCATGGCGAACATCGATGCTCAGCCATATGCTCGAGCATCGATGTCAGAGCATAAACGAAACATGAATATGAGCGGTCCACATACCAAGTGATACTCATACCAAGTTCATGGCTAATGGAGACTCCCACTTAAGAATACAAATTTCAGAGAGAATAAAATTAAAATTACTGACGGAAAACGTAATAATATCACGTAAAACTGTAAAAGCACAGAAATTTATTAGTTTAGTTTATTTTTGTGATGCTTTTTTTCTTTTTATAGTAGTGGCAGCACTGCAGTTACTTTTTGCTGCTTACGAAAATAGAAATTAGTCTAAGTTGGCAGCAGCAGCAAATGCTGTTGTGACGTCGTCCTGTTGTGATGTCGTTAAAATAATTGTTTTCATCTAAGCACATGTAATTTATTTTAGACAGATTACTGTCTGCCGCCGTAATTTTTACAAGTTATGTTTGACAAACTGACTAAGTTACGTTTGACAAACTTCACTTTTAGCTTGTCATATGTGTGCGCTGTTACATATGGATGTAATTTTATCAGCTTTTTACTAAAGTTAACGAATTTTTACTATTTTGCTTTCGAGTACTTTTTTGGGTAAGAGAGTTTTCAGAGAGTAGTTTTACCATTTACTGAAAAATAGCTCATTTACTGCAAAGTAAACGAATAAACGTTGTTAGTTTGGGCCTTTCTATAAGAGATCAGCGATATGTTTATTTCCATATTTTTAATTCTTACTAAAGCTATACTTCAAGCAATTTTTGCAGTAAAAATTTATAAATACTCAATAAAATAACCGAAATTTTACTCTCTAACACTCGCGAACACTGCTCTCTACTGTGCTTGGAACTAAGCACTGTATTTCAAAACAATTCTTAAAACAAAATAAACAAGCTATAGAACATTTAGAAACAGAACAATCACTTCATAGTTTTGAAACGCCTTCACGACAGTGCTTAACTGTACTTATATTCTGTTTCGCAGCAAAATCCAAAACAAATCATCACAATAAAGCAAATAAACGATGAGTCACAGCAAGCACAATGGCATTTGAGCATACTGCGTCTTAAATATTTAAAGACAAAAATCATGGCCAACAACAAAAAAACTTATAAACAAAACTGAATTAGAACATCGCTTCAATGGTTGAAGTTCTACTTCAATTTTGTTCTATTTCATTTGGTTCTACTTGTACATTTGGTTCCGTTTGTTCTAAATGTTTGCAAGGCAGCATTCGTTTATGTCTTTACAATATTTCGGCACTGAAGTGTTTGTTTTGAAATGTGAAAGAAGACGATGGATAGTAATATACTACGATGTTTTGTAAGACATTTTTATTGTGCATGAGCAGCCCTCTAGTACGTACTCATTTACTGCAACTTAAATGGTTAAATGCAGTAAAACACGGTACAGATTTGTACAAATATTTTAGTAAACGCACGGACATAATGCTCCGAGCTAACCAATGTAATATTGAGAGATTAACAATTTATGCGAAAAACAAATTATTGCATACAAATGGACACCAAATTCTCGAATACTCATCTTTTATAATTTTATTATTAATAAATAAGAAAATGCCGAAGCTATTAACTTACCATTTAATAGTAGTTGTGAATCTTGTTTATTTTGATCCAGATCTTCCTCAATACTAAATTGATTGGCTGAAGGCATCTTGTTGGACAAACGATCGTTACTTGAGGCCGACAAATGATGCAGTTTGTGAAATGAACTGCTCGCACTTTTCGATAATGGTGAATTACCACCTTCACTGGAGGCATGACCATGATGTCCGTGGTAATTACGATGAGGGTGATGATGTTGCAGGTGGGCATGGTGGTTTTGATGCTGTTGACTAATATCCACAACTGCTGGATTTATTTGATTATTTGGTGAATCCTTTGGATATTTATTGATAGAAAATACGTTATCATCTTCTCTAACTTCCTGAGTTGGTGTATTAAGTACTTGGCTGCCTGCTTTCCGATTAAATGTTAACGATTTCGAATTATCTAGAGTGAGACGGGTAGGAGGCGCATTCCACCATTGCAATTTAGCCATGTTGCTTTTGTTGTTGTAATGAGACGCCGAGTTCATGGCAGCAGACGCATTATCTGTTTTATTGATTTCGTTATCAAAGTTGGTAGAGTCCAAAATATCAGTTTTATAACCATTTGTTATATTTGAAGTAGCGAGTGGGGCTTGAGATGCAATATTCTCATTGACACCTTTAAGAGGACTGTATTTTTGCATTTTTAATTCGTTTTATGTGCGTTTCACTAATATAATTTCAAAAATGTTTCAATATTTTCTAAGTTTTATATTTTTTGCTAAAATGTTTTGCAAATTTTCTTTTTATTACTGTTTTTTTTTTGTAATTATTTTTTCAATGTTTTTTTTTAAGATTAATGTTTTATTTTCAAATTCGTTTTTACAAAGTTCTTATTTCTTTTTTGTTTTAATTCTTTTTATTTTTTATTTTTAATAGGTTGATCCTATATGGCATCAGGATGATCGTATAGCAGTAGATAATGTCAGCTTCGCAGTTTCTTGGCTCCTGTGGCATCCCGTACATGAGCAATGCGGCAAATTTGGCTCATATTGTAAACACTACTAGTTTCACTTTCGCATTCTATTTGCTTAATGGAAAATAACAATTTTCTTGGTTGATTGAGTTCCATTTTGAGAAAAAAGATCACAACGTCGTAAACACAAACAATAAGCAAATCGTTTTATATGTATGTCTAACCATCAACAAACAATCATCAATGGATGATACAATTTATATCTATTTAATAAATTTATTTTGAGATATTTAATATTTCGTTTTTCCATCAAACGCCAGGTTTTCGAGGTTTTTTGATTTGTGTGGATATTATTTCAATTTAGTTATCTTATTTCCGTTTGCGGTGTTTTCTATTGTTAAAAAAATAATAAAGAAAACCACTCAAATACACTTTAGGAAGGTATTAACGATTGCGAGTACGAGTTTTTAAACGTCGTCGTTTGTATTGAAGCTGCAGCTGTTTGATGGGAGCAAAATTGTATATATTCTCCTCTAGTTGGAACCGTTGAGGAAAAGTTTTATAAAAGTTTTTATAATTGACTTTATTTTGAGATATTAAATTTAAATACGATTCATGTCATTTATCACATTGTCTCGTTGATATCAATCATCCAAAGCGAAGGAGCTGCAAACCGGCATGGGACAGTTGTTTTCCCAACAAATGCCGATCCTTGTCGGGATCAGGTCCCCCTCCGCCGCTACGTTTTTCGAAATAGAATTGTTCTATGTATTCTTTTTGTAGCAAAACCAACGAGATGTGTGACACAACAATGCCGTGTACTATAGGAACTGTATTTCGATAGGCTTTAGCAACAACTTTATAACATCTATATCGTGGCAATGATGATGACGATGAAGTTGATGCTGCTGCTGCCGCTGCTGGTGCTGATGCTGCACTATAACGATGACGTCTTCGTTGTCTTCTGCTAAGCTTTGATTGTTTAGAAACACTTTGAACTGAATGCATTACGTTTGGAAACACTAACGTGACAAATAAACTTAAAGTGCGTTTTGAAAATCGCTCTTTTATAACAATAAATATATAAATTGTTTATTTTTACTTTAAAAAAAGCTTTTTGTTCTTTTTAAATTATGTTGGTTTTTTTTTTTCAAATAAATTGAGACAATTAGTCTTTTGTAAGTGTTTAGTACTGCTTCTGTTCAGTTAATCGTTTTTTTTTTAACAAAATTTCTTAAAATTTTTACATTTACTTAAAGATAATTGTTCTATAATTTGCTGCATATAATACAAGTTTTTTAATGAGTTTTTGATAAATTTATTAATAAATAATGCTTTATTATATTTACTACTAAAAATGGTTAATGTAGTAAAATTATTTCTTAATATAGAATTAATAAATTTGATTTTTTGTTTCCCATACACACTTCGAAATATCTTCATATTCATTTCGCACAATTTTCTTAACACATGCAATACAATTTATTCTATCATTTGTCTAGTTGATTATTACGATAATCCCGAAGTAGTTTATTTATTTTTATCAGTTTTTTTTAATGCATATTACACACACCTTTTAAGATTTTTAATGAAATAATTTAAATCATTATCTATTTTTTATAAACAATAAAAATCTGCTCCTGCACATTGATGTTCGACGAAAAGTTGAGAAGAGAATACGGCCAGCTCTTAAATGTTGAATTATTGTTGAAAATCTGTAAGTAGAAAAATGTTCAAGAACAAGCATGAGACCACATAATACAATGTGAACTGAGTTGAATAATAAAAATGTAAAAAAAAAATATCTTTCAAAAAATCAATAAAAACTATTTAATCTACAACAGTTTTCACACAACGAAGACGACAACGATTTTGCTGTTGATGGTGATGGTGATTTTGTTGTACGCAATTTTCTTGTTTAATAAATTTGTGTAGAGTATGCGCAATATATCACATGATTGAAATTGACATTTCAACAGGGTGTAGCAATTGAAAACTTATTGAAAGCCAACTAACACATACGAAGAGTTCAAAGTTCGAAGTGAATAATTTAAAAATTGGAATTCATAACAATAAACAAAAATTTAATGAAATTTTCATCTTTACTCTGTTATTTAAATTGTTATTCAATACTAAATGTTGTATTTGTTCTTTTAATTAAAATTTTAGCTTTACGATTTTTAGAACTTTCTGTTCTTTATGTGGCGTTTCAATTAAAAGAATTGCTTCCAGAGACAAAGTCTTTATGATTCTTGATATTTCCTGGTTATTAATAGATTTTTTTGTACGTACAGTTGCGTTAAAACTTTTACGTACATAATTCATTGAAAAGAATTTTTCTTTAAATTTGAAAACAAAACATACAGTTAGGCCGCCCAAGGCGAATTCATAACAGGTGAAATTGATAGCGCAGCCGATCATTTTTTTGTATTAAAAGAAGGTTAGGTTTAACAGGCTGCCAGCTATTATAAAGCCAGCTCACTTGGGTCCAGTCAGGTCCCGTTGTGTTAAAGGAAACTTGAAGAAAAAAACAATAAAAAAAAATTCTAATTAAATATACATATATAAAAATTTTGCAGCCTGAAATCTTGTTTTTTATAAAAGAAAATAACAAAATTTTACTTTTATTTTGCAATATTTCGCCAAAAGAAGCTAACAAATTGTAGGCAAAATACTGAAAAATAAAAGTTAAAAAATTTTTAAATTTTTTATAAAAACAAGATCTCAAGCTGCAAAAATTTTATATACATTTAATAAACAAAGATAAAAAAATTAAGATAAATTTTTTTTTTAAATTATTTATTGTAGCTTGCGAGCCAGGTACGATCCACCACCTTCCCCAATCCGACAGGCATTTTTCACTTTTCAGACAGACTTTAATCTTCACGATGTAATTAAAAGTTTCAGAAAATAATTGAAAGTTGTTCTTTCCTGTAAATATTTTTTATTACGAGTATATTTGTTTTAATTCCTTTTTGTGTTTTTATTCCTCCCTTGACATTTGAAAAAGATTTTTTTGTAATGTTGTATTTATTGTTCTGCTGCATTTACCTGTTATGAATTCGCCTTGGTATGGCGTTTTTTTTTTTCATTAATATGAAAAATAAATTAGTGATTCAGCTAATAACTTATTTTGCTGAAGTTTATAGTAATATTGATTCTCAACCATTACATAAGATTCAAGTGGCTTTTAACAATGCAACCCGCTATGTCTATGGCATAGATCGTTAGAGTACTGTTTCTTCCTGGCATAGGATAATCCTAGATAGCAAATAGTCTAACAAATCCTGCGATTTATTGGAATATTTGCGTAAAAGAAATTTGTTATTTTTGCATGGTTTATTGATAAGCAAATCTCCATTATACTTGTATGAAAAACTTTTGGAACTTTAACCCTTTGCATGACACTACTGGTACCAAGATACTTAAATCTCAATACACCCAGATTTGTTTTCATTAACGCCATTAAATTGTGGAACTCTTTACCCTTAAGCTTTAAACGTATACAAGCGAAATACAGTGTTGCTAAAGCTTTCGTTGACTATTATTTAATAACTTTAAATTCCTCTTAATTTTATTTGTTATTCTCAAGTTTGTTATATGTATGCATTTGTTTTTTTTTTTTTAACTTAATAAAAAAAAGGATTATTGCTTTAATATTTAAACTACTATTTTATAATAATATTTTGATAATGTATATTTGTTTCTCCCATTATTTATTTATGGCTCACATAAAATTGATTAGATAGCATGAAACTTTTTTTTTTTTGCCTTAAAGGGCATTTTCTGCGTATTTTAACAAATAATCAAACAAGAAATTTAAAAAAATGTAGGCAGGTGAGAAACCGAAATAGAAAACCTGATAACCATTGCATGCTCTCCTTATAACTTCACAACATCATTTTTAGTTCTAGTTTTCCATTTTGCTTTTAATTGATTTTTAAGCAAAAAGCTTTTCCCAATTTGTAAATTTTCTGATTACTTTTTCAATTTCATATGTTTGTAAACAAAACAGCTAATTTTTCAATTCTAGACCGAACTTACGCAAAGAAAAAGTTCACGCAACTTTGCACACGAATTGAAATTTGCTCAAATTTGCACAAAAATTGTTACGTGGAATGCCTTTGGACAACTTTGGACTAATTGGGATTATTTTATTATTCACGTAGAACGCACCTAATGTGTACAGCTATTTTAGATGTTTCCTGAGAAAATAAAAAAACGCATTGGTATGAAAGTTTTTCTCCAAAAGTTGGTTGCTAAAACAAATTATTGAATTTTGGAGCAAAACTGCAAAAAAGTATCATGAAGAATTTAAACATATTGCTTAATAAGTATCATAGAAAAATCAAAAACAAATCAAAATATCTAATTTTTGCAGAATTTTCGAAAATTTTACACAATTTATTTTACATCGGTAAATGTCAGTGCAGGAAAATAACTCAATGCTGCTGTAGTTTGTTTCCTAATCATTACCAGGAAGCACGCGATTATGGATAATGTACTAAGCACCATCGATCAAAAATCTACAGAAGCACTAAGTGTTACAGGGAAGAATAGGTACGATATTTTAGCCGTAACTATAAAAAGTCGTATCAGAATATAAGAAGAATAAACAAAAACTTCATTCATACCTAATATTTAGACGAACTTAACCTTGTATTCTATAATTCTTTATTTATATTTAAGAGCTTTTTGTTTTAAGTATGAAAATAAGTTTTTGTATGTAGACAATTTATTTGAAGTATTTTTTATATTTACTAATTCCATTGTTTGAATTATAAAATAAAGAAAACATTTTTTTTGGGAAAATTTACTAAAATATTTTTTAAATATATGATATGTGTCCCCAACAAACACGAAATCAAACATTTTACATAAAATGACTTTCAAAATTTGATATCACACAACATAAGTTTAAGTAGTAGCAAAATTACAATAAATACAGCACTAGAAACATCACATGTATTTTGTTGGTAGAAATTATGAAAATTTGTCAAAATGTTTTTTCGTTTAATAAATCAAGCAAAAAAAAAGAAAAGGAACACAGCTGTGCTTATACCACTCAGTGTTTTATCAATTTGAAAATTACTCAAAAAAATATCAACATTTTAAACTCATTTACAAAAAAAAAAATTTAATAATTCGGAGAAAGATTGATATATGTGATTTGTTTGTGAGTAATATGCAATTAAATGTTAATGTTAATTAATGTTAATTAAATTAATTTTAATAAGTAAAAACGCATGAAGAAAAACATATTGACACTCGCAAGACATTTGCGATTGTGACTGGAACTCGCAACGAAAGAAACACAGCTGTGCTTATACCACTACACTGATAAAGAAAAACATACGGGCATGTTCCGGCACTCGCAAGACATTTGCGAATGTGACTTGAACTCGCAAGAAAGGTGTTCTGTAAATCGCAATCGCCAGAATCTTTGCGAGTTCAAATTACAAGAGTATACCAAAGTGAACTTATGAATTAACACTAAACTAAACCTTAAACAAATAATAAAATAATGTATGTATTAAAATAATTTTCTTTTCTTTGTACTAGAATAAAAACTGTACGATTTTTCATAAATTTTTGCTAAATGCATGCAATTTAAAAAATTTTCTTAAAACGCGAGCAACCTCCCTACTTTGAAAACATGCCTGGTTAAGTGTAATAATAATTAATAATGAGATTCTCTGATTTGAACGCGATTTAGAGCCAAGAGGGACCAACTATTTCGTCCTTTCTAGAATATAAAATTTAAGAAAAATAATAATAATAAAATAAATAATAATAATAATAATAATAATAAAATAAATAATAATAATAAAATAAATAATATTAGAAAATTCAATTAAAATCGCCAATAAATCAATAGAAATATGAATATTTTTTAACCAAAATAAGTTTTATTTGTATTCCACATTAATGTGGATTACATTTGAGAATTACATTTGAAACCAAGTTGAGAATAAATGACTTTCTCGATTGGAAAATAATTTCATCTTTTTGTTGAGAATACTATGTGTTTCAATTTGAATTCAAATCAGTATCAAATGTTTGTTGTTTGAGAAAACGTTTGATTTCAAATCGGTTTGAATTTGAAATCAAACCTTAGTGTCTGTTGGGTTGTTTACAGACGACTGACTCGTATAAAACAATTATATAGTAAGCACTTAAAAAATTAAGTGGTTTTCATAAAATAGTTTAACGAGTCTTTTTTTATGTAGAAAAAATTTAGTATAGAAAATTAAAGTGTTTACAGAATACAGATGAGACGAATCTAGAAAACATTGAGCACTTTTTCATTGTTAATTGAAAAACATGTGTTGTTCATAGAACACAGACGAGCAACACATCTAGCAAATTTGTATGAAACTTACTCAATTTTTTGAGTGATTTCCATACAAATTTTTTAGACAAGTCGCTCGTATGTGTTCTATGAACAGCACATTAGTAAAGTAGATAAATATCGGAATATTCTTTTAATTAAAAAATATGTATGTACATTCATCGTCAACTACAAGATTTATATGCTGTTACTCGTCTATGTTCTATGAACAGCACATACATACGTATATGAAAATCACAACATATACACAAATTGTGTAACTTTCATACAAATTTTCTTGACGAGTTGCTCGTCTGTGTTCTATGAACAGCACATTATATTGAAATCACTAAAAAAAATTTAGTGTTTTTCACACACATTTTCTATACGGATCTTGGTCTGCAAACAGCACATGAAATTTAAAAATTACTGTGAAAGATTCTGAACTGCAATTACCATTCTGCACCCTAATTACCATTCATCAATTCAAAATGTTTGCTATTTTTGTTTTGCAATGCTTAACGCCGCCTAGCTACAAAATATTATTTCATAATGATAATGAAAAAATTTATTGGTCTTGTTTAAATTTGAAGACATTGAAAAAGTTATCATTGATTACAATATATATGTACAGAGTGGGCCTAGACACACCATGAGATAACTATTGTTTTTATAACTTATTTTTTTAGATTAAATACATATGTACATATATAATAGCTAATAGTAAATAATCTTGAATTTCACAACTAAGCACAAAATCAGTATAGTAAAAATTGATTACGAGTATCGAGTTTAACGAATAGTTCCAGAAAAATTTCTAGAAATTTAGAAATTAATTGGGAAGAGGAGCCATTCGCCAGATTTGCCATAAACCTGCTATTTTCTTTGGGGTTATTTGAACGAGAAAATATGTATATTTGAACCAACTCAAGACAATTCTTAAGCTCTGCTTCAACATTGTTAAAGAAATACGAGCGATAAACTACAAAATTGTGCAAAATGTAACAAAAAATCTAAAAAGAGCTTGTCATTGCTAGGCCGAAAACATTATAAGTGAAATTATATTTAAACTTGCTCTCTTATTTATAAAACAAATTTCATACACTTATATTAAGCTCTTATTTGACAAATTTCTATAAGAAATTTGTCTAATAAGAGCTTAATAAAAATTTATTATTTTTTTTAACAAGTCCGTTAATGTAAAAAATTCCATACTGATTATTTTATAACCTGCCAAAAATATATATACATGTATAAATAAAATATATATAAAAATTAATTAAATTTTTAAGGTCAAAGGTGACTTTTGGCCCACTTTGTACATACAAATATACACACTCATACGTACGTCATTAATATTATTAGCAATGTATGTATGCTCATAGATTTTTAGATGTTTATTTGAAGAAAGACAAATAAAAAAAATCGCATTTCAAGTACACCAGATGAATGCTCAAATTGAAAATGTTTTTATTTTCTTTTGCATGTGTCTTATTTAAAAATAAAATTGTTACCTCGCAGGCATTAAATTCTAAAGCCTCTTTGAAATAACAAAATAGAGATTAGTTTTATTATCGCGCGATTGGTTCGCTGCCTTTGACCGCCTGTCCAGCTGCAATTCGAACTCTAGACCTCTGAATTTCCAATATGCATTAGAGTAAGAAAATAAATTTTGATTATAACTGTCGTTATTTCAAAACTTGATATGTTTTACCTAAAATTAAGTGAATAATTTCTAAACAAATTTTTACGCAAGCAAAGCTAATCGTTTTCAAATAGGTAAATTGTTGACATGCAATTTTTACAAAACCCGTTTTGGTCAATCAGTATTTTCCATTACAAATTTAAGTTTTTTTTTTTTAGAAAGTTCGTTGATAGAAATAAAGTGGTCATGGTTTATATTGGTTGAGTTTTTATAGGTTCAGACCTTTAGGGAGGGGAAATTGATTTATTTGATATAGGTATTTTGACACGTGACATTTCATTATGGATAGACTTACACTCACAAAGCACACTTACGCTATAAAACCGCTCGCAAAATGTTGAAATTTCTTTATCAAAATAATTTGTCTGTTTGTCAACACTTTGAATTTCCACTCAAAATTTTGTTCTTCGATGAAGACTATATCTGGTTAAATGAAGTTAGAATAATCCAGGAGCAGTCATGAGTCCATATGACTCCAAAAGCGATGATTATTAGAACGTTATTGTAAATGGCGAACTTTATAGTGATATAACAAAATTATTTCGACCATCTGACATGGTTTTAACCGTACTCGTAACATTTACTCAAAAAAAAAACTTTTGGCGATAGAATAATTTCACGTAATAATTCAATTAATTTACCTCCAAGATCGTGTGATTTAGCCCGATTGAGTTACTTTCTTAGGGTTAAAGTCCCTTGTCTACGTCGGTAAGACAGAGAAAATTTTTATCCACTAAAACCTGTTTCTTGATGTTAAAAATATATGTATCACTACTAAAACACCCTGCATTAACGGCATAAGATCACTTTTAAAACTGTACAAAAATAATCGTTTGACGTGTACGGTAGAGAAAAGTAGGATCGGGTGTAAAAACGCTTGCTTTTTGTGTTTTGAGGGGTATTATTGAAACATTTTTCTTTTTTAATTCACAATAATTTGTTCAAAATATTGGCATACCTATATAGTAGTTAAAAAAACAACAAATTTTTATAAAAAAACCAAAAGGAAATATGTTTAAATGTTTGAAAATATATTTCAAAAAAACTTTCAAGTCTACTGATGATTAAGGTAGCTCCATAAAAACAAGCTGATTGTACTTTTTTGATAATATCAATATAAAAAACTAAACTGAAATTTTTGTAAATTATTTTTTCTTTTACTCTGGTACTAAATGCAAAGAAAATACCCGGAAAAGATTTAATGAATATAATAAAAAAAATTTGAATTAAAATATTAATTACAAATCAAAAGGACAACGACAACACATTTTATGGCCACAATATAAAAAATCTATTTTTAATTCTTACTACCTAATGCATTTAAAATGATAACTACATATGTATGCATTTGCGTATACGATATGTATATAAGTATGTAAGTATTCCTTCCTTGTAGATTACACCATGATTTGCAATCATTTGACATGAAAGTACAGGAGGGGCTTCTCACAGCTGTGTGCTAAATTATGATGAAGGAATGAATGATTCATTAAGTTTAATTAAAAACAATGAATATAAAATTAGCAAAGATGTGTGGTACAAAAACAATATACTGAAATTTACACCCAACAATGTACATACATACATATATCTATGTACATATGTGTGTGATTGTGAAGTATGACTATGTATCCATGCGGACAAGATATCAATTTTTGTACATACATACACACATACATGTACACATATGTACTGCCTGCTGTTAATCCAAATGAAATTCAATTCACCAGCTTACCGAGAATAGCTTATATTTTACTGCAAATTTAGCACAATTTTTTCGACTTGCATTCATAAAAATCAACATTTTTTACCTTTTCTGCGGCTTCTGGCCAAATCAGCGCTATTTTTGATAATTGTTTGCTTTTTTAATGTATCTCAGTCTTGCGATTACGTATTTTTATCATTTTTCAAAGAAAATCTTTTATTGGAAGCACATGAATACCAATACCATGTTAATAAGAACAGGAAATATTTTCGCTATGCTTGAAAAGAAATTTCTGTTCGGCATTTAATTTTTTTAATTGATATCGTCGAACTTTATTTTAAAACACATTTAAATATTTGCACTTTTATGTTGAATAATTCAGTAAATTTTTTTCTTCAAAATCATTGAACATTTTCCTCAAGTTTAATTGATAATTCTTAACCTCAGCGAAAAATTTTGCTAATAACTCAAAGTGAAGAAATTCTCTTGACAATATATTGTATATATACATGCATATGTATGTGCGAAAAAAATCAAATACATATAAAAAAAAAAATAAAAATGTCATGTGAAATGTCACAATAATGAAGAAATAAAAATAAATACAGAGCCGTGCAATGAAAAATAGCCAGATTTTTACAAAAATTTTGTGTGCTATAAAGGCCAAAATGCAATTTTTACAGAATCTGCTAGTAAAGAAAATTATCTCAAGATCACATAACATATAAGTGATATAATATTAAAAATTTTTCTGTCAGCACGCATCAAATTTGATAGCAGAGAGCATATTAAATAGTATTTTTGCAACATTACATCAGATATCATATTGCTCTGGTAATATGTAAAAAAAATCATGATATGAACTGTGATAAACAAAACGACTAAATATTTAATTATTGCAGAATTTCTGAAAAAGTTGAATAAAAAAAGTCATAAAATCATTAAAATATTTATGAAAAGTCGGTTATTGTTCTTTTTGTCATTGGAGTGTATAAATTTATTGAAGAAAAACACAACACTCAACGATGCTCACTGCATGGTTGCTTAAAAATTACGAAGTATATTTGTAAAAATTTGTGGCGCCATGCTAGATATGAGCTCATATTATATCATAGTTAATATCTGCTCTAGACACATAACTTCAGTTCTAGACATATAACTTATAAAAAATGAAAAATACTAAACTTAATTTAACGAATTCGAAACTGGCACCCTGTTTATCCATTCAAATTGGAAGACTTTTTATAAAGGTCATAATTTTAAGGGTAACAATGAATATAGAGGCTATCAATTTTATTATAAAAAAAAAAACTTAAGAAATAAAATATATTTTTTGCTTTACAATATACATACGTAACAACACGTAGGTTCATTAATTTTGTTTTTTAAATATACGAACGGGTTCGACATCTGTAAACTTGCACTAAAATATCACAAGTATTTTTTTGCTTTTTGAAATTTTTACTAAAACAATATTTTTATAAAAATTTTAATAAAAATTTTAATAAAAATTATAAATAGCTTGTTTTCTATGTTTGCCAGCTATCTATATGTCACCATTTCATAGGAACTACCCTAATCATCAGTAGACTTTGGAAATTTTTGAAAGATATTCTCAAACATTCAACTTTATATCCCAGCAAATGAAAGAAATGTTAGAGAGGTGAATACATGAAAAGGCTTGTTTTTTGTGTTTTGACAGGTATTATTAGAGCATTTTTCTTTTAAATTCTCAACAATTTATTTATATTGCTGGGATATAAAGTTGAATGTTTGAGAATATCTTTCAAAAATTTCCAAAGTCTACTGATGATTAGGGTAGTTCCTATGAAATGGTGACATATAGATAGCTGGCAAACATAGAAAACAAGCTATTTATAATTTTTATTGGTATAAATGGTAGAAGCTAAAAATAGCGAATAAAAAACTTAATTGTTTGAATTTTTGTTCTCTGCTTTTCGATACTTTCAAAAAGCAAATCGTAGCAACCAACGGTTGTTCATTTGTTTGAAAGGTGTAAAGAAATGTTAGAGAGGTGAATACATGAAAAGGCTTGTTTTTTGTGTTTTGACAGGTATTATTAGAGCATTTTTCTTTTAAATTCTCAACAATTTATTTATATTGCTGGGATATAAAGTTGAATGTTTGAGAATATCTTTCAAAAATTTCCAAAGTCTACTGATGATTAGGGTAGTTCCTATGAAATGTCGACATATAGATAGCTGGGAAACATAGAAAACAAGCTATTTATAATTTTTATTGGTATAAAACAATATTTTTGTTACAATAAAAACAAAACGTGTGGCTAAATTCGAATATTATGAATTACATGATCTTAGTTTAAACTGAAGTATATCTACTCGTATATTGTTAAGAGTTTTTATCACATCTAACCCAGTGTGCAGCCATTAATCTGCTTGTTATAAATGTACTGCACTTTCACACAATCAATAAAGTAGGCAAAATTCCAAGTAAATCAACTACAAATGATGTTCTTGTTATTCTTGCATTCTAGGTATTTCGTTTTTTATTGTTTGTTGTTGTCACTTGCTTCTTGTTCGCCAGCATATGTGTGAATGTGTATATGCGTAAGAGCTGTTTGTATATTTGAGTCTAGAATTATGAGTCACTAGAAAGATCATGATGATTGTAAAAGATGATAAAGAAGTATAAATTGCAGCCAGATCTGCGGCGGAGTCAGTTTTGTTTTAGGCGTTATGAAAAACAATCATAAGACTATGCAAGTCTACTGTTTTAATGCACAGTGGTACTTAGTGTAAATAAAGTAGTGAATTATTTAAGTACTGTGTAACGAACAAGTGTGAGTATCGTTATTTTATTTGCAATTGAAGAATCCGCCAAAGCGTTTTAGAGGCAAAAAACGTAATAATATGTGTTTTAGCGTATGTATACTTTTATAATCGGTGAATCCGTTCTCGAGTGATGGGAAAATCTATTAGCGTAATCGATTAATTTATGTGTTAAAATCAAGTAGATTCTTAAAAAGATCCTGTACGTGATATAAAAAAACTGAAAACAGATTTGAATTAAGCGTATCAAAATTCATATACATTGTAATTTGAGCATACATAAGTACAGAATATCAATGTTATCAGAAAGCATTCAGTGGAAGCTTTGTTTGGAGCTATTTTTAAAAGAAAAATATACACATATGTATGTACATTAGTATGTATTTAAACAAAATTATTTATTCAAAATTACAACTGACTGTTTTTCGAAAGCGTAGAAAATTAGCCTTTTCTTCTATTCGCATTGGAAAAAAAACCTTTCAAAAACCAGCAGTCAATTTGTGTAAAATTATAAATAAAAAGAAAAAAATTGTGAAAATTGACAAAATAAAACTATAAATATTTAAACAGAAATAAAAACAATATTCGATTTCACTAGACCAAATTCTTTTGGCGTCTCCTAGTAGTAATTGGTGTATCAATTGTTGCTAAAGTTGTGGCAGATTTTTCATTGTCATTTAGTGGTTTTCTTTGTCTCCGTGGACGACTAGAAGTTGCAAAATTATCTTCACAAGTTGACTGGACATTCAGAGCTTTATCCTTCATTGTGGTACGAGTTCTAGATGATTTTGGTTTATCTTTATATTTGATTGTTGGAGGAGTATCATTTAAGACAATAATATCATCGGTAAATTCTTTATTAAGAATTGGTTTCTTGTGCATGTGTGTTGCAGCTTCTTGTGTAATGGAACATTTTTTTGTTTCCGAGTTTTTATTAATTTTTAAACTTTGCATTTTTGCTATAAGTTCGTTAGAAGTGGGATTTTCTTTCGGTTCTAAATTTTCCAATGAAGAATGGCTGGACGAGGATGAAACGGACTCGATTTTGAATTTTGGTATTGTCTCCGGCCTTTTATATTTAACAGATGATTTTGTTCCAGTAGTTTTGGCTGTTTTTGCGGTTTTTTTAATTATTTTAGGAGTTTTGAGATTTTTTTCATTTTCTACTAAGAGTTTTGTACGCTTTAAAACCATCTCTTCCTGCAAATCAGGATCATTGTCAATAATTTCCACAATTTCAATCAAATCTTCACAAATTTCAAATTTAGGCTTTGGTCTTGTAAGATTACTGTCTAAGCAAGTATTATGAGGTTTTTGCGTTTTCAATTTTTTTGATGATGGACAACCATTATCTGAACTGATAAGAGGTTTTATTTTAACTGATGACTTTTTTGTTGACCCTATAGTATTTTTCATGTCACTTTTAATAGGTGTCTTCTGGTATTCCGGTGACTCGTTGAATTGCAAAGCTCTTCTCAATTTACTATGGTTGGGCACTTTGAATTGTATGATTTTGTCACTACTAATTTCTTTCCGTGTTGCTGCAAGTTGTAATTGGAAATTAACAGCGTAAACGGCGTCGATATGTAAACTCTTTTTTTCACACAATTTAAGCCCATATTCCAAGCAGTTTAAAGCTTTATCATAGAATTGCCTGGCTCTGAGAAAGTTAGCATAGTGTTGTACGGCCATAAGTTCTATATATTTGTAGTATATTTTATTAAAATCATTTTGGCGCATTTGCAACCATTCCTTTCCTTTTTCATAAAATAATTCCAATTGGTCATAGTCCTCCACAAGAAAATAAAGTCGAGCATTTAAGCAACCCACCATGAAAAATGTCCATTCCAGTTGTTCGTTTAGCGATATAGATTTTGTGTCGATGTTGCTTTTGAAATAACGCTTTAAATCAGCATTCCGATGTGAAGGACTAAGCTGTAGTTTTTCCTGTACATAAAAAATAAAATCCATAATAAAAACACAAAAGAAATGAGACGGGGTTTGAAACCTACCGTCTTTATAGGTGATAACTCCACTTGGTATAATTTACGTATTGCTTCCATTCCCTGTTGATGACTGGATGTTAGCAAGTCTGTACAGACAGTTGGCAACAGTGTACTTGATTGTATATCAATAAAGTGTTCTTTGGATACTTTGGTTAATTCTTTGAGACTTCTCATTCCCAATACAAATTCAATTATTTTTAATTTTACCTACAATAGAAAATATACATTTTTATTCCTTGGCTGAAAGTGGATTTTGACTCACAATCTGACAAATAACATCATGCTATCTATATAGGGTAGCGCAGAACTACCTTTACAGGAAAGACGTTTTATGTAATTATTAATGCTTACCTGTGCCCTATCAACATATTCCATTTGTAAATTCACCCACATCCACATACTCATCACCTGTACAAAACGTAAGGCCAAACCCATTGATAAGGTGCACTTGCAAGTGGCAACAAAAAGTGCATTAATAAAACTATCACATAAACGATTGGCAGTACATTCGGCTAGTTCTTGTACTAAATTAATAATCAATATCGAATACAAAAGCCCATCATAGGAACTGATGCATGAGAATTCATGAAAACGATCTAAAGTTTCTTCGGCTTCGTGCAGCAAACAGCGATGAAATAGCAAGTTTTCAGCGATTGTGCGTTTGGGAGTTTTTTCTTTTGATGTTTTGTTATCATTAAAATGCTTCCACAATAAACGAAACTTAATGGCATCCATAGTGGCAAGAACTATATCATAACGTCCTTCACGTTCGCTTAATTCGGCATGTTTTTGTTGGGCATATTGAAGTAACATTTGAGCAAATGAATGTCGTGACGAGCGTGCATAAAAGTAGGCTATTTGCAGTACGGCTAATAGAATATGGCTTTGGTGTGATTGCCTTTGAAGATTGGCTATATTTTCGAGACCTTGTGTTAAAATAGGAAAATTGATTTGTATTTCTACTTCGAGTTTCAAACAATTGATGTCAGATTTTTTTTCGAAATGTTCTGAATGTTCACAAAAGAAAGTCAAGCCACGTAAGGCAGATATATCATCTTGTATTAATCGTGAAATCTTGTAATGCAACAACCAGACTTGCAAACTATGTTCCATATAGCCGGATAGTTGTAGACAAAGTGCCAAGCTGACTAAATCATCTAATAAGCACTCCCAATCAATAATGGCATCATCCATGGATATCATATCGCTATCGAACTGTAATGAATAGAAAATTATAATAATAAATCGATCAGGCTGCTGATCATACTTTCAAGAGAAATTTCAATTTCAAGCTTTAGAGTTATTTTTTATCTTGGACCTTGGACATTAAGGGATGACCCCAATATATGCAGTGCATGGCACCAGAACTAGGAAAATAGATTATGGGGAGGGGGAAAAAGAAAGTAGTGTTTATGAACAATTGACCTGAAATTTCCAACGAAACAATTCTGCAGGCAACTTGTTCCGCAGCGGAACCGAAAGGCTGGAAATCGAATTATTTCTGTAAAAGGTTATGCGATTCACTGGGCAATCGACCACGAATGGATGAGCCCTGGACGATGTTTGTGTGTTTCGTAAAAATATGTGGGTTTCGGCAACAATATCCCTAATCTTGTCAGAGCAAAACCCATTGTAGTATCGATAAAACAATGAAACACATACCACACCGCGGCGATGCTCCAGTGAGTCAATAGAGTTGGATACCTTACTGTAACCGATCAGTTTCTTTGCCCTCTCCTGTACACGGTCGAGTAACCCCAAAATAGACTTTGAGTCACCGGCCCAAACATAAGAGTTGTATTCGATTTGCGGTCGGATATAGGTGGTATAAGTAGTGAAGAGATCGGATGGAGAGAAGTACTTCTTACACCATTTCCGAAAACCAAGACACTTGAGTGCTAGGGTAGTCAGTCCAACAAATATCACGCTGAATTTTCATTCCAATAAAATCAAGAGCATCCAGTTGCACAATATTTTCGGCCGTACAGAAGAAGCATCATTCTTGGTGATGAGCTTGTGTGTTAATAGACAGCACTGGCTGTTACGAGCTTTAAAGTCAACCCTGTTTTACGACGCCATTTGGAGAGTAAAATAAAATCATTATTCTGCCTCTTGGCACCGATCTCTGCTATAACTTAAATGAATACTAATGGCAAATACTGCTGTCATCTGCAAAAGAGTGGAGGGGTTTTGAAGTTTGGTATTGGAGCTCATTAATAAAAATAAAAATTAGAGTAGGAGAAAGAACAGAGCCTTGAGGTACCCTGAATAAGTGCGGTCTATGAAAAAGCTCAATATAAGCCGAGAAAAACCATAACCGACACCAAAAGCAATAAGTTTTGACAGTAATGCCACACACGAGTCAAATGCCTTGGTAATAACCACTGTATTTTCACCGAAATTATGGTTTCTCCAAAACATATGCCAGTACATCGCCAGTAGAGCAACCCCTGCGAAATCCAATTAGAAGGTCAAAAAGTAAATTGTGCGCTTCTAGATAACTTACAAGATGGCAGTTAAGCAAATCGAAACTGGGCGGTAATTTTCAGGGTTATTTGTCTCACAGGGAACTTGCCAGTGCTGGAATACCATCCGGCCCAGGAGATTTGTTTATATCGAGGTCCCTTTTAACAGCTCGGACTCAGAAAAATATCTTTGTCATAGCCATATATACACTATCAAGCACGGGAAGTGGTTGACAGGTTTCCGGTAAGTTAGAATTACTTGAAAATATGTCATTGTACGTAGTTTTTCTATCCGAATCCATATCACTGTCTTTCTCAATACAAATAAAATTGAAAATGTGGTTCTTACCTCTTCATAGAAATACTCAAATGCTGTGAAAGCTTTCCAAGCCAATTTAAAACGCTTCAAATCATTGTATATTGTTATTGATGACATTTCTTCACGCAAAACTAAGTTTTCCAATTGTTCTTCACATAATGCTTTCGAGTCTATTTGAAATTTTTGATTCGAATTCATGTCATTTAACAGCATAACACAAATGTGGCCAAAAGTCAATTGTTCCAAGCGATTAAGCTTAATTGAAGATTTTCCTTTCGTGTCAAAAGCTTTATATAACGAGGTTATTTTAGCCATGGCATATGTCTGCAATTTTCCTAACTTTATTATTACAACAAAGTCATATTGAGATTGAGAGGACTTAAGAATTGAGTGTAAAAGTGTTGTATTTAATTTGTAATATTTCAAAATATGCTGACTTTCCAGCCAATGTAATAACTTTTTACACGTAGATTCCAAGTGTGGTCGCAGCAATGAGTTCGTTGCTTGGTATAAATGCAATAAACAGTGCTCGTGTGGTTGCTCCTTTGCTTTTGCTTCATAAAATATACCAATTTGTGTGCGTATGTGATTGAGGTCAATAAAACGTAAATTGTTTTGCAACAAAGATGCTATATAACACATTTGGAGTTCACGACCCAGTGCAATATTATCGCTGATCAGCTGAGTTACAGTTTTATACAGACGTCTTAACAATAGCGGCCAACTTTTACTATCTATTTTTGTTTTGATTTTTAGAAATAACTCACAAATTTCTATGCAGGTTCCAGCTTGCTTGCTAGTTTTACAACTAAGTGTAACCTGTTTGAAGCGTGTCAGTATTATTTCTATTTCCTGTGAATTGCTGGTAATACAATCCATTTTATCAATAATTTTGAAGGCATGATTTATAATGAGTATAAGATTATTTTGAATTGCTTCTTTATAATAATCTGTGGGCTGTAAAAATAAAACAAAATATATGTTAGCTTTGATAACAATTTGACGGTTTGTGTTATTTGCAATTTGATATATCTAGTTGTAAAAATAAAATAAAATTTTACTCTGTACTCATTTTTCAGTGTCCATTTTAAAATGAATTCTCTGATCTACATGTGTATTAATAATCTCTAACATTTCCAACATATAACGTTTGCTAAAATTAATTATTGTTATATTTAAAAATAAAAACACAACGGGACCAAAAGGACCCAAGTGGGCTGGTTTCACGAAACTGGCGGCCTGTACAACTTAACAAAATAATCTTGACGAAGCCGGATTTTAATTTGAGCCAGAAAAATACTATCATACAATACTAGAAATATTCATTAAGTTCAACTATTTATTATTAGTATACAAACTTAGTAAATAATAAAATAGTGCATTACGCCATAATGTGATATTTATTTTCAATTTGTAGCTATATTATTTAAATTTAAAATACGAGTGCAAATGTAACGAAAATATCAAAATATCAATAAAAAAAATTTTAAAAACTCCCTGAAGATGTTGGAAAATTTCCAAAAACACGTCGCTTTTTATTTCTATTTGGATTCAAAAATATATATAAAAATTTACAATAAAAGTATTGACTTTAGAAGCCCGAATAGAGAAAATCTATAAAAATCAGAAAAAAGGCAGAATAAATTACAAAATTAATACTAATTAAAAGCAATTTAACTTTATATTGAGAAACACCTATATAAAAAATATATGTAGAGTATTTCAATGTAAATTACCGATTTCATTTCTAAACTATTTCTTTTTAGACAATAGCCAAATTTTTTTAATCTGTATTGGAATTTTTGGAAGCATTTCGAATTTTCTTCATTTTTATACTGATATGAATTTTAATAATTTTAAGGCCAATAGTCTCTTATTATAATTTCTTCAAGTACCCTAAATTTCAAAATTCTTAAAAATCGTAAAAATATTTTTTACTTGTGAAAATTTCAGCTCTTGAAATTCTCATGTAAGAGCGCTTTGACTTTCTCAGAGATTATCGCGAATACATTATAAGTTCAGTCGAAACTTACATATGATATGTATTTTTATGGTCCGTACAGGCAACTTTAGGCATACCAAAACCAAAAATTAAAACGAATTCTCTCCTTGAACGGTTACAACTCCATTTTTATCTTATTTCGAACTAAGTGCCAAAAATCATTAGAATTCGAACACTGCTTTTGTAAAAATGTATGAGAAAGTTAAGAAAAAATTTGTAGAACACTTACGAAATTTTGATTACTCTCTTGTTGTTCATCCTCCTTTGCAACTGTATTCTGGCAATAAAACACGAAGCTAGCCAAAGCAATTTGAGCAAATGATAAAATCACATGTTTCCTAATACTTGTACAGCAATTTATTGTGAACAATTTCGTGTCTGTTGATATACAAGGCGCCACCTTCATCAATTCCACAAAAAAGTTATACATTGCTCTAAAACAGTCTGATTTGCTCATTTGGTTCCAAAAACAAAGAAATACCGATTGATTTTGAAGCTGCGAGTGCAGAAAAAATAATAAAACAAGAAAATCCCCAAACCATAGTTGATTCGTTAAGAGTTTTGAATACTTTTCGAATAAATCCTTAAAGTGATCACAACATAAGCTGAACTTATGTTGAAAGTCTAATGTATTCTGCTGAGCACATAATAGTTTCAAATAATCGTAAAGCAAATGAAATGCTTCAGCAATTGGTTTGCAAGTTTTTAAGCGACTTTCAGATCGACAATTATTCATTAACTGAACACTTAACTGTAGCTGCATTTTATCCATTATATCCACTTGTAATAGAATATAAACTGTTTCTATTATAAATTTTGCTTGGTCGAGTACATCACTTTCTGTGGCTTTGGTGTCGAGTGTCTGACGGCCATACAGTTTAAATAATGACTGGAATAGGTCTTTAATCTTCTCGGCTGGCAAGGTTTTCAGGAAGTGATAAACTGTACCGATTTTATTTTGTGGGAATAACCAGGACATGGTTTTTTGTAGTACATCAGGATATTGAAAATTTTGTTTTGCATTTGTGTTTAAAATCTCATTAAATAGTTTTGTTAAATTTTCAACGACATCAGTTGCTTCGCTTAGTGCCAATTCAGGATTTTTGGACCGCAACGAATTTTGCAATAGTAATTGGTAGCAGTAAATGTTGATATATGTTAAACTATTTTCGTTATTTTGTAGTTTATTTTCATATCCTGAAATGTTTCGATAAATTATAGAGGCTTTGGCGAATTCTTTCTGAAAACAAAAAATAAGCATAAATAAATAAGTTAACTAATAATTGAGTTTTTTATTCGCTATTTTTAGCTTCTACCATTTATACCAATAAAAAATTTATAAATAGCTTGTTTTCTATGTTTCCCAGCTATCTATATGTCGACATTTCATAGGAACTACCCTAATCATCAATAGACTTTGGAAGTTTTTGAAACATTCAACTTTATATCCCAACAATCTAAATAAATTGTTGAGAATTTAAAAGAAAAATGCTCTAATAATACCTGTCAAAACACAAAAAACAAGCTTTTTCATTTATACACGTCTCTAACATTTCTTTCAAAAATTTCCAAAGTCTACTGATGATTAGGGTAGTTCCTATGAAATGTTGACGTATAGATAGCTGGGAAACATAGAAAACAAGCTATTTATAAATTTTTTATTGGTATAAAAGGTAACTAATATTTAAACAAAATAGAAAATAACTTCTAATACTAGTTGTTTAAAGATATATTTCGTGAATTTTTCACTTTTTTGATGATCCAAAATAAAGTACTTACTTTTTCAATTAGGGAATAATGAAAATACCGCATACAATTTACGTATAGAGTCCAATATTTAGCACTAGCCTCGGGACACAATCGATCAGAGAAAATATCCAAAATTATACTGCAATAGATATCTAAGTTTCTACTCCCACATTTCGTTAATGTACACATTATTTTACTGGCAAATATCAATTGGTATTTTTTGGATTCTACATGGCCGGCATTTCCATAACTTTGAAAATACTTAGCAATTTGTTGTTTCGCGTTTGTAGCCTCGTTCGCCGTACCTTTTAATTCAGCTTCGAAGTCTTTTTCCATTGCTGAAGATATTCAAATTGATAATGTTTTAAAAAAATAATTGTTCCATATTTAGCATAGGCGCGCTAATTAAATGAGTTTTGAAAATACAATTTAAATAGTTGCCTCAAATTATTAGTTTATATTGCATAACAGGGTGTTCATGAAAGTAGGTGAAACACAAGCGATGTATGACAGACTCAAAATGTTTTATAATTTTTACAAAACTGTTATAATTGGATTGTCATTTTTTCAATGTAGTTAGTTTTTATTATTATTAAAAATATGTATATTAGGACTTTTTAGGTAAAATATAACATGATATTAGATAATGTCAATTAATCTTATATCATGTAAAAACCCAAATTAAGAAAATATGTAATAACCTTTTTCTATCGCTAAATCTATTTCTTCAAATCCTTATTTCATCGTATTTTCTTTATGTATTAAAGAATATTTCCGTTATTGAATAAAACATATTCATTGAGGGTTTATTTCTCTTTGAACTGCAACTTTATGTTTGGGGAAGCAATAAAATTTCAATATTTTGACACTTCGTAGTGTGTTTTCTTCAGGACATTGTTTTTCAAATATTATAAATTTGAAAACACAAATTGAAATAACATCTTGGAAAAAACGTCTATTTTAAATAAAAAAAATATATATAATAAACGTAGATACACGTTAGAATTACTCCAGATAGCTAATGTGACTGTGGATAAAAGTATAAATTTAAAAAAAAATTGTAGACGTTTGTGTTGAGGCGATTTGCTCTCCATATGAAGCTCATAAGATATAAATTTTCTTCTTAAGATGTTTTAATGTATATTAATGATAAATAGTCGAACTTATTCAATATTCCTAATGTTATATGCTGGTATCATTCGTCTGGCTCTTCCACCACTTCACTCTGCAAAATGTTCATTGAGATGCCAAAATGTAGCGCTGGACAACACCAACATTCATACATATGCTTCAAATATTAGTACAAACAAGAAATCACCCCCATAAACAATGCCAAATGTTTGTACAAAGATAATATTTTTTGGCATGTTTGCCAAGCAGTTTTTACAGCTGTTATATAAACTATAAAATAAACTCTGAATCAGCCTTTCTGAACCAAAGCAATTTTGACACAGTATGGCATCCTTGGTAAATGTAGACAATTTTTCTCCACGGCTTCCAATTGGAAATAACCAACAACAAATTAACGAAAGAATTTAAAATTTTCTCATAAATTCGATGATTATTGAGTGCGATTTTGTCAGTTTTCTAGTGTGCTTTGAAGTAAACGCAAATTTTTGAGAGAAAAGACTCTTCCTGCATTACTGTAGAGGCGTTTAAAAACAAATATAGTATAATTGAAAAAAGAAAACAGTAAAAAGTATTTTTATTAACATTTTTTTATTTCTGGTTTTTGTGTTTGAAAATTACAACCATTAAGAATAAAAATGCCATCAAGTATGAATAATAAACTGTAAGTAAAGTTTTCTGTGCGACTTTTAAAAAATTTAAAGTGAAAAATCGATTTTGCAGTGATGAGCAAAGAAATATAAAAATGGGAAATGTAATAAAATAACCCGTTTTTTATTAAAGATGGCAATTTTTTTGTTGTTGTTATGGTTAAATAAAGTAGTTTTAATTGGTGGTGAACAAATTAGGTATGATACCAACAAAAAAAAAAGTGAAATGGTGATAGAATAAGTAATGATTATTGTGTTGCCTTTTAACAACACGTCAAAGAATTGTATTTTTAAAAACTCGAATCTTACATGATTCAATAAATTTTTCGCATTTGGATTTCGCACGAATTATAATTATAACCTAATTTGCATTTTAACAAAAGAATATTGTGTGCCCCACATCGTTTATCGTGTTCGGGTGCCCAAGATCGTAAGTAAAAATTAAATTCCAAAAGAATAAACGTCTTAAATAAAGAAAAATTAATTTTAGCAGAGTTTTTTTTTGAAATTTAATTTTTATTTACTTGATAATCTTTTGTTATTCTGATACTGGCAATAAATTTATTTTAAATTTGGTTTTTTAGTCATTTTGGTGTTTCTTATTTTTCATTTCGGTATTATTGAAGGTTTCGTTCAGTTGATTTGTTGTTGTTTTTGAGTCATTTTGATTGTCTCTTTTTCGTTTATTTCGTATCTGTTTATTCTGTTATTTCTGGAACGTTTCGCTTATTTTTTTTTTATCTAATTAATGAAATTCCACAAAAATTTCCATTAACTTCTATCTTCAAATTGACGATTTTTAAAAAAAATTCGATATAAAAATAATGCAGACAACGGAGAACAATTGTCACAACTTAATAACTTATTCTGTATAATTAATGTAATATTACAAGGCAATATTATCTGTGGTGGTAAACCATGAGTAAACATGAACAAGTTAGCAAAATAGCATGTTTCAGCCAACTACTTACGTACATATCGCTCCTTTATTGCAACATAGTCGTATCTCAAAAAATGGGCTTTTCGAGTTACAATGCAGAATTGTTAACAGTACTACTTTTTAAATTGTGCCAAAATTTTTTTTAAATTACTTTTAAACTGTTTCCTTTAGGAGATATTTCTTTAAAAATTTTTCTAAGACTTGTATGGAAACTAAAAATTTGAAATGTGTTTATCTCGAAACAAGCTTTTTTGCGTTATGACTAAGTATGTTGCAATAAAGGAGCGATATGTATCTATTATGTACTCATTTACAATTGCATACTAGGTATATAGTGTATGGTCACACACAGCAACTTTAGTTGGGCAATTCTTGACTTTATAGAAGCTTTCGGTGAGGGGAATAAGAAGGGAAAAAGAATTGCCGGTACTCGGCAATTCTCAGCAATTCCTTACTTTTCTCTCATGTGTGTATGTGTATGTGCATATACAATGTAAATTGCATAAAGCAAAAGGTAGAGAATTGCTCAAGAATTGCCGAAAAAAGTTTTTGTGTGTGGACAAGAAAGCAATTCCAAAAGAAAATTCCTAAAAAGTTCGGCAATTAAAATCGTTCTGTCTGACCACAGACATAGTAAATACTATTTCATATTTAAACATTCCTTGTTTGTCAATCCAATGATCTTCCATATTCCAAGAGGCGTCATCGTCGTCACATGAAGTCGACACAAAAATATTGCCATTTGTGTACTTGTTGCCAACAACGATTGAATGCTGCTGACAGCCTTTATTTATCGCTTAGGTTTATAGGTTTACGAAATATTGAAGGCCTATCAAAGAATATATTATGTATACTGTCGAAAACGAATATATAGCAGACTGTTTTTTGATGTCGTCTTGATGTAATGACGATGACGCCTCTTGGAATATGGAGGAACATCTTCAAGCCCAGCGTTCTATCTAAAATACATATAATTTTATCTTAATATTTTTTGATCTTGGTTAAAAAAAAAAATTTGCAACTTGAGATCTCGTTTTTTTTTTATAAAAAATTTAAACATTTTTTAAACTTATTTTTCATAATTTCGCCAACACTTTATTAGCATCTTCAAGAAAAATTAAAACTGCATATGCGATCTTTCCTTAATGGAAATTTATTCACGAAAAACTTAGCAGCTAGTTATTTAGCATAAGGATTTTGGTTACGCATAAGGCCGAAATCCTATTTCATAACTTTACGAAAGGAATAAAATTTTGAATAAATTTTTGGACAATATAAAAGGTAGTATACTGTTAACAATTCTGCATTGTTAACTCGAAAAGCTCATTTTTTGAGATATGACTATGTTGCAATAAAGGAGCGATATAACTTTACACGATTGCATATCGTCAGCTGAAATGGAGGTCTCATATAATAAACCTGCAATAGAAACGTCAAAATTCATATTCAAATACGCCGCATGAATATATTCATTTGTTTATATACTCGTACACACTGAACACACAATATGCATTAGAATATTGATTGCAGAGTAAAACGAGTCGAAACAGAAAAGAGAATGAATTGCGTTTTAAAGTTATTCATTCACTTGTTTTAATTAAAGTAGAATATGAGTCATTTCGTGTTACAATCGTTTGTGGTATGAAGCGTTATTTATTCAAAAATCAAATGAATAAAAAAACATGTTGTCACATTTAAAGAATTTATTTATTTATTTGTTTGCAAAAAATTTTTTATTGGTTCATTTTTAAGGCAAATAAACCTCGTTGCAAAGATTTAATAGAATAGGTTCATAAATAACATGTTTACAAATAATTGTAAAAAAAGTTACATACATGTTGATAAATACGGTTTACACGTTTTTTATTTCTCTGAAATTGCAATTATTTAATTAGGACCATTCTACATGAGACCAACGATATGTACATACAAACATCCATATAGGTATTTTTATCTACTAACCGTTTCCATGCTGTTTGAAAGCATGTGTTTACAAATACGGATACAAATAAGTACATGAGTATTGTTGTATGAATCGTTTAGTTTACAATAATAAACAGTTAAATTTATCATAGTATCTGTTGTATCACATGATGAAATTTGTGTATGTGTGTGTTTTTTTATCTTTATTCAAAATATCTACTGATGCTGCAGAACCTAATTTTTTATTCATTTTCGTTTTTCTTTATTTAATTGTTATGGAAAATTCCACGTAAACAAAGAAGTATGTAGATATGTATGTATGTATAAACGAGTATGTATGCTGCTGGGTGTTGCAACAATACAATAATTAAAAAGACATCGAAACGAGGAAAGTAGTGGTTCCAAATCAAATGTGTTCAAGGTTTAAGCTGTTCTACACAGTCACAGACTTGTTTCCGTTCGCTCTATGAAAGTTCTCTTTCAAAATCTTAGCTTAGTGCCAGGTCACACACAGCAACTTTAGTTCGGCAATTCTTGACTTTATAGATGCTTTCGGTGAGGGGAATAAGAAGGAAAAAAGAATTGCTCTGTTTGACCATAGACTTAGTGCTAGGTCACACACAGCAACTTTAGTTCGGCAATTCTTGACTTTATAGAAGCTTTCGGTGAGGGGAATAAGAAGGGAAGAAGAATTGCCGGTACACGAGGTTTACCATTATTTTGTAAATAATTTTCTCTTCGAATTTTTGAAATAAATTTGACTTTTGTATTGTACGATTATATTTTATCATATAAAGAAACAAATATTTAAGCTGTGGCACTCTTAAATAAAATGACATTAAAGACCAATGAACAAGTTAATGACGCCCTTGATTATTTATGTGTTCTGTTTGACTGCGAAAATTAAGCCAGGACGCGTTTCAAAGGAGGTTGAAACGCCTTTCTTTTGATACCGCGAAAAGCATTAAGCACTCCATGAAGTTGTTTTCCTTATACGAAAGCATTGAGATAAGAAAGGAACGTATTCTTATTAAATTATCTTATGGAAGAGTATCCAAACCGCAAAAATTCTTATTTCCCCTTTAGTGGGCCGCATTTTTGATTGCTCTGTTGCTAATGCTTTGCCAATACTGATAATCTAAGGAAGATCCAAGAGTTGTATATGTTAAAAAAATTTACAATTATTATAAGAAACTGACTGGTAATCGTGAAACTGTACCTTAAAATCTAAAGACCAGCTGATGAATTTTATTGAAACTTGCCGCAAACTTGTGTTCTCAGGACGCTGTTTAGCTGCCATTAAAAATTGTGTTTACTATATTAAATGCTAAAGAAAATAAAACAAAATAAAGTTGGTTTGGTCAATTCTTGCATTTATTATATAATTATTCGTAAATAACGAAAGCGACAATCCTACGGCTCAGATTTTCTTCACAACTCAAACGGAGCAATCTGTATGTCAAAATTGGTTTAATAAATAAATAAAATAATTGTAAATATATTTTAGATTTACCTCAACTTTATCGGCTCGTTTTACCTTTAATTTGCCAAAAATACACAGCTGTGTGGCATCGCGGATAGAGTTCAAACAAGAAGTTAATTCTTTAAGATGTAAAAACTTTACAACGATTCGATCGTTAGAATTTATATAAAAATATGCAAAAAGGCATAACAAAAAGAGTTACATAAATTATAAAAATGCTGAAACGAAATTAAATATCTTCAGAAGTTATAAAAAAGCAAATTTGCAATTAAATAGTTTTGGTTTGAAAAATTTGGTTTAGTGTGGCTTTATATATTTCATCAAACTTCACTGTGCGTGAGCACATATGTACAATACATTCATACATACGAGTATAATATATAACCACATGCATGTACATATTTACTTATGAACACATGTTTGTATGAATAAAAATTAGATTGCTTGTATTTTTAACAAAATAAGAACGTACATACGTTTAGATTTAATAGTACGTGTGTGTGTGTGTTTTTTTTTCTTTTTTTGTTTGCTTAGCTATAGCTTATCTTATCTACTTTATTTCATACGAGCGATAATTAACTTGATAAACATCTAGTTTTCAATTTACAAAATTAAGTATAGAAAAAAGTAAACGATATAAAAGAAAAACTAGATTATATAAATATTTTTGCGTTTTAAAAAATAGTTCTAAGGACTGATACAGCACGTGATTAATAGTGTAGTTTTCCTTTTATAAAGGGTGGTTAATTTTCAAGGGCCGATATTGACTTTGAATGAATCACAAATTATTTAGGAATTGACATTTTTTTCTATTATGGTAATATTGGTATGGTTCAATTATACACGGGATTTTAGATTTTTTTATTTTTGTCATGATGGTTAAAATCAATCCTGTCACCCTGCCTTCGGCTTCGCCAAATCATGACTTTATCATTTGATATCAAACATAATTTTCAAACCTTTTTCAATGGTTTGATTTTAACATTGGAATTTAAATTAAGAATCAAATGAAAATAAACATTTGATACTCAATGTTTTATCAATTTAATTTTGAGTGAACTACCAATCACAAAACAAATGTGTCGGCAATTAATGAACAAAATTTCAACATTTTAAATTCATTTACAAAAAACTTCAGAATTCGGGAAAAGATTTAGTAAATATGATATGTTTGTGAGTAATATGCAATTAAATGTGAACAAAAATTTGTTTTAATAAGTGTCTTTTGCAAGATTATTAAGTTCTAAGTATTTTCCAAAGGATACAAAATTGCTTATATATAAGATACCGCGAAAGCATTAAGCACTCCATGAAGTTGTTTTCCTTATACGAAAGCATTGAGATAAGAAAGGAACGTATTCTTATTAAATTATCTTATGGAAGAGTATCCAAACCGCAAAAATTCTTATTTCCCCTTTAGTGGGCCGCATTTTTGATTGCTCTGTTGCTAATGCTTTGCCAATACTGATAATCTAAGGAAGATCCAAGAGTTGTATATGTTAAAAAAATTTACAATTATTATAAGAAACTGACTGGTAATCGTGAAACTGTACCTTAAAATCTAAAGACCAGCTGATGAATTTTATTGAAACTTGCCGCAAACTTGTGTTCTCAGGACGCTGTTTAGCTGCCATTAAAAATTGTGTTTACTATATTAAATGCTAAAGAAAATAAAACAAAATAAAGTTGGTTTGGTCAATTCTTGCATTTATTATATAATTATTCGTAAATAACGAAAGCGACAATCCTACGGCTCAGATTTTCTTCACAACTCAAACGGAGCAATCTGTATGTCAAAATTGGTTTAATAAATAAATAAAATAATTGTAAATATATTTTAGATTTACCTCAACTTTATCGGCTCGTTTTACCTTTAATTTGCCAAAAATACACAGCTGTGTGGCATCGCGGATAGAGTTCAAACAAGAAGTTAATTCTTTAAGATGTAAAAACTTTACAACGATTCGATCGTTAGAATTTATATAAAAATATGCAAAAAGGCATAACAAAAAGAGTTACATAAATTATAAAAATGCTGAAACGAAATTAAATATCTTCAGAAGTTATAAAAAAGCAAATTTGCAATTAAATAGTTTTGGTTTGAAAAATTTGGTTTAGTGTGGCTTTATATATTTCATCAAACTTCACTGTGCGTGAGCACATATGTACAATACATTCATACATACGAGTATAATATATAACCACATGCATGTACATATTTACTTATGAACACATGTTTGTATGAATAAAAATTAGATTGCTTGTATTTTTAACAAAATAAGAACGTACATACGTTTAGATTTAATAGTACGTGTGTGTGTGTGTTTTTTTTTTCTTTTTTTGTTTGCTTAGCTATAGCTTATCTTATCTACTTTATTTCATACGAGCGATAATTAACTTGATAAACATCTAGTTTTCAATTTACAAAATTAAGTATAGAAAAAAGTAAACGATATAAAAGAAAAACTAGATTATATAAATATTTTTGCGTTTTAAAAAATAGTTCTAAGGACTGATACAGCACGTGATTAATAGTGTAGTTTTCCTTTTATAAAGGGTGGTTAATTTTCAAGGGCCGATATTGACTTTGAATGAATCACAAATTATTTAGGAATTGACATTTTTTTCTATTATGGTAATATTGGTATGGTTCAATTATACACGGGATTTTAGATTTTTTTATTTTTGTCATGATGGTTAAAATCAATCCTGTCACCCTGCCTTCGGCTTCGCCAAATCATGACTTTATCATTTGATATCAAACATAATTTTCAAACCTTTTTCAATGGTTTGATTTTAACATTGGAATTTAAATTAAGAATCAAATGAAAATAAACATTTGATACTCAATGTTTTATCAATTTAATTTTGAGTGAACTACCAATCACAAAACAAATGTGTCGGCAATTAATGAACAAAATTTCAACATTTTAAATTCATTTACAAAAAACTTCAGAATTCGGGAAAAGATTTAGTAAATATGATATGTTTGTGAGTAATATGCAATTAAATGTGAACAAAAATTTGTTTTAATAAGTGTCTTTTGCAAGATTATTAAGTTCTAAGTATTTTCCAAAGGATACAAAATTGCTTATATATAAGATGAGTATAAGGCCAGTCCTATACATGCATTTTCAATTTGGTTTTCCTTTTCACCATCGGTAATGAGTGAACTTGAAATATTTGAACGCAAAATTATTAGGCAATGCATTAACAAACACTTTCAAAATACAAACAAAAAATTTTCTAATGAATATATTTATGAGTTTGCAAAAATTAAGCCTTTAGCTTCATACGCTTTTGGCTTAAAGAAAAAATTTCTAAATTCACTGGAATTCGTGGACAATAATCTAATTCGGGGTATATTAAACGATCAATACGGCCAGAGTTGGTTAAATTCTTGCTACTATTCACCGTTAGGACTTGTGGGGCAGGAAATCGCCTGCGTAAATAGTATATTGCCAAAATTTTATGTTTCAAAAATCCAAGGTTCCCATAGAGGGTAAATATTTTATAACTTTTTTTGTTTTCCTTCTTTTCCAATTTTTTTGTTTAATTTAGATTTAAGTCTAGTTTTAAGCACACCTTTAATTAAATGTTCAGAAATGTTGTACCGGGAGCAAGCACTACTCTTTAATTTTAACTCATACTCTACTAGAAATTATTAAGTTTGTTACTGTTAAACATTTAAACAATTAAGTTTTTTATTCGCTATTTTTAGCTTCTACCATTTATACCAATAAAAATTATAAATAGCTTGTTTTTTATGTTTCCCAGCTATCTATATGTCGACATTTCATAGGAACGACCCTAATCATCAGTAGACTTTGGAAATTTTTGAAAGAAATGTTAGAGACGTGTATAAATGAAAAAGCTTGTTTTTTGTGTTTTGACAGGTATTATTAGAGCATTTTTCTTTTAAATTCTCAACAATTTATTTAGATTGTTGGGATATAAAGTTGAATGTTTGAATGTTTCAAAAACTTCCAAAGTCTACTGATGATTAGGGTCGTTCCTATGAAATGTCGACATATAAATAGCTGGGAAACATAAAAAACAAGCTATTTATAATTTTTATTGGTTAAACATTTAACTTTATTAAAACAAAACATTATAGTTTTAAGTTTTTTTTTGTAATTGATTTTTAACATTTGTTTTCTTTATATATGTATGTTTGTTTCAAAGTCTCAAATAAACTTAACTTAGTTTTAATAAGTATAAACGCATGAGAAAACAAGTAAGAGTGTAGTATATTCGGCTGGGCCGAATCTAAAATACCCTTCACGATAGTCACGAATATGTATAGTATATTAAAAATGTGGCCTGAATATGCTCGGTTATATATGAACCGATATCGGAATTTTCTATTTTCTGTATTTTAGTAACCTTCTTTTATAACAAGAATTGCTTTTCAGCAAAAAAAAAAAAAAAAAAAAAAAATTTAATGAAAAAATCGGTTCAGGCTATATCTCGAGTATATATGGACCGATATCGAAAATTTTAATTTTCCATATTTATATAACGTTATTTCATTACCAGAACTGCTTTTGGGCACAACAAATTGTTTAAGTTCGCTTACGCGACATTTTCATGAAAAACCCGATTTGGGCTATATCTCGGGTACATATGAACCGATATCGGAAATTTTCATTTTCCATATTTAGGTAACCTAATTTCATTACCAGAACTGCTTTTGAGCACAAAAAAGCTGTTTAAGTTCGCTTACGCGGCATTTTCATGAAAACCCTGGTCTAGGCTATATCTCGGGTATATATGGACCGATATTGGAAATTTTCATTTTTCATATTTATATAACTTCATTTCATTACTAGAACTGCTTTTGAGCACAAAAAAGTTGTTTTAGTTTGCTTACGCGACACTTTTATGTAAAACCTGGTCTAGGCTATATCTCGGGTATATATGGACCGATATCGGAAATTTTCATTTTTCATATTTATGTAATCTTATTTCATTATCAGAACTGCTTTTGAGCAAAAAAAAGTTGTTTAAGATCGCTTACGCGACATTTTCATGAAAAACCCGATTTGGGCTATATCTCGAGTACATATGGACCGATATCGGAAATTTTCATTTTTCATATTTATGTAACCTAATTTCATTACCAGAACTGCTTTTGAGCACAAAAACGTTGTTTAAGTTCGCTTACGCGACATTTTCATGAAAAACACGATTTGGGCTATATCTCGGGTATATATGGACCGACATCGAAAATTTTCATTTTTCATATTTATGTAATCTTATTTCATTATCAGATCTGCGTTTGAGCAAAAAAAAATTGTTTAAGTTCGCTTACGCGACATTTTCATGAAAAACCCGATTTGGGCTATATCTCGGGTATATATCGACCGACATCGAAAATTTTCATTTTTCATATTTATGTAACCTAATTTCATTACCAGAACTGCTTTTGAGCACAAAAAAGTTGTTTAAGTTCGCTTACGCGACATTTTCATGAAAAACCCGATTTGGGCTATATCTCGGGTATATATGGACCGATATCGAAAATTTTCATTTTTCATATTTATGTAACCTAATTTTATTACCAGAACTGCTTTTGAGCAAAAAAAAAGCTATGTAGCTTCGCCTATGCGACATTTTCATTAAAATCCGATTTGGGCTATATCTTGGGTATATATGGACCGATATCGGAAATTTTCATTTTTCATATTTATGTAACCTAATTTCATTACCAGAACTGCTTTTGAGCACAAAAACGTTGTTTAAGTTCGCTTACGCGACATTTTCATGAAAAACACGATTTGGGCTATATCTCGGGTATATATGGACCGACATCGAAAATTTTCATTTTTCATATTTATGTAACCTAATTTCATTACCAGAACTGCTTTTGAGCACAAAAAAGTTGTTTAAGTTCGCTTACGCGATATTTTCATGAAAAACCCGGTTTGTGCTATATCTCGGGTATATATGGACCGATATCGGAAATTTTCATTTTCCATATTTATATAACCTAATTTTATTATCAGAACTGCTTTTGAGCAAAAAAAAAGTTATTTAGCTTCGCCTATGCGACATTTTCATTAAAATCCGATTTGGGCTATATCTCGGGTATATATGGACCGATATCTGAAAAAAAAATTTTTTGTCTTTTAGTCACCATGGTTAATAAGTGTGTGAAGTTTGAAGCAAAACGAACAACTTTTGTTTTCAAAAATTTTCATACAAAACTGCAAAAAAAAATGGCTTTTTTCGGAATTTTGAATATATCTCAGGTATACGTGGACCGATATTACTGAATTTCAATAGCAAACCCATGAATCGATGGGGTAAAAGAATGGTGAAAGAAAAAAGTTTCTAAGTCTAATGGTTTTCTCAGAAACGGTATTTCAACAGCGGACAGACGGACAGACGGACATCGCTTAATCGACTTTTCCATTAATTCTGATTCAGAATATATATACTTTATAGGGTCGCAAAAAAAAACTGTAGAAATTACAAACGGAATCACAAACTTATATATACCCTTTACATTTTTGTGAAGGGTATAAAAAAGTGAAATAATTAGATTGTCTGATTGTCTGCTAAGAGGAACCTACTACTTTGTCCTTTTGAGAATTTTAAGACTAAGAAAAATAGTAACAGAAAACTCAAATTAAAAATCGCAAATATATCAAAAACGAAAATATGAATTTGTAAAGCAAAAATTAGGGGTTTTTTTTTCTTCCACATAACAAGCCTCTTTTGAAAAACATTTGACACCAAGTTGGGAATGTATGAATTTTTCAATTTGAAAATAATTTCCCCTTTTAATTGAGAATACTATGTTCCTCGATTTAAATTCAAATCATAATCATCTTATAATAATCTTTGGATAAAACGTTTCATTTCAAATCATTCTCAATTCGAAATAAAATCTTAGTGGTTGTTGGGATTTTATTTTTTAGATAAACAAACAATTTTTATACGTTTATTTTCGCTTCATCAATTTTGTAAAAAAAAAATTTAGTGCAGAAAAAAATTAATTTGTTTATTAAAAATCAAAAAAAAAAAAAAAAAATTATTTTTTTTATGTAGATACACACAATATGATTGGCAATTGTCTGTATGTTTTTACTGCAAATGCATACCGCCTTTTCAGAAATTTTATTTATTCAACTATACTAACATAAACAAACTTGCAGAGTACAACATGCTTAGAAAGGGCGGGGTGACGTGGAGTTCTGGGAAAATTAAACTTCATCTCCGCATGAATTAAATGGACTACATTCAGTAGCATAACCACGCTTGCCAATTTAGAGCCTTGTGCGCTAGTTTTAGCACATTTAAATACCTAAAAATCCGCATACTTGCGTCTCAGGGTTTTAAAAACGCTAAACTAGCGTTTTTTTATACACTCACTTTTTTGCTATCTTAAAAAGTTTAAAGTAAGTTCTGGTAATTTAGAAAGTGATATTTACTGCGAATTATATTAATGTTACTTTCTGAGATATGTATATAAAAAACTGCTGTGAAAAAACTTAACCTTCTGAAAAAAAATTAATTAAAACATATTTATCCGCATTCAGAAAAACAGGCGGCAGTATTAAAAGTACATCATGTTTACATAATGTCGAGTAGCGTAGCGAATACGAAAGAGCTCGATGTACCCCAGCTTTAGTATTCACTTATTTTTTCTGAATACTTCTTCGATCAATAAAAATAAAAATCCTCTTCTGACCGAAGGTGCAGTTGAACTGATAACCTGACAAATAGCATATCAGCAACAACTCGCGAACCATCATCTAGCCAGAAATTAATTTGTTTTGTTCTCGAAAATGCTGATTAATTGTTTTTTTTTTTTTTTTTAATTTTTCATATAACTGTATAACATGGCGGTTTTCAACGCTTTTTGGATATGGTCACGCTGCTTTTGGATTACATAACATAAAAGTATAGAGCTTGATGGTGGTGGAAAGGGAAAATAAAGAGTGTAAGAGAGCCAATCTCTTTTCCCTTGTCACCTCCAAACTCAAGACTTTGCAAAGTAAATTTTGCATGTGGTGTGAAAGCTGTAAAATTCTTGATTTTCTGCATGCATTTATTTAGTTGGGACCTTTCTACCTGAAACAGGCCATATATAGAACAGAAACATTAAAACGTTTACTTGCAGTAAAAAGCAAAACTAACGTAGGACATCTCCGCATGAATTCAATCGATAACATTTTTCGAAGCATAGCTTTCAATAGCATAACAAACTGTTGATTTTCTTGTTTATGTTTTTAAAACAAGTTTGTAAAACAAAACATTGTTGCACAATATTTTGAGCGAGTAAAGCATTAAGATTTTCTTTACGATGATTGTTAACAGTTTTATTTTTATTTTATTATTATGTATTTGTTTTGTATTGGCTTGAACCTGGAAATTTCTTAAGAAACAAATGAAACAAGTTAGTGTGTTATACATTTATGTGTGAAAGTATATGAATCGGTTTTTATTTATTAGACTAGATGTTCATCTGTCTTTCTTAATTTTTGCTTTTTAAAATAAAATTCACAACTTATTAGTACTATATGTACGAATGTATTTAATAAAATATATATGTATATAATCTTCATATTGATATATTCAAGAACAAAATAATAATTATATTATTTTTGGTTTTTGCGTTCTAAACAAAATTAAGATTATCAATTTTACTTATATTTTTCAAGCAGAAAAAAGCTTATAACAAAGATACTAGAACCACCACAAAATTGGAGCTTATCAAAATAGAATAGCTGTATACACAGTCTCGTGCAAATGGTATTGCATTTGCAAAAAGATTTAGCATATTTTTAATCTACACTAACAGAATACACAGCAATGCATTTGCTAGTCTTATGTGTATATGCAATACTTAAAACCTATAGTTTTTAGGTGTGTTTCTTTACTCTACTTTGGGATCCCGCGGGATCCCAATTTGCACGAAAAGCGTTCCCGTACTTTAAAATTGGGCAAATGAGAGCGCTTTTGAGAGAATAGTATGCTTCCTCTTCTTGCACTAAACAGCCCGTACTTTTTCTTCGGGCTAGTTTGGGCAAGTAATTAAGCAATCAGCTGTTCGAAAAATAAACAATAGCAAAGAAACAAAGTTCATTTGGATCAACTCGTATACAAATCATTTCAGTGTTTTTATATAAAAATTAAATACACAGGAATGTACAAAAGACCTTAAAAGCTAAAAAGTGAAAAATATCACAGTATTTTTTCGTAAAACTAAGTGACAATTTTTTTTGCCATATCAAAACACAGCATATGTTTCTTTTTGGGCTAGAAATTTGGCTTTTTGCGTTCCCGTACTTTAGGTAAATTTTATCTGTATTTGAGAGTAACTCATGCATGCTCTCTTTTGCCCGAAACTTGCCCGGAAAGTAAAGAAACACACCTTTTATTTCCTCTAGTTATGCACAAGTTAACTGCAAATTGACAGCTGATAATCAGCGATCCAAGCCAATTAGTTCGTAAAAGCCGCTTAGTTGATGTCGCTCATCCCGCATTCAAATAACACCAATCGATGTCTTTATCTAACTTTATCTTTATCTAACTTAAAATCGCTTCTATTAAAAAACCCATTAACTGCTCCATAAAGCTTTTTTTCGGCATATTTATTTTTTGAAATTTCACCAAATTATTTTCTACTCTAATTATAAATCAGCTGTGAACTTCTTGCTTTGCAATAAGTAGTGCAAACTAAACCAACATAGGTGGTTCACAATTGATAGCATATATTTGCAATTGCATAAATTTGCAATCACAAATGCACAAGATTGTGAATAGAGCTAATGTATTTGTTAGCGTTGTTTTATTCTGCAAGCATTACTGACGTTGCTAATAGAATAAAGTGCTTTATATTTATTAGCTTTATTAAAAACTTTGGGCAAATCGCATTGCATCTTAGCATTCGCAAAATAGTGCAGTATATTTTTTTTTACGTTATACAAACAAAATTCACAATATTGTGGATTTGACATTGCATATTTTTACAATTGCAAATATAATAGCCCTATTCACAATCTTGTGTAAATGGCCTTGCATCATTGCATATGCAAAACATTGGAGTACATTTTATCTTTGCACTACCAAAATATACCTAAAAATGTCATTTTGTAATTGCAGATTTTTGCAATCTCAAATGCAACGATGCAAGGGTATTTGTACAATATTGTGAATAATAAGAGTTTTCAACAACAAAATTAGCGCCATATTGTTGTTTTTGTAATAAGCGTGTGTATGCTCAGGATTAACCATAAAATACACACCAAATTTACAAGTTGCAAATGTGCATAATAACCACCGTGAAAACCCGTAATATATTATTGCAATTGCAAAATTAAATGTACAATATTGCGTGTAGGGCTATTGTGTTGCTTTCACAATTCATGCTGATAGTTTTGCACCCAACTGTGTATACAAACACTCTATTTCTATAAATTTAAAAATATGTAATGTTTTTGTTTACTATATATATTATTCGTGAAAATATCTTTTCATTGTCTTATTTAATTTGCCAACTGCGAGTTTTCTACAAATTATATACGTACATACATATGTATACATTTCTTTATTTAATTTTTATTGACAAATACTGCAACAAAATAATTTCTTTTGCAAAAACAAGCCTATGACATTCTAAGCATATACCTAGTATACCTATTCATACGTCCATATCACGACGGCTGAAGCTTTAAGCAAACATTTATTTGTGGCATTTCTTTTTACTGTTTTCTAATTGGTATTTCATAATAGTAGTACTTGTTTCTTTTTACGCATATGAATGTATTTAAGTTTAAGCTCTTACGTAAAACTATTATTTTAAATTGCTGAATGCCTGTTTTCATCCTTTAAATTGAATTTGCTAAAAAGAAAAAGTTACATGCATATAAAGAATATTTATAAGAATTCTTCTAGTTTAGCTTCAATTAATCATAGTAAAATAAAAAATATAACAAAATATAAAGAATGATCTCCTGCATTGTTTTAATAAAATAAAGCCTCTCGAAAAAAAAAGATTTTTAGATAAAATAACCCAACAAATGCAACGTAGGTATTTTTTAATTTCTTTCCTTGTTGTTTGGCTGTGTATTTAATAAGCCTATATCTGCCTATTTTCCATCAACATCACCACAGACAGCTACGACACGAGCAAGTTCGTTGGTTGCTTCTTGCCACCTTTACCCACTTGATTGTCACCTCGTTATTATTTATTGTCTTTATATAAAAACAATAGTCTGCTGCGTTTTTAGTTTAGTCTTTAATCGGACGCAGCTCTTTCAGTGTGAATTTTTATTTATACAAAAATAATAAAATAGAAAAATATAAAAAGAGAATTGTCATTCTTTTTAAGCAAAAACTATTCAATGTCTAAAATTTCAAAGAACATTTTTAAGTTTAATTTAATAATTAAATAAATAGTAATCAGACATTACTTAATCAATTATATTAATTGTTACCGAGGCTGTGATATATTGTGCTATTTTAAATTATATATTTTTGTGCTTAGTATTTATTTTAAAGTGCTTTTGAAAATTATTTTACAAACTAGTTTAAAAAATAATTTTAATATAATGGCTTCTGCTGCAACTGCTAACTGTGATAATAGAATTAGGTACTTTGATAATTCATTGAACTTCTGTTATCTTCATTGAGTTTCAGATACTTTTTTTTGAGTATCGGGAATTTTATTTTAGCCTGTAGGTTAATTTATTTAGAGTACATATATGCAAACGATTAGTTTTGAAAAAGAAAAATAGGTGATGAACATATTTTAGTCATATTTGAAAATATTTCAAAATTAGTAAATAATCAGTTTTGTTCAGCAATTTTTTTACTTCACCTAATAGTGTGGATTTCCAAAAGCACTCATTAGAAAGCGATCGCGGATCGCGAAGTGGATATTTTTCACAACGATCAGTTTCCATCACATATCTGACAATTGCTTTCAGTTTTGTTCTTAGTTGTGTTAAACAGATTGCAATAAATAAAACAAATTGTTTACGATTTTTAGCAGGAATATGTTTTGTGTCACGCAACTTTAAGTGTTGAAAAATTTTCTTAAAATATTATATTCTACTAGTACACCGGAAATTTTATTTATTTTTTAGAGATCTTAACCAAAAGGTTTATAAGTTTTTAATTTTTGTAGAAATTTTTTTTTTTTTAAATGTTGCCATAAAAAAATAAAAATGTAGTTGCTTGTTTGTGTAACTACTTATGTGTTTTGTACCTTACTTATCCGTAGACTTGGAATCCTTGAAAACCTGTCCAAACATCAAAAACTCTTCTGGAATTATTTTCAAAAAGCCAATGAGAATTAAAAAGAAAAATTTACTAATAATATTTTTCTGAAGACATAAAACAGTCGACTTCTTTTTACGTCTTTAGATCATTTTTAAAAACCCGAAATTGCAAGGCAAACAGGCAAAGTTTGTTAGCAAATGCGTGAACACTTAGAGAGTGTAGAGCGCAAACATTTGTACCAGGAAAAAAAGAATTTAAATACTTCAGGCATGTTCTGAGAAGCATTTTCGATTTGAAAACGCCAAATGGGTGTTCTGACAAACTTATAACTCAAGAAGTGTGGTTTACGGTTTGAAATCACCAAATAGGTATTCTAGTAAACGCATACCGCTTAAAATTGGCGACTGCAACTCGCATGTGTATATTAAGTAAACTGATTGAATTTGCTAAAACTGAACTTACAAAACGAAGTAAAATTATTCACAATTAAAGTTAAAAAAAATTTGCACATTTTCAATTCAAAATACTAATTTTAAAAATTTCTCTATTTGTTGTCTATTTTTTCGTTTTATATACATACTCTTATGTTGTATTTTTTCGTAGTAACTTCGAAACGTCAGTAAAACGCGCTGGTGAAATAAACGTATCATACTCTATAAAAGAATAATATTATTTTAAAGAATCATACTCCTTCAAACGATGTTTCATAGAAAGTTACGATTACAATAGTTTTTTAACGTTGGAATAGTGATCAATTAGACTGCAAAAGTTCTCAATTTTCTTTTAGTGTAATAACTATATCTGTTCTGTCCAGAATAAAAAAGTCCGGTCGCTAATACTTCTATTGCGTTTTAATTAATTTCTTTTATATATGTTTATGTATATTTCAATCCAAATTTCTTTAACGTTAACTTATTTTTCTTTTTAAGCTAAAATATGAAAAATAAATTACGAAATTAACGTCCCCGCAAAATGTGTGCCAACTGCGCAAATGATGGCTTTTTGAAAATTTGTTGCTACTGTTAAAATCATACGTATGTATGTACATACAAACATACATATGTATATAAAGTAAACAAAATAAATTAATAATTTAAAATAAAAATGATGACGTTTAAATTTCTGTGAATGTATTCTCGTGCTGCTAATATTGTTTGCTAAAAGAATATTCTTAATTGTAAAATGAAACATTTTTAATTTAGAAAATAATTTACAAACATTCATTCTTATTGATCTTCATTGTTTCTAATTGGTTTTATTAAGTAATTTATTTTGTTTGTTGCTTGTGTACAATTATATTTGTAAACGAATATATAAATAAAGAGAGCTGTCCGTCGACAGTCCAGATATAACAATTTAATACTGTCATGGAATTGCTCTCTTTGTATGATATTCGATAATCCTCACTATATCATAGTTTGATCTTTAAGTTTATAAGTCAAATTTAAGGCCTGTAATGCGGTTTACAACCCAACTAAACTTCAACCTATCAAAAAATATTTTGTAGTATTACCGTTTGCAACTCTGTGTTTTAGTGTGGTTAACGGAAACGTAGAAAAATTACAAATGATCGCCTGACACTTATTAAAAAAGCAACTGAGTTGAGTTGCAAATCTTAATTAATATCAAAAATAAATTAAGTTGTCTGAAAGCTAAGTTGTTTGAATTTCAATTCAACTGAGTTAAGTTTTAAATCTTAATAGAACCATAAATTGTTCAATAATTTTAAAGTACGTAATGTGACAAAGCTCATAAGATTACATGTATCTTAACTTGACAATTGGAAAAGACAACGGACAACGTAAGCACCGGCTTTTAATTCTGAAAAGATATAATTTTATATAGTTTGATGTATATTAATTTGTTTACATTCGTAGCGGTTTGAATTTTTTCGGATAACGAAATAAAGAGAGCTATCTATCGACAGTCTAGTTATTCTACAAAATTTTTTATTACTGTCATGGAATTGCTCTCTTTGTATAGTATTCGAAAATCGACAATTTTTTATGAATTTTCTGTTTGAAAATAAATATTTACAACATAAAAAAAAATTATTGTGAAGGTACCTTAAAAAACTTTTAAATTATGGACATGTGCGAAACGGTAGCAAAGTACTATTGTAAGTAGAGGTGAATAAAATTTCACTAGCTTTTTGTTGTTAGTATAAAATTTGGCAACAGGATAGAAATATTTGAAATGTAAGAATACGATTGAAATAAATTATAATTGAAATTTTTTTAATTAAAAGTGTAAAAGTTAATAAATAATATAAAATTGAAAAATGACTATTATAATTATTTTTTAATTTACTTATGTTTATTAGTTTTTATTAATAATTCGTTTCGTTTTAAGAAAATTTTATGTTGTCAAATATAATATTTTTTCACAGCAAAAATATGAAATTTTTTTCCATAGTACTTTGCTACCGTTCCACACACGTCCTATACTCGCAAGGCGAATTCATAACAGGTGAAATTGACAGCGCATCTGATAACTTTTTTTTTAATTTTAATCTTTTTCAGATGTCAATAGAATAGTTAAAACAAATTTGAAAAAAAAAAAATTTAAAACAATTTTTTAAATTATTATTGTATCTTGAGCGCCAGGAATCATCCAGAATTCTCCCCAATCTGGCTGGCCATTTTCACCTTTTCAAGCTCTATCATCTGAGACTTTAAGTTTCACAAAATAGTTAAAACTTTCACGAAATAATTAAGTTTTTCTTTTGTTATAAATTTTTTTTGAAAGAAATTTGAAAAAAAAAAAAATTTTTTTTGTTTGAAACAATTTTTTAGTTTTGTATTGCAACTATCATTCAGAATCCTCTGCAATCTGGCTAGCCTTTTTCACCTTTCCGAGCTTTATGATCCGAGACTTTAATTTTCACGAAATAGTTAAAAGTTTCACGAAATAATTAAAAGTTTATCTTTCCTTGTAAATTTTTTTTATCATTTTTTTTTAATTCTTTTTTGTGGTTACACCTATTTTTCCCTTGACGTTTGAGATTTATTTTTTGTAGTGTTGTATTTATCGCTGTTGCATATACCTGTTATTAATTCGCCTTATATACTCGTTATAATACAGCGTACGTACTTAAAAACACATTTTTCCTTTTTTTTGGCACAGTTATCACAAAAAGCAGGCATAAAATATAACATAAATACATTTTTCGAACGATTAGTTTTAAAAATGAAAAAAGTGCGATGAGCACAGTGTACATATGTAAATGCTCTTCCTAATTGTACTACAGCACTAGTACAACTATCAGGCCTATTGATTTTTTCAACCACAAAACGCATCATTTAGTTTTCTAAACCATAATGATTTATTAATCTATGGATAAATAATAAAAAATTGAGGAATACAAGCAACTAAAATTAAAGAAATCAAAATGATACTTATTTAACTTAAAATTATTGATTTGCATTTTAGAAATTAAATTTTCGTGAAACCCAATGGCAAGTTTCTATAAACCGCCACGACCCCGTCCGCCTGTTGGACCACCTTGCCAAGCTCCACGTCCGCCACCAGGCGCTCCTGGTGGACCGCCACGACCACCGCCTGGCGGACCACCTCTACCGCGTCCTCGAGCTAATTAAAAAAAAACAATTGTTGAGTAATAAATTTGACAATAATTTGTAACAATAATACCTTGCGCTCGTAATATGGCCGCTTTTCCTCTACCGGATGTTCCACCCAAACCTTTGCCCGTTTGTTTTTTAAACATGGGAGCATTTTTCAGCATATCTGGTAGTATTAGAAAACGAATTTTCGATCCTCGTATGTAAACGTTTTCTAGATTTGCAGTGCGACCATCACGGTATGTTACAGTTATTTGAGTCATTTGACAATTCATGTTGTCTTCGGCTTCTATCAATTTTCCGCGATACACTTCTCCAGTTATTGTTTCACATGTTATAATATGTCCCTCTGCTTCATGTAGTACTTTTATGGGAACACCAATAGACATCTTTTACTTTTGTTAATTTATGTTTTATTTTGCAGTAAAATGTGCTAATGAACGAACACAGACGTACGGCGTTTTTTTTCTGTTTGTTATAAATGACAGTTCTGCGGCGCCATGTTCTTGCTGAATAAGATTGACGTAATAGTGCTTGACAAGCATATGAAAGCAAGTACAGTGTTGTATTTAATGAAAAATGTTTTTTGTGCAATGATGTTTACTTATGAAATCTAATCACAATTTACACATTCAGATAACATTCAAGCGCATAATAAATATGATAAAGTTTAAAAAGGTTTTATGGAGATAAAATGATTATGAAGATGTGACTTATTGTATTTAATTGTAAAACCAAACGCATACGTATGTATGTGTGTTTTATTTTTTATGACTAAGAAATGTAATTTTTTGAAAAGTGTACAGTGTATTTGTACTTTCGAAATTTATATTTTTAAGTAAAAAAATTATTAATAGCTTGTTTTCTATGTTTCCCAGCTATTTATAATTTTTTTACTGGTATAAATGTTAGAAGCTTAAATAGCGAATAAAAAACTTAATTGTTTGTATTTTTAAGTAAAAAATATAAAATTTTTGTCTTTGACAAAATTAATGTTTCAGAATAATTATTATTTGTTGCTTGAGCAGCTTAGAAAAAATGAGTGTCAGAATATTGAAATCTAAATTAAAATATATTTTTTTAATAAGTATGCTCTATTTCAACGAACAAACAGTTAAATTAAAACGGTCGAAAAATTGGCATAAAAAGGTTTTACAACTATATTATATTATTTATAATTCCTTTTTGCTAAAAATTCATTTCTTTAAGAATTTTTTTTTATCAATTAAATATTTTGTTAATCCTTTCCAAGCGCAAATGGTTTAGTTACCCGGCGCTTTTAGTATGTACATATATTTTATAAACTATAATTGAAATAACTAAATCAAAATTTTGGTTTTGTACCAATAAAAAATTATAAATAATAAATATAAAATAATAATTATAATTTTTTATTGGTATAAATGGTAGAAGCTAAAAATAGCGAATAAAAAACTTAATGTTTGAATTTTTGGTTTTAACTAAATTAATGTTTTAGAATAGTTATTGTTTATTTTTTGAGCAGAGGTATTATAAAAAATTAGTGTCAGAATATTGAAAAATAACTTAACTTAATTTTTTTAAGTAGCTTCTAGCTCAACGAACAAACAAATTAAACGTTGTAAAATTAGTATAAAGATTTGCAACTATTTTATATGTCACGTTATATGGATCAATGTTTAGATATTGTGAAGATGTTGTAAAGGTTTTACTAAATAAACATTTACCAAAACCAAACCTTAAATTTTATACCCAGTTTTATCTTATATAACATGTTAGCAAACATTTTATTTAATTTTTGACAATTACTTAAATTCTAATGAAAACAAAAATATTATTTATTATATTTTACTCAAACTCACTACTCCAAAGTCGATTTTCAATAATAGCTTAAAGTGCTTAAATATTAATTCAAAATCTGATTTGAATATTTTTAGCGATCCAATGTTAAGTAGTAGTAGTAGAAGAGAATTTACGGAATCGGTTCTCGGTTCCGCTTGTGCTGAGAATAAGTTACGTACTATCTCTACCTCTTCTTGCGCTACCAACATGTCGACTGAGTCATACTGTATCTCTCTCGGCGTAGGGCCTCTGTGGTGGTCCTGATGTCCCTATCCACCACAGAACAGATCACGATAGGGCGTCACTCTTAACAGGTAAATTGCAGAAATCCCATATATGCATAAAGCAAATGTCGCAATATAAAAAAAAAATTTATTTAAAGGTTACACTCGAAAATCTTCGGTTGATTCAGCTGGTGACAGCAGCTTATTCGGCAGAAACAATGATACTGGAGGTAGCAGCAGTAGCTCTTCGGCTTCTTCGGAATGTTCTGATTCGGACGTTCAATCCTTGTACTCAGATGATGATTGCCAGGAGGTAGTCAAACAAATTTTGCAACACGAGCATCCAATCCGTATTGTCATCAAGCTACACGTTACAGAAAACAAGTTTACTAAATGGGAGTCGGTGTTAAATCCAACAAATAACATCTTGTATGTAGCCATTCCTGAAAAGCTAGCTTCGGAAAATTCTAAGGAGACCCTGATTTCATTATTGGAATTTGCTGAGGAAAAGCTTGAAGTAGATGCAGTCGTCATGTGCGTACGTAAAAATCGTAAAGACCGTGCACGTATCTTGGAAAGTTTCTTGTTAATGGGATTCGAACCAATGTCCAGAAAAGCTCCAGAAGCGCCACCTTCTGCTGAAAAAGATATAGAAAACTTCTTTCTTATCTACCGCATTGAGGAATAAGTTGACAATCTTCTAAAACATCCGAAGTTTTTTTATGCAATGTACGCTAGCAACAGCTAATATTTTGTAGGCCAGTCACATTTTCAAGTTCATCAAACAACCACTTCTATATAAACTAAAGTGTTCAAATTGCATAACGATATTTTCATGTTGTCAACTTTCAACTCAATATCAACAATTTTACTATCCGAAGAAATTTCGTAACCATTGTTAAGAGGAAATCGTAATTATATCATATAATCAGAGAGAAAAAAAAAAAATAAAAATTACAAAAAAAAAATAAAAATTAAAAAACGTAAAAAAAATAAATAAAACAAAAAAAAAAAAGCAAAAAAAAAAAAATAGTTTTTAGTAATAATTGCATATAAATTTGTAACAAACACATGCATATACTTTCTTTTTATATTTTACAGATCAATTTCAAACTATTTTTTGAGGTCATAATTTTCCATAAACATATTTTTTTTCAATATTTGTTATTACTATCAAATTATATTGTATAATTTTCATAAATTTATCAATTTTATTTGCATCTACAGATGTTTTCTAACTAAATTTCAATAATTTTATGTACATTTTAAAAGTTTTTCTTTTTACCGAATTAATATATTATTTATTACAGTTAATTAATAAAATAGATCTGGCTTACCGATGCAAAACAAGATATTTTTTTTTTATAGGTTTTGGTTCTATGAAGGACATAAATATTAAAGCACTTTCTTTATTATTACTCAGAATACAATAAATATTTACTCACCAAAAAAGATGTTTTATTTGTTATGCTGAAGTTAAATTATGGGCATAAAGTTTTATTGTGTGAACTAAAAAATTACAACCTTTATGGAGATGTTTTATAATTTGAACAAAGTTTGCATGCGTAACGGTCACAATTGTTTAGTAGCTTCGGATTCCATCAAAGATTGCCCTAAATGAAACACATTTCTAAAGAACGGCAACTATTAATTTTTTTTGTTCTGGCAGTTTCATTTCTCTTGTCAAGCATTGGAGAGTTGTATTCAGCGTAGTGTAAGCACGCCTTATATACGTTTTAAAACTCTCCAAACTGCATGAATGTAAACAGATGTTGCTGAAATTTCAAAACAAAATTTTACAATGGTAAATTTATTAATTAATCAATTTAAATAAACTGCATAATCAGTAAAAGCCGCTTGATGAGTTTAACTTGTTAATTAATATTTGTTTTTAGTCAGTAACTTTACACACAGATGTAGGTGATATTAAAATCGAGCTTTTCTGTGAAGATTGCCCAAAAGCATGTGAAAATTTTCTGGCTCTTTGTGCCAGTGATTACTATAATGGTTGTGCATTTATACGAAACATAAAAGGCTTTATTGTGCAAACTGGTGATCCAACGAATACAGGAAAGAATGGTCATTCTATTTGGGGTCACAAATTTGAGGATGAATTTAAAGAAAACCTTAAGGTTTGTTAGATTGATTATACGTTTTATTAACAGTTTTTTTACATTTCATATGTATCCTACAGCACTCTGATCGTGGCATGATATCAATGGCCAACAATGGTCCTAATGCCAACGCTAGCCAATTTTTTATAACATATGCGGCTCAACCAAATTTAGATCTGAAATATACAATGTTTGGCCGTGTTATAGACGGTTTTGATGCTTTAGATGAATTAGAAAAGTTGCCGGTAAACCCAAAAACTTATCGTCCTCATGTAGAGAAGAAAATTAACGGTGTTACTATACACGCAAATCCAATAGCGGGATAAGAAAGCGTAGTTAAGCAATTTTTTTTATACGATTTTATTTAAGACAAATAGAATTTATGTAAATATGTATGTACATACATACAGGTAGCTATAAATATATTTATTTATTCATTGTTGTATGTAACATAGACTTTTGGCCAATAAAATTATATTATCACTAGAAAGAGTAAGTTACAAGAAGTTTAATGAATTAAAATAACTTAAAAGCAAAATAATTTTTTTAATACCAAATAATATGAAATCATATAAACCCGAATAATTAATGAAACAAAATTAATGGAAGATAATTAAATCGTTAAGAGGTTAACCAGTCCAGAAGCTTCCGTTTGATGGTGCTTAACGCCATGTTGAATAGATGAAGTAAAAATTCCATAAACGAGCAGCACGTATACAAAAATAATGCTCATACGCTCTCATACTTTTTATTCCTCACAAAACCGACGAATAAAAAATTTGACGATTTCTAATTGATCTAGAAAACGATATCATAAGCGCTGCAGGAGCTTAAGACTCGTATCATATTAAACAAGTAACAACAAACGAAATTTAAGATAGTCCTCAAATGAAAGATTAAAAAACTTGAAGAAATGCATTGAAACATGAGCGTTAAGTCTTAGTTTAAAAACAAATGTAACAACTCTTGATCCTCGTTGCATTGACCTTTATTTAATTCAATATTGGCAATAAATTTCTTCAGCTCAAGGTCCTTTGGTTTTTTTTTTTTATTTAATTTTTTAATGTATTTTTCAAATATAATAAAAAAATTAAAAAAGGACCTTGAGCTGAATAAATTTATTGCAAATAACAAATATAACACCTTATATATTTATATCTTTAGAACTATCCAGGTACATAACTAATATTCTAAAGAAAATTAATATATCTAAATACAACGTGAGAGATTCCATTGAATTTAAAGAATGGTTACAAAATCTAGAAATAGCAGAAAATGAAGTACTAGTTTCATTTGATGTGGTGTCACAATTTCCTAGCATCCCAGTGGACCTAGCTCTAAAAACAATAGAGAAGAAATGGGACAACATTGCTGAACACACAAACATGACCAAAGATTTATTTTTAAGAATTTTAAAGTTTTGCATTAGGAGCAACAGATATATATTTCAAATATGATGACAAAATTTATTTGCAAAAGAAAGGACTTCCTATGGGCTCACCAGCTTCACCAATAATAGCTGATATTGTTATGGAACAACTACTTGACACCTGTATGGAGAATTTCACTACAAAGCCCAAGATTTTGACGAAATATGTTGATGACTTGTTTTGTATTATTGCGGAGAGTGCGATAAACAATACCTTGACAACACTAAATGGCTTTCACTCTAGTATTAGGTTCAGAATAGAAAGGGAGAAGGATTCTCGTAAGAAAAAATTACGATGACGCGACAGCTGTTCCCCAGCCAAGAGCTGCTTTATGACTAAGTAAGATAAGCACTTCTCTCTATAAATCCAATACTTACATTTATAAATATTGTTTAAAATAGAGCTGATGGCCTGCTCTGCTAATGTTCCCTTTTTCTACATTTAGTATCAGAATTCATTAATTAAATAAATAATGATTAAATAAAAAATACCCGTATATTTTTTTTTTTTGAATGGTTTTAGTTATTTATTTAAAAATCTTAAATTATATTGTATTTTTTATGAGATATTTGATGTACGTATTTATGTAAATCATGTAAATAATTTTTTTTCTTTTAATTAAAAATTTATTACGAATAAAATTGCATTGATTTAATTATTTCCTAAAATTATATCGTCTTTAGTAAAGTTTAATAATCTTTAGTTTATAAAGTAAGAAATAAAACAGACTACATTTTACACTCACAACTTTTAAGAACATAAACAAAAAATCTCAGCTTCTACATTTTTCATAAACAAATATAAATTAACATGATGATGAATTCTTATTTCTTAAGTTTTAATAACAAAACTTATTCACATATTGCTAAATAAACAAAGACTACACTTTGCAATAATTACACTAAATTAAGAAAGCAAATGCTCACACAATAATTTCATTTTGCAGGTAAATTAGCGCTAATACAAAAACACTTAATCATATTAACACTTAATAAAACTGAAAACACACTTTGTATTTGTAAACTTAAAGAGGAAAAATAAAAGTAAAAACTTTTCAAAATAAAGTTGATTGTTCATCATTTAGCTGCTGAGATTGCAGAGCCATTGGAAATTACTTTTTTCGGTGGATTGTCTTTGAGATGCTGTTCGAACATTATACGTATATCGGCCAAGGCTTTGCATATGTTATCGGAAAACCGGTGAACATCCTGAAAGGAATAAAAGAAAAGAAAATCAAGCATTAGGTCAATGTTCAATGAATACATATCGCTTCTTTATTGCAACACAGTCATATCTCAAAAAATGAGCTTGTCGAGTTAACAATGCAGAATTGTTAACAGTATTGCCTTTCATATTGTGCCAAAAATTTATAAAAATTACTTTTAAACTGTTTCCTTTAGGAAATATTTTCTACACATTTTTTCAAAGACTTGTATGGAAACTAAAAATTTGATATGTGTTTTTCTTGAAACAGGCTTTTTTGAGTTAAGACTATGTTGCAATAAAGGAGCGATATGTATATAATAATTATGGCAGATTTACTGTTGTAGCGCATGATTTTTTAGCCGATATATGGAAGAATAATAAATCCTCGCCGGCAATAATGTACGACACGCCATAACCATCATCAGCTACGGGTCCGAAACCACCACCCGAACTAATGCAATTGGGATGTTTTTTCAAATCCATTTTTGGTGTTTGTCCATGAGGTGTCTGACTAGTCGATAAACGCCATGGCTCGCTGAGCACCTCATTCAGAAAGGGTGAATCAACTTCTAAATATTTTGAAACAACATATAAACAGAACAGATGACGATCAATGCCACGACCGCTCATAGCATCTTGGTAGCCCAATTGATGGCGTTCACAAGCCTTTATCAAGAGCTCAACACGTTCTTTGTTCTTAAACATAAGAAACAAAAAAGAAAATAAGTGAATATTCGTTTAACTTTAAATTGGTATTTAATTATTATGGCAATAATTTTTTATTGTTTACCGTTGTGTTTTGATCTTCCATTGCCTTGACCCAGACGGAAGACTCTATGGTGCAGGGTCTCACTGTTTCGGTGCGTCCTTCACGGAAGAGACGGGTCATCGAAGCCTCATATGTTAAAGAGAAACGTCCAGCATCACGATAATAGGCCAATTGCAAAGCCATTTGTATAAAGGCATCAGGTGAAAGGCGGCATTTTTTCATAAAACCTTTGCCATATTGATTGTGCACCAAAATCCGGAGATCGACATCCTATTGATTTTATATTTTTGAAGGTATTAATAAAACCAATTAGTTGCTTTATTTTTCTTATTATTATAAACTTACATTTATCAATTTGTTAGCATCCATGACGGCTTCTTCTATTTGTGAGAGGCAGGGCTCCAATTGCCAACTGAGACGTGTTGGTGAAGGTGGCTGAAATTCAGGTGTTCCCTTTGTATTACCATTTTCGTCGTATCTGAATTAGGTTTTATAATAATTTTAAATAAAACTATTCGTTATTGATTTGCTCGCAAATAATAATAATAAAACAAAAAACAAATTGATGTACCACAAACTATATCGTTATAGCTTTATAATAAATGGTTAATGAAAAAATACCAATGAAAATACACGCGCTTTTGTTTAATATTTCCACAGATTTTTTGTTTTTTTTTTTTAATAAATACAATTCTCATTGTTTGTTAGGGCTCAAAACATTTCTAAAATGCAACTCGTTGGCCGACGGCAGATTGTTTTCAAAAGTTTTGAAACAATTCATGATTATATCGGGTGGTTAAGTTTTAAGGGCCAATGTTGAATTTGAACCACACCTACTAAACGTCAGGGCCCAAATCACCGCATACGATATCGAGCAATATTATCGACATTTTTCATTTTGGTATCATGGCATACGATATCGAATGAATTGTTTTGCAATAATATAAAAAAGTTAAGCAATTTCTTTTTTGTATTCGTACTTTTAGGAAACATATGGTCTTGAATCTATTATATTTTATTTAAATTACGATCCGATATGCATCGTTTGCCGTAATCTAGGTGTATCGTAATGTTATTCGATACGATAGTTAACTCGATATCGTATGCGGTGATTAGACCCCAGGTTTTTTTTTTGCATTTCATTTGACATTTCTCAATTTCAGGCTAACTCAATTTGAGCCATGGAAAGATACACAATCGAGCATGATCAGAATATGGTGGCAAGAAATAGATCATCAATTTTCGAAGACCATCGTCTTCAGTGATGAGACACATTTTCAGCTCATTGGATTCGCCAACAAGCAAAATTGACGCATTTGAGCGAATGAAAATCCAAGAGTGATTGTCGAAACACAAATGCATCCACAGAGTTAAATAGATAACACACGATATGTTTTTAACAATGGAGATGTCATATTTTCATCTTTGCGTCTGTAAAAAACATGAGCAAAGTCATCTGACAAAATTTCAAATAGGAACGTTTTCACATTTGGCAAATTAGTTGCACAATTCTCTTGCTCAAGTCTTGTGGTTAACATAATGTTTACACACGCAAGTGCAAGTGCAAAAAACCCAATACATTACCATTTTTTTACTAATACATACACACACCTGCAAGTAGTAGCCTCACTTGCAACTGATTTTGGTTGGCAGTGATTTTTTCACTTGCATGCAAGCAGAAACAAACAGTGTTGCCCATAGATATTTCATTTTAGCTTTAATAGGTATTTTTCAAGGAAAAATTTTTAAAATATTAATATTTTTAGTTATATGCCGAAAACATAATATAAAAACACAAAAATAAATAAACATCTATAACTTATTTTTTCTTTGGATTACAAATTTATTATTTATATTGTGAAAAATTTATGTACTTAATATAATTCCCCTGTAATATTGCTAGGCTAAAACTTTGGCAGCACAGACATCAAAAGCGCATGTAGTACAAAGGCGTACAACGTTTGTCTTCGACGACATTTTGAAAATGAACTTGCACTTGCGTGTGTAAACAATCGTGCAAATTGCAAGTGTTTTTATTATTTTTTTCGATGTATTGGTTGTTAATATGTACACGCTACTTGTAACAAGTTACTTGCACGTGTAAACTTAGTGTAAGGATGTGAGAGGTAAGAACAGCTTGCAAGGGGAAGAATCAGGGTTGCCAGAATTTAAAGAGGTAAAATCTGCAAAACTCAAGAATTTCTCATGAAAAAATCTGCAATATCTGCACTTTATTTTCCAAATCTTCAAAAAATCTTCAAACTTTTATTAATATGCATTTTTTATAAATAATTTTAAAAATATTAACAACATATTGAAAGAAATTATGCGTTTCAGAATATTAAAATGCAAATAGATTTAATTAGAAAACAAACATATATGCAAGTTGCTAAAATTATTTAATGCCTATACACGTATATCGATGGATATCGAGTACATTCGGGCTTCTGTGTCGTTAAATAACTGAAGATTCTCTCCACATTTGCTGATGAATGTGGTAAGGTCATTATATATTTAATAAACTCGGTTAGAATTTTAAACTTATGTTAGAATTAGGTGGTTTTATTTTAGATACAGCTTTGGGCTGGAGAACAGTTTTCAGGTTATCGTAATTATTTCTTAAATGCGGTCAGGCGTGTTGTTGTTGTTTGGCCTTCGAAAATTTTGCGTCTCGTTATCACTGGTTAACTGGTAGCCTCAACAAATTGTACTAGTTTACAGTTTTTTTGAAGTACTCTTTTGTTAACGCGACAACCTTCATGTTTTTTTTTTCTAATTTCCTTTTTTCCCAATTTTTTATCGACAATTAAAAAGAAACTTTATAATTTTTTCAAAATTTCACTTAATTTTCTTATATAATACACAAAAACATGTGCAAGATATTATTCCATTTTGTCTATTCAATAACATGAACGATTGATATTTTCGTTCTAACGTAACGTAAACAAATGGTAGTAGCAATATAAGGGAAAAAGTACAAAAAGTTATTAATTATTAAAAATTTTTAAAATCTGCGTTTTTAGGCCAAAAATCTTCAAATCTTCATTTAGTGTGTTTAGAGAGGAAAAATCTGCAAAATGAAGATAAATCTGCATTTCTGGCAACAGTGGGAAGAATTGCCAATATTTGAGTACAGACTTGCTTGTACTCAGCAATTCGTTTTGTTCGCACATTCGTGTTGTTTATGCTTTTAATATTTTCTTTTGTTTATTTTTCGAGTCGTTCAAAATATTAAGAAACTTTAAGTAAAACAAAATGAAAGTTGCTCAATTAAATTGCTGTATGTGAACATAAAGGCAAGTTTAAAAGAAAAGAAATATAAACAAAAATTAAAATTGCGCAACTAAATTGCCAAATGTGAAAGCGATCTTTAATGTGTTCTATTTTGTTATGTTTAAACATCTCCATGTCTTGCGAACAATTCAGCGGCGGTTGACTTTGAGCGGTATGAGTAGTCGGCTACAGGAAATCTTAACGAATTAATATTTTAATATGTTTTAAATAATTATTTTTTATAATAATTAAGTTTTTTATTCGCTTTTAAGCTTCTAACATTTATACCAGTAAAAAATTATTAATAGCTTGTTTTTTAAAAATAGCGAATAAAAAACTTAATTGTTTGAATTTTTGTTCTCTGCTTTTCGATACTTTCAAAAAGCAAATCGTAGCAACCAACGGTTGTTCATTTGTTTGAAAGGTGTAAAGACATGTTAGAGACGTTTATAAATAGAAAAGCTTGTTTTTTGTGTTTTGACGGATATTATTAGAGCATTTTTCTTTTTAAATTCTCAGCAATTTATTTGGATTGTTGGGATATAAAGTTGAATGTTTAAGAATATCTTTCAACAATTTCCAAAGTCTACTGATGATTAGGGTAGTTCCTATGAAATGTCGACATATAGATAGCTGGGAAACATAGAAAACAAGCTATTTATAATTTTTTATTGGTATATTTTTTATAATAATAAAAAGCATAGAAAATGTCAGACGTACATAAATGTACTTGTACGCTTGTGAGCAAATTTTATAAACCGTCTGTATAAAATTCTGTGCGTGCCTTTACTGTTTGCTGCGGTTCTTTGATGTGGCTGGCGGCATCAGCGGGCCGTATTTTTTCCAAAATGAGCAGTTACTATGAATGACTGCTATTTCTTGAAATAGCTTGTTGTGAAAAGAGGCCTCTCAGTAATTCTATTGTAAACCTGGCTGTATGCGATGTGTCACGCAACGTCTTGTTGATACATGTTAATCAAGCAAGCAGTTGTGGCGTTAAAAAAAAAGTTCAATCATATCACGATATTGCTCCACATTCACAATTACCGTTACGCCGTTTCCATGTTCAAAGAAGTAAGGGAATGACTCCTCCTGACCAAATTACACACCAGACTGTCGTTTTTAATGGATGCAAAGGTGACAAAAACTTTATGCAGCAAAAGGATCAGTGTTTGCTTAAAATTTCATGTAATTTTTTTCTTTACGGCGGAATTAGTTTGAACGTTCTTTTCCGTTCTGAGTCAGCTGTTTTGTTGCTGTTCAATATAAACTATATGTACATGGTTTGTATTCACTTTTACGTTCAGTTCTGTTACGGACTAATCTGTTGAAAATAGAATTCAACGTTGACTACCCGTCCACACGGGCAATCTGATGGTCAATTATTACCGTGGCAACTGCCAAAATCGGTTGCCGACACAAGATATTTGCGTGTGGACCGCACGAATATGTGTTTGAATACATGTTTAGCAATTATTGCTAGAAGATATTGCTGAGCAATTATCTTTGAACATAAGCTGTCAAAATTCACTTATCATCACTGATGTTTATGAACATACATACAAACATACGCCTCAATATATAAACAAATGTACAAATTATTATAAAAAGTGATTTTATCAACAGAAAAAACGTAATTATTTACATTTTTGAGTTCATAAAAAAGAAATGGAGTGCTCGGAGATTGATGCATTTAAAGCACTCATTTTTAAAAGAATAAAAAAAAAATAAAACAATTACAATTAATTAAAACATGCGCAACCTTCTTCGCCAAAATATCTTAAATTATGTTTTAAGAGATTTACATGTTCACCAACTAAAAGGACAGCGTTGAACATTAGCAATTTGATGACGTAATTCTGCCGGCGTTATTGCTAGTATTAAGACACATCAAATTGCCTGTGTGGTCGAACTGTGAGTGACGGCCAGATATGTGTATGTGTTACTTTTTTCAGGTATGGAAACATTAATTTTTTATTCAAATATATATATTTTTTGTGGAAAGCTAAAAAAATTTGTTTCAACTAAAGATTTTTAAAAGTTAATACATTTTTAATAATTAAGCAGCTATGGCTGATCAAAAGAATATTATTTTAGCGAGGAAAAAGTTATATTTTGTATAAGAAGTGTCATAAACTCTGCAGATTGTGCGAAAGAAGTGGACTGTTTGATCACCATTTCTAAATTATTGATTTGTTACCTTTTGTTTTTTCACACAAGATAATATTTATGTACATGTTTTATTCTTCATTCCAATGTTTTTCTTTTATTTATGCTCTACTGCTGAATATTTTCACAGAAAAAGTAATTGTAAAATATTTGCTACGGAAATGAACGTCACAGAACGGCAACAGAAAGTAAAAACTAATGAGGCCTCTATCTTTCGAAGTTTTTTTTTATTTTTATTTTAACTGCCTGGCTCACGATGTCGTTTCGTAAATGTTCGTCATAATTTTTAAGGCCAAAAAAAACCTAGTGAGATGCCGTTTATAAGCTTAACTTTTTCCCTGATCTTATAACATTTGCCTTTTCTACCTCCCATATATCCGTCAGCTGAATAAGAGTTGACTATAAGTCACTTACTTTTAATATAAAACATTAGCGAAACAACATCGCGAGCCAGACAGTAAAAATTTTGTAAAATTGGCAATATAATTATTTTTGAACAGGAAGAATGAATTTCTTTTTTTTTTTAACAAGATGTGTTGTTACTCCAAAAAATTTAATTCCTGTGTTTTATTTCTGTATTCTATTTTGTATACTTAAAGCGAATACCACCCTGGCTTTCGTTGTCATCGAAAGAAAGGAATGGGTTTACAAGTGTCGTTCTATATATTGAATAGGGTGTATACACTTTATATAGTTTTCGTCAAATAAACAATTTGGAGATTGTACTATTTTAAAGGCAAAAAAAATTGCGGAAATAAACAAATCTCTCGCACGGGATGTTAGTAAAAAAAAGACTTTCAAGATAAATACGATTAGTATAAGGAAAAGTGTTAGTTTTGTTGAATTTCTAATGAATAAATGTTAATAATTGAAACGAATAAATAATGATGCAAAATTAAAAGCAAATAAAATAATAAAACTAATATTTAAGTTAGTATGTTTGTGACTGTTGGGTTTTAATAATTTAGGGGCAAAGGATAAAAATAAATTTATGTTTACCCATAAATATCATCACCAAAAATATATTCCCAAGTGTGGCCCATAACCGGCGCGTCAGCCCTAAAATTAAGGCAGATACATGTGTAAACAAAAGCCAAGCATATACAAAATAATAAACTTATACAAGTGCAATTATTTCAACAACTAAATTAAAGTAGAACGTATAAGAAATTAATATATAATAGAAACTGTTCCAAAAATAGTTTCGTAGTTTGTGCGCGGCAGAGAAAAGAAAGCCATAACCAAAAAGAAAAAGAACGACCAACACCTTTTTTATACTAAAAAAAAAATACAAGTTTTTATCTTGAAAAAACATTACCCATCGGAGACTAAATCGTCCACCATTAGATTTTCCCACATATGAGAAGCAATAGCAGCATCGGCCCTTTTTTTGTGTTTTGTAAATTTTATAAAAGAGTTTCAGGTTTAAAATTTGTATGAACCAAAAATAAAATGAATTGGTTTTGACGAAATCATTTGGGGGATTTTTTCTTTTAAATATAAAGTTAAGTAGATAAAAATAAACTTACCAGGTGTGTTCTGCATTGAAGCCTACACGGCCATTGGTGCCCACACAAACGGTAAAGCTCTTATCGAACCAACGATTATAGCCGTTGCCATGCAATAGAATTTTACCAAATTTGTCCAACAGCTCTGGACGTGTCAAGTCAAATTCAAAGGGAACCTCATCTAATGATAGTACAAATGCTGCCGATTCGACAGCATTTAATGAAACACGATTAACGCCTCGTGAAAAGTTTGTATTACGAACCTCTGCCCATTTCGAACGATTCCATGCTGTTAAAGCTGCCAAATGTTCTTCACCTGGCAAAGGTGTTGCTTTCGAATTAAGAATTTCTTCCATTTGTCTAAATAAAATTATATCCATCCATAGTTAAGAAATAAACTGAACTATATAACTTAAGTTTACTAAGACTTACATTTGTATTTCGCATGGTCTCAGCTGGCGTCCCTTGTAATAGATTAATACTTTGTAATAGCAACCTTTATGCAAAACAACAATATGGTTGGAATCCTTATAGTGAATAATACGGTCTGTCTCAAGTCCAGGAGCTCTTACTGTATTGAAAGTTCGTTCATATTGCCATGAACATAAAGGAACCATACCTTGAACCATGATCTATAATATAATATATACACATATATGTAAAATAATCAGGTGTGTGCTAGAAATCGATACTTAAAAACCAAGCCAGCTTTATACAGGTAGTGGCAGAATTACAATAAATACAACACCAGCAAACATCAACATGTATTTTGTTGGTAGAATTTACGAATAGTTGGCAAATCTTTCAAAGTCTATGTTTCTTTTTTAATGAAAGTTAAAAGTTGCAACTCTAATTGGAATTCCGAAATTCGAATTAAAAAGTTATCTACGCAAAAATTTAAGTATAACCATTATTCTATAGCAAATCTTAAAGATTGTTATTTCTATCTTTCAAAATCGATGTTTTTTTTAGTGAACAATAAAAATTGAAATTCTAAAAATAGTTTTTCAATAATTGCAATTCCGAAATACGACGTAATGAAGGAATAATACTGATGGTAGAATTAATTGGCCATAAAAGTCGTGTGATTTAAGTCCATTTGATTATTTTCCTTGGGTTTATATAAAGTTACTTGTTTACCAGAGATCTGCAGCAGTGCATCGCACCCATTGGGTAAATGGTTGTTTACCCAATGTGCGACTGCAAATTCTTACATACAAATATTACTTTCGTTGTTAAAAAGAAGTACGATTGCAATTGCCGAATGTGGAAAAAATAATTCAAAACCGAATCAAGCAGCCACTGCATACAAACTTGATTGGATATTCTATGTACTCTATTTTACAGGCGCAAACTCTAACAACAAGAAAACATACTTGTGTAAACAATACGCGGTGGCCAATTATACCGCAGTTCGATTTAAGACGGGTGTACTTAGATGATGAAAAAGGGCACCGGTTGCACATCTCTGTTGTTTATGTTAATAAATCAAACGCGTTTAAATAGTATGTGTAATTAATTTACGTCAGTACCTGCTATGAGAGGGCCTAATCTGACAGTGGAAATATTCACGGGCTGAACTATCTCACGGCTCACCATCGTTCCCATGTGACTTACAAGCTACACAGGTGTTATTGTTCTACTTAAAGTGTTCGACGTCGTGGGACAGTTACAAAAAGTCTCTCTGAACACACGAAAGCTACAAATTTTGCAAATTTAACTTGAATTATTATACCGATCCTCAACTTACCGGTTTCAATTCTTGTCTTTCAATAGCCCGTCTAAACTGCAACAACAAATGTACAACATTAGCAGCACGGGCAGCTTGATTTTTAGTTAATTCCATGAAAATAGCATCGGTGCCATAAAAGTTACTGTTGATCATTAAGGGCGAACGGCCACGTAAATAAACATATTCCTCCCACCAATCGGAAACATAATTTGTCGACCACCAACTCTTCAATACCAAATACCATTGAAGTTTCTTGCCGATCGTATTTTCGAATTCATTGGCTAAACGTTCCATACGCATGTAGTTGTCATCATTCAATAGCGGCCGTACTGATCGTAAATAACGTTGCATTGTTTCATGCACCGATGGCAAAGGCAGTCTGGGTAAGGAGCCCTGGAAACTATAAAGCCCAGGGCTATTCCAACTGGAAAAGACTTTGACGGCACCAGCCCAAAGTTTGGTTTTTAAAGAGATTCTGCTGCCCGGCGCTCGTGACTCATACATCCAACCTTTGTATATTAGCAGCAGTTTGAGTGTGTAACGCATCGTCATACAGATGCTAAGCCAAACAATCAATGAGGCCAAAAAGCAGGCAGTTATTTGCCAATTAACTGTGTTTGAGGGTAAATGCACTAGTACACGGTTGATTATATTAAAAGGTGCTCTCATGCCGGCAAAATGTAAGCCCAGCGCTATGGCCGTTATAAGCCACAGACTGTGTATATGTGCTGGATAGACACCATTGCGTATACCATTCTGCAAAAATAAATAAAGGAGATAAATTTAGTTTCATAAATTCAGGTGAAAATTCAAAACAAAAAACTCACCCGGGCTCTGGCCAAACGCTTTTTCCATGATCTAATGCCAGAGTTCCAAACTAAGTTCAGAACTTCTTGATCATAGTTGATATCAAAACCTTCGTGGGTGATGGCAAATGAGAAGGCTACAGCTTGATGGGCTTCAGCCATGATTTAGCAGCCCTCTGAATTGAATAATTTTTTACCCACAAAGTAATTTATATGCAAAATAAGTATCTGTGAAGTAAATAAGATTAAATTGATTGTTAAAAAACGCTTTAAAGCAATTATCGGCAACAAAGTTCCATTCCTGTAATTAATTGTGAATGGAAACATTCACCATTAATTGCTCTTTTTCGCCTTAAATTTTTATAATTGACTGATTTCCAGTCTTCATTATTTTTATATTGTCTGAGCGGACTCCCGATAAAGAAGATCCTGTGGCGTCTTGAAGTTTTTCTAAAATTGAAGTTTCGCTGATTTATAACAAATTTTGGTTTGTAAATAAATTTACACGAATGTAAGTAATTGGAAATTTATTTGCGTATTTATTTGAGAAAATTAATAGTGAAGTCAGGAATCTCCTCTTGGCCATAGTCGTCATTCCCTAGACTAACGCTATTCCCCTACCTGTTCCATGCTTCTGCATACTCCCATGCATTAGCTTGTCCCATTTTCCAATCAAACAATTTTAATTAAACCCAGAATTAAACATTGATATTGTTGTTAGTTTTTATAATTTAGATTCTTGCATTTTAATCAAATGTATAGCGTGCCATAAAAGAAAATTATCTAAATTGTCTTAGTTTAAGAAGAAAAAATCTCTTGTTAGCATCCTTGATAATTGCTTGGCGTGGCTTTTTTCGGGGATTAACAACCTCCCGAGGGTCTGTTGCCTTTACAACAGATACCTGTACTGTGAGGAATCAGTGATCATGGTTGACGGGTGAGTTGGTTTAAGGTCTGATGCTGCTAGAGGGCTTCGGCCTACCAACTCATTAAGCCTGGTCTTTCATTGATTGCTGGGAAATTCCATAAAGGAGGGATTAGAAGGCCCGAACTCCTCAACTAGAAGTTTGGCATATGGTTGTGAGCCTAATCAGCCACACGGGGGCGCTGGTGAATCGTGAATAATTCATTCCGTGTAACTGGTCCATCATCAGATAAGGCCGCAATGGCAGTTACTGATGTAAATCCTTTCACAACTGTCGACATTTCATAAGATCCACCGTAATCATCAGTAGACTTGGAAACCTTTGAAATGTATTTTTAAGCATTCAACCTTATATGCCAATATTCGAAATAAATTTTTGAGAATTTAAGAAGAAACAAGTTTTAATAATCACAAAACACAAGCTTTTTCTTTTACACGCATCTTGACATTTCTTTGCACCTTCCAAACATGTCTACTGATGATTAGCGTAGCTCCTATGAAATGTCGATTGATATACAGCTAGGAAATATAGAAAACAAGCTGTTCATAATTATTTGATTTGTTTTAATATTATTTTAATATATTTTTCCAGATTTATTTATTATATTTGTAGTTGTGATTGAAAATATTTGCTTCTAATTATCGTAAATTAATTTACTTTCCTTTAAAAAAAAACACATTTTAAGCCTGCAATAAAAATTATCAAAGTTATTAGAAATAAGTAAATTATTTATAATAAATTGATAACAAATTGTTAAATAACTAGTTAAGTAACAATAATAATAAAACGAACTTTGCTCCGAAAACTTTTAAATTCATTGAATTGAATGAAATGCATTTGTTGCAATAGAAATTTTCAAAAACTAATTTATTATTTGTTTGTTTTCAATTCGTTAAATGCAATCATATTATGTTACATAAATACAATGAAAAGCGAAATAAAAGCAAATCTCATTGGCAATTGCAAATGGGTGGGCGGTTTTAGAATTTTAAAAGTTAGATAAGGAATTTGATTTTGTCTTTACTTATAATTGAAAGCAAAATTAGTTTATACCACGAGAGCTGCAAATAACGTTGATTTTCCAAATTAAAAAAAAAAAAAATCAAACTAGAAGAGAAGTGCTCAAGATAATCCTTGTTACATGGACTACGAGTAGATCCATTTGTTTGTAATTGTTTAAGGTTTATTAAAAAAACTGCATTCAAAATTGTGTTTATGTTTTTTGAATATATTTATGCGAGCGAACGAATAGCTTCGTTATCCGTGAACTGGCACTTAGCTTTTTCGATGACTTTACGAGTTTTACTTATTTCTCAGAAAATAAAAGTTATTTCTTGAGTTTTATTTATTACTCAGAAAATGATAATTATTTGCTTAGCTTTATTTTCTAGAAAACAATAACTATTTTCTAAGTTTTATTTATTACTCTGAAAATATTAAAACATATTTCTTGAATTTTATTACTTTTTTGTTGAAAAAAAAAAAAACGTAATTTCTAAATTGAATGAAATATGAAAATAAGTACAAAACATTTTGTTTGAAAATTTTCTTTTTTATTATTGCCACATAGTCATAATTCAAAAATGCTTATTTCGAGAAAAACACATATCAAATTTTTAGCTTCCATACAAGTCTTAGAATTTTTTTTTTAGAAAATATCTCCTAAAGCAAACAGGTTAAAAGTAATTTGAATAAAAGGTAGTACTGTTAACAATTCTGCATTGTTAACGCGAAAAGTTAATTTTTTGAGATATGACTATGTTGCAATAAAGGAGCGATATGTATGTAAGCCCTTTACGTAGTTTAAATTAATATTAAACAATTTAAAATCGATTTTATTGGTAGATTCAATGTGAAAACTCTTAATTGTTAAATTAAATAACTTTTTTTTTTAATTTTTTATTCAGACAATTAAGTTTTTTATTCGCTTTTTAAGCTTCTAACATTTATACCAGTAAAAAATTATAAATAGCTTGTTTTCTATGTTTCCCAGCTATCTATATGTCGACATTTCATAGGAACTACCCTAATCATCAGTAGACTTTGGAAATTTTTAAAAGACATTCTCAAACATTCAACTTTATATCCCAACAATCCAAATAAATTGCTGAGAATTCAAAAAGAAAAATGCTCTAATAATATCCGTTAAAACACAAAAAACAAGCTTTTCTTTTGTTTGAAAGGTGTAAAGAAATGTTAGAGACGTTTATAAATAATTCGTTTGAAAGGTGTAAAGAAATGTTAGAGACGTTTATAAATAGAAAAGCTTGTTTTTTGTGTTTTGACGAATATTATTAGAGCATTTTTCTTTTTAAATTCTCAGCAATTTATTTGGATTGTTGGGATATAAAGTTGAATGTTTGAGAATGTCTATCAAAAATTTCCAAAGTCTACTGATGATTAGGGTAGTTCCTATGAAACGTCGACATATAGATAGCTGGGAAACATAGAAAACAAGCTATTTATAATTTTTTACTGGTATTTTTTATTTAGTTTAGAAATTATATTTTTGTCAGCATTCCAATAGAAATATAACTTTGTTCTACTTTTCTAAAATTAATAATCTTGACTTAAATTAGAATATCAATTAATCTTAATTTGGGAGTAAAGCTAATAGAAATTCAGAACTCAAACAACCTTATCTCAAACAACTGATTTTGAGCTTGTTAAAAAAATTCATAAATTCATTTTATAGTTCAAATGAGTTTATTTTCAAATCAAAATGTTGTGAATGCAGAACATGGCCAACGTTATGGAAATAAATTATTTTGCCTACAAATGTGTGATAAGAAATGGGAATTAATTTTTACCCAGCTAGTATACGTTGTTTGTTGCACGATTGTATTTAATATGCAACTCCCACAAGAATCTTCTGATGATTTTCTGACGATTATCAACAACAAAATATCTTTTTATTTCTTTTTTACATATATTTTGACACGTTCGTCATTCAGTCTTGGAATGTTTGTTAGATGATTTAAAATTTTATTGTTTTTATTGGATTTTTATATTATATTGTGTTGGCAACTAAGTAAAAAATAGATGGCAAGGCAGCTTTAATACGGTAGTGGTATAAGCACAGCTATCTTTCGTTTCCTTTGCGTAAATTTGTCAAAAACACATAGACTTCCTTGCCTTTTCAAACAATATTTTGACAACTGTTCGTAAATTCTACCAACAAAATGCGCAGAAAAAACTGTTTTATTATCTCAAGCTGTCTAGCTTCCACTTCTATTTTAAAATTCTGCAATCGATACAGGCTACTGAATATGGAATTTTTAGTGCCTTTAAATAAGTGAACCGGAGTGTATTTGTGATGTTTCCACATTGCAAGCAAGCGACTTGTTAAGAAAATTTATATGAAAAGCACTGAATTTTTTGAGTGATTTCTATAGAAATATTTCACGACAAGGCGCCTGCTTGTGTTGTGGAAACTACACCTAAGCGTGTTAAAAACAAATTGAGAAAAATGTTTTTTTTAGACTTTTTTGCTAAATTTTCTCATCTTGCCACCGTGTTTGTCCTTAACGTTGAGTTCTGGCACCCCCTGTATGCACATAAGTAAATTTGTTGTAAAATTTCTTCTCTTTAATTTAGTTTTTATCTTGAAACGAACATTAGTTTGAATGCTGAATTACTGGTATATTATAATTTCGTAAAAGTCCACTTATCTTTTCTTTGGAATTAACAAGAATATTGATTTGCAAATTTTATGCACACCAAGATTTGCATAATTCAAAATCGCTGCTTGTTGCCACCAATTTGCAAACAATTAATAGCAATTTTATTTAAAAAAAAACATTTATTTATTTAAACATGCTTAAGCGAATCACTTTGTATTATAAAAATTGTTTTAAAAAGACCTTTCAAATGCTGACGATTGGCGGCTGATTGATTTTTGGCGCTAAAACGTAATTTTAATAGTCATAGTTGTGGCATTCAGAGTATTGGAAATGTAATACGATTCAATGAATGAACTCAATTAATTGATTTTTTTATTCCTTAGTTAAATAATAATTAAGCAAGTACTTGCTACTTTTTATTGAGCTTGAGCAGTACATTCAAGTCGTCTTCAGGCTTTTTATAAATCATTAGACGTATCAAAACACGGAAGTTTAATCATAAAACTCGCATATAAAAATTAAACGTGATCAAGAGTTATTTATATAGTTGTTGTAGTTGAAATATAAAAAATTAAATGATGCGCGAATTTTGAAATAACGAATAAAAAACAAAAACTGCAAGTGTACATTTTTTAAATTAAAAATGTAAGACAAAAAATGTAGAAAAACAAAATATCGGGTGGTTAAATTTTAAGCGCCGATGTTGAACGTGCACCACAACTAAACGTCAAGTTTTTTCTTTCTGCATTTCACTAGAAATTTATCAATTTCAGGCTAACTCTATTTGAGCCATGGAAAGATCAACACAATCGAGCAACGTGTTAAAAGTTATTCAGGATTGTTATAAAAATTGGCGTTCAAATCAAAATGCATATCGTGCACTTCGTAATTTATTCAGTCGTCAATTTAATCGTCCAAATGTGCGCACAATCGGAAAAGTCATCCGAAGGAGATGTGAAAACACCAGTGCAGGCTCCTACAAATCGTCCGTAGGAGATGTGAAAACACCAGTGCATGTTCGTACAGCTTTTTCTGCAGAAGATATTGCTGCTGTTCGCGATAGTGTGACTAAAGAGTCGTACACCTCAACTCGTCGTCGTGCCCAACGCGCTCGTCATTAATGAACATTATGCATAAAGACTTGCATTTATACGCTTACAAGGTGCAATTGGCTCAAGAACTAAAACCTCTTGATCATTCCAAGCGCCGTCAATGGTCAGAAAGGTGGCAAGAAATGACAAAAGCGGATGATCAATTTTCGAAGAATATCATCTTCAGTGATAGGGCACATTTTTACTTGAGTGGATTCGTCAATAAGCAGAATTGACAAGCTGGCGGCATCATCGAGCCGTAATTTTTCCAAAATGAGGCCGGTCATGCAGTTATTGTGAATGATGTTCGCTATCGTGAGATGATAAAGAACTTTTTTTGGCCCGAATTGGAAGTTTTGGATGTGGATGATATGTGGTTTCAACAGGACGGTGCCACTTAGCACACAGCTAACGAATGGCTCTTTTGCGCAACAAATTGATGGTGATGTCAATTGGTCGCCAAGATCATGTGATTTGACACCGTTGGACTGCTTTATTTGGGGTTATTTGAAACAAAAGGTGTCGATAAGCCCGCAACAATTCAAGATCTAATGGATGAGATAATTCAGCACATTAACGCACTCAGCGACATCGAAAATTTGGATTATAGGATGGAGGTGTGCCGACCATTTGGACGATTTGAAAGAAAAGGTGTACGTCGATAAGCCAATAACAATTCAAGAGCTAATGGATAACTCGGCATATTAACGGCATAGAACCTTAAATATGCCTCAGCGTCATCGAAAATTTGGACCATCGGATGGAGTTGGAGTTGTGTCGGCCATTTAGAAGATATTTTGTTCCACACATAATTGAACCATACCAATATAATCATAATAAAAAGAAATGACAATAATGCTTAAATAATTTGTGCTTTATTGCCCTTAAAATTTAACCGCCCTTTAAAGTACAGTGTATACCTAAATGTTTTATATTGTTTATTACAAAATTAAATTAATCAATTAAATAAAAGTAAACAACTTTAAAACATTTTATGGGTTTCAATACATCTATTGCACTGAAGCTTCTTTCAGAAATGAAAACCTCGTAGTAGTAAGACTTCTCGTTTATATAGGTAGGCAGCTTTATTTTTCCAGGACAAATATTCGAAGTGGGAGAATCGTTTCAAAACAAACTCTCAAAAAGCTAAAATTTCCTTCTTGTCAAACCCTTGGCTTTCAAGTATCGATCATTAAGATAAAATTTTTTTTTCAAATATTAGAGAGGGCAGAGTTTATTTTGGCATAAAAGTTTACGACATCTACCAGACAGATATTTGAATTTGTTATCAAATAGAACTTACTTATAATCAATTCTTTTTTGCTATTTTTTCCAAAAAATATTTTGTGTTTAGATTAGATTATTTATGACTGAATATGTTTGAACTTTGCACAATTATTTTTTATTTAATTCTTTAAATCTTTTTGTTTATTAAGAAAATTTTTTTTGTGGGTTCACATTCGCAAATAAATTTTGTTCGTTCAGCGAATGGAATGAAAATATTAAAAGAGAAATATGTTTTTACAAGGTTTTGCAAATTTTTCCTTAAAACATTTATGTTCTGCATATTTCAAGAAACCTTATATTATCTTTTTTTTACGATTTTGTTTATGTACATATAAATAAATGTTTATAAAATTTCATATTTAAAGTTTCAGTATCTTAAAAGCGCCATAAATTTCATTACACTAATAAGAATTTTAAACTACAGTAAAAAAAAAATACTTATAAAAGAAGTGTTTCTACATTATTTCTCAAATGTAGTTTAAGCTTCAGTTTGAAGCATGATAAAATGTTTATATTTTTAATTGTAGGTGTGGTAGTAAATTGTTATCTTCATTTGGCCCAGCAAACATAATCCTGTGTTTTGCTTCCCATGTCCTTATATTTGAAGTTCGCTAGCTTGCCTGTAACTCTTCTAGTTCTTGTTAAGTTTTGATTAAACTTTACGGACTTTCGACTTATTTGTGCCCAAAGGACGGTCGCGAGCCATTTATTAAATTATTACTTCGTGATACCAATCAATATTATGACCTTATTTATGACTGATGATAGAGCAAGTACTGATAAGAATCAAAACACAATTTTTAATATTGGTATAGAATTCACACAAAATTTGAGTGCTTTTCATATCAAGTTTCTTGACAAGTCACTTGCTTGTGATATGGAAACATCATATTATACTTTATTTATAAGTAAACCAAAGATTTGATAGTTTTGTTTTTATTGTGACTAACAATAAATTGTTTGCGATATACCCCTATGTGCTGCGCTGCGTCACAATACTAACTACGTTTACGACATAATTACTGGGTTCGGACTGATTAATATAAGCGCACAATTGTTTTACTACCTTTTAAACAGTTTGCCAATTCATTTTTAAAATCAATAATCATATAATTCTATATATTGTTCTTAACAATTAAGTTTTTTATTCGCTATTTTTAGCTTCTACCATTTATACAAATAAAAAATTATAAATAGCTTGCTTTCTATGTTTCCCAGCTATCTATGAAAAAGCTTGTTTTTTGTGTTTTGACAGGTATTATTAGAGCATTTTTCTTTTTAAATTCTCAGCAATTTATTTAGATTGTTGGGATATACAGTTAAATGTTTGAGAATATCTTTCAAAAATTTCCAAAGCCTACTGATGATTAGGGTAGTTCCTATGAAATGTCGACATATAGATAGCTGGGAAACATAGAAAACAAGCTATTTATTATTTTTTATTATTCTTAACTTTTCTAAAAACTTTTTTGTTTAGATTTGCTTCTTTTGTTTACATTTGTTTGTTTAACATATGTTTTTTATGTTACTAAACTTTACTGCAAGAAATTTTTGCAGTAAAATTTGTAAGAACGAGTAAACAGTAAAAGAACTGCCACTTTACTCTCTTTTTTTGTGTTCTCATTTACTGCAACTTGAGTACACGAACAGCATTCAATAAAATGCAGTAAAAATTTTTACAAATTTTTGGTTAAACGAATAGACATATTGTCATAGCCAGTACTACTTTTAAATTTTCAATTATGTCAACATCATTCTGATAAACTGGAGACAATTCTCATAAATTTCTTTCAGGTATCTAAACACATTTATGTGTTTAAATTGGAAAGTCTGTCTTTAAGTGAAGTATACATTATATTTTTGGCAATAAATAAATCTGAATTGAATTGAAGACGTTTTTTCTGAAGAAAACAAAAACTTGTTTCAAAACTTAAACCGCTTTTAATTTTTCTGTTTCAACAAAAGATATGTATAGAGGGCAGGTCCTGTTTTCTATGTTTTCCAGCTTTCAAACTTTCATATTATATTATTTATTTATATTTCTATATTTTTTTGTAAATTAAAATATTAAAAAGAATTGATATTGAGTGCACAGCAATTAAGTCCCCTAAAAAGAGTAACAAATTTCTTTTGCGTTTACATATGTACATATGCACATACAATATGTATGTATATACTAATACACATACACACATATTGTAATCATAGTTGCATTTTTTATTCAAGTGCATTAAAATCTTGTTGCATTAATTGTGACCTAAATTTGATTGTTTTCTTTCGATCTTTATTTTACGTCAACTTTTTAGTTTGAATTTCTATTTTTAAAAATTGGGAATATTTTTGTTGTTTTCACGTTTTGAAGAAGAAGAAGAAACAAACCAATTGCAATGTAACTACAGAAATATTTAAAAATTTGTATGTAAATAAAAACATCAAAAAAAGAAACTGCAACTATAACAACAGCAACAACAACAACAACAATCAGTAGAAATCTCATCTTGTTGAATATCGTAAATTTTTGTACTCTCTGGGAGTAAAATTGATATAAAAAACGTCAAGTGTGTTTGTTTACTTTTATCAGACACTATAGTCTTAATCTGCATCGTTGTAGTTGTATAGTATGCGGTAGTAAAAAAAAAACGAACACATACATTTGTATGTGTGTAAGTTTTCTTTTTTCTTGTTTTATAATTGTGTTTTTCACGCTTAAGTCCAAAGTCTAATTTAAGTTGCAATCAATTTTCTTATATGTAAATAAATTTTGCTCGTATTTGTAAGTTATAACATTTTTAATAATTGTTTTTTATTTTTTGCAAATTTATCGTTTGTTAAAATATATTTTGATTATAATAATAATGAGTTTTAATTAAATTCTCAGCTTTATTTTATTTGTTTAATATCAAAACTGTGACACTTACAGGTCTGTATTTGATTTTCCAATTCTTGTTCGTTTTAAATTAAAAGTTATGCATCAAATGTTTTTGTAAATTATTTATTTATTGTTAATTGAAAGAAGAATTTTATTTAAACACTTTTTGCTTATCTCCTTCTCTTTTTTTTTTAATATTATTTTGCAACGAAATTGTTTTTATGTGTAATAATTTAAGTCAAGAGTATTTCTTCTGAACTAAAATTTCTTGCGCTTCCACTTCTTGCTGATCGATAGACAGTCGACGTCTAACTAACTTGAAAGTCTGTGGTGGAGGTCTTATTGAACCCCCATAACATTCATTAGCTTTATATGTATTGGAGCAGATTCGTGCCTTGTGGCTATTTACCGATTGTCCATCAGCCACACTAGACACTTTTTGTTATTCTTTTTTTTTTCGTAATCACACTGATAGGAAAAATTCAAAATAAAAGAAAAATAAAATGCTCTGGGAGAAAAAATGTTAAGAGGCAAAAGTGTCACGAGTAGAAAAACGACTTTAACGGCAAGTGATTATTGGTCACAGACGTAAATACAGACCTCTTTGGGAAGGCAAAGACTATCAACAAGTTTTTATTTTTATGACTTTAATCTTAAAAAAAAAAAACAATCCATTTACATACATACATACATATGTATAGTAATTTGATAAAGGAATGCAATCTTTGGCACAATGACTTCTTGAAATAGCAAAATTGTGTTTGCAGATAATAAAACATCTAAACTCATTTGCTTCCAATATAGTAGGTTGCAAGGCAGCTTTAAATAGGTAGTGTCAGAATTACAATAAATACAACACCAACAAACATCAACATGTATTTTGTTGGTAGTATTTACGAATAGTCAAAATATTGTTTGACAAATTTACGCAAAGGAAACGAAAGACAGCTGGGCTTATACCACTACCGTATTAGTTTTTGGTCCCCAGCCGTCAAAAGTATCTACATACAGTGAACGTCAAAATAAAGTATACACTATGCCTTGTTACAATTTCAACAATATATGCTTTTTATAAACCTGTATTAAAGGTTAACAAAAGTTTTAAAAACAACATTAAAATGTTTACAAAAAAATTATATTAATGCAAAAATCAAATATACTCACAATTTTATGCGCTAAAATAGCCTGTACAAAAGAAGTAATCATGAAAGCAATTTTATTTTAGTACATTGTAATGTCTCCTTTGGCTACACTCGTAATAACAGCATATAATCGTCGAGGCATCAAATTCATGATTTTTTTTTTTTTTTTTAAATTAAGCGAGATTTTCTGCCATTTATCTGTTGAAATTGATCTCTCCCAGGAACGGGTTTTGCCTTGGCGTAGACCAAACAAAGGTATTCTGTTTTCTGGGACATAAAGGGAAAGGAGACCCTGGTTTGTTGTAGCAAACAAAACTCTAGGAAGTCGCATGACTTACATATGTATGTTATGTTAAGGATTTCCGAAACTCTTACCAAGGGTATAACTAGGCAGAACCGAGATCAGTAGTAAGCTCCCGGGTGGTTCTGCTTGGAGTTCATCCCGGGCTGATCATGGTTGAGTAGCCTACCTTGGCTGAAACGTTATGGCTGTGGTTTAAACCCAAAGTGATAGGAAGGGGAGTTAGTATCCCTGATAATTGTGGCACATGGCTGAGGTGTTGTCGTCTTGCAATAGATTCTGTAAGGAACCAGTGGTTAAATAATGTTACGGTTAGACTAAAAATGGCCTCAGAGTGAAAAAATACTAAAAGAGCGGTATTTGTAGGCGTGTCAAATTAATACAAAAACTCTTTTTGGAATTGTTTTTACATTATCTTTACCCCTAGGGAGTGACTGCAATTTTTATTTTTTTATTTTTTTTTTTGTATCGAAGGCGAACGAAGCACCACTCTAGTGTACTGTCATAGAAATATTGTTTATGCACATTAGGATGGGATATTGTAATATCGATATTTCGATAGCTTTTGGCATGAGGGAATAAAGTTCCAAAAAAAAAAAAAAAAATCGAAACGCCCGAATTTCATTTTTTTTCTCAACTTTTATTTTAACGCTTTTTTTTAGTGGGTAATATAAAAAATCGGCTGAATTATTTTTATTTAATATTATCTTTCCAAAGTGAAATTTACTTTTGACTTATTACTGAATTATTTTTGATGAAATTGAATTATTTACTAACGAAATTGGACTCAAATTATTTGAACGCCTGAAAATGATTTTTTATTACTTTTTGAATCACGAACCTCGATGCACATTGTTTTTACTTTACCATAATTTTTCTTAATTTAACATAATTTTTTTTAAGTATAAAATCAATTTTTATTTTTATATTAAAATCATTGAATTAATAAAGTGGAGTAAAGAAAAAACAAATAATCCGCCTTTATGATTATCTCTGTACATACATATATGTGCATTTTAATGTAATTTTTACATAGAAATATTGTTTTTTTTTTAATATAAGTACATATAATTGTGTTTAATTACTTTATTATATTAAAGATTGCATTTTTTAAGCTTCTGATTTAAACTTTCCATTTCCACTAAAGTGGGGGCCTTCCTTGCCTTACAAACGTGTTTCTATAAATAAAATAACAATGTTGTTATGAGTGTTATGTCTCCACAAAACTCATATGATTTGGACAACTTGATAAAATAACAAACAGAGAGTTGGTAAAATGTAAACACACAGAAATATATACAGACAGATACATTTGTATATCTCCACAATATACATTCATACTTATATATGTACATATATTTATGTATAACAGAACATATGAAATTAACAGATATATTCGCGCTCATTTAAAACAACAAAAAATGTATAAAATTTGATTAAAAGCGACCTACTGAGAGAAACTGGTAACACACCCATCGTTTTGTCCTCCAAACAAAAAACATTTATCTTTAACGACTTGCAATAATCGAAAAATAAATTAACTCTGTTAACAGTTTCTCTAGAAATACATACATACACATATTTTCATACATAAACATACATACTCATGTGTGTACATATGAGTGTAGATAAGAAGGCATAAAAACACCATAAATATAAAATATTTTTATTCAAAATACATAAGTACATTTTTTGTTTTTGCAAATTCGCAATTATGAATTCTACAGTATTATAAGTACTTAATTATTTCACGAAATTCAATTCCACTCGAAAACGAAATTCAGTTTAATGCTTAATAATATTGTTGACAGCAACATTTTGACCGTCATCGTTTTGGAAGACATAAAGACTATTGACTCTGCCAGCCCATGAAAATCACCAAACACGAATTTTCTGTGGATATAATGGTGTTTCGCCAAAGGCTTGTAGATTATTTTCACTCCAAATGGGGCACCTTTGGCTATTTACATACGCGATCAACCAAAAATGGGCTTCATCGGAGAACAATATTTTAAATAGAAATTCAGTAACAATTTGTACAGGCTGTCCGCTAGGAAGGTATACTACTTTGTTTATAATTTTTAATTAAATGTAATACATTTAAGTTAAGGTCAGCAATTATGTATGGAACACAATATCAGATAAATGTCCATCTCTGTCAGCCTCACAAATGCCAGCCCTTTTGAGCACATTTTTCTTTACATTTCCACACATTTCACGCGATATTTCATTAATTTCATCACTAATATTTTGTTTGCGTTGCTTAAGCTTTTCTGGATTGTTTGCATAAGCCTTGCTTTTCATATATCCCCGCAAAAAGAAGTCCGGAGCAATCAAATCTGGCGACCGTAAAGGCCAATCAACATCACAACTTGTTTAAATTACTTGTTGTGGAAAGAGGTGTCGCAATAATTCCATTGTAATCCTGGCTGTGTGCGATGTGTCGTCAACGTCTTGTTGATTTACCACATGATGATCAATCCCAAAGCGTGTAGTTGTGGCGTTAAAAAGTTTTCAATCACATCACGATATAGCTCCCCATTCACAATTACCGTTAAGCCATTTTCTTTTTCAAAGAAATATGAGTAAGGTCCAATGATGCCTCCTGACCAAATTGCACACCAGGCTGTGACTTTTAATGGATGCTAAGGTAACTGATGAATAATTTGAAAGTTTTCTATTACCCAGATTCTGTTTGTTCACATAATCATTCAAATGAAAATGTGCCTCGACACTCATTATGATTTTTTCGTGAAAATTGGAGTTGTCATGGGCGAGCTGTAATATTCTATACCTATGTATGGTGGCGTAAATGGTCTTGTGGAACAAGCTCTTGTGTCAACTGAATCTTAAATGGTAACAAATACAAATCCCTGTGCAAAATTGTGGTCAAACTTGTTCGTTAAAGACTAAGCTTCAGAACGCGGCGTTGAATTGAGGTTGATGGATTGTTTTTATACTTTCTTGAGCAGCGCTAATATTTCACTACACGATATATTGTGCTTTTTGTTGGCTCATAACTTTCTCATTGTCACAGCAATCGATGATAGATTTTGATAAAATGTTTTAACGATTAAAACACGTTGGTTTATCGAATATTTTTCCATAATTAATTGGCTACTTCACGACTTCACCATATCAAACCAGACCAAACAAAAAGCAACTATCAGCTGTTAAATGGGTTGTCAAATAAAGAAGTGTGACAAAGTTGTGAACCTCTAAAAAACACCTATTATTAATAACAAACACGTATTCTAGCTATTGAACGAATTTGATGGCATTCCATCCAGCGGTGCTATCAGACCTAGTTTGTATATATAATAGTGGCTTAAAAGGCTGTTGTTTTTAATATAAAAATATTGTACTTCTTAAAATATAAAATAACTTTTTAAAAATTAAAGGAAAAAATTCAAAATTCGGTGCGTTTTTGTTGAAATCACGCGCTTTTTTCCATATTTTGGTGCGTTTTGAAATTTCAAAGTTGGCAACGCTGGAAATTAAAGAAAAAATCACAATTTTTGTTATGTAGTAAGAACTGAAAATTCCCTCTTTTTTAATGTTTTCTGTTAATGGAAAACAGGAAAAAATAAAAAATGGCACACTTAATTTTTGTTTATAATTGGAGGAAAGAGAAAAGTGAAAAAACTCCCACGGAATTTTTATTTGTAATCGGGCGAATAAATAATCAGTAGTGAAATCCTTCAATTTTATCGGTCAGACAACACAAAGTGAGTTTATTTTAATAATAAAAATGTCTCACCAAGAAGTATTTCTTATCATACTATTAACTATTTTAAAAAAAAGTAATAATAATAATGAAAATTAATCACACTCGGTTTTACCTAACCGATATTTTTTTATTTTGAAGTATGTGCAAGCTAGCAACTCGTTTGAATATTTGTCGCATGTAATCACCTTTATGTGTTATAAATTACTTATTTTTATACATGTGTATGTCTGTACATATTAATTAAATTTTGCAAGAAGAGAATACAATTTTCATAATCTGTAATTCTTGTAATTGTATAATAATTTTCCTTTTAATCATTGAATATGAATTGAATTTCTGTTTTATAAAATTTATTACCGTATGACGCAAACAATTTTTTTTGCGAAAACCAACCGACCGATCTCCGACTTTTTATTTAAAAAAATCAAATTAATTAAAATATATACAGTGGGGAGTATGTAGTCACCATGTTAGTAGTTTATAGAATTGCAGGCGCATAACATTTTTAATAATAAAGGAATTTAAATTACTTTTTATGTATTTTATTTACAAGTTAGATACTTACAAAAATATATATAAATAAAAACAAAAAACTTTTTATTCACAGAAAAAACGACATAAAATTATAACTCTTATGTACTAAATTTTCAGGCAATAACTAAAATATGTTGTGTTTTTAGTACTTTGTCCAAAACCAACTATTTTTAATTCGCTATTTATGCGTTTGGGCATGCTTTTGACTAAGTTTTGATTAATTTCAATTGGCTGCCATTCCAGCTGCAGCTGTTGCCATAACTCGGCTAAGTTTGATGGAACCTCAATTCTAATCCGGTTTTACCCAAATAAAAAGTTCGTGAAACTTTGTACCGAAATGAAAAGAATTGCTCGCTCAAAATTGCATAAAATTACCCAGCAGTCCATAAGTTATTACAAAGCATCCGATTGTAAGCTATTGTGTCAACAGAAAAAATCAAAATAAACATGTTACATACAACTAGCATCCGATTAAGATCAGTATTTTTCTACTGATATTGTTGAATTAAATGTATGTACGTACATAAGAAGCAAAGAAAAAAACGAATGCTAATAATATAGTTTTGGATTTATCCAATCTTCGCTTACAATGCATCATACGGCCTAGGCCATCGCTGTATAAAAGTAAGTAGGAATTGTATATAGACTTTGAAAGGGTGATGCTTACATTGTCAATGGTCTTAAATCAAAAATGTATGTGACACAAATTTCACTGGGTAGTTACGTGGAATGCTTTTGGAAAACTTTGGACTGGTTCGGACTATTACTCAACATACTAAGATTGGGTTGTTATGTAGGCTACCACCAAAGACTGCAAATTTTTGTAGAGAAAATGTATTTGGGCATTAGTGGTCAAATAAACCAAACGAAAGATTCGACAAATAAACGAAAACTTTTCTTTTAAGTTTGTTCAAACATTATGCGTTGTTTATGAGGGTGTTTGCGCAAATATTTGAAGCATGTTGAAAATTTGCCACACCGTTCGTGTACTAAAGTTCTTCATTTCAGTGAAAATTACAGAGAAAGGTAGTAAAAGAAAATTTGTAATAATAATAATAGTTTATGTTTGCTTAAATTATATTTGCGTTGTTTATTTACTAATGGAAAACGTGCATTTGTCAAACCGTTTGTGTAGTTTATGTGGCCCTTTACGCTCAACGAACCAGCATCGCCAGATAACTAAATTTTGATATTTTTCAATAGGGATTTTCATATTTTAGTGGCGATATCTTTATTCAAATAACTAATTTAAGCAAATCAATGTTGCAGGACACTTAAAAAATATTCAAATTTAAATTTTTAGCAAAGTTGTTTTAAGCAGATCTAAACAACAATTTAAAATGTACACATTAAAATGCTAATATATTTTCAGCTCATCTTTAAAGAAAAAAAAAACTAAAATAAAATACTGAAAAGGGGCAAAGTCCGATATAAAATTAATATCGATTGCAAGACAGCAACAACAAATTTTAAATGATCGTTGGTAAACAAGTTGAATAAAAACTGAATTTTGTATTTGTGTGATACAATGATCAAAAACTTTTATAAAATCAAGAGAAGCAATTTGTGAGAGGTAAACAAATTAAAGACAATTCTTAGTAGTGTGGGTGAGCCAGATTTCAAGTTTATTCTGTCGCAAAAGTTAAAATATGCTTAAGTGCATAGTAGGTTGGTCCTTGAAATCGAATTCTCTCAAACGCGTGTGAACTACTAAACTTTTAAAGCGATTAGTAAAAATTTATATCTATATATGTACTCGTATATAAAAATGAATTACCAAATGTATGTAATCGCATAACTTGTACACGGCTAGAGCGATATCACAAATTTTTTTGCAAGACTTGAAGAAGATGGTTAGTAAAAAAAAAAAAAAAATATAAAAATGCCACGCCCATACAAAATAAATAATGATTTGAATTTATTGAATTTTTGATGAACTTTTATAATTTTTGGTTTGTACAAATGTACAATAAAAATTTAATATAAATAATGATTTGTTTATATCTTAAACACGGTAACTGTAAAATTCTCTGATTTGGTCCAAATAGCAATTAAATATCGGCCAGAAGGGAGGCGGAATCGGATAAGTGGGCGTGGTACCCCCTATGCAAAAGTAAATACTGATTTTTGTATAAGGCTAAAGTTTCTAAATTTCTAAAAAAAAAAACAAATGACATGATGGTCGATATAAACTATCAGACAAAAAGTGATCGAGGTTCGAAAAGTGGACATGGTACCTCCCATACAAAGTAAATATTAATTTTTGTATATGTTGGGAACGATTATAGCTAAAGTTTCTAAATTTGGTACTATGCGAATCCCCAAACGAAAAGTGGGTGTGGATAAACGGTTGCATGCTCACGTATTTGTAAACCGGCTAATCTAAATATTGTAGTCGTAAATCCACTAATCGTCACACTAACGAAGATTTTAGTTTTCACAAATTGTGATTCATTACATCTACTTATAAAAATTTCAATTTTATTACAAAAAAAAATTATTGTAAAGTACTGCAACTGCCTTAAATTTATTAAATACGCTTGCATGGCTGTTTTTGGTGTTGCAACTACGGATATAATTAATGAAATTTTCCAATATCAGATTGAAAAATATATTAGCTGATAATATATCTTGTCCTACTGTAATCCATTTGTCGGTAGACTTAGAGAATGGATAACGAGTTGATTTCTCGGCATCAACTGCAATGCAGAAGGCATTTTTTTTTAATAAAATAATGAAAACTTCTAAACAAATAACTGTACAAAATACAGATCGTTTGTGTTCGGACACTCAACACCAAACCCGCAATTTATTATATCTGCGAAATCGCTGCTAGAACTAATTACCATTTTCTTTAAGTATTTTATAATGTGTTTCGCTTGCAACTCTTTAAATATTTTGCACAGACTTTCGTTGGTTGACTGAACTGTTTTAATGAAGGGTTACTATGTTGGACTGTTTTATTTTACTTATTAGCTATATAAAATAACCATTGGCTGGAGAGCTGATTAAATATATTCCAGTTTCTGATTTTTTGTTTACTTTTCTTTTTTAGTATTATATTTAAATTTTTGTTGATTTTGGTTTTGATGCGTCAAAAAGAAACTTGTCATTTAATTTTACGAAAAAATAGTACGATTTTTTACAATTTTGTGTTTTTACTCGAAATGTCTTTTGCCCATACTTTTTTTATTTGATATTAATATAATAGCGATGAAATTATTTGTATATGATTTGATTCAAATGATTTTTTTCTTTATTGTTTAATTTTCAAACAGCTGATTGCTTAACTACTTGCCCGAATTAGCCCAAAGAGAAATTACCGGCTGTTTCGTGGAAGCATACTGTTCTCTCAAAAAGACTGAAAATGCTCTTGTTGCGAATTGTGATCCCGCGGCATCCCAAAGTAAAGAAACACACTTATTATGTACATCTATGAAGCCTATGGCTTACAGTAAGATATCATAAATTTTGATAAACGCATTCATATTTATTTTGATATTTAATGAAACGATTACGAATAATTATAAAACACTTTAATGGTACGATAACCTTCAGTCGATGCAGTAAAACTTTTATAATTTAAATCTTAAACGACCTTAAACTGATATCTTTATATAGGTATGTACATATGTATGTGTGTACCACTAGTAAACTTGACAGAAATCCAGTAACTTAAACAAGATTAAATAAACATTGATTGTCTACGAACATGTGCATACATCTGTATGTATGCACATATCGTAGCCGGAAATCTAAAAGTGTGTATCCAAAAAGAAAAAAATAAAATCAAGTGTTTGAGTGATCATAATTCATTAGGTTAACTTATATATATATAGCAAATTAATCTAGCTGTTGTGCTTTTAATTCTATCATTTGTTTTTATATCTGAAGTATTTTTTATTTGATCAATGTTTTTTGTTTCTCCTGTAAATTTTAAACAAATAATGGAACATAGCTTTGGACTTTCGACGACGATATGCAGGTATGTAAGTATGTATATCCGTTTGTATAAGTTTACTGTTTAGCTTTTTTGCGCGAGCATCTAAATTGTATACCTACTGCGATTTGTTTACTATTTGTTTCCTCTCGTTTACCATTATTTATTGTTTGTTTTCAATAAAAGTTCAAAGTCTACTTTAAAAATATATATGCAAACATACATCAGTACGTAGTTATGAACGTACTTACATACATATGGACAATGTGTGTTTGTACATACATATGTATGTACGTATTTCTACAAGTCTGATAAAAAAATGTTATTTGCATAACCTGAAATTTTATATTTGTCTACTATTTTTCTTTTTTTTAAGTCAGTACAAATAGGCATACTACTTTTGCTATTTAATAATTTTTCATATACATATCTACTATGTAGGTACTCGTATTACAATATTCTACATACGGTCAGGTGTGTTTTTAATGAATATACATATATCCATTATATAAATGTGTTGCAAACAACCCTGCAGCAGATGAAACTAACGGTTGTACGCCGGTAAGGTATACTACTCGTAGTAATTCCATTGTATTCCTGACTGTATGCGATGTAACACCGTCTTGTTGATACCACACGTTAATTAAGCCCAAAGCATGCAGTTGTGGCGTTGAAAAATTTTCAACCATATCCCGATATTGCTCCCCATTCTTTACAGTCACTTTTCATGGATTCAAGGGTGACTGATTCATAATTTGAGGCTTCTCCATTGCCCAGGACCGACTATTCTGTTTATTCACATATCCATTCAAATGAAGATGTGCCTAGTCACTCATTATGTTTGTTCATGAAAATCTATGGTAGATTTTGATAAAATGTTCTAACGATTAAAACACCTTGGTGTATCGAATATTGTTTTCATAATCTCTACTTCACGACTACCAAATATAAACTGTCACGACTAATGCTTACCAAAACGGCGGACACTTCTTATATCACCTTAATGCTCAAATTAACATTTAGTTTGTTAGAAAAAGTAGTAGTATTCTTAATTCTAAATGGATACTAGTACCAATGATTCTAGACGGACACTAGTACTATTGGTTATAGAAAGATGCTAGAACACTTGGTATTATCGGCTACTTTAAAACTAGTTTTATCAGTTATATTGTATAGAAAAAGTCTTTACAATTGGCGGCTTAGACATTTTTAAGCTCAAATTTGTTAAATAAAAAAAAAAATATTTAGTAAATGGTTTTATTGAGAAACTGAACCATAAAGCTTACACTAATAAATATTAATTTAATTTTATCCTAATATTATTTGATCTTCTTTTATGTTAAATTAATTATGTTTAATTTTCCTGACGATGCTAACAAACTGTTAGCGAAATATCGAAACAAATAAATAAAAATACGTTACTTTTTTTTATAAAAAAACAACAAAAGATCTTAAGCTGCAAAAATTTTAATAATTTAAAATATTAATTTATGGATTTATTTATAATTTGATATATAATCACACTAAAAGCGTAATTTTTCAATGATGGTTTAGAAAACTCGTTTTGTTTGAAACTGAAAACCTTCTTTCAATCTACCTTAATTCCCATCAGCCATTATAGTAATGTAATCAACGAACAACTGTATGTAATAAAATATGAATGAGTAAAAAAGAACTTCTTCACAGGATCAACAAAAACTTTAGATTTAGTTACCTATCAATGCAGAAGAGTTCGTAGTTTTTGATATTTTGCTTTCGCTGCCTAATATCTATGTTGCATTGACGGATGATGGTTGTATGCCAAAAATTTCATTAATAAATCGTTCAACATTTTCATAAAAAATATAATTACAGACATAATTGCGATTACGGATGTGCCTACGGTTGTATAATTTCATCTCTAGCGTGTATTTCTTTCTCTACAATATGTTGTGGAATGCAGTATATTTTTTTCAAACTCATAAGATTTTCACTAAGTTTAAATAATTTTTTAGAATTTTTGTGGTTCGACTATCAATTTGTGCTCATTAATTTGTTGTTTCTATTATCTTTGCTCTTCTTTTGAAATCTCTTAGCGCTACACATTTTGTAATTACCTCTTAATAATTAATTTTTTAAATATCTTTTTTTAACGCACAAAAACTTCTTTACACGATTTATTTAATAATTGATGTATGCTTTTTTTTTTTTTTTTTCTTAATTTTTTGTATTTTTTTTTTTTTAATTTGTTTTTAACAATTAAATACAAATATCAATTCGCATGGATCAACAAATGAACTACTTGAAATACTAGTTCTTTTATATAAAAACTCTTTTTGAACTAGTGCTTGTTGTTCTAGTAATGCACCCGTAGTTTTCAGATAATTAACACTTAGGGCCTGTTTCACGATTTCGAACATTAACGTTCGCAAACACGAATGTGAGTGACTAGCTTTCTTTCGCATTAATTTTCCTTCGAAATTGGTAAACTGGCTGTAAGTCTTGGAGCAAGTAATTTGTACACATTGAGAAACTCGGGGTTGATACTAAGAATAACAGCTTACAGAGAGATTATTTTACTAAGATTTATACCTACGTATGCACGCATATACATATGTATGTATGCACACAAACACATATATAAACACATAGGTATGTTTGAATGCATGCACATAATATTTATGGATGTTAAAGAATTCCTGAGGAAAATTTTTGAAATACAAACAAGTTTTGTTTGAATTGTAAACCAGTTTCGAATGATTAGTAATGCGATTCATAAAATACAAATTGAAATCATAAAATCCTTCCGAACCATCATCATCAAAGACTCATTTGCTGCCTTGTTTAATTTTCAGAACTATAATATTAAGGAAGAACTACATACTCGTATGTATGATTTTTGTATATACATGCATACACATCTATAGATAAATGTACCTATATTTGAATGCACCTGTATATAACTACGTACAAATGTATGAATTCATACACCTATGTAGGTATATAAGTATAATATAATTTTTTTCTTATTTGTTAAATAATGTCTATAGATATGTAAATATATCGTCTGTTATACCAATTAACACTTTTCACTGGACAAGTATGTATGTATGTTGTACATAGGTATGCAGGACATAATTTAATATTGGTTGTATGTATCTACTACAGTACATGTAGAATGATTGTTATAATTTACATCTATGTACATACCTATATATGGAAGGGAATTGCGTGGAAAATTTGTACGTTTGTAGATAGATATGTACCTATATTGCCTTTTCAATTAAAATCCTCCTTATTTATAGCCAATATAGTACATTCAAATCAGTTCTAAATTTTGTTTTCTATAATCACTGATATCAAATTTTTTTGTTTATTGTTTTCTTTTACTTAATTACAAAAAAAAAGCACTTTCAACGAACAACAAGAAGCGCAAAATCAAGAAACTCTACCGAGCATGTTAAAAGTAAACAAACGAGTGAATAAAATAAAACAAATAAAACATGAACGGTATAATGAACAGCGTTGCCAGCTTTGAAATTTCAAACATCACCAAAATAGGGAAAAATGCACCAACATATATATAGCCAAAAATAAATCTTTTAGATGAAACGTACCCGCTGTGTCGTTGTACTTATAAGCATTAGGCCAAAAATCAAATAAATTCGTAGATATTTTTTTATTGAAATAGTCTCTCCAAATTATATATCACAACTTTGCCCATTGAATCTCATACCCGAATGCTGAAACTTGTGTGCTCATAAAGGGTTTTAATAAATCATGAGTCACGGAAAACTTTGCTTGGATTAGCGGATTACTACAGTTTGTTTATGAAAATTCTTTAAAAACTTGTCATTGTGATTGCTATCGGATTTATGAATATCAAAAACAGACGATTTTTTCGAAACAATTCATTATTAATAATAAATCATTTCAGCATTCAGTATGACAACAATACATTGAATAAAATACAAAAGCCAGATTTAAAATACAAAGTATGAAAAAATCACAGATATATCTGTGCCACAGATATATTCTGTGGTAACAATAGCCAACTTTTTCGCCACATGATTTTTAAATAGCCAGTCACCAAACCAAAAATAGTAAATAAAAATACGCCAATTTTGGCGAGAAATCGCCATATCTGACAGCCCTGGTCTACCTGAACTCGGACTAATTTGTCTATAATAGTTTTTGAAAATTCTTGACAATTTTACACCACACATGACGATTTTTTTACTATTTTAGAATAGATGGCGAACAATATTGCCACAATTGAAACTTTTCGGCTTCATTAATTTAAAATTTTTCTTTATGAATTTCCCAGTCTCCAGAAAATATTGTGATGTGGACAACAGAAAAACTGTAATCTTATTTGAATCTTAAAAATTTCTTTTTAGGGGTTACACATTTTCTCAAGATTTCTATTAATTATTTAATTTTCCGGTTTTTACACAGAAATTAGTAAATAACTGCCATCTCATCATATCAAACATATTTCTCATCATGTCAAATATATTTTTACATTCTTGCTTGTTATTTAGGGAGTTTTAAATAGAAGTTGTATACGTATGTGTATGTATTTATATTTTTATTAAAAAGCAGATTTGTATTCAATATTTTATGTGAAAGGTAGAAAATAACTAAAAATTAGTTCGAAACTTGTCCAAATTAAAAAGAAAACTATTTTTATTTTTATAGCTACTGTTCAGTTTCAGCCGTCTCAGCATCAGTAGTAGTACTGCTTTTTCGTAATCCTCTTATACTGATGTCATAAACGACTTCTTCGATCTTTTTGACATCATATTTCAAAGCATCAAAGCGCTTTCTTAAGCCATCATTTTTCAAGTTTAATAAACGGAAACCAGAGTTTAAGTCCGCCATAAAACGTGATATATTTAAAGGCCTCTCATAGTCGCCCATTGTAACAGAATTTGTAGCAAAGCGTGATAGTTCGGACGCCATCTGTAGAACGCCCATAAGATAGTCTTCAATATCCAAATGAAAGCCTTCAGCATGGTGGGTCTTTACTGGAAGATAGTGAACGAATATATTGTATCATAATTGCAACAGTCATACTCTATGTTCTGCGTTAAAAACTAAAATACATTTGACACAAAACTGTCTGATAGCAGTTGCTAATAATGTAAGTTGCGGTCGATAAACACGTTGCTTTGAAGATACTGATAAACTTCTTTTTTTTTAAATATATATTTAGTTCTGCTTCTTAAAGTTTGTGTTTAAAAAAATAATAAAGTCAGGGCAATGGAGTGAAAGTAAAATAAAACCTTACAAAAATTTAAGGTATTTCAGAAGAAAATATCTAGTAGAGATTTCTAAATAGCGAGCTTTTGACCAGGCGCAAACATAGGCTTTAAAGATATAAGTCGGTTAAACAATTTTTTGCCTTGCAATTAGTAAACGGCTCTGACTAATTTTCATGTGTTAAAAACATATAACCCATTACGAAAACAAAATGTGAATGAAATTTCAGTTTTTAGGAATCTAATGCAGATATATATAACTTTTTTATTCGACTCAAAAGCTATTGAATTGAATGTTCTTCCCTAACTCTTTTTATTCTTAACCATTTTTATCTAAATCAGTACTTACGGCCCAGCATTTCTGCAACTGTTTCTCGTTTAACTAAAAAACCGGCTTCTAAATACACAACCATAGCGCTGAGAAAAACCAAACGCTGTGTAATAAACGTCCAATGATCTGAATAACTAAAATTCATATAAAAATTAAAATACACCCTCCTACAGCATTCAGTTAAAGCTGACTTACCGGTAATACTGTCCCACAGGTATAATTTCCGCCAATTTTTTGTAACTTTCAGCGCACAGAGAGATTTGCTTTCGCGCTTCACCACAAGCATAATCAACTTGAGGACAAAAGTTTAACAAAATATTATTTGAATATATTCTATTATTTATAGTTTTATTTGATATACTAACTTTTATTTAAATCACAGTGTATTATTTGTAATTGAATTGTGGCTTCTTTGGCCAAGTGTTCAATTTCTCTCACAACCACGCGTATGTTCTGAAATTGCCAACAATTTATTATCATCTATAACAATGAATTAAACTAAACTCTTACCTCACGTGTTTCTTGCTCATTATCAATATATTTTTGATAATTTTCAAAAATATTTAAATTAATAAAACTGCTCATTTTTTTAATATTTTAATTGACTGGAGAAATTATGCTGAAAAACTGCTTTTGCTTCTTTCTTGCTGTTTGTTTTGACACAAAACTGAAAGTGAGTCTCAAACTGTATGCTGTATAAAGAGTTGCCATGATTGAAAAAAGTATAGCAATAATGTTTATAAATAACCGTATTTTCCTAGCTTCGATTACATTTTTGAGCCTACATGTGGGAGACATGTAAAGTCTACAATAATATGGAAATTCTACAATAATATATAATAATTTGTTGCCATTTACTTTGGTTGTTGTTTCATATATTGTATTAAATTGGATAATAACTTTTGTAACGGATAATAGTAGAAATTTGTTACGTATGTGGATGGGGAACAAAATCCATTGATGTTTATCTGACTTTTATATGTATATATTTTGATACTAAGTCTGCTTTTACATTTGTACAGACGATGGGCAGACATTTTTTCAATTCTCTTTTGGTCTTGCCTAAACCTTTTACATTTAAGAAATTAATAGACAGACAGAAACTTTTCGTTTTTCTTTTGTTGTTGTTGTTTTTTTAAGCACAGCTAGTGTGTTTATATGAAGTTGATGTTGATATGAGAATAATGACTTGAAGCAACAACATAAGAAATACGAAAAGTTAAAAAGAGAAACAAAGAATGTCCACAAATGTCTAGTACAGAGAGTCGTGTACTACACACTCTCCCCCACCGAAAATTTTCGTTACCGCACTATCAAATTTCGTCTGTCTGCCCGTCGTCTGTACAAATGTAAAAGCTGACTAAAGGGCGTTTCAGACTATCATACAAGTCTTAAGATTTTGATTGGATTTTGTGGGACAAAAATCTAAAGATATTTGTTGCGACTGTCAAAAAATCTAACGTACCATTACATTTTGTTTTCACACTATCACACCTAAAGTAAAAGAAGGAATATGACTTGAAAATAAACAGCCAATTTACTTAACGTCTGGTTTTAATATTTTTATTATTTGCTTTTGCAAAAAATGCAACCCTGATCCAGTGAAAAATCTTATCGTTTAAACAAATTTCTAAAACTGGTGAAGTGTTATGGGATGTCAAATCTTTTACCGTATTATTTCTCATTTTCATAACGCTTTACATTCACACTATCACACTTGCACGTATTATTTGATTTTTTGACAAGTCTTAATACAAAGTGTGATAGTCTGAAGTGCCCTTAAGTAATATACATATGTTTATATGAATTGGCCTTAAATAAATAACCGTATATGTTATACGGCCGTATTTATAAAAATTATTGTATGTTTATTAAACATACAATATTTTTAATAAATAGTCTATACGTGATGTAATATCAAATATTTTTTTTATCAGTTAACAGCAAATTTGATAGCACGTGTAGCTTTCAATATTAGTATTATTGCAATATTGATCAGATGTCATAATATTATTTTTAGAGTACATACATTTTGAAAACCAGGTAAGGAAATGAATTGTCATAAAACGTAAAAAAAACTAAATTTTAAAAGAATTGAGGAAAAAAGTTGAATAAAAAGGTCATCGAATCTTTCAAATGTTTAAGAGAAACTCATTTATTGCTTGATTTGTTTAAGAAAAACACAACACTGAACGAAAGGAAGCCTATCATTCCAATTAGCTCCTAGTCCTTTTACAATGAAATGCTTTATTTCCTATTGTTATTCTATAATTTGCAGAATTAATGTTTTCATTGGCCATCACACCACATTTGTATGTAAATTTCTTTACATTAAGGTGGTACCTACAACAAAAACACACACAGTCCGCAACATATCGTTAAATTAGCTAATGATAATATGTATGTGCATATATAAAAATTTTTCAACTGTAATACCAATTTGATTAAATTATCGTATAAAAAAGCTACATTATCCACACTGGTCATACATAAACAAATTTATTTTATAGTACTTCAACAAAAGTCACGCAATTTTAATTAGAATATACGAAATTAATAAAAGGAGGATACATAAGCATAAAATCAAATTAAATCTTAAATTTTTACAAGCAAAAAATTATGTCCTACGGAGTAAGATATATGTCCTAAAATACGTACATTACTATGGAAAGCGGTTGAGGATTCTAATTAATTTTTTTTTTAACAGGGCGGCTACAATCCCTACGAGCAAGGTGGCTATGGGCAAGGCTATTCAGCTCCACCTGGTGCGTATCCACCACAAAATGCACAAGTATCTCCGGAGGCCCAACAGTGGTTTAATATGGTTGATCAAGATCGTTCTGGAAAAATTAATTCTAATGAACTTAAAGCAGCATTGGTAAATGGACGTGGTCAAAACTTTTCAGACACTGCATGCAAATTAATGATAAGTAAGTACAATTTTTCGGTATGGGCGCACAAAAGTGTTTGTATATCATTATTATCCATTTGGATGTTTTAAAATTTTTGTTGTGAATAGTGTGTGCAATTTGTTGTTGCTGTTGTAACGTCATTAATTTAGTCTGACGTGTAGAAACGGAAGTTGGTTATGAGAAATATCTACATACCACCTTGATATAAAAAAATTCATGCATATCCCAACAAACAAAAAAGTATAAGAAATTAATTTGTACTAAATTATATCATAATTTTAGCTATGACGAAAAGAAGTTTCAAATCGCAATATGGGATATAAATTTCAATATATCTGTGCCAATATGGAAGAGTAGCTTATATACTTTCGAGATATTCCCATTTTTGCTAAACTTGTATTCGAGAACTTTTGTGCTATAAATGTTTTAAAAATTATTTTATCTGCCCAATTACAAATTTAAATTCCGCGGCAGTTTTTTCACTTTTCTCCAATTATAAGCAAAAAGAAATATGTTGTTCATTTTTTCCATTCACAGCAAACGATAAAAGGAGATCAAATCTCCAATTCCTACGGTCAAGTTAACAAAAAAATGCGCTTTTTTCTTTAATTTGAATTGAAATAAGTACTTTGTATGAGAAATAAATTCCGAGAGGAATACATTCCGTGAGAAATAATTTCTATGAGAATATTCATAATTCGGCTGTATAACTTTTCTGCTTAAGCGCTTCAACAATACTGAAAATTGTAGTTTTCAGGTGGGTCACTTTGTTTATAATCATAGATGCCAGATAAATAGGGATTAAAATCGCCAAATTCAGGGAGAAAAAATCTTCAATATAATTAATGGAAATTGTCCATAAGGAAAATTATTAGCTTTTAAACAAAATAATTTTAATGGTCAGAACAATTAAACTTACAAAGTTTTAAGTTCTTAACTTATCCTTTTAACTTATCCTCTTAAACAGAGGATTGGATTCTCATTTTCTTTATATATTTCAGCATGCCTTTTCTTGTTTTTTTTTTTTATTAACGCCTTTACAACTTATTATAAATGGCCAAAATTTACCTTAAAAAAAATGACAGTATGTAATTGTAAACACAAAGTTGTTCGGTAGATAATAAATTGCCGAGTACCGGCAATTCTTCTTTCCTTCTTATTCTCCTCACCGAAAGCTTCTATAAAGTCAAAAATTGCGCAATTAAAGTTGCTGTGTATGACCTGGCACTTAGTGCGAGTTTGACTCAAGTCTTGAGTTTCTGAGGAAATGGGGGAAAGAGAACGGACTTGACCGTACCGTCAAGTGTAAAGTGAAATGTCAAAAATTTAAAATGTTGATGGAAAAAAATTGAAGTCGACGAAATTATTTCTGCGAATTAGAAATTCGCATTTCTGGAAACAATTGCGAATGACGTTACAAGTCCAACACTAGACACAAATATTTTTTTTTTTACAAAATATTTGTTTTTACTTCTTTAAACTGTTGCATTCCAGAATTTAAATTTATTTATTTGTTTCCCTTTTTCAGGCATGTTTGATAATGATGCCAGTGGCACAATTGACATTTTTGAATTTGAAAAACTATTCCAATATATTAACCAGTGGCTACAAGTTTTTAAAACTTATGATCGAGATGGTTCCGGACATATTGACGAATCAGAATTGACACAAGGTAAAAAATCTCTTATTTATTAAAAATTTTTTTTTAATATTTTATTATATTTTAGCACTTACTCAAATGGGTTTCCGTTTCTCGCCAGAGTTCGTAAAATTTTTGGTTAAGAAGAGCGATCCACAATCCCAAAAAGAGATTTCTGTTGATCAGTTTATTGTTTTGTGTGTACAAATTCAACGCTTCACCGAAGCATTCAGACAGCGTGACACACAACAAAATGGCATTATTACAATTGGTTTCGAAGATTTTCTAACGGTTGCTCTGGGTTGTTCAGTGTGAAATTAGTTTGCTTTATTTTGAATCCTATGCACGAACATTTCTATTAGGATTAACTTGTATATTAATAATTGCGACGAGTTATGTAAACTATTTGAATTAATCTGTGGTTATATCGAAGAAAGGCATAAGTCGAAATTGCAGGCTGGTAAAATTCCAAACTCTACATATGTAATACTACTTAACTTAAATGCACTCATGCAATAAAGAACTTTTAAATATTCGTTATATCATTCTTTTGTCAAAAAAAAAAAAAAAAAAAAAAAAAAAATGGAAAACACTACATATTTTTAATTTTTAAGTTGGGGCTTTTTTTGGCTTCAAAATATCTTGTATATTATCTGCATTATGAAAAGTATGACCGATGATACGAGGTGATCCAAAAGTCACCATGGCGGGCTTAAAAACATTATAACGTTTTTGTTTTTATATTTTGCTATTAATTGTTTTTTTATAAAATATACAAGATAACATTTTTGTTAAATATGGAAAATAATATAACTTAAATATCCCCCGTCTGTAACTTCGCAATGATCGCTTTAGCCGAGTATGAATAGTTGTCAGAAATTCGCGTTCGCCAGAATTATCTGCGTCCGACTGTTTTCTACGAGGTTATTTGAAGGAGCAAGTGTAGGTGGACAAGTCCAAGACGATCCAACAATATTGTTGCAGAAATTCAAAGTGGCACCGCCAAGCATGTTTTAAAGTTGTAAAAAATGCTCTAAAATGAGTCCATCGTTATGAAGCTGAAAGCTGAGGTATGTGCTAGAAACCAATCGTTCTAAAAAGGTGTGGTGGAAAACGATTGATTTTGATATCTGTGGACAATTTTTTTGATAATTGCGTTTTAAAACCACACTATAATAAACTACGATTGAAATTAAATTAATCAAATACATCTCTCCAAATTATTTACGACTTTTTAAGTATTTTCACAACGGATAAAATGTGTTCATCACACCTTTTCACTTTTTTAACACGCTTATATTAGTTTCACTTGTATGTTTGTTTTTATGTTTGCAACTCTCAAAACCCATGCCGCATGAGTGCAGTATAGGTTTAGGCATATAAATTTGTATATATAGTGTTGCCGCTTTAGTGCGGAACTTGAAATTGCCGCATTGCTTCCAGAGAACTGGGGAGATTTTGGCGATTGCTGAATCCGATTTAGGAATTACCAAAAAACTCAGAAAAGCTTCGCTAAAAGAATCGGAATCAATTTTTCATATTCATATTTTACAGAGCGAATATTGAAGTTGCAGTATTGCTTATGGCGAAGACGATTTTAGGAATTCCTAAAAACTCAGAACACCTTCGCTAACCGGTTCGAAACCACATTTTCATATTCGGTGCGCGTTTTTGTCATGGAGCGTGTATCTGATCTACTAACGTTTATTCGGGTTAGTTGCCGTATTACTGCCGGGAAAGTCGGAAAATTTTAGCGATTACCGAATCCAATTTTGGGAATACCAAAAAAAAAAAAAAATCGCAACCGCTTCGCTGAAGAATACACAACCTAAAAAAATAAATATAGTTTAAAACAGCACGCTTCAATGTCGAATTAAAAGATAAGAAATATTTTTAAGAATAAGCTTCAACAATAGTGAATGGAAAATACTAATATTATTGTAGGATACTTTTTGTCATATTTATCGTATAGTGAACGCTTAATTCACGGTAATATTAATATTTTCCATTCACTATTGTTGGAGCTTATTCTTAAAATTTCTTACATTTTAGTTCGACATCGAAGCGTGTTTTTTAGTTATTTAAACTATATTATAGGGTGTTTTTTTAAGCCCGATAGAACTTGAACTTGTAAAAAATAACACAAAAAATTAAATTGTAATCAAAATTTTTTTTTATTCGAAAGATCAATACGTGACATTAATATTTGAAAATGATTTCGGGCATATGGGCACCGCGGCTGTTCTTGACGAAGCGCATTCTGGACGTCCAATTTTGGGCCACTTTTTCGAGCACTGCTGGCCGTATGTCACGAACAACACGAACAATGCTGGCCTCCAAGGCGTCAATTGTTGCTGGTTTATCAGCATAAACCAGTGACTTCACGTAGCCCCACAGGAAATAATCGAGAGGTGTCAAATCGCACGACCTTGGAGGCCAATTGACAGGTCCATTTCTCGAAATCAACTTATCGCCAAATTTTGATTTCAGTAAGTCGATGGTTGCGTTCGCCGTATGGCACGTAGCGCCATCCTGTTGAAACCACATCTCCTCCGGATCAATGTCATCCATATTTTCAAACAAAAAATCATTGATCATGGTGCGGTAACGATCTCCATTGACCGTAACGCGAGCTCCGGCCTCATTTTTGAAGAAATAAGGTCCGATGATGCCACCAGCATGAAAACCGCACCAAACAGTGCATTTTTCTGGATGTAATGGAGTCTGTAGGGTCTCTTGTGGATTGGTCTCACTCCATATGTGGCAATTTTGCTTATTAACAAACCCGTTAAGCCAAAAATGCGCCTCATCGCTGAACACAATTTTGCGATAAAACAACGGGAAATCGACGACTGATTTTCAAAGTAAATTTGGATAATTTCGTAGCGTTGTTCAAGCGTGAGTCTATTCATGATGATTTGTCAGAGTATACTGAAACAAATAAAAAAAATGTTTCTTCAAAATTTAATTTTTTGTGTTACTTTTTACAATTTAAAGTTCTATCTAGCTTAAAAAACACCCTTTATAAATAAACTTGATTATTTTTAATTTTTTCTGCAAAAAGAAATCCATTTTATATATTTAATAACCTTAAAAATATATACATATACAAACAAAAAAGTTATTAATTTTTTAAACTTCACTTTTTTTTTGTAATTTTGGGCTTTTCCAATAATGCGTTAAAGGAAATTTTTTCCAAAACATGTTATCAACGTTATTTTATTTCGACTTATTGGCCTTTTTATGTGTACCGAAGTTTAAAAACAATTACCACAATAAAAGGAATTATTTTCTTCATATAATCACAGAAATATATTTTTTATTAAGCTTTTTTATTTATTCCTTAAGATTAAAAAAGAACTCAAACATTCACAACTAAAAAAAAAAAAAACAGATCTTATAACCACTTGAATCAAATTTTTTAAACTAAAAGTATATAAAATGTTTTCAGAGGTGTTAAAAGAATATAATAAATATTTGTAAATTTATTTTTTTGATGCTTTTTAAATAAAATATAAGAATTACTGTAATAAAAATGCTTTATTTAGTAAAACTTAAAAAAGGCTTTATTTCATACAGGGTGTTGGAATAGAAGCTTTTTTATTTTGAGACTTGATATTGTATACGAGGGCTGAACAAAAACTAACCGTTATCTTAAATTTTTTGAAGAAGTATTTATTCATCAATAACTATCTTGTCCCCTTTAAAGTAATACCCCTCGGATATAATACACTTATACCAGCGTTTTTTCCAATCGTCGAAACACTTCTGAATCGCACTTTTTGGTATCGCCAACAGCTCCTGTTTGGATTTTTCTTTTATGTCCTCATTCGTAGCAAAACGCTTTTCTTTCATCGGTGTCTTTAATTTTGTGAAGAGGAAAAAGTCAGCGGTGACCAAGTCAGGTGAATACGGTGGTTGAGGCATGATAACGGTTTTGTTTTTGGCCAAAAACTGACGCACAAGCATCGCTGTGTGAGCTGGTGCGTTATCATGGTGCAAAATTCATGATTGTTTTTTCTGTGCGTTTCTGACGAATTGGTTCGCGCAAACGGCGCATAACTTCAAGGTAGTATTCATTATTGACCGTATGATCTTATGGCAAGATTTTATGAAGAAAAGAGTAAGCAAAACCTTCCCATTTGACCGAACTTGACGTGGTTTTTTCTTCTGGATCCCAAAGCCCATTGGGATGATTGGGCTTTTGTTTCAATGTCATAGCCATACCAGTTATGAATTTTTTGAGGAAATCTGGGGGGTTACTCTCTATTTCGATGCGAAAGAAAAATTAAAGAATTGGTACCCCGTTTTCGTATTTTCTTTTCGCATTTAATTTTCCCTTTCGCATATTTTATTTTATCATTCTTCGCTATTGTTTATTTTGTGGTACCAGTGTTGCTTCATTTTCAAACTATTTCGCGATAAAATTTTGCACAAACGGCACTGAGTATCAAATTATACTCTTATCGCATCTACCTTTCGCATCGCAATAGAGAGTAACCCCCTTGGGCCGTCGTTGACGATGTTTAACACCTCCTGGGCGATGTCCATGCGACGTTGTTTTTGCTCAAATGTTGTTAAAAAATCGAAGAGCATACCAAAACACGACTAAACTTTTTATTTGTTAAAAACAAACTGACAATCCAAAATGGCTGATATTGCTAACATATATGTATGTGTACCAACATAACAGAAAAAAATGCGAAATTCGAACATACGTTACTTACGAAATTTGAACATAACGGTTATTTTTTTTATCAGATCATATACATATGTTTATTGATTTTATGGCATAGTCCATTTTAGTTATGTTTTCTTCATGATCACTAGTGTATAAATCTTCCAAAACCTGGAAATATTATATCTTCCCCATTACTTTCCATAGGAAACATGCCAGGATTCGCGAAGACAAGTTGCGTGCCAATTTAATTATATTTAATGCAAAAATTAATTTTTTCCATTTAAATATGTTTAATTTGTAAAAAAATTCCCTGATGGAGTCTGCCGAAGGAAGACGAAATATTGAGAAAAATATATAATTTATATAAAATAGTTATTATAAATATAAGAATTTTTTATATAAAATTAAAAAAGAGACCTTAAGTTTGGATATTATTGCGTTAGAATAATTTATATAAAAATTAATTATAATTGTGAAAAAGTATTTTCATATTTTATAATTAGGAAAAAAGTTTAATATATTTTTGACAAGAGCAGCTTACTACACTCTTGTTTGTTGTTGTAATTTTGCTCTAGCGCTGACAATTTGTAAACGTTGGGCTGTTTCAAAAAATAAGAAGAAGTAAACTGTTCTCTCAAAATCGTTGCCATTTGCCTAATTTTAAAGTACGACAACGCTTTTCGTGCAAATTGTGATCCCGCGGGATCCCATAGTAGAATAAAGAAACACATCTAGTATTCGAAGATTTTCGAAAAAATTTTAAAACAGTAGCGTGCAGTTTACAAAACACGATTCAGCGACATACCTAGAAAGTTTATATGAAAATCGCTCAAAAGTTTGAGGGATTTGTGCATTGCACTCAAATTTTCTAGACGAGTCGTAAGTAAGTAAATTTTAGTATTTAATATTTTTCATAATTTCGGCATATTCTTTTTGCTCCTTTCTGGACCTGTCCTTGTTGTGGGTGTTTTTGATTCTACGGAAAATTGTCCTCAGCTCCTTTTTAAAATCTTCGTAGGTGTAGCCCTCCTTTTTTGTGGATTCTGTTCAAAATAAATAAATAATAGAAAATATGTATAATAAACTTTTGATTAACATTTTTACACACACACAGAGAGAGAGAGAGAGAGAGATAGAAAGGGAGAGTGATTTGAGGAACATAAAGTATGAAAGTGGACCTATTGTCGTTCGGCATTTTTTTGAATTTTGCACCTCTTAACAGAAGTGGCATCACTGCTCCTGTCAACAGACAACCTCCTATCTAAATTTGAACAAGTCGTGGCAATTTGATTGTGTTTGGCAAATTAACATGCGTTTCGATAAGAAAATGGCAAAAAAGTTAATTTAGTGTACGCATTAAGCATTATTTGTTGCGAAAAAACCATCACTCAAACCAAGGTTAAGTTTGTTACTATGGGGACTCTGCACCATTCATATCATGGTAAAGAAGTGGTTTACTGAATTCAAGGTGGCTGTACAAGCTAGGAAGATGCCCAATATTCTGGACGTCCAGTTGAGGTCTCTACATCCGAGCGGTGATTGAACGTGCGAGTGATTATGGCATCTTTTATGGTTTCCATTTAGAATGATATCTTGGGTATGAGATAGTTTTCCACAAGATGGATGCCGCATTTGCTGACAATCGACCACAAACGCAGTCTCATCAAACGAGTTCAAGATTAACTCAGGGGTACCGCAAGGCTACCCTATTTTTTATTTTCCTCAACGACCTTCTCTACCAAACTACCAAACTAATCCACTCTTTCGCGGATGACAGCAGCATTTGTCACTCGTACTCTTTTAGTTATAGGCCCAGCGAATCAGAGATCGCTGCCAAGAGGCTAAATATGAATGATTCACTGAATAGTGATCTTCTATTAATCTCCGAATGGGGTTGTAAAAACAGGGTCGCTTTTAACGCTCCTAAGACCCTGTGCTGTTTATTAACACACAAACAAACGACCGCTAATACTGCTTCATCTGCACTCATGGATGGTATAAATATTGAGGATTCGGATGCTCTCGATGTTCTTGGAATGAAGATACAGTGTGATGTTCGCTGGACTGATCATATTTTTCATGTCTCTAAAGAAGCATTCAAGTGCCTCGGTTTTTTGAAACGGTGTAAGATGTACTTCACTCCATCCGACCTCCTTACTATTTATACCATCTACATCCGACCGAATATGGAATACAGCTCTCATGTTTGGACCGGTGCCTCAAAGTCTATTTTGGGGTTACTCGACCATGTGCAGGAGAGGGCGAAGGAGCTGATCGGTGACGGTAGGGTATCCAACTCTATTGACTCACTGGAGCATCGACGCAGTGTGGGGTGCGTTACTCTGTTCTATCGTTACTACAATGGATTTTGCTCTGACGAGATTAGGGATCTTGTTCCCTAATGTTCTCTTCCCCCCGCGTCCAAAAATGTTACTGTTTCAAGACATTCATTGTGCGTATTGTGATTTATGATATCTAATCAGGAGAGTTATCTATGATATACTCACCATATAATGCATTTAAAACATTTTCATACATCTTTAAGGATTTTTTGTCTTGAGTTCCTTCAAGATTGTACAAAACAATTAGATCTCTTGATAAAATTCGGTCAATATTTTTTAAACTTCCGCACATAATGCGCTTTATGGCTCCCACCTGAGGAATATGAAAGAAAAATAATAATAATATAATGTAGTGTTTCCATATCACAAGAAAGCGTTTATATGAAAAGCACTCAATTCGTTGAGTGATAAGTCGCTTGCTTGTGTTGAGAAAACATCACATAAATTCATTAACAAACTCAGATTGTTCTTACCCTATCAGAGTACTCTTCACTCAACAAATCGTTTTCCAATTTCAGCAACTTGTCTTCAGAGTCAATGGGAAAGAGAGTTTGAGTGACTTCAAAAACTCCCAAGTTTCGCCTCAGCAACATTTCGTTTTCTGCCAGCATCGACGTAATCTGTTGCTGTTGCATAATTATATAATCTGCTTTCTGCTTGATATCATCAATTTCAATTAAAAGCCGATCTAAAATTAAAAATAATATATAAAAATTATAAAATAAAATATAACGTATGTACGTACGAGTATGTGCATATTTTTTGATCACTTCTGGTTTACTCAATTAATTGTTGCCTTTCTACATCTTGTGTTTTAATAAATTTAAATTAATTTCAAGTAAAATAAAATTAAAGTAATATTTTGTACAAAATAAGATTTCGAGCATTACACCATTGGGCAATTCGTCTAGAAAACTTCTGTGAAAACCACTCAAGTTTTTGAGTGTTTTCCATTCAAATTACCTAGACGTCTCGTCGTACTTGTCTGCGTTATCTAAACAGCAAATAAAATAATTGGGGAGTTTAAAGGACACAGATGAAAAAGTGGTCGAGAAAATTTTTATGGAGTACACTCAAGGAATCGAGCGCTTTTAAACAAATTTTTGAGACAAGCCGCTCGTCTGTGTTCTATAAACAGCTTGGAACTATTAGTACAACTGGAATATAATTAAAATAGGGATTTTATCATATAGATAAATTTGGTTGATGCATAAAGCTTTGGTGCGAAAATCAGAATTGCCGTATTGCTTGTAGGGAAGCGCGATATTTTGGGGATTTACGAAACCGATTTTGGGAATTCCTAAAAAAACTCGGAACCACTTCGCTAACCGGTTTTTCATATTGGGTGCAAGTTCTTGCCGTGGAACATGCATCTGTACTATAAACGGTCATTCTATTTACTGCGAACATTGAAGTTGCCGTATTGCTTCTGAGGAAGCGAGTGGTGGGGGGAGGGGGTTTTAACGCTTCCTGAAGTTAACTTTGGGAATTCCCAAAAAACTCGGGATCGCTTTGGAATCGGAACCGGTTTTTCATATTTGTTGCTCGTTTTGACCGTGGAATGTTTGTGTTCTATAAACAGCTTGGAGCCATTATTACAACTGGAAAATAGTTAAAATAGGGATTTTATCTTACAGATAAATTTTATTGTTTACTACAAGTTAACATTAACCTGAGAAGTTACTGATAACTTAACAGCAGGTTTATATCCTCAAGGTAAATTTCAAAGTAAGCATTTGGAATTTCGAGCTGCCATATTTATTGCTGAAGATATGGTAACTTCAGTTGTAAAATTGGAAAAAATTTCATCGTGACTTTATCGTTTACATTAACCAATGTTCAGTTGGGTTGTAATAATGGAAAGCTAGTGCGTTGCATAAGATATGGAACAAGTTCGAACAAAACCCATAATTGCACATCTTAATATGCTAATGTTGCTTACATTTTCAATAATAATATATTTTAGTGATTTAAGGCATTTAAAATGCGTAACAATATAAAACGTTTCCATCCGAACTAAACCAAAGTTGTCAAAAAGCGTTCCACATAACAATTTGAGAGAAAATGCGAGAGTCATTTTTTCAAATTAGCTCGAACTTTTTCTTTGCGTAAGTTCGGAATAGAATTGAATGATCAGCTGTTTTTTGTTTACATACATATGAAACTGTGAAAATAATCAGATAATTTGCAAATTGGAAAAAGGGTTTTGTTTTTATGATATTATGCCTTTTAAGCGTCTAAAATCACTAAAGTATACTTTAATAAACAAAAAAAGCTGCACTAGTATTGCAAGATGTACAATTTTTTTGTGTTCCAGCAGTTCTGGACAAAATTTGGAAACTTAAAGAGTAATTTGCTTTTTACTCTCATTAGACCGAGATCACGTGGAACACACCTAATGTTTGATATACTTCATGATTTATAAACCAATTTTCAACACTCTTTCTTATTTTAAGAGTATGTCAACGACCTGAAAATGGAAGAGTTTTAGCACACATAAAATGTCTGTCATGTATGAAAGTTACTAAATTTCGTCTGTATTCCATGAACAGCACATAAATAAAGAAAAGTGGAGAAAGTTCAGTTTTTCTCATTTCCTACGTTTCTTACCTGTTTATTTAATTAAAATTTAAATAAAATCGCTGTTTTTGTAATATGTGTAATATATATATATTTTTTTTATAGAATATTGAAAACTAAAAAAAATGTATGTATATATAATTGTATATAAAAATCAGTTAAAATCTTAAGATATATGTATATCATAATAAAAAAAAAAGTTTTCGAGATAAAAGCAAAACAAACATTGCAAAAATATAATGTATACTTATATATAAATATATCTTGAAATGTGCATTAAATAATTAAATTGCTCGTAGTTTTAATGTAGGGCCTACGTTTGCCATTATTTTAAACAACGAAAATTTGATAATGAGCCGGAATTCATTAATACAAAACATAAGCTTTAAACACTTAGACGTTAGCAGACTTCACAACTTCACGAGTTTAAATGAAGTTAACTTCAAATGCTGCCGCCTTATCAGCAACATAATAATTATTTTAAAGACAGCAGCAGCACTACTCGTATGTCAAGGCGAATTTAAACAGGTGAATGCAAGCGGAAAGGTAATTGAGTACTATGTATTTTGTTATTGTAAAACATATCGTGAATGTCAAAATCTAAATTCGCCTAAGGTTGTTCAGCTAGGAAAATATTTTATATAAACTTTTGTAATTGTTTGTAATTAAAATCACAGATTATATTAGTTTTTCACTTTTAAATTCACACAAATTTCTTGAAATTGCACTAAATCATACAAAAAAATTTTGAGGTTAAAATGGCGCGAAAAAGTTTGTAAACAAACGAAAAGAAATTTGACAGTCTCATTGGAAAAAACGCGAGAAGCAAAAAATAATCATCTGTACTGTTAAGTTCACTTAGTAATGAATTCGCCTTGTCGTATGTGTCGTATTTAAACAATGCAAATTACAGAGATGCCACATATATATTTTACATTAATAAAATTAAAATTACTGCCTGAAAACGTAATAATATCACGTAAAACTGCAAAAACTCATCAATTTATTTGTTTATTTTATATATGTGATGTTTATTTCTATTAAATATTTCAAACAAATTTTAGTTCTCATTGCTGCCAATTTACATTTATAGTAGTGGCAGCACTGCATTTACTTTTTGCTGCTTACGAAAATAGAAATTAGTCTAAAGCCCAGTTTTTGACTGCGTATTTAAATACAAAATTAGTTAATTTTCATTTAAATTCAAGTTGTATTTAAATGCTAGTTCAGTTTATCACTATTAAATTATTGTTCTTATTTAAATGCGATGAAAGTGTGGCAGCTCTACTTTAATTCCAAATATTATGGAAAGTGTTCCATAGAGCAGCTGTTTGTAAGTGGTAGAATAGAAAAATTCTTAAAGAAAAATATTAAATTTATTAACGGCATAGAAAACATTAACAATTTTATTTTACGCTAAGTTATTTTTAATAAATTATTATACTGTGCTGTTGTTTAGTGCAAAATTAACAACTAATTTTCGAATATGTTCTGCAGGCAATAGCTCGTATGTGTATTTTGTTTACCTTTTTTGCACTAATACAAATGCAAGCACACAAAAACCATATGGACTATGAGAAAAACTTGAATAAAACTTAAATGAAGAAGTTTGGGCATTTAAGTTTAGTCCAAATTTGTAGTGAAAAACTGATTTTCGTATTTAAATGGAACTTAAAGCTAAATAACATTTAAATACGAACTTAAAAACTGGGCCTAAGTTGGCAGCAGCAGCAAATGCTGTTGTGAAGTCGTGCTGCTGTGATGTCTTTAAAATAATCGTGTGCATCTAAACACATGGTATTTTATTTTTGACAGATTGCTGCTTGCTGTCTGCTGTCGTCTATGTGTTTAAAGCTATAGATTAACTTTTCCACCTAAAGTTTATAAATCAGTTTCAAGATGTTCAAAATACTGGCGAACGTTAACGTTCGATGCCGTGGGATAGGCGAATAATATATTGTCTTCGTCAACAAAAAAAAACTTCGTGTTGTTCTTTATATTAAATTTTGGATAAATTTTATTAACAGTAGAAACAGAATTTTATCCGGAAGAGAAAAAGGTTGTGCATTTTTCAAAGTAGATTGCGAGGAAGTAGGAACAGGGCTATTTAACTTTTAACTCTTGTTAAAATAAAAAAAAAGTTAAATAAATAAAAAATCGAGAAGCATATTTTAACGACCAATAGGAGCACAGATTAGAACAGATGTGAGAAAAAAAGGGTTTTGGAAAAGACCCAGAGGAGAACATTTCCTATCGTATTTTACATGCTGTTCATACATTAATTTTGCAATTAACACCTTAATTGATTTTAATTACCCATACAAATCTTTAATTAACTTAATTGCCAATTAACAGTTAATTGTTCTAATCTTTAGTAAAATTCCTCAGTGGCTGAGTTGGTTAAGCGGCCGTATTAAAAATACATCATGTTTACTCGAACATCATGTTTGCTCGAATCCTAGTGGGAGCTAATGAGCAGTGTAGCAGCGACTGCGAAACAGCTAGTTGTACCCCAACTTTAGTGTATTCAATTATTCATCGTGGCAATTATTGTTATAATTGAAAATAAAAATAATTCTTGGCTATAGCCAGGATTGAACTTGAGCCAGACGAATGATACCATCATAGAAATATTAAAACTAAGTTCGACTAATTATCATTAATACATACATTTAGTAAAATTAAATATACAACCCTGTGGCACTCGTGTTTAATTAGCACAATAATACCCAATGAACACACTTTGTTCAAATTTGAAAACTCAAATGTAAACCAATGCAAACAAAAGTAATCGATAAGAAATATTCACAATTAAAATGTAAATTACTTTTCTGTCAGCTGTTGTCAAACGTTAACTGCCTTAGCAATATTAAGTATATATGAACACAATTAACTGATAATTGAATTAATTCAAAAAGTGTATGTATGAACAGCATACAATAATTACATTTTTTAACACGCTTATTTATATTAAACATATAACACGCGACATGTTTTTAACAATGTAGATGCCATTTTTTCTAATGTAAAGTGCCTACATATCGTCTATTGGCTCAAAAACATTGCTTCTGTAAAAACATGAACAAAGTCATCTAACAAAATTTCAAATAGAGTTTTATTGAATCATTTAGTTATGTGCCTGTTCAATTATAGAGCAGTAGCTACCCTGAAAATTTGCTTTTTCGCTTGTAAATAGGCACGAGTCTATTCGTTCATGTGCAAGTATCGTTCAGGAGAACGCAAGTCCTTCGAAGTTGCCAACCATTTTTCTCAAGTGTATTAATTACAAAAAAAAAAGAGGAATTGAACATACTTTGGTTGAAATAAATTGTAACTTGTGAGTAATTTTATATTTTCTTTAATGATATTCCTCATATGACCTAGTGAGTTTAAAAGTATTGATGTGTATGTATGTACATATGTACGTATGCTATCTCAAAATTTTACAATATTCAAAAATGATTGACTAATATATGTATGTATGTGTATTTTTTTTTTTTTTTTGAAATACAGTCAGTTAATAATAATTAATAATTCTAACCATCTAACAATTGTGGATTAACAGATTTCTAAAATTATTATTTGTTTTTATTGTTTTTAAAACTTTATAAGTTTTTGTTTTTTGCTTTCTTAATTTTTAACTATTTAGTTTTAGTTTAACATTGAATGGCATGTCTTAGAAATAAACATAATCTTTTTGTTCTAGGAATATGAGTATGTATGTAGTTGCATTTTTTTAGAGTGAAATTTATTATACGTAACACTATTTTGGTTAATTGGGTAGCTTAAAAATATATTTTTGGTTTTTTATTTGTGATAATAATTCTATTACTAATACATATTTTTAATTTTTGTTTTTCTCTGATATTTTGTATGATTACTATTTATTTTTTCAGCAATTTAAATAGTATGTTTTTGTTCGCGTACTTTTCCAGTTAAAATTATCCCTTAACTTCTACTTAAATAAAACAAGGTTTTTATATAAAAAAAAGTGCATAAAAATACATATATTTTTTAACAATTCAATTATTTATTGTATTTTCTAAAAGAACTAACAATAATGTAAATCTTAAAATCAAAAATTTATAAAAATTAAATTACAGTCAATTAAGTACGCGAACATGTCTTATATTTATAAGTGTTGCTTAGTGTTTCGTGATTTCAAAAGTCGATTGACATGGCAAATTAATTTTATGCCGAGCAAAATTCTGGCTAAAAATTTAATGAAGCCGAATCAAAATACTTGGCCAATTTTTAATTATTACCCATCGAAGAATACTTCTCGAGTACAAGATGACCAATTTCTCTTCAATTTTAAAGTTTTGATTAATTTCGAATAACTAACTCAATTTGAACCATGGAAAGATACACAATCGAGCAATGCGGGCCAAATCACCGCATACGATATCGATAAAAATTATCGATATTTATCACTTTGGTATCATGGCGTATGATATCGGATAAATTGTATTGCAATAATATAAAAAAGTAAAATTTTTTTTTAGGTTACATATGATCTTCACTCTATTATATTTTGTTTAAATTACGATCCGATATGCATAATCTAGATGTATCGTAATGTTATACGATACGATAGTTAATTCGATATCGTATGCGGTGATCAGACCCCAGGCTTGTCATGAAAATTAGCTTTCAAATCAACATGTACTCGTATATGGTGCACTTCGTGATTTTTTCGATCATCTTAATTCTTCAATTATGCGCACAGTCGGAAAAATGGTGCAAAAATTGTAGGAGATGTGAAAACACCAGCGTAGTCCGCTTTTACATTTAGACAGACGACAGGCAGGCATGTTTTCATTTCTCTTTTGGTCTTACCTAAACCTTTCACATTTAAGAAATTAATAGACAGACAGAAACTTTACAACAAATGTTTAGTACAGAGTCGTGTATTACATACTCTCCCCCACCGACAATTTTCGTCTGTCGAAATGTAAAAGCGTACGTATGCTCGTACAGCTTGCTCAGCAGAAAGTATTCCTGCTGCTCACGGTAGTGTGGCTGAAGAGCCGTTCACCTTATCTCATCGTCGTGCTTAACAATTGCACCTCTTACGCTCGTCGTTGATGACCATCATGCATAAAGACTTGTATTTACACGCTGACGTGCAATTGACTCAAGAACTAATGCCTCTTGACCATTCTAAGCGTTGTCAATGGTCAGAATGGTGGCAAGAAATGACAACAGTGCATGATCAATTTACGAAGAAAATCATAGGCGAATGATAATCCAAGAGTGATTGTCGAAAAATCAATGCACCCAATAAAGAGTGACTGTTTGGTGCGGTTTATGGGCTAGCGGCCTCATCGGGCGGTATTTTTTTCCAAAATGAGGCTGGTCAGGCAGTTACTGTGAATGGTGTTCGCTATAATAAGATGATAATGAACTTTTTATGGCCAAAATTGGAAGATATGGATGTGGACCATGTGTGGTTTCCACAGGACGGTGCCACTTGTCACACAGTTAACGAAACAATGGCTCTTTTGCGCGACAAATTTAATAGCCGTGTTATCAAGATCATGTGATTTGACGCCAGTGGACTTTTTTCTTTGGGGTTATTTGAAAGAAAACGTATACGCAACAATTCAAGAGCTAAAGCAGAAGTGCCCAAGCCCTATGCGCTTGGTGTTTATTTGTTTTTGTAAAAGCACACAGCTAAAGGTGATAAAGCTATGTGATAAAAATAACTAAATACAAAGGCGTACAATACCATATTAATGTACTGTTTATAAAACATAGATGACCGGCTCGTCTAGACAAATTTTATGAAAAGTGCTCAATACGAGTTGCTCGTCTAGATTCTGTAAAAAGCACAATAGCTTAAAATAATGCGCAAGATTTATTTTCTTTCTATAGGAATAAAAAAAAATGTTCTTCCATTTTTGTTTATTTTTTTGCAGCATAACCTTATTCTACTCAAATTAGAAGTTTAAAATGTAATTTATGAAAAGTGGATATCAAAATAAAAGGAACTTAAAAATTAATTTAAAATCAGTCTTAGAAGAAAATAATAAGATCAATTGAAAGTTTATTGGTGTTCACTTAAAAAAATAATTTAAAATAATTGGGCTTTCAGTCTTAATCAGGGTGGGACACCGAAATAATTATAGTAAAAATAGAATCAATAAAATTTTTGTCTGAGAAAACAATTTGTTTGTATAGCAGAGAACAGCTTTGATCGATTGCAAAAAACCATACTTGCTCAACAACATGAAAAACATTACATTTCGCACAAATACGCAGTTGATTTTTAATCAGTAACACAATGAGCAGCACCTTCGCTATGTGAGTGTAATCATCGTTAAGGAGTTCGTGCTTGAATATAAATTAATGCGCATGTAGTCCGGCAATGACTAATTGATTTATGCTGATTACAAACTCAGCATGTTTACAAGACGAGTTGATTTTACTCAGCGTTGAACTTTGTTGATTGATCTTGATTGATTACAAATTTTATTGGATGAGTTAATCAAGCAAAAACATGATTTTTGGTGATCACTGTTATATATACATACTGGTATGTATGTATATCAAAAAAAAAAAAAAAAAAAAAAAAATACATAAACCTGGATATTATATTTTATTACTGCTGAAAAAATAACTAATGTGGTGTTATTTTTTATTTATTTATTTACTTCAATACATTGGAAGCCTATAAGGCCTATTATATATGTATTTATAGAGTATTAATTTTATTCTAAAAATATTATTAGTTGTACAACTTTGCTTCCGCCGTTCTACAATAGATGGCTGTGACGGTAAGTAGCAGTCGAAACAAATAGATCACAGATGTCATAGAACAAGCTTAGGTATTTGTAAATATAACACCTGCGAAGTATTAGTCGATTTGTGTCCGCATCATAAAGTTATTCTCGTTTAAACATGTCAGCTTATGAGCCAAATTCTCGTCATATGCCGGAGGCTTTAATTTTCTGCTTTAATATAAAGAAATCTGCGGCCGAGGATCATCGAATGGTCGCAAATACCTATGGTGACGGCGCTGTTAGTGAAAGAACGATAGTGGTTTAAAGACTTCAAGAACGTCGATTTTTATGTCAAAGACCAGCATGGCGGTGGAAGAGAGAAATGCAGAATTGGAGGCATTATTCAAGACTCGTATCATAAGAATTGGCAGGATCCTATGGAAGTGACGCAACAGGTCATTTCAAAATGGCAGAAAGTCATGGGAATGATTCAAAACAAGAAAATTGGGTGCCATACGAGCTAAGTCGAGCGATATTGAACGGAGTTTGTTTTGCTTGTGAACAGCTGCTTGCAGGGCAAAAATGGAAGCGATTTCTGCTTTGCATTGTAACAGGGGACGAAAAATGTGGTCATTATGATAATCTTAAGTTAACTTTCTTTTAAGAAGTAAGTAGTGAAAAATTCATTCGAAATGTAGAAGAGAGTTGTATCTTTCATTAAATGGAATTTAATCGCTCTCCTATAAAATCAAATGTTAAAACCAACCCACAAATATGTTCTTTACTAATACTTGGCCACACTGTTTTTGTTTTACTTGTATTTAAATCACATACATACATTTTGTTTGTTTCAATTCAAATGTGAATTGAGTCTTTCAACTGAATTGATTATTGGCCGGCCACACACTTCATAAACTGAAAACACTTCAATGAAATTATAGAAAATTTTAAAAATATATGTTTTCTTTGCAAGGACACTACAAATATAAATTTTGAGACCTAATCAAGAGACTCGAACACACACAACACAATCGAATTGAAAGACTTGCTAGTCAACTTGAAAAAATCAAAACATTTTAATTTTTCTTCAACCAACTCGACAACTGCCAAACTAATCAACTGACAAAGCCATACACGTTTTGATTTGGACAACAACCGACTCAGTTGCCAACTGAGTTGAAACGTGTATGGGGTGCTTTATAGGCTTTTTATACTGATCAACATCTACTATCATTTTCCGAAAATGTTAGCATCTTCCCATATGAAATACAGTGTTCTAAAAATCAACATTTTCCAACATCTTTATAAATCTCATTTGGTACCATTCAACATTTTTCGATTATTTCAGTCTCATCACTAGAAAAATGGCACATCGCAAGCAAGCGACTTGTCAAGAAATTTTATATGAAATGTACTCAATTTATATACAAATATTTCAGAAAAGTAACTTGCTTGTGCTGAGGAAATATCACATTAATACTGTTCAAGGCAGCTTTATACAGGTAGTGGTAGTAAATATAAAGCTGCCTTGATACTGTTAACCGGGATTTCAATATATAAATTGCATGTTTTTATTTCTACAAATACGTTTGTAACTGAAATATTTTTACGAGAGAGTAGAGTGGGAATTTAGTTCACAGTTATATAATCATTTGTGTGGTGATAAATATTACACCCTGGCAGATTTGATTAAAGAGATTAATATCAATGATTGTGATCAAAATTTAGAAAATTAACTAATCAATTATATTAAATATTATAATATTATAAAGACCAAAAGCTCTATGCAATATATTTTGGAAAGTTAAGATTTGAAAGTCACTTAATGCTTTATATTTTAAAGGTCCAATAAACATGCTAAGCAAAAGGAAAATTTCATTATGAAAAAAGAACAGTGGAATCAAACTTTGAGTACATTCAAAATAATATTTTCGAAAAATTGTGTTTGAGGTGCTCAATACATCTTCCACCTACTTACAAAGTAAGCTCTGCCTTCTGCCGACTTACAAAGTATGCAAAATTGCATTCGAGCTGCCTACTACCGGCTTACAAAGTATGCGAGATTATATTCGAGCTGTCTACTGCTAACTTATAAGGTATGCTAGGAAGTAATGAGCTTTTCCTGGATGAACACCTTACTATATCGCTTACTTTGTGTGCAAGTCTGTCACGATGTTCACTCTGCAAATGAGACAATGTGTTTGAAAGTGTATGCTGGGTTAGTATATAAGATGGTGTGCATTATTGACTTGCAAGTGTGCAGCGGATCATCCTTCTGTAATCGAAATTTTCGCTGCTGGGATATATTATTTGCGTCTTTTAATATGTTTAATACATTAGTCACTCAGTGCATGTTATATTGTTACGTTTTTGCATCTAAAAACGTTTTTACGGATTCTTCAATTGCAAATGAAATAATAATTCACACACTTGCTCGTTATACAGAACTTAAATAATTTACAACTTTATTTACACTTGATACCACTGTGTACCAAAACACTAGACTTGCTTACTTAGACTTATGACTATCTTGCGCAAAGCTTAAAGATAAACTGCCGCCGACCTGCCTGCTATTTATACTTCACTATCATCTACAATTATCAAGATCCTTCTAGCCATTCATAATTCTAGACTCAATTGTACAAATATAATTCGTCCGCTTATACACATTCATACACATGCTTGCGGACAATAAGCAACTCACAACAACAAACAATAATAAAACGAATACCAAGAATACAAGAAAAACAACAACACAATTTGTAGCTGATTTACTTGGAATTTTACGTATAGTAAATCATGTATGTCTGTTTGTTTGTGTATTATGATTTTAGTTTTATCTTGTTTGTGTGAATGTGTTGTACATTTACAATAAGCAGATCAACAACTGCACACTGGGTTAGATGTTACAAAAGTTCTTAACAATATATAATCGCAGAAAGTGATATTACATTTTATCTTACGCATAATTATTAAAATGTATAGGGCTTTTGGTTAAAAAAGGTTGTAGGATATAATTTTGTCTCTGCTAGAGTGACAGATACATATGAATATTTCGGTTCGTCGTTCCCGAAAGTGTTTGCACAATATTTGCACTTTGAAGGAAATTTTTGGCCCTTAATGTGTTTGGCAAATTTAAAATCGTTCACGAAGACAGTAATGGCTTAAAGTAATAAAACAGTTGCAGGTGTTTTCAAATGCGACAATTCACAATAAAAGAGATTATTCTTTCCCAGCGCACAGTAAATTGTGTTTAGTATTATTGTCAAGTTTAAAAACCCTGAGTGGAATTTTAATTCGGTTAAACACGAATTTAGACACAGATTATAAATGCTCCCAAATAATATTTTTAAAATTCCCTTTGCCGGTTTTTGTTAGTAGAATTCTGTTGTTTTGCATAAAGTTTTTGGTTACTATTGTAGAGAATTAGTGAATTTAAAACACGCTTACGATTACTTTGTAATAGATTAACGATATCAAGTTCAATAATTCATTAAGCTATTGCAAAACTGTCTAGGCATTTTTTAAACTCGCCAATCACAATGAGCAGCATTGTTTTACAGTGATGTGTAGTAAATTTCGTCAAACGCCATTTATGTTAGTATAAGTAATCATATGTGTATATACAGGTGTATGTATGCAAGTATGTAATTTTTTTTATGTGTATTTTTATTTATTTTGAAATCAAAAGTAGGAATTAAATTTAATAATTGGCAAATAAAATATTGCTAAGAGTTAATAAACAAAAAACATGATTGCTTTCTTACCACTAAAAAAATTTCTTAAAACTAATTTTAATTATAAATTGGAAACATATAGGAGTACGAGTACAATTGATATTTAATAAAAATATATGTAAAAAATGATGAAAATTAATATAAAAAGCGTGTTGTTAAGAGGCTCATATACTTGGTATATGTAAGTGCATATGTATTATATATACATATATATGTATAAGCGTAAGCATCGGTAAGGCGAATTTATAGCAGGTGATGAGTTTATGGAACACGCATGAATGAAAATTGACTTGAAAATTTGTGTGAAAAATTCTCAATTTGTTGAAAGCACTCCGTACAAATTTTCAAGGCGTGTGTTATGCGTTCGTGTTCTGTAAACTGCACATCAGTAACTGTTGAATGGCAACAAATATGTTTTGTTTTTGCTATTGCGCATTCTTTTTTCGTATTATATTCGTGTACTGATGGCGTATTTCCCTGTTATGTATATTCGTCTTTAGTATTGAAAAATGTATGTATTTACTAATGAACTCGTTACACAGCCATTCCAGTTTGAATAGTTAAATTGTTTTTAATAAATACCTTTTACTGCTGACAGCGTTTTAAATGCTCGAAAAATTAAAGTTAAAATATAGTGGTTGCAGAGTTTTAAAAGCATCTACGAGAGTTTTGTAATAGATTAAAGAAACCAGTTTACTTATTCAACACTCTATTACAAAAATATGGAAGCCATTTTGTTACATATAATGATCTTTACAGTGATTATTGAATTTTGAAAACATCTACGAGAGCTTTGTAATAAAGACAATTGGATCCTTTATTTATTCAGCTATTACAAACCTATGGAAGCTGTTTTATTATATACGCCAAATACCCTAATTGAGGTTGCTGAATGCTAAAGACATCGAGAGTTTTGTAATAGATTAAATAAACATTGTTTCTATATTAAGCTATGACAAACATATGAAGGCATACAGTTAGATGCGCCAATTGTCCTAATCGTGTTATTTAATTTTGAAAACAACTATGAGAGTTTTGCAATAGATTAAAGAAAACAGCTAACTTATTCATTAATCTATTACAAAAATTAAATTATATAAAAAATGCAAATTTATTCAAGTATAACGATTCTGAACTTTTGAATTTTGAAAACATCTACGAGAGTTGTAATAGATTAAAGAAATATATGAGTTTTGTAATAGATTAAAGAAAACCAATTTCTTTATTTATTAAGCTACTACAAGTTGTTATATATGTCAATTATTCTAATAGTGGTTGTTGTATATTAAAAGTATTTACCACAGTTTTGTAGTAGATTATATACAACTTGCTTCCTTATTTATTAAGCTATGACAAGCCTATCATGGCATTTTGTTAAATACGCCAAACGAGAGTTTGTAATATATTAAAGTTTACTTATTCATTAATCTACCACAAACATTTTTAAGGCGTTTTTTAGTTTCGGCAACTATATGAATCTTTATAGTGATTGTTACATTTTGAAAACACCTACGAGAGTTTTGTAACATATTGAAGAAAACTAGTTTACTTAGTGCCAGTTTACAAACGTCAAGTTTGACTCGTCGTCTTGAGATTGTGGGAAAACGTCAAGTTTGACTCGTAAAGTCTTGGAATTGTGGGACAACGGGGATAAAGAAATAAAAAATGGTGCAAACTCGAGGATACCGTCAAGTTTGAAATGAAATGTCAAATAACATGAAAATTTAAAGGCAAAAAAAATTATGTGGTATTTGTGGGACATAAATCAATGATATGTCTAGAACATTTTTATGAAATATGCTCAACAATTTGCACGAATATCATACAAAATTTTCTAGACGGAAATGATGATTATTATGAATGAAATAAATAAAATATTTGCTCCACGCAACATTTATTGGCCATAACTGTCAGCAGTTAAAGTGTATTAAAAAAAAACAAAATTTGTAAATAAAGTTGAGTTAAATTATTAATAACAAATCAGATTTAGCTTTTACATAAATATATATTATTTTGTTTTGACAAAAATTGTGTTGCGATTCCGTAAATTTTAACGATCCGATAATCGTTATATTTTTTTTATATTTTATAGTTTGCGGTAACGATTGCGTGATTCTAAAATATAATTTTAACGACTTTTATTAGCTGTAGTATATGATAATAGATGGCAAAAGTAATTCTAAAATATAATTACAAAATATAAAGTAATTCTAAAATATAAGTTTAACGACGTTTAACAGCTGTAGAATATGATAATAGATGGCGAAAGTAACAGCTGATTTTTTTTAGACCGCGAATATCGTTAAACAATGTTACTAAATATCAAATTCGATAAAATATTGCTATAATTATTTTAACGATGTGATTATCGCTATGTTTATAGAATCGCACAACTGATTTAATAGAAATATTTATCTGGAAAAACTCATTTAGTGCTATAGAATATATTTTGAATATCAGTTTTGAAATTTAAACCAAAAGTGTTTTTTTAACAAGGAATTGTTTTTAACAAGAGTTAAACGTTTTTTAGGACTACATTGAAAACATGTAAATTACCCCTGTAGTGCAATTTTGTAACTTTTTTAGCGGTGCGAAAATCGTAACTTTTTTTCTGCATATAACATCGCTTGTAGTAACGATTGGCTTTTTCTGTTATGTAATTTTAATGACAGTAAACAGCTGTAGTATGTGATAAAACAGCTGATTTTAATCGACATGGAATATCGCTAAAGCAGTATTGCTGAATAACAAATTCGATAAAGTGTCGTTACACTTTAACGTTACGATTAGCACAAAAAAAGCTACAGAATCGCACTACTGGCTGCGTAATTGTACAAAATAAATTTTGCACAACCGCCAGCAGTAGTTTTGTGTCTATGGGCTGCGACTATTTGATAGTTAGACTGTTTTAAAGCTGCATATTATCAACATATTTGGATAGACACTTTAAGTTTCATATCCGTGTTTTCTTGTTTGTTTCAACAAAACTCTTGTTTTAATTTTGAAAAAATATTATTTGTTTTTGGGTAGCTGAGTTTTGGACTTTTCCTTAGGCAGTTAGTTGTTCTATAGGCTGTCACTTAAAGATGGAATTGATACAAATTATATTGAGCCGTGGAAGAATTTTGTTTGAGTTAGAGACTACAATTGCTCCAGGGATGGATGCAGTTCAAGATAAAAAGTTAAACAAATTTACTTTATTTGACTCGATGAAATAATGTTCTTTGCAGCAAACAAAGTTAATTTAATTAACCCTTCCTTAAATACTGAGCCGTGGTAGAATTTTGTTTGAGTTAGAGAGCACAATTGTTTGAAAGTTTCTCCAGGGATGGAAGTATTAATTTTAAGATAAAAAGTTAATTAAATTTACTTGATTTGAGTTACAAAATTATTGTTCTATGCGGCAAATAAAGTAAATTAAGTTGACTCTTTGTTTGAGTTAGAGAACACAATTGCTCAAAAGTTGCTCCAAGGATGGATACTGTTCGAGTTAGAAATTTTATTTATTTGAGTAGGTAAAATGTTGTTCTTTGCAGCAAGCAAAGTAAATTATATCTTCGTTAAATATTGGGCCGTGAAAGAAATTTATTTGAGAACACAATTGTTTTCAAAAGTTGCTCAGGGGATGTATTCAGTTCAAGATAAAATGTTATTTAAATTTATTTTATTTGAGTCAGTAATATATTGTTCTTTGCGGCACTTAAGGGATGTTTTCAGTTCAAGATAAAATGTTAATTAAATTTACATTGATTAGGTAAAATATTGTTCTTGAAACGATTGGACTGCATGAATAATCACAATTATAATCTAAATATAAACAAAAAAAGAAAAGAATAAAAACTAAACATAATAAAGTTCGTTCTAATTAATTACTTAATAAACTTAAATACTTGAATAAGAAATTAATTACTTACATAAGTAAAAAATTACTTAAATATGTATTCAATTACAAAACTAATTTTTATTACTTAAAATTAAATTTTCGGTTCGGCAAGAATCGCCTTTTTTTTGTTGAAAGTATTGTCTAACGAACAAAAATCAATGTTTAATAATTAATTTTGATTAAATTTGCTTAAAAACTGATGTGTTTTTTTTTTTGTCATGTATCACCTGCTACGACTAGCCATAATAAATATGGGGGAAGAATATATTTTAATTGTAGAACTTGAAATCAAAACTTAAATTTAAACTAAGTCCTAATAAAGTGTATATGTTTGTATGTAAATGAGATTTGTTATGTAATTTTAAGCGACCTGCAGACGATCAAATAAACTCGTCAATCACATAGTATTTTTTTTTTTACTACACATATGTATATGTTGTCGGCAATGGTTGATGCATATCAGTAAGAGCTGATATTTTTTTTATTTGAGGACTGATTGTTTGATCGTCTGCTGTAGTGATTGATAGAAAAATTATTTTGTTTTGTTTTGCGTTTGCCATCCATTTTCGGAAGAACATAGATATACGAATATATTTTTTGCAAAACTCAAATGGTGATGGATGTTTTTTTGCCTTTAACAAGACAAGCATACGATACTTTTGCACTGATTGATGATTTTATTTGATAGTCTCCAGGGTGCTTGATGAGGAAGCAAAAAAATAAAAAAAACTTCCTTAAACTTTACAAAAGTTTAAAAAAGGTCTAATGTAAAATTTAAGATATTGTCCATAGTTATCAACTATAAAAAATAAAACTTATTTAAATTAAAAAAAATAATAAATAATTTTTTTTATATTGTGAATTAGTTAAAAATAAAACTATACCCAATAAAAAAGTATAAAAAAAAAGTATATTAATGAAGAAAAAAAAAATTAAAATATTTTGATTATATTATTTTGAATGATTAAAATATTTTGACAAAGTATTGGCAACGACGGGTTTATCTTAAAAAGAAAATGGAATCTTTTTACAATAACTGTCTTTTTAACATGGTTTCTGGAAGTTAAACGAGTATTTTAAAAAAATTATATATTTAAGTTAAGCTGATGTATTATGATAAAAAGATTTCTCAATAGTGAAAAACCTTCAAAATTCTGCGGGTGTGAAAATTCGCCTAATGCGATTTCGGTTTGTGAAATCGTGGTATGACTGTTTTTAAAGACAAGTAATTAATGTGCTGTTTACAGAACACGTATGAGCGTCTCGGCTAGAATATTTGTATGGAAAATATTTAAAACTTTGAGCATGTTTCATACAAACTTTCAGAAACATGTTTTAAAAAAATATTAATATTGTAAAAAACAAATTAAAAAAGCCTTAAAAATACCTATTTTTAAATAATCTTTATGAAAAAAGACAAATTTGACGCTAAAGAAAAAAAGTACTTTCAAGTTTAAAAGGAAAAAATTAAAAGAACTGCACAGTTCACTGCTTTTTCCAAAAATTAATTTTTAAAAAAGTGCTTTTTGGAAAACTACGTTTTTTAAAAACTTTTTGGAAAACTACTTTCTAAAAAAGTTTAAAAATTTGTTAGAAAACTTTTCAACAACTTTTTACAAACGTTTTAAAAAACTTTTTAAACGTTTTTATTTTTTGTAAAAACGGGTTTAAATACTTTTTACAAACGTTTTTCAAAAAAACTTCTTTAAAAACTGTACGTTTCTCAAAAAGTACTTTTTAGAAAACTACTTTTTAATAACTTTTTGTTTCAATTTTGTAAGATTTTGTTAAAAAAATACTTATCCAAAATATACTTTTTAGAAAAATGCCTTTTAAAATATTTGTTAAAATATTGTAAAAATTATGTTTTATATAGCACTTTGTGAAAAAGTGCATTTCAAAAATGTACTTTTTTATTAAACTGCTTGTAAAAAACGTTTTTAACAACTTTTTAGAAAGTTAGTTTTTAGGAACTTATTAAAATAGTCAAAAAGTATTTTTTAGAAAATTTATTTTTGTATTTGTTTTTAAAATTTTTTTTTCAATATAGCACTTTTGTAAAAAAGTACTTTTCAAAAAAGTACTTTAAAAAAAAATAATTTTTTTAATGTTTTTTTACAAATGTTTTAAAAAACTTTTTTTTTCAAAAAGCACTTTTCAAAAGGGTACTTATTAAAAAATTTCTTTTTAAAATGTTTTTACAAAATTTTTAAAACATGTTTAAAAAAGTACGTTTTTCAATAAGTAATTTTGAAGAAAGTACTTTTTAGAAAACTACTTTTTAGCAGTGTTTTTCATAAAGTTTAAACCTTTTTCAATAAGTATTTTTTTAAATCTACGTTCGGGAAATAGTTTTTGAAAAGTTTTGCCAAAAGTACATTAAAAAACTATCTTTTAGAAACGTTTTTGCTGAAAAAATTTGCTTTTTTAAACAAGAACATTAAAAAAAATATTTTTAAATAGTTCCTTTTAAAACAGCTGCGTTGAAAAACTGTCTTTAATATAGTACATTTCAAAAGGGTATCTATCAAAACTTAGAAAAAAATATATGTTAAAAAAAAGTATCCTTAAAAAAAGCAGTTTTTAAAGAAATCATTTTAAAAAGGGTTACTTTAAAAAGAAATTGTTTTCGAAAAACACAGACTTAAAAAATGCCTTTTATAATAAGTACTCGTACCTGTTCAAAAAAAGTATTGTTTAAAGAAAAGTCTCTTAAGTAATGATACTTTTTGAAAAAAGTATATTTTCTAAGAATTGCCTTGTAAAAAAGCCGCCTTTAGCCTTTCTCTTAAAAGATACTTATTAAAAAAAGTATCTTTTAAGAAAATACAGTTTAAAGAAATTTGTGCCGTTTCTTTTAAATAAAGCATCTTTGAAGAAGGTACCTTTAAAAAAACTGCCTTTTAAATAGAGTATTTAAAAATAAAAAAAAGGGCCTTTTCCAATAAGTTCTTGTAAAAAGGTGGTGTTTAAAACAGAAATATCTAAAAAGACTCTTAAACAATAGTCTTTTTTGAAAAAGTACCTTTCAGAATTATATTTAAAAAAAGGTTTTTAGGAAACTATCCATTTAAATATGTTAGTACCTTTTAAGAAAATATCTTTTAGAAAAACTGCAAAGCCAACGCGTTTAAAATAAATTATTTTTCAATAAAAAGTACCTCATAAAACAAGTTCCTTAAAAATATAGTACTCTTTAAAAAAATTATATAGTGTTTATATATCACGAATGAATGATACGTCTAGAAAATTTGTATGAAATATAATCAACCAGCCCAATTATAAATAAAAATTCCGCAGGAATTTTTATTACTTTTCCCTTTCCTCCAATTATGAGCAAAAATTAAGTATGAGGTTTTTTATTTTTTATTCTCTCCATTCGTTGAGAGATCAACTCCTCAATTTTTACGGAGAAAAATTAAGTTTTTTCTTTAACTTGAATTGAAAAAAGTACTTTATGTGAGCAATAAATTCCGTGAGGAATAAATTCCGAGAGAAATAAATTCCGTGAGAATATTCATAATTGGGCTGAATACTTTGGGAGCATTTCATAATTTTTCTAGACCTATTAATCATTCCTATCACATAAACACCACATTCATTTAAGAAAAAAAAATTTTTCTTCAAAAAAATACTTTTCTAAAAATACTTTTAAATAAAGTGTCTTTAAGAAAAAAGTGCGTTTTAAATTTCGTATAAGAAAATCACTTAATCTTTAAGAGTGATTTCCGTAGTGTGATTTTCTAGACGAGTTGCTCATCTCTGTTCTGTAAACAGCACAAAATTTATTTATTTTTTCTGATACAAATAGTGGAACCGGTCGTTGCGTTAACCTCGCAATAAGTTAAACACTCTGTAAAACTAAAAAAACCCTTAAACCATTTAAAAGAAAAACTGCACAAAAAGAAAAAAAAAAAAAAAGAAAAGCTGAATTATGTCCAGTTTACATAACACGAACAAGTGTTACGCCTAGAAAGATTGTATGAAAAAGTCTAAACGTTTTAAGCATATTTCTAAACATACCATTCATTCGTGTTCTGTAAACTGCACATTAAATACATAAATCTTAATATTTATTTCAAAGGATCGTTTCAATTGTCAAACAGTTTTTGTTCTTCTCCCTGATATTGATGCAACATTTTCAACAATTGTTATCTATCATTTTCCCAAGATTGGGCCAACAAATAGGCCCACACTCATTTGGAACAATCTATAATTAGCTTACTATTCGAATCGTCAGAATGGTTAGCATTACTGCCATTTGATTCGTTCTTGACAGCGGAATTTGGATCAAAGTTGACTGAATACTTTGAGCGGCGCTTGCTGGCTAATTGCGGCAAGTTTGCATGATGTTTGCGTACATGAACACCCAAATTGCCGCGTTGCTTGGATTTGTAGGCGCAGTAGGGGCATTGATGAGAGGGTTCTTTGCCACCACATTCGACATTCTCATGACGTCTTAAAGTGGACTTCCAGCTGTACTTTTTGCCACAATGTCGGCATTCGTAAGCGCCCTTACCGTCCGCACCAATGCCAGTGGCTGACATATTGCTGCTATCATTCAAACTTGAACTGGTAAAATCGCCAAACTGAAAATCGCGATTTATTAAAGCTTGCGCCTGGACCTGAGCTTGAGCTGCCAAATGCATATACTTTTGCGACTCATCGGAATAGTATTCATTTGAAGCGAGAGTGGCGGATGTGGCGGGCGAGGCGCTCTTGGCCAAAACATTTTGCAATAAATGGGGAAACTGGGATTTGGAAGTGCCCTCAACTAAATGAATATCCTCAAAGCCATTACAACGCGAATCCTCACCCTCACCCTCTCCCTCATCGTCAACATTATCATCATTATTATTAGAATCGGAAGCAGTATCTGTATCACATTCTGAGTTTCTGTGTTGTCTTAGGAAATTTTCTAAAATTTTCGCGGCCGCAGTCTCATCGAGTTTAAAATTTTTATTAAATTTGCTGGTGTTGAATTTCATCAATTCATGGGCACGAATTTGCTGCTGTAAGGTATGGTAACGGTTGGGAAATAAAGCGGCCGCTACAGCAGCAGCCTGCTTTTCGGTGTCGGTATTCGATATTGGCACAGGTTTAATAACACTGGGATTGGGGACGATTACCAAACCGGTGGCGGGATGGATAATAGGCTTAATATCTAAAGTTTCGGCAGTTGCATTTGTAGTGGGCACAACTACCGAGGTTGGTATAGCTGTCACTTTCGACATATTGCACTCAGCAACATTCAAATCGGGCGGTACGACTTTGTTAACGATACTGGAATCAGTGCATTTGTTGTGTGGATGAAATGATGCTGCCAAATTGCTTGCCATCATCATTCCATCACTTGTCAAGTTTTTTGATGCCGTTTCCGAAGCACCGCTATTTGTTCCAATAGCTGTAATGATGGACGGTACGTTTGTTTCCGTCGCGGTGGGCACGATTTGGCTGACATATTTTGCAGCCGCAGTTGCTGCAGCTCCTACGTCGACTAATTGTGGCTGGTGTTGAGGACTCTGAGGTTTGAATATCTTAGTCATATTTTTGGTACTGTACATTTCGAACAACTTGTCGGTTACTTCCGTCACGGACATACGTTTTCTACCCCCATTCGGGAACGCTGCTCGGCGTCCAGCTGCTCCATTGTGCGACCGGCGTAAATTGGTTTTTTTTATTTTTGCCACCTGATTAGGTGCCGTATTTTCCTTGTGCGGATGCGACAATTTATTAGATAAATCTGCAAAATAAAAAAAATAGATTAATAACAGGCTACTCGCGTATTCCAGCGTTTTAAATCTATTAGTTAATGATCACAATATGAAAAAGCAAATGATTTGTTAAATTTATTGACGCATTTGACAAAGCAAGCTTTGCGTTATTTTCTGTTCTGGCTGATGAATGACCTGCAGTTTGAAAAATAATCGATTAGTTAGTTAAGTTATTATGTTCATTCGAACGGACTTATTTATAAAATATATATTTAGTTTTGTTTTGTTTTTTTCATACAAAAGTTATTTTTTTTTTTTTGGCCTGAAGTAGTTTGCAAAATTTTTATAAATAAGACCAGGAATATTAAAATAAAATGTATGTATGCAAATATTGCTATGCATGTATGTGTGTTAGTATGTATATATATGCAAGTACACTTGTGAATGTATGTGTATGGTTAGAAAACTTTCTACTTCAAATTAATATTAGAGCTACATTTTTCTAATCACTGAATTGATATGACATTTTTTAATTCTAAAGCTGGACAATACAGTTTCTTTAAAAACTATTTCAAAACAAATATGTATTATTTAACAGACACATGCAATATATGTAATTCTTTTTTAAATAAATAGTATTTAGTCATGCCACAGAATTCAGCCATGCCACCGAGTTCAGAAACGAAATCGTATACGTTTTTAGTTGCTTCAAAAACCGAAATGTTAAATAGTTTTTCAGAATGAAAACATTTCTAGTTTGAAGAATGAAATTATTCGGCCACGTCACACAGTTCAATTCTGATCAGAAACCGGATTGAATTCGTTTTTTGGCTTTCAAAGAACGAAAAAGGTTCGAAACGAAATAATTTTAAAGAGAAGATATTGATTGAATTCTTAAAACTAAAAATAATTTCATTCAAAAACTTTCTAGGTTTTCGTTTTTTGAAGTACCAAAAAGTCGGATTCAATTCAGTTTCCGAACGGAATTTAATTCGTTGTGAAAAACTTTTTTGCGTTTGTTAACGGAATCGTATTCTATAGCAAGGCTACAGAATTTAAGTAAAAAATTATAAGCAGCTTGTTTTTTATGTTTACTAGATGTCTATATGTTGGCATATACCGATGATTAGGGTAGCTCCTATGAAATGTTGACATATAGATAACTAGGAAACCTATAAACAAGCTCTTTACGAGGGCGGATTGCTATTGAAGCTACCTAAGTAGGAAAAAACTTTTCAAAAACCATTTAAAAAATAAAAGATGCTGCCATCTAGTGCTAGGTAGCTTCAATATCAATCTGCCCTCGCATAATTTTTTGATTGGTATCAATATTATAAGCTAATAAAGCGCATAAACTTAATTGTTTGATGTTTTTTTTATGTTACGACTATTAGTCTGATATCCGATTATGTTCTGAAACCATTTCTTCTAAATAATAAAAAAATAAAGTTTAGAAATCATCCTCAGTAACAGTTTAATTGACTTTATTTTAATAAAATTTTCAAAATGTATATTTTTTTCATTAAATACAACCTGCCAATAATATTTCACTTTTCAAAATTTATGTGTTGTTTATAAGACACGAATGAGTGATACGTCTAGAAAATGTATATGAAATATACTCAATGTTTTGAGTGTATTTCATATATATGTCTTGTTCATAGAACAAGACATATATATGGAAATCACTAAAAGAAATTGAGTAATTTTCATACAAATTTTCTAGACTAGTTGCTCGTCCGTGTTCTATGAACAGCACGATAAAGCATTAAACACCACCAAGGTGCATTGCATTAAAGACCACAACCAAGGATGATAGAATACATGGTTACGACAACTGTCACAAAAAAACGGAAATCTTCTGCGCATGTTGGTCTAATGACGTCACGAAACAATGCAAACACAGCTCCAAATGATTTTGAAACACGAACTCTTGCACAGGTTAAACTACGTTATCTAACGGGGAAACATGCGCATGGCATAATCTCTAGTTTTATCATTCTTGGACCACAATAGACTTCAAAACATGACGACATCAAATGCTGCAGCCAGCAATTGTAGACGTGTAGTCGACTATCGAATTATTTTGAATACGGCAGCAATATAAATTAATTTACATAAAAGTATACTCCAGTCTGACCACCTTAGAATATTTAACTGTTTAAAATTTTCATAAAAAAAGTTCTCTCTAACAAGAAGTCTGAACAATTTTAAAAGAACAACCTGACGTACAAAAGTTAATTGGATATTCCATTCGGTCTATAATGAGAACAGTATTGAATAATTGAAACTTTACGTCAATATAACGGATTTTTCAAAATGTTCCTATGAAATGTCGACATACAGACAGCTGGGAAATATAAAAAATAAGCTGTTTATAATTTTGGATTGGTATCAATATTAGAAGCTTATAGAGTGAATAAAACTCATTTGTTTGAAAGTAATTCCTTTTGTAAAAACTTATTGGCAACAAAGTTCTATTTGAAAATTGCTATCAATAACAGAATGCTCTAAAAAATGTATTACGAAGAGCATAATTTTCTACACTAATAATATTTTCTCTCTTTAAATTGTTATCAATATCAATGTGATGTTTTCACAATACAGGCACACGACTTGTCTGAAAATTTTGTATAGAAATCACTCAAATTATTGAGTGCTTTTCATATAAATTTTCTTGGAAATTCGATTGCTTGTGAATAGGAAAATTGTGTTGTATAATAAAATTATATTTTTTTTATATATTTAACTATACAGTTGCAAATAAATTAGCAAAGTATAGGATGCACAGCATGGGCGGAGGGGCCCACGATGGTATTAACAGTAATTTGTAGCGGCGTTGTGACTAACTATAACGACTTCTGCCTTCACATAGAAGTTGCCGCGTGGTTAACAAGGAAATACCTTAAAAAAAACTGTAAACTAATACAGTTAGTTGAGGCAAACAGTTCAAAACCCGTGAGAGCGAGACCCCAAACGACAGCGAGAGGCCAAACAAGAACAACAACAAGCTTGACCGCACTTGAGAAATAATTACGATGACGCCGAGAACTGTTCCCCAGCCCAGCACCTCTTTATGACTGAAAATTTTATAAAAAATTATTATTGATTAAAATATATTCTAGTAAAATTTTTATCGAAAGTATTTCTTTTTTATAAAAATTTATCAATAACAAAGTGCGTTCCCCATAACAATTTCCTATAAAAACTATTATCGATAACGAAACTTAAAACTAATTTTTTTGCATAAAAAACATATACTTAAAAAATATTTTTCGGTGAAAATAGCAAAATATCTGTATATCAGCTGCTTACAAAACACAGACGAGTAATTCGTCTAGAAAATTTGTAGGAAAAACACTCAATTTTTTGAGAGATTTTCTCACAAGTTCTGACTGTCTTGTGTTCTGTGAACAGTACAATAATTTTTCAAAATGATTATATGCTGTTCATAGATGACCAGTTCGTCTAGAAAATGTGCATGAAAATTACAAAATTTTTTGAGTGGTTTCCATACAAATTTTTTAGGCGAGTCGCTCGTCTGTGTCCTATGAACAGCACCTTATTTATAAAATATGTAAATGATTGCAAGTGCTTAAACGAGTATTAAAATACAAGTGTTTAGAAATGTTTAATTTGTACTTTAAAGCTTCTTTATACTTAAACAAGTGAACAAGCGCTCCCTTAACCATGGCAAATGTTTGAATTAAGTTTTGATGAATATTTTATTGCGGGGGAAATGGCGATGTAAAAGATGAGAGTTGTTAAATCCATTTTTGTTCTGTTTTTTTTTTTTTTTTTCTTTGTAAAAGCGAAAATTTTATTACCTTACTCGGGCCAAGTTGCTGTAAGCATGTTGCGCAAAACATGACCTAGAAAAGAGAAAAATAGATTAGATATGAATGATTAATTTATTAAAATTGGCAGGTTTTAAGGCATCTGGGGAGAGACATTTGAAGTTCTAACTCGGACTTGAGCTGAAAAGAAAGAAACAAAGTTTTCAATTAGATAAATCTCAAGAAGTTGTATGTATGATCGTAGTTTATGGTTGGGTGTGAGTGCAAGAAAATAACGTTTGTGGTGCAGGTTTTTATAAAATTTTCCCAACTGTAGTGCAGTGTAATGGAAATGAAGTTAATAAAAAGTAAAAAGAAATATACCTATCCTTAATACAAAATACAAAATAATATAATCTTCTATATAATTAATAGGCAGACACTTCTTTTAAAATCCCTTTTGTATCCGTACTATTGCACCGATTTAGAGAAGTTATATATCGTTTCGTATCTTTCTGCAGAAGTGAACGAGATTAATTTCAGTTTGATCGGTTCAGTATTTTAGGAGTAATGCTGTTATTAATTTGTTACTAACACTGACTAACAAAATATGTGTATGTGTTTGACTTATGTGGTGTTTATGGGACACGATTGAGTGATACGTCTAGAAAATTTGTATGAAGTGTACTCAATATTTTCATACATACGTCATACAAATTTTCTTGATACGTCTAGAAAATTTGTATGAAGTGTACTCAATATTTTCATACATACGTCATACAAATTTTCTTGACGTATTACTCATTCGTGTCTCATAAACACCACGTTAAATGCAACCCAGCTAGCATGCGTTGTAAGTTAGACGATTGTGTTCAATATACAATCAACAAAAGAATCATCTGGCGATTATCTGACGAGTAAAAATAACAAAAACATCTACTTTTTTTATATTTTTTCCGACACCCTCGTCACACAATCTTGGAATGTTTGTTAGACGATTAAACATTTTATTGTTTTTATTATATACTTATATTTTTACTTATATTGTAAATAAACAGAAATAAACAGCATATAATAATTTTTTCTTTATTGTTTAACATCCTTTTGAATATAAAAAGTGTGGGTGGTGATTATGGTGGTAGGTCAGTATATAGTATGGAAATATCGCATGAGCTTTGTGCTGTTTGCTGTATGAATCATACAAAGATTACATGGCTGATTCTTTGAGGAGTTGTAAGATATTATCTACACGAGTCGCAGACGATTCCCTATACGACTAACATAAGAGTCTTAAACTGAGTTGTTTAAGAGTCTCACAGAAGAATCAACTTTTGTAACACTTACTTCTGTCGACGATCAAAAATACTCGTCATGGGATTCCCAGTAGAGTTTTCGACGATTGAAAATGCTAGCTGGGAAGTAAAGTAAAAACAGTGTGACCAAATATGTATAAAGAAAATATTTGTGAGTTTTTACAGTTTTATTAATCCAATGTTGAAAGATTTTATATGAGAGTGCATTATGTAAGAGTTGTTGTTCTACATTTCTTCGAATGAATTTTTCACTGCTTACTTCTTAAAAGAAAGTCGACTTAATGTGATGTTTCTATAACACAAATAAACGACTTGTCAAAAGATTGTATATAAAATGCATTCAATTTTTTGAATGGTTTCAATACAAAATTTTCAAAGTTGATTGCTTGTATTGTAGAAATAACGCATAAGTTCTTTTTAATTATGGGCTATTATTAAGAAAATAAGTACACATTTCAAGTTATGACTCTTTCATTGCAATTTATTCATTGAGTTGTACAAGCTATTACACTCACTATAGTCATTTCAATTAACAATGTAACCAAATATGATTAAAGAACATATTTGTGGGTTTTCACGGTTTCAACCACACTTGATATGTAGAAAAAAACTAATCTTGCATATCCTATTTGTTTGTTATTTTTTTCGTTTAACAATTTTTTTTACAAAATTTTTGTTTGAATGCAGGAATTCCTTTACAGGTCTGTATTCAAACAATTTATTAATTGATTCAGCGAACCCCGTTTTTGAATATGAAAAACTAATTTTCTGTGTGCTTTCATTCTCTATGTAAACATTACAAGATGCCCGCTACTGAAGAGGAAGCAGAGAGAGAGAGAGAGAGTCGGTGCATTATCTCTTTTTTTCTCCCAATTTTGCAAACAATTGCATTCGAATAATATTCATTTACATCTGGGTATTTGCAAAAATATGCGCAGATGTTTAAAGGGAATATTTTAAGGAAAGTAATTTCAATCAAACGTTGAAAAATATCGAAACAGTCTGTTTTTTAAAAAACATACAACCAACAACAAAAAATGAAAAATTTGTTTTTGTTTTCAACATAAAATTAAGGAAGAAAATGTTTTCATGTTTTAGCTCATTAAGCTGGAAATCGAAATTTTTGTTTCATAGTGAAAATATTTTATTAATTATTATATACAGCTTAAAAATTTTTATAATAATTCGATATAATCATATGTTCGCACTGCATACAAAAATTTAATTATTTATGTTTATTTATACGAGTTTTAAATAACTCTTATCTTGATTTCAAATCGAGTAGAGTTATCAAAGAAAATTATGCTGGATCAGAAAAACAAAAAATAAATAAATATGCAGCTTTTTTATAAATAAATATTTGAATGTGTTTTTAAATTAAGTTTAATGTATAATATCCATGATAACGTTTTATCACTTCAACAACTTTTTTAGTTTCTTGAATATTTGGTATTTTATTATATATATTAAGATTGACAGACGTTTATGCAACTTTAAATCAAATTAATTGTTCAATACTTAATTGTATTTATTTAAGGCTTTCTTTTAAAATTGTTTTTGTTAAGTTTTTACAACCCACATATTCTTTAATTAAAAAAAAAAAAAACACAAAAACATATTTATAAATTCTGTATTAAAAAAAACATTGAAAACTTTATATAACTTTTTATATCAAAAGCTTATTTTTTCTTAAGCTTTTTATTAAACCTAAACTTTTAATTTGTAATAGCTTTAAAGCTTATAATGTTTTGATACACTTAATTCGCTTTCACTTTTTATATAATTTCTATTCCATTACTGATTGCACTATTGATGAGTTGGAAGAAAGAAAAAAATAAAAGAAAGTTTAGCGACGCAAAAAAAGCGTCCTTACTGCACAGCAAACGTTATTGCACTAGCTGCAGCCCTCGAAAAAGCAATTTTAGCTTAAAACAGTTTTCCGAGCTAACCCATACACACACACACAAAGAAAACACTACAAAACTCATAAAAGATTCCACCAGTATTTTACAAACTAAAACTAAATTAAAAGCGAAAACATTAAATTTTCCCAAGTCTCGTCTACTTTACGCACACACTCAAACATACATATACATAAGCCGAAAACGAATCTATGTCATCCGTGTATGGGTGATAGAAAAACAATAGAGTACGCCTGCGCACAGCTGTCATAAGGAATTTAAATGGAAAACTTGTTACCTACTTTCTAAAATAGGTCGTATTAGTGCAAAAGGGACGGAAAATGGGATACAAAAACAAAAGTGATAATGAAAATTTGAAAAGTTTTTTTTCTCGATAATAAAATAAATTCGGGTATACAAAATACGAACGCTCAAAGAACTGCATATCGTGTCTGTGTGTGTGTGTATGTATGTGTGTGCTTAGTATTGCAAGTGTTTAATGTTTTATTTGGGTAAGATGCCCATAAAAGCCAGCTAGGATTAAAACTCACAGCAAAAACAACAACAACAAAATTCCAAAAATATTTTTAAAGCATCCTTTCAATATCTAAGTATGTATGTACAACTATATGTATGTATATGTATAGCCGAATAGCAGTATGCGCTGATATTATTTTTAAACTCGGGCCTAGAGACCTAAAGAACTCTACTCATTTCGGCACTATTCCTTATTTACTTGCATACCCAGTTGACTACGTCGAGCACGCATTACAGATCATTCAAACGCAGCAATATTAGTTCTAATCAACTTTACCCGGCCAGTAGTGGTAACAGAAATTTTTGTCGAAAAATTTTTATTTGCCAAAGAAGAAAAACATCTTTGTTTTAGCAAAAAAATTAATTAATCTTAAAAAGTTTTCTAATGTTTTTTTTATGTTTAAACATCTGACATTAGAACTTTATGCCTTGCGAACAAGTAGTCGGTTTGAAGAAATTTCAACGCACTAATATTTTAATATGTTTTAAATAATTTTTTTTATAATAATAAAAACGATTGACAATAATTTTCGTTGAGCTAACACAAATAAATAGAGCAATATATAAAAGGTGTTTTTATAGAGGCATAAAACTTTAAATTGACAACACTTTTTTAACTGGAGGACATTTTGTCAGCTGTTAAGTGATTTATGTTTGCTTTGGCATTTCAATATAAATAGACTGATGCCTAAATAACGCCTCCAAATCGCACAAATTTGGGCCCGAAATAAGATTCTCGTTGAACCCGATTTTCAAAAACGATGAAGCTTACACACAATTTGTCTGAACGGATACGTTAATAAACGAAAGTGCCGTATGTGATGTTAAGCTTCAAGTGCATGTTGAGCTACCGTTATATCTAGAAAAACTGACTGTTATGCTTTATGGCTTGGTGGAATCATAGGTCAGTACTTCTTCAAAAATTATATTGGTCAGCACGTTATAGCCAATGGGGACCGCTATAATTCTACGATTATTGGCTTTTTCGTTCATCAGTTGAACAACCATGATGTGCATGAGCTGTGGTTCCAACAAAATGGCGCAGCATATCACACAGCTCGTACCACAATTGAAGGAAACGTTTGGCAAATGCATAGTTTCATGTTTCGGACCCATGACACCGCTAGACTATTTTCTGTAAGAATATGTGAAGTCGCTAGTCTACGCCGGCAACCTTTTTAGAACTGAAACCTTTTAATCCCTTCTTTATGCAAGTCTCCAGACAATGAGAGGAAGTTAGTATTTAGAGGTGCATAAAGAACATCAGCCCTTAATCAAGTCCCCTTTCCTGCTATAAGCCCGAAACGATTGACTACTTGGAAGACAAGATTCGCCATGTTATTGCCGATATACGGCCACAAATGTTGACAAAAGTCGTCGAAAATTAGACCTCCAGATTAGACGGCGTCCGAGCTGGCCAGAAGTCATATTAAAATAATATGTCAAAAGACGGCCACTTTGCCAACTGGGTATTTACTTACACACACACATATATACCTAAATACATTCAAAAGCAAATGCACATGCGTTTTCAAATCTGTAGATATGTACATAGATCCCAGCAAACGCTAAACTTACATATACTTATGTGTATGTATTTGTTCGGTGAAATATGTGCATTATTGCGGCGTTAATCGATTTCTATTACGAAGAAACAAGCTAGTGACAAATACTGGCAAATCGTCGATTTTTTTTAACTGTAAAGTGTCTAGCAATAATTCCACAACAATTCAAGAGCTTAAAATTTTTTCAATGGAATTGGCATTCTAATGAAACAAAAAACCCAGATCATTAAGCGATATCAAAATATACAAATATAAAATCAATAATAAATATGAAATTATTTAATAAATATAAAATCAATAATAAATACATATATACATAATCAAATTTTAATTAAAGCTTTTAATCTTGATGGTGAGAATATTGTGTAGACGAATAACACACACAAGTGTACTTAAAATAAGCCGAAAACGGAACTGTTCAAGTTAGAAATTAAAACAAAAATATGCCGTTTTTTGTGTTTGAGACATATTATTAGAATATTTTGCTTTTTTTTAAATTCTCATTGTTTTATATCAAATTTTGGAATATATAGTTTGAAACATTTTTCAAAGGTTTGCACTAAATGTAGTGATGATTAGCGTAGCCCCTATGAAATTTTGCCGAGAAATATTATTAGAATTCTCCTTGTTTTATATCAAATATTGGAATATATAGTTTGAACACATTTTTCAAAGGTTTGCACTAAGTCTAGTGATGATTAGGATAGCTCCTATGAAATTTCGGTCCTATTGAAAAGCAGTATACATATATTGTTTGATAGGTCTAGCACACACAAGAATAATTATTCTCACAGCTTCTAGGGAAAGAGGGCGAAGGGAGTGATGATTAGTTGGCATAATTTTTCAACCAGCTTCAAATACGCACAAGCAGCGGTAAGCGTATACAAATGCACGGCAAGCAAACAAATGAACACAGAAACATTAACACGCAATGCTGTGTATAAGTATACAAGTACATTTTATTCCAGACGAAGTAGTCACGTGCGTGATGGATGAGAACAAAAATTGTTCGACTAAATATTCTTTTGGTGTGTAGCTCATTTGTTTAAATGTTAGTAGCTACACTGAACCAAAAATTTACCTAAATACAAAAATATACGTTATTTATAGCCTACAAATTATTTTATTCAAACTTACTCAAATTTTCACTTATTGCCACGCCATTTAACAAAAATAAAATAATAAAATTTAAAGACATTTTTATTCAATAATACATTCCTTCCTTCAGTTAAATGAAAAAATATCATTCAGGTCTAATAAAATAAATTTGTTGAATTAAAAAAAAAAAAAATATTCAAATTTATAAGGAAAATTTTATTAACAAAATTTTTGTAAAATAAACGAATGCAAGCAGCAATAACATTATTTACAGATGTTAGTTTAAATATTCACATGCGTAGTTTGGGTTACTAGCGTTTTAACTAAATTTTTACTGATTTAACAAAATTTTACCGACGATTTTAACAAATATTTTTTGAAATTTATATTACAATTTTTAATAAAATTTATTGGAGTTGATTTGAAAAATAATCACATGATGTAAATAGTTGGTAATACCGATGAAATTTGGTTCAGTGTAATAGAGTAAGCACTCGTAATTATGGACTCAAGTGTTCATTGAGAATAATATGCAAATGTCATTAAATCTAATTTTTGACTTATTTCATATAAGGATTCGGGATTAAATAAACGTCAAAGTTTGCCATGACGGAGCGAGAGAGATAGTTGTGAATTAAGCGTGGGACGCTTAGTTTAGAATAATGTTATTACATAGTTTTCATTCACTGTTGTGTAAGCTTCTTCTTAAAACTATTTCTTTATTTTTAGTTTGAAATCGAAGCATGTTTTTTAGTTTTTCAAACTATATTTATTTTTTACTTTTTAGTTTCGTATCCTCTAAAAGCTTGTTTCTTAAAATCGGCTTGAGGAATCGCCATAATCCCCCACTTACCCGAAAACGATACGGCAACTGGAATTTTCGCACTAAATCGAATGACCGTTAATAGTTCAGATATGCGTTCCACGGCGTAAACGCGCACCACATATGAAAAACCAGTACCGAATCGGTTAGAGAAGCGGTTCTGAGTTTTTGTGAATTTCCAAAATCCCCCTACTTCATCAGAAACAATACGGCAAATTCAATTTGCGCACTAAAGCAAATTACCGTTTATAGTTCAGATGCATGTTCAACGGCATAAACGTAACATAATAGTTAAAAAAAGAAATTTAAAAACTTTAATATGTCACTGCCTATTTTTTTTATATTTAATTTAAGTTTTGTTGACATTTGCGTTGTTATTGTGATCAGTTTTTATGTAGAATATTGAACTCAATAAAGGCGTTTATTGCGGTAATCTCAATAAAAGAGCATATCTGAGCTATATGCATATAACATTTTGTGTCTTTTTTGTTTTGTTAGTTTTTGAATAGAAACTTATTTTCAATTGGAAGAATTCACTCATTCTTGCGTGCTGGGCATGTGTGTTTGTAAATGCAACAGTTATGTATATGTATGTATGTATGTTTTCTTGTGCGTGGGTTAGTTTTAAGAAACATAACCTCAAAATTGATTAGAATTACAAATGAAAACGAAAGAAACAAATCTGAAAATATGCATTTACGGCGTAAATTTTACACATACTTACAAACATACACATATACAATGTCTACGTTACATTAACGAACAAAAATTATTATTTTTGGTTATTTTTCTCTATGAACGACCTACAATGTGTACACATATATACATACATACGGAAATACATACATACGTACATTCGTATCAATTTCCAATCACGTTTTTCATTTTTAACCCTCAAATTTATTTTCAAGGTTATTCGTACAAACATTCAATGATATGTAAGTCTGTATGGAGGCAAAAATGTATGTTCATATGTACATACATACGTAAATATGTATTATGGGTATGTATGTACATAATTATGTTTGTTGGGCTTTAAATAAATTTGTGTTTAGAATCAGTATTTGTTTTTTTCTGATCTCTGGCAGGATATGATTTTGTAAACATACACATTTTATTTGTTGGAAGTTGTTTTTTCATTTCGTAGAGACAGACGTATTTTAACATTAATACTTCTAGAAAATTGTTTTTTTTTTTATTTATGGACATATACCTAAGTGTGTATTTGGAATCTATAAAACCTATAGATAAAACACATACATACATACATACATCCATATGTATGTGTTTCTCTATTGTTGAAACTGCAACCTGATTTTTGTTGTTTTTATAAGATTGTAGTTCTTCCAAAATCTTTAATATTTTGCGGAAAAAGTATATACCTACATATGTATGTAAGTAAGTGTGTATGTATTTCTGATTAGGTATTGAAAATGTATTAGAGAATTTTTCAAAAGATAATACTCCTACTAAACAAATTCTATTAATATTGTTCTTATTTTAGCATGAAAATGAATTAATTGAGAGTTGAAGATTTCTCCTTAATGGAAAATCGAGAATTCTTTTCTTAAATCTGACTTAATTGCTTGCACACATTGATGTGAGTATTTTGTTAATTCGTCAAGCGTGAACAAATTTTCATTAGAAAATTTATTGCCAGTTTACGTATATCGATCGTTGATATAATAGCTTTCGAGTCCAGTAAAAAATGACAGTAAACAAAAAACTCTCTCAGAAGACGATAGCTAAATTTGCCCCAAAATTGCTGGATCACAAAAGCCACATTTCCTGTCCGCAATTAAACGTCAAAGCAAAAGCAGCTGTTCATTAAAATTAAATGTTGAAATTGAGTACTTTCAATTTTTAAGTTGTAAAGAAAGCGTTCTTTAAGAAAAATGCTCTGAATTGATCACTTTTATTATTATGTATATAAATTTATTTAGTAAATTTTTTATATTTTATATACTAATACAAAATAAATTTGCAAAACATAATATGCGCAGTAGAGTGAGTCGATATGGAAGTATTAAAATTTTGTCGATATTAAAATTTTTTGAAAATTATTTTTTTATGTGTCATATTAAGGTAGGCAGACCGCTGGATTATCCAAAGAGTACCTATATACTCCAGCAAACTTGAGTCCTGAAGGTCGTTCCCTTTGTGATTTGTGTCATATTAAACTTTTTTTATCGTGATGCCAAAAGCTATCGAAAAATCGATGCCACAATCGATATTGCTATATTGAACCACGCAATACACAGCATGGGTGAAGTAACGAAGGACATATTGGACAGATGGTCAGTGTATTTGTAGCCAAGTTGTGGCTAGCATTTCAATTAGGGTTTGTCTATCTCACTATTATTCGTTCACATATTCTTATGTATTTTGGCACATCGTTCGCATAGAGAAAAGTTAGACAAACCCAAATCAATTTTCTTTAATTTAGATTGCAAACGCAAGCATGCCGTCGAGATTGGTAAATTGGCTCTTATTTTATCTTGGACCAGTACTCAAGGGATAACTCCTACATATGCAGTGCATTGTACTGCAACTGGGAAAAAAGATTATGAGGATGAGGAAATAAGAATTGGTGTTTGTAGATATTTGATTTGAACTTTCCAACGTTGCAGGTGATAGGAAAAACGTCTGAAGGAAACTTATGCTACACACGAATCATGTGGCTGAAACATCACACACACCTTTATTGAGATTACCGCAATAATTGACTTTTTTAAGCTGAATATTCCATACAAAAATTCAATTAAGTTATTGCACAATAAATCATAATTTACATTATGCAAGTCTTATTGCTGAGCTAATTAAATTTTTATAGAAACTCATGAGGTAAAATACCGCACCCCATTCTTTAAAAGGTAATCAGATCGGCAATATGACCTGCATAATGGAAGTTGTGACTAATTACAAAATTGTTATAATATCGAGTAAAATTTGAAGTACAATACATGATATATAGTTAGCACATGTTTGTGTGCTAACTATATATCATAAATATAATACCAAGACTTGCAGAAAGTTTTAGCTTAGTGCCAGTTTGCATACATCAAGTTTGACTCGTCAAGTGTTGAGTTTGTGGGAGAACGAGGAGAAGAGAATGGAAAAGATTGCACACCTGACGGTACCGTCAAGATTAAAGTGAAATATTAAAAAATATGAAAATTTTAAATTAAAAAAAACTTAAACTTTTGTGTGAACTCAAATGCAAAGTTCAAAAGGAAATTTAAGCAGAATTGACCAAGAAAACAAAATAAGAGAGAGTGCTTATATCCTAACGGAGAATATAAGATGTATCCGTATGCAATTCGTTTTGTTTTATCGTTCCTAATTTTAGACCTTGAAGTCAACTTCTACCTGAAAAAAGAAATGCTGCAAGAAAACGTTATTCTTTTTGTCCATTGTTTTGTTCAGGAAGATCGAAATTTGTGGATTACTCGTATTTGAAGTTTTCAGCTATAGAGATTACCTACAACAACTAAATACAAAACTTTGTTTTGAAGTCTTGCAAAGAATTGATACCTGAATTGAAGCCGCTTGATTCATGAAATTGGTAATGACTAGAGTTCTTTCTCATAAGGCTAATTAGCCCCGATTCTCAGAATTTCGTTTTTATTTGAAAGGTTATTTAGTAAATAGTCATAATATGCCTTTTAGCAATATGTGTAAATAAATATGTATGTGCCTCTTTTGTGCTTGATATTTTTTCTAAGAATTATTTAAATTTACTTTTACAACAAAGAATATTGCATTATATCGATTTTCTAAGCGAGCTATGATTTTTGTCATATCTAAACTACACAAAACATGTAAACCTAATATTTTTTGCATCATATCACTTGCGAGTTTCAAATCACAAGTTTAATTTTTTCGTATTAAACAACGCACATTTTGTTAAAATTTTTATAGTTAAGTTTGTTTAATGTTGCTCATGGTCTATTTTAATTCAAGAGCAAGGCATACGATTAAATAAAAACGAAGAAACCCAATTGGCCATATATTTACCACATCTCGAACAACATAGGCATACTTATGTATTGATGCCAGCTCAAACAACCATATATTTAAAACATCTCGAACGACATAGGCATACATATGTATTGATGCCAGCTAAAACAAATCATCGACAACAATGATTTCGAACAAATGACCATGACATGATGTAAAACCACACAAGCCACAATTTCTCGTACTGTATCATCTCCGATCGTACAAAAGAGATTTTATATAAACAATTTGAGAATTAAATTGACGACATTTGTACCCCTTTTTGCATACTCTATTAAGTGAGGCTGAACAAGCTGTCAGTATTAAATAAGCGAGCCCAATTCCTTGAGATTGATTTGCACCTTAGCATATACATATTATTATTTCAGCTTAAAACTAGTGGTACAAAATGGCGATCCTTTGTGCATATTTAGTGACTAAAGCCCATTACAGTTACGATCTATGAACAAATTAAAAGAAAACGTATGTACAGTTTGTAGAAAAAGTATTTTCAAAACAAATAATTGATAAGAATTTCAATTTTAATGTAGAATAACACCGTATGTAACTGTAGTCTGGTATGTTGCCCACAAGAAGGCGCCGATACTTTCAATGAAAACGATTATTTTAACGGTATCACAATACGACGACTTCACAACAGCATTTGCTGCTGCTTCCAACTTAGACTAATTTCTATTTTGGTAAGCAGCAAAAAGTAAATGCAGTGCTGCCACTATGAATATTAACTCGCAGCAATAAGAACTAAATTTTCTTGTATTTAATAGAAAAAAAAAACATCACAAAATTAAAATAAACAAATAAATTGATGCGTTTTTACAGTTTTAGGCTATATTACTACGTTTTCAGGCAGTAATTTTAATTTTATTCATGCAAAATATATGTATATGTGCCACATATTTGTATAGTATAGCAATTTGTATAGTTAAAATACACATAGTGCTGTTGCTGTTTTTAAAATAATTATGTTGCGATTATGCATTAGACGGCAGTATTTGAAGCTAGCTTAATTTATAATCGTGAAGTCTTCTGTCGTCTAAGTGTTTGAAGCTTAAGTATTAGCAGTTTTTCTGAAAGACTTTCTTTACATACGTTGAAAAGACTTTCTTTACATACTGTATGTATGTAGATACATAATGGTTTTATTTGAAACTAGATTTTAGTATGTACGTATGTACATTGTACATATGCATGCACTAAGTAATGAGAAACATTTTTATAGTTTTGGGCAAAAGCCTTTTTATGTCTTATCTTCACTTTGTCTACAAATAAATTTAAGCGTATATAAATGTATGTACATACATACATATGTATGTATGTATGTATGTATGTAAGGATACGGAATTTCTATTTTTTTAATCTCCTATTGTGATTTGTTTTAATATGTACTACTGTAAGGAATTCTTGAGTGGGCTGAGCGAAATGTGCACACACATACCTACAAACATTTAAGAACTGGTTTTATTCTTTTTTTCAAGACAAGATTACTTCATTAAAATTTTCTCTACACTTTTAAGTTTTAAAAGAAAATGTAAAATGCAAAAACCGACAATGAAAAAGAGTATAGATAAATCGAACAAAATTAAACATGAAGTGCTTTAAAGAGAAAGAGAATGCAATGTGCGAAAGAAGACACTTAAAATGTTTGCACAAAATTTTTCATAGAACAAAATGAAATTGTACATATGTATGTATGTATATAAAAGTACAGTTACACTTTAGCAAGTTTTACAAAATAGAAACCATAAAATTTGAAATCATGCTTTATATTGTAATAGACTTACCCGACAGGCTGGAGGTGCTGCAGTACACACACAAACATACATAGATGTGTATGTATGCATTTGGTGTGTTTCATTGTTGTTGTTTATTTTTGTTTTGAGTGAGTAAATTATTGTTGATAAAACTTGTTGATCGGTTTTGTAAAGTGAAACAATTTTAAATGTTGAGAAGCCCTTTTTTGAACGTCAGAGGAATTATTATACTGGAATAGAGAATGAAAATTTACATAAAATAAGTTCTTTTTTCCAAACACAAAATACAAATATTAATTGCACTCACCTTATTTTTGGAAAAGAAGTTTTCAGTAGACTTTGATTATAACGACTTGCTAAAACCTCCGAGTTAATCAATTTTAGCTGCATGTTTTGATGAAAATATTTGCAGATATTATTCAAAATAAAAGAATTAGATCAAAATTTGCATGCCAATATTTTGTATGTCTATTAAGTAATTTTAATTATTTATTATATCTATTTATTGTGTTTATTTGCTTATCGAAAAAATATAAAAATAAATAAAAAATAAAATAATAAATTATTTGCAATAAATTTCTTCCGTTCAAGGTCCTTTTTGTTTTTTAAAAATTTTTTAATGTATTTTTCAATATTACGTCTTCCTTTGGAAGACTTCTTCAGGAAAATTTGTTTTTTTGTGATAAATTCAATACAAAATTTGTTAAAAAAAGGACCTTGAACGGAAGAAATTTATTGCAAATATTAAATTAAATAAAGGTCAAAGCAAATAGGATAATAAATTAATAAATAAAAACTATGTATTCCTTAAAGCGAGGTAGACACGGACAAAATGCTTGCTGTCAACTATGTGTACCTGTGCTTGAGACTTTATAGTTTCATGCTTGATAGCCCATCAAGCATTCATTTTGATTTTAAAGTGTTCATTTGGTAGGCAACGACCGGCAAATTTCAAATTATCTTAATTGTTGTCGCTCATTTTCTTGTATTTTTATTTTACAAGAATGTTTTTCACATTTAAAAATAATAATGATTACTTTTTAATTATTTTCTTCTTTTTTTATTTATTTTTCCCGACAAAATATAAAATAATAAAAATTTGTTCGCGCTGGGTGCCTTTCACTAGATACAACCAAGCATGTAACAGCAAGCATGCCAGAATATCAAGAAATTTTGATTTTCTATCAAGCAGCGTCGGTGTGACACATACCTGCTAATAAATTTTCAGACACACTATAACAATGCTTGTTAAGCATTTTGATCGTGTCTTTGTATTTGAACTTATATTTCATTAAGCTGATTTATGAATTACCGCTAATTTTTAAATTTTTTGAGTAAAAATAGTTCTCTATTTTTATTACGTATTCATGAATAACAATATACATAAGCAAGCGGTGTTCCAACCATAATAAACGATGCTAATTGTGAGCGAAGCTCACCCAACCCAACTTAGTTTTACTTTTCATTGTTTTAGTATTTGAAAAATTCAACCATGGAGAGGTACGCAATTAAGCAGCAATTCATGATTTGTTTGATCGGCTTAATCGAACAAGTGGGTCCACAATTAGGAGGATTGTGTGCAAATTTAAGCAAAAGGGGTTTGACGATGTCTAACCCTGGCGGCCAACATCACGGTAATTGCCATGTGTGGGTAGCATTTTCGATTACATGCAGAATGGTGCTTGCTCTCCCCCATGGTGTGGTCCTATAACTCTTGCCGATCTCAGAGTCACGGCACCCAGCTGCAGTACAGGTGTGGAGTTGCATTACAACCGGATTCCGCGACCCAACGATCAGTAGAAGTTTTAGAAAGGCTCTGCCCCTACCAAGGGGGAGATCATGTCCGATCAACATGAGATCGAATTGGTACTCATGTATGGCAGTTTATCATGCGTGGTGGCGCGGGTAAACGCATTGTATTCAATCGGCTATAAGATCACCGTGGGGTAAAGCCACACTGGCAGGTACCCACGGAAATCGTTTTCATACCTATTCCAGAAAATAAAAGCCTATGGTCAGACTATTGAAGCTCTGAAAAGGAATACTACAGTTTTACACCTCAAACGGTTCGAGGAATTTCTAGACCCCATATCAAACTGGTTCCGTAGGACATGTTAGTTCTCTCAAAAACATTGCTGTTGTTTTGTTGTGTAACAGAACAGCCGTCAACCTCGCGCCTCATGGTCGTGCGAGACAACAGAGGACTTCTTGTAGTTTAAAATTGAGGATATGGAACTGAATGATATGCGATTCCAACAGGATGATGACCCTTGCCTTACAGCCAACAAAACGACTTTTTTTTACGTGCTGTTCATAGAAGCCAGACGAGCAACTTTAAGCAAAAACAACTTTCAGAAAAATTACTCATATTACTTAGTGCTTTTCATATAAATTTTCTTGGCAATTCGATTGCTTATGTTATCAAAACATCACATTAATATTTTGACATTTGTTGATTAGAAAGCTACTAAAAATTAAATGCTTGCTCTCATTTGCAAGAAACTTGCCCGGAAAGTAAAGAAACACACCTAGTATGACAATATTGTTGAGAGACTTTCTACTTCAAAGTGAGAGTATCAGAAAATTCGCTGTCAAAATAAAATAACTTGTATTTTACGACCTTACTTTCTGGCATAATTTTATGCTGAATTGTATGGACAACTTTGTCAACCCTAGTTCTATTTCATCATTTACTTTTAAAAAGATGCGGAATAAAATCGAGTGGAAATAATCTACTTACATATATTAGAGTTAAAAAAGCTAATACTTACCTTTTTCTTCAGATAGTTCAACAATGGATCTTTGCAATCCGTTGGGTTTAACCTAGCTTTTGGAAGTAATCGAGTATTTTCTAGTTTTTATAAGATTTGTAGAGTGATGATGCCAGATATTTCGGACTGCATTGAGCGTCCTTTCGCAATAAAGCAGCTGCACAGGGTTTTGCTAGGCTGTGGTGGTTTTAATTTGATTCACTGGGAAGTGGTTAAATTATTCATGGCAACCAAATGGGCTGGGTTGGATAAAAAATGTTTAACTGCAAGTTAGCTACTAATATCTATAGTATAATAAATTTTCTTTATAGATTTTAGGAAACAAAATATATAATATACATACTTACATGTCATGCTTTCATCTGGTTGTTGTTCAATCATTTGATAGGGGGATTAACCCGATTAAGAACTTTTTATCGAACTGTTAGCATTAACATTTCAAATATTTTTCTGAAGGAAAAATATTCGATACTTTCCAATATGTTATCGTCAACTATACATTTGCAGTTGTCAGTACGGCTCGCATTCGCAATGACAATTTGCAAATCTTAAAGTCTTCATTCAGTGTATGTTTCTGGCGTTAGTATTGAAAACCCACATTTCTACTTTCTTTTTTTTTTTTAACTTTAACTATATCAATTTAAACAAAATTCGAAGGCAAAACAACGTTTTCCGGGTCAGCTAGTTATATACATATAAATTAAAAGCCCCGTTGTTTGTCTGCTTTGGACTCCTAAGTTACTGAACCGATTTTAAAGAAGTTTTGTACATTATGTGCAGTTTTATCCAACATAAAAGACATTCATACTCGTATCGCAATTCGTAATCGTAATATTGTGTTATTACGAATTATTTGTTTATTATCTGACAAAGAGTCCTAATTACCACTGTTAGTTGACCGGACCTCAGTCTTTGTTAGTGCCTCCGTTATAAGACTTCCGCGCATTTCACTGAGCCCGGTACCGAGAAAAGTTTTAAGTTTGAGTATTCCGCTATCTAACTAAAAGATATATGATATTCATGAATCAACCTGGATGTCGTTTAGATATCCGCAACTGCTTTTAACGCAGCCTTGCTATCAGTCGCATTCAGATGTTTACCTCGTATACCCTATCAGTTCTCTTTGTTGCCGTAATTTCAGCTTGCGTTACGCTAAACTTATTGCTTGGCCTAAAACACATCCGGTTCTGATACTGCAAGATAAAGATGCCACCACCAACTCCCAAGTCCGATTTGGATCCATCTGTAAAGATCTCGAGTATGACCTTTTGTCGGCCTACTTGGACGATCCAAGACGGTGGTCAAGAAGAGTACGCCGAATCTATTATTAGACAACACAGTTGGGGAATATTACCCGGGAGGTCATACTCTGCTATATCTGAAAGATTTTTTTAAACTGCCGTATGCAACCAATGCGTTTAAATCAACATTGAAACCGCATCTTGTTCAAGTTCATTTCAACATCTAGTTCATTTCATCAAGTTCATTTTAACATCGTGCGACTCTATTGTGTTTTATTTGCTATCTTGCGTTTTTTTTGACCACCCTTTATATCTGATTATGAAAATTTATGAAAAAAGTTAAAACCACATTTTTATATTTCGCTTCTTTATTGCAACATAGTCATAACTAAAAAAAAAGCTCGTTTCGAGAAAAACGCATTTAAAATTTTTAGTTTCCATACAAGTCTTAGAAATTTTTTTTAGAAAATATCTCCTAAAGGAAAAAGTTTAAAAGTAATTTGAATAAATTTTTGGCACAATATAAAAGGTAGTAGTGTTAACAATTCTGCTTTTTTAACTCGAGAGATATGACTATGTTGCAATAAAGGAGCGATTTGATACAAATTCTAAAATTTTGACAAATATTTTTTTTTCTTAAAATTCAGTATTTTTTTTATTTAACCAAATACATAAGTAATAATCGTATTTAAACAGAATTTTTGCTGGTCATTGGCAAAATATTAAAAACAAAATGATTTTAACTACATAATTCAGAAAGAGACGGAAATACATACATATGTATATGCCTGCTTATATGTATAAAAATTTACCAGTTTCAGTTTAAAAACTATTATATATATACATTTGATATATGAAAATCTATAAAAAAAAAACTTGTACTTTTACGGCATGTAATTACCCTTTAAATTGTATCTTCAATTCTTCTTAAGTATTTCGCCGCTCTCTTTTGCTCTTCGCTCTTTTGAGAACTCAGCTATCCAGATAATAGGATTCACCATCAAAGCGAGATTCGTGCGAAAAATGTTCCTGATCAAGATGACGATGTTGTTGAAATTCAAAATGCCTTTGATTATTGTAATATTGATGAATTGCCACAGGCTCTGGGCAAGAATTCGAATTATTAAAATAATTTGCTGACGGCATATCATCGCACTGGTAGCTCTCTCTGCTGCTGGGCTTTTGATTCGGATTTGTTTTAGTATATTTGCGTAAATCTATATTATGTACTGTTAACACATGACGATTTAAGTCTTCCTTGCGTTTATAGCGCGCAGCACAATATTCACACCAGAATTTTGGTGCCACACCGATGCACTCACAAGTCATGTGACGTTTCAGGTGCGCCTTGCGTAAATAACTTTTGCCGCACACGCCACAAGGATAACGTTCTTGCTGCTGTTGTCTAGTTATTGTTGTATCTGTCTGGTAGACTAGAAGAAAATATAAGAAAAGTATATAATAATTATAATATAAAAAATTAATAAACAACTTTTTAAAGGAGCATGAGGAGAAGAATTTTTCACAGCAACTCAAACACGCGAGTGAAGCAAATACTCATAATTGCTACTGAAATTACTAGAACAAAAGTTTACAAATTAAGAAATAAATCAAATAAATAAAATAAATTTCTAAAAAAAATACAGCTAACACCAGAAGCAACCAGAAATATTTTAAAATAAAATAAAACATATAAAAAAAAATGTTAATGAGTAAATAGTATTAAGTCTAAAAGGCTTATTTAACCCTGCAGTCACACCATCAAGTTTCTTATCAATTCTCTTTGAAGTTTTTTTATACATACATACTGCTTGTCAAAATTTACAAAACTTGAAGGCTGCATTCAACTTTAAAGTAACTTTCTAGCAAGATGTATTTTTATAGTGTTTTACATAAGTACTCGTATAATAAAGGAAATAAAAATCATAAAAATATATGACCGAAGAATACTTAAAACTTAAAATGAAAAATCAGCTGAATACAAAATAAAAACAAGTAAGAGTGTAGTATATTCGACTGGGCCGAATCTAAAATACTCTTCACGATAGTCACGTATATACATATAAGGTATATATTACAAATTTGAAATGAATATGCTCGGATATATGTATATAACCGATATCGGGTAAACTATATTTTTGCCCTGTAATCACCTATCCAAAAAGGTAATCTTTTTTTCTGGATGTATCGATTACACTTGATGGTATAACTCCTATGTAAAGTTTAATCAAAGCAAATTTATAATAGCTTAAAATTTGAGATCAGCTGATGACTTTGTTATCAGTTTCGGCTATACGGTTAGATGTTAAAGTTTTAAGTCCATAAATTGTTTTTTTTTTTTACTTTATATGATCATCAGCAGTGTCAATTAAGGGCGTTCCGCACCGTTGTTGGTGTTTAAAAAATTTTACGCATAAAAATTCTTTAGTCGGTGCGCGACGCGTTTTTTTTTAGTTTTCGATGCGTCTTTTAAACTCCGCTGGCACTGAGACATTACCAGACCAGAATTATTACATTTCCTTTCACAGCGCATAATAAGAATACGAAGTAGTGATGTAAACATCGCAACTTGTATGTTTGCATCAGTCGAAACACATACAGTGCGAAAGTTGAAGTAGCTGTAATGTTTCCGAGAAAGTGGGGGTATTTTGGGGCTCACGAAGCCGATTTTGAAATTCTCAAAAAAATTCGGAACCACTTCGCCAACCTGTTTTTCATATTCGGTGGGTGTTTTAACCGTGAAACTTGCATCTGAACTATAAATGGTCATTCGCTTTAATTAGTTTCAATTGTGTGTTTGTTTGTTTGTTTGCATGTTTGTAACTCTCGAAATCCATGCCATATGAGTGATTATTACATACATATATAGGTATATAAAGCACCTTTAGTGCAAAAATTGAAGTTGCCGTATTGATACTGAGGTATTGGGAGGATTTTGACGTTTTCTGAAACCGACTTTGGAAATTCCCAAAAAACTCTGAGGCGCTTCGCCAACCGAATCGGAGCCGGTTTTTCATATACGGTGCGCGTTTTGGTCGTGAAACGTGTATCTTAACTATTAACGGTAATTCGATTTAGTGCGAAAATTGAAGTTGCCATATTGTTTCCGGGACCGTGGGGGATTTTGGCGATTCCTGAAGCCAATTTTGGGAATACCAAAAAAACAAACTACGAACACGCTATGCGAATAACTTTCTGGATAATTTAAGAAGAAGTTTCAACTATAGTGAAATAAAAATTTGAAATTCGATATCGTAGCGTGTTTTTTTTTTAGTTTTTTAAACTATATTTATTATTTAGTTTTTATTTTTTTTTTGTCAGTATAAAACTATCATTAAATTAAGAGAAAAATTCAAAAAAATTTTCAATTTTGAATCTCTATTAAAAAATCTAGGATCGCTTTAACACAAAGTTTTGTGTAGAGTTTATAAAATCATGTAAACATATCTAGTATAAAGTTGCTTTGTGATTTTTTGTGCTTTGTCAAAACGTGAACTGAAAAGTGTTTGTCAAACATAAAAAACCCATACACTGCATAGAGAAGTTTGTATTCATGATGGCGTATGAACTAGGTACTGCTTGGGCAATTGAAAAACTACAAAATTATTAATCAAATTATTAAATTTTTTCAAAATATTTTGCTTCAAATTTTTGTTATTGAAATTATTCTCCTTTTATTTGCCACAAGTCTGGCAAATTTTCATACACTTTTTATTCAATAAATTTTCATTCAATAAATTCTATTAAAAACACGCACTCTAGAAAAGCCATCTTTACTGTTCGCGCACGAAAACAAATGAAGTTTACACTGTGTTCGACAAAATTGCTATTAAACGAGTTTGACAACATATCAAACATTTTTGAATTCCATCAGGTCACGTTTGACAAACTCGAATTTTAGCTAGTAAACGAGTTGCATTGTCCAATAGCCGCTTAAAAGACTGTTATACAAAATAGGGTTTAAAAAATAAAAATTCTAAAGTTGGTGCGTTTTATTGAAATAACGCGTTTTTTCTTCATTTCGATGCGTTTCGAAATTTCAAAGTTGACAACGCTGACAATCATGCTTCTTTTCATTTTCGAAATCTACTCATATGAGGATTTGTAATAGACTAAAGAGAATTTAGTAGAATTTCCTTTAAACTATTACCAACTCTCGAAGTTCGAGAGCCGTAACTCTTATCGTTGGACTTATCCTATGAAAATATGTGTAATAGCGCAGAATTGTAATGTGTGCTGAAAACTTTACTTGTTATGAGTTCGTACATGGTACAATAATGTACTAGATAGTGTCGAAATGCCAGTCGCAGCAATTTCGGTGATAGGAACTGTCAAAAGTTGTTTTGTATTATTTACAAACCAGAGAACACACACTCTTTTATAGAAAAATTGTTTATATATGAGTAATAAAACCGCAAAGTAAAATACACGTTTGTTTTTTAAATTAACTTTTCCGCTTTTTGACAGTTGACCAGCTGACATTTGTTTTTGATGATGAGAACTGTCAAAAGTTGTTTATATTTGCCTTTATTGAGTACAAAATACACACATTTTTATATTACCATTTACAAAAGAGAGAACAGCTTTTTATATAATAGAAGCACAAAGTAAAATACTTGTGTTTTATTTTCTCTTGTTTGGTAGTTCTCAATACAAAGCAGCAATAATACATAAAACATATAACTAAGAGGCCGATTGAAAATTGACAAAAAAATTTTCTACTGGGCATCACGTCACACGTGATTAAAATTCGTTGTTCCTTCATTCTCTATTGTTATTGCAATAGTATACGAAAATAACTGTCTACGTCACATTCTACAGTTTACATCAGTGAGCTGACTAATAAAACCTGTTGTTTTGTTGTTTTGTAGTAGTTTAACTTTCACCTGGTATATTATTATATCGCATAAAACTTTTGATCCAGAGAGAAAATTTAATTACAGTAGATGCTGATAAATTAGAACCACTTTGTGTCTGGGGTGGTTCTAACCAGAGATCTGCATCGGTGCACCGCAATTATAAGTACATCGATTGTTTATCCAATCATTTTCACATTCGAGTATTTTAACCAAATCTTGATACATCAAAAATGTATCCAATCACATTCGTATCTTGTGTATTTTTTAAGAATAAAAGAAACTGCCACAAAAAAAGTGTTGTTATTAGCACTTGGTAAGAGAAACATTTTGAGTACTTTCTATTTTCGTTTCTAATCGTTTTCTTAATAAACAATACATGCCGCCGTCATAAAATCAATATGTAAAAACGACACTCTGGACAAATTCTTTTGTTGTGTCACCTTTTATTTAACATTAGCTGAAAACGCGGCTGCCAGATTTAATAATTTGCAACCATGTTGACGATTTTGAAAGTAGCTTGCTGAATAATGATTTTAAGATAGTTTTTGCTTTTTTTTTAAACGAAAATTCAATTCAAACAAAATTTTTTCCATAATTGGTTATATGTTTGTGTAACTGTGCATGGATTAAAACCAAGAAATAAAAATTATTATAAATGACGGAACATAAAATAAAAGTTATGATGAAAATGTGCTTCATAAAAGAATCTATTTTTTTAAGTAAAAGTTATTATTTTTACCGGTTTTGTTCTAAACATGTTCAAATAAAATATGTGCATATATTTTGTTCAAAACACGGTCGCCAAAACATGATGTTTTAAAAACTTCTGGTAACGCCGCGCTTAGTACGAATGCGTTCATCGAGAGTGGGTGAGTAAATACATAAAACTGAACACATACACTCTTATGGGTAAGGCAAATGTGTGACTGCAATTTCTTACATACAAATATTATTTTCATTGTTAAAAAGATATAGGAGTACGATTGCCGAATGTGGAAAAAATAATTGAGAAACCAAATCACAAATTTGACTGGGTATGTACTATAGTCTAGTCAACAGACGCAAGCTCTAATGAGTAGAAAGCATACTTGTGCAAACAATATGCGGTGGCCAATCAAATTGCAACTCAATTTAAAACGTGTGTACTTATATCATTAAAAAAGGCGCCGGTTGCAGATCTCTGGTTCCAACTCACAAAACGGTCTGATTTCCAAACTTTTATTTCTTTAATAAAATATTAAAGAAATAAAAGAAAATTATTAAAAAAAATACTTCCGTATACATTATATTCTTTCAATTTTGTTTATATAAAACAAACACAAAACATTTTATATTATTAAAATTCATCAAAGTTAAAAGAAAAAACTGTATCAAAAATATATATCCTGCTAATTTTTTATGTTTCCTAGGAAATCACAGTACCTTAGTTTGGTACACACCAAGGCAAAACCTGGTCCCTGGGGGATTCTATCATAATCAGCAGCCGCAATGTCAACGTGAAAGTTATGAACAGTAATTTGAATAAATTTTTGACACAATATAAAAGGTAGTACTGTTAACAATTCTGCATTCTTAACTCGAAAAGCTAATTTTTTTAAATCTTACTTTGTTGCAATAAATGAGCGATATATACTTCTTAGAAAAAATACTGTTTCTATTTGTGAAAAGTATCATTAGAGCATTTTTTTTAAACTCTCATTATTTTATTGAATATAATGATCTATAAGGGGTCTGTTGAAACTCAACGTCAACAGAATTATGAGAAAAATCAGAAGCATTAAAAACAGAACATTTTTCATCAGTTCAAATGTTTTTTTATTTGTACAAGCCGTTGTATTATTTTAGATTTTTTCTGATTTTTCTCATGATGGTTATAATCACCCTGTGTCGGCTTGATGTTGAGTTCTGGGACACCTTGTGTATCGTCTTATGACGATTAGGGTGGCTTCTATAATGTTGACATATATTTTTTTATAGGTGTAAATGGTGTAAATATTAGGAGCTAATAAAGTAAGAATAAAGTCAATTAAAAAAACATTTTAAAACATATATGTATGTACACATCTATAAACACATGGGATTCCCCTTGACAGTCAAACAAGAACTATAAAAACAAACGTCAGTGTTAAACACAAACGAAATATAAAAAATGCTTAGAAGTTAGAACCGTTTTTTTACACGATTTGAGTTAATACGATCGTCTACTGTATCTGTAAATGTTAGTGGTTTGCCTTATTTTTGCCCGACAAAAATATTTTTCAATTTAAAATTGCTTGAAAAATATTTCTATTTTTCAGATCTAAGTGATCTTTAGATGGATTAAAACATCTTTCATAACGAACTCATTTTTAATTTTAACAGCGATATCAGCGTAATAACATTACTGTATGTCATGTTATGTTACAATACATCAAATTTTATTAAACTATTTTTACTATAGATGGACATTTTGTTGTACCTTTCTGATGGGTTAAACTCAATCTTTACTGAGGGAAATTTTGTGGAATATATTCTTTTCCATAGAATTTTTGTGAGACAAATCAATTTTTTTTTAAGATTTTGTACTTTGTAAACTACGAGTTCTTTTTACACACAATCTGTAGAACTTCTAAATTTTTCGGAATTTTAAAAAATAAAAGTTTGTGAAACATGCAGGAGGAGTACTCCTCCATGCATGCAGGAGTACATGCATGTACGGAGTACATGCATGAACGTTAAAAAAACATATTGGCTGAATTCACAAAAATTTTGGGTAAATAAATGAAGGGATTTTTAGGGAATTTTTGGATTTGGGATACAATATTTTGGATAATTACCTAAAATGGGTAATTAAAAGAAAGTTAATTAACCGGTTATTTTTATATGAAAATAAGTGAGAAAAACCCCGGGATTGAATATAAGAGGTGAATAAACGAAAAAGGCATTTAAACGGTGGGTAACGGTAAACGGGGTATACTGTAAAAAGCTTTTCAGAATTAATTTATTTCTAATAACAAGATTGAAACTTATATTTGTTAATAAAAATGATTTCATTTAGAAAACCGTTTTAGCTTTTCGTTTTTTGAAGAACCAAAGAATATAGGCGATTCTGTTTTCGAACGGAATTGAGCTCCGTGATAGAGATTTCTGAAATAAATTCGCAAAGGACGTGAAATTTAAATAATTTTCCATAAAAACCTGCAAAACTTTTACTATTTATAAAAAAGAAACAAATGTGTAATAAAATATTTAACCTGGACATTTCTTCGCTTTTCGACAAAGTTTTTATAAAGTGATAAACATTATTTTAAACCTTTTGATTACGGTAATTTTTATTTCTTTTATTAATTTTTTTTTTTTTTTTTTTAAATTGAAACTTAAAACTTTAATTTATACTTAATCAATTTATATTCAATATAATAAAATAGTGTTTAAAGTTATAAAATATTTTGTTTTGTAACCAGTTAAAAAAATGAAATATGTTTTCTATTAAAATTTAAATTAATTTTCTTCTTTTCGGGTTTTTGGATTTAAAAACATACTCTAACTTGTTGAAGTTCTTATAAAACTTGAAATAGTTTTTTCTATATTTTTAATTAATAGTTTATAATAAAGCAAAATAAATTTTACTTTAAATGGATGGTTGTTTCAAAATGGTTTCCCTCAAGGTAATTAAGCAGAAAGTTGGCCAACCTTGAAGTAAAATTATTATATATATAACTTAAATATATTGTATGATATAATTTTGGTACCGGGCATCAAGTTAAGCTTATCTTAAAAAAATACAGTTGAAAAGAAAAGTGTTCGTATACAAGCTTATGAAATAATTATATATAATTAGAATATGATGATGAAGAAATGAAGTTTTCTTTTTTGTTTTTAAATTTGAAGAAATTTTAAATCAAATGAAAAAGTAAAAATAGCTAAAACAATTTCTCTTGACTCTAATTTATTGATTTGTTTATTTAATAATTTTACTTTTCACAGAAAAAAATTATTTTTCATGTTCAATAACGAAATTCGCTGAAACAACTAATAAATTGTTTGAATAAGTAATTCGTAGATTCAAACAAAGCTTTAATAAAAATAATTATTCATCAAAAGAAAATATTTTTTTCAACAAAAACAAAATATAATATCCAAACAAATTATTTTTTTCAGACAAAAATTTTATTGATTTTATTCTTGCTATAATTTTCTCCGTGTTGCAATTGTCACCCAGCTAGAGGTAGCACAATTTTTAACAAAATTTATTTAATATTTCAGATGGTATAAAAAGTCGTCTTACAAAGTGTATTTAGCTAAAAGGTGACTATGTTGAGAAATAAATGGTTTTTGGAAAAAAAATGTGTTTTTCTTACTTAGGTAGCTTCAATATCAATCCGCCCTCGTAAATGAACACCGATATACAAAATTTTATGATCGGAATTCGACTCGAGACACAAAAAGTTTTCGCTGTCTCTATTAAAATTTTGCGTCAAAGATAATTAAAACTACTCATAAATAAAGTAAACTCAACTCGTATATATCTAAAGGACAAATAAACTACGCAAGCGGTTCGGCAAACACGCGCTTTCCGTTTACACATAAGGCGACATAGTGAACAAAATACAAATAGGTGTGGCACAAAAACAAAAACAAAATATTTTTACATTATCTTTAATCCTAGAAGGTGACTTAACTTAAGTATTAAACACACACCACAGCAGACTTCACGACAGCAAATGCTGCAACTGGCAATTGCAATCGTGTAGTCGACTACTTAAATATTTTGAATACGGCTGCAACATAAATTCATTTATATAAAAGTATACTTCAGTGTGGCCACCTTAGAATTTTTTTCTTTACGAATTTCCATTAGTTTGCAACAAAAATTCTGTTTATACCAGCCCTTCATGAAAAAAGTTCTTCTCTCTAAGAAAAAAGATCATTAAAACTAAAAAGAGTAACTTAACTTAAAAAAAGTTTTTGTTTACTGCGCTTGATTCAGGTTCGGCGGGCCTTCAAAGTTGAAAATATATCAGGATATATCTTCTGCTCTATGATGGGATTAATAAAAGGAATTGAAACTTTACAACAAGATATCGAAGTTTTCAAAGTGGGAATAAAAAGTAGTTTGACTCGAGAAACAAAAACCTCTACCCGTCTCTTTTAAAATTTTGCGCCAAAAATAATTAAAACTACTCATAAATAAAGTAAGCTCAACTTGTATATATGTAAAGTGTAAATAAACTACGCAAACCGTTCGGCAAACACGCGCTTTTCATTTACACATTAACGATACAAACACAAATTAAACACTTTTTTTCTTAGGCAACAAAAACATTCATTGATATTGACAACAATTTTTTCTACAATATAGGTAGTACTGTTTTAATCTTTTAAGATATGACTAAATTTATCATTTTAGGGGTTTTGATATTTAGACTGAAATAAATACAATATTTTAAGAAATATTTGTATACACTTTATTTTGACGATCACAGTATTTGCACGAAAATTGTGCAAACATGCTTCAAATATTTGTACAAACAAGCAAACGCCTCCTTTAACAAAGCTAAATGTTTGTACAAACGTAAAATTTTGCATTGTTTTGCAAGCAGTTTGTGTAGTTTATTTGGCCCTTAACTAGTTATTTTATAAAATTAGGAATTTTTGTTTCGAGGAGAAGTACGTATGCACATATTTAACAGTGCAGCAAATAAATTTATTAATTTATTTAAAACTACATTAAAATTTTGTCCTTTTATTATGTTATATTAGAAAGTAAAAGAGCAAAATTTTTTTTTGGATACTGGTCACACTGTTTAAATTTTGTATTTAACAAAAATAGAAATTAGTTTAATTCGGCTGCAAAAAATCAGCACGGACAACAACCTGCAGTCGTGTCAACTTGCTTGCTGATGTCAAAATAAGCGTTAGCATTTAAATGCATCTATTTTATATTTGACATATAGAAGTCAGTTGTCTGCTGCCTTCAATGTGTTTAAGGCTTTACTTTTTTTTTTTGTAAGGAAGGCGAACCAATCAAGTGTGCGTACAATCAAGACTTTTGTGAAGTTGTTTTGATGTGATCACAATGACGCCTTTTGGTATATGGGGAATTATATTTTCAAAACCTACTCTATAGTGACTTTTGGCTCACCCTGTATAAAATAACTGGTAATAGATTGTGAATTGGATAGTTATAATACTTCATTAAGAAATAATTTAAGAATAATCGAAAGCAGTAGTTCTAGTTGGTTTTTATAAAACGTAACATAACGTAACGTAACGCAACATTTATATGTACTACAAAATAAGACTTTCGTTTTACATACACGTCTTTGTATTCCTATTATATTTTCTCAACTTTTTGTTTTTAATTTTTTTTTGTGTGCATTTCAAAAACGTTACGTGTTTTTTAATTAATGACTTAGGACAAATACGCAAAAAAAAAAAATAAAATTTATTGGAAATGAATTTTAACAAAAATTTTGTATGCAAATTTTGAACTAAACCTAATTTTAAACTAAATATAATTTTATTTTTATTTTGTTCATTAAATTTTGTTTCTCAAAAATGTTTTATGATTCGTGATTTTCTTTTAATTTTTATTTTTTTGGTTTTAAATTTTTTAGTTGAACTATCTATTTGATTATATTTATATTTAATTAAATGTAAGTGCAGTTGTTATATAAATTGAGTAAATTTGGAATACAAATATTTGATTTTTTTTAATAAATGGTCCTTCAGATAATGATTTAGATTCTAAAGATTACTTTTTTTTTAGTCAAATGCAATTGAATAATTTTAAGATAATTTCAATTAGTAATTTTTTAGCTATTATAATATATAGTAAAGGATTTGTATCTGTGTTATATATGTGCTGTTCACAGATCACAAACGAGCGACTTGTCTAAAAAATTTGTATGATCACTAAAAAAATTGAGTGACTTTCATACAAGTTTTCTAGACGAGTAGCTTGTCTGTGTTGTATGCATAGCACAAAAAAGTAATTTACGAATTTTGGAAGTATCAATATATATGTAATATAAAAGCATGCAAAAATTTAGAATATAAAGATACTTTTTTCAAAAGGTACTCCTTTTAAACACTTATGGCTGTTTAGAATTGGGTTCATGAGCTCTCTTAAGAGAAAAGCTCTTTTCAATGAAATAACTCTTTCTTTAGTTCAATAGTTCAGAGCTCCGTATATAAAATTATTTTCAATGAACGTCGCTGTTTCAGCTTGCATGAAGCAAAAAGAAAAGCAAATATCGGTATAAACAAATGAAAAAAGCAATTATAAATCCAAGAAAAAAATTTAAAGTGAGACTCTATACATAAATAGGTGAAATAAAAAACAATTAAATTGAAAAAAAAAATTTTGTTGTGATCAAAAGGTACTCCTTTTAAACATTTATGTGCTGTTTAGAGTTGGGTTCATGAGCTCTCTTAAGAGAATGCTCTTTTTAGTTCAGCTCTTTTCGATGATCAATCTTTCTTTAGTTCAATAGTTCAGTGCTCCGTACTTAAATTATTTTAGCTTTCAGGAATCAAAAAGAAAAGCAAAACAAAATCGGTATTAACCAATTAAAAGTGCAATCCAAGAAGAAAAATTAAAAGTGAGTTTAACAGCCAGTTCGCCGATGTCGAAAGGATAAGTTCATTCACATTCTAGGCGAAAGAAAATTGATTTGGGTTTTTTCTAACTTTATTCTATTCGAACGATGCGTCAAAATTCAATTAAAATACATAAGTAGATGTGAACGAATAATAGTGACATAGACAAACCTAAACTGATTCGAATGTGAGTGACTAGCTTTCGTTCGCATACATTTTCATTCGATATCTATGAAAAACATTTGTATCCAAAAAAAAAAAAAAATGATTTATATGTTGATCATAGAACAAGCACTAGCAACTCGTCTAGAAAATTTGTATGGATTTCACTCAATTTTTTGAGTGTTTTTCAACTTTTTTAGACAAGTCGCTCATTAGTTGTGATGAATTTCGCTTGCTTTCATATTTGTCTTCGTTTCAAATCAAATCATCTATTTTGGCACTGCAGGGCTAGCCAGAAGTTACCATAGACCGATGGCCGATGTTGAATGTGAACCACACCTAAGTGTCAAGTTTTTTTCTGCATTTCAATCGACATTTCTCAATTTCAGCTTAACTTAATTTAAACCGTGAAAAGATACGCAACGCGTTAAAGTTATTCAGGCTTATTTTGAAAATGGGCGTTCAAAATTATTTTCAGTGGATTCGTCTATAAGCAGAATTGCGGCATTTGGGCGAATGATAATCGAACATTGATTGTCGAAAAATCAATGTACTTAAAAAGAGTGACATTTTAGTGCGGTATATGGGCTGGCGTCATTATCGGTCCGTATTTTTTCCAAAATGAGTCCGTTCAGGCACTTACTATGAATGGTGTTCGGTATCGTGAGATGGCTCGAATTGGATGATACGGATGTGGACGATATGTGGTTTCAACAGGACGGTGCCACCGACCACACAGCTAACGCAACAATGGCCGTTTTGCGCGACATATTCGATGACCGCGACAAATTGAGGCATAGAACCCCAATTATTCTTCAGCGTCATCGAAAATTTTAACCATCGGATAAAGATGTACCACCGAAGTCGCAGCGGCCATTTGGCCAATATTTTATTCCACTTATAATGGAACCACACCAATATTATCATAATAAAAAGAAATTACAATAATTCCTACATAATTTATGAAAATCAACATTGGCCCTTAACTCGTCTAAACAATTTTTATGGCAACCACTAAAAAAATTGAGTAACTTTCAAACTAATTTTCTAGAAGAGTTGCTCGTCTTATGTTCTATGAACATCACATTAATCACCCTTTACTTTAAAATTAATTTTTGTTAAAAGGAAGTTTTAAAAAAAGTGTATGCTACTTTTCTCACAATTACTTTTTTTTTTAAATCTGATTTTTTTAACGTGCTGCTCGTAGAACACAGACGAGCAACTCGTCTAGAAAATTTGTATGAAAATCACTCAATTTTTTGAGTGAGTTTCATAAAAAAAGCACATTAAAAATGTTTTTAAGTATAAAATTTATGGAAGATTTATTCGCGGACGGCACTTTTTACAGGCAGCTAGCTGTGCTACAATTAAAATCAGTCTAATGGAATCCAAGCAATTTATAATCCAACAAACTAGAAACGTACTGTTTATAGAACACACACTAGCAACTCGTCTAGAAAATTTGTATTAAAGTCACTCAATTTTTTGAGTTATTTCCATATAAATTTTTTTAGACGAGTACTCGTCTGCGCTCTATGAACAGCACATAAATAATTGAAATTGAAAATAAATAAAGTAAAATTTGAGTGGGTATTTTTATTTAATAACAGTTAACAACTGTCGACGACATGATAAAGGGAACTGTCGTTTATGTAATCGTCGATTATGTGGTATCGCTTGTAAGGTCTTGCACGATTTCCTTGCAATTAGTGCGAAATTTCGTCAATGATTTGGTTGAGCTGTTGTCAATATGTGTCGGCCACGATATTCCTTTGTCTTGTGCCCTTCGTTTAAGATGCCTTAAATATATGGTCAACTGGGTGTAATTATTTTATTGTCTGACGTGTGTTTGTATGAGATTTGTGTTGCTAACACGGGTTTGAAGCTGATAGAAAATGTATGCCGAAAGAAAGCACTACCTTCAGCTTTAATGACAGAACAATTGTTCTCGTGTGTGAAAGCCCACTTGCATGTGATGAACTTAAATGCTTCAGACCATTTTAGTTTTTGCTAAAGTTTTTTTTATTATTTTTAATTTAAGAATTTTTTTTTAGTGATTTTTAAGCTAGAAAATAGAAATTTTTGTTTCTGATTGCTATATCAGGTGCTAAAGCCATTTGCTCATAATATTTAAGCTTAACCGACGTTGAGAAAACATCGCATCTGTTTTACTCACAAGCTTGTAAATTTTTTATTACATTTTTACGCAATTGTAAATATATTAGCCCTACAATCAATCTCATACATTTCAGATTGCACATTTCTGCAATTGCAAATATAATATATTGGAGTGTATTTTGTTAACGGAAAGAAAATATGCTCTACTATTGTGCAAACGCAATGATGCAAGGCCATTTGCACAAGAATGGGTATAGGGCTAATGTATTTCTGTGCAATTTGTTAGTGTAAAGTAAATATATACCCCTTTATTTTGCAAATGCAATCATGCAAGGCCATTTGCACAAGATTGTGATCGGGCTATTGTAAAACAAGGCACATTTGCAAGAGTTTTACTACCTGTAGTGAGTGTCCTTAGTATTCGTATTTAGCATTTGATATTCATTCATTTTCATGTGACTTTCATTTCATGTGACACTTCAGACCATTTAATTTTTTTTTCTAAACCTTTTGTTAAATTTAAGAATATATTTTTAAAAATGATTGGTTTTGATAAATTCATTTGGTATAGGTATGTATGTATGTTTTTAGTATAGGAAATTGTGTAGTATTTTTATAGTATATTTCATAAACTTAATTTGGATAATAATGAAAAAATATATGTATTATAAATATTTCACTTTTTAAGGGGGTTTTTCTTTTGTATAAAAAAACAGCTTAAAACTTATTCTTGCCTGTTTTTCTTTTCTTTCTTATTTATTTTGCTTTTTGCGTTCTGTTTTATATCAATATTGAATGTTCCTTGCGCATGTGCTCATTTAAGAATGCTTGCGAACGATAGACTCGGGAACAGAGCGGACAACGATTTGTCTCATACTGCGACATACGCTTTGTACTTTGCCGAGGCACCTTTTTGCCAATACGGCCGCCATACAACAGCGATTCATTTTGGGCCAACAGATCTTTAGGCAAACTGGGCACCAAACGTTCCATACACTGAGCCGACGATATGGAGGCCAGCTGCTGAAGGGCAATTAAGGCTGTTGGATTTGAGGCAATCAAACTGCTGGTCGATGAGGTGGATGGTTCTGGGGCGGCAGCGGATGAATTTGTGTTCGGTTCACTTTGCAGTGAAGCGTCCGATGAATATGAGCCGAACATTTCCAAGTCAATAGATGATTTGTCAGATTCCAATTTAATTTGCATATCGATATCCGGGTCAGACGTCTGATGATGACTGCTGGCGGGCGGAGTGTTCATGGAGTGCAAAGAAGGTTGACGTCTTAAATTGTATTTAACGGAAACTGCAATGAGAAAAAAGAAAATAAAATTAATTAATAAATCTATACAGCATAATTCTTATATTCTTATGGGTAATTCCATCATAACTGTAGCTTCTACAAAAACAATAACAAAATATTTATATATGTATTTACTTTAACTTTTATGTGACAAACAAAAATAAGGAGTTGTATTTCATGTATTACAGTTTAATTAATTTTATTAAATTCGTTTTTTTTATTCAGAAAACAAAAAATTTTTAAAATTTCTCCATGAAACCGTTTTTAACTTCCAAAGGAATGAACCAGAAATGCGACAGAATTCAATCCGTTCGGAAACGGAATTGAATCGTCTTCTCCTACAAATACTGCCACATCACAGATTTCAATTCCGTTCGGAAACGAAAACGTAAACCGAATTCCACCCATTTCTTTGCTTCTTCAGATTTATTTTTACATTTACGTGGCAAACTAAAATAAGGTTTTTGGTTTTCATATCTTACGAGTTCAATTCGAAATTAAATAATATTTTTTTTTATTCAGATAAGGAAAAACTAAAAATATGTCGGAATGAAACCAATTTTAGTTTCCAAATGTAATTAACCAGCCATGTCACAGAATTCAATCAGGTCGGAAACGGAATTGAATCGTGTTCTAGTTATGTAAAATGCCAAATTCTAAAAAGTTTTACTGCCACATCACAGACTGCAATTCCGTTCGAAAACGAAAACGTAAGCTGAATTCCAGCCACTTCTTTGCTTCTTCAGACTTAGTTTAACTTTTACGTGGCAAACTAAAATAAGGTTTTTTTATTTCATTCGAAATTAAATTAATTTTTTGTTTGTTTATTCAGATAACGAAAAACTAAAAATATGTCGGAATCAAACAAAATTTTAATTTGCAAATGAAATTAATCAGCCATGTCACAGAATTCAGTCCGGTCCGAAACGGAATTGAATCGTGTTTGAGTTATGTAAAATACTAAATTCTAAAAAGTTTTACTGCCACATTGCAGACTACAATTCAAAAAAAAAAAAAAAAAAAAAAAAAAAACGGAATTAAATTTATTTGCTTCTTTAGAAATCGAAGAACCAAAAAGATATTCGAAATGTAATCACTTTTAGTTTCAACAATGATAATATTTTATGTTGTTCGGAATAAAATCAATTTTAGCAGAACATATTCTGCCATGTCACAGAGTCAACTAAGTTCGGAAAAGAAACCGTTGTATGGTTCTTTAGAAAACAAAAAACTAAGAATGAAATTTGTATTTTCAGTCAAAAAAATATTTCATTCAGAAAACTTTTTTCTTTTTCTAAAGAACGTTTCCTTTTTTGAATAGAATTAAATTCTTTGACATGTCAAAATGTTTTCTGTTAAAAGCGGTTTCATACCGAAACACATAATATATGAATTTCATTCCTGATATTAAAAATGATTTCATTCCGAAAATATTCTTAGTTTTTCTTTGTTTTCTAAAGAACCATATATTTTCATTTCCCAACAGAAGTGGACTGTGTAACATGGCAGTAAACCTGTTTTAGTGCTTGGTTTTCTGGATAACCAAAAAACGGCGATTTCAATTCGGCTTCTGATCGGAATTTCATTTTGAAATTACGAATGGGTTCATTCGGAATTTTTTTAGTTTTACGCGTTCTGTTTATTAAAAAAAAAAAAAAATAATAAATTAACTTAATTCTGAAACTTTGGAGAAACTTTTTAGTTCTGCGATATCTAAAAAAGCAAACAAATGGACTGAATTCCGTTTACGATTGGAGTTGATTTCTGTGACATGACTGAATATTATATGTAATCACTCCTTTTAGTAGCTGCGTACTACAATTATATTATTTCAAAACCAGCCATTATGCTTGTTGCTGGTGATATCTATACAATGACTAATTGCGCAACATGTTTATCAAGAAGAGGAAAAAAAAAAATAGATTGAATTCCGTTTACCAAGAAGAAAAAAAAAATGTATTGAATTCCGTTTACGAATGGAAATAAACTTTGTCACATGACTGAATATTATATTTAATGATTTTTATTAGCAGGTGCGTGCTACAATTATATGGTTCCAAAACCAGCTGTTGTGCTTGTTCGGGCGATATGTTGCTGGTGATTTCTATACAACGGTTTATTGCGCAACATGTTTAATAACAACAACATTATAAGCTTTAACTTTTAAAATGGGTAAAAGTCAATTATATTACTAGTATTTAAAATTAGTGGCTGTAAAAGTGTTTAACTTTTTAAGCAAAAGTTGGCTTCCAAGTATTATATATATGATAAAAACACGAATCAGGCTATAAATAAACTTTCGAGCATAAATTGTTTAAAAATTATTTAAACTATTAGAAAAATATATGGTAATGAAAAAATTTGTATATGGCGATTTACACACTCGAATTTCTTTTTACCCAAATTTTGGGGTTTCCGTGTCTCAATGTCATCACTTTCTTGCTCACAGGAAAAACCCAAAGGTTGAGCAACACAAGTTGAAGTGTGTGAACCGACATCATTGCTCAATTAAAAACTAAAATTTTCTATTTTTTTCTAAAATAAAAATTATCTTCAATTTATTAATTCAATTAACAAAACTTCAAGGTTAGGGCAACAGTCATACATAAATATGTCTTATGTTTTTGTAATGAAATTTAATAAAACTTTATGTAAAAGGAATGTTTGACGTAAAAATTATTTCAAATTCAGTTTAATCTGATGTTTATGGGAAACGAATGAGTGATACGTCTACAAAACTTGTAGGAATTATACTGAATATATAGAGTGTATTTAATGAAAAACTTCTAGGCGTATCACTCATTCGTGTTAAATAAACACCACACAAGTTTTGTGAACATATCTATCAAATAATAAACATAAGTAATATGAGTGTAAAATAATTTTTAACTTTTTTTTTAACTATTGTAGAATTATAAAAATATACATACAGAAATTCACATTCTTCTATATCAATTATATATAAATTAAATAAATAAAACACACGAATTTTTTATATAAATTACATTAAAATGAAATTTAATGTTTCAGCAACATGTTGCTTAAGAAGAACCAAACTATTGTATTATAAAAAAGTTTCAGTAAAGGATTTTATTTACATACATAAGTTTGTATTACTAGAGAAGGAGAGTAAAAGAGTAAAACAATAAAAGTAATGTTACTTGGAAAATGAAAACATATGTCCTGTTCATAGAACACAGATGAGCAGTCATCTAAAAAAATTTTACTCGTAAATTATTAGGAAATCCTCAAAGATATGATTTTCAAAGTCACTGATCGTAAAATAAAAGCGCTCAAAATTTAACAGCTTTAATAAATATGCAAACTCTATATATATTGTTACGAATTTTTATCACATCTAGCCCAATGTGCGAGCTGTTGATTTGACTGTTATAAATGTACACACATCCACACAAATAACATAAAGTTAAAAACCTAATACACAAAGAAACTCATGATCTAAAAAACGTAAAATTCCGGGTATATCGACCACCAATGATTTTATATTTGTTGTTGCGTTCTTAATGTTTTGAAAGCATGTGTTTGTGTATGTACGTAACAATTGTATTTGCAGATTTGAATCTGGAATTATCATAAGGCAAAGAAGCTTCAAGAACTATGTAGAAGGTAATAAAGAAGTATTAGTAGCAGTTCGGCAGAGCTTAATTTTAAGCGTTGGGCAAGTCAATCATAACTCAGCATAAGTATTATAAAGTGTTGATACAGCTGTGAAGTCTTTTAATTAAGAAATTGGTTTGGAAGTGTGGTTTGTTACACAGAGTGTCAGCGTCGTTATTTCATTTGCTATTGAAGTATCCGCAAACGTAACAATAGGTAACATATGCATGTGGCCATTCGCAATAAATTTGCAAGCTTTTATAAAGTTTTAGCTTTCGCATCTAAAGCAACATGTTGCAGAGTAACATTAATTAGAAAAATCTTATGAAATACATATCTTAAAGTCAAACAATGGAATTGATATATAAATTATATTTTAATTAATTTACATTCTTTTAGATTTTGCATTCTTTTAGATCTTATAGTTTTTACGTGATTGGAAAAAGAAGGAAGAAAGAAGTTAAAAGAGATATGTTGTCATATTACTTGCACTTTATTGTGGCAATAAATTGCTAAGCAATTACAACATATATTGATATATAAACATGTTGCTTGTATGCTTAACTTAAAAGATTCATGTTGATAAGGAATTTTGAAACATTTGAAGACGTGGAAGACATGTATTTATCGAGTTCCCAAATAAATTCCAATTCCCAATTTTCTTTACATATCAGCGATTTATATAATTTCGATTACATCTTGAAGCGCATGACTTTGCCTGCTTGCTTGCTTTGACTTGGCAAATTGTTGTTAACAATATTTTGGTGCACGTCTTAACACCTGTGGAGCCTCAACAATTCTTGTACACTTCGAACACAGTTCTAATGGGTTTTGTTGCTCCGCCTTGTCTTGACATTTTTGCAACGTTTGTATATCGACTAAATTTAAGCCATGAATTTGCTTATAGTGACGTGTTAAATTACGTTTCAATTGTAGAGTTCTATAGCATATTTTACAATGATGTTTGTCTTGTTTTAGAATAGAATAAAGGGGGTTTTCGGATCGTACTGCTGTAATTTGAATCGAACTTGATGGTAAAATGAAAGATGTTGGTGATAGTGCTGGTGTTTGAAGTTCAACGGGTTCTGGTTTTATAATAATTTCTTGCAGAGTTTCATCTAAAAAAATTAAATAATAATAATAAACTTTTTTAATTTTTTGCGCACAAAGTAACCGATAACTTATTTGTTTATTAAGAAAGCACGATTTTGGTAAAAAACAACTTTAACTTCTTAACATAATAAAGAAATACCCTTCGTGCTTGCCGAATTTAAAACCACACTTTTTATAAGAGATTAGTCAAAATAAGTGGACTAATTGACTAACATCTTATATGTTGTAGGCGTTATTTAAATACGAAAAGTACGACAGAGAAATTAGGTAATTTAACTTAAAACATCATAATAACAATGAGAAAGAGGTTTGCTTAACTCAATAATCATCATCATTAAGTGCGCTTGCTACCATCAATATTTCGGATCGAATACACGACTTTACATCTGATTATAAATAAAACTAAATTTTTTCTAAGTATATACAGAAATAGCTGATGGTGTGGAGATTAAACATCTTTTCAAGTGCAAATTTTTGCGTACGTTCTGAAAATCAAACAATTTTAAAGCACATTATTTTTAAAACACATGTGATTTCAAAATCACTTGATTGATTTTACACTTTTCTATCAAATATATAACTTTTGCAAGTTTCATTGTAATTTGAAATCTTGGAAAACAGATGTGATTTTAAAATCACATGTCTGATTATGTAATTAATTGTGTGATTTTTTGCTTTTGTAATTTTATGCTTTTTCATAAATTACATAATTTTTGCAAGTTTCGCTGTGACTTGAAATCTACAAAACACATGTAATTTAAAATCACTTGTGTGACTGTGTGATTTTAAAATCACTTGAGTAATTTTATGCTTTACTATAAATCACATGACTTCAGCGAACTTCATTGTTATTTAAAATCGTCGAAAGCACAAGTAATTTTAAAATCAATTGTGTGATTTTATAATCAATTACGTTTTCGAAGATTTCAAATCACAATGAATATTGCAAACTTTCCATGAAATGTTTTTAAATACATATTTTGGGCATTTTCAGAAAACAAACAATTTTAAATCACATGGTTTTTAAATCACACGTAATTTTAAAATCACTTGAGCAATTTAATGCTTTATTTTATTTATTTATTATTTTATGCAAGCTATAAATTATAGCAAAAATCACAAAAATTTGTAATATTGAGAATAGGTACAAATCCCATTTACGCTACTGAAACGGCATGTGTTTTGAAATCACATGAGTTTAAGAACAGGCTTCTATAAAATACATAGCTTTAAAATTAACTCGCCTGTAGTGGCTGAGAGCTTAAGGGTGTTCTATTGATATTGTATGAAAAAAGAAACAGAGGCGATTATCATCTGGGATCGCAGATATTTTTCTGTGATAAAAAATACCGTCCAGAGAGCAGGTTTAGTCTTGGTTTACGCCTGACCATGGCACTCTGTTTTCTTGGATCTGCTGTAGCAAATACAATTCCAGGAAGCTGCATGATTAAGGTTGTGTTAGACTTCCGAACCCCTCACCCAGCATAAAATGGCAGAACGGGAATCATCAAAGCCCCCGTAGATAGTGTTTTGAAGATTTTCCCGGTGTTGATCATGGTTGAAGTGCCTGCTTCTTGCCTGAAAAGTTCCAGGGCTGAGGTTTTAACCTAAAACTGCAGGAAGAGTTTGCTAGTCTTGCTGGTTTTCGGGAAGCTAATTATACTCCCCGAGATGCTGTTGTCTTGCAACAGATAATTATAATGCAGGGAACCAGAAGTGGTAGAGGGATGCGTGACGTGGTTGGATGTTCTTTATGAACTTGGGGACACCAATTAGCGAAGTTTAGCTTTCCTCAGTCATGAGAACTACATACAGGAGGCAGTAAAAGACCTGAGCTCTTCAGCTAGAGATTTGATTATTCACAAACGTAAGACGAAAGTTAAGACCTTTGTGGGCCATTTAAGCCCCGTGAATAGTTCAACCTGTGGATTTGGCTTATAGTTAGATAAGGCCTTTAAGGCAGGTCCTCACATGAATCAATTACACATCCTGCCATAAAACGTAAAAAGAACATTCCAACAAATTTTATATTTACATGAAATACGAGTATAAAAATCATGACTTTTTTCACTAGTTATATTTATAACAATTTTACATACATATTAAAGTCTTACTAATTTTTTATTTAACTTAAAATCTATTCAAGAAAAGTATGGTTATGTATTTAGAAAAAAAATTTATATTTACATTTAAATTATTTTCAATTTTCAGTTTAATTCAAAATCCTTTTTAGCGAGTATTGAATGTGCTCGTACATCTAAGCGTCCTTCCCAAGCCAGCGTTTTGCTTTTAAATTAAGAAAAGAAAATCATGCACGATCATGCATTTTATGGATGGAATTTAAACCTAGAAAGAAACCAGTATTAGTAACATATTCATTAGAAATAAGAATTTAGACAGCACATATAAAAGGACTATACGGATAAGGAAGAGAAGGATTTTTTTCTTAATGGAAACTTTTGCTCTGCTTATTTTTATTTAAAATTTATTTTAAAAACAGAGTATTTCTTCTTCTACTTTTTATTTTATTTTATTTTAAATAAAACGCCATTAGTTTTATAGTTTTGCTATTTGTGTTTTTAAAGAACATTTAAATTGTAATTATTTATTTCAATATTTTAAGTACGTTATTTTTGTTTTTAATTTAAATTTAAGTTGGCTTAATAGTTAATTGTATATATTACACATGTTTGGGTATTCGAGCACTTAAGACAGTACATACATAAATATATGAAGGATCTAATCATAAAGACATACAGATTTTTATATACATACAATTACTTCATATTCACATTACATTTTATTTCACTAAAATTTTTAATAAATATTATAATTTTTTATTCTTCTTTAATATTTAAAATATTTTAAAGAACATTTTTATTAAGGAAAACATTAAAGTCAAAGATAATATTTATATAGAAATTTACGGATTTTATTATACAGAAAACTTTTCATTTAAGAATTCTAATCTAGGGTTTAAATGCGATACATATGTATGTATGTACATATGATATATAAATATTTTTTGCCTGGCAATTCAATGAAGTATTTATTTGAAATATTATAAAATCTTTTACAGCAATTAAAAATAAAAACATTTTTAAAAATATACATAATTTTCAGTTAGCCAAGCTGTCTATTTCTTCGAGTTTGGAAAACAACTGCGACAGTTTTGTAATAGATTAAAGAATAAATAAAATTTTTCGTTGTACAAAAATACTGATGACTAGGGCAGCTATTATGAATGCCTGCTAGCGACCATAAAAAAAATTTTTTTTTAGTTATTCATATTAGTAGCTAATAAAGTCAATAAACTCAATTCTTTTAACCACATTCTCTTTAATCTAGTACAAAATTGTAGTATATGTACATATTTTCAATTCGACAGCCGCGTTTAATACCGATATTTAAATTAAGAATTTTGTACGAAGTCCTACCAAATTATTACACCGCTTGCACACACGAAAAGTTTGCTTTGCAAAGTTCTGACAGAATGGCTCCCTTTTCCCTCCGCCACTCCCAAACACAAAACTTTGCTAAGTAAACATTCCGTGTGTGTAAGCGCTATGAGTTTAGGGTACCATGTATTAGAATTTGTTGCCTCTTCTGGCGTTTCTAGGCTTCTACTATTCTCTTATGTGCTGTTCATAGAACACAGACTAGCACTCGTCTCAAAAAATTTATATGGAAATACTCAAAAACTTGAGTAACTTTCATACAAATTTCCTAAACGAGGTGCTCGTCTGTGTTGTATGAACAGCACGTTAATTTATGCTCATAAATATCGTAACTTTTCACATTTAATTTTTCAATTCTCGTATAAAGCCGGATTTGTAAATTATGTGAAATTGATAACGCATATGATCATTTTTTATGGTTTAGTCACGAGCGGAAAAGGCGAAGGTTCATACGAATGTCCAATATATTATTTTATATATCGTTGATCTCATCTTGAAAGGACTAAACTAGCATAATTGCAATTTTATAGGAAAAGGAAAAACATGCATAGAAAAATTTTCTTTCATGTTCAATAACGAAATTTAATACATCAATTACTAAATTGTTTGAATGCGGACCTGTAAAAGTGTTCATCAATTCAAACAAAACTTCAGTAAAAATAATTTTCGATCGAAAGCGACTTTTTTCTAACAAAAACAAAATACAATATCCAAGGTTACTTTTTGGTATACAGGGTGTCCACCGAGAACGTATACTACTTTGTTTTGCCGCCATTTTGGTAAACATTAGTGTTGGTAGTTCATATTTGGCAGTCGTAAAGTAGACACTTGGCAAATTTATTATGGAAAAATATTCGATAAACCAACGTATTTTAATCGTTAAAACATTTTGTCAAAATCAATCATTTTCAATAGAGGAAAAATAATTTTATAGTTTCGAGTTTAAGTGAATAAATTACTTAAAAATAATGACATTTTATTCCAGTTATCTCATATATTATAATTTCTCTTAAAATATAAGTTTGTAAATAAAGAGATCAATATCTTAAGCTTTTCATATATTAATATAATATGTATGTATGTACATTAGTAATTAATTTTAAGTCATTTTATATAAATTTATATAATAATAATTTTTGAAAAATATATTTTTTTATTTAACTAGAATGAAATTTCACTCCAAAAGAAATTATTTTTTTTTATAAGAAATAGCATTATGAGAGTTTATAACATTTCTAAGCAGGTTCAAGTTTTGATGAGAAAAGTTCTAGTTTTATTTTATTTGCTCCCTCAGCTCCGCTGTTTTGCCAAATTATCAAAATTATATAAAACTTTTAGTATCAAAACCACGAGCTAATTTTTATTAGACCAACCCAAATTAGCGCGTAAAGCAAAACATAGTTTAGTACACAGTTTCTTACGCTGTAATGATTAACTAATCTTTTGACATGAACAGTAATACTCACTAACCTTGTTTAGCAAAAATCGGTTAATAGACATAATAAATAGAGAAAAAGACGCTAAATGGGTCTTAAAGTAGCTAAAGTCTGTGATTACTAATTATATAATTACTACAAAAAATAAAAAATTAATAAATAACAATAGGAATTGTTTTGCAGCCAACTTCACTTCGTTGCGCTCTTTTTTTAATTGATCTCATACGAGTATATACGAGTATTTTGTATGCGCGTATTTGTGGGCATTTTTTTCGGGCTAGTTTAGATTGCGGTGAAAGTTAAATTTTTTGTAGTATTTTCAAGCAAACTTTTGAATTATTTCTTTCAGTTGGAGTCACATTTTGTTCAAGTCCTTTAATCCATCTTTAATTACTTTTATTTCTTAAAAAATTATTATTTTAATTACATATGTAAAGAGTAATACATAATTATTTTCGTTAATAGTTATACAATTTTCCTTTAAAGTAATTTTATTTACAGCACAACTTTTATTCTGTTTGAAGAACACAGACGAGCGACCCGTCTGAAAAAAATCAGTGATTTTCTGGAGGGGTCGTCGTCTGTTGGCGTTCTGTAAGTAGCACATGAATTTTACTTTTATTTTTTTAAAATGCACTAGAAGTATAAGATTAATAATATTAATTAATTATTATTTTTTCAGCTAAAGATAACAAATTGTTATCGAAATCTCGAAAATAAATATTGTTGAATTTTTTATATAAAACAAAAACGATCTTTAGCTGCAAAAATAAGAATTAATTACTTAAACAAGATCAAGTAAATAAATATTGTGAAATTAATAATATTTTTTTTTTCTTCTAAATTTTCCAGCGAAAGATCTTGATTGATTTTTGTTTGGTTTCCGTTAAACCTTTTTTATAATAAACAAAAATCAATTAAGATCTTTAGCTGGAAAATTTAGAAGAAAAAATATAGACAAGATCAAATAATACGAATATATAGATTAATAATATTTTAATTTTTTATAATTTTACAAAAATTATAATGAAATCGGGGTCCCAAGAAAAAGCAGAGAATACATTAAAAAATAAAAGAAAATGTCACTGAACAAGAACACACGAAAACAATTTTTAATCAAACAATCTTTATTCCAATCCTCTGGTACAGTGTGTCCGTTTGTTTTGCCGCCATTTTGATAGACATTCGTCTTGACAGTTCTTATTTGGCTGTCGTGTAGTAAACACGTGGTAAATTTATTATGGAAATATGTTCGACAAACCAATGTGTTTAAATCGTTAAAACATTTTATCCAAATCAATCATCGATTTTAAGGAAAAAATCATAATAAGTAACGAGGCACATTTTCATCAGTCACCATTGGAGTCGAATAAATGAGAGAGTTGAAAAATTTGCTAATAATCAGATAAGAAAAATTTTTTTTCGTTTTCTTTGGTCAATACGACGGGATCAAATTGGACCCATGTGGGCTTTTTCACAATGGCTCGTTGCCTAATAAACCTTAGTCAAAGTTTGATTAAAGAAAATATATATATAAACTATTTTAAACGAGAATCGGTTTTGAAAAACGAGCATTAAGCGCTATATCAAGCCTTACATATTTCTAAATTTTTACATAGCAAGTACATTTTATAAGTAACATGTTGCGCTTCATACTCTTCATAGCGGGAAGAAGCAAAAAATATTTAATAAAAATTAAGATTTGGCTTTTAATACACTAAAATTCGGAATAGATTACGAATATGGCTATTCATGATAGGAATATAATATTAAAAGCCATAAAAACTTAAGGTTTGTATTCTAGTGGCCACAAACAATTGATATAAAGACGACTAACATACAATTTACAGACACATTAAAGACAGAATAGACAAAAAAAAAAAAATAATTTGTTAAAACATAGCTTGCAAATAATCTATGATTTAGTTTTTTCTAACGATAAAAATAATGGTTAACATTAAGATTCGAAGACGTGGGTACAGACAATTAAATTTCTGTTGCTTACGATCGATGTTGAGTTCATTGCAACCTTGTCGTAAAGTTATGGTAAAATTTTATGACAAATTATTTTTTAGAATATCTTAAAAACTATAGCCAGCTATTTTTTTATATGTCGACATTTCAGAGGTGCTAGCACAATCAGACTTTGAAACGTTAGAAAAATATTCTCCCATATTCCATCAAGTCAAACTAAGACAACATCAAAAAACTCGTATTCGATAGCAATTATGTATTCTTTGACCGGTCTTCGATATTTCATAGACTATAGATAAACATTGTTTACAATTGTTGTTAGCAATGAGTAAATAAATATCAAATTTTTTACGTCGCCTTCATGCGACTACAATGACGCCTCTTGAAATAAGGGTGATTTTAAAATATTTGAATCTACCATCTTACAATATATAAAGACAATTTAGAAATATATTTTAATAATACTTTTCAAGTATAAAAAGCAGCATCTTTTTAAAATTTTTATAGAAATAGAAAATAATGAGTTTTCTTTACAATAGTATTGAAAGGTTTCCAAGTCTACTGATGATTCGGTTAGCACCCATGAAATGCCGGCATATAAACAGCTAGGAAATATACAAAACAGCTAAAAAATTTTTTGATTGATATAAATATTAGTAGCTTTTAAAGGAAATAATAATAAGTACTTATTTTAAGCACCTTTTATACAACTATACAACTTTGTAAAATTGTTATCAAAAAGTGGAATATTAATGGGAGGAATTGTAAACAAGTTTACAAGTGAAAATCATTAAAAAAAAACTCGCCATTTGGCGAGAATACAAAAAAAAAAAAAAAAAAAAAAATCACGAAAAATAACTGTTGAGTTAAATTGCAAAAATAGTGTATAATTAATAAGTTATATTTTTCCAAATGTTTATAAACATAATCGTATGTTGGATTATATCAACAACATTGCTTGTAGGGTTAGAATATATCATCAACATCTTATCCTATGTGGGATGATACAGTCTTACGTACTTTGGTGTTTATAAACATTTATTAAAATACAATATCTGCCCATATCAAGCTGATGTATTTTGCCAAATGTTTATAAACATCATCATATGTTCAGTTATGTCAACGATATTGAATCATATGTTGGAATATATCAACAACATTGTATAATAAGTTATAGTATGTTGATCGCATAATCTAACATATGTGGATGTTTATAAGCATTTAATAAAATACGACTTCTACCCAATAATGGCTAGATTTTGTATTTCGGCGAATGTTTATAAACATAGCCATATGTTTAATTATGCCATTAACATGACATCAACGTATGGCATATGCCATCAACATCGAATCGAATGTTGGAGTATGTTGGTGAAATAATCTAAGCTACTTTAATGTTAATAAAGTTCAAAATACTGAGTAGCGGTTGTATTTTCCCAAATGTTTGAATTTTAATTATATGATGTATATATTATCAATCTAGTTACGTAAGTTGGAATATGTCATCAATATATATTGAGCACATAATCCAACATGTGTAGATGTTTATAAACTTTTGTTAATATACAACATGTTTAGATGTTTGTACAACATACTGTTTAGATGTGTGTACAACATAGTGTTTTATTTTGCAAATGTTTATAAATATCAGCAACATTGCATCGAGGGTTGGAACATGTCATTAACATAGTATGGTATGTTAGAGTGTGTTGATGAGATAATACATACGCCGATGTTTATAAATATTTGTCAAAATAAAACATCTACCCAATATTGAGATGTTGAATTTTGCCAAATGTTTATAAACATTATCATATGTTAGATCATGCCAACAACACTGTATCGTATTTTGAAATATGTCATCAAAATCTCACTATATTTTAGATGATATAATCAAACATACATACTTACGTTTATATTTATAAACTTTTGTTAAAATGCAACAAAATGTTTATATACATCATCATATGTTTACACACACTATCATATGTTGGTTTATGTCATTGCTTTTGTACCATTTGTTGTAATATGTTGTTGCCATTTTCCAACATACGTAGATGTTTACAAACATTTTCCATAGCACAACATTTAACCAATAAGTTTGTTAGTTGCTAAAATTTATATGTATAAGTAACTTAAAATAAACTTAATAAAATAATACGAGTAAGTAGTAATAATACAGATAAAATAAATAAATAAAACATTTAAAATTTTTGTACATTTTCGATTAGACTCTTTTAGAAAAATTTCTATTCTTTTATGGCCGTTTGCGTGCTTGATGCCGAAGTTCCTAGTCTTAGCGAAAGGAATCGGCAAGTATTTATAAAGTTAAATTATTTGTAGTTGCTGTAATATTGAGCGCATGCTTCTGCGATATATGTTTACGCAGATCCGATTTATATTTACACTTGTGCATGCAATAGGGACACGATAGACCCGGGGCCACACCGCATTCATAGCTCTTGTGACGCTTTAGAGATCCTTTAATTTTGTAGGATTTACCGCACACATTGCAAACATACTGCAGACCAGCTGCCGCAATGTCGGCCGGCTTAAGACCGCCGGCTTTAATACGTTTGGTTGGTGTAAGGTGTTTTTCATTATCGCTGCTCTCAGAAGGGTCTTGATGAGAACTTGGTGCTGACGTTAGTGGTGGTGGCTGGAGAAGATTTGTGTTGTGATTTGTGGATACTAAGGGCTTTAATTCGGTCAACTCATCGAGATCATCAGCTTCCGAAGCTGAAGTGGTAACAGATTCGGCCAGCAATTGTTCGTGTTGTTGCTGACGTTGTTGATGCTGCTGCTGCTGCTGTTGTTGTTGTTGTTGATGGATGTGATGCTCTTGTTGCTGTTGAAGATCTTTGGTAGCCTCATTAACGATTATGGTGGCCTGTGTAGCAGTACTGGCGGAGGCGGGTGTGGTACTTATGGTCACCGTCTGATGTTGCTGCTGCTGCTGTTGTTGTTGTTCGTATTGCACAACATTTCTCAGCAAGACTTTATCCTCAAATCTTGAAGTATCAATTTTTATATATTCTGGCTGGATTTGAGCTACAACAGTTGGCTGATTGTTACCGCCTGCTGCGGCTGTTGTTGTTGCTTGGTGTATGTGTTGTGTGGCAGCATGATGATGCTGCTGTTGCAGCACATTTGTTGTGGTTGCATCCAAACATTCTTGCAATGTTATATGTTGAACTTGTTGATGTTGCTGAACTTCCGTTAAATTTGTCTCATTTGCAGCAATCCGCGTTGTTGTCTGATGCTGCTGATGATTGTTTGGGGTTTGTTTGACAATCTGTATTGTGGCCGGTGTATTGGCCAATTTTGTATAGGCTGCCGTTAAAGCTGTGGAGGTTTGTACATTTCTTAGAATTTGCTGATGATCCGTGGTGGTTGTGCCCTTGGGCAAAGTATAGTGTATGGTACTGCCGGGCATACCCACTGTGTCCGAAGGTATTTCCACTACAACAGTAGCCGACGCTAAAAGAGTTGAGGAATCGGTGCCAGTGGTGACATGTTGTTGTGTTGGTTGTGGGTGCTGTTGTTGATGCTGGTGATGATGATGTATTGTGGCATGCGGCTGTTGTTGTGTTTGCTGCACTTGCTGATGCTGATGATGATGCTGCTGGTGATGACTGTGGGTACTTATAGCATTTGTTACCGGTGCTGTACCATTATTCGCCTGGTTGTTTGCTAAAGTGTATGGCACTGTTTCGACAATCGTCCAATAACTTTCAGTTGAAGATGATCCTGGAAAGATGTAAAAAAGAAATATTTCAAAATTTTTATTTCAATTTCAACCTTTCTCTTATCCAAAGTTTTCTTTGGATTCAATTTCTTACTCCTTACTTTGTTTTTGTGTGATTTAAGTGAATGTTGTAAGTAGTATCAAATAAACGACGCACAATAAAATATTAAAATATCCTTTAAATACGTCACGCCTGTCCCACGATATCGCCTATTCATTTTTGTTTGCTGGTATTTGGAAAGTAAAAGCCTGGTCTGAAGAACTTACTTTTGTCAAGTTCATCACTCAACAGGTTTTTATACTATTTAGTAGGTTTTTTTGGCCAAAATGTTTGTGAAAACATTAACGTTCGACATCGTGGGACAGGGTTTTCGTGTTTTTTCCTTAGGCTTTAACTTTTAATAACATTTTAATGTTTTTAGAGACAAAAATTTAACATTTTAAGATACATTTTTAAGATAGATTTTTCATGTTTTATAGCAAATTTGTAGCCAAATAAAACTGAACAAATTTCATCCATTCGGTGTAAAAATTGTTTTTAAATCATATAAAATAAATATTTTATATCATTTAAAAATATTTAAACTTCATAAAAACAGGAGTGTGGAAAATGCAAAAGATAAGCAGACTTAATCATAAAAAATATTTCACGTTTATTAAAGGCTTATTTAAAAAAACTTAATAAGGCTTTCATATATATAAAATATTTTTTATGAATAAAACTAAAGGTCTTTATACTCGTATAAAGACAGATATATTCATAAACAAATATTTTGTGTTTATTGAAAGTGTAAAATTTTTTAAATAAGCCTTTTCTATACATTTTATGAATATGATATATGTTAGAGTATACGGAAGAATTGAATTTTATTGCACGGTTTTCGCGTTTATCGAAGGTTTATTTTAAAAACTTTTAAAATAAGCCTTTAATAAATCTTTTAGGAATGTTAGTGTTTCCGAAAGAGTTGAGTTTTATTACATGGTTTTCATGCCTATTGAAAGTTTATTTGAAAAACGTTTAAAATAAGCCTTTAATAAATTTTTTAGGAATATGATAAATATTAAAGATTTCGAAAGAGTTGATTTTCGATTTTCGCCTCTAAGAATCTGCTAAGCCTTTTCTTCAGAAACTAATCTGTTTTACTGTGAATCAAACATCCTTTTTTGTTTTACAACTCATTACAGTTTTCTTTTTTTTATAAAATTATATTAATTTTTTAAAACTTTATTTAAAATTTTTTTAGATTTACAAAGCTTTACATACAATTTTTATTCAATTATCACTAAATTAATATTTATTTAGAGAGTAGAGAAAATAGAAATTACATTTCATAAACATGCAAATAAAGAGTTTTTAAGACTGCAAGATATTTTAAAAATAAATAATAATTTTTAGCAATATGTAAATAATTGTTTTCATTTTCTGAACATTATTTTTTTAAGATAAAAAAAAGAACAGATATCCAAATATATCAGCAAGAGGTCTTATAGTCATGTCTATGATATTTGTTTTGTTTTAAATACACGATCAAGCGGTAGACAGCAAGATCTACATATGTAGAACATTCAAATATTTACCTAATGAGCATTAAGGGCCTATTTCACAATATTGAACCTTAACTTTAGTAAACATTTGAAACGGCCAAGAAACACATTTATAGTTAAAAAATATAATTATTTCTTATGAATTGATACATTCTTGGCTACATTTTCTTATACTATATTGCCTTTCCATTAAAAAAAGAGTCGAAAATAGAAGCTTTTACCACTCAAAATGCTTCCGAACGTTAAAGTTCGAAATCGTGGAACAGACCCTAATTCTTTACTGCTTGAAAAGTATTTGAAGCATAGCAAACATCTTAAGCATGACATTTGGATATTTTGAGCAAGTGTATAAAATATATTTATGTTCATTAGGGTGGACCACATGTTTATATTCAAAATACAAGAATTTCAATACAGTATATTTCGCTTTAGACAGCATATTTCGAAAGGTGTCTAACTTGAAAAACTTGACTTTTGTAAGCTTTTGGACTTATATTATAACATTGTATTTACCTCTGTATATTGGCAACATGAACTGTACAATTTACTTGGCCATTAATTATTTTCTTATTTTTTATTAAAATTATATGATTTAAGCAAAAAATCTGTTTTTCATGGTTACATTGTTACGAGGATAAGATTTTAGTTTTGCCTAGAAATATATATTAAAATATGTCACCTTAATAAGTGCCGATTAAACAACTACTTAAAATCTAATCGATTAAATGGCAAATATTTTCGATATTTTTGGTTATAGACACCAAAAAAAGAAATATTTCAAAACATAAAGTTAATTCTTTTATGAACGGTTCAATTTATAAGCGAAAGACATTGAAAAGTTTCCTGGTGGTAAACAATTACTACCAGGAAAGTTATCGATATCTTCGATATATTAAAGAAATATATTGAAAATTATTTTATAAAAACGTAAGCCCTGAATTTACTTTTCTATTTTAAAGCTCTATTTGCTTTATAATTTAAGGCGACTTTGATTTTTTAAAACACCGTGATCTCACAGCAAACTATTTGATCAAATTTATATACATATGTGCTAATAATTGCACTTTCATACGCGGAAAGCTCAGTTTGCAAAGTCTTCTGTTTGGTCGTGGAGTGTTCGACTACTACCGGCTACTACTTTGCAATGTAAACTTTTCGTGTGTAAAAGCGGTGTAAAATTTGGTTTGTTATTGCACAGCAACACATGAAATTTTTCCATCAAATTTTATTCAAAACTTGTACACACCCATCAAACTGGCTTCATACTTCTGCTGCGACGTAAATATACATTATTTTAATTTTTATCAAAATCATATAACATATTTTGATCAAAATCATATAACTAACATCTAGTTTGAAGAAACGGTTTGATGTGTGGCCATGCCGTTTAACGAACAAGTTATGGATAACTTAAAATTACTATTGTAAAGTAATCAATAAACTTATATCCTTTCGAAAAGCAAACAAATATATTGATTTTTCTACAAATAAGTTCAGTTTCCACTAACATTACTTTACATATGATGCACAATAGATCAACTGGATTGCCGATGAGGGCCACATCCCATCCAATAATAATAAATAATAATAATATAGAACACCAAGCGATAACTGTGTCTTTTCTATAGAACATTTATCGCTAACTTTATTTATCTGCAGGAAAATTATCGATAACTTCAATTCTTTGTAGCAAAGTTGTCGATTACTTTACTTTTTCGCCGCCAAGTGACCAATTATTTTACTTTTCTATATAAAAGTAATCGATAAGTTCTATATAAAACAATTCATAAATTTATGTATTTAAGCAAAAGTTATCACTGAATTTTCTTTTAATTTTTTATGTCGAAGTTATCAACAACTTTATTTTTACAAAGGTCAGTTATCGAAATATTTACTTTTCTATAGAAAAATTCTACAGTAATTCACTTTTATATTGATAAGTTATCGATAAATTCACTCTTTTAAGGGAAATTTAACGTTTACTTTATTTTTCTACAGTAAAGCTATCGATTACTTAAATTTTTTGCAAAACTACTAAAAATATATGTGCGTCTGGAAAAGTAATTGCTAAATATTATCGATAACTTCATTTTTTTTATAAACATATTATCAACAGCAACAATCATTTTACTTTTCTATAAAGTTGTTAAAAAGCCGATAATTTTTTGTTTTTAAATTTTATAGACAACTTTGCTTAATTTCTTTGCTTTTTTTTTAAATAGTAGCAATAAGTTTAATTTTTGTGTTGAAAAGTCATCGACAGTTTTTCTTTTTTATAAGCAGTTATTCATAATTTTACTTTTTTTTATTGAAAAAAAAATATTATCGATAACTTTTTTTATAGAAAACAGCAATAATTTCACTTTTTATAGAAAATTTATCGTTAATTTCCTTTTCTATAGATATATTATCAACAACTTTAATTTTTTATGGAAATGTTATCAAAAAGTTATCGATTACTTTACTTTTTTAAAGAAATAACATCAACAACATTAACATTTTGTTGAAAAGGATTCAAAAATTAGCCATAACTTCATATTTATATAGAAAAGCTATGACTAGCTTAGCTTTTCTTTTGTATAAAATTATTATCGATAACTTATATTTTTGCTGATATATTATCCACAACTTACTTTTTTAAGAAAAACTGAACGTTAACTACTCTTTTTCTATAAAACTCGTCCACAACTTAATATTTTTATTGACAAGTTAATGATAGCTTTACTTGTTTGTAGAAAACAACTCTACTTATATGGGAAAGTTATCGATAATTTATTTTTATCTATCCATAACTACACATAACTACACATTTTTATTGAAAAGTCAGCCACAGCTTTATTTTGCTGTAGATAAGTTAGTGACAACTTTGCCTTTATGGGAGATTTATCGATAATTAATGCTGCTTTTAAAAAAGTTATAACAAGGCCCGAATACACAGCGATAAAGTGAAATTTAACGCAAGAATTTTGAAGATTTATTCTTCTGTTCATACATTTTGGCCTAAACGTTTCATGTTCTATTTGTAAAAAACAAATTTACATGTTTTTCTGAAATTCAATTCATCAAACGGGTTCTTAAAACGCAACTTACTACAGCTTTTCTATTCTACAGAGCTTGTGCATCAAAATCATTGAATTTAATATTTATCGATCTTGCTCAAAAATTAATAAATTATCAAATTCGTACAAGCCGCAATTTCCATTATGCAACTCTTAATGCTGAACTGATGCGGTGAGGTAATTTACTTCATCAGGTAAAATACCTCAGCCACTTCTCTAAAGGCTTAAAGCCGTAATGATACTTACTTTTTTCTGTCTTTTAGAGAGGAGTATATATTTTTATTTAGAGCAAAGAGTTCAGTTATATTGAAAGAATCTAAAAACGTAAAGATTCTAAACAAACGCAAAAACAAAAACAACAAACTTTAAGTTAAAAATTAGAGACAAAACCATTGTTTCACTTTAATAATTAAAAAGAGGCTTTTGCTATTACACTATTTTACAATCATTTTTCATTAATTTATTGAACAAAATACACGAAAAAATACATTTTCGAATAAAACTGCATGTTATTATCGTTTTCTTTACAAATGCCATATTTATGCCTCTTTCTATTATTGACTCTTTCAATCTTAGATTAAGAAAAGTTGAAAAAGGTGTCATTACGACTTAAGCAATTCAGCAATAAGATTTGCACGATGTAAATTGCGACTAAGAATCGTTTTAAAAATCGGTATTCAAAACAAGTTTAAAATTTTACTCAAAATCTCAATTTTTGATAAATTTTAGAAATCTTGCTTTTACTAGAGAACAGAACAAAAATATATTTACATACTACTCGCATTTTAATGCTTCATGAATACTAAATTAAAGAAAGAATAATAAAAGAGATTATAAGAAAAAAAAAATATCCAACAAAAAATTTATTTTTAAAAAGCTACAGGAAAGAAATGGCAAATTTAAATCTACATCTGTATGTATTTTTAATCTAGCAAAATATAAATAATATAATTTTTCTATATCATTTTCAAATCGTTTTTTTTTTGAGATAAAAATAAACTAAAGCATTAATAATATATATATTTTTTAAAAGTTTTTGTGTCATTTTTTGAGTTGAGGTATTATAACTTTTAATTTTTTACAAACTAATTTTAGTTTTATAGTCTGAAAAAAAATTATTTTCGCAAATTTTACAAATATTCGACTGGTTGTAAAAATTATTTGAAAAAAATAAAATAATAATAATATTTTAAAATATTTGTTGCAATCACTTTAAATTTCATTTTTTCTTAATTTCACTAAATTTTATTTAAATTTTGAACTACATATTTATTTATTTATGTGTAACCCCACCATAAAATTTAAATTTTTATGTTTCTATAATTAAAATTTTTTTATAGTTTCTAAACAGAAAGTGGCAAGATTTTGTTAAAAAATTTTTTAATATAATTTGCATTAAATAATAAGTTTTTTTTTAATTAATTCAATTAATTTAGTAGGAATGTATTTTTGTTTTAATTATTAAAAAATTTAAGATCATTGATTTTTTTTTTTTTTTTTGTTAAACAAAATCATTTTTGTGAAAAGTAATAATTTTGTTGTAAAGTGTTTTTTGTCTTTTTATTTTTTTATTTACGAGAGTCATGTAAATCAAGGAGAGTTTTTTATTTAAGTTGTTGGCCAAAGAAAATAAAAAAAACTTAAAAAAAATAAGAAAATTAAATTGAGACCTAAAGGGTATAATAAAATAACCATATAAATGCTAAAATATCTAAATAATAAGGGCTTTCACGATGGGTAATGCAAACGATGCAAATATGAGCAAATATATTTTTTATATTTGCCTTCTTTTCACGCAACAACAGAATGTATGTATTTGCAGGTTGCCTCATCTGTTTTCATTTGCACTAAAACAAATCTTGTGCAAAAATGCTCAATTGCAAACGAATGTAAACAATAACAATTGAGAACAACAAAATTGGCGCCATATTGTTATTTGTGTATATACAAGTATGTAAATTGAAAATTTTAGCGGTCTTTAAAATGAACTAGAAATTTAATAAACTATTTAAAAAGAAAAAAAAAACACAAAGTCAAATGCAATGAGTAAAAAACTTTCAACAAGCAAAGACAACAAAGAACATTATTTATCAAAAAGTTAACAATCTTTACGTTTTCACTGGTTTGTGTATAATTGTAAACTAATGCAGATTTCTGACGAGTTGTGCTAGTGCAGCCAGAAGTTTTTTGTATTTCCAGAACATTTCGGTGTGAAAACCCTTAATAAAACTTTTTCAAACAAATAAATATATTTGAAATTGCTTACAAACAAGGCAGCTTTAATATGGTAGTGGTATAAGCACAGCTGTCTGTGGTAGACTTCCTTGCCTTTTCACACAAAACGTTCGCAACTGTTCGTAAATTCTACCAACAAATGCATGTTGATGTTTTTTGGTGTTGTATTTATTGTAATTCTGCCACTACCTATTAAAGCTGCCTTGTTTACAAATATATGTATATAAAAATATGTATGAAACCAGTGATGCCAGAAATTTTTTAAATTTTGGTGTTCTATGAACAGCACATAAGGTTCATAGAACACAGACTTGTCTAAAAAATTTGTATAGAAATCACTCAAAAAATTTAATAACTTTCATACAATTTTCCTAGACGAGTTGCTCGTCTGTGTTCTATGAACAGCACATTATTATTAGAAAAAAAAATCTTACGTGGTGTTTATAGACCGCAGACGAGCAACTCGTCAAACTTGTTCCACTGCAAGACAAAAAAAAATATTGCGAAAAATATTTGCAATGCTTAAAAAGTGCTCATAATATAGATACAGAGATATGATATTTGTGCTTGTAGGGTATTTAAAAAGAAGCTAATAATTAGTGCAGCATTGTGAAAAAACATCATGAGATGACAAGCTTGCTTGGTTAGCACTAGTGCGTTAGCTTTCGCTTACCGTGATTTTTGTTGGTTAAAGAACATACAACAAAACTCCAGAAGTAAAGCAACTACCCATGACTATCGATAGTTTACCTGCTCTATTGACATCAGTAAAATATACTACGTTTATACGTGCAGGTTATTCGCGAATAAAAATATTGTAAATAACAAAAATTGCCGTATAAACAGTAAATAAAACTTATATTTGCGATTAGCTAACTCACGAAAACAATTACTGGTTAAAAACTTATTTGCAAATAAGAAATAAAAAGTTGCCACTTTACTTCATAATTTCAAAGATTTCGTCGATGTGGCCACACCTGAAATGTGGTAAAAATTACATGCAGAAACAAATATTCACAATTTTTCATTATTTGCTTTAATTGAATTACAAAAAATATTTAATTTTTTTATTTATTTATTATTTAGTAATCAAAATGCTGTATACCAAGGCGAATTCATAACAGGTGAAATTGATTGATATGAATTCGCCTTGCCGTATACATTATCAACAGAGTTATCAATTATTTACATTTTGAACATATGTCATATCACAAAAAATCAAAATTTTTCATGCACAATGTAAACAGTGAGTTACTGCCACTTTCTCTATTTCGAATAAATATTTTCATTCGCATAAATACATTTAAAACAAATTTTGTTTTTGTTTCAAATGTTTTTATGCGAATGAACATTTTTATTCGAAATAGTGGAAGTAGCAGTTAGTTATTTACAAACAATTTTATTTGCGAATAGGCTGCATGTAAACGTAATAATAGTCACAGACAAATTATCGACCACGAATTACCTAAGTCGGTTGAAAATTAAAGTATTTAAAACCCTTTCTAATATATGTACATATATAAAAAAAATAAAATAAAATAATTTAAAAAGCCGTCAACTAAAATAAAACCTTTAAATAATTAAACAAAAAAAAAAGTGTATAAAAATAATATTAATTGTCTTACTCTCTAGCCAAATATTTGGTTTAACATTTTTCTTCAATATTTACTCTCAATCCTTTAACGCTCTTTTCCGCTTCAAAGTTACATATATACATACATGTTTGCTTTTCTCTATATTAATCTTACTCTCCATCCTCATCATAGTCATCATCATCTTCTTCACTTTCTTGTAGAACAGGAACAGCGGTTATGATCAGATCACGACTACCGAATTTAAGACCCATTGATTGCATCGTAGAGGCAGCCACAGAAGCAGCTCTATTGCTGTTATTATTATTATTATAATTGCTTGCCACAACACCAACATTTGCAGGGCCCTCATCCATATCGCCAACACTACTGCCCATACAAACACTGCCGCTGCCGATGCCCATCGAAACGGCCGGTATTAGAAAGTCATCGTTCGGCCATTCAGGGTCGGCATCGGCCTCAAAGCTTCCCTCCTCTTCGGTGCGTATGACATAAAGATTTTCATCATCATCGCGATATTGTTCGTACAGTTCGCAGTGTTTACGTTTGGCATGGCGTAACACATGATCTTTACGTCGCGAACGATATTCACACGAAATGCATTTGTATTTCTTTTCCTTGAGACAATATTTTTTGACATGTTCCTGGAGTTTTTGCATCGACTTGTAAAAGCGTTTGCAGTGTTTACACTGCATGTAATCGTCGCGTTCTATGATCGAACCTCTGCCGGCTAAAGCATTTATAAGTAATGACTGTGCAGCATTGCTGGTGCCACTGCCACTTTGGGAATTTAGGGCAGCAGCCGCAGCCGCAGCAGCAGACACACCAGCATGATTATGGTGGTTGTTGCTGGTGTGTTTGGCAGCGGTTGTTAGTGTTGTGTTGTTATTGTTCAAAAACCCGTACGTTTGTATGAGATCATTATTCGAATTATTTGGTGATGGTTCGATGCTGTTGTTCGTGTCAACGCCCAAGAGGCTGCCCAAAATGGGATAAATATCTGCCAATTTGTTTGTTTTTTTTATTATAAATAAATTTAGTGATAAAGCGATTTTTTGTTGGCGCATGATTTTAATATTAGCGATTTTGGGCGGGAGGGGGGAAAAAGAAAATGAAAATAAAAAAATAAATTAAAATAAAATAGATAACGAAAATCTTAAACAAAAAAAAAAAAATATTCGTTTTTATAAGCCTAAAAAGAGTTTAAAAACAAGATGTTAAAAGAAAATACTATTAAGTTTGCTAAACTAAAAAAAAAAACATTTTAAAAAATAAATGCAAAACATGTGAAGAAATTTGTGAAATATTTACAATTTTAATCAAATACCAACACGAATATAACAAGATGACAGCACTGGTAAGAAATTACGAGCTGCTAAAAAAAACTTTCGTAGATATAGCAATTTTTTGCATTAATGTTACGATTTTAACGTTGTTTTTGGTTGTGGTGACAGCCAGAGCTTGGATGAATTTGCTTTGGAAAAATTTCCGCCATAAACTAATCAGCTGCCTTGGGGACATCCCATGGCTACCAAGCTTGCTCAAACTAACTTCCATGGATTTTTTTTATTAGGCTACCTCAAAGAGAGGGTGACAATCCTCCATATCTTGTGGCTTTATAAGAAAATATTCGTCGAGATACCAGCTCAATTGAACCAAGTTTAGTGCAGTGTGTGGCGCTTAACACTAGACTTCATTTTGAACAGTGTGTTCAACTCGACGGAAGCTTCATTCGGGTTATGAATATTGTTTCATTAAACAACTAACAATCGTAAATAGAATGAAATTTGTTCGCTTATGAAAAAAGGAGTCTGCAGCAGGAATCGAGCCTGCGACCTCGAGACTTTTGGCCGAGCACTCTACCAAAGCAACCATCGAGTACATAATGAGTCTTAAGCTTTCAATTATTTGAATTATATTGTTTCCTATCTATTACGAAAGTCTTACATTAATACAATGAATTATTTTCATTATATTTACTATACTGTTTAAGGCCTTGTTACGCGATCGTGCGATCTACTAAATAAGACAAGTGTGCTGAAAAAGCACTAAAAATACAACTGTGTGACAGAGTTTTTGACAAATCGTGCGACTTGAAACATTTTATGAAAATGTCCATAACATGATGATTTTGGTGCGAGCAGTGTGGGGTATATTGTGAAAAATATGAGAATATTGTTGGTGCCTCGAGAAATAAAATAAATTAATGCAAAATTATTATAGTTGTACAATAGTGTGCTTTTGGAAGCGATTTTGTAAAGTCGGCCAGACTTTTAAAACATTTTCCTTTGAATGAATCGTACGATCGTGTAGAATAGTGAATCAGGGTCTTTAGTAGCTTTAACGCAATGCTTACATTTTCAACGTTTTTCGTAACACGAATTTTCGTATCATTAGTGATTTCGTGAAAAATAATAAAGTGGTGCTACCGAAATCTTCATTTCATTAATAAAGCTTTCATAACCTAAATGAAACTTTTCATGGTATTAACGAAAAATTGGTGAACAAAGTGGTTTCATTCCCGTAACGAAGCATTTTTCTTTCAGTGTAAAAGGACGTTTACACGGTGATACAAGTGTTAAAATTTGTCAGAAATTTGTGTAAAAATGAAGCAAACCTTACTGTTTAAAAATGCATTCAGTGAGAGAGAAATCCAAATGTTATGTGCTTCATTTTCTTAAGCCACATCTACAGCTGTGTTTAACTCTGATATAATATCAGACTGAATGCCGGCAGAACGTGAAATCGGATTTCTTAATGTCACACAAGGGCTAAACTTATTCCTATTAATCTTATAAAAACTCATAAATCAAACACTTCTTTTTAATATAAGCTTTTGCAAATATTGTTGAAGACTTTTTGTGCAAAAGATATTGAAACGCTTCATAAGCAAGACTACAATAATAATAGGTAGCTTTGCAATGGCGTGTTTTATATATAAATACATACACAACCGCTTTTACAGCAGTTCATATAATAAACTTGTTCTCATGGTGCAGTTCTGTAATTGATTTACATCAGCATCTTTCTTTACGTCCAAATCTGCTGATGAACCAACTCCAAGGGGGTGAATTATTCACGGTTCACCGGCGCCCCCTTGTGGCTTGCTAGGCCACAACTTTTTGCTATAAGTTTGTAGCCGTATAGACCAACTCCTTTCGAGCTTTCGGTTTGTAGATATTGTATCACCTTCAATAAATAATCGAAGTGCTGCTAATGCAAAATTTAAAAATACACCTCTGATGTGATGAGAATACAGAGTTTTCTGAAATGGTTTAGAAAATAAAAATATACAGACTATTTGTCAATTTTTGCAATTGGATTTCCCTCGTACTGCATACATTTTGTTTTTATACGGCAAAATTTTCTTTATTCTACAGCCAGTTTTGATATAACTAAATATTTGTATTACCACGTAAATGTGGCTTTGTTAGGAGATATGACACATTCCGAGTTGCCAGCTCGCAATTTAAAACAAATTTGTTGGATATTTGACCAATAATTGCTACAAAGATTTCTTCAAAAATGTTAAGCATTTGTTTTTTTGGTTTAACTTTCCTAAATAAAAAAAGAAACATAACATTTAGTTACAAAAAAATAATATTTTCTATAAATAAGATACAGAAACGTAAAAGCATTTTGTTTTAAATAAGGTACCCACATTTATGTATGTCAACATAAAACAGATGAATTGTATTTTGATGATAAATTTACAAATGCGAGTTTGTCTTAAAGTCCGACCCACCAGTGGTGCAGTGATCATGAACGTGTTGTGCTAAACTTTTTTTTTTTTTTAATATGATGATGATGAATATTGTGAGGATGGATTTATATTGTTCTTTTGTATTTTCTATATTAAATATATAAATTGTTATTAAATATTTTTATATTATATGATTATTTGAATACTAAACGAACTTTTCTTTTTGAGAATTTTTCTTTTTTTCAGGAAATTTTATGTTTACTAATTTAAACGTAATTGAATGAATTGCCAACCTTTAGCCAGTGATTTTAAAATCTTATTATTTTATTTTGAAAATTTATTTTTAAAATAAAGCATTTGCAATACAACATTAGGTTTATCTTTTTGCGTTTTACTGAAGATATGTATATATTTTCTTTGCTGTTTTATATACAGTGGCGAGCAAAAATATGTGAGCATGTTAATTTTAGATTTTTTGAAAGACACTAAAGGCAAATACATTAAATATTCATACGAGAAAAATGCCTGGTTTGGTTTTATTCCTGTGAAACAAAAATGCTTAACATTGTATTAATAATAATTAAGACTGGAAACTTTTTGGCATGGATTTTTAAGAGCGGATTTTAATAGAGGTGCTTTTTTGCAGTCAAAAATATTTTATTTGTCTAAAATTATATCTCAACATAGATAAAAACTTCCTATCAAACCTATCAAAATTATAAATGACGGTATCTTTTTTGGTGAAAATATATTTAATGAGCTTCATACACGTTTCAATTCAACTGTCAATTGAATCTTTCAAAACTATAAATATAAATGATCAACAAATGTAAATAACAGCTGATCAAGAGACTTGTACACACATCCAGCACAATTGAATTGAAAGGCTTACTAGCCAACTTGAAAAAATCAAAATCTTTTGATTTTTCTTCAACCAAGTCATGCTTTAGTAAGCTGCAGCATAGCAAAAATTTAAGAGATTGCCGGAAATATGCGATTTTATACAGGATGGCACATATCTAATTAGGGACCAGTACCCAGGGGGGTCATCCAAGATAAAAAGATGTAATAGCTTTCGCAAATGGCATTTTAATCAAACATATTTGCCATTTGAGAACTAGACAGAATACAAAGCAGGCAAACAAAATACAAACAGGCAAAGAATGGAGCACTATGCTCCGCCAGAGCGTGGAATAATTGTGTCGCTTTTCTTAACCAATAACCTTCTTTTCTGGGGCAATGTAAAGCCGCTCAAGGCTACTGTATGGTACGGGTTTCACGTGGAAGGAGCTATTGAACCGCATTTTTATAAGGACGTCACCGGCAATACAGTTACCAAAATACTTTACGCGATCACATTTCAAATCTCATGTGCAAGATGCTGTTCGGCATACAGGACTTGTAGATGCGGTTTTAAAGTCAAATGTAGATCAACAGAACTTTGTTTGGTTTGGCTTTCGAATAACATCATCATTATTCTCTTGTGGTATAATATTTGCCGTATTCGAATGTGCTAGAGTGCTCGAATACGGGATAGTGTACGCTATATTATGTTGTTTATTTATAGTATAAATTAGTATAAATTAATTGCGTAATAAACGTTAAAAAAAGTAATTAAAATAAAAATGTCAAAACCTTACATGAAAAAATAATATGTAATAAAAAAATTTTTAGAAAACATTTGACCAGTTTTGCTCGCCATTGTACACATATTTTAGTTAGTTTGCTTAATGAAATATACAAACGACTAAGTTAACTATTATTTAAAATACTTTACTTGTTATTAATATGTATGTAAATCTAAAAATATATACAAGTGTTTTTTGCGTCTTTTAGCTGTCATATTTTATAGGTGCTAACGTAGCCATCAAAAGACTGGGAAACGTTTGGAAAATATATTCAAACAAATAACTCTATATTCCTTTATTTTCATGAAAATAATGAGAATTAATAATACTTCTTGAATACAAACAACAGAAAAATATAAGAAGAAATAATGCTGTGTTGTCAAGTACTAACAGATTTTTTTTTTAATTCTCATTATTTTCTTGAAAATATAGGAATATTTTATGACATATGACATATATTTTATGTCGACATATAGACAACTAGATAGCACAAATTTCATAATTAATGAAATATATAAAATTTAAAAAAAAATTGTTTATTTAAAAGATATTAAAGTTGTTTGGTAAAGTTTTAATTATCCTTTGGGGCGTTCCTTGTTAACTCTTTTCTGTGGTCCTTTTTCACTCATTTTCGATGGAATACCTAGAAGAAAAGAAACCCATATTAGTTATTGATAAAACAGATACGAAAAAAACCAAGAACAAAATAAATATAGTCTGGAATAAATCTTAGTTTTCTGGAATAAATATTTTTTCGATATTTCCGTCACTGAATTTGATTCAAATTAGTTTAAAAATTTTTCAATTTTTTACAATCTATACACGAACATTTTTCGAAAGGCCACAATTTTGTTGATGCACACTTGGGCCCTAATCGTAGTTGGCGAATTTAAAAAGCTCCTACGACAGTTTTGTACTAGATTAACGAAAATAGTTTTTTCTACCATAATCTATTACAAAGCTGTCGTAGGCGTTTTCTAAATTCGCCAGCAGCAAAAAGATGCTAAATTTTTTACACATACACTAACATTTTATTTCAATCCTTATCAGGGTTTTATGCTTAACATACCGCTTTTGTGTTTTGACAGATTTTATTAGAGCATTATTCTTTTTAAATTCTCAACAATTTATTTATATTGTTGGGATATAAAGTTGAATGTTTGAGAATATCTTTCAAAAATTTCCAAAGTCTACTAATGATTAGGGTAGTTCCTATGAAATGTCGACATATAGATAGCTGGGAAACATAAATACAAAAATATTTTAAACAAAATATGCTAAATAATGAACTAATTATCTCATAACTAAAATGACAAGAGAGTTTGTGTCCTAACAAACTACAGTCATATAATAAAATGTTCTCAGAGGTGATTCCATTTCTCGGGTATTTTTTTTATACACTTTCAATGGTCAAAACTACTTATTTTAGATTTAAAACCCGTTTTAGAACATGATTGGAAGTTATTAAGTTATTTTTATGTTCGATTTATAATAAAATTTTTTTCAGAGGCGATTTCATTTCTTATGTATATGACATCGTCATTTTTCATACGATTTCAATATTTAAAATTAGGTTAGGTTTGAATAACCCTTTTTAATATGATCGGAAGTTATTAAGCGATTTTTATGCTCAATTTATAGCAAAACTTTTTCAGATGTGATTTCATTTCTCATTGATATGGTATCGTAATTATTTCATACGATTTCAATATTTACAATTACTTAGTTTAGGTTTAAAAAAAAACCTTTTATAATATGATCGGAAGTTATTAAGCTAGCTTTATGATGAATATATAACAAAGATTATTTAGTTTAGGTTTAAAAAACCTTTCATAATATTATCGGAGGTTATAAAGCTATCTTTATGATCAATATATAACAAAGATTACTTAGTTAAGGTTTAAAAAACCTTTTATAATATATATGATCGGAAGTTATTAAACTATCTTTATGTTCAATATATAACAAAATTTTTTCAGAGGTGTTTCAATATCTCATGAATATGTGATTGTAACTTTTTATATGCTTTCAATGGTTTTATAATATGACTGGAGGCTTTTGAGCTATTTTTATGAATGTTCCTTTGAAGTGATTGTAAATTTCTTTTGGCTTACTTATCTGTGAAACGAACTAGAGTAAGCCAGCGGATGACAGCAAGTTTTCTAGAGACAAACCTGCAAGAGACAAAAAGAAAGCAAATATTTAATATTTATTTTGCGGATATTAACATTTAGTGAACAATTTACCTTTTTTCCTTAAAGTATTGCAAACAGGAAGAAATTTGAAAGCTGTAAAGAATTTGTGAATAAAAATCCAAAAAAAAAAAAGAAAAACATTTTCACAAAATAAATTGTATACGTGTTGATACATACGCATATTTTGAATGTTGGATTTTGAAAAAAAGAATATAAGAGGTAGACAGAGGACACCAAAATATGTCTTTTTAAGTAGTAATAGCATGTTTTAACAGGACGTTTTAAAATTTACATCTTTTATGATGCTGTGCTTATGAAAACTATTAAAAACTAATATTAAATTAAAAGAAAGTATAAAGTTTTTAGGGTCGAAAATCTATCTCAAAATTAAGTTCTTTGATATTTCAATCTAGTGTCTTACTCAAAACACTTGAATCAATGTAAAAAAAAATCGTTCTAAAGGCTGGTTATTCAGCAGGCTGCCTTCAGCAAAGCAATTTTCTTTTGAAGAGCGCGGATAGGTGGCAGTTTAGTCGAGCCGACAGAACATCACCTTAAGCTATGCCCATAAGGAAAACATAAACCTAGAACTAATCGTCATCTGAAATCCAAAATATTGCTGGAGTATAGTTTTCTTGTATTTAGTCCCAGCTTACATTGTGCAATTTTTATCGCAACAACTACTACACATAGGAATGTACCCGTGCAATTCGTTTGTTTTCTTGTGAATTTGGCTGAATTTCTCTTCTGACATTTGTTTTCTTCGTATACATCATACTTAATTTTATAAAACATCATAAAAAAATTGCTGCAATATAAAACGTACAATGTAAACCCAAATGTAATTTAAAAAAGGACATAAATAGTACAATATAAACTGAGACTTTCTTAATTTGTGAATAAAGTCTATTAGTTAAACTCTTAAGTCGATTCGTTTTAAGAATAAATATAACGAAGAGCTGGAGTTTAAACAGATTTGTAAAGTAGCTAGTAAACTTATTCTCTTTACTCTATTACATAACTGGTTTTTAAATTTAAACTACGCCAACGACAGATTTGTAATAGATTAATTAGCTATTAAACTTATTCTCTTTAATTTATTACATAACTGGTGTAGAGGTTTTTAAATTTAAACTATGCTAACGACTGATTTGTAATAGATTAATTAGGTTTGCAATAGATTAATTAGTTTGTAAAGTTATTCTCTTTAATTTATTACATAACAGACGTAGAGGTTTTTAAATTTAAACTACGCAAACGACTGATTTGTAATAGATTATTTAGCTGGCAAACTCATTCTCTTTATTCTATTACATAACTGGCGTAGAGGTTTTTAAATTCGACAATTCCAATAAGAGGCAATAGTACTTAATTAAGCTACGTTTTTAGCTTCTGAATGAAGTGCAAGCCTTAAAACATTAATCATACTAAAATCTTCAAAATTTGTGCTGATGATGCTTAAGTCTAAGCATTAAGTCTAAGCTTTGTGTTCAAGGATTCTGTCCTGCTTTTTTATGTAATCTTGGCGGCGATGTCAATTGGTCCAGAAGTTAAACTTTCTGAGAACATATATTTTTCTTAATTATACACATATGTAGCTAAAACTATTCTAATTTTTTTCTTCTAAAGAACTTTTGCATTTTATTTAGTCTAATAATTTTTTAACTTAATTTTCACTTTATCGTGTTGAAAGAGTTTAGCATTAATTTAGTAATAGATTAATTAATAAGTAGCTCATTTCTCTTTAATCTATTACAAAATTGTCGTAGGCGTTTTTTTAAATACTCTATATAAGGATCAATATTTTATATATTGTGAAAATGTTTTTCTTTTTTGTTTATATTTTCAAATAAAAACAATCCTTTTTTTTTTTTTGGTTTTTTAAGTATATATTTTTTGCTTTAGTTTTTCTTATAACAATTAAATAAGAGTTCTTTTTTTATTCTTTCGTAGTTTTCTTTCACATATTTCTTGGTTTAAATGAATTAATATTATTACATTATATTTTCTTTATTATTATTTATTTATTTATATATAAGTTTCCTTTTTACAATTCATTTTTGTTTTATAATTAATTTTTCTAGGTTTCTTTTTATATAAAATATATCGTTTTGTTTTTCTTTTTGTGTTTTTTTTTTTTAATTTTATTTTTAAGGCGTTGAATTTTGTTTTTGTTCAAGATTTGAAAAATTATTAATGAAAGGAAAACAAAACAAACAGAAAAAAATATATATAAAATGAAATTGCTTTTTTAAGAAATATTATTTAATAAAAAAAATATATATAATTTTAACAATTAAAAATATTTTGCGCTTGTTAATAAGTTTTACATAAATATGTATATTCTTAATTAATTAACTAACATGTTGTTGTTGTTGTTTTTTGTTTTTCTTTTTAATATTTAACAATGTTTTTGTGTTGTTTTTCGTGTACATTTTTTATTTTCTTTTATACATTTATATTAGAATTTATAAAATAAAACTTAACATTAGAAATATGTTGTTATATATTTTATTTACTTTTTTTTAATATTCTTTTTATTTTTTTTATAAATTTAACAATGCAAGCAGGTTTAAGTGTGATTTTTTTTATTTGTTTTCAATTTGTATGATCAACAAGTGTTTTTTTTTTCTCTTCAGATTTGATCAAAGAGTGTCAAGAAAAGAGAAACTTTGTCCGACCGGTGTTGCGAGTTCTAAAAATTCTCTGCCCCTTTTTTGAGTAACGTTTTTTAGTTAGGTATTTTGAAATTAGTTAGGTATTAGAAATTGAACGCATGCAAATGGATTTCTAATATCGATTTCAACCCAAGTTATCATTGCCTGCCAATATATTTAAACATAGTAAAAATGAAGTGGTATTGGAAAAATAGGCGTGGCTTAGTTAACATGAAAAAACATTCATACTTCGTATATAATGACAAAATCCGATATTTAGAAATTTACAAATTAATCTGGTTTGCATGGAATTTGCCTGCCCCCACGAGGATGTAGGTTTTGCCTTGGCGTAGACCAAACCAGGGCACTCTGTTTTCTGGGGCATATAAGCGAAGGAGTCCCTCTTTTGTTGTAGCAAACAAAACTCTAGAAAGCTGCATGACTTTTATTGTGTTGGAACTCTGAAACCTTTATGTACAAAATGAGTTTAAAATTTTTAACATTTTACAAACATAACAGCGCGGCAAAATGGGTTTGCAAGTCAAATGAAGTTTTAGATATAGACAGGGTTAACAACTTTAACTATTTTACAATGTTAACAATATTTCGATTTTCTATAATGGCCTTGTTAGTCCAATCAAGGTTTTTTGCACTTAATGTATTGAAATTTTTAATGATCTTACTAGGGTGCAAGATATTTGCTAGGGCCTAGCAAAAACATGTTATAAGTCCTATTAAATTTTTTTATAACATGTTTTAAAGATTTTTACTATTTTAAAACGTTAGAAATCTTGCAAATTTTTACCACGCTATAGGAAAAAGAGTATGCAAATCCAAATAAGCCTTTAGTACAAACTATATTGGAAATTTTAAAGATTTTACCAAGGTAAGGCAAAATGGGTTTGAAGGCCTGTTGAAATTTCAGGTACCAAATGCATTTAAAATTTTAACTATTTTACAATAATTAAGCTTTTGGTACAATAAAATGTATTGCAAATATTATTTACAAACGCTGGACTAAAGGTGTTGCAAATCAAATTTTTATTACTACAAAATGTATTGCAAGTCGTATTTTTTTACCAAGGTAACACTAATTCAAATTTTCCAAGGGTGTGGCAAAAATATATTTCAAGTTAAATTACAATACAAAATATGTTAAACATTTTAATTATTTTATCAAAGTAAACAACATTGTACATTTTTTTGGTGCAAAATAAGTTTAAGTTTCACATTTTATATATTTTATACGCACAACAATATTGAGAATTTTTGCAAGACCGTGGCAAAATGGCTTTGCAACGGTAAAAAAAGAGTAAAATTTTTTACTATTTTACAAAGTTAAGAATATTTCGAACTTCTTCAACGTAATTGTAAGTCCAATCAAGATTTTACTAAGGCAAACTGACTGTAAAATGTTTGCAAGGGCCTAGCAAAAACATGTTAAAGTCCTATTAAATTTTTATTACAACATGTTTTGAACATTTTAACGTTTTTAAAACGATAGCAATATTGTAAACTTTTATCACGGCATAGTACAAACTATACTGAAAATTTTAAAGATTTTTTAAGGTAACTGCATTGCAAGATTTTAGAAGGGCCCAGCAAAAAGGTGCATTAAATTCAGTTCGTTTTTTTAGTACAACCTGTACTTCATACAATCTGTTGTTTTTACCAAGGCAAAACCATTACAAATTTTTACAAGGGCCTAGCAAAATCAGTGCCTTTAAGTTTTTCTTACAAGAGATATTGGACATTTTAACTATATATTTGATAAAGTTAATAATCTTGCAAATTTTTGCAAGGGCATCGCAAAAAGGAAATGCAAGCTTTAAGTATAAAATGTATGGACAATTTTTATTATATTATTAAAGCAACAATGTGGTTAATTTTTGCAAGGGTCTAGCAAACCATTGATGCATTTCGTGTTTAATATTCTACATAGATTTTTATACACGGGGTCTTGCAAAGTTTCCCTTAGCTTGCCACCCTTTAATGTTTCATCTTTTTTTAATTGTATTGTATATATAATTTATGTTTTTAAAAAGCATTTTTTTAACTGTAAATATATTTAATTTTAAAAGTATTTTTTCTGTTTACGGTTGCTGTGGCTGCTATTTTGTTAATAATATTTCTTTTTTCACTTTGTATATTTAAAAATGACTAAAATTTATAAAATATTTTTTTTTTGTTTAATTATTAAAATATTTAGATTTAAATTTTTTATTTTCTTTTGAAATTTAAGTGTTTTATAAAAATATATTTTAGTTTCTGTTCAAAGTAAAAATAAAATTAAAATAGTGTCTGTTGTAATAATATATTATGTTTTTTTCTTTTTTTATACGTGTGCTGTTTAAAAGGCGTTATATTTTGTTAAATTTATAATGAATTATTATTGTTTTTTTTTTATTTTTTTTTTTTATTTTTTTTTTTAAATTATTTTATTGTTGTGCTTTGATGATGAAGATGTGTTTTATTATTGTTTATTAATTAAATCCTTTAATATTAAAAATATAATATTTTATTTGATTTTCCTTCAAGTGTTTTTTTTTTATCGAACCGAAAAATTTATAAATTATTTTAGAAAATTATTTGTGGTTTAAATTTTTTTTCCTAAAATTGTTTTTGGATAATTTTGTTTCATCTAACAATCACAAAAATAATCACATCAATATGTTTTTTGTTTCTTTGTTTATATTTTTGTTATTTGTTTTATGTATGTATATTTAGTTTTATTTTTATATTTTTAATTTCACAGCTCTTTTGTTTTAAAACAAAATATTTTTATTTAAATAATAATTTTAATTGTTATTTTGTGTGTTTATGTGTGAGATTTATTTAAAACGAGGATTTTAAGTGCCAAATATTTGCTATATATAATTTCTTTTTTAACTTTTCAAACCGTTCTCAAATAAATATTTTTCAAGTTCGTAACTAAGAAGTGAAAATAAAGCCTAAAGATATTAAAGAAATAAATTCCTGTTAAACATTCTAATCAAAAATAAAGCGAAATATTGAATAAAAATGTAAGAAAAACTTAACAAAATTCTAGTGGAAACTTATAGAATTCATGAAAAAATATAGAAAAAATTTTAAGAAGGATGCAAGGAATTCGGTAAGAATATTTTTGCTGCACACTGTAACATCAAAAATGACAAAAATGGCATTAGAAAAAAATACTTTTTTAAAACAAATATTTTAAAGAATAAAATTTTCTTTTTCCAAAACCATTTTTTTTAAACAAACAGTGCATAAAAAATGTTTGTTTTTTCATATATTTAAAACAATATTAATTTATAAGTTTATATAAGTTTTTTTTTATAGTTTCCCTTTTACAAAAAGTTTTCATTAAGTTTGACGTAAAACATTTTAGCACTTTCCTTAAAAAAAGATATAAAGACATTTACGGTCATATTCATAAAAAATACTTTTCGTTTATTATAGGCTTATTTGACAAATTTCTGTACAAAGTTTGTCAAATAAGCCTTTAATAAATATATAAAATTATCCTATGAATACAGCTCTAAATTTTTTTAGATCACTATTTACACAAAAAAGCGTTTTGGAAAAAGTTTGGCCAATTTAAAACAAAAAAAAAAAAAAACTAGATTAAAATTTGTTTTGCAAAAGTTGACTTCTTGCACAGTGGAACTAATTGATTGATGCCAGTGAGCAGCCAGAGAAGGTGTGTGAATTGATTGCAATATCAATAGTTTTGCAGGCAAGAAACCAGTTCCCTTAAAACATCTCGGAATTTTTTCTTTTCTCTTTCACTTTTCATTCATTTTAAAAGAATCGTTTTTATGAATATAATTTATGTGTTAAATAGAATAAAATAGAGACAATAGAATAAAACTGTAAAGTAAATAATATAATAAACCACAACCTTAAAGTGAAAAATAACATATAAAACTAAATGACTAAAAATATTAATGTTAAGTGAAAATTTAAAGAAAATCTTCGTTAAAAATAAAAGATAACTTAGCATAAAATCTTGTTTAAAATTAATAACATAAATTTATATTTAATAAAATTAAAACAATATGCAATTTTTTTGTGTTTGACTAGCGAAGAAATTGCAAAGAATAATAAAATATTTCTATACTCGTATATAATCTATAATATTAGTTTAATAGTATAATAAGTATTAGAAAAAAATCTAAACCGAAAGTTTTAATAATAAATAACCAATTTAAAAAAAAAAAAAAAAAAAAGATTTTGGAATTTTAAACCAAAAGACAAAAAAATAACAAAAAAAAGTTAAGTGTTAAAAATAAAGAAATTAATTTATAATTTTTGTCGTTAAAATAAATTTTATATCTTTTTTGCGAATACTGACCGAAATTTTATGTATTTTTCTAAAAATAAATTTTGTTACTTAAAAAGAAATTAAAAAAAATGCCAATAAATAATTTTTTTTTAATATTAAATCACAACAAAGCCGTTCTAGAAAAAGTTTTCAGAGAAGGAAATATTTTTATTTTAGAATAAAAACATAACTTTGAAGACAACAGAGAGTTATTTTTTTTTTCTACATTAAATTAATAACTTTTAAAAGGTACTTTAAGAAAGAACTATAACTATTTTTAACAAGGCTGCTTAAAAGAAGTTTTTATAATCAGAATCCTTAAATAATTTATGGAAAAATTTTTCTCTTGAAATAAACACTTTTCTATATCACTTATCACTTTTAAAAGGTTAAAGTAAGAAAGGACTTTAAAATCAACTTTAGCACAAAATCAATATTTTTAAAGAAGATAATGAACAAAGAGGGTACAAAAAAGTGAATTTTTTGAAAAAAATTGTGTTAAGGTCTCTCTGTAACCATATTTTATACTGAAGTGGAAATTTTTTTCTACATAAAATATTTATATTTAAAAGGTACTTTAAGAAAGAACTATTACTATTTTAACAGGGTTATTTAAAAGAAGTTTTTAAAATCAGATCCTTTAATATTTTGTGGAACAAATATTCTCTTGAAACAAAAACTTTTCTATATAAAAATTATCACTTTTAAAAGGTTAAAGTAAGAAAGAACTTTGAAACCAACTTTAGCACAAATATCACTATTCGTAAAGAAGATAATGAACAAAGAGGATACAAAAAAGTGAATCTTTTGAAAAGTATGGTGTTTTAAGATCTTTTATACTGAGGTGCAAATTTTTTTTCTACATAAAATATTTACTTTTAAAAGGTTAGAGTACCTTTAAGTAAGAACTTCAAAAAGTAACTATAAAACAAAAATTACAGCTTTTTCATTCTTGAATACTTTCTGGAAACTCTCTTCTTTCGAGGTAAAATTTTTTGTGCTATATAAAAATTATCAGTTTAAAAACGTACTTTAAAAAGCAACTTTAACACTTAAAAAAGGTATTTTAAGAAAATAAACTTTTAATTTCTATTTTTCAATTTCTTAAAAATATTTTTGTTTGGCTTTTAAAGGAGCCACAAAAAGTTTTAAAGATGCTTTAAAAACAGGCTTTGCAATGGAAATTACTGTTTTAAAACCGGGCTCGTATAAAAAAAAAGTTCCTTTAAAACTCGAATCCCTTTTTAACACGTTTATATTGGTTTCACTTGTATGTTTGCAACACTTGAAACCCGTGCCATATGAGTGATTATTACATATGTAGGTTATAAAACTGTATATACAGTGTTGCTGCTTTAGTGCAAAAATTGGAGTTGCCGTATTATTTCCGGGAAAGTGGGGGATTTTGGGGATTTACAAAGGCGATTTTAAGAATTCCAAAAAAAAAAAAACTGGAACTACTTTGCAAACCGGTCTGGAACCTGTTTTTCATATTTGGTGTGCGTTTTGGCCATGGAATGTGTATCTGAGCTATTAAAGCTTTTTAAAAGTGTATTTGAAAAAAAACCTTTTAAAAAAAGAATTCTAAAATAGTTTCTGGAAATCATTTTATTTTATTTATTTTAGCATTTTTATTTTTGTTTGTTATATAAAACTTACCACCAAAAGTGTTTTAAAAACTAGACTTTAAAAAGCAACTTTAGGTCAAAAATAACTAATTTTAATAAAGGGTTTTAAAAAAGATATTTTAAGAATAGAATCCTTCAAAAGCTTGTGGAAATTATTTTCTTTTGATAAAAAAGTTTTTTTGTGTTTTGAAATATAAAAATTATCTCTCTTAAAATGTGCTGTAAAAACTAGAAAGCAACTTTAGGAAAAAAAAACAATTTTTAAAAAGAGCAGCTTTAGGAAAAAAAACCTACTTTTAATAAAGAGTTTTTACAAAAGGTATTTTAAAACTGGAATCCTTAAATACGTTCCGCAATTTTTTTTTTTTTTTTTGAAACTAAAGCGCTTTTTGGTTTGCTATATAAAAATTTTCACTTTTAAAGTTTGCTTTAAAAACTACATTTTTAAAAGCCACTTTAGCATAAAAACAACTATTTAAAATGGCTGTTTATAAGAGATTTTTAAAGAAAAGTATCTTAAAATAGTTTATGGTAAATATTTTATATTGATTGCTGATTTTAAAAGGTGTTTTAAAAACTAGCCTTTCAAAAGCAACTTCAGCGCTTAAGGACTTAAGGCTTTTAAAAAGGACTTAATAGAATCCTAAAATAGTTTCTGGAAATTATTTTCTTTTGAGGCCGAAGCTTTTTTGGTTTTGATATATAAAAATAAGTTCTTTAAATAATAGCTTTAAAAAGCAACTTTAACACTGAAATTATTTTTCTCAAAAAAGTAATTCTTAAAAAATATATTTAAAAAAAAATATCCTTTTATAAGAAACCTGGAAACTATTTTCTGTTAAGGCAGCCACTTTATTTGGTTCTGCTGTATAAAAAATGAGTTCTTTAAGCAGATACTTTAAGTGGCTAAAAGCGGCTTTAGCACAATAATTACTATATCTTTTTAAAGTGAACATTTTTGAAAAGAAATTTTCCAAAAACAATTCTGTTTTGCAATAAGCTTTCTATACACTTTTTTCTCTTCAAGCCAAAAACCTTATCTTTCCTTAAAGTACCTTTAAAACAGCCTTATAACAATACGAACCTTTAAAAAGTGTTTATAAAGCAGAATATCATCTTAAGTTTTTTTTCCAAAAATATTTCCCTTCTCTGTTTAGGTACAGTTTAAGATATTTCAAAGAAGTTACTACATATAAAAATAATTTTTGTCCAAAAAATATACATACATATGTATCTAAATAAATGTATGTGTGTTTATTTGTTAATTAAAAAAGAAGAAGAAAAAAAGTTTAAATTATGTACTTGGTAATTCATTATTATAACGTGTTTTTTATTTCACTTTTTTTTTTTAATCAATTTTGCGCCATTTTTGTTTTTTCTTTGTTTGAAACAAAATATTTTTTTTGTAGTTATTTGTTGGTTTTGTTTTAAATCATTTTGTTAAACAAAAAGTTTAAGAGAATATTTTCTTTTTTATCACAATTATTTTTCACAGCACAAAATTGTCGGATTATTTTATGTTTAAATGTTAAATATTTAATTTTTGTTGGTGTTGTTATTGTTGTTGTATTAGATTTATGTATGTGTATATAAGTTGCTATTATAAATTAGTAAATTGTTTAGAAATGTATAATATGTATGTATGAATTATATAATTAAAATTTTAACTAAAATAACAATTAAAATAAAATAAAAATTACACAAAATAAAACGAAAACAAAACTTTTTGCCTATCCCACGATGTCGATCACTAACGTTCGCCAGTATTTCTTAGAGCAGGAAACTGATTTGGAGACTATTTATGAACTTTATGTTGAAAAGTTTAACAGCCAATCGTATTAATGAATTTCGACATGTAGCGATTAGATTACTTACTTTGCCTTTAATCGATTTTTTGGTGTTCAAAATATTAACGAATGTTAGCTTTCGACATAGTGGGACAGGCTCTTTATTTTTATATGTAAACTAAAAAATCTTAGTAACACATTGTAATTTAAGAAGAGAAAATTCTTGAAACAATTTTCAGCATATATTTTTTTTAAAAATAATTTTAATAAACATAAAAAATTTATAATGCTATTAAATAAGCAAACAGAATTTAAGAGGATATTTTCTTTAAAAAATAATTAATTTTAACATTTATTTTACACTTTGCTGCAGAAAGAGTTGGAGTAGAGAAGCAGGGAAAAAATACAATATTTTCAAAAGATTTGAAGTTAAAAAGGAATTTGTTACATGAAAACTTTTTCAAATATAAGTTTTTAAAAAAAGTGCTATAAAAAACAAGTTTTTTAAAGGGGTCTTTGAAAAGTACCATCGAAAAATGTAGCTCTGAAGCGTAAATGTCTTTTGCAAAACTACGTTATAAAATGTTTCCTTCAATGATATTAATTAAAGAACACTAAACTGTAAAAACGAACCCGCCCTCTAAAGAAAAATATCTTTTAAAAACCATTTTTAAAGAATTATTTTTTTAAGAATTTACTTTTAAGAATACATATCACTCTGTTATTGCAACATAGTCATAACTCAAAACAGCTTGTTTCGATAACAACACATTTCAAATTTTTAGCTTCCATACAAGTGTGAGAAAATTTTTTAGAAAATATCTTCTAAAGGAAACAGTTTAAAAGAAGTTGACACAATATAAAACGTGGTAGTGTTAACAATTCTGCATTGTTAACTCGAAAAGCTCATTTCTTGAGATATGACTAAGTTGCAATAGAGGAGTGATATAATCTTTTGAGACATTACATGAAAAAAGTATCTTTTAAAGCAGAATATTTTAGAAGAAATTGTGTAAAATATTCAAGAGAAAATTTGGAAAAATGTCAAATTGAAAATACTCTTGAGTGAGCCGTGAGCGTGGGACGTTTTCATGTGCTTTTGTATGAGTTAAATGTAAATATTGGAATATAATTTTATAAAAATAATACTTGTTCCAAGTTTTGCAGCTAAAGATCTTGATTTGTTTTTCTTTTAAGTTTATTTTCGATATTTCGCTAACAATTTGTTAGCATCACCACGAAAATAAAATTATTTTCCTCTGCTAAATTGTTACCGAAATATTGAAAATAAATATTGGTTAACTTTTTTAAAACGCAAATCAAAAATTTTACTCGTATAAAAAGATCAAACAATATAAATATTAAACTGTAAAAATATTATAAAAAATCCTTTAAACCTGGGACACATCCCTAGCCCCCTCTCACTCCTTCAGAATTTGATTGTGATTGCAATCTATTTCGGCGACAAATGTTTTTCTTCAAACCTTCTGCATCAAGTTCATTTCAACTGAAATGTTAAAATTATTATAATTTAGTTTCCTTGAAATCCTCATTTCATTTCTTTTAATATTCAAACTTAAGTGGAATGAATTACAAATAATAGAATTAAAAAGTTCTTTTTTTTCAACGAATGAATATAAACTAGCAAAGTTTTCAAACGAAAAACAAAATAAAATATGAATAATAAATTGTTAAAAATTACACAATAATAATTATTGCTACATATGTATCATTACGAATAAAACGTTAAAAGAGATCGCAAGTTTATAAAATTAATAATTATTAAATGAAAGAATAACTACTTTAATATTTTTTTGTATAGTGATTAAACTTGTTCTAAATATTCTTTCTCCGTTTTTCTTGTTATACAAAAACCAAGCTTTGCAAAGACACAAAATACCAAATTATGTTTTTATTTTTTTATGTTATATTTTCCGTTTTGTTTTTACAATAAGCGAATTTAATTTGTCGTTTTAAAAGAGGACGGTTTATTATAAAATGTTACAAGATATTTTTTCATTTATAAATTTTGGCATAATTAATACTTTGCGTGGATTTTAAAAGGACATTTTTTAAGAGCTTTTATTTTCAGGCATTTTCAACATATCAAGAGATGCTTCTTTAAGATGATTTTATGGAAAAAGTATATTTATATTTTATATTTAAAATAATTTTTCAAACCATATAAATTCTCCCAATGCTTTTCCTAAAGTAAACTTTTATTTTATTTATTTCTTTTCAAATGTATTTAAATTAAAAAAAAAAATTAATAATAAAAAAAAAAGTATATTTTAGAAAAAAAAAAAAAAATGTTAAGAAACTTTCTTTCAAATAATAATTTTTTCAAGAGTAGCATACTCGCTACTACTTCAAAAGTTATTTTCAAAAGTTTGTTATTTTAAAAGTACTACTTTTTAAAAGGAACTTCTTTAAATAGCAATTTTTTAAAACGTACTTTTTTCAAAGGCTATTTTTTAAAAGGTACTTTTTTAATAGATAATTTTTTAAAATGTATTTTTTTAAAAAGTACTTTTTAAAAGGTACTTTTTTAAAAGATACTTTTTTTAAAGGTACATTTTTAAAAGGTACTTTTTTAAAAGGTACTTTTTAGAAAGGTCCTTTTTAAAAGGTACTTTTCTAAAAAGTACTTTTTCAAACGGTACTTTTTTAAAAAGTGACTTGTAAAAGGTACTTTTTTTAAAGGTACTTTTTTAGAAGGTCGTTTTTAAAAAGTACTTTTTTAAAATGTACTTTTAGGAAAGGTACTTTTTCAAAAGGTACTTTTTTAAAAGGTCCTTTTTTAAAAAATACTTTTTTAATAGGTACTTTTTTTAAAGGTTTTTTTTTAAAGGTACTTTTCAACAGGTACTTTTTAAAATGTAATTTTTTCAAGGGTACTTTTTCAAAAGACACTTTTTTAAAAGGCACTCTTTTAAAACTTACTTTTTTAATAAATACCTTTCTAAAAGGTGCTTTTTCAAAATGTACTTTTTTAAAATGTACTTTTTCAAAAAGTACTTTTTAAAACGTACTTTTTCAAAAAGTACTTTTTTAAAACGTGACTTTTTTAAAGTAATTTGTTTAAAAGGTACTTTATTAGTAGATACTTATTTTAAAGGGTCCTTTTACACTTTTCAAACATACTTTTTTTAATTGTCCTTTTTTAAGGTATTTTTTTATATGCTTTTTTAAGAGGAATTTGTTTTGAAAGGTACTTTTTTATTAGATACTTTTATTAAAACGTAGAGACTTTCATTAAAACTTTTTAAAAAACGATAGTTTTTAAAAAGGTCCTTTTTTAAAAAGGTACTTTTTTGAATGTTACTTTTTCCAAAATGTATTTTAAAAAAAAACTTAAGGTACTTTTTCTAAAAAGTTACTTATCCAAAAAAGTACCTTGTTAAAACAGAACTTTTTAAAAATTTACTTTTTTAAAAAAGTACCTTCTTAAAATAGTACTTTTAAAAAGTTTACTTTTTCATAAAAGCGTTTTTAATGTATTGTACTTCATTAAAAAGGAATTTTTTTAAATGAATTTCTTAATAAATTCCAAATTTTCGAAAACGCAGTTTTAGAAGCTGCTTGTTTAAGAGTTACCTGTGCCAAAAGGTACTTTTTCAAAGGGAACTTTTCGTCAAATTGTTATTTTTAAAAATATAGTTTTGAAAAGGTACCTTTCAAACCTGTCCAATCGTTATATTGTAAATGATAATTTTTAAGGTTTCTTTTTAAAACTTTTTTTTTTAAGTCATTTTTTAAGGGTTTTTTCTCCTTCAAAAGCTAGTGTTATGAAAACACAATTTTTCCAAAGGATACTTCTTCAAAGCACGCCTTTGTTAAACACTCTTTAAAAAATGCACTGCTTAAAATGTGCTTTATCGTTAGAATATTAGAATTTTTTCAAAATATTCACGTTGTTGTTCAAAAATGTCCTTTTTCCATCGCAAAGAGATTTTTTTAAAGTGCATTTTTTTTTTTTTTTTTTTTTTTTTAATTTTTTTTTCTATAATATTTTAAATTCCTTTGTGTTGCGTTTTTATTATTCTATTTGCAAAGCTAAATGCAAGTTAAAAAGTGTAAATATGTTTTTTTTTCATTTTTATTTATTTCCAACATTATTTTCTTTAACAAATTTTGGTCTGCGTGTAAAATTTATTATATTTTTTTATATTCAATTTGTTTTTTTATTATTTTTTGTTTTTGCTTTTGAATTACTTTTGTTATTTACAAGTGCTTTAAGTTTATCATCACTTCTTCATCCTCAACTCTTGTTCTTTGTTAATAGTCTGCTCCTCTGTTATTCTCTCTTTCCTTCCTCCCCTCTTCTTTTATAAATGTACGTACGTGTTTCTCTTTGTCATATTCTTTGACTAGTTATACTAAAGTTATTTATTTATTTTTAGTGTTATACACAAAAATCACAAAAAATTAAAAAGAAAGCTTTTATTTTCTTAAACATTTTCCTTTATTTCTATTAACATGTCCTAAAACTCTCTCTCTCACACATTTTTTGCTATCACATTGAGTTGCTCAAAAAATAAAATAAATTGTTTTTTTTTTTTATTAAAATTTATAAAATTTATTTATCACTTGTGTTGATTTTATCGTTCGTTTGTTAGCAAAAATTTTAGGGACCTTTTTCCATTTTGGTTGCGCTTCTTATCATTTCAAAATTAATTTCACTTTTTTCTTCCGTTTTCTCTCTCTTAATCATGAGATCATATTTAAATGCTTAACAAATTGTCGAAAGCTTTGAGCTTTCCTTGAGAAATTCTATCTTAATGTGAACGAATTGGGAATTTTGGCATTGTCAAGAAAAACTCTATGATAAAAATTTCACAAAAAACTACAGGAAAATTGCCTAAAGAGTACATGGAGGGAGGGAGAAGGTAAGAAAATCTTGGTAGAAGATGTTCTTTTAAATGTTTCTCAGATTACTACAATAAAAACAATACCAAAAAACATCACACGTATTTTATTGGTACCAAACAACGGTAATGGCTCGCGCTCTTTTGTGTGTAGAGCAGTAAAGTGTACGTGTTTTTTCAGAGTTGTGCAACAACAACCATCTGGTCTTGGATTTGTTTTGTTTCGTTGTAACAGCAAAAATCAATGAATCAAATATAATAGATTACGCTTTGCTTATATCCGTTATGTTGTTTACATCAGTGAGCCATAGGATATGATTTTTGTATATTATTGCAATAGCAAGAGAGAATGAAGAAACAACATATTGTAAACCTGTGGTGACGTGATGCGCAGTAGAAAATTATTTTATCTACTTTTCGGCGTCATCTTACTTATTTGCTTCACGACAACAGCTCGTAACATACAATTTTTTCTTTTTCTCCATATTTCTTTCCTGCTTCTCCCCCCTCCACTAACCGGCTTGATGGGTCTTATGTTACGCCCTTTTATAACTTGCTATCTGCTGCTATTATGAATAGTTTTCTTTTTATATTTTCGACTAGTTTTTTATCCTTATTGTGAGACATAATTCCCTATAGTATGCTTTAGACCTTTTTCACAGCTTACTGGCTCTCTACCTTCTTCTAGTATTTTTTTTTTTCTCTCTTTCCTTAACCAACTGCTAATTTTTAGCTTTTTTTTTAATAGTGTACAAAAGCATTTATTTATTAATTTATTTATATGTAGTGTTTTTAGTGGCGGATTTTCTGTGTTTCGAATTATTTTATGTAAATTTTTCGTTTTTATTGTTATTATTTGCGTTTATTTCTTTATATTTATTTTTTTAGTATTGTAGTATATAAAATTGGTGCTAATTATAATTATTGATTTATTGCACATTTAGCTCACAATTAGTTTCATATTTAGTTTGCCTATATTTTTTTTTTTATTTTTTATATATATTTTTTTTACTTTTGTGTTTTTGTTTTTCCATTTTATGTTTCCTTATTGTTAATAGATATTAAATTACTTTAAACTGTTTAACCTTAATTTCATTTAACTAATGCTGACTTGTTTTGTTTTTATTTTTACATATAAAATATAAAAAATAAAAGAATGCTTTCATTTAAAACCCAAATTTGTTAATTTGTTTCTTTAGGATTTTTTTTATTTTTCAAAAAGAAAAGCTTTTTTTTGTGAGATGTTTGAAGTTATATAAGAATGTTTGTTGGGTTTTAATTCTATTAGGGCTTTATTATTGTTATTTTTTCGTTTTGATAATTTTTTTAATTAAAGTTTTGAAAAAATGCATGTAGTTTTATTATGGTTGAGATCATTCAGTTTTTTTTTAATTTTTACAAAAAAAAAAAATAATAATAATATTATTAAATTTTTTGTTATTATTTTAATTAAAATTTGCATTTTTTACAGTTTCTTTAAAAAAAAGCTTTTCTTTTTTATAAGAACTACAAAAAGATTTTTTTATGCTTTTTGTAAACCATTTTTTAAGTCACAAGAGAATCTTTGCAGATTTTGTTACTTTTGCTATTTTATTAATAATAAAATGACTTAAATTATTAAATAAAAACGACTAAGAAAATTCAAGATCATTTGGAAAATTAATTTGAAAAATAAATCACATTCGTGCTGCTTTTTTTTAATTATTTTTAACATTAAAAACATATATACATACGTAATTACATATGTAAATGAATTGTTTATTTTATTTATATTTATTTTTTCTTTCTATAAAACTTTAAAGCTCTTTTTTTTGTTGTTTTAAATATTTTGTTTGCTCTTTACCCTGTTTGTTTGTATGTGTGTGTGTGTGTGTGTGTGTGTTTGTTTTTTGCTTTTGGTAAAGCTTTCAAGCTTTTAGAGTTAATCTTTTCAAACAGCTTAAAGAGTCGATTGTTTTTAATGTTTGCCGTCATCGATTATATCATCGATGTTGATGGGTGCGCATGTGCAGCACGAGATTATGTTTATGCTTTGATTTCTTGTGACAAATGGGACACTCAAATTTGGGTTCAACTCCGCATTCAAAACGTACATGTCTATTAAGGCTATGTGGACGTGCATAAGAATTACCACAGCGATCACAAGTGTAGGCGCCGCCCCAAGAGGTGGAGCCGGCACCAGAGCCACCCGAACCACTAGCACCAGTAGCGCCTGCGCTACCAGGCCCTAGAACACCCTGACCACCAACCAGCATGCCACCCGAACTGCCGCCAGCCGTACTGGAGGGTGTATGGGGAGCCACAATAGTTGAGGTAGAAACACCAACAATGGCTGAACTACTCGTTGACTGTAACATACCCGACCCCGATGAACCACTGCCAGAGCCAGGTGGTCCGGACAAAAGGCCAGCTGTGCCAGAGCTACCAGGACCACCAATACTGCCGCCAGCACCACAACTACTTGTGCTAAAGCGGCGTGAGGGTGAGGCAGCTCCAGTTGGAAAGTTCATGAGGGCATGATGGGCTGCGGCAGCCGCATGTTGTTGGGCTTGATGGTGTAGGGCATGATGAGGGGCTTGATGTGAGGTCGCTACTGCTGCTATGGTTTGTAAGGCCGCTTGTTGCAATTGTGTGGCAGGAGGCATACCTGATGATCCTGCTGCTGCACCACTACCACTCATCATAGCTGCTGCCATGGCAGCGGCCGTTTTTTGATCACCTGTGGCTGCTACTACAGCGGCCTGTTGCAATGCCATCAGGCCAAGATTTAATTTAAAATGGCTACTTAAGCGCAAATCACACGGTTGCTCACTATCTCCTTCGTCCTCGTCTTCCTCATCTTCTAAACTTCTAGACATGCCGGCACCACCACCACCACCACCACTAGAAGGATTGTGTTCCAGACTATGCTCCAAACCACTAACTACCAATTTATTCTCATCATCATCATCATCTTCGTCGATTTCATCTAAAATTGTGCTCGGCTCATATTTTATAACGCCCGGACCCGTTATGGTCGTCGGCAAAGGACTGGTCTGTGGACTGGTTTTCAAGCGTATGCTCTGACGTCCTCGGTATAAAAAAGTACTGGTACGTAGGGTTGTCGTTTCATCTAGAGACAGAAAAAGTTTGTTTTTACATATAAAAAGAAGACAAAACAAAAATTATAAGTTAAGTAAATTTTTAAATTTGATTTTCATTTAAAAAAATATATTTAATTTTATAACAAAAACAGGTTTTTTCTAAATTTCAGTTTTAGTTAATGATTAAATTAAAAGAAAAATTAATAAAAAAAATATTACTTAATTAAAGAAAGTAGACAATTAAATTCAGAATAAATAACTTGTTTAAATTAAAATTTCGATTTTATTGTCATGATTACACTGGTCTGCAAAACAAATTTTTTCAAAATATTTTCGACCCAAAATAAAAATTATACAAAAAATCAATTACATTTTATTTAAACAAATTTTTTTTGCCGGCCAGTGTTTGATGGAGTTTGTGAAAAATAAAAAAACGAGTTGTAAGTTTGAAGACAAATTTTTGCCGGAATGAGTATGTTTCCCAAGGTGGATGTCTCAATGATTACTTTTTTAAAAACCCCCCACCAGTCTATATGGAAAAAGCTCAGAAAACGAAATGCGTGAAAATATTCTCTTTTTTTTCTGCAAAAGTACATTGTAAAAAAGCACTATTGAAAAAAGTTTAATCGAAATTTAACAAGTGCATTTTTTACAAAGCGCAAAAGTACTTTTTTAAAAAAAGTAGTTTTCTCAAAAAGTATTCGATATTTTCAATGCACAACCTTATTTAAAAAATGCAGTTTTTGACAAAGTGCGATTTTTCCTTAACTAGTACTTTTTTGACAAAACATTAGATTTAAAAAACCTCTATCGAAAAGTACCTTTCAAGAAGCACTACTAAAAAAGTTTTATAAAAAATAAATGAATACAGTTTTTTCAAACTAAGTGAACTTTTTCAAAATAAGTACTTTTTTCATAGAGTACAAAAGTACCTTTCCTTAAAAGGTACTTTTTTCTAAAGCACATCTCTTTCTTGAAAGGCTTTTTTATAAAGAAACTTATTTAAAAAATACTTTATTTTAAAATATATATTTTACTTTAAATTCGCATCTTGATCCTGGTGTATCGACCTTTTCAAAGTTGTTTACTCGTATATGAGCTTGAGGTCACTTGTTGTAGAAAAAGGTATTAGTTTATTAATATTTAAAATTTTCTAAAGCAGATATATAGAAATATTCAGCCTTATTGTGCGTACTGGTAAAACGCCAGCACTCGTAGTAGCTGTCACATTTACATTATTATGTTACCGTCTAAAATTTTCGTCAAGCAAAATTTTGTAAATGAATCATAATGTAAAAGATTATGTCGAACTAAATGATTATGAAGCATCCTGTTAAAGAAGTGCCAAACATATGTGTATAAATAACGAAAAGAACATAAATATGTTCACTTAATTTGTACAAAAAAATTTTGTAAAAAAGCTATGTTGCATTTTTCTCATCCTCTGAATATAAAGAGGAAAAGCAAACATTAAACTAATTTTATAAAAAAAAAATAGCTGAGACAGCAGCAAGTAAAAATATATTCGCGTTCCAACAAAAAATATGTTACAAAATATTGCATTACTCGTCAAAATGTTTGTTCACATATGTTTAAAATCAGTCATATGTTTAAAATCAGTCCACGCCTTAGTACAACCCTCCACGGAACGGAATGGGGGACCAATTCAAATTAAATTTTCGCAAACGTTGTCTCACGCCGCTATTTATTTTTTTGAAATATATATAAATAAATAAATATTCATTTGAAATGAGAATTCATATTTCTATTTTTTATTTTATCCGATTTTAATTATTTGTCGTAAGCAAATACTTTGATGACAAATTTGTTCCCTTTTGCAAGACAAATACGCCAAACACGATAGCATTTTAATGGCGTTTTTGTAATAGATTTGAAATTTGTCGTATTCAAATTTGTCGTCTTTCGCCAATCATGGTACCATTTTTCAAAAACGTCCGTCTTTCGCCATAAAAACGCCAAACACAATAAGGGCGATTAATTAACTGATACTTTTTTCTACCACTAGTAAGCTCAAGCTCATATAAGCAACATTTATAAATTACTTTAATTAGATATTTAAAAGTACCTTTTTTCTTTATTTATTTATGTAACTATACAGTTGCAGAGTAAATTTGCAAAGTATAGGATGCACAGCATGGGCGGGGTGACAAATACCATATGCCCAAGATGGTATTAACAGTAAATTTGTAACGTCGTTGTGACTAACTATAACGAGCTATGCCTTCACATAGGAAGTTGCAGCGTGGCTAACACTGAAATACCTCAAAGACAACTGTAAACCAATACAGTTTGTTGAGGCAAACCGTTAACCAGTGCGAGTGAGACGCAAAACTCTCGAAGAGCGAACAACAAAACAACAGGAAATAATTACGATGACGCGAGAGCTGTTCTTCAACCCATTGGCTATGTTCTGTAACTCTCGCCACGAGAAACTTTTCGACTGAAACGTGTGTAATAAAACAAAGTTGAAACAAACAGCTGCTTTTCTCACTAAACTGTAGCTATAACCGTTCTTGGTGAGTAATACCTATCACGTAAGGAAATTACGCGCCATTTTACAGAAAAACTATGTCTGTAAAACTTTTGCGAAAAAATTTCCCGCTTTCAACTGTCATTATTTCTCGCAAATAAAAAGGCTGTGAGATAGTATTTCAAATAACAATAATCATCATTAAATGAATAATTATACTGAAAAACTAGGTATTTTGCTGTTAAATTAAGTTTAATATATTTATACCAATAAAAAATTATAAATAGCTTGTTTTCTATGTTTCCCAGTTATCTATATGTCGACATTTCATAGGAACTACCCTAATCATCAGTAGACTTTGGAAATTTTTGAAAGACGTAATCACTTTGGATAGTTTTCGACATGAGTTACAGACGCAGTTTTTTTTCACTTTTCAAGAAACGATGGAATAATTTGTTTCACAAGTTTTCGATGCGAGAACTTCTCGCCAAAGTTACGGAACACAGCCACTGAGCTGCTTTACGACTGTACCTTTTTTCTTATTTCTTTAATTACTGTACTTGTAAATTTTTTTTTATAAAAAAAAACAATTTTTTCGAAAAATACTTTTTTTTAAATAAGCATCTTAAAAAAAAAGACTTTTACAAAGAATTTTTTTTTTAATTATGTCTTTTTTAATTTGTTATTTCCAGTTTTTCCCTAAGAAAAAATATTGTGATGTTATAAATTAGTGAGATGGTGGTGGGTGGTGGAGTGGGCGGTCTTGAGAAAAATATAATTTTTTTGATGCATTTACACAAACAAAAAAGAATATATAATAAATATAACATTGTGACTAAAATATGTATGAGAGTAGTTAGTGACGGTATAAACTTGATTAACTTGTGTGTTCTGTGTATAATAAAATAATGTATAAATATGATTTAAATCGTTAAGATGAGACAGACTCTCTGTTACAACTATCATAAGTAGCCGAAATACTTTACAACATATTAGACTTTAAATATTAATAAAAAATATATATATTTTTTTGTGCACAAAACTATTATGGCCATAAAAAACTATTATGGACATAAAAAAAAATTTTATTTGTTTATTAAACTGTTATTTGACAAATTTCTGTAGAAAATTTTTTAAATAAGTGTTTAATAAACATTGAATAGATTTTTAATGCTTCAAAAAACGACAATTTTAAACTTTTTCGGAATGAAATCATTTCTATAAGATAATACTAGTTTCTTCTTGCAATTAAAAATAATTTCATTCCGAAAAGTTTTTTTAGTTCTTCGTTTTTTGAAGAAGTAAAACAAAGAATTCAATTTCGTTTCCGAACGGTATTAAGCTCTGTGACAAGGCTGAAAATTTTTTTTATGAATACAACCGTTAATCCATATGTCTATGAAACAAATAATGTTCGTTTTTAAACAATAATTTTTGTTTACCACATTACTTATATTACAAATATATTATTGTCATCCCTGTTCATCAACCCTTAAGATTTTAAATGCATATACATAAGTAAACTACCATAAAATTTTTATTATTTGGGATTTTTTTTTTCTGAAAAAAAAACCTAAATAAAAATTTTATGACAATTTCACATGTTGCAAGAAAACCTTGTCATTATGCAGGGCTGGGTAATATGTAGTTTATTGTTCGACCCGGCAACATATACGCATTGCTATAATTTTTGCATAAAAGCAATTGTATAAATATTGTTGCTACCAAGTCGTTTTAAAATCTGGAAATTCTTTTCTTATGCGTATATATAGACAAACCTTAAATAATTCTTTTCAAACTAAAATTTATTTAAGCACTTATATATATAGTAAAAAAATTATATACTTTGCAAATTACTTTTGAATTAATAAATAAAGCCATTAAAGTGTTATGTATAAAGATATGGTAACACTGTTCAAAAAAAAAAATTTTTTTATAAGCATTTAACAACAAAAACTGTAACAACTTTTGGTCACATCACGTTATCTTCTCATATACTTGTATGTATTGTAGTACAGGGTGTTCGCCGCGAGGATATACTACTTTGTTCTGCCGCTATTTTGGTAAACATTAGTATTGACAGCACGGTTGCCATATTTTACGATTTATCGTCATTTTGACGATTTTAGGTGCTAAATATAGCACTTTGACGATTAGACGATTTAAGGTATGTTTTTGACGATTTTTGTAGATCCCATTTTTACTATCATAATTTGAACATGAATTCAAAACTGTAACTTTTACAAATCCTTACAATATTATAAAAGAAGAAAAAGACTATTTTTTCTGATAAATCAAAAAATTTTTTTATTTCATCCTAGAATTCGTAAAACGGGAAATTTAAGCTGAATTAGGGCAACGAAGCCTATTAAACTTGGAAAATTTGTTTTATAATACAGATATGAAAATGCAAAATTTTTGGATTAAAAGCATCCTGGCTAAGTTTATAGTAAAAATAAGAGTCTTATCATCTTCTACAAAGGCGAGAGAGAGTTTGCATCCAGGTACCTGAACTTAACAAAACCAAAGTGAAAAATTTGTTGTAGAGACCATTTTCAGAAGAAATGTTATATACTAAAGACTACCTTTAACTTTGCAACTGTGGCTGTTTTGACTTAGATATGCCCGATTTCTTAATGTTTAAAAAGTTGTTTAGTATAATAATAGAACATTTTATTAAATGAAATCTTATTTTAAAAAATCTAAATCACAAAAATTAATGAATTATATACTTATGAAAAGCTTTAAATGCTGTAGTTTTTATTAAAGGCATCCAAGTCTTGTTTTGCTTTACGTGTACTTTACCCCGTTCAAATGAATTTTTTATTTAAAAATAATTAGTTTTAATAGCTGACGATTTTTTTGCGGTTTGCAATAATCATATTACCGATTTTGACGATTTTTTCCACCAAATTTGACGATTTTGAACCAGATTTATCTGGCATCTATGATTGACAGTTCTTATTTGGCAGTAGTGACAAATTTATTAAGGAAAATTATTCGATAAACCAACGTGTTTTAATCGTTAAAAAATTTTATCAAAAACAAACATCGATTGCTGTGACGATGAGAAAGTTATGTGAAATTTTTAGGAGAAACAACGTGCCAACAAAACGCACTATTTATTGTTTAGAGAATGCCCCTTTTTTGTTGCAGCAAACAAAACTCTAAGAAGCCGCATGACTTATGTTATGTTGAACTTTCGATACCCGTAGCAAAGGATAAAATTTACAGAACGGGGATCAGCAGAGCACCCGGGAGATTCAGCCTTGCAGATCTCTCGTTGCTGATCATGGTTGAGGTGCCTGCTTGGCTGAAACATTCTAGCTGTAGTTTAAATCTAAAATCGCAGGGAGGAGAATTAGTTTATCTGATAACTAACTGCATTGCCGGTTTTCGGGGGGGGCTAACAACCCCCAGAGGTGCTGTTGTCTTGCAACAGATACCTGTACTGTAAGGAATTAGGAGTCATGGTAAAGGGCTGATGCTCTTAATGAGCTGCGGCCTACCAACTCATTAAGCCTTGTCTTCCATGACGGTTGGTAAATTGCATACAGCATGGATTAGCTCGTAAGCAAGGGGTTTGTCTATAGGTCTGCAAACTTACAGCGAAAAGTTGCGACCTGTGTGAGCCTAGCAAGTCACACTAGGGCGCTGGTGAATCGTGAATAATCCACCGCGTGTAGTTGGTCCATCATCAGATTATGCCGTCATGGCAGGTGCTGATATACATCAATTTCCCAACTGTGGTAAACCTAAATCACAGGAATTAGTTTCCCTGACAACTATGGTGTATGCCGGTTTTCGGTGCCTAATACCGCCCAGAGAGAAGTTGTTTTGCAACAGATACCTGTAATGTAAGGAACCAGCAGTGACGGTTGGACGGATATGTTGGTTAAGGGCCGTTGTTTTTGATAGACTAACTCGTTAAGCCTTGTGTTCTGTGGACTGTCTGGGAAATTACATATAGGAGAGATTAGACGGTCCGAGCTCTTCAGTAAGCGGTTTGTTGATATGCCTACACACATGAAAGAAGTTGTGACCAATATGAGCCTTGCCAGCCGCACGCAGGAGCTGGTACATCGTGATTAATTCATCCCGTGGAGTTGGTTCATGATCAGATTAGGCCGTCAAGGCAGGTGCTTATATAAATCAATTTCATATTTTGTCTCCGTATAGCGAACGTTAATGTTTGCCCATATTCTGAAGAGCAAATATTTATAAGCTTTCGTTTCCCAAGTTCATCTATGAATCATATTAGAGAATTGCGGAACGACGCATTTATATCAGTTAGTTTGCTGTTAAACAGTTTTTTTTATTATTCCTAATGTTAGTGAGCGCAAACGTTCGACATCTTGGGACGCAATCTAAAAAGTTGTTTGGTTATTAATTTAAGTATAACAAAAATTTTTTGCATATGATTTTTCCATCATAATCGGAAAAATCACAGGCCTTTATATAAGTTTGTCTAGTTTCCCAATTATAACAATTAAATAAATCGTTTTCATGTGAATAAAAAATACATTACTCCATTTTTTTGTAAAATAATTTTCCACAAAAAAAAAAAAAAAAAAAAAAAAACAATTAGATATATAAATTTAATACGCATGCACTTATAATCTACTGTATCTTTTTTTTTTTTTTTTAATAAATACAAAACTAAATTTACTTTACAGACCATATTAAAGAAAAACATGATTTCAAATTAAAACAGGTTTATAAAACGATGTTTGTTGTAAAACCTTAATTAATTAAAATATTTTTCTTTAAAATGGGTGATATATTATTTAAAAAAAAAAACTATAAAATATAAGGCAATTAAAAATAAATATAAATAAGGAAATCAAAATTTAAAATAAATTATAATTTACCTGTTGAAAAATAAAATAGAAATTAATAGTGTAGTTACAGTTATTTTTTGGTGGGATGAACGGTTTAAATTCAAAAGAACCGGAAACAGCGTTTAATTTGAAATAAATTTTGATTTTTTTTGTTTGTTTTTTTTTTCTTTTGTTTTCAAAGCCAATTGTTTTAGTGGACGAACAGGTCATTAAAAAGCTCTCTTTGTGTTTAATAATTTGTTAACAGCTTCCGTTTCTTTTTGCGTTAAAAAAAAGGGGAGAAAGAAGAAAAACATAAATATAATATAATAAAAAAATACATAAAAGCTGGAATTACAAAAAGGAAAATAAATTCCCTCAGAATATGATTGGTGAGCTTAAAAAACCCGCAAAAACAACTTTTTTGTAATAGATGAACGAATAAGCAAACTTGTTCCCTTTAATCTATTACAAATCTGTCCTAGGAGTTTGTCAAAATTCACCAATCACAATAAGAGTCATTGTTTTTAATAAAAAAAAAAAAAACATGTTTTTAATAAAAACCAACATAATACAAAAACACTAGACAAAGACTCTCTAAGAAATTGCAACACAATAATTATTAAAAATTAATGTAATTTTAATATTCAAACGCTTAAAATTTAAATGATATTTAAAAAAAAATTATTTTAAAATATGTATCTGTTACACAAAATGTTTTGAACGTCAGCTTTTGGCTTTGAACACAAAACTTATGCCATTAGCACAACATGGAAATTATTTTAAAATATTATTAAAGATAATTGCTTTATTTAAGGCAATTATCTTAAATCAATGTTTTTGTAGAACATTTTAATCTTTTCACACTCTTTTTGAGTGTGTTTATGCTTAAATTTGAGCAAGAATTGAAGCTGTAGTAACATATATGCTCTACAAAAAAAGGGTGTCCGCAGGGTGTACACTACGAGTACTTTATTATACCGCCCCTTTGCTAAACATTAGTCTTGGCAGTTCATATTTTAGCAATCGTGATGTAGACACGTGGTAAATTTATTACAGAAAAATATTCGATAAACCAACAAGTTTTAATCAAATTTTAATTCCAATTTTATTATTAAACAAATTCTACCAAGACCAGCCTAATTTTTAGTACAATTAAACATTTTATTTGCGCAAATAGAGTTAATTCAGCTCAATTTTCCATACCAAAAATAGTTAATTAATTAAAAAGCTGCAGCATAAATCTGATAGAACTGCATGAACAGACGTCGTGAGTTTGTACATTGGCCCTTTAAAATGTAGGAATCAATTGTACAAAAACTGTGACATCAACTGTGAATAAACTTCAAAATATAGACAAATTATATATTTGGCAATACTAGAGAGACAGTCTAAGGCTGATTGTAACGATGAGGGATATACTGATGCAAAATTTTCACTTTTAACTCGATCGGTGTGTACATCAATAAAAATTACGACATTTTTGTAATAGATTAAAGCCAATAATGTGTGTTCGACTTTTTAATTCCAATGACATGAAAAATATTTTTGTAGACTAATTATTCCTACTAGTTTTCTGTTTGTGAATTTTGTTTTCAGGGGTTTTTTTGTTATAATATCAAAAGGCAATCCGTCAGCATTGGGCAGGTGGAAACAAAGTCAACAATCGGCATTAAAAATTCAAATAAAAATATTAAGCTTAAATTAAAAACTCTGTTTTATAATGGACAGATAATGAAAATTGGAGATAATAGCTTTTGTTCCCATAGTGGTCTAAATTAGCTGATATATAAATAATATATATCAAAAGGCCACCCGGCAACTTCGGGCATCTGCAAGCAAAATTACCAAACTCTAATTTAGTTCATTTTTGAATAAATATCAAAAATCAGTGTAGATATAAATCATATAAAGAATTTAATAAAGTTGAAAAAGTTTTACAAAAATATTCATTATTTTGTTTACGGTTAATTTGCTTATCACTTCCAAGCCTAAAATATAAGACTTACATTATTTTAGGGACTAATTTAATATAATTAATATCTTGCTGTAAATAGCAATAACGAATGACGCTGACGAATTTCAAAAGCACCCACAATAAAAATGCTTACGACAGATTTGCGGTTATCAATGAATGAGTAAACTTGTTGTCTTTAATCTATTACAAAACTGTTGTACACATGTTTTTTATATTCGCCAACTTTGCTAAGTGGGGCTAAGGGGAAAGATCTTTTAGAATATAAAAACCTTTTAACTACTCTAACTTTTTATTCCCAAAAAAAAAGAACCTACAATCCCATATTTCCAAAGAGAAGCTAAAAATTTCGGTATAGTTTCTGTAGATTTTAAAATGTTTTACAAAAATATTCACTGTTTTTTAACACGCTTACATTAGCTTCACTCATGCCATATAAGTGATTATTACACATGTAGATATATAAAACTGCATATACCGAATTGCCACTTTAGTGCGAAATTTGGAGTTGACGTATTGCTTCCGGGGAAGTGGGGTGATTTTGTGGATTCAGAAGTCGATTTTGCGAATTTGCAAAAAAGTGCGGAACAGCTCCGCGGTTTGAAACCGGTTTTTCCTATTCGGTGCGCTGCGTGTTTTTGCTGTGGAAAATGTCTTCTAAACTATAAACCTTTCATTCGCTTTGGCACGAAAATTGAAGTTGTCATGTTGCTTCTGAGGACGTGGGAGGATTTTGACGTTTCCTGAAACCGACTCGGAACCGCGCTTCGCTAATTAATCGTAACCGAGTTTTCATATTCGTTGCGCGTTTTGCCCGGTCGTTCGATTTAGTGCGAAAATTGAAGTTCCCATATTGTTTCTGGTACGTGGGGGATGATTTTGGCGATACACATTATACGGATAATTATCTGGTTATTAAGTTTTTTAAACTGTATTTATTTTTAACAGAAATCTGCTTATCCAAGCTTAAAATATGACTCCGATCAACATTATATAATATGCTACAAATGGCAATATTGCCACTTATTATGTTTTGACAAAATTTAAAAACGGCTACGACAGAATTGTAATAGATTAATGAATGAGTAAACGTGTTATATTCAGTGTATTACTAAACTGTCGTAGGCGTTTTATAAATTCGTTAGCCGTGCTAATAGCTTATTTATTATTTAAAAGTACATTCACTTGGCGTTCAAAAGCGTTTTTTATACATATAGCTAATAATTTTCAAGTCCCAATTCCCGGTTAATGAAGCTACTCGTTCGTTCGCACAATTGTATTTAAATATAACATTCAACATTTTGTTATTGTTTTAAATGTAATTGTGCGAATGAACGAACAGCCTTGTTATCCGGGAACTAACACTAAATATTGATTATGAAGCATTACTTTGATTTGTGTGGCAATTTCTTTAGTTCTTTTTTGTTTACATTATTTTAACTACAGATAATTTTTTTTTTTTTTACCAAAAATTCAATATTATTATTATTACTTGTTTTTACTCAAAATGAACAAAATATTACAGTTAAATATTGTTAAGAAATAGTTTATAAAAAATAATAAGGAAAATTGTTTTCTAGCTTGATTTTTTTTTTTTTTTTTTTTGTTGAAGAATCCATTAGAAAAGTTTAATTTTTTTTTTCAACTACTATTAAATTTGTTTTGATTTTTTTTATTCAAAGGCTGGTAGAGAAGGCATGCATTTTAACTCTTTAAAAGAAAAAAAGAAAGAAATTTATGAAATTATTACTTTCCAATTGAAAACAACTTAACATTTTGTTTGGCTGGGCCCACTGTCTCACGCCACGTCGTTATAATCCAAAGCTTGTAGCGGGTCTGGTCAATCTAGATACACACACACACATTCAAAGACATATTAAACTCATTCTCTTTCTTTTTTAATTTAATATTAAAGGTGCTTGAAACAAAACCACGTCCTCTAGCGTTCGGAACAGGGGTTCAATTTAAGACACCTAAAAGAAAAAATTGGTTAGTAAAAATTATTCAATGCAAAATGTTTCGTTGCTTTAAATATTAAAACAAAAAGCTGAAAATTTCAAAAAACAATAAAAAACGAAGTCGAAATGTTATATAAAAAAGGAAAAGGTGGGAGGAGGTAGGAAATGGAAAGGGGCTTTAGAGTTGTGGGAAATGGGTGGAATGAGTTTGAAAATGTTGAATGATGTACGTATTTTGTATGCGAGCAAGAGTGAGAAAGAGAGAGTGTGTTGAAAATTCTTTGTCTTTGTTTCCATTTGTTTAGAAATAAAAAGTCTTTTTTGTTTGGTTTTATAATTTTAATATATTTTACATATTAATTTAAATTTATTTATTTAATTAATAATTCAAAAAACTTTCATTTTTTCTTTAATTTCTTTCAATATTTTCTGTGTGTGAGCGTGTGTGTGTGTGAATGTTTGCAAGTGTTAAGTTAATTTGAGTTTTTGTTTTATGTAATTAAGTGTTAAATGTTTTCATTTATTATTTTCTTAATTTTTTTTTGGATTTTTATTTTTAGCGCTAGAATACACATGTATGTACATATTCATAAAAAATTAAAACGTATTTGAAATGAATTTTAGAAAAATTTTGTATGGAATTTTTGTACTAAAACACATTTCAAATTCATTTAAATTTTTATGAATATGCCCAGTAATATTTATAATTTTAATTTAAAGTGTTTAGATTCTCAATATATTTAGTAATAATTATTTTTAAATACATATTTATATATTTATTGTTTTTTACTTTAATTTAATTTAAAATTACATATATGGGCGAGAAGGGAGGTGGCCTTATGTATAAAAATTTTTAAAATTATTTAATTCGCAAATTTTTTAAACAAATTGCTTTTAAAAATTTTAATACACAAGGTTTTAAATATGTTACATAATGTTGCCGTTATTTTTATGAATTAAAAAAAAAAAGAAAATTTAAAGCTTCTGTGTTAAATATTTTCTTAAGTGTGGCAACTATAAATTTTTTTTTTCAATTATTTTTCTTTTTTTAACAGGAGCTTTAAGAATTCTGGCAATATTTTTTTAGTATTTTAAAAATCATAAATGAATTGCTTCTTTTTTACTAATTATATAATATTTTTGTAAAATTAATTTTTTTTTTGTAACAAAAAAAAAAAAGTTTTTGACTAGAATGTTATGTGACAGCGATTTTGTGCAAAATCGGAAACAGTGTTACCATATACATATAAAAAAACTTAAGTTAAAATAAAAATCGCTTTTTAGAAGCAGACATAAATAGGCCGGCCTAATTTTCGAAAGTATACACAAAGTTAATTTTTATATATAATACTGAAACTACAAGCAACTTTTCGTGTTTAATTGTTGTTCCAAATACGAGTATATATATTTATAACGGAATATATTTATGTACATAAGATACAAGCGTTTATTTAAGACAATCCCTTTTATTGTAGATGGGACGATTTTTAAAAAACTTTTATGACAGTTTTATACTAGATAAATGTGCGATTAAACTTGTTCTCTTTAAGCTTTTAGAAATCTGTCGTAGGTGTTTTTTTACAATACGCCTATCACCGTAAGGGCCAATAATTTTTAAGCGCGTGCAACTCTTTCTAAGGGAATAAGTTTTTGGAAAACGTAAAAATATGTAACTTTTTCAAATATATGGCAGCACTGCCACAAAAAATAATTCTACAACAAATTGTCTTTCTGAGATAAGTAATATTGACACTTAACGCTCTCGGCGAGTTTTTAAAAACAACTGCGACATTTTTGTGATAGATCAAAAATAAGTTTAGTTTTTTTTTCAATAATCTATTACAAAAGCGTCGTACACATTTGCAAAATTTCACCAACTACGATATAAAAAATTATTTAAATCAACTTAAGAATATTTATGCATATTAGTTATGTACATGCAAGAGCTCAGTGTTGCACTGTTTTCGAGTTGCTTGTACTTTATTTACTTTGAAATAATCTTTGTGTTTAAACTCTACTTTCGATTTCGAAAAAAATGTTTAAATTTCCTCAAAGCTGAGGAAACCTTTGAAAGATATTTTAGCTTTTATGTAATTTGCAATCAAATTTTTAAATCATGGTTTTTTTAATGAAACATAAAAATTTTCTGATTTCAAATTTCATTTCAAATAAATTTGGTTTGTAGTGCCAGTTTACGATTGTTGAACATGTTCGTTTGTTCGCACAATTACACTTAAAAAAGACATAACTCCACATTCGATTTCGAAAAAAGCTTTAAAAATTCCAGAAAGCAGAACAAAAATTTACCAGAAATTTTAGTTTTTGTGTATTTTGTAATACAATTTTTAAGTCATGATTTTTTTTAATGAAAAATATACTTTTCTGATTTGAAATTTCACATAAATTTGACTTATTGTTCCAGTATCGAACATGTTCGATCCTGGCACAATTACACTTAAGTTTTAAATTCAATTTTGCGAAAGAACAAACACATCCGACTAGCTTCAAACACAAAAATAAGAGAATAAATAAATAAAAAAACACAAAAATAAGAGAATAAATTGCTTAAAATTACATAAAACTTATTATAGGAATCAAGGATTATTTGGAACTCTAATCAAAAACGACAAATTTTGTATTGGAAAACTATAATAAAAAAAAAAACATTATGGCCACACTAATTTTGATATATGTCTGCTTAATTCTGCGTATTTTCGAAATCTTGAATTATTATAAAAAAACATGATTTATAGAAATATCTCTAATGAAACAAGATTCTTGGCAATCCTTTATTTCAGTTTGTTTTACAAAAAACAACATGAATGAAATATACACATACACTCAAAAACACTAACTGGTTTATAATTTAGAATATTTAATAAATTTTAAGAAACTAAAAGTAAATATTTCTTAATAGAGAAATATTTCTTAATGAAAAGAGAAATTGATAAATTACATAAATTTTGTATAGAAATAGACAAAATAAATTTTAACATAACTTTTTTTCTGATTGTATTCGTATATCCTTAACGAGTGGGAAAAAGGCGCTAAAATGTAGAAAATATTTTTTTTTCATCTACTTCAATTATAAACAAAAATTTTAAGAACACGATTTGAGTTTAAAAGTAAATGTAGAAAACATTTTTTTTTGTCTACTTCAATTATAAACAAAAATTTTAAGAACAAGATTTGAGTTTAAATAAGAAATTACTCATATTCGACATGACCGAAATTTCGAAAATTTATATATATTGCAACATAACATTTTGAAATCGTGCAAGAATTTGTTATTATAACTCTAAGAGAGAACGATTAGCATTAATATTAGAATTTTGCAAAAGAAAACCAGAAACTTTAAACAAATAACTTAAGTTCGAAATTTCGAAAATAAGTAAAAATTTCAAATGGAAGTAAATAAGTATTAGTCTAGTAAACTGAACCTTAAAAGATTCAAATTAATGTGGAAATGCATGTTTTTTAACCTAAACCAAAAAAATATGTGTTCGAAATTTCGAATATAGGTCTGCATTTTCTTCAAATGCAAATATTTTGAAGTAAAATTTCTCTTGCGAAATAAGACAGAACAATTAGCAACAAGTTTTGCAAAACAAAACTGAAATCTTGAAAATAAGTAAAATTTAAATTTTCCATTCGAAATGGAAGTAAATAATTGATGTGGAAATGCATATTTTTTAACCCAAAACAAAAATATACATATTCGAAGTTTCGAATATAGTTCTGTCCCTTTTCTTCAACTGTAAAAGTAAAATACACATGAAAGAACACAACATGAACAGCACATTAGTTAACATGAAATATTTTTTATAAATAACAGCCAAAGTTTTTTTAGAGCGAAATTAAATCAAATTTGAAACTGAAAAGTTTGATGAGATCTTGAAAGACAAACAAAATCTGAAATTTTTTCATGCGCATTTTATAAAATATTTATATATAATTTTAAGGAATTATTGTTTGGAAGCGAATTTATTAAATATTAGCATAATTTCGAACACACTGCAGTTTTGGGTCAAAATTTTAATTTAAAAATTTTTTGCCGTTTAAAATAATGTATTTTCTTAAATGAAAACAATTAGTGGTACTTTCCAAATTATTTTGTAAACTTTTGTTTGATAGGCATGATTTGTAAAAAATGCAGATATTATTTTAAATCTGATATGAGTTTCAAAATTTCATATTTTGCCCAAAAACTATGAAAGTAGGAAACGTTTTAATTAAATTGAAAAATGGAATGTTTTAAGTGAATCTTACTTTTCTAAAGCTGGAAAGCGGGTTTATAATTAACATTATATCCTTAAATAAACAAAACCTAATTCTTAAGTCCAATTTGTGATAAAATTACAGACTGATATATAATTTTCTAAAAGTTATTTTTTTTTTTTTTTTTGTTATTCTCTTGAAACATTGACTAGAATTGTTTATAATTTTGTGTAATTTTTAGTATATTGTACAGATTGTTTTTTTAATTTAAACAATAGCGTTTTCTTTTGTTTTATATATTCGTACTCTTACATCTTTATGTGCATATTTTTGAGAAGTTTTAGCTCTGCTTTTTATTTTTATGCGGTCATTTAAGTTTTTGATGCTTTATTTGCTTCAATTTTTAATCATTTTGTAAATTATAACAGTTTTTGAAACTGTTATAATTTACAGTTTTTGAAACAGCTGCTAAATGGTTTGTTACAAATTTCTAATGCAGTTAAAACCTCAGAAGAATGTTATTGACCGCTTTAAAATATGTATAACATCTTGTAAAAACTGTTATAAAATGACTCAAACAACTGTTACCAACTTTTAGTGCCATTACAGCTTGTGAAGAGTTTTTGTAAACTTTTAAAAATTTATTATATTTGAAAACTACATAGCAGTGGTCGTAAATATATAACAGTTCTTAAAAACTGTACATTAGTTGTTAAAAATACAATAAAAATTTTGCAAAATGTTGTAATAGCTGTTACAAATTATATAAGTTATTGAAAACTATATAACAATTAAAGTAAACTGCATATAAACTTTTGAAAACTATATAATATTTGATGAAAACTGTATAAACAATGTCGAAAAATGCTATAAGCTCTTTGTTGAAAACTTTACAATAATTTGATGAAAACCGTATAAAAACTTTTGAAAAATGCTATAAGTTGTTTGTTGAAAACTGTACAAAAAATGTAAAACAGCAGCCGTCGAAAACTGTATAGCAGTTGTTAAAAGCGATATAACAATTCTTCATAATACATAGCAGTAGTTGGAAACTGAATATCAGTTATTCAAAGCTGTGTAGCATTTGTTGAAAACTGTACGATAGTTATTGAATATTTAAACCAGTAGTTGAAACTCATAGAGCATTTGCTTAAAACTATATAACAGTTATGGAGAACTGTTATTTAAAAGTATATACAATTTGTTTGGCTGCGTAAAGTTTTTGAAAAGTGTATAAAATTTATGAAAACTGTATAAAGTGTTTCAAAAATATATACACGTTTTTGAAACCTGTATAACAGTTTTTTTAGAACTATATAATAGTTTTGAAACAAAAATTGTTGAAGCATTTTTTTAATATTCATAGTTTTTCTTTTGCATAACAAATTTTCAAAACTGTTATACTGATATAAAAGCCTTATACTACGCTTTTCAGCTATTATAAATTAGTCAAACATATTTAGTTTTCTATTTGAATTATATAACAGCTTTTGAACACCGTATATTAAGTGTTTGAAAAATTTATAAACGTTTTTGAAAACTGTATAAAAGTTTTTGAAAACTGTATAACAGTTTTTCAAAACTGTAGAACAGTTTTTGAAACAAAAATAATTGAAACATTTTTTTTAATATTCATAATTATATTTTCACTTCTTTTTAGTATAACAAATTTTCAAAACTGTTATACTGATACAAAAGCTATTATAAATTAAGACAAATATATTTAGTTTTGTATTTAAACCATATAACAACTTCTGAAAATCGTATAATTACTTTTTTGTAGAACAGAGCCAGATATTTAATAAATATCTAGAACTAGATATTTAATAAAAAGCACAGCTTTTCTCGGTGTATAACTTACGACCTCAACGAATATGTTTGCAAGGGCAGAAAACCATTTTGATTTTTTTTTGTTTTTTTTTTTTAATTTTAAGCAATTGTGGTTTTTAAAAGCTTAATTTGTTTACAGCGCTTAAATGTATTTAGATAAATATTTTTAGTTATAAAAAAGATTATTTATCATGAATTGTTTTAAGTACATATTTAAGTAAATATTTAAAATAAAAAGTCCATATATTCAAGTTGACTAGGTTTTGGTTTTTAATGTATATATGTATAATATAAATAAATATTTTTTTTATTTTCTTGCGTCTTTTTTTTTTTTCTTTTGCTATAAAATAACTTAAATGTTTAAAACAATACAAAAAATTGCAAATTTCAATATCTTTCTTTCAGCTTTATTAATACTACTTAAAAAATAATAAATAAATTTCTTTGCTTGTGACTAGAAAAGAATATTAATTTTAAATAATTGAGATCACTTTTTAATAAACTTTTAATAATTGTTTTACGAAAATGTGTGAAAAAGCGAGTAATAAAGATAACAAAAAATAATTAATTATTAAGTAAAAAGTAACAAAAAAATTAATTTTAGTAAAATAAAAACTTACAAAAAGAAATACTCGTATAGTAGTGTAAAATTTGAAGACAAGCTTGATGTTTGAATATAAAAATTTTCATAAAAAAATCTAGAATTTTTCAAGTTGACGTTATAACAAAAGTCATACCCCCAAAACCTGATATTAATAATAAAATTAAAAAAAAAAAAAAAAACTTATAACAAATAACAACACTGAATGACAAAAATTAAAATAAAATCTTTGGAAGATTTGGTATAAGTTTTTTTTAATCAATCGATTTCTAAGATAAAATAGAATACTTAAATAGTTTATGAAAAAAATTTGTTTAAAAAAGTTAGATTTCATCATTTGACACGTTCCCTAAAGACCAACAACGCAGTAAATACTTAATGCAAAAGTGGTCTTCTGCAGGAGTGAAAATATAATATTCATATGAAATTAACAAGATGCTTAAATAATCTTGTATTTAAACTTTGCAAGACCATAGCAACAACAGCAGACAAAAGCGTCCATAACTGCTCCAGCAAAAACACCAATATAATAGGAGTTTAAGGTTATTAGCCTTGCAAGAGTGCATATGTTAAACATTTAACAAAGTGTCCAAAATTCGTAAATGTTGTTGCATCTATGCAAGTATATGGTCATAATAACATTACCAGACAACAGCAGTTTAGCAACTCGATGCAATACAACATTTAATACCAGTGGTATTGAAAGAGTGCAAATGTTATGCATTAAACGTAATTCACAAATCGCTTAAATTTTCTTGTCTGAATGTTATACATTAAACAAAATTCAGAAAATACAAAAAATTTTACTGCATTTACACTTTGCAAGATTAGAATAATAAACGCAATAGCAGACTTGCGTAATAAGGTTGTAGAAAAAAATCAAATGCGATATAGTGTTTAATGCTACAGTGAAATTGTAAGAGTGCAAATGGTATACTCTAAAAAAATTTTTGCAAAATGCTTAGTTTTCTTACATTTACACTTCGCCAGACTATAGCAATAAACGCAATAGTAAGAATTAGTAGCACAATTAAGCAAATCCGTTTGCAAAAGTGCAAATATTATACATTAAACAAAATTTGCATTTACAGTTTGCAAGACTATACAACTACAGATAATACCAGTAGTTTTAGTAAAAAACAATGCAATACTATGCTTATAGTTGCAATAATGTATATGACAGAGATTAAACAAAATGCTTAATTCTTCCATCTACACTTTGCAAGACTATAGCAGTACAAAAATGCAGTTCTAGCAATAAACAATGCAATACCATACTCAATGTTAGTAGTCTTGCAATCGTCAAATGCTATATAATACACAAATTCACAAAACGTTTAGTTTCTTTACATAAAAAAAAAATCAGCAAATACTAAAATGTTACTGCATTTACACTTTGGAAGACTGGAGTAATAAGCACAATAGATATAGTGCTTAATGCTATAGTGAAATTGTAAGAATATAAATTATATATATTTTCTTACAAAAAAACTAACGCAATAGAAAGCGATGGTTAATGCTAGTCGGCTTACAAAAGTGCAAATATACATATAACAAGTCATAAAATGCTTAAATTTTCTTACATTTACGTTTGGCGTATTGTCAAATAGTAGAATGAGATTAGGTTGAAGTTGTAGAAACACCAAACAATGATTATAGACTTTATACAAAATGCATGTATTTTCCAGCATTAGAACTTTGCAAGGCTGTAGCAATATTTAGAATAGTAGAACACGCAATAAAAAACAAAAGCATAAAAAACACAAAGTATTACAATTGTTTTTTTGCAAGACCTAACTTGTACAACATAAAAAATTTATTTTAATCGAAATGCATAATACCGCCAGATAGAAACATTGCAAAGCTTAGCGAATGGCCTTACTTTTTTACTTTTGCAAGACCATATGCGACAAACACTGAAACAGTAGATCTACAATTTTGTGCATATAAGATTTCATATCTGTGCAGTTGCAAACATAATTGCCCAATTCACAAACTTGTGCATATGAGATTGCATATTTCTGAAATTGCAAGTATATTATATTTGGGTGTATTTTGTTAGTGTAAAATAAAAGTATACTCCACTATTTAGCAAATTTAATCGTGCTAAGCTATTTGCACAAGATTGTGAATGGGGCTAATATTTTCAAACGAAGAAAAATCAACAAAAAATAACAATGTAATAAAATAAAAAAAATTGTAAATGCTATTTCACACATTTTCTCAAAACTTCTTATTTTTTCTTTCTTGGGATTGAAATACGTTTAAACTAAATTAAAAAAAAAAATAAAAGATAATAATAAATTGCACTGAAAAGCTTTAAAAACGAGGGAGAAAGATTCTGGTTTTTTGGATAAAACCTAAACTTTTAGTTTAAATATACTCTTGTTTTAGCCTTTTTAATTTTGCGAAATCTTTTGAATAGCGCTAGCGCTCTCTGGCGCTAAACTATCGCTGCTGGTCTCTAAACTTTTCTCGTATAACAATTGTATAACTTTCTCCCTCAAGTTTTCCATTTTCTATTCACTTTTTTGAAATACCAGCGTGTAAGTGGATGTGTTGGAGCTGTTCGTGTTGTTGTTGTTGTTATTATTAGAGCTCGATGTATTAGTGTCAATGGTACTGATGTTGTTGTTGGTAATTGCTGTACCGCTTGCCGTAACAGTGCTGATGGTACCTACTCCTCCACTACCACACCCAGCCGAAGTTGTTACCGTTGCATTGGTAGTTGTTGTGGTCGTTTGGGTCTTGGCTTGATGAACCAGTTGGGGCTGTTGAGCTTGCACCTGCTGCAAGAGCATTTGATTTTCCTCTTCGGTACGTTCGCGACATTTTGTATTCATGTGACGTTTAAGATTGCTGTGCACATTGGTGGCATAGCCGCAGAGTTTGCTGCAAAAGTAGCGGGGCGGCTGACCGCATTCATTTTTCAAATGACACTTAAGACTGTTCTTCCATTTGTAGTTGCGATTACAATTGCGGCACACCCACGGCTTTTCGATGTCAGCATTATAAATCATGTCCTCGGAATGTTCCAGCGATTCTTTGCGCGTGCGTTGGTTCTGGGTGATCATACGATAGCGTCTGTCTTCGGATATAGTAGATTTGTACTCTACATTAGAATTCGAAGAAGCTGGCTTTATATCCATTAAACTTGATTTCATCGAGGACAAGGGGGCCAGCGGGGGAGCAGCTGCTGTGCCTGAAAGTTTAGGCTGTATACTTGTTATGGTGGCTGGTATAGAGCGTAGTTTAATTTGTACCGGCTGATTGGGCTGCAGATGTAGTTTTTGGAAATGCTGATGTTTCTCCAGCAACTCTTGAGGATCTTGCAGTTCGATTTGTGTAACAAAAGGTTGGTTCTTGCCCGTTTGTTTGTTAAGCGATTTCAGGGTCTCCAGTGATACCCGTTTCTTAGCCACCAATATACGATTCTTTTGCAAGTCCAAATCGCCGCCCGCCGCTGTAGGTACAGTTTGTATAAACTCATCATCATTGTCCAGCGAAGTAGTCGTGTTATCGAAACCGGCTGTTAGAATATCCTCAAACTCCTCTTCCTGTTCGATTTTGACGCTATCAATGGCCCACATCATGGGACTCGAAAGTTTAATATCATCGTAATTTATATCATTTTCGTCTTCCTCGTCATTGGTTTCTGTCGAAGCAGCATCGTCAGGTTCATCGGGTATTTCTTCGTCTTCCTCCTGGGACGAGTCATTAGAATTTTCAATTTTTACCACCACCTCGGTCATACTGTTATTATCATCCACTGCATCCAATTCGACGCCGGCTGCAGCCAACGCAGCCTGAGGATTAGCGACAGCTGCAGCCGCATCGCCCCCAGCTGGTGTAATGCAAGTGATAGTCGTGCGTCCAATGCTGCCAATACGTTGTATTGTGGGCGTGTTTTGTGTGGCAAGTTGCAGATTTGTATTTGCAGTGATAGGGGCGGCAACATTTGATGTGGCATTCACCACTGCATTAGTCGGGTTAGGGTTAATGGTGCAACCCGCGTTGGACGTGTTCAAGGTAGTAGTATTATTGTTATTTATGGTTAATTGTTGATCAGCTGATTAATTTTGTTAATTGGTTTTCAGTTTTTAGTATTAAGGGGTTAGTTAAGGTTTTCAAGATTTTGCATTTTTTTTTTTTTTGTTCAATTTGAAGCGTGAAAAGAGAAATTTTAAAAATAGTAAATCAGAGTTAAAGGTTATTTCTGTCTCTTATTAAAAAAAAAGAAAAGCTTTTAAAAGTTTCATAAGAAAAAATAAAGAGCAACAACAACAACTGAAAATGTGGTTATAAAAAGTAAAAGCAGAAAAACAATTTTCTCTATTTAAAAATTGTTCGAAAAGGAAAAACTGTAATAGAGAGAGAGAAAAAATGCACAGTAAATAAAATTAAAATTTTAAAATTAAACTGAAAAATATAAAATTAATGAATCGGAAGTAAAGAAAAATAAAATGTTTGATTTACTTATAAATTTAAAAATAAAAACACTTTTGTATAAAAAATTAAAGAATTAAGTCAAATTACTAAATTTCACAAAAAAAAAAAAAAACTTTTTGTAGTTGTAACTTAAAAAAAAAAAGTTTTTAAAAGAACACAATGAAAACAAGCTTCTTTCACAAAGTACCTCTTAAAAAAGTATATTTTAAGAAAAAGTACCTTTTGAAAAATGTATGCCTTTGAATAAAATATTTTTAGAAAAGGTTGCTGTTGAAAAAATATCTTTTGAATAAAGTACTTTTTTATAAAGCATCTTTTGAAATTTTTATCTTTTAAATAAAGTATTTTTGAAAAAAAAACTTTTAAAAGAAGTGAATTTTAAATAAAGTACTTTTTAAAAACTGATTTTTCTACATAAAAAAGTATCTTAACATTTTGAAAAAAATTACTTTTTGGAGAAAAGTAATTTTTGTAAAAAAGTACGTTTTTTAAACATGTATCTTTTTGTAAAAAACGTACCCTTTTTTATATATTATCCTTTTTTACAAACGACCATTTTTGTAAAAAGTACCTTTATGTAAAATGTACCTTTTGTAAAAAGTATATTTTTGTAAAAAAGTATATTTTTGTAAAAAGCATATTTTTGTAAAAAGGCATATTTTATAAATAACTATCATTTTGTAAAAAAGTATCATTTTGTAAAAAAAAATGTCTTTTTGTAAAAATGTAGCTTTTTGTAAAAAGTATCTTTTTGTATAAATTACCTTTTTGTAAAACGCACCCTTTGTAAAAAGTACGTTTTAGTAAAAAGTACCTTTATGCAAAAAATACCTTTTTGTAAAAAGTACCGTTTTGTAAAAAGTACCTTTTTGAAAAAGTACTTTTTTGAAAAATTGCCTTTTTGCAAAAAAATACCTTTTTGTAAAAACTACCTTTTTTAAAAAAGATACTTTTTTGTATAAGAGATCATTTTTGTAACAAAGTACCATTTTGTAAAGAATATTATTTTTGTAAAAAGGAACCTTTTTGTAAAAAATTACCTTTTGTACAATAAACTTTTTTTCTGCTCAAGACTTAAAAAATCAAGACTTTAAAAAAATCATTTTTTTAAAACTACATTAAAAAAAATACTTTGGTTTTAGAAAAGTAAATTTTTGTAAAAAGTGTCATTTTGCAAAAAGTACATTTTCTTAAAAAAAAACACCTTTTTTATAAAAGTTAATTTTTAATAAAATCATCTTTTTTGTGATAAGGTTTTTTTAAGGACTTATTAAAGTACCTTTTCTATTAAACAAAATTTTTTATAAAAGTACCTTGTTTCACATAAGAAAGTTTTTCATAAAAGTAACTTATTATTAAGAGCACTTTTTTAAGGACTTTTTTTTTATAAAAGTTTATTAAAAAGAAGCTTATTTGAAAAAGCACCTTGGGAAGAAGTATACTTTAGAAAAGTACTTTAAAGAAAAGAAAACAATTTTTATAAAAATATCTCATTAAAGTATATGCTTTAAAAAGTACCTTCTTGAAGAAAGTGCGCTTCCTCTGAAAGCACTTTATTCCACAAAATTACTTTCTAAGACATTACATTAAGAAAAGCATTTTTAAGAATAATAAAACTACTTATTTTAAAAAGGGGTTTTGAATTAGGCACCCGCTTCAACTGCGTTTGAAAAACTACATAATAAAATAAAGTATCAAATAAGTAATTTTTAAAATTTTCGGCCGTATCCATATAAAATATTTTATATATGGTATTTTAAAGGTTTTTTTTTTGACAAACTTTGCAGATAAATTTGTCAAATAAAGCTGAATAAAATAAAAAAAATATATTTTTCATGAATGAGGCCCTTTATGAAAAAAAACTTATTGAAAAAAGTACCTTTATAATAAAACAAAGTACCATTGTAATAAAGTACTTTTCGTATATGCATACATTATTTTAAGCTTATTTAATTAAAACTTTTTAGCTTAGGAATTATCAAATTTTCACTATTTTTTTAAGGTTTTGCAACAACAAAAGAAATATATCTACATATATTAAATTGAATATTATTATTATTAAAATAAAGTTTATACAAAAAACAAATAAAAACTCAATTAGAAAATAAAATAGTTTGGTGAAATTTGTATTATTGAACTCACCCGAGCCCTCTTGTAAGTTCTTCTCTAAAATCGACTGATCGGCCAGCATCAACCAGTTGCGTACTCGTATGCGTGATTCGTTCTGAGCCGAAGAGGTGTTCGTAGTGCGAGATGGATTTGCGACAGCTTCGGTTGGAATAACATCTGAAAGAGATAAGAAGAAACAATATTAGTAAAAAAGGTTTTTAATTTTTTATGTAAGAAATCATTTTTAATTTTTTAGTTTTTAAAGGTAATTTACTTTATTTGAAAAATTTCAAATTACTTTATTTGCAAAATTTTTTTTGTTTATTTATTTTATTTTTAAGAGAATTCAAACACACTGACATTTTAGTTTGAAATACGAGTGTAGATAAAATTGTTTATTGTAAAAAGGGGGACAAAATTAAAAATGAAAAAATATAAAAGAAAATTAAAAGCAAGTTGAAATTTAACCAAAATAAAATAATAATAATTAAATAAAAACAATAAAATTTTTACTTACTTTAAATAAAAAAAATAATACTTTTTTTTTAACTGTTTAAATGTTTAAGTGTAAAGTTGTTGTAGTTGTTGTTCTTGTTTTGTGTAGGTTTTAAACAAGGCTTACTAGAAGCTACGAAAAAAAAAATATATAAAGCTTTGTTTGCCTAAACAGAAAATTAAAAAACAATTATATAAAAAAAAATAAAAAATAAGAAAAATTAAGTCCTTCCTGGGCACTGAAGTTTTCAATTAATACAAATTTTCAAAGAACTTTTTGTTTTGTTTTTTTTTTATAACTTTATTATACAATAATAAATTTTTTTTGTAGAATTTTTTACATTTTTACATATAAAAATTATTAATAAGTATCATAATATAAAAAATGTATATATATAAATTATATATTGGGAGAGGAAAGTTTTAAAACTTATAAGTTAAAATTGTTTTTGTGAGTATTTTGAAATGTTTTATATTTTATTTCCAACAATTTTGGTTTTATTTTATATAATATATAAGAAATTTTCTTTTAGAAAAATTTTGTTTTTGTTTTCGTTTTTTTTTTTTTTTTTTTTTTTTTGTAAAAGTTTTAAATAAACCCGATAAAATATAATAATTACCCAACAAACATTAAGGTTTGATTTCAAATTGATATTGATTTGAAATCAAGCATTTTCTCAAACGGCAAATATTTGAAACAAATTTTAATTAAAAATTGAAAAACATAGTATTTTCGACAAAAAGGGAAAATCATTTTCATATTGAAAAATTCATTCATTCTCAACTTGCTTTCAAATGTTATTCTCAAATGTTTTTCAAATAAAAACTAATGTTTGCTTTACAAATTAATATTTCTGTTGATTTATTTATAGTTTTTAATTCGAATTTTCTATTATTATTAAATTGAAATGTTTAATGAAGCTTGAGCTCGGTTTTGTTTTTTATATACAAAATGATTTAATGACTTTATTCTTCGATATTTCGTCTTCCTTCGGAAGACTTCTTCAGGAAGAAGTTTTCCGAAAACGAAATATCTAAGAATAAAGTCATTAAAACATTTTTTATATAAAAAACAAATCTGGCCTCCAGCTTAAATCAACATTTCAATTTAATTTATATAAAAAGTTCAAAAAATTCGGTTCCATATTCTATTATTATTTTTCTTAGAAAGTTTATTATAAAAAGTTATTATTTAAAATGTTGAAATTTTTTTCAGTAAGTGCTGACACATTTGTTTTAAACTTGATAGTTACACAGAAAATCAAATTGATAAGACATTGAGTATCAAATTTTTCCTCGTATCTTCAAATGATTCTAAATTTAAATTCAAATGTTAAAATCAAACCCTGGAAAAAGGTTTGAAAATTATGTCTGATATCAAATGATAGTCATTTTATAACAAAGGCCTGATTTTGCGTTTGCTGGGTATAAATCAGAAAAGCTTTGCTAGATGTAAAATTATCTCACTTGTGTGTGAATATCATAAATACACTGCAAGAAAAATATGTTTTCAATTGAAAAAAACAAATTGGAGCCCATTTTAACTAAACCCATTATTTTACTATTTGAACATTTAAACATTTTTAATGTTTTTCACAAATAGTTTTTTTCCAAAAATCTTTTCCAAAGTGTTTTAATTAATAAAAATTTGTTTAAGAGCTTTTATTCTTCATAAAAAGATCTCTCTTTAGAATAAAATTAAAACAAAAATCTATTTAACATTCAATGTTGAGCAATAGCTGAACAAAATGTACTCCTCTTTTAACAAAATGTGCTCCTTTTCTTAAGCGTTTCTTGCAATATAAATTAAAAAATATATATAGAAAAAACTAATGACAAATTCCTGTTAATTAATGGAAAAACGCCTTCTGCTTTTTTCGTTACCACTTCAAATGAAAAACTTCTCTCTCTCTCTCTTAATGGCACTTGGAATAGTTGTTATTTTAAGTTTCGTTATTCTGTTGCTAATTTAGTCTTCTGCTGAATATCTTTCCCGGGTTTATTTTAAATTTCAATTTAATTTTTAACACTTTAAACTATATTTTATTTTTTTAAATTTAATTTTTTTTTTTAATTTTTTTAAATTTATAATTTATTTTATTATTGTTTTTTTTTATACATATTTAAAAAAAATCTTTTAAGCCCAACACCAATTAGAACCAATTACAATTCTATATAAAAAAAATTATAACAAATTAAATTATTACTTTATAGCGGAAAACTAAAATTGAGTATAAAATATATTATTTGAACTATTGTATGGAAAAAAATACTTTTTTTCTGTTTTTCTTTAAGTGGAATGTTTAAAAAGTTGCAGATCTTAAAAACAAACAAAAAAAAATTAATAAATTAAGGGCTATTTTAATAAATAAATATCATAAAAAATATTAAATTATGTTAAATACATTTCTTAGTAAAAACTAATAAAAAAAATATTTCAAAAGTATTTGTGACGTGTAGTTGAATGAATATTTTTTGCGGGCAGTGTTAAAAAAATTACAGCTGAAACAAACAGATTTGAAGGTTATGTTTAATGTGAAAAGCTGCTGCAAATACCACGTTTATCTGGCAACCGCCAGGGTAAAGACTTTTAAGGGACATTGTAATATATACAAAATTATGTGGTTTAAGCGAAAAAAAATTTTTTTGAAATAAATTTTAAGGTAAATATGTTTTTTTTTTTTAATTTTTATTTTTTGATTTTATTTCATATTTTGTTTTATAATTTTTATTTTAAGTGTTTATGAGTTTAATTAAATTATTTTAAAATAAAAGAAATTTTTTTATTTTTAAAAGTTTTTTTTAAATATACTAAAACAACCCATTTGCAAAAAAGTACTTTTATAAAAATAAGTACAAACAACAACGTACATAAACCGATATTTTTTAAAAATCCAATTTTTAAAGAAATATTTTTTAAACAGTTACCTTCTGAAAATGAACTTTTTTTTAATACATACTTAAAAAAGCGTTCCAAAAAATTACATTTATCAAAATAAGTACTTTTTTTAATAGATATTTTTTAAAAGGAAAATTTTTTTTTGAAAAATTATTTCTTAAAAAGGGATTTAAAAAATGTTTTTTTGAAACGGTAATTTTAAAAAGTTACTTTTTTAAGTATGTAATTAAATTATAAAAAGGATTTTTTAAAAATAAAAGTATATTTTAGATATATTTAATTAGATATTTATAAATTAGATCCAGGTAATTTTTAGAAGTAATGTTCTCTGACAAAAGGTACTTTTACGAAAGGATACTTTTACCAAAACGTGCTTTAAAACAAGATACTTTTGCAAAAAGGTACATTTATAAAAAGGTACTTTTATAAAAAGGTACTTTTATAAAAAGATACTTTTATAAAAAGGTACTTTTATAAAAATGTACTTTTATAAAAAAGTACTTTTATAAAAAGGTAGTTTTAAATAAAGGTACTTTTATAAAAAGGTAGTTTTAAATAAAGGTACTTTTACAAAAACATACTATGATAATAAAGTACTTGTAACAATAAGGTACTTCTACAAGAAAGTACCTTTACTAAAAGGCACTTTTACAAAAAAAGTACACTTACAAAAAGATGCAGTTTTTTTAAGAAAAAACCGTACTTTTTTTAATAGGTAGTTTTTTTTCAAGAAAGGTACCTTTTTTGAGGATCCTCTTTAAACAAAGTTTCTTTTCAAATAATACAAAAAATATTTTCGCCAGTTTTGATGGCGAATTTGGCGCTGACATCCTGACATCCCTAACAGAAAGTAAAACTTTACACAAACTAATGCTGCACCAGGATCAGCGATGTTAACTTTGATATTCAAAATTCTGTGCGACTATAAAAAAAACTACCGTTTTTTTAGCAAAATTACCACACGATAAGTAGTTAGCTGAACTTCTCGTAGTACCAACGACGCTATTAAAACAAAAGAAGTGTGAAAGCCTTATGTATAATAAAAAACCTTGTGCTAACTAACTAGCAGCTAGTTAGTTAGCATAAGAATTTTGATTATACATAAGGCCGTGAGTATTTAGAAATTTATTAAAAGAATTAAATGAACGGATGTTACAAAAGTACTAACTAAATTATACATGAATTATACAATATATTTTAATCTGTTCTGAGAGAAATCTGAATGCCAAATCTGACAAGTGGCCGATAAATCTAACTTTCTCCAAGTATTTCAAAAAACTTTTCAGTCTCACCGCACCAATTTAAATTTATATTGGCAGCAATTTGAGTAACCATCCACTGAAGGTGGTATCGCATTTACAAACCAGTGATCACCAAAAACCATGTTTTTGCTTGATTAACTCATACACTAATACTTGTAATCAACCAAGATCAATCAACAATAATAATAAGATAAGTATAATAAAGCAACCATGACTTTAGAATTATTAGAAATGAAACCAAATGAGAAACATTTTTTTGAATGTTGCAGTACAAGTAATAAAATTAACCACGTTGCCGTTTGAAGGCCAAAATACGGTAATTACCGTACAGTTAACATCACTGAACGTGACCTGAATAGACTTGAGATTGAAATTCTCGAAAACTAACTATAATAAAATGACATTCTCAACATATTTGAACAAATTTAATTCAGAAAAATTGATAAATAAGTTATAGTTTATTGCAAAAAAAAAAACATGTTTTCCTTCAGAAAACTCTCAAAACTGCTCTTCAAATTTCATCTGTCTCAACAAAACTGTTTGCATTCTTTTTCTCACACTGCTCACAAAATTTTGTGAAATACAAAATATTTTAAGAAATACAAAATATTTTCCTTTACAAAAAGCACAGCTTTTTTTTCTTGTTATAGAAATTATATAATAAAAAAAAAACGTGTAAAAAATAATAAATAAGTTTTAAAGGGAATAATTTTCTTAAGGGGCTTTTTTTGCTTTTGTGATAAAGCATAATAAACATAAAATATATTGTAAACATATAAAAAAATTATTATTATTTCTTTAACACAAACTAAGTACCTGAGGGTTTTGTTTTTCGCATTTTTTTTTTTTAATTTTAAATTTTTCAATTTAATAATTTATGTTTTTTAACTTAAGATAAAAATCATTAACTTAAAATTAAGAAATATTTATGGCTTTTTTTTTAAATAAATGTCGCTATAAAAAATAGAAAGTAAAAAATCTATTTTTTGCTTTATTCTATTAAAATAAAATGTTTAATATTAAACAAATAAACAAAGCATTGATAGTTAAATAAATCAACTCAATTTTGAACAAAAACTGAATAACTTAATAATCTAGTATTAAAAATTTATGTTTTAATAGTCATAAAGTATTCGGCTAAGCCGAATGAAACCTCTAGTCATGTAAAGAATATAAAAATTTTGAATCTATATAATAAAATTAATTTGTTTGCTCGAGTAAAATATCATAAAATTTATAATTTTGGAATCATTTGATGGAAATGTTTGAGTTTTCGAAACTTTTAAAGTATTTTTTTTTTATAACTTTTGAAGTCAGTTTTATTTTTATTTATTTTGCTTTATAAAGAATTGCTTTAAGGTCGGTTTTCTATTTTATAGATTTTCATAAAAAAAAAAATTTTTTTTGTAAAACTTTGCAAGTTTCTTTTTTTTGAAATTTTAAATTTTGAAATATTTTTTAAAGCAAAAAAATGTTCAATTTTTTTATTTTATACTATACTTAAGACTAAAATTTTTATTTTATATAAAGGCACTTCAAAGAAATTTTGCTGTTTTTGTTGTTTGTTTTGCTTCTTAAATATAAATTCTTGATTGGAATGCTTTTAACCTAGAAATTACTAGAAATTTTAATTTTATTTTCTTTTTATTAAATTTTGTTCTTAATAAAAATTTCAATTGAGCACAATTTTTTCTTATTCATTTGAGGTATTTCATGTTGTTTTTTTTTATAATGCAAATAATTAGCAAAGTAAATCAAGAAAAAAGCTTAAAGCTTGAAAAACTTTGAAGCTTTTCAAAGGAACTTTTATTGCTTCTGCATGGTTTAATATATCCATAGAGAAAGCTTGAAAGCTTCATTATGCTGCTAAGCAAGTTAAAGGAAAATAAAAAGAAATCAAAAAAAAAAAAAAAATAGGGCATGTTTCTTAGGCTTTATTGGTTAACACAAATTATGTGCAATGGCATAAATTGGGCGCTATTTATGAAAAACAATTCCAACGAATTGTGTATTGTATATTTTATGAAATGACCAGTTGGTTTTTTCTTGCAGATTTATATTAAAAGTTGAAACCAAAGTTAGTTAAAAGAAGCATTTAAAGCCTAAAAAATTTTCGAAATGTAAATAAAGCTAAAAAAAAACTTTATTTTTAAATATGGTTTATCAGAAAACATAACATAAACATAATTTCTTTAAACCTCTAAAGACTCGTAAGTTGTAAAAGCTTTGAATTTGTAGATGATAAAGCTATAAGAAAGCTTAATTGATCCCATATACAACTATGTTGTCATCAGTCCAATAAGCTTTTTAATTTCTTTATCATTTAGAAAGCTATGCAAAGCTTTTTGAACTTACAAGACCATATTTAAAAATACTTTTTTAACAAACAAACACAAACACTGCGAAGCTTTTAGCTTGTTTGCAGTATCACCCACAGTCATTTAATCGAATCTGCTCCTTAAAACTGGAGGTTTATTTGACAGATGTCTACATCTTTAATGATTTTAAAATTAATTTTATATATTATCATGAATACGCACGACAGTCTTTAAAAAATTTTAGTAAAAATATTCATTGAAAATAGCTTTTCTGTCAAACTATACTAACTCCGAGTGTGCCTTACGAAGTTATTTTAATCTTCTAAAGCTTCTCTAATCACAGAGTTTTAAAAGTTTTGTTGCAACAAATTTCCATTGCCAACAGTTTTTCTGCTAAACTTAGTTGCTAAATAAAGTTGATTGAGAAGAGAAGTTCTACGCGTTTCAAGAGTTATTTCATATGAGCTTTTTAACTCAGCATTTCAAAAACAAGTATTGAAATAAAAAAAATAAATATTTTTAATTCTCTGTTTTGAACGGTACACACACAAAATGTATTCTTTTTTTTTGCATTTTTGTGATTTAAGAGCTTTAAAGCATATATTTTCAACAGGGCTTTCAAGCTTAAAAGCTAGTGGAAAAACAAAAAAGGTCTGCTAGAAAAACTTTCAAAGTTTAGAGCGTGAACTTAAAGCTTTTTCTTGTTTTTCCGCTTTACTAATTAACTGGTTTGTGTTTTTAGTTAAATTTTAATGTAACTTGAATTAGTGACTCGATTGGTTATCAATAATATTTTGAATTCGTTGCATTTCTGAGGATTTTGTTGTTTGCTGTTTTAAAACTTAACTACAAATAAATTACTTCTTTTCTTTTATAATTAAGCCATATATTCTTTTTATAAACAAATTTAAAACTAATGCTATAATATTGCCTTTATATATGTATGTATATATAAAAAAATTATGCTTAAACTTATATTGTTTTTACTGTTTAACTAAAAAAAAAAATTTCAAAAAAAGCTTTAACGTTTTTCAAATTATCCTCTGAGAATTCTGTTGCAATTAACAATTATATGTACGTTTGTATATAGAAAAAAAGTTTTTGGAAATTTTCTTTACAACTATGGAATTACTTGAAGTTTTGCTAAATATATGTCTACACATTTGTGTTTTTATTTAATAAATAAATTATGTATATCACTGTCTCTGTCTATGGTAAAATTTTGTAAAAAAAAAATATGATTGTATATATTTTTGTTTGTTTTCTGAAATTCGAATTTGGGTTATTTTTGAAACATAAATCGAAAAACCGGCTTCCGAATGTTGAAGTTTTAATTTGTTTTTTTTTTTTTTAACTTAAATACTAAAATGGAATATCATTTTTAAAAGAATGGTCTTTTTTCTAGATTTTTTATACATAAGTATGTCTTTTTTTTTTTGCTTTTTTGGAAGGGGTAAATTAAGGAATGCCAAAAAATATTTATATACATATGTATATCCTTAATTACATATGTCTATGTTAATATAAAGAGTGTGAGAATTTAACAATTTGCTGAAAATTAATGGCATTTATGGTTTTCTTTTTCCATCTTTCAATAGAAATAAATCTTTTTTCTGTTTTATATTTTTAAGTAAAAAAACAAAAAAAAAAACATTTGCAATAAGTTATAATTAACAATTATAAAAAAATAATAAAATTTGGCACACTTGTTTCCATATTTCACATATTTCTCTCTTACTTTCAATTTATACTCGTATTAATTATGAATGTGATTAAAAATTTTTTAAATAAATATTTTTTTTTTTTATACATATTTTTAAGAAAAATTTCCCCTGATTTTGTTTTAAGAAAATGGTAGTGCATTTACAATAAAATAGAAAAACACATTAAAAGGAGAATGCATGGCAGACTATTATGTCAATAATCCGATAGGAACGAAAACGTTTTCATAATAATTTTGCATTTGAAACCTCTCAATTATATTTTGTTTACAAACGATTTTGTTTCGCCTTTTTCTTTCCTGTTTAGAGCACAAAATTGCAGTTTTCCTTTCAAAACCAATTCAAATTTGTAGCAAACTTTATGTCTCTGTTTTTTTTATCAACCATGTCATAAATTTCAGTTTCATTCGAAAGCGGATTTAAATAAGCGGATCAAAAACCGAAAATATAATACGTTTATTGACATGACATGAAATTACAGTGTTAATTACATGCTTAGTAATAAAGATAATTTCATTTCAAAAAAATAAAAACTAAAACGGTTAGTTTTTCATTTTTAAAGAACTAAAAATCGGATTCAATTCCACATCCGACCAAAATCGAACTCCGTGACTTGGCCTAAAAGTAGGCTTTTTTAAAAATGTTTGTTTCTTGTGCATAAAGTGGAATTTGTGTGGTTTTAAAACAAGTGAAACATTTTTCCAATGTTGTCACAATGTACAAATATTAAAGTTCAAAACTTTGCAAAAATGTGCATAAAATATTTTTCAATTAAATCAGAATAGAAAATGGAATAAACTGCTAGTTTCCAGTGAAGAAGTAAATCAATAACTATAGTTAATATACATAGGTAAAAGTATTTTTTTATCGGTACTAGCTAGCACGGTTCAAAAGCCGTTGTTTGGATGGTATCGATACAACTCTAAGCGTAACGCAATTATGATTTTTATATTGTATTTAGCTATTTAAGCCGTTTTGATAAAATCTTTTTCCACCACATGATAATTCGAAAGTGAAATTTCAGAATTTTTAAAAAGCATATAATTTTCAAATCGTATGCGGTTTTCAACACATATGTGATTTTCAAATCGCATGTGATTTTCAAAACGCATGTGATTTTCAAAACCCATGCGTTTTTCAAAACGTATGTTATTTTCAAAACGCATTTAATTTTCAAAACACATATGATTTCCAAACCGCATGTAATTTTCATAACGCATGTGGTTTTCAAAATGCACGATATTTTCAAAACGCACATAATTTTCAAATCGCAAGTGATTTTCAAAATGCATGTGATTTAAAAAACGCATGAGATTTTCAAAACATGTGCGACTTTCAAAACACATGTGATTTTCAAAACGCATATGATTTTCAAAACACACGTAACTTTCAAAACGCATGTGATTTTCAAAATGGTGTGATTTTCAAAATGCATGTGAATTTCAAAACGCATGTGATTTTTAAAATACACAAGCGATATTCGAAATGCATGTGATTTTATTATCAAGCGAGTGAGTATAACATTTCTGATCAAAGGCAAAGTATTTTTAGTTGACCATAGCACCTCAAATAGAAATTAGCTGCTCATAACAAGTGAAAATTTAATTTATTTTTTCATACTTTTCATTTAGGTTTTTGTTATGTTAAAACAACTGATTATGATTGAAAAGACAAAATCATGCCGTTAGAAGTTATGTCAGGATTTCTTAATATTTCAAATCACTTTAAGGGCCTTGAAGCTTAAGAGCTTTTATTTTATGCTTTTATTACGTTAAGAAACTGAAGGGATCGAAAAGTTGTTTCAGAATTTCATTTTCATTTGGGGTTTATTTTTATTTTGCCCCATAAATCAACCATTCTCCTCTTAATAATTTTTCTAATTGTTAAAAATAATATATTAGGATTTATTAACTGTCAGCTGAAAAAGCTTGTTTTGAGCCAACATTTCTTATTTGTTTGTTTGTATGTTTAAAATAAATTAATTTGTATATTCCCTGATATGAAAAAATCTCTCTTTCTAATGTAATTTTTTAAATTAATAGTTAAATAAAATATTGTAAAAAATATATATATAAAATTAATAATGTGTTGTATTTTTACCTTATTTAAACAAGGTAAATTTAGTACAATTCTTACGAAAAATGTTGACGCAATTCAGCAACTGCAGTTGAAGAACTGTCCTCGCCAGCACCAGCACCACTACCTGCAACACCACCACTACTAGCACTAGAACCAGCTAATTGAGCACCAACAGTGGCAGTTGTAAAACTTTTTAAATCTTCAACTTTGAAAAACTTCTCCTTGTGCATACGTTCCATATGGCGGCCAATATGCATTTTTTGCTTGGCCCGATAAACACAGAAGGGACATTGGAACTGAGGCTCTTTGCCACACTCCCATTTTTGATGATTGCGCAATGACGATTTCAATTTATAGACACGACCGCATTCTGGACAAGGATGACCAGCACCATTGCCAGAGCCACCCACACCCAAAGCAGCAGCTCCGGCTAAACTAAGGCCGCCATTACCGCCAGCTCCGCCACTTATTAGGCTACTCATGGCATTGATACTGTTCAAAATATTAAGACTTATACCCGAGGCACCGCCGACATCGGCAAAAGCCGAATGATAGTCGGAGGCATTGCCAGCCGCACCACCACCCGCCGCAGAATTGTTGCCACCGTTGCCGCTTAAATTACCCGTAGTATTGTCATCGGTATAACTGTTATCACTGAGATTTCCACTATTGTTGGCAGCCTGAGCATTTTTTTCAGCAGCCGCCTTCAACATTAACACCGTAGCCTCTTCTTCGGTAAAATGTTTTATTTTGCCGCCGCCGCCGCCACTATTTGAAGTCTGTAACTTTTCCTTGTCACTGGCTGACGAACAATTCAAAGGCGTACTGGTGTTGCCTGGTTCGCTTAAATCATTGTTGGAAGGCGTGGGCGAACCCAAAAGAGCAGGTCGTTTTAAAGGTGACTTACGTTCAATTTTACAAATGTCCTTTGCGCCCACACCGTTGCCACTTACCCCGCCGCCCTTTTCCATACTCAAGTCGGTGGGAAAGACCAAAGGATGCACACCTTCACGCAGTTGGGTAACCAGAGGCATGGCCAAGCGGGCATTCCACTCATTCCAAGTAAGGCCCGCTATACGTGTAATACTTAAATCTGTTTTCGTTATGCGGCGTTTTTAATATTAATAAAAAATCATTTTTGTGCAAAAGAATTTTTTTTTTTTTGTAATTTATTTATTTTATATGATTTTTTTTAAAAGTAAGTTTAGTGTTTTTTTTTTTATTAGAAGGTTTATATCCCACGTTGTATTCAATTCATTCAGCAGCATATTTGTTTTAATTTTTTGTTTTGTTTTTTTTAGTAAATAAAACACAAATTAAGAAAAAGAAGAGGGAAAAAAGAAAAAAAGAATATAAAAATAAAATTAAAAAACTTAAAGGACACATACTTAAATAATAAAAATAATAATTTAAATATTCTAAAATAAATTTCAAAAAAACAAAAAAAAATGCAAAATATTTAAATAAAAATTATTGCGGTGCCATTTTATTAACCAGCTCAGTATCAAACGTGTCTGGCAACGTTAGACAAACACTTTTTGGTTACTGGCAGCACAGTTATGGTTAATTAACAATTGCAATTAGCCCATTAAAAAATAATTAAAAGAGTTTTACTACTAAACATTTTAAGCAGTCATTGGAGATAGTACAGTTCGTGCTGTCAAAAAATTATTTGAAGCATAGAATTTGTCTAAATTTTAGCTCTAAAAATTAGTGACTGAAAGAAAGTGTACTATCTCCATTGAAACTAACTATTATTTGTTTACATAAATTCCATAAGTTTCTTCATTAAAAAATAATAATAGAAACAAAGTCAATGCAGTCGTTGTCATAAATTAATAAGTTTTTCAATAGAAAAAAATTTAGTTAAGACGTTTTTAATTAAAATGAATATAATATCAGGAGTTTGAATTTTGAACCACACCTAAGCGTCAAATTCTCTTCTGCACTTCATTTGACATTTCTCCACTTCAGACTAACTCATTTTGAAGCCTGGAAAGATACACAATCGAGCATCTCGTTAAAGTTATTCAGATTTATTATGAAAATGGGCGTTTAAATCAAAATGTATACCGAGCACTTCGTGATTTTTTCGGTCAATTTATTCGTCCAAGTGTGCGTACTATCGGAAAAATCGTGCAGAGTGTTGAGCAAACCAAGTCTGTACAGCTCGTTCTGCAGAAAATATTGCTACTGTTCGCGATAGTGGAACTGTAAATAGAATGTTGCTGCTTTAGTGCAAAAATTGAGTCACCGTATTGCTTTCGGGAAAGTGGGGTATTTTGGGGATTCACGAAGCCAATGTTAGGAATTCCCAATGAACTCAGTTTCCGTCTGCTAACCGCTTTGGAAGAGGTTTTCTGAAGCCGACTTTGGGTACTCACAAAAAACTGGGAACTGTTTCGCTAATCGAATCGAAACCGGTTCTTCATATTCGATGGGCGTTTTTAACCGTGGAATGCGTATTTGAACTTTTAACGGTCATTCGATTTAGTGTGAAATTTAAAGTTGTCATATTATTTCCGTGGAAGTGGGGTATTTTGGCGATTCTTGAAGCCGTTTTAGCGAATTCCAGAGAAAAAAAACTCGTAACGCGTTATACGGATAATTAGTTTAGTTTGATATCGAAGTGTATTTTTTAGTTTTTTAAACTCTATTTAATTAATAGATATTTAGCACATTTTTGAGTACCACTTTTTCGATTTTTTTTTCCTCTTTAGAAATTTTATTATAATAAGCAGTAATTTTTTTTATGATGAAAACAAAAATCTTGCGTTTTCTTTTTAAATCTACAATTGCCTAGTATTAAGAAACTTTTATGAAATGTTTATAAAAGAAAACGTGTTATCTCCAGCTCTCAAACCACACAATATTTGCCGTAGCTCATGTGAATAGTAAATCATTTTGTGAGGTAATTTTTTTTACATTATCATTAACTTTAGATTATCATTAACTTAAACCTTAGTGAATACACAAACCACAACAAGATTATATCATACTCTTTTTGCGCCCACTGTTACACATAATATAAGTGTGCACATAATTTTTTAATTTATGTTTTAAATATTTTGCATTCTTTTTTTTTAATAAACAAGAAAAAAGAAGAACTTAAAGCAACAATTTTTTTTTTTGTATTGGGGAAAAAGAAAAAATGATTATTCTTGAAAAATGCCAACGCCAATTAAACATATATATGTATGTAGGTAATTAAAAATAAGATTCACATTTTATACTAATTTTGAATGATGAATAATGGATGGATTGATATAAATAATGATTGCACATGAATAAAGCGTTTCGAAGTGAGCAAAATGAAAATAAAAATTAAGAAGCTAAAAAGAAAATAGAGCGAAAATTCAAAATAATTAAAGTATTTGTTTTTAGAATTCCACAACAAATAAAATCTACTTTTAACTAATAGTTTAAAATGTTACAGAAATCTAAATGTTTCGACGTTTTTAAGCAGCAAGCATTAAGAACCCGTTTAAACAATAATTATCTAAAAGTTATGGACTTTTTATTACATTTAATCATAGAAAAACTTTTTCTGTCAAAATGTAAGTTTTGGTGTGACTGCACTGTTTACAAAATTGGGAAGCTTTACCTCGAGCTGGTTGTCGCACTAGTAAAATTCTTCCGTGTTTTTCGAATACAGTGGAGCTAGTAGTTTTTTTCTTTTTTCGAAAATAACGCTACAGTATTTTTCCATTGAAACTGTAAAAATTCATAGTGAAATGGAGAAAACTCTAAATGATTTTGAGAAATTTTATTTTAAGTTGAGAAAATTGCACATAAAATCGAGAATTGGAAATTGCATGTGGAATTGAGACTTTCAACTTTAGTTTAAGAAGACTGCAAATAAAATGTCTCGGAGTCATTGGGCATATGGACGATCAGATAAGAGTTACGAAACCGAACTATTAAGATAATCAAGCATCTTTATAAATCACTTTTCACAAAAGTGATTTGAAATCACTTTTCACGAAAGTGATTTGAAATCACTGAGATGGTGTTCTGCACACACACCGGTCAGGTAAAGGGCTGAAGATTATAAATCACTTGTTTCTATATTGTGTTTATTTTGCTATGAACCTAATAAAAAACCTGGTAGTACTTAATATAAACTGACTTCTTTTATTCTCCCCGGGGAACCGGAAGGAAGCCACATAATTTATGTTGTGTTGGACTTTCGAAACCCGTACCAAGATTTAAAATTGGGAGAACAGAGATCAGCAAGGCCCTCGGGAGATTATGCCTTGCAGATCTCTCGGTGCTGAAAATGATCGAAACGTTCTTGCTGTGGCATAAATATAAAATCGCAGGAAGGGGAATTACCAGCATGCACCAAAGTTATCAGAGAAACTAACTTTGGTGCATGCTGGTTTTCAGGGGGGCTAACAACCCATCGCGGTACTGTTGTCTTGCAACAAATACCTGTACTGTAAGGAACTAGGAGTGATGGTTGGATGGGTGAATTGGTTTAAGGGCTGTTACGTTTTGGTTGGAAAATTTTCTTGTTTTCAACAAAATTTGAGTTACACCATTTTGTTTTTCTGAAATTCAAATACTTTAAACTATTGAATTTTCGTTCCCCTTCGTTTTTAACTCTAAGCAGACAAAAACGCTAAAAATACTAGTATAAATAATAATAATAAAAAGCAAATTTACAATTTAAAAACAAAATGAGTTTGGTTTTTCTTTTACAGATATGAATCATGATTTAGGAAATTTCAAATTGTAAACAATATTATTTCTTAAACAAACTATTTTTTTTTTAATAAAAAAGCAAGCAAATATTTACATTAAATGGAACAAGTGACGAATTAAAATTAAAAAAAAAAGAAAAACACATTTCAATTGCAAAAACTTGTATATTTTGCATTAAAATTAAGAAAATTTAAGGGGAAGGAAGGACACAAAATTCATAGCTAAAATGTATTCGTCTGGAAAAAGATATTTTGTCTAAACAGGAGAAAAAGGGGAGGGAAAAGGTTTTTGGCACACAGTTAAAAACAAAATTAAAAGTAACATCAACAAAATTTTTTTTAATTTTAATTATTTTTCACAGAAATCTTGTTTTAAATAAAATGATTAAAAACAATGAAATATTTCTCAAAATAACAAAATTAAAAGAAATAATAGTTTGTATTGAATGTGTTAAAATTAACTTTTGTAAACAAACAGGGGTTTAAAAAAATAATAAAAATTATATCAAAAAAATAAATAAAATATAAATTACAGTTCCTTTTCTCGGCTTCAAGGACTTTTGCCAGCGGCAAAACGAGTTCATCCAAAACTTGTTGCCAATTGAGGAAGTTGCACTCAGAGCACCTAAAGAAAGAGAAATATGTTAATAAGAGCCGAGAAATAAAATCATTAAGAAGTTATTTTTAAGCACTTATTGTTTTATTATTACATTTTGAATTTACAAACCTGCTTCAAGAAACTGAAATATAATAGAAATTAATACAAGTAAAAACCTAAATACTAGAGGAATTTTTCAAAAAGAGAGAAATATAATTTTTTTTACCCCTAGAAAATAAAAATATGCTTTATATGTTTTCATGAAAAAAACATATAGAGCATAAAAGTACCCTTAAATAAGTGTTACTAGAACAAACCTCTTCAAAAATTATTTTTGAAACTCCACTTCAAAATGAATTTTCTAAAAATAACTTTAAAAAAATGTTTTTTTGAAAAATGTACTTCTTACAAAATATGCTCTCTTAAATTTATTTAAAAAATATTTTTCTAAAATCAAAAATACCTGCAAGAGGAGAATCTGCAAGAAATGTATCTTATAAAAATTACCTTTAAAAATATATGCTTTTATAACGCGAATTCCAAAAAAATAATCGTGATTATATAATTAATTTTTCGCCTTAAGTACGTTTTTTCACAAACACATTTTTCAAAAAGTACCTTTCAACAATATGAACTGTTTTACAAAAAAAAAAAAAAAATCCAAAACATATCGCTTTACAAAAGTTATCTATATAAAAACTGCCTTTTTGAAAAAAGGTACCATATTACTAAAAGTACCCTTTTAAAAACGTCATCATTTTACAAGCACCACTATTTTACACAAATTACATTTTTACAAAAATATGTAGGTTTTTGAAAACAAATAACTTGTTACTAAAAGCACATTTTTAAAGAAAAGTTTTATAAAAATTACCGTTAAAAAAACTCCTTTTCAGAGAAAGTACCTTTAAAAAAATTATACAAAGCATATGCCGTTTCAAAAGCACATACCTTTTCAAAAGCACAAATGTGATTTGTAACTGTTCTGCAAATTACAATTTTTTATGATTTTCCATGTGATTTTTACTCTTCTGAAGCACAAAAAAACTGCTGTTTTTTGCTTCAATTTATCGATATTATTATTTTCAGGTTGAATTTTTTATTCGCGGTATTATTTGCTAAATAAGGGTAATCTCTTCTAATGAATATAAAAGATAAAATAAAATAAACCAATAAAAATCACAAAATAATACAACAAATCTTGCAACAAAATAAGCCTATCTAGTTTTTTCTTAATTTAGTGAATTATTTCGGATAAAATAAATTATTTTATTTAAATAATCAATAGAAAATACATTAAGTTATTTATTAATGTAATAAATTATGAAAATCATGATACAGTACGTGCAAAAGTTGGGATGTGATTTCAAATTGATTGTAAGTTAGCTAACCGATTTAAAATCGCAAAAATCAAAAATATTTTGTATGCAGAACACCTTTTTTGTGATTTCAAATCACTTTCACAAAAAGTGATTTGCACAACAGCCCTAATAAATAGCTTGTTTTCAATGTTTCTCAGCTATCTATATGTCGACATCTCATAGGAGCTACCCTAATCATCAGTAGACTTTGAAAATTTTTGAAAGACATTCTCAAACATTCAACTTTTTATCCCAACAATCTAAATAAATTGTTGAGAATTTAAAAAGAAAAATGATCTAATAATACCTGTAAAAAAAACACAAAAAACAAGCTTTTTCATCTTTACACCTGAATAAAATTCAATTGTTTAAAAAAAATATCTTTAAAAATAAATGTAAAATAAATATTTTATATAAATAAAAAAATATATATGTATACTAAAATATATTAAAAACAAATACCAATTTATATTAAAAAAAATCTCGGCTTCAAAATCAAGATTTTTGAGGAAACTCTTTAAAAAAAGAACGTTTCCAAAAATCGATATTAATTTTTTTTAAATAAAAGTTTCAAATAAATTTATTAGAAAAACCTTTTGATAAGAGCATTTTGAAAATATCGTTAAAAAAAAAAAAGAGAAAACTAAACATTTTACTGCGTAGAAGGATGTTCTTAAACGCCTAATTTCTTTACGGCATATCATTTTTGAAATATTTCCATTTTGAATATCTTGAGCAAAAGCATGAAGGTGAGTGGACGGTACGAACAAAACCACCACCTGGTTTATTTTTGAAAGGTGTATAATTTAACGTGAATGTTAACAAAATTTTGTTGCGCAGTGTCGCTTTATAAATATGTATATGAAAAAGAACCAACAAGAGACGATCTAGAGGAAACAAATATACGTTTGATTTATAAAAGGGTTTTTGGAATATTTTCAAAAAACACCCCTTCTGCTTTTACAAAAAAAAAAAAAAAAAAAAAATACATATATTTCTTTTCAGATGTGTTTCAGTTAATAAATCCATTTTTTGGTTTTTTGGGGATCCGCTCAAGTCCAGTGAAACTCAATGGTCTTGTTCACCTAAAAAGAAGAGAGAAATATATTAGTAAAAATAAAAAATAATTTTTACTTATATTATATATAAACAGTTTAATTAGAGATTTAATAAAACTCACTCAAAATTTTTATAATAATATTTTTTATTATAATTTTATTTATTTATTTGTTGTTTGTTTTTACACATTTATGAAGTCCTTAAAATTTATAAATTGTGTTGCATTTGGGAAATATGGGATTTTTACAATTTTATATTAGCTATAACTATTTTCTACATTTTTTTTGCTTTTTTATTTTATATATGTTTTTTTTTTATTTTTGTTTTATTAATATTTTTTCAATATTTTTTTTAATATATTTTTTTTCAATATTTTCTTTTTTTTTTTTACAAATTTCTTTAACTTAACATTTACAAGTTGTTTATGTTCAAACTAAAAACATATATTTTGTAATTGCAGCTGATATTATTAATTTTTTTCAGCGTAACTTGTGCTTTTATTATTTATTTATTTCTATTATACAAAACTTTTGTGAGAGTTTTAAAATTATATTGAAAACAAAATTAAATTTTTTTTTTGTATGTATTGTATATAAAAACATTTTGTTAGGTGTTCGGCCAAAATAGTTTTATTGAAAATGCCATTCTTATACATATGTAACTATATATATCCTGTTTATACATATGTAAAACATGTAATACCAATATGTCGGGTCCTTTTGCTAATAAATCGTTTAAATTTACAGCTGTTCTAAAAAGTTTAAAGATTTTCATTGTTTTAACAGTAATGCTGCCAAACGACTCTGTTATACCTAAGTTGTTCGAACTCTGTTGTGCTGTCGCTCGTATAAACGGTGTAGTGGAAATTTATTTTAAAACAGAAGCAAAACAGTTATTCTGTTTTTACTTTAAATCCGAACGATGAAAAACTGAATCAGGGATGGAACACTATTTCTCAGCAGAAGTACCTTAAAAAATTGTATTTGATAAAAAAAAAACTTCTTTTGAAAGGAAAAGTATTTAAAAATTTGTTTTAAATAAAATACTTTTGTAAAAACACGAACACCTTTTAAAAATATACCTTTTATAAAACATTAACTGATCAAAGTACCTTTGAAAATAACCATCTTAAAAACACATTATTTTTAAAAACAGTGTTTCTTTTATTTTAAAGCAATTTAAAGCACAAAAAAACAGGTGTTTTTAAATAAAAATATTTTTTGAAAACAATACCTCTAAAAAAAAGCTTTAAAAAAGTACATTTTTAAAACAGTGTTTAGAGAAAAAATATATATGTAAATCGACAAAAGTGCTACTTTAGAAAACTATTATATAACTTGAAAAAGTATGTTTTTTAAAAGTATATCCCTTTTAAAAAAGTGGCCTTAAATAAGAAGTGTCACTAAAAGTATATACCTTCAAAAACATACATAAAAAAATAACTACTAAAACAAGCATCTTGAAAAAATAACTGTGGAAAAAGAAGCTTTCAATGATAAAAGTATCTTCAAAAAACTACCTTTTAATTAAAAGTACCATCTAAAAACTATCTTATTAAGAAAAACCTTTCAATAAAGTAAGTTAAGTTTAACAGGATCCAATTTGGTTGTCTCACAAAAATACCTTTTACAAAACTTATTTTTGAAAAAAAAAACTCCATGTGAAAAAAATTAATTTAGTTCGAAAGAGTACATTCAAAGAACATATTACTCTTAAAAAAATATTTTTTTAAAATTTGAACTTTTAAAAGTAACTTTTTCAACAGAAGTTTTTAAATTAAAGAGCCTTTTCAATAAAGTAATTTTTATAAAATATATTTAATTCCAAAAAATACTTAAAAAACGTATTATTTTTAAAAAAGTATTTTTTAAAGCAATTAATCTTTTAAAAATAACCTTTTCAACAGGTTTTTTTTAACAAAAGTGAAAAAAAACTCCATATTGAAAAATAAATTTAATTCCAAAAAAGTACGTTAAAAACTGTACTACTTTTAAAAAGTACTTTTTAAAAAATTAAACTTTTACAAGTAAATTTTTCAACAGATGTTTTTAAAGAAAGGTGCCTTTTCAGTAAAATAACTTTTATAGAATACTTTTTGAAAAAAACTCTATATGAAATACATATATGTTTAACTCAAAAAAGTTCTAAAAAACTCATTACTTTTAAAAAAGTACTGTTTAAGGAATTTAACTTTTAAAAGTAACTTTATCAACAAACGATTTAAATAAAACTGACTTGTAAAAAATTTAATTTTTATAAAAATTTTTTTGAAAATAAAACTGCATATAAAAAATATATATTTAATTCGAAAAAGTGCTTGAAACACATATTATTTTTGAAAAAGCCTTTTTTATAGAAATTAATATTTTAAAACTAACTTTTTCAACAGATGATTTTGAATAAAACTGCGTTTAAAATAAACAGATTCAAAAAAAGGAAATAAAAATTACTTTTTAGATATGTACTAGTATATATTCTATGCCAAAAATTTTTTAATAACTTTTTAAAACTGTATGTTTTAAAAAATTATGTACCTAACATACAAATTTAAGTGAAAAGCACTTCTTTAGAAAAAAATATATATAAAACTTAAAACCCTTACAAATATACTTTTTTAAAAAGTAGGTTTTAAAAACGTACTTCTTCAACAAGTGGATTTAAATAAAAATAAACTTTTAGCACAGTAACTTTAAATAACTTGGTAACTTAATAACTTTCAAAAAATATTTAAAAAAAAACAGTTTTTAAACAATACTTTCCGTAACAGGTAGCTTAAAAATAACTTAAAACACACTTTAAACACATTTTAATAAACTTTAAACTAAAAGCACTTTTTAAAGAAAGAACCTTTTAAAAAAAGTGCCTTTCAAAGAAAGCACCTTTTAAAGAAAGTACCTTTTAAAGAAAGTAAAATTTAAAGAAAGTACTTTTTGGGGGAAAATACCTTTCAAAGAAAGTAGCTTTTATGGGACACCGTTTTAAGAAAGAAGCTGCAAAAATTTAAATTCTTTATATGTATAAAAAGATCAAAGAATACTAGGATAAAATGAACAATAAATTACCTATTACGAAATGTCTTTTTGAGTAAAAACTACATTTTAAAAACATATCTTTTAAAACAGCATTTCTTTAAAAAAAATTGCATTTAAAAGGTTGCTTTAAGTAAAAAATAGCTTTAAAAAAGTTACTCTAAACTTCTCTTTTTTAATGCTTTTATATAGTTTCTTTTAAAATAAGTACCTTCGAAAAAGGTGTCCTTTGAAATTTTCACTAAAAGTATCCTGTCTTCCAATAGGCGTCATCGTCATTACATCAAAAGAACATCAAAAAACTTTTGCTAATACACTCGTCTTCGATAACAATTATCTATTCTTTGATAGGCCTTCGATATTTCCTAGATCCAAGCTATAGGTTGAAACTGTCGACAACATTTTGTCAGTGTTTTCAACGAGTAAGTAAAATCAAAATTTTTCATCTTGGCTTCATGAGACTAATAAAGGCGAACAAAGCAATCTAAGCACTACATATCGAAATTCATTATTGCGATTGACAGATGAACTTGTCAACATAAAGCTCATAAATAGCCTCCAAATTACCTTTCCGATCTAGAAAATGCTGGCGAACGTTAGCGGTCGACATCGTGGGACAGGCAATTAGTTTTTCAAATCAAATTAAAACAAATTTTAGCCTCAAAAATATATAAACTTTGCAGTAGTATCTACTGCATGAAGATGTTGATGATTTTTCTATGAACACATTAATAACTTAAATTTTATATATTATTTATTTTTATTTAACACTAAAAACCAGGTTTCATACAACATTTGGACATCTTTTTATATACATATACATATGTCTGTATGTGTGTATATGTACTTTAAAATTTATTTTAAAAGAAAACTGATTTTGTTTGAAAAATGATGGAATTAAAACATGAATTGTAGAAAAGGAAAGAAATCCCTTAATGCTTAGTTTAATATATATATATAGATATATTTTTTAATTTATACACTTATAAACTAATTTTTACTACAAAGTTATTTTTTTCATAAAATGAAAATGTAAAAGTTATTTTATAAAATTATTTGCACATTTTGTTTTTATTTTTATAAAAAAAAATTGGTGAAAAAAATAAGATTTAAAAAAGTTTCGGTAATTTTTAAAATTACATATTTATTTTTGTTTTCTGTTTCATTTGAATCAATTTTTTTTTTTTTTTTTGAAAAGTAAAGAAAAAACTTAGCAACTATTTCTCGATTAAATAATATTTTTAATAAAACAAATAACAAGCTACATGATTAAAAGAATTATTAAAAAAAAATATATATAAACAAATAACAATAATATTTAAAGGAAGTAAAAATAATCCTACTCACATATAAAATGAAAATTTTGTGATTTATTAAAAAAAAAATTAATTAGAAAACTGAGAAAAAAAAGTTTAATTTCACTGATGGAAATAAATGAAATTTAGCGAAATATTTTCGCAATTTGAAGAAAACAAAATTTTGTTTAAAATTGCGACTTTGTTAAAAGAAAAGAAATTAGAGAAATTCTTCTGCAACCTTTAAGCAAACTTTCACATATATGAATTTTAAAAGTCTGGATTTTAATTCTCCTTTGTACTGCCTTCAAAGCGCTGAGGAGCCAAAATTATAAAAAATTTAGGAATGAAAATAAAAACTTTGAAATAGAAAAGTTAGCAAAATTTTTGATAAGCTTTATGGTCAAGTTTAATGTAAAAGTTCCATAACACAAACCAAACGACTTGCCAAACAAAAAAATTATACGAAAACTATATAATTTTTCTTAAAGATTTTAAATAAATTTTTTAGAGAAGTCTTACTATTGTTTTTGAAAGCGTGACATACGAGTAAATTCAATTTGCTTAAATTTATGTTTCACACATTTCTTTGAATGAAAACGACGCTTTTGAAAAAGTTCTTAGTTCTTCCTACCATGATACTATGTGATGGGAATTTCCATCATAACTTTAATTTGGTTGTCTCATTAATTATTTTCGAACTTCTACATTTAAGGTGGCCGTTGCAAGAAGTGATACGCTGTCTTAATATAAGGCAGCCTTGTCCCCCTGTATCCACCCCTCTCATTTTATTTCTAATTGCTATGCCATAATGATGGGAATTTTCATCACAACATTAATCTGGCTGTTTCCTGAATTATTTTTATACTTTTACAGACAACCATAGAAATTGGATGCAGTTTTAATATAAGTCATCTCCCACAACCATTTATTGCGAATAAATTTTCTGTTTCGAGTCTTAAGAATTTCCGACTCTTAAAAGTTATAAGTGGTGGTAAAATACTAGCATTTGGTGTTTCAAACATTTTCATCACAACATTATTTTGCGTTTTTCCTTAATTTTTTTTTTCGAACTTCTATCCCCCCCTCTCTTCTTACTTCTGTTAACTATATATTAATGATAGAAATTTTCAGCCTATGAGGCTTACACATCTTCAGACGGTTTAGATTCAAAATATTATGAATATGAAACATATTAAAATTATGTCTATATGAATATATGAATATTTGATCCTTCCCAAAAAAAAAAAAAATTTTTTTTGTTTATAAGTCTTTCCACCAAAAAATAAAATGAAATAAGTTATAAATTGTGATCATGGTTTGCAGAAGTCTCGCAAATCAAAGCAAAAAAAAAGTCTATTAGTCACAATGATACCATAATCCATATTGGTGTCATATATTGAGTATAGCTAATATATATATCTGATCAAAAAATTGTAATAAAAAAGTAAAATGCCCCAACAGTGATCATGAAGGTATAAGCTAATTTAATTTCATATGCAACTTTTATTTTTACAAAAAAATTAATGAATTACTTATGTAGCATAAAAAATTCCTTAACAAAAATAAAAATATAAAAAATATGGATAAACATTTTCTGCAGTAAAAATGTCCCATTAGTCACCATAATATCGAAATCTTTGTTAATTTTAAAAATTGTTTAAAATTTAAAAAAAAAAAAAAAAAAATCGTGATTACAAAATAAATCACTCAAAAACTATCTTTGGATAAAAACTCTAGCAGAAAGTTTTGTAAAAATGTCCCATAAGTCATCATATTTGACATAAAATAGCTGGATTAAATATATGGTTTTTATTTGCCCAAAATAGTTGATAAATTACGATTAAAAATAAATATTAGTGGTAAAAAGCTTTTAACGGATAAACATTTTCTATAGTAAAAAGAATGTCCCAGCAGTCACAGTGATGCTATGACACATATTGATTTTGTACGTACATTTTATTTTCCATAAATAATTCATAAATTATATGCCAGAATAGATCCCCCTAAAAAAAATTTTACAATTAAAAATTTTACTGGAAAATTCTGTAGTAAAGTATGACCAGTAGTCAGCATGATGATATAGACCTCAATATAGCTTTTATTAGCCGACAATAGTTCATAAATTATGTTTAAAAAGAAATGTAATTTAAAAAAACGGGTAAACCTTTTCCATAGTAAATATGTCCCAGCAGTCACAATGGTGCTGTACAATATAGCTTTTACTTGCCGACAATATTTCATTATGTTTAAAAATATATATATTTAAAAATAAGCCCTAAAGATATTTTCATAAAAATCTTTTAACGGATAAACACTTTCTATAGTAAAAATGTCCCAGCAGTCAAAGTGATGTTATAACATGTATCGGGTTTTTATTAAAATTTTATTAAATTATGTGCCAGAATAATCCCCGTCGCAAAAAAAAATCCTACAGTTAAAAACTTTAATAGGAAATTCTGTTGTAAAATGTCCCAGCAGTGGCCATGATAATATGCAACTCAATTTAATTTTTATTTGCCGGCAATAGCTCATAAATTATGTTTAAAATTATATATAATTTAAAAAATCTTTGCCGGATAAACATTTTCTATAGTAAAATGTCCCAGCAGTCACAACAATGTTATAACATGTAGTGATTTTGTATGTAATTTTTATCTTCCAAAAATAATTGTTATATTATGGGGCAGAAGAAATCGCAACTAAGAACATTTATTACGGAAAAATTTGTTGAATGGAAAATTCTAAAGTAAAATGTCCTATTAGTCACTATAACGACATAGACTAACTTATACGTGTAAGTAGCTTTCATTTTTCGAAAATAATTAATGAATTATGTAGCAGAAAGTCTCAAAAATTTCTACGCTTAAGAATATTTGCCAGACAATCTGTTAGTATTATGTCCCGTCAGTTTTGTATATGGCTTATTTCATGTAATACAATACGAATTAGTTGCAGAATAACTCTCAGTTAAAAAAAAATTTTCTTTGCATAAAAACTTTAACGAAAATAAACAGCTCTTTAATTTATATTGCTCCTTACCAAACACAGACGAGTGGCTCGACTGGTTTGTGTAAACAAGCCTTTTTCAATGTTAGGAAAATTTAAATAAAAAAAAATTAACTCAAATTGTGACACGAAACTTAAAAATAAAAGAATAAAAATATTATCTTTTCCTACTCACGTGAACGTGTAATCAAACAATCACTCACGCATTCTCATATTCTCTCTCAGACGTTATACACTTTTGCAGCTTTTCTCTTATATTTTACGTCCACGTTTGCTCTCCAATTGAGGCTTGTCCGGATGGTGTTTACGCACATGGACACCCAAATTGCCGCGCTGCTTGGCCTTGTACGAACAGTAGGGACACGGATGACAGGGCTCCTTACCACCACATTCCACATTTTCGTGTCGCCTTAAAGTGGATTTCCAACGATACTTCTTGCCGCAGTGACGACACACATACTTCGATTCATCGCCACGTTCGTCGTTGGGACCCAAAGATGAATCACTTAGCGATAGTTCGTAAGTGGTGGCCGAGGGTTGGGTCAGTTCGCTCATGTCTTGGGAGGATTCGGTCTTAAGTGGTCGTGCCGTTAAGATGGTATAACTTTTGGTGATGGTCGGCTGTTCGTGTACAGTTATGCCGTCGGGTAAAATGGTCTCAACACTGGTCGTATTATCGTCCTGCTCCTGTAAATGCAATTGTTGATGATGGACCACATGGGCTGTCGTTTGCTGTTGATGTTGTTGTACTATATGATGTTGTTGCTGCTGCGGCGATGTTTGTATATGATGGACTTGAGCCTGCAATTGATGATGCTGTTGAGTGGTTTGTTGTAACTGATGATGCTGCTGTTGATCATTCGGATCGTGGTCGATGGTGGTGATTTGTGCCGTCGTACTGGCCGATTGCATGTGTTCGGTTATTTCTGTGGGTGCAAAACCGATGCCAATTTTTGTACCATCCGGCAGCTCTATATCGTCGATTTCGGCATATTTCACCAAATCACTGATAATGGCAGCCGAAGTCTGGGGATTATTTAGATCGATTTCGCTGATCTCGTATTTAGTGCCGTCGGTTATTTCATGTGTCTGAGGATCGTGTGTCTGAACGATTTGTACACTGCCGGTGGTGGGTGTTATAATTTTACCACGTGAATATTTGATGCGTGAAACCACTGGTTTTTGTTCGGTTATTTGTACATTGCGCAGGCCCATTAAATTAATAGTTTGTGAATGGGCGCCAGAAGCAGTGGGTGTGGTGGTAACAATACTTTGTACTTGGGGATGATGTTGCAATTGATGATGTTGTGGTTGCTGCTGATGCTGCTGTTGATGTTGTTGCTGCTGCTGATGGTGTATTATTTCATGTAAATGTTGAGTTTGTTGTTGATGTTGGTGCTGCTGCTGTTGTTGTTGTTGTTGCTGCGGCTGATGTTGTTGCTGTTGTAATTGCACCGATTGTATTTGTTGAGTCTGTATGATGGTGGCATGTGGATGATGAGTGGAAATTGTTGTGGATGCTGGTATGATTTTCTTCAAGTTGATTAATTCTAAATGATTAAAAGAAAAGAAAAAGAACTTTATGAAAAGCTGCAACAAACCAATTTTATTAAAATTGCTAACAAGAATAAAGCAACTTTATTTCTAAAACTCTGCTTAATGGATGGTCAAACCAAAATGCACGGTGGTAATTTTGGGTCATACCGTAACGTCAAGTTTTTTAGTCAACTTAGTTTGACATTCCCTTGTTTTAGTTTGACAGATTCAACCATGGACAGGTAGTCAATTGAGCAGAGCGTTAAGTCTGTCGTAAGCTTTTACGAAAATGGGCCTTCAAATCAAAATGCATTACGTGCACATCATCTGCAACGACGAGGCACTCATTCACCTCAAACAATCCAGTGGCAAGCAGAGTTGCAGCATATGAAAAAAATGGGTATCCACGCTGAGTATTGAAAGGCCGATGCATCCACAAAGAGAGGCTATTTGATGCGGTTTAAGGGCTTGCGGCGCCATCGGGCCGTACTTCTTCTGTCAAGCAGTTGCCATGAATGGTCACTATCGCGAGATGATAACGGCCTTCTTGTGGCCTGGACAATATATAATTGCAACAGTAGGGTGCCACTTTCCTTACAGCCAACAAATTAATGGCTTGTTTGCGCAAGAGGAAAATTATGTCAGGATATATTGTTTAATGGCATTCACAATGATTAATGAAAAACTCAATTTTGATTTCTTTGTTAGTTGCGCCTTTTTACATTTTAGCTGACGATATGTACAGTACCTCAAGAATAAGAACATTGTTAAGGAAGTTTCACACTAAAGTGCCTGCAATTTTAATATGAAACATTGTGTTAGATCCATTTAATATGTGTACATATTTTCCACTTAAATGCATCCCGCTTAACTGCATTACACTCATAAATGAGTAAAATTTTAAATAAAGCATACGAAATTACTTGATCAAAACAAGGTAGCATTACGTAGCATCAAAGTTGTCTGCTAGGAGCTCCTTTCTGAGGGAAGTTGCATGTTGCGGTACTATAAAGTGTTAAGTTTTATTCTAAAATGGATGTAGAATAAAATGTCTTTTGTATATCTTAAAAGTCATACGATCGGTGGGCCTATAAACTTTACTCTAAGAAAAGGTATTATTTCACTTATAATTATTTTGTGATATATAAACAAAACTTGGGCATAACGATTTGTAAGTGTTGAAAAGCTTGAATTATATTATCCCGCAAAGTTGCTTTGATAACCCAATTAACCAAAATTCGTTGAAGTGCGCCAGTAGCGCTTTTAACCGAGATTATTCTAAATAAGTTGATGGCATAAAAGCTTTGACACTTAGATATTTTCCATGAACTCTTTTATCCTTAAATGACTACAGTTAATACTTTTATGTTATTTATAAAATTCATGTTGTAAAAATGTTATTAATACATTTTTCTTTTATAATTCTCATTCAGTTAAAGCAATGGAATTATTTCATGATGTTTGAATATTAAAAAGTTCTTTGAAGAAAATTAATAAAAAATTGTCATAAGCTTCATACAAAAGCAGATTTTATTTTGCGCAAATGGAAACGATATATGCGATTTTTATGCGCAATAAATGCCCCCCCATCAAAGAATTAAACTAAATCAAAAAACATTTCAATTTCAGCTTACCACATTCGGAGGAGGGTAGTTTTATCGCTGGACTTGTTGTTAAAGTTGTGAATGTGGGCTTTACATCTTGGACTTCTTGAATTTCTGTTATCTGTGCCGAGGACTGTTGCATGGGTGTACCAGTGGCGGCTGCAACAGCTGCTGCAGCCACTTGATCTTCATCTTGCGACGAAAGTTTTGCCGTCGTAATGTTGCCCAATTTTTTCACATGCAATATAAAACCATCCTTATTTTGGGTTATAACAATGTCATTGCTTTCCAGCAAGCAATCATCCAGTTCAAAATCATCAGGGTTGATATCGGTCTGCTCGGATTTATCATGTTTTACTATTTATGTTATAGGAAAAAAAATGGGTGAAAATGTTAGAGAACTTTCTTTTTTAGAAAGTATTAACAAAATTTATTAATATAAAGATTTTAAGGATAATAAAGAAGAGAGTTTAATTTTAAAAAGCAGGCCAAATTTCCTTATTAAAGATTTAAGAAAACAAAAAAGCAACAACAATTTTGCGAACAACACCCTTTTATCCCTTAAGTGTTAGTGCGAGAAAATTTGTTAAGAAAAAACCTTAAATGACTAAATTGAAATAAAAAAAAAAATACTCAGTTCTGGGCAATTAAATAATTGTACACATTTTGTTGGAAATTTGTTTCTTTTTTTTAATTTTTGTTTTAAACTTTATTTTTTTTATTAACAATTATTATTATTAGAGTTTTAAATCTTTTATAAATAAAATTTAAACATTTTTATCTAAAAAATATATCATCATACAATAAATCTTACCTGTAATTAAACTGAATAATTTAGATTGAATTTTAAGTATAAAAAACACTGAAATGCATAATATGTAAAATTATTTTTACCTCAAATCTTTAAGCAAATTGAAAATAGTGAAAACTTTTTGGTGAAAAAAATATTCAAACTTAATGAGAATTATTGGGTTCATTCCAAAGCTGTAATGTGGTATATTAAATCCAATTTTGTTTGCTTAATATGTGCAATATTCTCTTTTTGATTTCAGAGCACAAATTGCAATATTTTTTAATTGATTTAAATAAATATTTTGCAGAATCTAGAACTGTCAAGAATTTGAGAGAATCGCGTTTTTTTTTGTGCTAATAAAGTATTATTATTTTTATCTAGATCTAGTAAAAATTAATTCATTAACAAAATTTTAATAACACATAAAATCTACCACCTTTTTTGCAATTAGCACTTTTAGTTTCAATTCTCAAACGGTTTAATTAAACAATAAAACTGATACAGTGTGGCGCAAAAGTCACCATGTGGATTACAAATTGAATACATTTTTCGTACATATACTTTTTTATTATTTTTTATTATAAAATAAACAAAATAAAATTTTTTTTTAATTAAGTATAGAAAATAATGTCACTTAAATGTTTTCCATTTTCAGCCGAACCAAATAATTTCCCGAAGCTTCTTTATTGTAACAACGTCATATCTCGAAACCTGAGATTCTCGAGTTTACAATGCAAAATTTTTTATATTCCTATCCTGTATCTTAAGCCAAAAATTCATTCAAAAATATTCAAATTACATTTAAACTGCCTGATTTTGAGATATTTTCTGGATGATAAAAATTTTAAATGCGTTTTTCTAGAAACAAGCATTTTAGAGTAATAACGTTATTGCCACAAAGTAGCGATATGTGAACAAGCCCGAGACAATCTATCAAGATTATTTCAGAAATTTTTTCTATATCTAACACAGAAATTGCAATTAGTGTAGAAGACATATGTGGTTTAAAAATCACAAATGTGATTCTTGCTATTCCCTGGATCACGCGAAGTTAAGAATGCCATTTAATAGTTACAAGGGAATTCATAGCACATGTGATTTTAAAAACACATGAATAATACGAAGTTAAGGATGCCATTTAAGCATTTAAAAACACATGAATAAAACGAAGTTAAGGATGCCATTTAAGCTTGGCATGTGGATTTTAAAAACAGATGAATCACATGAAATTAAGGACGGCAAAGTTACATGTGGATTTAATATCACACATGTGCTTTTAAAACCACACATGAGAATTTGAAACCACACATATGATATATGCTAATTTACAGATCGCACATCTTTGGATATTTAGTTATGAAAACAATTGATTCTTTTTTAGTTATTGAATTCTTTATTTTTTGATTTTCTTATTTTTTATTTTTTTCAGTTTTTTTTAATAAAAATTATTTAAAAAAAAAATTCAAAAACACCTGAAACTACTTAACACTATTTTAGATACAAAAATTTGAAAAATTATAAAATTATTCCAAGGGCTAACATTCGAATCTAGAGCCAGAAATTTTAATAACATATAAAATTATTTCAGGAAACGGAGTGTCTGGTAGACAAATATATTTAAAAAAAATTTTTAAGTAAGTTTTTTAATTAAACAAAAATATAGATGACTTGAAATTATTACTGAATTATATGATCGATTTAAAATATGTAATATCAGTTACATATTTAAATGCCGTTGAACAAGGCTTTTGAGATTTTAAATCGCTTTAAAGAAATGTAATGTTCAAAATATACAACTCAGATTTAAGTCCTGAACTTATTTAAAATTTAAAAAAAAATATACATATATGTAACTTTTGAATAAAATTTTATATTGTAAATTTTTCGTCTTAAGCTCTCATGAAAAAACTAAATGCGTTTGAAAACTTCGTAAACGTAGAATTTCTGGTGAGCTACACGATAGTGGTAATATAAAAAATTATTTTCAGTGCACTAAATTTATACTCATTTAACCTTCTCCTAAAATCTAGGTCTGTTACTGGGCATAAGAATTAATAATAAAAATAAAATGTGCAGCCTCAGCATCGCCTCAAGCTGTTTGATCAAACTTATGATGTGTTAATTAAATTTTGTTTGATTTAGCACAACGACACAACAAATTAATTCCAACAAACTAATTTGGATTAGGAGAGAACCAAAAAACAATAAAGTTGACGCTATGAAAAGGTTTCGTTAACAAAATTTGAAATAATTACGGCCACACACATAAATCTAGCTTCACATTTCTACTGCGAGTTAGTAGAAATTTAGATTTTTTTAATTGTTCGTCAAACTCATTTCACAACACTTTGTTTAATCAAATTTTTGTTTGCTTTAGCACAGTGACAATATCAAATTAATTCCAAACTTCTTTTTTTTAGACTAAATTTGAATAGAAAAGAACCAAAAAACAATGAAGTTGTTGCCACGAAAATTTGAAGTAATTACGCCCACACACATCAATCTAGGTTCAAATATCTACTGCTAGCTAGTAGAAGATTAGATTTTTTTATTGTTCGTCAAACTCATTTCAAACTACTGATATACACGCGCCAGTTTTATTTATCAACAACAGGAAATAAGCCTAGTTTCTTGGACTAATTTGATTAGAAAAAAATCAAATAATACTTATTAAAACAACAAGTTTTTCTGTATAAAAAAAACTAAAAAAATGGTTTCTTGCGTTCATGTAAACAAAACTTCATAAACGAAAATTAATTTTCTGCGAAACGAATGCAAATTTTAAAAAACAACTCGCTTGATTTATACGTTTCTAGTTGTCAATATGTCGACATTTCATAGGAGCTCTCCTAATCATCAGTAGATTTGGAAGCCTTTTGTAAAATATTTTCAAACTTTTACAGCCTGGTTCAAGATTTCGAACGTTCGCATTCGCATACATTTTAAATTACCAAGAAAACACATTTATAGCTCAAAAATAAAATTTTTTCTTGTTCTTTATTACGTTTACTTGTAAAAATTGTTTTTCTTTCAGCTCGAAAGTGGATCGGAAATAAAAGTTTTCGCCACTGAAAATGCTTGCGAACGTTAAGGTTCCAATTCGAGAAACAGGCCCTTATCTATATATTCCAATATTTTGAATAAAATATTGAGACTTTAAAAAGACATATCTGCTAATAATACCCTTCAAAGGTATAATGATGATTAGAGTAGCTCCTATGAAATGTGGACATATAAACAACTAGGAAACATAAAAAAAAGCTGTTTGTATTTTTGATTAATATCAATATTAATAACAAATAAAGTAAATAAATTCAATTGTTTCAAAATTTTATGTGCAGTTTACAGAACACATGCGAGCGACTCGTCTACAAAGTTTGTATGGAAAGCGCTAAAAAAATTTAGTGGTTTTTATACAAATTTTCAAGACCAGTTTTCGTCTGTGTTCTGTGAATTAAAAAAGCTTAATAAATCTATAAACTTAAGCTCAAGACAATGATTATTGCTTCTTAACATGGTTGGCGAACTTAAAATACGCCTACGACAGTTTTGTAATAGATTAAAGAGTTCATTAGTGCATAACAAAATTGTCGCGAGTTTTCCATATTCGCCAACCATAATAAGGGAGATTATTTTCCCTCTCAAAGTTATATGTTTCTTTAAATACATAAATACATATTAGGTTTATGGAACACAGACGAGCGCCACGTGTATAAAGTTTGTATACAAAGTACTCAAAAAATTTAGTGGGGTTCAAACTAATTTTATAGACTAGTAGCACTGTGTCTGTGCACATCATATAAATAATTTTTTTATCTTTAAACTTTCAGTAAATTACATTTTTACTGATCTAACTTTAGTTTTCTTTTAGCATACCATCCTAATGCATTTCCTAAAATCCTTAAGTTTCAGAGTTTAGGTCTTATTATAAAATTCAGGATGTTGGGTCTTGACATGCACATTCAGACTATGTTTATAGCGTGTAAAATAGCTGCAATATTGACACTTCTCTTGCGGCAAAACGCCGCATTCGAAACGTAAATGTCGTGATAAATTCTTTTTATACGTATAAACTTTATCACAACGTGGACAGATATGTTGGGCATTTTCGGCCCGGGGACTAAACGACATTACATTAAATGTCCTATTGGAGTTCGGCAGACGTGTGGACGGCGACTCTTTGCTCGCTGAGTCATCAGACCTTTTCTTGTTCTGTTTACGAATTTCCTCCAGGGCGATATTATTTAGTGAGGTCACCGATTTAACCGATATCGTCCAATATGTTTCTAGAAAAAAAGAAACAAAAGAAATATTATTGTAAAATATGTTTGCTAACTCAAATGGCAATCTAAAACAATAGTCATAAAAACAAACAAAAAAAAAAAAAGAATAATTATATATTTGAAGAAAATTTAAATAATTTAAGTGAAAAAAATAAAAACACTAAATAAATTAAAATAAATTAAAGGTATATTTTAAGCAGAAAGAAATAAAACAATTTTAATATCTAAAGGAGTTGGCTAAATTAACTAAAAATTGTTACCAAAGAATTAGAAAACTAATTATTTTATGTGGTGGCGCCATCTGATGGTTTAAGATTCTATGACTGTAGAATAGGTGTATTTATATTATAACTTTAATGCTGTGGACTACACATTTTAAAACCGTTAGTTAAACTAAGGCTTTACTTTAAGTGAAAACAAAAAACACAAAAACATAAGGCCGTAAAACTCTGGTCACACTCAGCAAATATTTGACGCTATAACTATGACCACTACTCTTGAGTTATAGCACAAAAAAAGAGATGAAAAACGGCAGTAATGTTTAATATCTGTTAGCTAATCAGCCGTTCCTCTTTTGTTTAGATTAGGCCCTATTTGAGGATCCTTTAAAGGACACAAAAGTAGGGGTTACCTTAATTATTAGCTTAAAAACTTCCTTAGCGTGACCGACCATAAAGCTTATGATTAATTCCATTGTTGAAACAGTGATGATAACAGACCCGACTCAAAGGAAAATGTTAATTTTACGATTAAATAAACATTTCCCTGTCAAGTGCTATGCCACAATTGTAATTGAGTAGCAGCGCTATGATGCTTTAATGCCAGCTAGTGCAGCTAGTATCGGGTGGTTAAATTTTAAGGGCCGATATTGAATGTGAAGCACACCTAAACGTCAAGCCTTTTTTCTGCACTGTATTTAAGATTTCTCAATTTTAGACTAATTCAATTTGAACCTTGGAAAGATACACAATCGAGCAACGCGTTAAAGTTATTTAAGTTTATTACGAAAATTGCCAGTCAAATCAAAATGCATATGGTGAACTTCGTGATTTTTTCGGTCAATTTAATCGTCCAAATGTGAGTACTATCGGAAAAATCGTGCAAAAATTTAAGCAAACCTGGTCTGTAGGAGATGTGAAAACAATTCATGCTCATATAACTCGTTCTGCAGATAATATTGCTGCTGTTCGCGATAGTGGGGCTGGCTGAAGAGCCGTCCACCTCAACTCGTCGTCGTGCCTAACAATTGCATCTCTCACGCTTTATGCATTAAGTCTTGCATTTATACGCTTACAAAGTGCAATTGACTCAAGAACTAAAGCCTTTTGACCATTGCAAGCGTCGTCAATGGTGAAAATTTTGGCAAGAAATAGCAACAGTGGATGACAAATTTTCGAAGAAAATCATCTTCAGTGATGTGCCGGCACATTTTTCCTTCAGTGACTTCACCAATAAGCAGAATTGCCACATTTGGGCGAATGATAAGCCAAAAGTGATTTTTGAAAAACCAGTGCTCTCACAAACAGTGACTGTTTGGCGTTTGTGGCAGCATCATCGGGCCGTCACACTGGCCAATGAAATTCGGAATTTCTGAAAAATATTCCGTCTCGGCTGAAAAGTGACATAATTTGCTTAATAAAAATTATATAAAAATCTTAAAAAAAAAAAAATATTATAAAACACTATGGTGATTTTTGGGGCACACTGTATTTCATTGTTGCTTGTAAGTAGATTTATATTAATTTTTTTTTGCGCGCAAATGGAAAGAAAATTAATTTAAAATTGAGTTGAAAACTCTAATTAAAAATCACTTGCTTTTTTATATAAATTACGACGTTTTATAAAAACTATGATATATAATAATTCTCATTGATTTCAGACAAATTTCACTCTTTTTTCTCGGCAAGATTGGTTAAGCACCGCAACCACTAAACTCATTCAAGGATTAAGTTTTTTGTTATAAAAATATTTCTATGAGACTGCGAATACCATTTGCAATTTGAAAGTGTTTTGTAAAATTTATTTTGCACTAAAATTTAAATAATGAAATTGATTACGGTTTGGGAAATCTTCGAGAATTAGTAATAGATTAAAGGAAATGCGATTATTTTCTTTTTAATCCCCTACAAACACTGGAAGATTTCGATAAAGGGATTAAGCATGAATGAGAAGTGTTTTTAATGAAAAATGTTTCCGAAGCGTGAAGCTGATGAGTTGCTTAATTATGTGATTAAAAAAAGAAAACTGACACATGTGCCCACGTAAAGGGGCTTTTATTCTGAGAAGTGATGCCACCAAAACCCAACAGTTAGAGCATGCCAAATAATAGCAAAAAATTCAAGTTGTTTCTTATTATCAGTCAAAGACACTCTGATGCCGATTCACAGCATTTTATTCAATCCCAAGCTATTTCAATTCCGTAATACCTCTTCAGAAAACGAATATTGTCTCTGGGGATATGTGGGCAACAGTCATCCCTAACGGTTTTCGGTTTAACAATGTCCTGATTTCTAAACTGTTTAGGAAATTCAAAGATGAATTGAAAAAAAAAAACAACCACATTTGGCCAAGCAAACAAGTTCTTTTCTTTAAAGACTATGCAAGGATACACAGATGTGGAGTTGCCATGGCAAAAATCCATGCCCTATTTTCTATATTTAGCCTGGAGTTACTATTTCTTGTTCTCAAACTTAAATAAATAGCTCGGCGGAAAGAGATTTGACTCCAACGACGAAATCATCTCACAAACAACAAATTACTATTTTGCCTATTTCGATGACCTTAACAAATCATATTCTTCGGAAGGAATAAAACCAGGGGTTAAACTTTGGATTAAATGTGTAGAGTTCAAAGGAGACTATGATGAAAAATAATGTTGAGTATATGGGACATTTATGAGTGATAAGTCTAGAAATTTTTTATGAAATACACTCAAAATATTGAGTATAATTCATACAAGTTTTCTAGACTATATCACTCATTTGTGTCCCATAAACGCTACATTAAACAAGTTTTTATAAAAAACCCGTGTTTGATTCAAAGAGTGATGGACTTTTTCATCCACCCTCTTACAAGCAACAATTTGTCAGTGTCGTGGGTTGGTGACGCTGGCAACTCTCAAATTATTTAGAACTGCAAGAGAAATATTTTATTATTGTGCTGTCTGCATAACACAGACGATCGATTCGTCTAGAAAGTGCTCAACCTTTTGAGCGATTTTCAAGTCGAGTCGGTGGTCTGTTGTTACGTAAACAGCACATATATATGTATATTAAAAAAAAATTAGTAACTATATATGTAAGTGTGTCTACTATAATTTCAAGGCATTTAACTAACAAATTCTATTATTAATAATACAGAACAAAATAATATAGTGTTAAATTAACAAAATTATTAATTAATTTATTTTTTTTTTTTGCTTTAGCTTTTTAATAAAAAAAAATTGCTTACCATTGTGGGAAAATAGATATATATTTTTTTTTATTTAAAAGGTTTAAAAAAATTGTTTATTAAAAAAAATAGACCAAAGAAAAACAGTCGCAGGTAGTACCGTCTACTGTTTTACCAAAATATGAAATTACGGTAGCAATTGTCGTCGCCAAACAACAACTGACCTGACTTTGTGGTGGCTGAAATATAAAAACTTATTTCTCCTTTTTTCATAAATAAAAAGATGCGTTTGTTTTATGTTTTTAAAATAGAAAATTTACGGAATTTTATTGAATTTTTCTTTAAACTATTTTCACAATTTTGCTTTATTTTTTATTTTTTTAATTTTTCAATATAGTAAACTTTTTTCAAATACATATTTTTTAATAAATTCTTTTATTGTGTTTAAGGTTAGCAAACGCTCTCTTCAACTGCGTTGCCATATAGTCGAGCTTAAGTGTGGCCACTTAAGCTCAGAGTTGCATTAAAATTAAACAGCTGTTAGACTTATGTCTGCTTTATGATATGGATTATATGAACATTGATTTGTGTAGCGTTTGCCATCCTTTTTGGGGGGTTTTTAAGATTATGGAAACTTATATAAAATTTTATTTATTTTTGATTTTTGTTCGTTTTTTATTTAAGGAAAAGAATTAAAAATGTTAAAAGTTGTCCAAGAGCGATTTAAATGATTAATTTATTTAATAAAAAAAAAATTTTTTCCATTTATTGAAAATAAATGAATTTAAGGCTAAGTTTAATTTCATTTAATTAAATGATTAATTAAGAAAGAAAATGACTTATCTAATAAAAACTATTTTTTAATATTGGAAAAAGAAAGGCTAATGATATTAAACTAAATACATATGTACGATATTAAAAAAAAAAGTTCACTGATTAATAATTTCGATATTAAACTAAGTTTTCACTAATTACAACTAAGAATGTGTTTCACGATCTCAAACGTTGACATTCGCAAGCACTTCAAGTCACAAAAACTAAGAATGGTTTTCACTATCTCGAACGTTAATGTTCGCAATCATTTTAAGTGCCAAAATCTCCTGTTGTTAATCCACTTTTGGGCTTAAACGTAATCTAATGTGAGAAAACATAGTAAAGGTAATACAAAAGTATCAGAAACATCTCAGAAAAAAAGCCAACACCTGAAAAAAATGTTGTATTGAAACCACTCAAAAAATTGAGAGCATTTCATATAAATCATCTTAACAAGTCGCTTGCTTGTGTTGTGGAAACTTCACTAAATTGTTTGGCTACACATATATGCTCATTTGCCGTTTCAAATGCTTACAAACGTTAACGTTCGAGATAGCGAAACAGGTCGTGTGATTTCAAAAAACAAAAATTTTGGGTAAAACGTAAAACTTCTCCTAACTGATTTTATATGTAATAAAGTTAAATTAGATTATTCTAAATTGAAATTATTTCTGTAATAATAAAAAAAAAATCTGCTAAAATTTCCGTCTAAATTATTAAAACAAAATATTCCACAAAAATTTTAAACTTCAATATACGAAAATGTCATAAAAACCCCGCTAACATAAATTTTTGGTGAGAGAATATTAATGTGTTGATCACAGACAACAGACGAGCAAGTCATCTAAAAAAATTGTATGAAAATCACTCAAAAAGTTGAGTAACTTTCCATACAAATTTTTTAGACGACTTGCTAGTCTGTGTTCTATGAACAGCACATAAGTCTTTTTATTTGCGAACTCTCTTCTAAGACATATAGAAAAGAGAAAAATGTAGAGAACTGTGGCAAAGAAAAAATCTACTTAACTCTCTTAGCAGAACTCATAATAAAGCGGCTATTAATACACCCAAGTTAGTCTGATGATAGAGAGAGATCTATCAAACGATCAAACCAAAATTATCAAACATCACAATAATAGACGACACTGAATAGTGAAGCTCGTAGGTATGATGGCACGTGACGTGAATGATAAGTCATAAAATTATTAACAAATATATAATAAAATTTTTCAAAAAGCATTTGCTTTAAATATTCGGATACGCTAAATTGAAACTTATTTGTGCGAACTTTCATACAGTTCAATTCTTAAATTCAAAATTTTTACTGTGTTTAACAGAATTGCTATTGACGAGCTTGATGGCAAACACAATATATCAAAAATTGTTGAAGTGCCACAGGCCAAGTTTGGCAAGCATGAGTTTTAGCTATAAAGCCATTTAGATGGCATGACTTCCGGCAATACTTTCAAGCAAAGTTTGCTTATAACAGGTTTATGTGCAGTTTATATATAGAAGAAAGACTGACAGTCATGTTTAGAACATTTGTATGAGATATGCTTAAAAAATTTAGAGATTTTTGTTTTTTTTAGCGTTTCTAATGCATTTCACTCAAGCACAACTCGTCACAAAGATTTCATGGAATAAATTCGTCAGTAAAAAAAAAAACAAAGATGTTTCATATTAATATCTTACAATTATGTTACTTCGTGCCTCTCTATATGAGACCAATAATAAACTATTTTTTATAAAATATTTTTATAACCTATTCTGCTATTCTCTCTACATGAGACCAATAATGGACTATTTTTTATAATATATTCTGTTATTTGCACGATTTTCTGCAATAGTAATTACGTTATAAAAAAGTATACAGCAGCAATTAAATTAATAAGCTTTTTACAGAATACAGGCCAACGACTCGTCCAGATATTTTTGTATGGAAAGCACTCAAAGAGTTGAGTGGTTTTCATACTAGAAGAGGTTTTACTAGAAGAGATTTTCGACTGTGTTCTGTGAGCAGGACAAAAAAAGCAATTGTCGGCATGTTTAAAAATTATGGTTTAACTGTTGCGTAAATAAAAAATTACCAGCAACATACAAATCTCGAATATAAGCTCAAAAAACCATATCTGGTATAACAATACGACTATGCGAAAACTATTAGGCCGCATTCTTATTCTTAAATGCACTTGTATTGTGCAAAGTTGTGTCTGGGAAGATAACTTCAAATGCAAATTCTTAAAACAACAATAATTTGTAGCCCATTTGGAATTTCATTCTTTTGTAAAAGTTTAGTTGCCTTTGATTATTTTGCAGTGCCATTCTCAACTTAATTGATGCATTTCAATTTGTGTATTTGCGCCTAAGTAACTGTGCTGTTGGCAGTTAAAGTTGAGTTTTCTAAATTAGCGGCTTATAAAAAGTTAACCAGCCGGAAGGACCATAAGTATCAACATCCATTTTGTTAATATACTCGTATGTAATAACATTGCACAATTTTTTTTTAAATAACATCAAAAACTCTATTTGAGTGGCTTGTCCAGCTTATGGAAAGAAATCAAGAAATCGTTAATTCATTATCGTGTGTCTTATATCTTGTGTATGGTTTATGCTTGTCTGCAGTAACATTCAGTGTCTGGAGCAGAAATCGAACCTGCGACCTCGACACTGTTGGTCGAGTACTCTACCAAATCAGCCATCGAGGTACCCATGTTGCATTTAATGAGCGATATACTGTCTGTCTAGAAGGCTTGCCCTTCTGTGTTATGTAAACAGCCCATCAATATATAGTAATAGCCGCATATTCCTTGAGCTGTTTCTATACTGAGGTCATTTCCACAGCATTTTTGGTAGGTACCGTCAACAAAAATTCTACACATCATGTAAGGAATAGCTACCACATGAACCGATTTTTATATGCTGTTTACAGGACACAGGCACTCTAAAAATTTAAGTGGTTTTCCTACAAATTTTCTACATTAGTTGGTTCATCTGTGTTCTGTGAACAGCCCATTAAGTTCGAATTTCCAGACAAGACTGTTCGGTCGTTCGCACAATTACAGTTAAAACAAAAACAACATTCAAAATTATTGCTTTAAGTGTAGTTGCGCAAACGAACGATCAGTTCCTTTATCCAAGTATTGGTACTAAACTCGTCAAGCATATACCAAAAATTGTTCTTGTTTGTGGTATTTTAAAGACACGAATGAATGATACCTCTAGAAAATGTTTATGAATTCTACCGTTCATAGAATACAGATGAGCAACTCGTCTAGAAAACTTGTATGAAAGTTACAATATTTTTTGAGTGATTTCCATACGAATTTTTGAGCCAAGTCACTCGTTTGTGTTCTATGAACAGCACATAAATATTTTGAGTGCATGATGTGAACGAGAGATATGTCTACAAAATCTGTATGAAATATACTCAATATTTTGAGTGTATTTCACCTCCCCGAAACATGCCAAGCGTTGAAAACCGCCGCCTCAGATATCTAGACGAAAGGGGCTTCAATAGCCTATGATGTCTAGCCTCGATCAACCGCGCTAACTTCATTCATAAAGTGCAGCAAATGGCTAGTACAATAGCATGTAACGTCACACTAAGCGGTTTCCCACCTATCTCCTTCCCAACGGCCACTATATCGCTCTAGTTTCGATTTCATCTATATCTTTCACTTTTCTATTCTATTTCTATTTTTCAGACAATCACAATAGGAAAGATTTAGGACCCAAGTGAGCTGAAGAACCTAAGTTATACTAGAGAATCCAGCGACCTGCCTATCTAACCTAACCTACAGCTTTACACAATACAACTGGGGTTAAAAATTCAGCCCTTATTACTATCTTGATTGAGTAATTTAAAATATTATATATTGAGCTATTTCCACACTAATTTAATGAATATTTCGGAATGCGGATCTAATGATCATTTTTTTAATTTTTTCTTTACTAAAAACAACTATTTCAACAAAACTTTTAATTCAATTCCTTTTTCTTATTTTTATATTTTTTATATTTTTTTCTAAACTGAAACTTATTTACGTTGGATGTTTTTCTTGGAAATGTTGCAGTAAAATTTCTTTCCAGGCGCAAGAAAATGCACACAAATGACACTTAAAATTATGTACCTCAGCCGATAGATTTGTATTGAAACGTCCAAATCTTTGATAGGAAATCTCCTTAACGTTTGAAGGCAAACTATCACTTACAGTGGTCAACAATAAAGGATTAACACTGCGCGTGTCATCAGCTAAGGCCTGGATGCGGGCTGCGCAGGAAGAAGTAGACGCAGCTGGTGAAATTGGTTGTGGTGAACAAGGTATCGAGGTAGTATTTGCTGAAGATGACGATGACGACGTTATGGAGGAGGGCGATGTTATTGAAGTTTTCAGCTTTGTTGGTTTACTTTTTAGATGATGAAAATCCAATAAACTCTCCACCGCCGCATCTGAGGGTTCTTCCAAGTATTCAATATTCAGTGGATTCGTTTTCACCACATCGTCGGGTGTGGTGGTGGTATCATCGTTAAGAAATTCATTCACCATATTGATGAAAAACTGATCGGGCGATTGGCAAGAGTTTAGACGTGAACAGCGCTCACTGGCCATCACACTCAGATGGGGAGTGTCAGTCAGGGCAGCACCGATGCTATTCAAACCATCCATTATAATGAAATCGGCATCATGTGGCTCTTTGTGATCGGTGGTGAGTATCAGAAATTTTAATTGATCTGTAAAGAACATAAAAAACAAAAGTATAAGAAAAAAGTTTTTGTTATTTTTCAAGAGTATTAAGAAAACAAACATTTCTTTTTTTTTTGTCTCCATATATATTTTTTTTAATTTTTATTTTTGTTAGTAAGAAATTATATTTATACCTACTTGTTTTTATTCTATTTCTAGGAATATATCTTCTTGTAACTGAAATGAAACTCTTGAAATGTTGGTTTTTTTTTTATTTTAAATTTCTGTTGTTGTTTTTTATTTGTCCTCAAAATTAAATATGTTTAATTTTTCTTTTAATTATAATTAATTTTTGTTGGTTTTATACTAAATATATAATATAATATTGTATATAAACGTCACCTATTACGTTTTCTCCATTTTTTTTTTTTAATTTGTATATTAATATGTGTAATTTTTTCTTTAATTATTTAATCCTATATATAATTTTTTAATAACTAAAAAATATTTATTTTCTTTTTTTGCTTTAACAAACTTAGTTAATTATTAAATAAAATCTCATTGTTGAAAAACTTACAGGTATTTTGAACAGTGTAAACGTTTCATATCAAGTGTTTCGGTTAGTAAAGGGTTATTGTGTAAAGGATGTTATTTGGGGAAAATAGAGGTGGGTGATTTGGAGTGGAGTTGAATTTTTTATTAATAAAATATTAAGGAAAAAACAAATGAAAACTAGTGATGTTTTTGTTTAATTAAAAAAAAAAATGGTTAAACATTTTTTGCAAATTTTCTTAGCCCTAAATCAAAAGAAACGAGTTCTTTTCGGATTTCAAGCCTCTTTGCGCTATATTAAAACACAAAGCAGGCTCAAATTCGCTTAAATTTACTTTGTCATCAAGGGCAATTACTCTACACTGGAAATTAGTCTTGAAAATTTGCTATATATGTATCTTGATACGCAATGATATATTCATGTGCCAGAATTTGCAAGCTCAAAAAAATGTAGAAACTGAAATTTCCTACACTTAATCATCTGTACAAAACTAAAAAACAATCCAGACTGAATATTATCCGGGTAAAAACTCATTTAAATTAATTTTCACATCAGGGGCAATCACTCTTCATTGCAAATTAGTCTTGCAAATTTGTTATATATCTCGAAAAGCAATTATACCTTTGTATGCTGGAATCTGCAAACCTAAGAAAAATATGAGCAGCTGAAATTTCCTACACTTAAGAATATGCGCAATACTAAAAGTAATCAGGACTATTACTTTTTCAAACTCATTTATATTTATTTTTTCATCAGGGATAGTCACTTTGCGTTGAAAACTAGTCTTGTAAATTTGCTATATGGCTTGACACGTAATAACACATTTCTATGGTAGAGTTTGCAAATCCAAAAAAATAAAAGCTGAGATTTCACTTAGGTATTTGTGCAATACTAAAAAACAGCAGTCTGAATATTATTTGAGCTCAAACTCATTTATATTAATTTTGTTATCAAGTACAGTCACTATTCATTGGAAATTAGTCTTGCAATGATATATCCATGTGCTAGAATTTGCAAGCTCAAAAAATTTAGAAACTGAGGTTTCCTACACTTAAGTGTCTGGGCAATACTAAAACCAATCCAGACTGTATATTATTTGGGCTCAAGCTCATTTAAATTAATTGTCATATCAGGGGCAATCACTCTTCATTGGAAATTAGTCTTGCATATTTGTTATACATCTTGAAAAGCAGATTCCAGCATACCTTTATGAGCTGGAATCGGCAAACCCAAGAAAAATATGGGCAGCTGTAATCTCCTACTCTTAAGCATCTGTGCAGTACTAAAAAACCACCAGACTGTATATTATTTGGGAGTAAAACTCACATACATTAATTTTCTCATCAGGGGCAATCACTCTTCATTGGAAACTAGTCTTGCAAATTTGTTGTATATCTTGACATTATATTATATCTTTATATGCTAGAATTGGAAAGCCCAAGAAAAATGTTAGAAGCTGAGATTTCTTAAACTTAAACATCTGCGTTATACTAAAAACAATCCAGTCTGAATGTTGCGTACATTACAAGTAAAGTCTTACAATATAAGTAAAGTCTGAAAAGTATTGCAGCAGCGGAGATTAAATTTTTTTTTTTTGCAATACTAGTTATTATTTTTATATTTACCAAAATTACGCCACATGATTATTTTCCGCAAAAAGTGTTCATCGACATACATATATCTATTTTTAGTTAAAATTTCTGACGAGCACATTTATTTAGTTAAAAGAAAAACTTGTTATATTTTGATTCGCAAAAAAAATAATTTTACCATAGCTAATATACTAGACAATTGACTTTTTGTAGCACAGAAACGTTGAATATTTGCTACGTAGACAAATATTCTGTTATAAATGAGGTTCGTTGTTAGGGGAAAAAGCAAGCGGGCAAACTAAAAGCTTGAAGAAAAATAAATAATAAATGTCTTCCAAACTGAAAATTAATCCTGTTAAGTCGATCTTATCTGCATGTAAAGTGCTGGCACTTCAGATTGTCAAGTAAAAATAATCATTGTAGATTATTATCCAGTACAATTTCACAGGCGGATTGCTTAAGAAAAGCAAGACTATGCTCTAAAAGGGCATAAAATTAAGAATGTTATAACTTTTATACAAAATTTTGAGGCTAACTTTAATTTGCAAGACCCTTGCAAGGGTGTTGCAAATTAAAGTTAATCTTGCGATGGAACTTTTTGCCTTGTAGGAAAAGGTTTCATTTCGAACATTTAAGACAAGTTTATGAAAATTAATTTATAGATTTTAAAACACAAAAATAAATACTATAGTTTTACAAAAGATAAGCAAACAGCTGTTATATCTTTGCACAAAGCCTATGGAGCAAACAATTATTATAACTTCACACAGAAGCTATGGATCAATGGAAATCTTTTTCTGCTGCTGGGTAGAAAGTTTTGTTAATTTTGAGATTTTAAGACTATAGCCCCCAAAAATTTCAACAAACAGCATTTGTAACTTTACACAGAAGCTATGAAACAATGGATTCTTTGGCTCTATAGCAAAAAGTTTTATTTGTTTTATAACTGAAAAAATTTTTATGTCTAATAATAAGAATTTATTTTCTGATTTATATATTTTAAAGCAAATACTATAATCTTAAAATTTAAGCAAACAGCAGTTTTCAAGCAGTCATACGATGTTAATAGCTTTATGCAAGAGCGATGGACCCGGAGCAATTTGCTACATAGCAAAACAAAAGTTCGGTTTGGAAAATTTAAGAAATGTTTTGGTGCATTTTCAGATATAAAAAAATTCAAATTAAATCAAATATAATCTCAAAATTTAAGCAAAAAAGAAACAATAGCCCGATTCACAATCTTGTGCATTTTAGATTGCATATTTCTGCAATTACAAAAGTGAAATTTTTGGGTGTATTTTGTTAGTGTAAAGCAAGAATATACTCCATTATTTTGCAAATGCAATGATGCAAAGCCATTTGCACAAGATTGTGAATAGGGCAAATGTTTATAACTTTGCACAAGACCTATGGAACTTTATGCTGCATAGCAAAAAAAAAATTATTTTAATATTCAAGAAATTAGAAAATTATTGTAATTAGAAAATTCAACTAATGAAAACTAGTTTCCAGTTTTTAAAACATCTTTACAATCTCAAAATGTGAAAAATGAAAAAGGCTATGGAGCAATGCTACTTGTATGTAAATTTATGCCGCATAGCAATATAGTTATATAGAAAATTCAACTAATCAAAACAAATTTTTAGTTTTTAAAACACGAAAATAAATCTTTACAATCTCAAAATTGCTAAAAGTAAAAAATAAAAGAGGCTATGAAGCAATGTAACTTATAATAACTTTAAGCAAAACCTGTGGTACTTTATGCTGCAAAGCAAAATAGTTTTATTTAGAAAATTCAACTAATGAAAACTGATTTTCTGTATTTAAAATATAAAAATAAATCTTTACAATCTCAGAATTGCTAAAAGTAAAAATAAAAGAGGCTATGAAGCAATGTAACTTATAATAAATTTAAACAAAACCTGTGGAACTTTATGCTGCATAACTAAATAGTTTTATTTAGAAAATTCAACAAATGAAACTAATTTTCTGTTTTTAAAATATAAAAATAAATCTTTACAATCTCAAAATTGCTAAAAGTAAAAAATAAAAAAAGGCTATGGGGCAATTTAACTTATAACTTTACACAAGACCTGTGGAACTTTCATAGCCAAATAGTTTTATTTAGAGAATTCAACTAATGAAACCAAATTTTCAGTTTTTAGAACATAAAAATAAATCTCAAAATTGCTAAAAGTAAAAAATAAAACAAGGCTATGGGGTAATGGAATTTTTTAGCTTTTCGAATGAGCGTTTTTAATGTTTAACCATTTTTTTTTTATATTAAACAACATACATTTATGTTACAAAAACATAGTTGTATGTATCTAAATATATATTTTTTTTTAATTGAAAACACATCGTTTTGTTATATAGTTATAGCTACTAAGAATATCATTTTGCTTTTAAGAGTTGTTAAGTTTTAGAAAATCTCAAGATTCTTATTAGCTCATTATTGTTAATTGCAAAGCGTTTGACGGTTTTATATAGAAGACAAAATTAAAAAAAAATAAATAAAAAATAAAAATAATAAATATAAATCAAGTGGCATTAATAGTTTTTCTAAAACCGGCAACACTGCTTGCACACAAGAATCTCTCTAGAATGAACGCCGCAGCAAAAGTATCACAACTCTGTTAATGTTTGTTTTTGAAAAGTTTTTTTTTTTAGTTTTTTTTTTTGTGTTTATGTTAGTGTGTGGCTGTGTGGGTGTGTGTGTGTGTGTATGGGTCAGTGTATGTATAAATTTGTATACAATTATTTATTTTTTTAATATATGTATGTAAATATTTTTAATCTCCGTTTTGTTTGTAACTTAAAAGAAATGAAAAATTTTTTAAATTAACATAAAAATAATAATAACAATAAATTAAAAAATATATATATAAACAGTTGGGTTTTCACTAATTCAATATGGCATCTGTTAAAATAATTTTGTTTTAAGTTTTAACAACTTTTTGACTATTTTTCTTTTGTTTATTTATTTGTTCGTTTTTCTGGTTTTTGTTGTATATTATGTAAGTAATATATATATTTTTTATAATATATATATATTTATGTATATGTAAATGTTTTCTTTAATATATTATTTCATTTTTATCTTGCATTATTGTATATAATAAATATAATATTGTTTTTTTTTTGTTTGTTTTTAAATTATTTTTAATTATTTCTGGTTTGTTTCATTTTCATTTGTTCATATATAAATGTATGTATATAATTTTTGGTTGTTTTCTTTGGAGTATATTGTTCGTCATTTATTTATTTATTAATTTTTCTTTTTTATTATTTTAATTATTATAATAAACTTCAACTATTTCTCATTCATTTAAAAATTATTCATTTTTCTCTCTGTAGTTTAAAACTATTTTTTTCTTTTTTTGTTTGTTTATTTATATAAACATTTTTTTAATAATTAATTTACTTTTTATGATAAATATTTAAATAACAATAACAACAATTCTTATAGAATAAGAAAAAAATATATATGTATGTGATAACATTAAGATAATTAATTTAACTTAAACTAAAGTGTTGATGTAACAAATAAAACAGAAAAGCAAAAAAACAAAATCAATAACAAAATAAGAAAAATATTGATTTAAAACAGAAAAATTAACAATTAAAATATATGTCTATTGGTTAGTGTTTTAAAGAATATATTTATTTAATAACAGAAACAACGTTAAAGGTAATAAAAGTATTATGTATTAATTTTTGTATATATATTTTTTAAAGAAAATTTACTTTGAAAATAATTTTTTTTTCAATAAATTGTTTTGCTGATATTATTACTATAAAAAAAATAATTTAAAAAAAATTTACTATAAAAATATAATTTTAAAAAGAAAATTTTTGAAAAACAAAAAAAAAATTAAAAATATGTATAATTATAAAAAATGTAATAATAAAAAATGTATAGTTATAAAAAAACAAAAGATTTTAAATTGTTTATTTATTATAAAAAAAAGCCCAGATCTGAAGCTGCAAAAATTAAATTAATTTAACAAACAAAGATCGAAGAATATTAAGTTAAATATTAATTAATCTTAATATTATTTGATCTTCATTTATTTAATATAGAATAAAGTTTTTCCAGCTTGAGATCTTGTTTTTTTTTTATAAAAAATTTAACTATTTTTTAAACTTTTGTTTTTCAATATTTCGCCAACAATTTGTTAGCATAATCAGGAAAAACAATTTTAATTTTTAATAAATATTGCATAAATAAGCAAAATAAAAAACACATATAACATAATCAATCAGTTATTTTATGCAGTTCCTAGCAAAATAGTTACAAAATATAAGCAAGTGCTTTAAAATCTGCAGCCTCTTATCTAACCGGTTTCAAATCACAAGATTACTAAAATTTTTGTGCACAGAACACCATTTCAGTAATTTCAAATCACTTTCCTGAAAACTGATTTACAGAACATGCCTGATAAACAGCATTTTAAAAACAAAGATCAAATTTTTCGTTTTAATTGAAACTGATACAAAACGTAATTTAATGTGCTGTTCATGGAATACAGACAAGTAACTCTCGTTTACACACAAAAAAAAAAACAAATTTTCCTGAAGAAGTCTTCCAAAGGAAGACGAAATATTGAAAAATACATTAAACATTTTTTAAAAAAACAAAAAGGACCTTGAGCTGAACGAATTATTTGCAAATATCTCGTCAAGAAAATTTGTATGAGAGTTACTAAATTTTTTTAGTGATTTCCATACAAGTTTTTTAAACACGTCGCTCGTCTGTTTACTATGAACAGCACATAAAACTTCCTTTGGAGTTGGACAATTGTCTATTTCAAATAATTGCTTTTTGTGCTTTTTCTTCGTTTAAAGTGCAAGAAGGCTGTAATGTTTCCATATCACAAGCAGTCGAATCGTCACGAAAATTTGTATTAAAAACACTCAATAATTTCAGTGATTTCTGTACGAATTTTTCGGACAAGTCGCCTGCAAACATCCTACTCATTTGAAATTTATTTATTTGTTTATGTTTTGTATTTATTTATTTGTTTATGTTTTACACATTAAAGCTCTAACAACAATTTCGACAGATACCAAAACGCAAATAAATCGAAACGATTTTAGAATATGCTAGGGGATTTTTCGTACTGTATGTAATTTGAAAACGTCGCATTTTTTTTACAATATGGGCTATAGTTTTTGGTTTAGGAATATGTTTCTTTGTCGTTTCAACAAGCCCAAAAGTTTCACGATAAAAGTGTTATAAATAATTTTTTTTGAAAAAATTGGTCTACAGAAAAGGGTTTGAAAAATTGATCATTTCAATTAGTATAAAATTTATTGACTTATATTTTCCGCCGTTACTTACAAGTATAATTAGGCGCAGCGTATATAATCCTCTCTTATTCGATGAATCGTAATCGGCGTTACTTTAAGGCTGCTGATTTTTTAACTAGAAGTCATGATTTTAGTTAAATCCAAAATTATTGACAACAGTTTGCAGTTAAACAGAAATATGGAAAGCACTGAGCTTAAAAACTGAAAAAGCAGAAAAACGATCGAAATGAGAACTTTTAATCAAAACGACAGTCAATCATTTTTGCAATGTAGAACATTGATTGTGTTAAAAATTAGGCAGAAATTTACTTTTAAAACTCACTTGAAAAAAAATTACATGTTTTTTTCTAACGTTTTTATATCACTTGAAAAGAAATCACATCTTTTTTTTTTTTTTTTTTTTTTTTGTAACGTTTTTAAACCACATGTCAGTTACTTTAAACGTTAAAGTTTTGAATTAAAGGTAAATTTGAAATAATTGACACATAGTTCCAGATTATCTGCCGAATATGAAAAAGGAAAAGTAATGAACAATAACTATTATAGCTTTTAGAAAAAATTTCTTGAAAAATATTCTTCAAAGTAAATTTTCTTTTGCCACTTCAAATTAATCAAATCTTAACATATTTTACATATGTTAATATTTTTAAAATTTTTTTTTTTTTCAATAATAATAAATATTTTAAGCTTAAACTATAAAATTAATTCGAGTGTTAAAGCTGAGATAAAAATAAAACAAAGCACAAAAATGTCTTAAAATTGTGTATTAAATAATTTAACTATTTTTCAATGTTATATAAAGATAATTATGAACATTTTCTTGAAAACGGCTTTTAAAAGATTCTTATATAGTTTTTATTTTCATGTTTTATTTAAATATTAAAAACTTAACAACGAGTAACAAATTAGATGTATGTTTATATTGTTTTTGCTTCAAAGAATTTTATTTTGCAAATAAATTTGAATTTCAAATAAAAAAGTGTATTAAACTTTATATAATATTTAAAAAAATGTTTTTTAAAAAAAATTGTTTTTAAAACAAATTTAATTTTTGAAGGAAAAAAAAGTAAACTTACTATTTTTAAAAAAATTTCTTTTAAAAACTCATTTTATTTTTAGCAAATAACTTTTGCTTTAAAAGAAAATAATTATAATTTGTTGAATTTTGTTGAAATTTTTTATAATTTTTAAATTAGATATGTACATCTGCATATGTATGTACAAACTAAAAATCTAATTTAAAAATAATTTTATTTTTGAATAAAATTAAAAAAAATAAATTCAATGTTCGTTTTATTTGATCTTGTTTATATTAATTTCTTCTAAACTATTTTTATTATTTATTTTTTATTTTTGAACAAAATTAAAAAAAGAAAATATTTTTAAAATAAATTTCAATTAAAAAAAAAATCCAAAAATTTATTTAAAAAATTCTGTTTGCTTTTTTTAAAATAAATTGTTCTTTTTTAAAATAAATTTTATTTAACAAGAAAAATAAATTTCATTTAAAAACAAATAATTTAATTGCACATTGAATTTTCTGGAAACAAAATAAAGAAAACTTAATTTCATTTAAAAACAAAAAATTAAGAAAAATTTATTTTATTTTTATTTAATATTTTTTAACCTTTTTATTGTCAAAAAGATTTAATTTCTGCAGCTTGAGAATTTTTTTTTTTATAAATAATTAACGATTTTTAAATTTTTATACTAATATATTTGAAATTATAATTTTTCCTGAAGATGCCAACAAATTTTTGGCGTAAAATTGATAAATAAAAGTTTAACAATTGTCAATTTTTTATAAAAAAAGATCGTTAATTGCAAAAATTAAATATATTTGATAAACAAAAGCCAAAAATTATTAAAATAAAATTAAACTTAATTTTCATATAAATTGATTTAAAAACAAAAAGAAAGTTCAAACTTTATTATTTTTTTGAAGATAAAATTTTCTAAAAATAGGTTTAATACAAAAATATATTTATTTTTTAACAAATACTAATTATTAAAAATAAATCAAACTTTAAAAAAAGATTTATTTAACAAAAATTTAATATAGAAAAAATTAAGTTTATTAAAAAATATATCAAAACAAATTTTATAAAAAATTTTTTTTAAATTAAATTATAAATTTTATTAAATATATATTATTTTTTAAAACAAATGCTTTTTTATAAAAATACAGGTAAAAAAAAATTATTTAAAAATTATTAATATTTAAAAGCAAAAAACAAACTTCAAAACAAATTTAAAAAAAAAAATTATTGAAAAATCAAGTTTTCTAAAAAAAAATTTAGTTAGAAATTAGAAAACATTATTATTATTATTTTTTTTTAACAAAAGTTATTTTTTAAAAATAAATTTTAATTTTCAAACGATATTTTTTAAAATTTTTTATTATTAATTTTTTTTATTTCTTATTTTTGCAGCTAAAGATCGTTTTATTTATAAAATAAATTCAAGAGTATTTATTTTCAATATTTCGATAATAATTTGTTTTCATCAAACAGGAAAATCAATAACATTAATTTTCTTAACGATGATAACAAATTGTTGTCGAAATATAGAAAATAAATACTGTTGAATTTGTTATATAAAATAAAACGATCTTTAGCTGCAAAAATAAGAAATATTTACTTAAACAAGATCAAATAATTAAATATAAAATATATATTTTTTTTAATGTTAGAGCACATTGAACTGAAAATTTTTAATTATAATTTTGAGAAACCAATTTATTTTTAAAATACAAAAATAAAAGAGAAAACTTCCAAATTTGATTGGAAATTCATTGCAGTTAATGAACTGACATTTCAAAGTCAGAAAGCTTAAAGCTCACGAGTTAAGGTGTTAAATAAATTTAAATAAATTCACGAACTTCAATTAAATATTTTCTTTCAAAAGAGCACAAAAACAATATAAATCAAGTAAACAAGTTTTTAACTTAATATTAATTTATTATATTTTTATATATTTTTTTTTCATAATGGCACTCATTTTCTATGTTTCTTTTTATATTTTGTTTTTATTACTTTTAATTAATATATTGTTTTGACTAAAATATATGTATATATATATATTTTAAATATATATTTGTTTTAATGTAATTTTCATAAATATATATTTGTTGTTTTATTATGATTTTTTATTTTTTATTTTTAATAATCAACAAATATATTTCAGTTTTAAATTTAATCTTGTTTTATTATTTGGTTTTTAATTCATTAACATTATAATTAATTAATAATTAAATTGAGTATAAATTTGACTAACTTAAAAAAAAAACAAAAACAAAACAATTAGTTAGTTTTTTAAACACTAGTTAAAATTGCTAAATTTAATTTACTTTCTTTTCTAAATTTAATTTGTTCGCTTTAATTGTTTTAAATGTCAATTGTTTGTAACTAAAGTGTATAATTTTGAAAAGAAAATAAAATTTGTACTAAATTTTGTTTTCGAAGACGCCAAATTAATCAAAATATGTATCTATGTATGTATATACATTGTATGTAGTATGTGAGTATATAAAATATTGTAAATATTTCCTAAAGTGTATTAACTGCTTACACGGTGAAACGTTTTTAACGAAAATAAAAAGAAGAAAAATATATATTAAACTTTATCAAACATTTTAACACTTTTTGCTTATGAACTTTTATGTATAGTTTCATAAAGGATATTGCAAGTCTAGGTTTGCAAATTGAATTTGCCTTAAAGTAAAGATTAGGTTGGCGAGACGGCTCCCTCTCTGGTCTGACCTTCAATAAAAATTTCGGTCAGACTTCCAAAAAAAAAAATAATAATAATAATAACAATAAAATCTTTTCGAATTTATGTTTACACACCCTTTTATTGCTCAAAAATCTCTGGAGTTGAATAATTTTAACAATTATTAAAATTTTATGGTTTGAAAAAGCCGTTATCAGAAACGGATAAAAACGGATAAGTTGGTATTTGGAATATTTAAAAGTATTTTTAAGTGTTTTTAGCCAGGAAAATAAAAAATATGTATTTATATCCTTGACCTGTGATATGATTTCAAGTCATGTAGTTTTATCCACTGTTATCCGCTCAATAAAAGCATTGTTTTTAAATTAGACATTACAAACGGATAAGTCACTTCGAGCCAGTTTACGGATAACGAAACTAGTACGAGTACGTTCGTTCATACAGTCGCATTTAAAAAGAAAAACAATGTTAAAAATTTTGTTTTTTTAATGTAATTATGCGAACGAAAGAACAGTTTTGTTATCCGTGAAGTGGCACTTACTATAATATTTCTTGATGTATTTATCCGAAACGGGTTAGAAATACCTACAAAGTGTACATAAATGAAAAATTCATTCACTATTCAATCAAAAAGTGGTTATCCGTTTTATCCTCACAATATACATTATTGCTTGCTTCTAATGTGGTCTTCTTGGTTTTGGCAAAATTTATAGTTTTTATTTTCAATATTTCGACACTCCGTTGTGTGTCTTCTTCGGTAAAATTTAAAGCTAAAACAGACACACAACGGAGTGTCGAAATATTGAAAATAAAAACTATAAATTTTGCCAGCTTTTTGACAAGCTCAATAACAAAAAATAATTTAAATATAGATTATTAAAAACAAAATTTTTAAAACGCAGAAAACTCTCGAGAAAAGTTCAAAAAATGGTTTTTCAAGAACTCTTCTAAAAACTTTTACAAAGCTTAACGAACATATTTTGAATACCTATAAAATTTTTAATTTATCCGTTTCAGTTGGTCACAAATATTCTATAAATACATTCATATGTACAAGAGGTATATTTTTAAGTTACAAAGCTTTACATAATACCTCTACTTCTCTATTAAATATTGAAACTGCAAAAAAATAGAAAGTATTTAAATCTAAAATTTCCCTATTATCCGTTTTATCCACTCTGAATTTTTTCTTTAATAACAACTCTCTTATGTGTTTAAAATTTAATTTAAGCAAATTCTTAAAAAAAGATAATCCCATGCTCAAAATTTTCAATTATCCGTTTTATCCATTCTCATCTATGACACTTTAATTTTGTTCAAACTAACTATTTAATGTTATACTGTTTTAAAAAAATTACATTTAAGCGTTTTACAAACAAGCAAAGCATCACTGTGTACTTTAAAAGTAAAATTTTACATTTATCCGTTTTATCCATTCTCATCTATGACACTTTAATTTTGTTCAAACTAACTATTTAATGTTATATTGTTTTAAAAAAATTAAATTTAAGCGTTTTACAAACAAGCAAAGCATCACTGTGTACTTTAAAAGTAAAATTTTACATTTATCCGTTTTATCCATTATTATCTAAAACATTCCAACCTCATACGAAATACCTACTTTATGTTATGTTTTGTATACAAAACTAAATTTAAGCGTTTTACAAGTAAATTAAAAAAAAAAAAAAAAAAAAATCATTAATTCTGAAATTCTTCAATTATCCGGTTTATCTATTTTATTCTAAAACACTTTAATGTTATGTAAAATAACTATTTTAGGTTATGGTATGTAGTTAAAACTCAATTTAAGCGTTTACAAGCAACTTCAAATAAAAAATTATTTTAATTTTGAACATTTTCAATTATCCATTTTTATCCATAACACCTTAATTTTATTAAACATAACCATTTTATGTTAGAGTATGTACTCGAAACTCAATTTAATCGCTTTATAAGCAAATCGAAAAAAAAATTACCTTAATCCTGAATTTTTGCAATTATCCTTTTTATCCATTTCTATCCAAATCACTTTACTTTTAATCAAAATAATTATTATATGTTATGTATAGTCTTTCCAGTCAATTTAAATGCTTTTCAAGCAAGTTTTGTAAATTTTAAACGTTATCCGTTTTATCCGTCTTGAAGCAAATGATACAAAAATAAAGTTACCATATGGATTGGCCTACGAAACAATAGATTTACCAATAGGTTATAGAAATTATCCGTTTTATGCATTCTCTTACATAACTGTTTAATTTTATTCAAAATAATAATTATATGTTGTGGGTTGGCTTTCAACTCAATTTCAATGTTTAACAAGCAAGTTTTATTAATTTTAAACGTTATCCGTTATCAAGCAAATGAAATAAAAGTAATGTAATTTAAAGTGGCTATATACATATATTGACTCAAGAAATATTTGATTTACCAATCAGTTACGGATAGTTATGGGTATACAATTATCCAATTATCCGTTTTTTCCATTCTCTTAGATAACACTTTCGTTTTATGCGAAATAATAATTATATGTTATAGTTTGGGTTTCAACTCAATTGAAATGCTTTACAAGCAAGTTTTATAAATTTTAAACGTTATCCGTTTTGAGCCAACTGATATAAATATAATGTAATTTAAAGTGGCTCATGAAATAATTGATTTGCCCATAATAAATGGATAGTTGTGGGAATGAAATAATTGATTTGTCCATAATTTATGGATAGTTGTGAGAATAAAATTATCCAATTATCCGTTTTATCAATTCTATTCAAAATAAAAATTGTATGTTATCGTTTTGCTTTCAACTCAATTTAAATGCTTTACAAGCAAGTTTTATAAACTTTAAACGTTATCCGTCTTTCAGCAACCGATATAAAAATAATATAATTTAAAGTTGCCGTATATATTGGCTCATGAAATCAGCGATATGCCCAAAATTTATAGATAGTTGTGGAAGTACAATTATCCGTTTTGTCCATTCTCTGGATACAACTCTCAATTTATTCAAAATAATAGTTATATGTTATGGTGTGGCTTTCAACTGAATTTAAACACTTTACAAGCAAGTTTTATACATTTTAAACTTTATCCGTTTTATCCGTTTTGAGCCAACTGATATAAAAGCAATGTAATTTACGTTAACTATATACTTTTTATATATTAGCCCACAAAATATTTGACTTAGTTATACAAAGTTCGTGGAAATGCTTTTATCCAGTTATCCGTTTTATCCATTCTCATATATAACACTTTCGTTTTATTCAAAATTCCTACTATCTGTCTTTCAGCTCTATTTAAACGCTTTATAAGCAAGTTTTTTTTTTTAATTTTAAGCGTTATCCTTTTTATCCGTTTTGCACCGACCGATAGAAAAATAATATAATTTGACTAGCTCAGAAAATAATTGATAAGCTATGGCATACAATTTTATCCAATTATCCGTTCATCTATTTTGGCAAATATGCTATCGGGAAGAAAGCACAATCTCTTGGAAAAATTATATTAAAAACAAAAAATTTTTTTAGAATCTGAAATTTTTGAAAACAAAAAAAATCTACACCTACATTCATTGTATCCGATTTGTTTTTATGTGTCCTATCGCCAATCGAAAACACCTAAAGAGTGAGATATTAGCTGAGGGTTTGAAAATATCAGTTTTGTAATTATATAAGAATTTAAAAATGCTTTTATATTTTTGACTTAATTATTGTTGTTTGTGTGGTTTTTGTGTTTCGCTTACGAATATTTCACTGAAAATATTAGTCGAATTCACAAGCCCAGTTGTATTGGGTAAAGTCATATTAGGAGAGACAATCTAAAATACAATTTCTTAATACAAAAATTAATTATTTGTGAATTAATTTAGTTTTAAGAACTTGTATTCAAAATGGTCGCTTCAGATACAACTACACCACATACAGTTTAGACTTGTGAATTTATCCATTGTTAAATTTTTATCTTTAACATTATCATAATAAAGGAAAAACAACTAGTTTTTTTGTTTGTTCTTCTTGGGAAAAATGAAAATGCCTGAAGGGACTTGAAATTGGGTTTTCAGGTTTAGAGCTTGGCTAAAGCTTTGAAGTGTATTTTTTAAACAAAATTTTACGCTGTTTTGTTTTTGGCACTTGTGAAAGTTTTTATATTAATCAAATCGATTTTACACGATTATTCGTATCAATTTTGATTTTTCTAACTAAAATAAAAGAAATCATTAATTTTGGCACTTGATAGTGAACTAACTAATACTAAACTTTAAAAGCTTGTAGTTTTTCAAAATCAGTAATAATAAACATATGTATCTATATATCACATTTCAGAAATTTGGACTTTTTCTTGAAGAACTTATAAAAAAAAATTTAAAAAAAAGAAATTCCTTTTCTTCGAACGTTAAACGCAAAACCGGCAAATTCAATTTACAAACTTTGTTTTAAGAAAAAAAAAATTATTATAAAAAATTAAAATTTTATGCAGTTTTTATATCGCTAGTTTTATAAAGAGTTGTTTGTTTCATTTCAAGTGTTTTGATTGTGTGAATTGAAGAGTAAATTTCAAATAATTATGATTTTGTTATATAGTAACTACTTTTTTATGTTGTATGAACAAGTTTCGTTTTTTTTTTTTCTTTTTCTGTTTTAAATATTTGTTTTGTTAAAATGTTTCTTTATTTTTTTGTTTTCAACAACAAACAGTTTCTTCATAAAATTTATTACTTTTTTTATATATATTTTTTCCATTTAACAAACACATGTATAACAAACATTCTGCTGACATTTAAAACACTTGTACAATTAAACTATTTTTATTCATAATATTCTTTTTGTTTTCTTTTTGTTTAAAAAACTTTCAACAATTTCTTTAATTCTTTTAATTAAATATTTCACTAGCGTAACAAACATTTCTCTCTCTTTTTTGAACATCTCATTATATGACCAGTTAAAATTTTCTCTTTGTATATTTTAAGGTGTAATCCTTTCTCTTAATAAAGTTGCCTAGTTTTAGGAGGGTCGGGATAAAAATAATAAAAAATATCTTTAAATATATTCAGTAATTGTTTTGTTGTTGTTGTTTAAATTGACTATTTGTTTAAGGTAAGGAAAATATATTTAAAGATTTTTTTTATTGTACTATAGAACTATATATAATATATATGTATGTATATGAAATGTGAGTATATAAGTTATATATAGTTGAAATTATATATAGTTTATAAATATCTATCGTAAATTTTATTTCTGTTAATTGTTTTTTTTTCTTCTTTTATTTTTTCTTTGTCGTAGTAAAATTTTGTTTGTGTTTTGTATATATTTTGGCAACAAATAAACACAGTACGTTTTTGTTTTGAAATTTTTCTTTAAATCTGTCTCTTTACATACATATACATATGTATGTATATTTAAATAAATAAACGTATATGTATATATTAGTATGTATTTATGTATGTACATCTGTATGTGTGTAAAGTTGATTTTCATCGATATAATTTCCGTTTCTTTATTAGTATTAGTTTCCTCTTAGAAAAAAATTATTACCGATTTGGTTTTTTTTTTTTCAATTAAAATTAATTGTTTCGTAAGTTTGACTTAGATTTGTTTTACAAATGTTAAATTGACAAAATTTTTATTTTATTATATTTTTTAAAATAACATAATTTATCCTGGTCACTGCTTAGTTAGCTGCGATCATTGTTCTGTAGAAATCGTCTAAATGTTCACAACAAAGAATTCTTAAAAGCCAACCGTTTTCATTTTATCCGTTTTTATCCGCATGAAATAAATAAATTTTTACCACTCGTATGTCCTTAAGTAAAATTTAAAATTATAATTTCTAGCCCATTGCGCAAGTTGCAAAAATTTTTTACGTTATCCGCTTTATCCATTTTTATCCTGTCTTGGTAAAAATTCCAAAATATTTTAGATTTTTACTATTTTTAGCTAAAATAAACATGATTTTAAAGTTCATAAATTTTGTACACAAGAAAGCTAAATTTTTTGCTTTAATATGTTTATCCGTTAATCCATTTGATGAAAGTTTTGTAAAAAAAAAACTTAAAAAATGTCAGGAATCCAGAATTCGGTAAATACTCCCCAATTTTTTTTTATTATATTAAATATTTTATTCATTTTATGAATTTTATCCATCTGATAAATTACCCTAAGCATTTCATGAATTATCCGCCATATAAAAATTCTAAGTGTCAATTCCCGGATAACGAAGCTGTTTGTTCGTTCGCACAATTACATTTAAAACAAAAACAACATTTAAAATTTTATTAGTGTTTCGAATGTAATTGTGCGAACAAACGAAAAGCTTCGTGATCCGGGAATTGCCAGTAACTGCCAGTTAAATAAATTAATTTAAAAAATTATAGTAAATGTTTTATCCATTTCATGAATTTTATCCATCTAATAAATTATCCGCATCATTTCAGGAATTATCCGCAATATAAAAAATTCTAAGAAATTGATTTAAAAATTTTATTGCATATTTTATCCGTTTTATGAATTATATTCAACTTATAAATTATCCGCTTCACTTCAAGAATTATCCGCAACATACAAAACAAATTCTTATTAATTTTTAGGCTTAATAGCACCACTACGTCGAAATTTTGTCTGAAGATAGAATATCTCAAATACATCTTTTTATAGATATCATTTTGGTACTAATTTTACAACTCCTGCAGGGATGGAAAACTTAATTCATGTTTGGTTTAGAGAGTTTGTCGAAAATCATGGTAGTGTTAGGTTACAAAATCGATATTTGACAATAGTTGTCTACTAAAATTTTAAATCATATCCATTCCAGAGATGGAAAATATTTTTTAAGCTTGAAAAATTTTATATGTATATTTGAACTAAATTTATATCACTTTGTTACCAATTTTTTTAGCTGTTACAAGGATGAAAAACTTAATTTATTTTAAACAATGTTTATGTTTGGCAACAATTATCTGTGCTCAAAAATTTTCAAGCTATACCAGAGATGGAAAATATATTTTCGAACTTTAAAAATGTTTTTACTTATGTTTCTATATAATTTTTTACACTAATTTTTTAGCCGTTGCAGGGATGGAAAATTTAATTTGTTCACCATTACCTTAAAATATATCTTTATTAACAGTTAGTTAAATTTTTTCAAATTTTAAAGGATATGCCAGATATGGAAAATAGATTTTTGAAGCTTTAAAAATGTTAAATTTTTTCTTTTTGTTACGCTGTTTACATCGACTACAATTCTCTGTGTTCTCCGGTCCAACTTATAGCTACTGCAGAGATGTAAAATTTATTTTTAATTATGCGATTATTCTTAAGTTTCAAAGGGGTTTCCAGAGAAGGAAATTAAGTTTTAAAGCTTTAAACATTTTGAATATTACTTTTTCTTTCTATTATACTATTCGTTCCCATCATAGTTTTCCTTATTCTAGGATTCAACTTTTATGGTTTTTCGGGTACGGATAAATTATTTACAGATATATTTTTCTGGGCTAGCTATTATCTGTTGCAGGGATGAAATATTTAATTTCGGTTCTGTGCTTTGTGCTTTTTGGATATTTCACTGAATTCATTTTAGAAATCACCTGCAGGTTATGATGGCCTTAGCATGTAATTATGTTTATCAACAATATCAGAGCTGGAAAATATAACACGTTTGTACTTAAATTTCTACTTGAAACTAGCCAGAAATTTTCATATAGCTTGTTATCAGTAGGCGACTCTGAAAATCTTTCGACAACGTACTGAAAATCTTTCCCTATTCCTGGTCAGCAAACTTGCTAAAAATAAATCAAGTTGCTGATTGCTCAGCTGGTGCATTTGAAGTAGTCATTATAATTTTATAATTGGCATAACAGCTTATAATTGTTATGAACACTTAATAAAGCCTTTATAAGTCATTATTAACTGTTTCTTAAAGTTGTGTTAAACGATTTTTATTTAACTTTGTCAATTTAACTTTTTAAAGTTTGAAACTTTTTATATAAACTTAAAATTGAAAACATACGAAAATTTTATTAAAATAAAAAAAAAACATTTTAATAACATTTTTTTCCTTTTTCTCTTTGTTGTTGCAATTCATTTTGGTTGTTGTGGAAATTTTGTTTTTAACTTAACTAAAACTTTTTCTAGTTTTTTTGGTTTCTTGTTTAATAAAATTTATTTTTAATTTGCTTTTTAAGGTTAATTTATAATTAACTTCTATTTGACTATTTTAAAATTAACAATATATATTTTTTTTAATTCATTTTGTTTATAAATTTATTAAACGGTTTTTTAAAGATTTTTTTTTTTTTTATTTGTATTGTTTCAATAAAAAATATGATGATGTGGCATCCAATAAATTCGTTTTGTTATCCATTTTTTTCATATATAATTGTTCTTTTTTCAAGAGGAGTAGTTTTTTTGGGGGCTTTGCTTTTTTCTTTTCTTTAATTAATAAATTTAATTAAATTAATTAACATTTGTATGTTATTGTTTGGTTGGTTTATTTGACTTAGATAATTTTGTTTGTTTAAGGTAAATATATGTTTTGGTTGCATTTTATTTCAAATACAAATTTAACAGCTCATTTTCAAGTTTTTTTTTTCTTTCTTTCTTACTTTCTTTTTTGGGTTTATTATATTTCAAACTTTTGTTTTTGTAATTGTTTTTGTTCTATGTGTATTTTGTTGTTGTTGTTGTTGTTGTTGTTTATATTTGGTACTTGGTTTTTTACTAGATTCATTATAACTATTATCCATTTTATAAATTGTTTTATATTGTTTCATTTTTTGTATTTTTGGTGTTAATTTCTTAATGGTTTTCTTAAACATTTTTTTGTATTTATAATTAAAATGATTATGAAATTTTTGCTAATTCTATGTTATTTTAAAGAAAACATTATCTCATAAGTAATATTTAACACAGACACCAGATTCCAGGTGTCGTTTTAGGTGGGAGCTTTGTGAAAATGCTTTACCGCACATAAGGCAGCGAAATTTTTTCTGGCCACCACATTCATATCTACAAAAACATATACAAGTAGCAAGAGACGAAGAGAGAGAGAGAGAGAGAGAGCGTCGACAGCGGCGGCAACGACAAGTGTTTTCATTGAAGTTTTTATAATAACGAAATATTTTTCGTTTATTTTTTTTATATTTTTTTATTTCATTAAAAGAAAAGAATTGAAGAAAAATACAACAAACTGTTAAGAATTTTTTCATACTTATGTCAATGTTTTGTATTAATGAGTTTAATGTATGAACGAACAAAAGGATAAGCGGACAGGCAGCGTGTGAGATGGAAAAAATGTGAGTAAAAGTTATCCTGACTGAACATGCATTAAATTAAAAAAAAAATAATAATAATTTAAAATTTATGCAAAATTTCACTGTAATTCCATTGATTTTCACTTAAGTTTGTTTTAAAATGTTCTTGGCACCACTTTCGTGTTTAAAAAGCTTTAAAATTCTGTAAAAATTTCAAAGTTTCCAAAAGTTTGTTTTAATTTCGTTAGCTTTTAACAAAGCTTTTGTAAAGGCTTATGAATTATAATATATGTTCGTTTTAAAAAAAAGTAATAAGAAAAGTTCAAAAAGAAGTTTGTAGTTACCTACATAAAGCTTTAAGTCTGTAAAAATTCTAAAACTTCTAAAAGTTTTTTAATTTCGTTTATTTTAACAAAGCTTTTGTAAATCAAAAGATGTTCGTTAAAAAAAGTTCCGAAAGAAGATTGTAGTTACTGACATATAGGCCCTTACGAGACAAATTGGACCCAAGGAGGTTGGCTTTTCAGTGGAGCAGAATCTTTATAGAATTCTAACGCTTTTAACTTCGAAAGTTTTAATCATTAAGCTAAGGCTTTAGAAAGCTAATTATTTACAAGTTTAAAAAATTCTGCTTTTTCCTCCCTGACATATTTTCCTAGTTCCCGTACAATGCGCTGCCTATGTAGGCGTTAGGCAGAGTAGTGGCCTATGATATAAAAAAGAGACTCGTCATTATAGTCAGGTTAAGTCGATGTAAAAGAACATTTCCTCTACTATATTTGCTGACGACAACGATTGAAAGGTAAAGTTTTTAGAAGCTTTGGAATCTTTACAGAGCTTGAAAGCTTTATAACTTCGAAAGTGTTAATAACTAAGCTTAGACCTTAGAAAGCTAATTTCTAAATTTACAAATTTAGTAAATTCTGCTTCAAAAACAATTTCTAATTCCACAACGTTCCCTCCTAATCCAAAGCTCGTCGTTATAGTCACCTTAAATCCACGTAACAAAATTGCCTCTATTATATGCGTTGCCAACAACGATTGAATGTTACCAATAAGCTCCTCCATCTGTGTATCTGCCACACAACAAGAGACAAAAACCTACAAGATTATTATATTCTACAAGCTTTTGCAATGATTATGCAATAAATCATTGTAATGACTATGCGACAAATAGATGTATGTAATATCAGTTCCTATGAAAATTCCCGCATCCTAAGCGATAGATAGATGTTGTCCACAACATTCAGTTGTTGGTATATAAATGCTAACATTTTTGTGTCGACTTCATCTGACGACTATGACGCCTCTTGGAATATGGGACAATATATTTGCTTTTCGGTTGTCACTAACAAAAATTGTCTTATTTGAATAGACAATGAAGCTACAATGGAAATTGCGAGGGAAGCATTTTCTGGTCGCTTAATCTTCTGTTTCGGCGATTTGGCATGACCAGCAAGATCGACAGATTTAACCATCCCAGACTTTTTTCTTTGGGGCTGGTTGAAGTCTAGGGTTTAGACTAGCAAGGCACAGCCAATTGCAGCACTTAAGGAGAATATTCAACAGGAAAGCGAACCAGAAATATTGTAGAAAATTGTAAAAAATGTACCAAAACAGGCATAAACGTGTATCAACACTGGTGGCAGCCACTTGGCTGATATACTATCTTGCACTTAACAGAAAAAATTGCACTGGTCCAAATCAAGATTTTCAACACTCGAAATAACTGTTTTTTAAAGTTAAAGTTATTCAAAAACGAAACTGGATGATTAAATTTCCGTCACTTTCTGTGTATATCAGATATTTAAAAATTGATTAAAGGTGTCGCTTTCAACTTTCAAATGTATGAACTTGCAAGCTTGAGGCCTTTATTATAAAAAATTCTTTAAAAAAAGTTTTGAAGCATTTTTATAAAAATTCATGAAGTTTGCAAATTATTACATTTGAATTTAAGAGAGAAAAAAAGCAATAAATTACGATAAAGCAAGATATCAAAACAATTTTAAGATCATTTAACACTTTATATTTATTATAATAAATGTAAAACTTTGCTTTTTATGAGGATCATAGGTTTTTAGGTATGAGCGGTTTTAAAAACACACCAGCTCACACATCGATGTTTGAGCATGAGTTTTGGACCAAAAACAAAACTGTTATCATGCCTCAACCACCGTATTCAGCGGACTTGGCCTCCGCTGACTTTTTCATCTTTCCAAAACTGAAGACACCGATTAAATCGTACGATTGTGGAGATAAGAAAAATACTGAAACAGCAGATATTGGCGATACCAAAAAAGCGCGTTTCTGAAGTATTTCGAGGATTGAGAAAAACCCTGGCATAAGTAAGTGTATTATATATGAAGAAATACATACTTTTTGAAAATCGCTTAAATTTAGCCGATAAATTGGGTTCTGGACAAACGTATAACGCAAGAAGTATGGTTTTGCGATTTGAAATCGGCAAGCAGGTGTTCTGCTAAACGCATATCGTTTAAAATTAGCGACTTTAACTGGCATGTGTATATTGAGGTGAACTGACTGGGTTTGCTTAAATAAAACTTTCAAAAGGCAATAAAATTATTTACAGTTGAAATTTAACATGTTTTCCTTTCGTTGCAATAAAAATTGAAAAGAATTTCTCTATTTGTTTCGTTTTATATAACAACCACATACATATTTTGACGTTTCCTGAAGCCAACTTTGGGTATTCCCAAAAAACTCGGAACACTTCGCCAACTGAACCGGAACCGGGTTTTCATATTCGGTGCGCCTTTTGGCCATAAAACGTATTTCTAAACTATTAAAGGTCATCCGATTTAGTGCGAAAATTGAAGTTGCCATATCGTTTCGAGGGAAGTGAGGGATTTTGGCAATTCCTAAAACCGATATTGGGAATACAAAAAAAAAACTTCGCGGAACGTTTTATACTGATAATAATCTGGTTATATGGATAGTTATTTTAGTTTAATTTCGAAGCGTGTTTTTCAGTTTTTTAAACTTTTATTGAATTAAGTGTTTTTCAAAACGCATTGCGATTTTAGATTGCTCGTTCCACAGAACATGGCTAATAATTAATTTCGAAATTGTGTACCTAAATTATTCCATAAAAAAAATCATTTAATTTAATTTCGAAAATTTTTAGTTTCTGAACTAAAGTCAGTTTTCAAACGTGTATATTTATTTATACAAATTTTTTTAAAATTTCGGCTTTTTCGAACATAGTTTTCTGCTTCAAATTAATATGTTTAATTTCTGAAGTATCAACACAAGTTATCCCTGAAAAACTATGCTTTATTTCAACTGCGAAACCCGCTGTTTTTTAAGTATAATTTACTGCAGAATTTCGAAAAGTTTTAGCTTTTTGAACGTATGCAAGTAATTTTTCTTAAAACTTAGTGAATCAGTGTAAATAAAAAAATTCGAACATAACATATGTATGTGTTTAGTAAAAATAGAATTAATTTAGCTATATTCTCGTCATTAGATAAGGGTTGAAAAAGCAAAGTTTTACATGAATTACAAAGAGAGAAAAAGCTATTAGAAGATCAATTGAACAGGTAATAAAGCTTTTCGTAGCTTAAAGAATGTTAAGGGATATTTTGTATAAAATGTTCGGAGAAAAATCAGGTTTTAGTTACAATGAATTCGAGCATGATATTGTGTTTAAGTATTTTTGCTTTTAGACAAATGAATTTGTTGTATTTTTTTATATACATATTTTTTATTTAATAAAAATTGAAAACTTTTTGGACTTACCTGATATGTCGCTGTAGAGAGCTAGCATCTTTATAACTTTTTAAGCAATTATAACGTGGACATTGATAGCGACCATCGGCATTTATAAATTTAAATAAATCCGAAAATTTTAATTCATACCAATAATCATGTATCAGTGACTGAGGGGGTGGTGGAGGCGGTGATGTTTGACAATTTGAATTACCAGGATTTGATAGAGATGAGGATGAACAGCTGCTGGCACCACAGGCTAAAAATATATGGTGAAAAAATGTTTCCCAACAAAAGAAAACAATTAGAGCTTTTCATCAAATAATTTGTAGTTATTTTTTATAAAAAAAATTGTAATAAATAAATTATAAATATTTAAAGATTTAATTAATTATATAAATATTAAGAAATTATTTTTATTTTGTTGTGTTTAATTTGTCTTAAAAGAGTTGCTAAGCTTATGAGCTTAAAGGAAAGCTTTTTATATAAAAATTTTATTTTTTCAGTATTACGATTTCTATGGAAAGCTCCATAAACTGGACAACTCCGTTATTTTTTCTGTTTTTTAATTAAAGGTATCTAGTAATAATAAAATTTTGGAGTAATTAATTTTTAGTAAAAGAAAGAAAAAATATGAAAAATTAGCAAAATCTTTTGCAACAATTTGTTTAAGCGTTTTGTGCATAACTTTAAAAAAATAAAAATTATTTAATAAAACAAAACAAAATAAAATAAATAATATATTACTTTTATGTATGAATATTTAAGAAAAAAATGAATGATATTTACAGTTATTGATCTGAATTTTTTAAGAGATTTTTTTGTTTTAGTGGTGTCGGTGAATTAAATTTTTTTTCGTGTCGTTTATTTGTTGTAGGAGTATTTAAGCACAAATGAGAGCTGTTTGGCTATTCTATTGTTTGAGAGCAAATGGGCAGGCGGGCGGGCACTGGCTTTTGGATTTTAAAAGCTGGGAATAGTTTGGTATTTTAATCAAGGCTTGTTTTTCTTAAGCTACATGGCGCTTTATGAAATGATTATTGCATGATGATAATGATGATGGTAATCGGTGATGATTATGATGATGATGTACGTGGCGTTTGATGGTGGCACATTAATTCTATTTCAAATGATGTTGATGATGATTTAAACTTGCTAAGCTTTCTTTACTAAGCTTTCTTTATTAAATAGACCTGCAAATAGAATCTCTCACAAAAGAGAAATTTGGTGAAAAAACAAACAAATAGACAAAAAGACGTTGCCTGCTTATATCTAAAGAAAGTTTAAGAAAAGAAAAATCATTTTATTCTCAAAATAGATTTATTCAAGAGTACAAAAATATATATATGTATATATATGTATAGAATAGTAGTATTATTTATACTGTAGGGTTGTTTGTATATAATTATAAAAATATCTTAATATTATAGTATGAATTTATAAGAGTAAGCTTTACGAGTTGGTTGCAATGAAATAAAATAAAAGTTCTTTTAAAAGAAATTTTATAAATATCTTAAAGTATATACTAAGGAATGTGTAAATTTTTCTTACAATATATATATAAAAAAAAAAAACAATTTAATCGAGGTAACATTAAAAATTAACACTTTAACCTGATGATTTAGATTTGAGCATAAAAATACACAAAACAATTTATTCAAAAGCTTTTTCGAAAATACATTCGAATTTTTCGAACATGAAAAACTTTATATTCTTATAAGCGTGAGCTGTAAGATACGAAAACAGATTAAAATAATATGAATTTACGAATTTTTCGGCTTAAATTAAAAGTTAAGTATTTGAAAAACTTTTACAATATTAAGCCAAATTTAATAAATTATGAATGAAATTTGTGGAAAAATGGTTTTTCCAATTTTCGAATATATGTTCGAATTTTTCGAATATAAAAATTACCTATCTTTGCAAGCGGTCTCGAAAATAATTGGATTATACTTGAAACAGGTTCATTAATTTTACTGAAAATTAATAAACTAATAGCAAAATTTTTAATTTTTTGCAAGCAAAAGCTAGAAAATGGATATAAAAAAAAAACTACAGACTTCAAAAGTATTTTGAAAATTTAAGACTTACTAAAACGATTAAAAAAGAAGGAAACATTATTAAAATATTCTTTCCTATTGCAAACAATTGAGTTTATGTCCACATATAGACAACTAGGAAACAGAAAACAAGCTGCTTATAATCTGTTAGACAAATTGACTGTTTGAAGACGTTGTCAGTTTTTCACTAAAATAGTTCCATATTTGAAAAAATTTCTTCTTGTTATTAGCGAATTTTCACAGTTTTTCGAACATAAAACTACAAATTTTTCATAGTCGATATTTTTTGAAGATGAAAAATTGCAGGTTATTAAAAAAAAGTGTATCTTCTTATGAGCGGACACAGAAAGGGCGAAAATTTTTTGTAATTGATATTTTTGAAATGTAAGAACTACGATATTTTTCAAAGATTGCAGATTCTTAAAAAAACTAACATTAAATAAGGGCTAAAGTGATATTGGAGGAAACGAAAGATTAATAATTTTTAATTCAACGAAGTTATACTTATGTTGTTTAAACTCTAAGTTCTTAAACTTAGAGCCATAAATTTTTGAAACTTGGAAACAAAATTTTAATAACATTTAACTCCCGCTTTTGAAGACTTTCGATAGTTTATAAAATTTGTTACATATTAACGCTAACTAGAATTATATTTATATTTTAGTTTTAATTCGAATAACACCAACCTAAATATGTAAAAACATATTTAAAATCATGTAATTACAAAGTTATAAACACATTTTTGAAATTTGGTAATTTCGAAAATTGTTCGAATTTTTTCGAACATGAATAAAATACACAAAACTCTTGGTATTTGATTATTAGAGCAAATTAAGTATTATATTTAAATTATTTCTGATTGTCTTTGGCCAAAAATATTTCTTTATTTCTCTAATAAGTTTTAATTCAAACAACACCAACCAAAACGTGTTTCAAATGATTTAATTACAAATGTATAAAGTAATTTTTGAAATTTGTTAACTTCGAAAAATGTTCGAATTTTTCGAACATAAATAAAATACACCAAACTATTGGTTTTTAATTATTAGAATATACGCGTTTATTTCGCCTAAGAATATGTGAAACTTGGAAAGTCTTTTAATGTTACCTTGATTAAATTTACTTTATTTAAATATAAGTTTATAAAAACATTATAAGTTGCATATATGAACTTCGAATACTTATAATTTGAGTATAAATTTAATTTGCTTTAACATTTGATGTTCCTTTTTTTAAGATTCATTTTGTTAATTCTATTTCTCTTATAAATTTACTTGATGCAATCATTTCTTATAAAATCATGCTGGATTAAAATTTTCTGTAAGTGATTAAAAAAATATATATTTTTAAGAGTCTTGATGAATTGTTGTACTGTTTTCACAGGTTAGTTATTATTTTGTTTGTTTTTTGCTTTGTTTTTAAAACTATTTGTTTAAATTTATCACTTAACTTGTATTGTGGTACTTATGTAATGTAATTTGTATTTTTTTTTTCTTTTAACTTAATGAGAATTATAGTGAAAATTAAAGTTGCTTCAGTAGTTTATTTAAAGAAATCAAAAAAGGAACTGAATCTAATTAATAGTGAAGTTACAAACTAGTTACATTTTTATTTTTCGTTATAAAAGCCTAATAGAAAAGTTAATTTTTATTTGGCAAAATGTATAAGTTTTAAAAATCTTAATAAATATATTCGAATATTCGGTACAAAAATAGAAAACTATAGTAAAAAAATGTTTCACATCATTTTCAAAACCCTGGGTATTAACTTGTTTCTATGTTGAAGCGGAATTACTTCCGAATTTTTTATTCTAAACTTATTTCATAAATTTAAATTTCCAAAAATATTATTTATTTTTATATTTTTTAATTTTAAAGGTTTTTGCTTAAACAATTAATAGGATTACAAAGTTTTATTCAAGTTTAGGTGATTTTTGTATTGAATTTTACAAAATAAAATTTCTTGATATCAACCTAAAACACTATGTCCGAATTTTCGATTATGGTCAAATTCTGTGAAAAAGCCCATATAATGAGGACTAGTATTTGTATTCTGTTTTGTCAAGAGCAAACACAAGCAGTTTTCAAACATCTGAGATACTGCATAAAGTTAGAATTTTCGAACATGTGTTATATGGGATTTAAATGAGCGAATGTTTATGGTAATTATCTACAATATGCTAACAAAGTTTTTGCAGCTATTTTTATGGATGAAATGAAAGATTTTTCAAACAACTGCATTATATTCGAAAATTCGAACAAGCTTATTTGGTAGCTAAATCAAAATAACATTTTAGTTTAGTTTTTTATTGTTTTAATGGGGAGAAATACATATTTTTCGTAAATTTTGGTACCTTTATGATCTTGGAAATTTCGAACACTACTAAAAATCGTTTGAAACGTTCGGAAACTAAACTACTTTAGTTTCAGAATTATGTTCGAATTTTTGGAACAAGTATGAATTTTGATATATTTTCATTTCATGGTTTGCTTTATTTTCATTTCTTGTAGGTGCAAGTTCAAGTAACTTGATAAAAACTTTAGTAACTTGAATAAAAACGATATGAAATGAGGAATTATTCAAACAGCTAAATTATATTCGAAAATTTCGAACATGCTTATTTTTTAGCAAAAGCTAGAATATTGTAGGTTAGTTTCGTATTATTTTAAAGGGAAACAACACACATTTATGGAAAACTTTAGCGACTTTGTGATTTTCGAAATTTCGAACACGACTAAAAGTTGAGTGCAACTTTTCGAAATATCTAAAAGCTGCACAAAAGCTTCTGAGTTATCATCAAATTTTCGAACAAATATGTATTTTGATACATTTTTATATGTTTTATGGAAAAATTCCATTTCTTGTAGGTAGGCAAGTTAAAGTAACATGATAAAAACTTTAGTAATTTGAATAAAGAAATAAAAGTATAAAATATTTTTCTTTAAAATCTTTTTTAAATTCTTATAACAAAAACCTTTTTATTAGTTGCAATCTATGAGGGCAATGCTTCCATTTTGGTTACGGAAAGCATTATTTATGCCTTTAATAATTCTTAAATTAATTTTCAAATATATTAAGTTGTATTATAATAAATAATTTATTTGAAAATTTAATGAGTATTTTGTATAAGAAATTGTAGAAAGAAAAACCTTTCTTCAATTAAGTACAAATATTTGAACCTGAGACGACTAGATTTTGTTGTTTATTAATTAATAATAATTAAATTACTTTTGGTTTCTTTGTTTCAATACTTTAGGAATGTTTTTTTAATTTGTTTTTGTTTTAATGTTCTTATATAAAAATTCATATTCATAAATCAAGTATTAATGTTATGCAAAAATAAATATATAATTGTGTTTTTTTTTTTTTAATTTAGTCTTAATAATAAGAATAATATATTAACGAGGGAGGTTACTGAATATATTGTTAAGAACTATTAAAGCTTGTTACAAATTATTTCGCAAGCTTATATTTGCAATTGTTTTATTAATTTTTTTCAATATTTATGTTATATCTTGGGTCAAAGATCAACTTTAACTTTCAGAATCTTATTGCTAAACATTTTTTATGTTTCGTATCTGGAAATATTTGAATTTAAGTCAAGAGGAGAGTTCTTTGCTTCAAGTGCTAGAGCTTTAACATTAAATTTTATTTAAGTTTTGTTGACTTTTTAAAACTGAAAAGCATAATATCTTATTTTTAAGTTTCCGAATAGTGAAATCATTACTCATCTAAGCTGTTTTAAGATAGAAAGTAAGCAAAAATTTCAGATACTGCATTGAGCTCGAATTTTCGAACATGATTCATTTCAGTTCTTAGTGAGTGATTTTTTTAAGTATAGCAAACATTGTAATGATAGGTTAGATTTTTTAAACTAATAATTTAAGTGCCAAATTTTCGAACATGCATATATGGTAAAAAAAAAGTATTGCAGTGTAGCTTTTTAAGTGTGTAGAAAAAATAATAATATACGTTCGCCAATTTCTAATACTGCATTATGTTCGAAATTTCGAACTTGGCCAAAAAATGTGTAAAGTTGTTCGAAAATAAGAAAAAAATTGTAAACATCCCTAAAATAATAAATTTGAAATTAAAGAATTTCCAAACTAATAGTTTATACTAGAAATATTCGAACATGCATGCATGGTAATATATGTTTAAAAATGTATTGCAGCATAGTTGTTTAGGGTTTTAGAGATAAACCAAACAAATATTTTCAGAAACTTAAGTCGCTGCATTATGTTTGAAATTTCGAACATGGAAAAAAACTGTGTGAAGTTGTTAGAGAACTGCAGCAAATTCGTGCAATAACCTTTACTTTGCATACTGGGTCGGGATAAAAATTATGGATTTTTTAACCTAATATGGTAAAAAAAAAAGTACCAAATTATATTGCAACGCAGTTTTATAAAATGTTTTAAGAAAAAAAATCAAATACATTAAAAAAACTTAAGTTCCTGCATTATATTCGAAATTTCGAACATTGCCAAAAACAGTGTGGAGTTGTTAAAGAAGTGCAAAAAATTCCTAAAATTATAAACAATAAAATTTAGTTTGCAAACTGCGTTACTATTACTAATAATTTATGCTCGAAATAGACGAACATGCGTATATGGTATTTACATTATTTAGAGAAAAAAAATTAAATATTTTTAGAAACTTCAGTTGCTGCATTTTATTCAAAATTTCGAACATAGCCATAAACTGTGTGAAGTTTTTAGTGAAATAATTTAATTAATAAACTATAACTTTTATTTTGCATATTTCATTAGGTTAAAATTAAAGATTTTTCTAGCCAAAAATTTTTGCGTTCGTAATTTTCGAACTGGCGTACATGGTAAAAAAAAAAGAAGAAAAAAATTTATTTTTGAGTAGTTTTAGAAAATGTTTTCAGAAAAATTCTAATATTTTCGAAAATTTTAACTCCTACATTGTGCTCGAAGGTTCGAATATGGCTAAAAAGTGTGTAAGGAAATATGGTAGCAAAATTTTGCGCATATAAAATTGAGCAAATTCTAGTTTCTGTTATTTTCGAAATTTCGAACATGGCCGAAAAGTTTGTTAAGTGTTTGCAAAGGAGGAAAAACTTAATAAAATCCTTATAATAAACAATAACCTTTATTTTAATTATATTGTGTGTTAAAAATCAGGACTTACTTATAAAGGCAAAATCGTAGAAGTATTTTTTAGGTTAAAGAAAACACGTATTAGTTTCCTCAATTTGTAGCAAAATGGTAACCTTCCTCGTTATTTTAAAATTTTGTTGTCTATATATTTAAACTTAATTACTACCAATTTTAGGAAAATAATATAATATAGTTTTGTTTTTGCGTTGAAGGTGTTTTGTATAAATTGGAAAAGAAATAATGCAAATTTTATTTTATAAAATTTCAATTTAAAAATGTACGAACTTATGAACACAACTGGAAGTGCATACATACACATAAGTTATTTGTGTGCGAGTGTATATTCAAAAGTATGTGCCATGAATATGAATTTAAAAAATTATTTTGTAGTGCTTTCATTTCTTTTTTTTTTCTTTCTTTGCGCAATTGTATAAAATTTGCATAAAATTTTATATTTTAAAGAAAGTTAATCTAAGAAAAAAATGTAAATTTTATGCAAGAAAAAAAATTAAAATTAGAATAAAAACAAAATATGCAAAGAATACTGAAATAATCAAGAGAGAACTGGAGAAGAAGAGCTGGAGTACAAACTGAAACAATTTCGAAGAACAAAAAAAAAAAATATTGTACAATATGTAAATTTCAAAACTCTTAGCATGACAGTAATACTTAATAAAGAAACAAATAATACACAATAATTTTTTCAAACACAGATTTAAAAAATCTAAAAAAAAACACACAAAAAGAAATGTATTTTTTTCACCAGTTGTTAACAAATATTTTGCGAAACAACACACGTTGAGTTTTTGAAACGTTAAATAAGATTTGTTAAATTTTTTCCCCAAATTTATACAAAAAAAAATCTCTTCATTAAAAATAAGGTGTGTTTTTAAACATTCACCAAAAATATCGTTACAATAAAATACTTTTTATATATAAAATTATTAATAAATATAAAAAAACATTATAAATAAGAGTAGTAGTTAGTTGTTTAAGGAAAAATGTTATATATAATATAATGATTGAAACTAAATTTCAAAATAAGTGTTTTGTTAAAATGAATGAATGGTCAAATGTGTGAAAATGTTGTATGAAATGCTAAAAAAAAAAAAAAACTAAAAACTCATCTATTTTTAATTAAACCGAATACAAAATGGATTTGAAGTTAAAGTCGTTTCTTCAACTAAAGCAATAATTTTCAAACTAAAAATAAACTCTTTCTTTTTCGAAACTTTACTAGGAAAAGGATACACTTAACTAAACTTTCGAGATTTAACATATCAAGAGTTTTTGCAACAAAAAAAAACCTTTCGAAGTTCGAATTGTGTTAATCGAATATGCTTAATACAAATTATTATATTTTAATTTGCGATTGTTTCGAATCGCACTAAAGTAAAATACATATTCAGTGGTTTCAAACCGGGAAAATACTTATTCGAAATCGATATCGAGTTTTCGAAATTAAAAGCGAAATTTCGAAATTAACATACATTTTTCGATGTTAAACAAAAAACTTAACAGTTTCTAAAACATTTGTTTTATTGCTGAAAAGTTATATATTTGAAAGCAAATTTTCGAAATTTACTTAAAATATTCACTCCCTTTCAAAATTCAAAGCTTTTTATTCAAGTTATCAACTAATTGTTGGAAAGTTATTAAAGAAAGTTATTAAGAATGTGGAATGAGTTTTCGTCATGCACTTTAAATTTTTTCATATTTTCGAAATTTAAATAATTATTTTAAAGTTTTAGCTATTCGAAAGAGAGTTTACGAAATTCGCTTAAAATTTGTTGACATTTACGACACATAAAATATTATATTAAATATTTTTAAAACATTTAAAACTTTTAACTTACAATTTGTAGAACAAGTTTGATATTCGAAATAAATTTTCGAAATTTATTTAAAACTTTCAACCATTTTGACTGATCTAAATGAATGATTTTCGTTTTAAAAACATTAAATTTCTTGTTGGAGAAATATAATTTAAATTGTATAACAAGTTTTGCAATTTGAAAGCGAATTTTCGAAATTTACTGCACATTTTCGAACGTTTTAAAGTTTAGGAAAAATTATTGAAGCTACAAAAAACCTTGTTAAGTTAAAATTTCAATTTTAACTTTTAATTAAAACGCATTTTAAAACTTTTAATCTTCGAAGTTTTGAAAATCGTGTAAATGGTTGATTATGTTCGAATTATCCAATTTCACATTAAAATGCATATTATAAAAATGTATTTGAAAGCGAGGAAAACGTTTTTATAATTGTGAAAGTATTTGCTTGTTATTGGAAAGTTGGAACTTGTTGGAACATAGTTTAACAAGTGAATTTTCGAAAACCACAGCAAATTTTTAAACATTTTCGAAATTAAAAACAAATTAACGTTTTATTTTTTGTTGATGAAAATTTTCCTATTTAAAAAAACATTTTCGAAAATTTTAAAATTTGTAAAAAAATGTAAAATTACACTAAAATTTACATTTTCGGAAATCACTACACATTTTCGAACACGTGCTAACACACATTTAAAAATTTTTCAAAAATTGTAAACCTACACAAAAATTGACAAAGTGAAACTTCCGATTTGTGTTAAAACGTATTTCACAATTTTTAAGTTTTCGAGCTTTGAAAATTCTTATACCGAAGTATATTTTAAAATACATATTATTAGGTATTTTTAAAAATCGAGAGTACCCCGTTGCAAACTTTCGATTGCCCCTTCGAAATTTCGAGCCAGCTTGAAAATGGAATTTCGAAGAAAATTTTAGAAAATTGTCAACTGAAAACAATCATATGTTTTCAAGTAGTAATTTTTTTTTTTTTTTTTTCAAATAGTAATTTAGTCATAATAAAAGGTGTGTTTCGAAAAAAGGTTTATAATTGAAATTGCTACTTGCCTGAAGTGGCAACTGAGTGTTCAGATTAGAATTTTATATAATATTTATTAATCGAAATATAATTCGATATTTCGAGAAAATGTTGCAAAACACTAGATTAATACTGAAACAAATTTTCGATATATATTTTAAAGTTGGAACATGCTATTCACCGTAGAAGCCGAACGTTTTGAAAAGTAACAACTAATCGTAAAAAAGGTAAAGCATCTTACAATACGAGTAAGTTTCGAAAATTGTAGATTTTTGTGTTTAAAGCTATTTAAATTTAATTTGAGAAAGTATTATTAAGGATATTCGAATTTTCGAATATACTTTTTAAAGGCTCAGAAAGCTTTGAATTGTTAAAAATATTAAAAAAAAAATTTTAATTTCAGAGAATATGTTGACTTATTTAAACCTGCTCTTATTTAAAACGATCAAAAATAGACATTAATATCACCGAATTCGTACGGATCCAAACGCTTTTTAGGTCTTTAAGACAACCAAATAGTATTTCGGAATGAAATAATTTTTGATTTCAAGAATGATACTAATATTTTTTTGTGATAAAAATGAACTCATTTCAAAAATATTTTCTGAACGACTAAAAAACGGTTGACGTTCCGTTTCTGAATGCAAATTCGAAATTTACTTTTTCTATATATATTAAGCATTTTCTAACACAATTTTAAAAATTAATATTCTGCTGCTGATTTTTTTTTATTTTATATAAAATTAAATAAATAAGAAAATGTTGTTAAAATTCTGCAACGAAATTTTGATTTAAATTAAAAAATTACCAATTCATTCATTTTAAAGAAAAACTTTAGATTGTTGTGTAATCAATTTGCGATTTTCATTTTCTCAAGCGGTTTCCATATGCGATTTTAAACTATTTTGGAACTTCACAGCCAGCGGCAGGAATTCACGTTGCATTTTAGCAAAATGTGTTTTAATATGTTTGGTTAAATTATCGCTGCGCTTGGCAGCATAATTGCACGAAGGACATTGAAAGACCGGACGTTCGGTAGTAAAACGACACTCAAAACGACGATGACGTGATAATGATTTGCGTGTTTTATAGGATTTGCCACATTGTTCGCATGAATGTTGATACCAGGTTAAGACAAAACCTAAAATGAGATTTACCAAAATACAAAAAAAAAAAAACGAAAAAAAAGAAAATAAAGAGGAAAAGAAAAAAAATAGAGGTGGCAGGATAAGGACGAGAAAGCAAAAGGGATTAGAGAGCAATAAATATTATGGCATATGATTGATTTTGATTGGTAGGGATAGTGAGTGAGTGAGCAAAAAATTAAAAATAAAACACAAATAAAAGGAGATGAGAAAAGAAGAAAATTGTGATGAATATTTGATGAAAAGATGATTTAATTTTAATTTTTATTATGATTATTATTTTTTTTTTCTTAGCAATTTTAACAATGAGTTATAATAACAAAATGGCAGCAGAAAGAGAGTAAAAAAGCTACAAGTAATAAAAGTGAGAGAGCGAGAGATAGAGATATGTTTTTAGTTGAGGAGTTATATATAAAGGTTAATAGAAATTTTTTTTCTTCTAAAAGGATACGAATGAAAAAAAAACATACATGTATTAAAAAATTTTCAACCGTTACCAAGTTTTAATTTTTGTTATTCTTTTCGAACTACATAAACAAAAATTTCTCTAAATGAAAGTATAAAAAGCAAGCATATAAAAGAAATTGCATACCAAAATATAATTAAACATAAACCAAACGTTGACGAGAAAAAACTGTTAAACAAAAATCTTTATTTAAAAAAAAATGTTTTTTTTCCAGATTATCTATAAATTTAAAAACAGTTTAGGTTTATAAAAGTCGTATTTAGGTAAGTAACGTTTTCACATCACAAGCAAGCGGCTGGTCAAGGGTTTTATACGAAAACCACTCAATCTTATGAGTGATATCTATACAAATATTTCAAAGTCGCTTGCTTGCTTCTATTGCGGGTACATCACATTATTGGGAAAAAATAAATTATATAGAAATGTGTCAAATAAAACTTGTAATAAACATACGTGCTGTTCATAGAACACAGAAGAGCAACTCGTCTAGAAAATTTGTATGAAAGTTACTAATTTTTTTGAGTGATTTCCATATACAATTTTTTAGACGAGTGCTCGTCTGTGTTCTATGAACAGCACGATAAAATATTTTTGATAATATAAACCAAGACAGTTTTCTCAGGATAGTGGTATAAGCACAGCTGTCCTTTTCTTTGCGTAAATTTTGCAAAATATTGTTTACAAGATACATAATTCTGAAAAAACACATTTTTCAATTTCTACACTTTTTCAAACAAAAGAGAAAAACATGTAACAACTTTTCGTAATTTCTACCAACAAAATACATGTGATGTTTTTTGGTGTTGTATTTATTGTAATTCTGCCACTACCTGTGAAGGCTGTCTTGATATAAACCTTAAATATTTTCACTTCATATTGGAATATTAACCTTACAAAAATAATTATTAACATAAGTACTTGAAAACTATACCGCTTATTTGACAAACTTTCAATCATGTTCAGAAATCATGATGATTTTAAATTACAAACGGTTTTAAAATCGCGAAGTTGACTTCGAGTTTTTAACATTTTTGGAGTGCTTTTCTTCTGCCGAAATCACGCACAGCCTCCATGAAGCTGTTAAACCACAGACGTAATTTCATATAAAACAAAACAGCTGATTGCTAAAAGGCTAAATTTAAATTACAAACAGCGTTGCCAGAATGAAGATTTTACCTCAATTTCAAGGATATTTCGAACAAACAAGATTTGGAGATTGTTTGGTATTCTAATAAACGTGTGGACAAATTTCAAATATACAAAAAAGTTTTACTACTATCAGAAAATGAGACTTGAAATAATTTTTTACCTCTAGGTTTCATACAAGTGGGCTGGTTTTATGAAATTGGCGGCCTGTACAACCTAACCTAACCTAGGTTTCATACAATGCATAATTATATATTCGTATTATTAATTTTAGAAAAAATTTGGTCGAATTGAATTATTGTTTTAAAATTGTCTTCACATTCCTGTTATATTAGTACCATCATTCATTTGTAATAATTAACAAACACTATTTTTGGGTTTGATATGCAAAAAATCAAAAGAAAAATATGTGATTCAATATGAGAAGAACATAGACAGAGAATAATTCAATGGCTCGATAGCTGTCATGGCCCGAATTCAAATCCGAAAATAGGTGCTGATGAGTAGTGTAGCAACTAAGCAACAGCTAGTTGTCCCCCAGCTAAAGTTTTGATTATTATTTTTCTTGTCTTCTTCAATCAAAAATTATTGATCACAGCAAATTTCTATTGTACAAAATCCTTCTTAAGAAAAAACTTAAGAAAGGAAAAAACTTGAACTAAACCCCGATGTACAAATGTACAAAAACCAAAAATCTAACTAAAAGAAAAATATTTCAAAATTTTATTCCTAAAATTAAAATATTTTTATTGGAAATTGAAGATATTTCGACAAAAATTTCTGGCAACACTGATCTAAAAGATTGCCTAACAGAAGTACTTTTTCTTCATTATTTTTTCAATTTTTATATTTGTTCTATTTTTTGAACACATTATAATAAATAATCAATTAGTTTTTCATTGGGTCTATAGAAAAATACAGGGTGTCCTCCGGGAAGGTATGCTACTTTGTTTATAATTTTTAATTATATGAAAGATACTAAATAAATCTTATATTGATAAATATTTCTTTAATGTCGGCAATCAGGTATGGCATACATTATCAGATAAATGCCCGCCTCTCTGTTAGCCCCACAAATGCGGCCCCGTTTGAGCACATGTTTCATTAGATTCTCACAGATTTCACGTGATATTTCATTGATTTCATCACGAATATTGTGTTTGGGTTGCTTAAGCGTTTTTGGTTTGTGTGCCTAAACCTTGCTTTTCAGATAACACCGCAAAAAGAAGTTAAGAAGTTAAGTCAAAAATCGGGCATCCAATCCAATCAACATTACCATTTCTTGAAATAACTTGTCGTGGAAAGAGGTCTCGCAGTGATTTGATTACCTTTTTTTTTTATTTAACATCAGTACCGAGGTACTGTACATATGTATTGAATTTTCCAACATTGTAATTGGCAGGAAATATGCCTACAGGCAACTTGCACACAGACAAATTATTCGAGTTTCGAGAACACGAATCGAAAAACAATATCTTAAACGCTGGTGATGCTACCCAGTGGTGTAGAAAAATATTGGAAATTTTGAAATAAAAATTACAAATTGGACTTCAAATACGAAAAAATCAACTCCCCATATTTCAATAGGCGTCATCGTTGTCACATCAAGACGACATCAAAAAATACTCGGTTACATATTCGTCTTCGAAAACAATTATGTATTCCTAAAGACCTAAACGATAGATAGAGGATGTCGACAACACTCAATTGTTTTTGGGAACGAGCAAATAAATGAAACAATGTTTGCGTCGCCTTCATGTGACGACGAGACGCCTAATAGCATATGGGGTAATAAATGATTTAACACTACGCAAATTTCCAAATTTGTCGAAAAAAGCTCTTGAAAAAAAACCTAAGCTGATAATAAATGTGATGTTGTCATATCACGAGCAATCGAATTGACTAGAATATTTATATGAAAATCGCTCAATAATTTACAGTGATTGTTATACAAAATTTTCAGACAAGATGCTTGCATATCACGAGCAATTGAATTGACTAGAATATTTATGTGAAAATCGCTCAATAATTTACAGTGATTTCTATACAAAATTTTCAGACAAGATGCTTGCTTGTATTGTGGAAACATCACATAATTTTTAATTGTTAAACTTATAATTTCCAAATAACTATCGTGCTTGAAGAGTTCATAAAACACCTACGACAACCAAAAAACGAATTGAATTTAATTTCGAATGGAGTTGAGCTCTGTACGAGGGTTGATAGCAGAACTAGATAGAACTTTATGATTCGATTCCAAATTAATAAAATTAAAATAATTTTATTTAAATTTTGTTTTTATACGAGAGTACCTCAAAAGAAAAATAAATTTAAAATTTTGATTTTATCTTAAAAAAGAAGAGAGAGGCTCAAAATATGAATAATATGAAATATACGATTATATAGAAAATAAGTTTAAGAAACCACCACATGTAGATGTATGTATATATAAGTATATAGTATGTATTAATTTTCTTTATATGTAGACATGTATGTTTAAGATAAATATGTATAGAGTGAAGAAGAGACAGTAAAAGAGATAGGAGTATAATAATTTTTTTCTTTTTTTTTATAAGTATATAATAAATATATTGATACTATAATTAAAATATTATAAAGGTTAATAACATTTTATATATAAAATATAGAGTAATATGTATGTATAAAATATATTTTAAGCTAAACAAAATTTTATATAATTATCAAATGATTTTCGTAAACACCCATTTTAAGAGTAGAAATAATTTTGACATATGTATAATTAAATGAATGCTCACTTGGTTTGAACAATTTTTATACTATTTTTTTTTTTTATTATGGTCCTTCGAAACACGTTCTGGTAAACTTTAGTAAGTTGGCATGCTGTTGAAGTACTGGGAGCTTTTATGAGCCGGCCAGCGACAAGCACCTTCAAGTGTTTATTTTGTTTCAAAATAGCTTTAAATTTTATTCAATATATTTTTTTTCTATTAATCAGCAGTAGTTTTGTGTGGAAGATAAATTGGATATTATTTGTAAGAAGTTGTAGAAGTAGTAGATGAAGTAGGAGGTACAAAATCTAAAAGAAATTTAGTTATAAAAATAGGTTAGTAAAAATTATTTTTCATTTTAATAAACATCTTATTCGAAAAGAAAGTTGAAAAAAAAAATGATTTTTTAAACAGAAATAAAAGAAATCTAGTACCGAAAACTGAAGAAAATTAGTAAAAGAATTATTTTTTGAAAATTGTTTGAAATTGAAAGAAATTAAGAAAAGAATATTAAGAAGAAAACACAATGGAGAGAAAAACAGTAAAATAATTCGGCAGTTAGAAGCAAACAAGTTTCATTTTAAAGTAAACAATTTGTATATCTCAGGATAGGCTAAATAGATTTCAGTTTCGAGAATCTGTCTACGACTCGACTATTTGGTAATAGATTAATGAGTAAGTAAACTTGTGCGATTTAAACCAATACGAAACTGTTGTAGACTTTGGGACTCAAAATTAATCACCATATACTTTAATTAATAGAGATAACTATTGATGTGAAATTCTTTATTTGTTTCTTATCAACAAATAGTAAGAAAAAATTTTCCAAAAACAAAATATTTAACTTTGAAACCGTTAATCGTCTAGAAATATCAGCAAAAGACTTCAGTTTTAAATTTTTTGTTTTTAATAATAAAAAAATCGATGTTTCGAAAATTTTCGAACATGTTTGAAAATTGTTTAGTTTAATGAAAACTTTTCTAAATTCCGCATAACTTGTACAGAATGGCCCAGAAGTCTTGTGGAGTTTAAAAATTTTAATAACTTTTTTGTTTATATATTTTGAAATAAGCTGTTTACAGACGATTTTATTATAATTTGTTTTTTATATTGTAATTCAAAAATAGTATCGAATTTTTGAAATAAACTTTTATGTTATAACTTTTCCAGGTGAAATAAATTTCGGAATACTTCTACATGTTAAATAAATTCCGATTCCTACAGTCCTCAATATTTTGAGTGCCCTTCATACAAGTTTTCTAAGTTCTGTAAACAGCACATTATATGAAAACGAAACATTTTAAATTTTCGTTTTTTTTTTTTTTTTTTTTCTTCTTAAAATTAAAAAAACGGATTCAACCGAATTCTGTGAAATGGCTGTATATATCATTTTAAAATTAAAAATTGTCCTAAAAGTTTCATTTTATTTTTTTTTTTATTGTAATTCAAAAATAGTATCGAATTTTCGAAATAAACTTTTATGTTATAACTTTTCCATGTGAAATAAAGTTCGGAATACTTTTCCATGTGAAATAAATTGCGAATTAAACTTTGCAACATTCGATATAAAATTATGTATGTTGAATATTTTTTGTGAGATATTATTAATATATTACAATTTTGAATATTTTCAAAATTTAGATTACGACAGACAGCCGAGAGAGCTCGCTTTCAAACCGCATAAAATATTTAAGCGATTTTTTTGTAGAAAGAACGGTTTCAAAATGTACATAAGTATGTAATTATTCAATATTTATAAGTGAATATCATAATTTTAGATACTATCGCACGAGTGCTTGGACAATGAACGCAATCGCGTTTGGCGAATTTAAATTCCGCCTATAATATTTTTGAAATCGTATAAAGAAAAAACTTGAGTATTTTCTCTTTGCTATATTACAACTCCCCGGGATTTCTAGAATGTAAGCATGAATAACTTTTCGTCATTGTCTGACTAAGGAAGACTCAACTAAACGTTTACTTTGCAGCATTGAAAGGTCGAAACTGTTTGGAATTCAACATTGAAAGAAATCGAAAGGAAACTTTGCATTTGCCAAAAAAATATGTTTCACTAAAATGAAACAATAACATGAGAGCAGCTCCATTATGTCAGGAACCCGAAAAGGATTTCAGTGACTAAATAATAAACTATTTAGAATGCAAAAGTATACCTATTGTAAAAGAAGATAATTATTGCTTCAGATATTCAGAAAAATTATTCGAATTTATGTTTCATGTAATACACAGTCATGTCACGGCATTCCATTCTACTTGGAGAGAGAATTTAATCCAATTTTTTATGCTCAAAAAGAAAAAAAATGAAGAACTAAAACTGTTTTTTTTCGGAAGCATTTCATCATTCAGGAATCATTTTCAATTTTAAAAATTAATTTTAAAAGTGAAATTAATTAGCCAGGACACAGTTTGATTCCGTTCGGAAATTAAACTCAATACTTTTGCTCTCTCTCTCTCTCTCTCTTCAGAAAATGAATACCTATAAAAGTTTCAATCAGTTTTAATTTCAAAAATGAAATAAATACAATATTTCCTATCAGCAATGATTTCATTTCGTAAATCTTTCCAATTTTTCGTTTTTTGCAAAAAAAAAAAAAAAAAAAAAAACGGATTCAATTCCGCTTCTGAATGGAATTGAACTCTGTGGCATGACTAAATATTTTCTATTAAACTGAATATTTTCTGTCAAGATTTTTTTAATGAAATCCTTCATTGCACAAAATTTTTTCGGTTTACATGATTCTGAGCAATCCACAAGTATATTGTATTCGATTTCCAAACCGAATTGAACTTTAGAAACATGGCCGACAAGTGTTTTCTTTAGCTCTTTGCCCATTGTGTTTTCTTTTCATGATGATTTTTTATAAACAAAATATTTGCTTGCTATTAAAAAATGTTGATGATTGTTTTCGTGTCTCTCAGTAGTCTCAGAAGCTGCAAATCTGAAAGAAATTTTTCCTGAAAATAAAAAAGAAACTTTAAAATTTGATAAAATTGCTGGAAGTTTTTTTTTTATAAATGAATACGCAGTTTGAATTTTTATTTTTTAATTTGTTTATAAAGGTAATTTTTATTATTACTTTTAAAATAGAATACATAATGAGAGTAATGTTTAATCAAAAATTTTAAAATAATATTTGAAAAAAGATTGTTAATATATGTATGTACATTCACATATATTTTCAGTTTAAAGAATTAAAATTAATTTTATTAAGTAATCTCCATATTCATAAAAAACACAAATTTTTCTTATAGTAATTTTAGTTTATACTTCTTATGAATATGGAAATTTGAGTAAAATAAAAAAAAAAATGGTTGTAGAATACTGAAACAATAACTAGAGTATCAAAATTGTCATACGATTTGAAATCACTTGAATTTTGGAACACTCATGGACGCTTCTTTACATTGGAAAATGAGGTATAAGATAATCAATTACACGAACATTAATCACACTGAAAGGCTTAATTATTTCAGGATATTCGGAATTTGAAATCTCTTGGAATCTAGAAAATATTTTTACGTTTCTTTTTTTATTACAAAGGAAGATATAAAATGATTGAATATTTATCGTTTTGCAAGCGAAACTTGTTTCAGAATAAGCGGCCCTTTAAAATCGGTTAAATTTTAGAATACTCTCTTCTTTTTCACAAACTAAGACGCCAGGTTATTTATGGCTTGAATATTTTCCGTATTTAAACTGATATGTGATTTCAAAAATTTTGTGTTTTGAAATCGCGTGAATTTTAGAAATTCTGTGCATTTTAAAAAGAAGATGCAAGGTTATACATTCCTTGGATTCTTATTGTATTAAAGCGGAATGCAATTTCAGAACTTTGATTGAAGTTCGTTTTAACTCCAGCTCTATAAATAATTTCTTTTTCAGTATAAAAGGCAGTTCAAGATGATAAACCATTCTTTCAATATTTGTAGTACACAAAACGCAATGTAATTTGAAATTTTATGTAATTGATAATTGCGGGAATTTAGAAAAATTTTACGTTTACTTCTTCTTTATATAAGAATATACAAAAAAATCAATTTCTTATATATATGTCGGATTTAAAACGAAATGTGATTTCAGAATACTTGTAATTTAATGTCATGTAAGCTTCAGCGCTATCCTGTAACTTTTGTTTTTCATTACAAACGAAAACACGAAATGGTTCATTCTCTGAGTATTTGGTGTGTTCAAAGCGAAATATGTTTTTAGAATATTCGTGATTTGAAATCGTTTGAATTTTAGAATGCAAGTTTTCTTTTACACTACAAAGCAGCGCACAAGCTTGAATATGCAACGTATTTTAAACCGTTTGTTATTTCAGAGCTATTGTAAATTGAAATTTGGTGAATTTCAATATACAACCATATATTTTGCTTTTCGTTATAAAAGAGAGAACAATATCCATTTCTTGAATATTCAAAGCATATAAAACAAAAGGTAAAATCAAAACGTTATGATTTGAAATCACTGGAATTTTAGGGCATTCCTGTACCTTTTTGCCATCACAAAAGAAGGCACAAGAGGAGAATTCCTTTAATATATTTATATCGTATTAAAAGCGAAACATGATTTCACAATTAACTTCAGAATAGTTGTGATTTTACGAATCTTCGTACTAACATTTTTACAGCGGAAACTGATTTGAAAATTTTATATTTTGAAATCGCGTGAATTTCAGGACACTACTTTTATTTACATTTCATTACGAAAGAAGATGTAAAATGATGCATTCGTTGAATATTTATAACATCTAAAAATAAATGTGATATCAGAATATTCGTGATTTGAAATCGTGTGAATTTCAGAACACAACTGTGTTCATTTTCATTAGAAAACAATTTGCGAAATGTTGCTCTATTCAAATATTTCATCGTACACAACACAATAAACGATATAAGTTTTCAAAATTTTCGTAATATAAAATCACGAGAGTTTCAGTGTTTGCTTTCAATATGATAAATATCTGTAAATCACCAAGTAGTGAAAAAAAATCGAATGGCAGTGTTCTGAAATTCCCGCGATTTTATATCACGCAAACTTGTAAACATTATGTTTAGTGTACGATAACATATTCATAACATAATGGATCATCTTGTACATACAGTTGTGTTCTAAATTGCACCCGATTTCAAATCACGAATATTCTGATATAACAATTCTCTTTAGGTGCGAACGAACGAATTCATCTTGTATCTTCTTTTGTACTAAAAAAGAAAACGTATTGGAAGGAGTATGCTGAAACTCAAGCGATTTCAAATTACGAAGATTTTAAACCAGTTTCCGCTTTGAAATACAATAGTACGGCGATTCGTAATTTCAAATCTCAAATATTCTGAAATCATATTTCGCTTTGAATACGATATATGTACATATATTCTGCGAATCCATCCTCGTGCCTTTTTTTGTAAACCTAAACAGTGTGCAGAAATGCTCTGAAATTCCCGTGATTTCAAAACATGAAGAATTTTATAAAAAATTTCGTTTTATATGTATTAAATATTCAAGCAATGGATGATCAATTCCTTAAATATTCTTCTTCGTTCTTACTTTTACAATGAAATAGAAAACATACCGTTGCGTTGTGAAATTCACCCGGTTTCAAATCACAATAAATATGAAACAACAACCCGATATCTTGGTTCGACGCATATTCAAGCTTTGGATCATATTGTGCGCTCTTTTATAATGAAAAAGAACACTTACAAATGTTTTGAAATTCACGCGATTTCAAATCACAAATATTCTGATATCACGATATCGCTTTAAATACTCAGTGAATGAACAACCATCTTGTATTTTCTTTTGTAATGAAAACCAAGAGATGCAAAAGAGCGCTGCAGCTCACATGACATTAAATCACAAGTGTTTCAAACATTTCACGTTTTAATTACGATACACATACATATAAAAAATGGATTATTTCGTATATTCTTATGTAATGCAGAAAGAAACGTATAGTTTTCTGAAATTCACGAAAATTCCAACTTCGAAAAATGTTAAAAAATCACGATACGTTTTGTGTACTGAAAGAATGGATTATCGTCATCTGGTCTTTTATATTGAAAAAGAAACTATATAGAGGTGTTCTGAAAATACCCTCCTGTATTTTAATCACGGAAGTTCTGCAATCACATTTCGTTTTTAATACGATAAATATCCAAGGAATGAATAACCATGTATGTTATTTTGAAGACGCGCAGAGCTAGCCAAAATTCATGCGATTTCAAATCACGAAATTTTCGAAATCACATTTCCATTTGAATATGGAATATATTCCAGCCATGAATCATTTGGCTTTTTCTTTTATAAAAAAAAAAAAAAGAAAACGTACTGGCGAGGTATTCTGAAATTCATGTGATTTTCAGGCATGACTATTTTGAAAACACGTTTCGCTTTAAAAATTATAAATATTTGAACATTTTGTATCTGCTTTTATAATGAAAACGGAAACTTAGGAATATGTTGTGGAATCGTAAGAGATTTCAAATCTTCCAATATTTCGAAATACGATGAATATTCAAGGAATGAATGTATTATATTATACCTTCCTTCGCAATGCGAAAGCAAGCAACAAAAGTGTGGTGGCCACCATCCAAAATCTAACAATGTACGTTCATTCATATGGAACGATTTAAATTTGAAATGAAATTTGTTGCAAAAGTGCAGAGAAACTGCAACCATTTTATAAAATTCTTTAAAAAGATTTTCTTTTTCCTAATGTTGCGCCAAATATTTGACAACTAAATCAGTCTTTCAAAGCTCAGTAATTTTTACAACTTGATTGTTGCTTTACTTTGGTAGACTGCTTACTGCTTAAATGAGTATTGTACTTAAAATTTATGAAAATGATTTTTGCTTAATAAATAATTGTTTTTTAAATATTTTAAAATTATGAATGGAATTAAAATTGAATTTATCTTTTTAATTAGATAACATATAATACGAGCACATACATACAAATACAGATGTATATTCACAAAACAAAAATATTCATTATTGCAAGAAAAAATAAAATAAAATTTACATAAAAATTTGAAAAAATTTAAACTTTAGTTTAAATATTTAAATTCGTTGTATTTAAAATTTTCATGATCATTTTTGCCTTTTCGGCTTTGATAACAATTACATATTTTTTTTAATAAGTAACGTATTTATGTGAAAAGGAGGATTTTTTGGTGTGGAAATACTAAAACTAGTATACAGCATATTTTTGGTATTTGGTACAAAAAAAAAAAAAATACATAAATTATTTTAATAAGAGAAACATAAAAATACAAAGATTCATAAATACGAAAAAAAAGCAAAATCTAATGTTTGGTTTAGGTTTATGCCAAGACAGGCAATTGAGCATAGAATTTTATACCAATATTGTTTTTAAATACCCTCAAAAACGAGCAATCGAAATATTTAGATAATAACTAGATACAAGAAAATAATTTGTGTTGGAAATGATCACTGAAAGCGCAAAATAACATTTTTTGAAATCACATGATAATGATGTGGGTGCTATCATCATTTTCCAACAATTTATGTTTTGAAACAGATTAATTCAATAAACGTTTATAATTTAGTTTAACATTATTTACCTACTAAGTGTACAAAATAACTTTACACTAATATTCGTTTCGATCCCTCTAGGCTATAGAATTAGTGGCTAGATTATGTATTGCAACTAGACTCCGAAGCCATTACCAGGTACTGCAAATGATAATGCAATCGGTTGTAATGGTACTGCGGAAGGCAGTTGCAGTAGATGTACAAAATAACTTAACTGAAGTTCAAATTTCAATCCCTCTGTGTTATAGAATAATTTATGACTGGATTACGTATTGCAACGAGACTTCGAAGCCATTACCAGGTACTGCAAATGATAATGCAGTCGGTTGTAATGATAATGCGGACGGCAGTTGCGGAAGATGTACAAAATAACTTAACTGAAGTTCAAATTTCAATCCCTCTGTGTTATAAGATAATTTATTACTGAATTATGAATTGCAACGAAACTATAAAGCCATTACCAGGTACTGCAAATGCTAATGCAGTCTGTTGTAATGTTAATGTGGCATTCAGTTGTAGTATATGTACAAAATCACTTCACTAAAGTTAAAATTTCAATCTCTCTGTGTTGCAGTATAATTAATAACTGGTTTAAGCATTGCAACAAGACTACGAAGGAGTTAAGTTGCTAGAAATGATAATGCAGTCTGTTATTATGATAAAGCGGAAGGCCATTGCAGTAGATGCTCTATTGCCATACTGCCTGGTAGACGAACTGACATTCCATAATCATAATTCTAGTACAAGTTATCATAATCGTACGTTGATGTAAAATAAAAAAGAAAAATTATACAAAGCATATTTTGATATTTAGCTTACGCTAAAATCAACAACTTTTACTTGTCGAGATTATTGGGGTGTACAGAAGTTTTTTTTTCGAGAATCACAGTCATGGCCGATATTTTCTATAAACATCTCTTTTTTGAAAGCATGCTTTCTAAAACGCAAGATTTAATTACACTTAAATTCTGATATAAAATTTATTTAAACAAATTTTTTTTTCACAATCAGCCACTGGCCGATATTTTATATAATTTTTTTTTTATTGTTGAAAGCATGCTTTTTAAAACGCACGATTTCATAACCGTTAATTTCTGATCTAAACTTTCTTAAATTAATTTTGATTTCAAAATCAATCGTGGCCATTATTTTTATAAACATTTTTTTTTTTTTTTTTTTGAAACTTGGTTTCTAAAACGCACGATTTCATTACGCTTAATTTCTGATATAAATTTTTTTTTTAAATTAATTTTTTTTTTAATAAATTTTTTTTTTTTTAAATAAAACATGGTCAGCATTTTTTATAAACAATCTTTTGCATGCTTTATTATTATTTAGTCGAAAGAATAACAAAATTAAAATTTATCGGAAGTAAATCGATTAGTTTGAAATTTAAACAAAATCGATCGAAATGAAAATTCGTAATCAAAACAATTTCGAACAATTCTGTAACAGACCTGATAGGATTAAGAATTTTCACTAGCCAACAAATGAGTTTAGTATTTATTATTTAGTCTTAAAAATAACAAAATTGAAATTTGTCGGAATGAAGCAAATGGATTAGTTTGAAGAAGTTTAAACAAAATCGATCGAAATGAAGATTCGTAATCAAAACCATTTTTCACTAGTCAACAAGTGAATTTACTACTATTTAGTCTAAAACGCGCTTATAAATTTAAACACAGAGTGTTCTCTCTACAAATTTAAATTAAAACAAATCGAAATATATAGCTGTAGAGTGAAATCTAAATAGAAGAGAACCGTATTTTTTTTATAATTTGAATAGTATTGTTAGAACGTTACTCTTAATAATTCTCATTATTTTCTTTGAAATATTGGAATATAGGGTTAAATGCTTGAACATATTTTTCAAAAGTTTCTGAGTCCACCGATGATTAGGTTAGCACCTATGAAATTTCAACATACGAACATTTTTTTAATGTTTATTGTGTTGGTAAAAGTTTTCTTTTTGAACATTTGAAATCTTTATTTTAATTTCAGAAAGGGGAAGAGCAGTAAGTGAATTCTCATACGCCATAAAAGCAATTGGATGAAATAATAAATCAGGTAAAGAATACGGTTTAAAATAATCCCTGATGAGTTAAGCTCAGATCACCAACATTGTTGATGGGTATTTTAGTCAAAAGTTTCTATCAAGTTCTTAAGGGCAATATGAAAAAAAAAAGAAAATGATAGAATTTTTTGTGTACGTGTGATTATGATTTTAACACATTCGCAAACGTATGTTTTATATTATATGCATATAACATTTATGCGAATGTGTTAGAATATAACTTTTGAGTGTGTTAGTGTATATCAGCTATTGAGATCATGTCGTATATTCGAACTTCATCGAAGATTTGGGGAACCTTATTATACCTGAACATTTCACTATTGTCGTGAAATAGACTGATTTTATATTAGACTACAGACAGTTAGTCTAATATAAAATCACCACATACAGTGAACTCCCGGTACTATGAACTTGGATTATGGTTAATAAGCCAGCAAATGTGAGCACAAAGTTTATTAATTACTAAAAATTTAAATGCAAGTCCAAAAAAAAAAAAGAAAAAGTCTAAAACGGATTTTTGACTTTTCAAATAAGTTTTTTATGACTTAAAAGAAAATAAATTTAATTATGCGATGTTTCCACAACACTAGTAAGCGACTTATCGAGAGATTTTATATGAAGTGCATTCAATTTTTTTTTTTTTTTTTTAGTGGTTTCAATAAAAAAATTCAGATAGTTCGCTTGCTTGTGGTGGAAAAATCACAAACATGTTTTTCTAAATCGAAATTGTGAACAAATTCGATAAAACGAAGAGCTGTAATTGTTATCGAAGTTGTGTACAAGTTCGATTTACAGGAACGAAATGAATGTTTGTTAGTTCATAGTAGCGAGAGTTCACTGTGTATTTCTTTAGTAAAAATTGGTTATGTATGGACAGTTACAACTAAGAAAACATGCTAATAACAAAACTTTTAGAACAAATGGAGAAAATACACCTTTAACAAAAAGAGTGTAGCATGAGGCAACCGTTAAGAGAGCATAATATGGAGTTGAAAAATCAATAATTTGCCTAATAAAAAATAGTGGACAAATTTTTCGAAATTTTCAACTTAAAAGTTAAAAAAAAAAATACATTGTTTGGATGTTATATTTTTCACATTTAATTTCAATAAAACGAACACTAAATAAATTTAATTTTTGCAGCTTCAGATCTTTGTTTTTGTTTTTATAAAAAATTTACAATTTAAAATCTTTTATTTCTCAATATTTCGATAACAATTTTTTATCATCGTCAGGAGAAATTAACATTTAATTTCTCCTGACGATGATAACAAATTGTTATCGAAATATTGAGAAATAAAAGATTTTAAATTGTAAATTTTTTATAAAAACAAAAACAAAGATCTGAAGCTGCAAAAATTAAATTTATTTAACAAACGAAGATCGAATAATATTGAGATAAAATTAAAACGAACACTCGTAATTTTTTTTTAGCTCATATTAGCGAGAGTTCACTGAAAACCAATATAAATAACGATATTGCCATACATAATTGCGATATCAGTTGAAACATATGCTTCCCCGAAAAAGAAATTAAAAAATTTTTTCGGATGACCAAGGTGAAACAAAACGAATTGATTCCACACTAACGGCCATATTCACAAGAAAGATATTTCTTGCTTATTACAGGTTTATTTGACAATTTTCTATATAAATCTTGTCAAATAAATGACAAATTTCTATATAAATCTTGTCAAATAAACCTTTAATATAAAATATTTTTTTATGTATAATTAATTTTTATGAATAATTTTGTGAACAAAGTCGATAAAACGAACTGTTTTAATTTTTATTAGTTCATATTAGCGAGAGTTCACTATATATACATATATTTGTTAGTAGGAATTGCTTATGACAAAAACTAATAAGAAAACATGCTAATAACAAGCAGACATCTTCAACACTAAACATCAAAATAGAGAATTTATGCCATTTAAAAAAAAAACGTATGTGAAAGAAAAGTTAAGTAAACAAAATACGAAGTTGAAAAAAAGTCAAAACTTGGCACCCGCGAAAAGGAGAAAAAACTGAAATCAATTTTTCGAATTTTTCGACTTTTGAAACTAAAGAAATTATTTTTGCATTAACTAATATTCCAAATATTTAATACGATAAAAAGAACAGGTATGATTTTCACTGTTTATATCAAAATTGAAAACTGAAATTTATCGATTTGAAAATCAATAATATGCTTCATCAAATAAATTATTCGCATGACTTGAAGTTCAGACAAAGACATATTTTTCAAATCGAAAGTTTGAACAAATTCGATAAACACAAAAATATCTGTGCTTCATCAAAATAATAAATACATTTTTCGAATGATTTGAAGTTCAAACAACATAATTTGTCGAGCTTTTTGATCAAACTCGATAAGACTAATAGCTGTGATTTTTATTAGTTCAGATATTGTTTATGTCAAAATTGAAAACTTAATAACGTTAACGGGTTTACCATATATTTGTAACGATAAAATATTCGAAGAAAAACAGAATATTCAAATAATTTTTTAAACTATTCGAAATTGTTTAGCATTAAATATTTTTCCAATCGAAATTGAAAAAAAAAAAAAAACGATGAAACGAATGAACAGTTGACATTTTTATTAATTATTGGCCCTACCAAGATTGAATTCCTCAATAAATAACGATAACGGGATTACCACATTTTTTAAATTAAGAATCGGCAACACTATTCTGTAAACCCCTCTAATTTTAATATGTATTTTTTTTTTTCTTATAAAATTTAGAATTTATTTGTCTAATTTGAATTCCTTTTTTGATTTTAAAAATGCCATCTTAATAATTTTTTAATTAAGTGGGATTGAAATTCGAATGAGTTTCTTTCGAGCCATAAATTGAAGTTCAGTTTTGCCTGTAATTTTAATAATTTTAGAAATTTACATTAGTGATTTTCATTAATAATTCTTAAATCGAGTGGAATTGAAATTCGAACGAATTTCTCTGACATAAATGTGATTTTTTTTTGATGATGAATTTGATTATTTATTTGTCTAATTTGAATTCTTTTTTTTTTTTTTTTTAATTTAAAACGTGATCTTAATAATTGTTTAATTAAGTGGTATTGAAATTCGAATGAATTTCTTTCGAGCAATAATTTGAAATTCAGTTATGATTGAAATTTTAATCATTTTCAATAAAAATAATTATTTTGTATCGAGTATATCAAAGGAGTTGTTATTTGATCATTTATTTTATTAGCAATTTATATCATTGACTTTCATTAATAGTTCTTAAAACGAATGGAATATAAATTTAAATTAATTTCTTTCGTACAACGAACAAAAAGTTTCAAAACAAATAGTTTTTATGTGTGGAATGTTAATTCTGTAAAGGATTTGTGATTTTGACTAATCATTTTTAAATCGAGTGGGATTGAAATACGATTTTTTTTTTCGTACAATTAATTAAAATTCGATTGCAATTGTAATCTTTTTCGGTTGTTATTCGATGCTTTATTTTGTAAAAAAAACTTACATTAGTGACTTTTATTAAGAATTTTTAAATCGAGTGGAATTGAAATTCGAATGAATTTCTTTCCTATAATAGATTAAAGTTCTGATTGCAATTGTAATCATTTCCAGTACAAGCAGTTTTCTTGTATAGAGTGCATCATGGGAGTTGTTATTCGACTCTTTTTTTCACATTCGTGACTTGCATTAATAACTCTTAAATCGAGAGGGATTGAAATTTGAACGAATTTCCTTCGTACAACGAATTTCTTTCGTACAACGAATTACAAGTTCAGTTCTGATTCCAATTGTAATCTTCTTCAGTTGTTATTCGATATATTTTTTGTAATCAATTTATATCAGTGATTTTCATTAACAGTTCTTAAATCGAGTGGGATTGAAACTGAATAAAAGTTCCGTTTTGATTGCAATTTTAATATTTTTCAATACGAATAGTTATTATGTATAGAGTGCATCAATGGCCTTGTTGTTCATTAATAATTCTTAAATCGAGTGGGATTGAAATTCGAACGAATTCATTTCGAATAGAAGTTTAGTTGTGATTGCAAGTTTAATCATTTTCAAAACAAATAGTTTTTATGTATAGAGTGCATCAACGGTAAATATATTAGTGATATTAGTGATTTTGATTAATTACTTTTAAATCGAGTGGTATTGAAATTCGAACGAAATTTTTTCATACAATTAATTAAAATTCGATTGCAATTTTCATCTTTTTTAGTTATTATGCGATCATCTATTAACTTGTATGTAAGAAGTTTACATTAGATTTATATTAACAATTCTTAAATCGAGTAGAATTGAAATTCCAAAGGAGTTGTTATTTAGAAATTTTAATAAGTAATTCTTAAATCGAATAGGATTGAAATTCGAACGAATCTGTTTTATAAAATTAATTAAAATTCGATTGTAATTTTAATATTTTTCAGTTATCAGTTAATTTATAAGAAATTTACATTACAGATTTTTATTAACAATTTTTAAATCGAGTGGAATAGAAAGACGAACACAAATTGCTTTCGTGCAATGAACTAAAGTTCAATTATGATTGCAATCGTAATCAATTCCAATACAAACTATTTTCTTGTATACGAGTCATAATCGGAGCTGTTATGCGATCACTTATTTAATAAGAAATTTTCATTAGCTTTCGAACGTCAACGCTCGAATTGGCTTCATATTGTATGTCATACAAATGATTTGTATACAAATAGAGAGGACTTTTTAAGTGTAGTATTAAAAATCACAAAAAAAATTGTTATTAATATCTGCTTAAAATTAATAAATATCAAAAAATATTAAAAAAATATTTTTGGCCAAAACTTTTGTATATTTTTGTTTTAGTCATTTGTATTAAAATTAAAATGGAATGTTTGTTTTCGTTGTAACACAAAATTTGGAGATCTTAATTTGCTTAGTAAAATACACATATTAATAACACTTTAGTGTTAAGCTAGAACATTAAATAAACTTTTTGTTTTGGACTTAAGATAAATATATATGATAAGACATATAAGGTAAAATTAAATAAACTAAAATAAAATAAAAAACTAAAATAAACATATAAAATGAGAAGAAAATCTTTTTTTGGTAAGATAAATATTTGGTTTCTTTTAAATTATTTTTTATAGGTAAATGGCATCGTTTTCATTAGACGGTCCTGGAGGAACGAATTGAGTTGTAAGCCGAGCTTCATTTTCCACTCATCGTCCAACATGTTCATGGTGGCCGAGGCTGCAGCTGCTGCCGCTGCCTCATTGGCCGTTACCGGCTCATTTTTTATAAACACTTGAGCGGCTCTGCTGGTAGAGGCAACTGGGTGGTGATGAATTTCGGCAATATTTTCAGTGTTATTGTTTAAGGACTGTTGGAAGTTGTGTTTGGCGGCGGCAGCTTGAGCAGCTACTGCAGCTGCTTCCAGTAGTATCTTAGCATCCGTTTCTTCTACATGTGCAGCTGCAGCCGATATAGCGGTTATGGCACCCGTCAGACCATAAGTGGGTATGGGTCTTAGGTTGCCTGGGGGTGGTGGTATAGGCGAAGTACCATAGGTACCATTACAATCACTGCTGCTGTCACCGCTGGCTAATTGCGAGGGGCTGCATGAAACCAAATTTAAATGACGATAGTTTGGCTGAGTTGGCTGCTGAAAGTTTTGTTGATGATATTGTTGCAGAGGTGTGGCATGTTCATAATTCCCTTTGCGCACGGATAAATTTTCCGGTAGGCTATTATCACAGTTACCTGATTGGTTCTCATTTGCAGGAAAATTTTGTAAATTTTTTGCTCTAGACTTTTGTCCAGATGAACGTTTGGTGTTACGTTTAGTCTTTTCGGCAACATCTGGTGGTATGCCATGCCTGGAGGTTAAATGACGCACCATATGATACTTACGGCGAAAACGTGAAGGACATATATGACAGCTAAATCGCGGTGGTATATCGACGCATTCGTCACGCATGTGACGCTGTAAATGGCGTTTACGTAAATATGATTTGAAGCAAACGGGACAGGCAAATCTACCATTGGGGCAAAGCTGATAACCATTAACAACAGCTCTGCCGCCGACAGCATCTACATCACGTCCAGCACCATTCTTCTTTAGCGCAGTATAATTACATTTGTTTTCTTTTTTTATTTCCGAACAGTTTTCATCAACCGGTTTATAGGACTCAACTGTTGTGTGGTTAACAAATAAATTTAGTATTTAAGCCAAAAAAGAATATGAGAATTATTGATGATGTTATGTAGGTTTAGTTAAGGGATTTTGAGTTTGATGATGAAGGATGATTTTTTATTTATGACGGTTTAAACAGTTTAGTATTTTTTTTTTTTTTTCAATGATTGGGACCAGACACACAAGTGATGAGTTTTGTGTTTTATGAAGAAAGTGTTGATGGGGATTATTAAATGTGTTTTTGTGGTTGGTTTTAAATGAAAAGAAACAAAAAGAAAAAAAACAGAAAGTAAAATAAATCATAAGTTATTATTAATAAAGCAAATAGAAATTAAAACATAAATAGGTGCATATAAATGTTTGTTCATTTTAAATTATCATTTTAATCATATGCTTAAAACTAAGTTGAAGAGAATAAGAAATGTTTCAACTACAGCTATGCTTTTATTTTAATTTATAAAATAAATAACTAAAATCAAGCTAAGACTACAATTTACGATAAACAAAAAACTAATTTCATCAATAATTTCACACAAAAAATAATATACTACAAAATAATGACAATTTTATTATTGCAACAAACATATATAGACAGAAAACTTTATAATAAAGTTTTTCTAGCAACATGTTGCTTATAATGAAAAGTCTAAATAAAATTGGACTGTTTTTTATAGAAAAGATTTTGCTTTACTGTTGCTAGCAACATGTTGCTAAAACCTTTAAGTGAATATACGATTTTTGATACTTTCATTACATATATATACAAGAATGTTGCTAAAAACTGATTTTAAAACATTCCTCCTGATTCCATGAATCGCCATCGTTTCCAAGTGAAGTCTACGTGAAAAATTTGGAATTTTTTTTTTTTTTTTGGTTGCCAACAATAATTGAGTATTGTCGCCCAGCTTCCATCTATTAATTAGGTCAATCAGTCGAAAGCCGAAAGAATAATTAAATATGTTAAAGAATTTAAAAAAAATACCGATAATTTTGTACAACAATTTAATTGATATGTATGTTCTGAAAATAATACGATTTTAAATCACTTTTCATTTTAAAATCACAAATGCAGAACTGTTTATAGCAGTAAATTTAGTTTTTTCTGTCGGAGATATTAGATTTATTGTCATTTTTAATTTACAGCATAACTTTGTACATGTTGACAAAAAATTGGAAATGAAGGAAATTTCTTTTAGCAAATCTTTTTTAAACTCTTTATGGATATTACTGCTGCTAGGAGCATGTTGCTGAAAATTAATCGAAATTAAGAGATAAAACACAATTCTTTTAGAAAATGTTTCACCGCACTTTTATGATATAATGAACTCTATGGATATTTCTGCTGCTAGTATCATGTTAGGTTGTACAGGCCGCCAGTTTCATGAAACCAGCCCACTTGGGTCCTTTTGGTTCCGTAGACTCTGTCAGTTTGACCACTTTTTTGTGAAATAATCTCTTTATGGATATCACTGCTGCTAGCAACATGTTGCTAAAATTAATCGACTTTGGGAATTCCCAAAGTACAAAACCGCTTCTCTTCATATTCGGTGCAAGTTTTGTCCGTAGAACGTGTATCTGAACAATAATGGTCATTCGATTTAGTGCAAAAATTGAAGTTGCCACATTGTTTTCAGGGAAATGGAGGATTTTAGCGTTTCACGAAGACAACAATGTTTAACTTAAAACAAAGATTATCTTAGTATTATGCAGATATTTTACAATAGCATAAAAACCAGACAAATTTTGCTAAAGATTTATTTATTATTTATGTTAAACCTGTTGCGGTTAACCTAGAAAAATGTTAGTAATTTATTTATGTTAAATATGTTGCAGAAACCACTGAAAAATGTGGATAAAAAATTATTTAAGGAAACCATGTTACAGATTTTCTAAGAAAATGTTGCTAAAGATTTAGCTGATATATGTTGCCAGCAACATTGCATAAAAATCTTCTTAATTATTCTGGTTTAGTTTCTGAATTCGTTAAATAGCCTAATGATATTAAAAATTTAGTTCTTTTGCAACATGTTGCTTTAAAGAATAAACTTTTTTGTTAACAAACGATAAGTTCAAAATACGTACGTACATAAATATGCATTTTAAGGTTAGCTAGAATGTATAAAATAAATATTGTCATTATTTTTACAAATTGCAAAAAGTACTTTCAAATTAAACAAAACAAAAACTCTAAAAATATTTTACATATGTATTCTATTTAAAAAAATTCAAAAATGTACATTTAATTTAGCTAATAAACTACAATATTTTTTAAGAAAAGTTTACGTTTTCGATATTTCAGTTTTTTTTTCTTAATTCAACAATACAAAATTAATTAATACTAGTTAAAAAGAAAAAAAAGGTGTATATTTTACATTCGAGTGATAATTTCTATTTATTTTATTTAGTTCCGTTTCTTTTTTTATGCTATTCGTAATCAATATTATGCATACGTTTAGCATGCTTACGTAACGTAGTCAAATAATAAAAACGTATCGAACACATGGCACAAATATGCTGAGGATCTTTGTGACATTCGACGCGCTGATGTCGTAAAAGACTATTATATGTTTGATATGACTTATGGGGACATTTGTCACAAACAAATTTTGAGTATTTTTTATTATCGCGCCAGCTTATAAGCGGTATGCTGGCGGTATATTCATGTTTGACAAACGGTTTCTTAACACGACAGGATTTTCGGCTACTACAGCTAGAACTAGAGGGATCAAGAACCGCTGTTAGAGAAGATGGTAAAAGAGATGATGATGATGATGCCAAAGTTGATGATGGTTGCAAAACAGTTGTTGCTGCTGCTGTTGTTGTTGTTGTAGCTATTGCCGGCAAACTTGTTAATGGTGCTAGCAATAATGATGCAGATGATGAAATTGTGGCTGACTGGCCTCCTGTCAAGGTAGAGGGGGGCATTAGAAGATGATGTTGATTTTTAATATAAACAACAGCTCCTGTTGTGGTTAAGCATAAGTGTAAAAAATGTCACGCATATAATTACGTAACAGGTACAAACAACGTTATACGTTATATGAGAAGGGAAGAGAAAAAGCGAGAAATTGAAAGATATCAAGATATACTTGTATATTGAAAAACTACAATATTAAAGCTAAATTTTAAAAATAAGTTTTGATTAAATAAAAATTGTAAATTAAATAAAATTATTAAAAATAACACAAAAATTAAAAAAAAAAGTTTAAATTTCTATGAAATAACAACATTTGAAGTTTTTTCTGTTATTTTTGTTTTCAATTAATTTTTGAGAAATTTATTTTTTTTATTATATAATATTTTATGAATTTATGCTATTTTTAACATTAAATATTTTGGGTATTTCAATAATATTTTTACAATATTTATAGTTTACAAGTTTATATGTTAAAGTAGTAACTACCTTATATAAGCATAATTTACAGTTTTGTATGTTAACCTAAATCATTAAATATAACAATTTACAATATAATACAATATGCAGGGCCGGTTTCACGATTTCGAACGTTAACGTTCGCAAAAATTTTAAACGGTCAAGAAACACATTTGTAGCCCAAACATGAAATGTTTCATTATTAGTTGATATATTCATTGCTACGTTTTCTTACACTATGTTGGCAGCTTAAAAATGGACCGTAACTAGGAGTTGTCGCCACTCAAAATGCTGGCGAAATTGAAAGTTCGAAATCGTGAAACAGGCCCATAATTTTGATTTTTTAAAGTTTTAGAAACTTAAATAAAATAGTTGTTTTTAACAAAATTCTAAAGTAAGAAATGAAAATAACGCTCCGAATTCCTCGATTATTTGGCACTTTTTTTTTGGAAATAGAAAATCTATCTAAAAGGCCCCTTAACAAAAGTAAAAATGTGTATGCCAAATATTACCTACTGGTTATTACATATGTTTAGGTTAACGAAAGTATATATGTATATGTATTATATTAGATGATATGTTTCAGCAACATTTGCAAGGAGACAATATGTTTTAAGGGAATGTAACCGAAAAATATACTTTTAAAAACAAGCAAAACCAAAACTAACTTAAGACAAGTATGCTGTTGACAGTAAAATAATAAATTTGACAGCTAAAATGCATTACTAAATACTCTATACTTTAATGTTGCTGAACCTTTATACAAGTTAAACACGCAAAATTTTTTTTGTAGAGGTTTTCATACATAGGTCTATTTGCGTAATGCAGAATTTACAATAATTAAAAAATTGTTCTTGTATATTAAATACATATAAAATACATGTATCTCTAATGAAAGCAACATATGCTTAGAAACATCGTTAAAAGTGAAAACTCAGCTTCGGCAACATGTTGCATGTACTTACAAACAAAGCCTTTAGGACAATTAGGACAATTTTTCATATGAAAATATATCTCCGAGCATAAACCAACAGCGAATAGCAAAGTCAATTTATCTACTTTAATTAAATGATTGAAAACTTATGGCCTGTACCATAATATCGAACGTTAACATTCGATTTTATAGGCCAGAAACCCGATTTAGACACTATTTATGAACTTTTTGCTGACAAGTTTAAATATTACTCGCCTTAAGGAGTACCGGCACGTCGCTATTAGATCACTTAATTCGCTCTTGTTCAGTATTTTGTTGTAAAAGTGTCGGCAAACGTTATAGCTCGAAAGCGTAACTAGTAAGTAGTATTTCTTTTAATACTAAAAAAATGAGTTCCATAGAGTTTCTAACACAAACAGCTTTCCAATTTAGTGTATTAAAATTTCAAACTAAAATCACCAAGCAATGTCCTCTGGGGTTATCACACTTATGCATTGACATACTGAGTGTTCTCTTTGTGCGGATCGCTGATCTAGACAATATATTTATTTATAAATTTATTTTGGAGGCAGACTTACAGCAACATGTTTGAAAATAAAACAAAAGTTTTACATTAAATTATGAAAAATAAACAAGTCTAAATATGAGAAAACTGCTTGAAGTTACATAATTCTAAACAAGTTAAACTAAAAAACATAAATGCCTGAAAATAGCATACGAAAACCAAATTCTTGCAAATGTTGCTATAATAAAATAAACATTGAAAAACCAAACCTTTTATCAAATAGAGCCATTTTTACAAAACCAAAACTGATTTGTGCAAGAATACAATTTGTTGCTCCGCGTTAGAACAAAAATGTTGCCAGCAACATTATTTTTGTAAAAGTTTTTAATGTTTTGGGTAAGTACTCTGTTCAAAACTGCGGCAAATGTTGAGCAACAGGTGGCAAAAATGACATATAAAAAATATGACGCCTATCTCCCGTTTTGAACCACATTTACGTTTGTATTGCTTTTAAAAATACTACATTTGTTCTACAAATGTAATCAATTTTTTTTATATCAGATGTTGCTCGAAAATTCTGTACGAATTAAAGCTAACTGCTTTATTTTACAGCTTCTAGGAATGTTGCTAGATACATTTATTGTGTGTTTCCACGAGAAAATACAGTACAACTCTTGCAACATTTTTTCATCAACTCTCCACAAATATTTTTTATGTATGTATGCATTTTAACAGCATTCCACGTGGAATACCAATCACAATACCGGGCTTTCGTAGAAAAAATAACAATGTATTAGGTTGTTTGTTCCAATATTGTGATGTTTCCACATCACAACCAAGCAACTTGTTAAGTATTTATGTATGAAAAGTTCCCAATATTTTGAGTGATTTCTATACAAAGATTTCAAACAGGTCGCTTGCTTTTGCTGTGGAAACATCACATAAATCTTAGAGTCTGGCACTTATATTTGCGTTTGTAAACACCGAGTAAAATAAACAACAGCAAAAATTGTGAAATCAATCGAACAAAAGTCTAGCAACATGTTGCCAAGTGATATCAATATATATATTTGTAAAAAAAAACACAAAACTAATAATGACCAGTCCAAAACTATAAATGTGGTTCCATATAACATTCATATTTAGCGGAAGTATTGCAATTGAAATCGATATATATATGGCTTAGAATAACTTAATTTGAATAAAAACTCGAATAAATTAAATTTTTTTATAAAAAAGAAGCTGCAAAATATATATGTAAATTAAATCCTATGGTATATAGTATGCCAATTATTATTAATCGAGAAGCATAAGAATATGTACATATATTGCTAAATTTTACATAATATGTAATCCCCAAAATGTTGTAAACTGTATTGTCAACATGTTGCTAAGCAAATATTTATAAACTATATATATTCACAACATGTTTTTACGCAAATGTTTGTAAGTTCATTTTATATAAAATATATTATGTACCGAACAAAAAAAGGATTTGACAAATAAAATTAACAAACAACTTCAATATTAATATTTTGGAATTAATTACAACAAAAATAAATTCATCTAATTCAATATCATCAACATAAAATGAAGTTGATCCAACAGTATAAATGCATTATTTAAACATAAAAAAACAAAACCATTCTTAACTCCAATATCAAAAAAAAAAGAACGTAAATATTGAAAAATTCACTTGTGGGACATTTTAATATGATGATTTAATGAACAACGATAGTAATATTTGGCATTACATATGGGACATATAAACTTTGGCTCTTTTTGGCATTCCACACGTACATGGCGTGAAAGATTACAACGCATTGTATAAGCTTTGGGACAGTTGGGACAGCTATAGACGGCAGCTTTCTGGCAGCGTGTTGAACGAGGCCGTTTATATGTGTCATAACTGCTGCTCGTGCGGTTCTTTAAACGTTTGGCGGCAATAAGTTTAATCGGTTTTAACAGAAATCTGCCCTCATTGCTGTCCTCTAAAAATTCTGCAAATTTTACAAGTAACAAACAATTCGATAGCGAATTAAAGCAAAGACAAACAAAGAATAATATGTAGAAAAATTTTTAGACAAAAACTAAAAAGAGTTACAATTTTGAGTTTAGTTTTTTTTTTTAAATCGAATAGATAAGGAACACCCTCAATAAGTCTAAAAAATATTACATACATATGCATATGTATAAGAAGATGTTTAACACAAGCGAGCGTAGGAATATGGAGCGTTATCTTTTTAATTTTTTAAATAAAATTTTAAATATATTTTTTCTTTTTATAATTTATAATTTTTAGCACCCTCTTTGTCTTGTTTTTAATTTTTATTTTTCTAACAAAAAAAAAAAGTATTCTATAAAATATGAGTGCAGTATAGTAAAAAAAATTTATTAAAATTAAAATTTTTGTTTAAATATTTTTTTTTATAGGGACTTTTAAAACAAACAAGTTTAAAACTATTTGTCCCTTGTGATCAGTCAATTATAGTGATTTTATGTTAAAGTATAATAAATATGGAAAACAAGAATCAATCTTAAATGAATAAGTATACACTACCGAACTTGACTGGTAAACCTGTCCTTTGTTTACACCGTTAATCATTTTTCCAATTTGCAATAATTTTATGCCGTTTGAGTAAATTAGAAAATTAGTTGTCATTCAACTTTTAACTTTCTCTTAGAACGCACATGTTTTTATTTCGTTAGCAAGAATAACTTAATAATTTTGAGGTTTTGAAAGACTATACGTTTTCAGTTCGACCTATTTTTCATTTTGCAATATTTAACTACCTATTTTTAGGATGACGAACTTAGTTTTTAGTCACCTAGAAAATTTGTTGTCGCTCCTATTAGCTTTTGTTGCCTTGCAGGCTTTTGAAGTTGAGTGTTTGTTTTTTAAACCATATGAACTTTTTTATTTTTAGAACGCTTATATATCAGTTTCACTATGGCTATAACATATGTAGGTACATATGTTGCTACTTTCGTACAAAAACTGGAGTTGCCGCATTGTTGCCGGGGAAGTGGGGGGATTTTGGGGATTGACGAAGCTGATTTTAGTAATCCCCAAAAAAATTCGGAATCACTTCGCTAACCGGGTTTTCTTATTCGGTACGAGTTTTAGCCGTGCGAACAAAGTAGCCGTATTAGCTCTAGAGAGGTGGGGGATCTTGACGTTTCCTGAAGCCGACTTTAGGAATTCCCATAAACTCGGAACCGGTTTTTTATATTCGGTGCGCGTTGTGGCCGTGGAACGTGTATCTAAACTATTCAACTCATTTTTCGCTTTAGTCAATATATATTATAATTCAGAAATTTTTGCTCTCAATGTTGATTCAAAATTTAAAAGATTGTTGCTAATATTCAAAATGCACAGCATTCAGCAATTTGAATCGGAACTACTCTCAAAGCTCACTCAAGTTTGGCAGGTTTCTTTGTTTTAAAGAACTCAATGAAATGAATTTGTTTTCTATGTTGTGTTTGATAATTTTTTTTACAACTGTATTTTTCAAATGCCTTCAAATTTTATAACACACCACTTCTTCATTTGCAACATTATTTTTTATCATGATTGCGAATGTGGTTAATTACGCCTACATGTTGCAGCAACATTTTACATTTTTTTATTATGAATGCCATGTTTCTGGCGCATATGTAATTTTAAATCGTATTTCCAAGAGCATGAAAATGAACAAAAATCACATTGAAATATAGTGGTGTTTAGTTTCTTTGGCATTGCTATCAAGGATAGGGAAGCTGACGATGATGTGGGCAAAGTAATTGTTGCCGACGTCTGCAATGAGGCAACATTGTTGCCAAGATTTTTTAGACTTGCTGCAGAGGGATTTATGGCCGTTGTCGATTTATTTGAGCTTTGCAATTTGGCATTTTGGGAGGAAGGCCCACCGCCAACAACAGCAGCAGTGCTCGACGAACTGTTGTTGGGGTTGACATGTGGCAATAACATGGTTGAGCCTAAAAGATTAGCCAATTGAAAGGAAGCCGCCGCTGCTGCAGCAGCAGACATTTGGCAATCGTTACAATTATCGCTGGGACAGCACGAGGATGACGACGATGTTTTACTACTATTAACAGTTTTTGTTTGATGAGTTGTTAGCGCAGTATTTGCGCTAGAAATGGATATATTACCAACAGCTTTACTAGGGTTAGGCGTGGTGTTGCCACACTTGTTGGCATTAGAACTCTGCTGACTTAGAGAACTCGTGGTGGCCAGTGGCGAGAGTTGGGGCTGTTGGGCCGCCAAGTTGCTGCAACATTTATAGATTTTATGTATGGTCAGTTCATTGTCATACAAATCTGAGGCTGACGGTGTTGCCGCCAATAGATTTGTCATATTTGTACAATCTAAGCTATTGCGACTAGTAGAGCGGGGCGTCAGGGAATTGGTGGAAGAGGAGTTGGAAGATGTTGCTGCAACATTTAGGCTGGTTGTTATTAAATTTGTTAAAGGTGCTTTTGCATTGCTATTACTACTACTGTTACTACCACCACTATTATTTATTGCTGTTGTACAATTATGGCTTAAACTATTGCTGCTAAGCGAAGAATTTAAAATATTATTGTTGATGGAACTGCTGGACAAACTGTTTGTGCTGGGGTTGATATTAGCTGAAGTTTGGCTGGTTGTTAGTTGGGTTTGTAGTTGTTGCTGCTGCTGTTGTTGCTGTTGTTTTTGCTGGGAAGTGGCTGCAGCTATGACAGCGGCCGCTGCTGAGGCTATATTGTATAAGGTCCGTAAATCTGCAAAAATAAGCCATGATGGATGGGTGTGCTATTTTTCTGAGTTCTTTTTTATACTTTTTTTTTTTTTGCTTTTTTAAATTAAGAAGACACTTAAAAAAGGAAACCATATAAAGAATTCAACAATTTGCACTCAAAATGGAAAGTATAATTTAAAAAAAAATAAACTTAAGCTTAAAATTTGAGAGGAGTAATATGTTTTTTAAGTGTAAAAACGTTATTCAGCCTAAAATTATGCAAACATTTTTCAAAACGTTTTAAAGCTGTGTGGGTAAAAAATACAAGATTTATTTTTTTTTTAGATTTCATTATTAAAAGTAGAAACATAAAACCCGGTTTAAAGCCGCCATAACCTACACTCGCTAATATAAAAGAAAATTTAAGAATAAAATAAACACCCAATTTATAGAACAAATAAATAAATAATTTACAAAAACATTATTTTAAGATAAAATAGAAGGGTTAATATTAATTAAAAATAAATAATTTACGCACGTAGGTATGTATGTATGTATATGCATTATTAACCACAATTTTGTATTTTTATTTTGTTTATAAACAATCAAAAACAAAGAATTTATTCCATTTTTTTTTCTTCATTTAAACAAACTCCTTGACAAGAAGAAAAACACATAGAGACATGCAGTTGTTATAAAGAAAAGTCGAATAGAAAAATCCTGGAAAATCTTAAACAAATCCTTACAATAAAACAAACAATTGTTTAAGTTTAAAATTTATTATTTAAATTTTTAATGTATTCCTTTTTTTTTTTTTAATAAAACACAAAGAACTTTATACAAAATTGTTAGTTTTGATTTTTGTAAATTAAAAAAGAAAAAAATACTTGCGGAAGTTCTCTTTAAAAACTAAATGCACTTTCTTTTTGTTGATTAAATAAGACTTAAAAATACATAGAGAAAAATGAGTGGACTACAAATTTAATTGAAAAATTTATTAGCATAAACCTAAAAACAAATAAAACTTGAATAGGAAAATATTTAAGTATAAAATAAATCTTTGGTTAATTTGATTAGTTTTTAGTTTCCTTCATTTTTTTAAGTGTTAATTAGGTTAGCACCTGTTTTTTTTTAAATTTTTTTTCTTTGATTTAAATTATAAATTTATTTATATTAGTGAAAAAAAATTTTTTTTTAGAAATTGCACTTTTTAGTCTATAACAATAACTTAACCAAAATATTAAAAAACTAAAGCAATAATTAATTGAGAAGGGCGATATTTCTCTAATTGTTTAGACAATTTTCAAGAGAAAAAAAATTATAATGGCAAGAAGTTTTTTTTGGCACTCATGGGAGAATATGAAAACTATAAATGCAAAGGAAAACTAGAAGTGTTTCAAGAAGATTCTTAATAGTTTTGTTTTATAAGTTCCCATTTACTGTCTGCAACAAATTTTTCATTTAATGGCAGCCTATAGGTATGCAACAATAAGCGAAAAAAACTTCAAGTGAAATTAGCACCGTTTGTTTCTCCATTTCAAACCGATTTTCTTAATCTACCAATTGAAATGAGGTTCAGGCTTTTAAAAGAAAACATGAAGCGTTTTAAATAGACTACTGAATAATAGCTTTGTTTTAGAAATTCTGATTTACTGCCTACAACGAATCTATGATTTAAAGTAAGCCTAAAAGTATGCAACAATAAACTATAAAAAAATTACGTTGCATTTTCACCTTCTGTATCTCATTTGAAACCGATGTTCTAAATTTTCTTTGGCAAACTTTTTGAATGAATTATAAAGCCTGACAAATGAATATCTAATCCAGCTTGAGGTTTTTTTTTGTATAAATAATAGTTGTACAGCTTTGCTTCCTCCATTCTGCAATAGATGGCTGTAGTGGTAAAAGGTAATCGAAGTAAATAGATCGTAGATTTCATACCGTATGTGTAGAAGCTGAGAGATGTTGAAAGCTGTTTGTTTGCCTGTGAACAGCTGCTTGCAATGCAAAGACAAGCAGCATTGTGACCGGGGACGAAAAATAGGTTCACTACGGCAAACTGTTTGTTTACAACTAATGAAAAACACCGGTCGACGCGATCGACCGTATTCTTTATTTACCGCTCTGAAACCAATTAAGCCGTGAAAACAATCGTATGTGCAAAATATGTTAACTCATATTTGGCCACACTGGTTTGGTAGTTAACATATACATATCTTTTGTTTGCTAGTGTTAATAATAATTTAATTTTGTTTGCGAGAGGTAATTCTGCAAGGTTTAAACAATAAATACACTAATCATTTTGCAGTTTCGAAACTACCGTTATTTAAATAGTCCCAAAAAATAACTGATAAACTGTTGCCTATTTTTAGGATGCAAATATATAAAAAAAACGTTCCAAATTCACTAGTTTTGCATATTTTAAGCGCTGCAAGTTTTAGTAGAAAGCTTGCGTCAAAAATTGTCTACAATCTCGAATTTGTTTCTTAACAAAATGCCAAAATAATCACTTATTTTAAACGTTCACGAAGTTTATGATGAGCCTTTGCTGCTACGCTTGTCATGAGTAGCGATTTTAAGAAATGCCAAGAATTATTTCGCTAAAAGACATTGTATTAAATGTCCGCCACAAATATTTTTTGATTTGATAATCGCTTGGAAATATCTTAAGTGAAAAGATTCCATTTGTTAGCAGTATTTGTCTATTAAGCGTACTTCAAGTTAGGCTTTTAAATCAAATTATAGAAACTAATCTAATGTCATATTTCCACAATACAATTAAGCGACTTGCAGAAAAAAACTCAAATTAGTGAGTGATTTTCATATGAGTTTTCTTGTTAAACCAATTGCTTATGATATGGAGACTTCACACAAGTACTCAGAGGAAAATACTAGAAATTCCGGAGCTCAAATATCAAAAAACTGTCTAAAGTTTTACTAACTAATAAATAGAATAAATATATATTATATACATAAATGCAGCATTATTAAAAATTTACTAAAATGCGTTTGCAGACTTTTTAGGGGAACTAAAACGTATCGATTGCGTTGCGTCTTCATTGACTAGATGAATCAATATTGGAGTAAATTTAAAAAAAAATGAAGCATATGTTTAAAACTAAATGTTCTCCAAGAAAATGTTGCATACTTTTAGGCTATATATACACAATATAGAGGGGATAAGAAAACAACTCGCCATTATTTTCTTTACACTAAACATTAAAAATATGCATTCATAAACATAATAAAACTAATACTAAAATTTTCTTACAACTTTTGGCGCCATCTTTGTCACACGCTATAGAAAACAAACTACTTTTATGCGACATTTGAAAAAGAAATGGCAATTTTTTCGTAACAAAACTTTTAAACCAACTCAATCAAATATGAAAAAATTCTGTCCATATTTCCAACTACTTAAAACTCTGGGAGAAGAGAGGCACTCACAACCGTAAAACGGGGGAAAATCAATCACTTGAATTTTGGGTATTTTCGGCAACAAAAAAATTCTAAATTTTTTCAATTTTTTTTTTTTCTTTTTAGTCGAGCAATACATCTGCCGAGGCATTAGATGTGCTGTTGCTACTATTGTTGTTATTGTTGGCCACAGCTAAATGTTGAAAATGATGCAATGCGTGCTGTTGAAAAGCGTACGAAGAAGAGACTGGCAGCGAAGTGTCCGCTAAATTCTCACGACTATCCTCCTCGTCGTCTTGACAATCTTTAAGATCGGCTGATGAAGCGCCAGCTTTTTTAATTATTATTTTACCAGCTACATCCTCTTCGTAGTCCTCCTCATCGTCGTCGTCATCATCATCCAAATCGACAATTTCAGTGCTGCTGTAATTATTTGTCTTCAGAGGAGTAGACGTGGCTGTAGGTGGTGGTTTCGCTGCTTTCATGACTGCCGATTTTAAATTTAAGGCTGCCAAAGTGGCAGCAGCTGCTATACAGGCTGCTGTGGAGGAGTTCACACCTTCGTGCTGTTGCAATTGTTGTTGCAAAATACTGCCGCCGCAGCTGCCGCCCCCACCGTCAGCTGGTGTCGTCGTATGCGAGGAGGCGGTGTTATTGTTGTGACTATTTGAATTCTGTAACAACGAACTGTTGCGGCGTCTAAACAAGGAGCGCAAAGCAATTTCAGGATGCTTTTTGCGAACATGCTGACGCAAATGATCGGCCCTTTTGGTGCGATGACCACACACAGAGCACACCATCGATTTGCCTTTGCCACATTCCTGACGTAAGTGACGCCTTAGGGTGCCGTGACGGCGGTAAGTGCGAAAGCATTGAGGACAAGTGTAGCTCTCTTCGTTGCCTAAAATGTTGTCATAATTACCGGTCATGTGGGGTGGTGGAGGTGGTAAAGGTGGTAAATTTGTTTGTTGCGGTGGCATAAAGTTTTGCTGAGTTTTCAGGGATAGAGAAGTCGTTGTTGTACCGGGTGATGTTACGGCTGAAGACGAAGATGAAGTCGAAGTGTTTTTGAAAGGATGGTGAGCATGGAGTTGTTGTTGCTGTTGTTGATGGTGATGATGTTGATGGTGGTGTAATTGCGGTTGTTGTTGTTGGAGGTGCAGATGATAATGTTGTTGTTGTTGTTGCTGATGATGATGATGTTGTTGGGAGGTGTTGGAGGAGGAGATGGTCATGTTGTTGCTGTTGGTAGCATACACAAAGCCTGAAATTTGGTTTTTAGGGTTTTGTAAAGTTTTTTTTTCGCAACTTTTTTTATTAAGGATTTTTTTTTTTCTTCTTTTAGAATTTTTGGTTAAAACAAAGTTTTGGTTTGTAAAGAAAAAATTATATGGGGTTATTAAAACTGTTAAGAAAATTATAATTTTCAATAATTAGGTTTTAAAGGAAAAAAACACTTTAAAGAAAATTATTAAAATTATCAAGAAAAAATATATTGTATATATAATAATTAGTGTGGTTGCCTGTTTCTGGGGTAACAAAAGCATGCCAATAATTAATAAAAAAATTATTTTGGATAAGTGTTAGAAAAAAAAAAAATAAAACACAAAACGAAAGAATACGAGCATTTCTTTCGAAATTGTTTCTGATTGCCGGGTAGTGAGGTGAGTAAGAGCAGGGTTTCTTTTATATTTTCAATTCAAAGAGTTGTAAGTAGTGGTGAGTTTGGTTAAAAAGTTTTATTTTTAGTTTAAATATAGTTTCCATAAAGAAACGGTCTTCAATTAAGAATAGTTGAACATTCCTAATTTCAAATATTCATTTGTTGTGTTAATTGTAAATACAAGCCACAAAAGTTTTTGTTTTTTTAATCAAAAATGCACATAATTGTAGAATTTTTTTTATAAAAGTTTATATTAAATGAAAAAAAAAAACATAAAATAAATAGTTTGGTTGTTGGGACATGTGAGAGAAAATTTGCATTATAAATACGAGTATATTAAAACTAAAAGTTGTTTTGTCTTTTTTTTATGGAAGTTTTAATGAAAAAATCATTTTTAAGAAAGAAAAAAAATTGAATTCATATTTATAAAAAAAAACACTATTAAAACAACAACAACGTGACTAAGAAATGTAGAGAAATTTATAAAAATATTTGAGTATCAAGAGAAAAATGAACTGATACTCATAAAAAAACACTATTAAAACAACAACAATGTAACTGAGAATATATAGAAAAATTTATAAAAAATTGAGTATCAAGAGAAAAATCCCTAACTGGGGAAATTTGGATTTAGTATGCATTTAAGTGTAAACTATCTTATAAAAAAGAGAGAACAAAATTAAAATAACTTAAGAGAACGATTACGGCAGTAAGAAAATCTAAACAATTAATTTTTTAGGGAATAAAAACTGACTATTTTTTGAAAATACTTCAAAAATTGTTGCAAAATGAAAATTTCCCTCGATGGCAAATTTTTATTTGTTAAAATTTTAACTAAACCTATGCAATTAATTTTTGTTAAAGAATAAAACCCGAAACATTTATTATATATAATTCAAAAAGTGTTCAAACTAAAAATTTCCCTCGATGGGAAATTTTTATTAATGTTAAAATTTTAACAAAATCTAAGCAATTAATTATTTGTTAAGATTAACAACGGAAAGTTCATTGAAAACGCATCAAACATTTTCATGCCAAAAATTTCCCTCGAGGAGTCAGATATATTTATTAATGTTAAGTTAACAAAAAAACTTTGCAATTAATTTTATTGAAGATTAAAAGCAAAAAATTTGTCAAAAATGTTTCAAAAATAGTTCAAATTGAAAATTTCCCTCAATGGGAAATTTTTATTAATTTTTTAATGAATATAAACAAAAGAAAATTTATTGAAAAATTTCCCTTATTCAGTAATAAAATTTTTATAAAATTTTTTGAAATTTTATAATTTGTAGTATAATGGAACGAAAATTCAAGATGGTCGCATGTCATGAATTGATAAAAGCCTTAAGTTGAGGTGAAAAAAATTACAGTACAAGCAAAAAAAATCTATTAATGTGAAAAATTAGACAACAATTTTTATTGCAGAAGAGTAAAATTATGCAGAAATATGTATATAGAATACGATTCCTCATAATCAATAAAAAAAAATCGATTTAAAATTTTTTGTAATTAAGGGCTTTCTTGAAAACATACGACGAAAAATTGTATTTAAAGATTTATCTACTTAACCCAACTTTTCAATAACAATCTATTCAAACGGAACGTTTAAACGCACAAAAATGAATTAAGTATTAATTTTGATATAGTATTCGGCTTAATGGCCAGTTTCACGATATCGAACGTTAACGTTCGCTTACCAACTTTAACGTAGCAATTCGAATATTAGCAAAGAGAAGGAAGCAAATTTTGTTACAAGATATCCTGATAATAAATCAAAAATTAGTTTGCCATTTCATGTGCTAGCGAACATTATCGTTCGACTATGTGAAACAGGTGCTAATACATTAAGACGTAATTTCTTTGTCCTTATCCTACCTTTTTTTTTTTGTCACAAAAAAACAAAATCATTGTTTAAATAAATATTTCGAAAATATTACAACTTAAACACGGTTTTATTCTTTTCAAAATTTTACAAGGTTAAACTTATAACTATAAATCTTTTTTGAGTTTTAACTTTTGACAGTTTTAAAATGTATGCTAAGATAAAATTTAGTGAAAACGGGGTAATAAAGTGAGAGCACGAGCAGAAAACAAACCAGTTGTGCGTTTCATTTATTTGATATTATGCAAACGACGCAAATGATCGGAAAGTTTGAAATTGTGATGAAAACCACGATCGCAAAGCCGACAAACGAACTTCTTGGGCTGATTGCATTCACTGCGCATGTGACGTTTCAGGGTTGAGACAGTTTGATATTTACGGCCACAGTTCAAACAGTTATAGGGATAGGTAACGATCATTCTATCGACATTGATTAAAGGGACATTGGAGATGTCGTATGTAGAATTGGTGCTTGCAGCATTTGTGTTATCAGTTTGTTCCTGTTTCACGGACACTTTTACGGGCGGCCTAATTCAATAAGAAGCAGTGCAGAGCCAAAATGCAAGCAAGAAAATTAGAAGAAAAGAATGGCATTGATGGAAGAAAAAAGGACAAAGAAAAGCATTTTATTACCTGCGCTTTCTAACAACACTACGAGTGACTTGAGTAACAACCGATGAACGCATATTATGATGGCGATAAGAACGACGTTTGGGTATGATTAAGCGTTTATTCGGATTCGTTAGCAGGGCAGCGTCTGCGGCTGCCAATGGTATTGGTATTGGCATCGGTAACGCCTTTAAGGAACTCGAGTTGGCAATTAGAATGTCGTTGCTAGTGGCGGCGGTGGTAGTGGTGGCGTCGGTGGTGGTGTTGTCTATGGCAAGGGCGGCTGCATGGCCAGAACAAGAGGCAGTTATTAAAAGTTCATGATGGGGATGTTGATGATGATGCTGATGCTGATGATGATCTTGTACATTTGTGCTTCTATCGTTTCTTTCTGCAGAGTAGACAGAAAATATAGAAATAATAACAACATCATCAATCAAACAATCAAGCATTAATAAAAAAATATTGGATTTTTTTTTTCTTTTTGTTTTAAGAAAACAAAGCAGATAGAAGCAAGGATACTTTCTTTAACTTAGCAATTGCCAGAAAAAAATTTTTAATTTTATTTTTCTCTTGTTCAAATTTCAAGCAACAAAAACTTTTCTTTTTAGTGTGTAGAACAAAAAAAATGGATAAAAAATTCTTAAAAGAAAATACCAAAAATAAAAAAACAGATAAGTACACCACATCACCACCACGCTTTTTCCTTTTTTTATAAATTTTCATTTTGTAGTTTTGTTTAAATTAGAAATATTTGTATTATATGTTAAAAATAAATTAATAAGTACTCACTTACTTGTCTGCAAAAATAAACATTCCGAAAAAAAAAAAAACTTTTCACTACAAACTTTATATTAAAATGCCAGAAGAATAAACCCCAAGTGAGATACCAAATTAAATAGAAAACATAAAAAACAGGATATTTTTTGCTACTTAGAAAAACTCAAAAGATTTAATACAACAAAGCTGGTATTTGTTATGTAAATGTACTCGTACAACGTCTGTGTGTTATGTAAAAAACATTTTTAGAAAAGGAAACATATTCTCAGATAACTTTTTTTATGGCGCATTTTATGTAAGCCACAAGATTGATTTTTCACAAAAAAACCAGGTCAAGGTCATTTGGAATACACGAACATATACATACATACGAGTACATATGTAAATGTACATACAAAATAACTATTTTAACTAGAAAAATTTTAAATTACTGCCACACCTACAGCCAAAGAACACAAAAACCATTTCTACAATAGGTGTGTTACTTTACTTTTCCAGATCCCGCAAAATTCCACTTTGCGCGAAAAGCGTTCAAACTTTTAAATTTGACAAATGAGTGATTTTGAGAAACAGTATGCTTTGTCTTTGAAAACAAAACAACAGCGTTGTCAACTCGTTGCGTTTCGCAATGTTTTTGGTGCGTTTTAAACTCGTTTGTACAAAAAATGCATTAGTCGGTACGCTGTGCGATTTGTAAATTTCGCTGGCACCGAATCAACACAACTTTTTGTTTTGATGTAAGAAAGTAGTTTATTCAAGCTTCCGAAATTTTTAAATTGCATTTCGCAGAGCACAATCAGACTTAATTTTGAGAAGTTTGTTTTTTGTGTTTTGACAGGTTTTAATAAAACATTTTTTTTTTTATTAAATTCTCAATAATTTGTTTACATTGTTGGGATATAAAGTTGAAGGCTTGAGAATATCTTTCAAAAATTTCCAAAGTCTACTGACGATTAGGGTAGGTCTTATGAAATATCGACATATAATAGACACCTGGGAAACATTGAAAACAAGCTGTTTATAATTTTTTTATTGGTATCAATGTAGAGGCTAATATAGTGAATATTGTCATATTGGCCCTCACGGCTTAAGAACCTTGTAAATAAATAAATAAAACTCAATTGCTGCTGATAATCTATATAACTTTTTAAATTCATTAGCTGGCAACTCAAAGGAATTGTCCAATTCCCGAAGAACACACTGATTATCCCTTGAAGGGTTCAAACTTGTTTCATCCCTTGCAAGATGGGATCGTTGGAATCCCGCTAGAGATATATAAGAAACAAGTACAGCGTCAACTTCTCCAGACCGCTCAAGACAGATGGTCTAGTGAGGATACCTGTCGAATGTCAAGGCTGACATGGCCCAGATATGATAACAGGAGGACTATCATCCTTAGGGGCTTGCCCCGACGAAGGTTACGTTCTGCAGTGGCAGTCCTGACGGGACATTGCCACATAGGAACGCAGGCGAGGAGGTTAATTCTTCCATTTAATGACTTCTGTAGAAGTTGCAGAGACGTGGAGGAAGTAGAGAGCGTTGAGCACTTCCTCTGTCAGTGTCCAGCTCTTTCTTATATAAGGGCATTGTACCTAGGCAGACCGATGCTTCATGATTTGACGGAGCTTTCGGAATGCGATGTAAGTGGATTGGACTCTTTTTATCTGCTCCTCGGGTTGGTTCTAAACCAGTGATATGTAATTCTACTGAGATAGGTATCACATCCAGGAAACACAACGGTACCAGACTGGACCCAAGTGCTTTAAGATATCGACAATCGGCAGTAAAATTAACAGCTGATTTTGATCGACAACGAATATCATTAAAAATGTGTTAAAGAATAGCAAAATCGACAAAATATCGTTATAATTATTTTAACGATTCGATTATTGCTATAAGTTACCGAATCGCACTACTAGTCTTTACATCCGAAACAATTGCAAAAACTCGATTTGAATTTAGTCTAAAGGATAGAGTTTGTGCTATCACATTTGAATGGGTGGGTATGAGAGTTTTACGCAAGTTAGATGCCGCGTTTGCGCACAATCGGCCACAAACGCAACCGCGTAAGAAATCCGCATAAATGTTTGGCATTGTTCAACCGCAATATGGACAAGTTTATGCACCGTTTCGTAAGAGGATCCGCCGCAAAACACCGGAGACCAAACAGCAGTCAAAACAGTGGGGTTTCTCGTGGGGGTGAAAACGGCACCAAAGCAGGTGACGGTTGGAATGTCAGCCAATAAAGTCATGGCTAAGGTTTTTTGGAATGCAGGCGGTACAATCCTATATTCATAAGACGCCATCGTCGTCATATGAAGTCGACACAAAAATTTTTCATTTACTCGTTGCCAAAAAAAAACAATTGAATGTTGTCGACAGCTTCTATCTATCGCTTAGGTCTAGGAAATACCGAAGGCTTATCAAAAAATATATAATTGCTGTCGAAGGCGAATGTGTAACCGAGTGTTTTTCGATGTCGGCTTGATGTGACGACGATGACGCCAACAATATTCTCATATTTTTCACAATAAATACCACACTGGTCGCATAGAAACGATCATGTTATGAAAATAAAATTTTTCAAGTCACACGTTTTTTAACATCTGGCATTTCATTTTCACAAAAATAATTTATGCATGCGGTTTTGACAAAACAATTTTATCAGAGACTGGATACACCACATTAAAGTGTATATTTTTGGTGCCCAGAGACTGCATAAACCACATGAAAGTGTATATTTTTGTTGCAGCGTAGTATTTTTAAGTACTTTTTGAACAAAATCACAGTTGCATCGCTTGGTACCAAGTAGATTTCAGGAGATTTTGTCAAAATCTACTCATAGATTTCATTTGATATGGGAACAATTGTAAAGCAGCTCTGGGCTGGGGAACGCCTCTCGCGTCATCGTAATTATTTCTTAAGTGCGGTCAGGCTTGTCGTTGTTGTTTGGCCTTCGAGAGTTTTGCGTCTCACTTTCATTGGTTAACTGTCTACCTTAACTAACTGTATTAGTTTACAGTTTTTTGGAAGTATTTCGTTGTTAACCACGCGACGACTTCTTGAGCGGTTTTTCACGCTTTTCTGAGTCCTTAAAAAAGTTTTTTTCATGCCGAAAATTCTCAATAAGTAAATCAAATATTTATGCGAAATCAAGCAAATATTTTTCCGGACAATTATAAAACCAGACAAAAATAAGTTCTTTTCAATATTTTCTAAGCTACACCGGGTGCGTGTCCTAAAAAAGTTGGTATGCCACCAATGTCAAAACAATGTTTAAATCAGCAAAGGGCACTGATTTGTCTGAACTAAACATCTGCTAGAGTGTAACAGAAAGTATCCCGAAAACTGTTTAAACATGTTACATGCATTTGTTTGTTTCTAATGTTACAATATGTATTTTGAACCCCAAATTCGATAATTTTGTGTATTCACAAATGCATTCGGACTTTTTTCCCAGCACAACTTTCCGAATTCTTGTTGCATGTTTTCACAACTACAATGCTTTATGCTGTCGTAAGGCACTTCATGACACTACTCGTATTTTTTTAAGCGCATTCTTATTGGCACACCCTATATGTCTAATTTTGGCAAGAAATTTGACTGAAGTGCAGTTTTGCTTTTATATTCTTGTATTGTTAAAGTAATCATCTCTTTGTAGTCATTGGCGTTTTGGTGTTAAGACAAAAGCTAAAAGCAAAATATTTTAAGATTTTTTATCTAAAATTAAGATTTTTTTCTGAAAAGTACAAATTTTTCTACGTAAATTTCTGGTACCACTGTTAAGAGCAGGGATGCCCAAAAGTTCTTTATAGAAGAGCAAACACCAATAAATTTAAGGAAAATCAAATTTTATTTAATAAGCAAAGCATGCGAAAGTGTTGTTGCTTTGCACTTGTGTGTGTGTGACAGGATGCTGTTAGATAAGGATACATACGAGGTGGTTAAATCTTCTTATAATGACCTCTAGAAGTTGTGTGGAAGAACAGGAGGAAGTGTTTTTATCATATCTCTGTCGTTGTCCGGACCTTTCTTTTATAAGTATAATGTATGGTTTGACAGAAATATTAGCATGAGATACAGGCGGATCGGACTCGTTTATGTGATTCTCAGATTGCTAAGATGCACATCAATCTCAGGCTGTACAATTGGACAAAACTGGCCCCAAGTGAGATTGGTGCGAGCTGGACCTGTCAAACTCATCTAGATTGCTAAGATAAGATAAAATGGACCCAAGTGAGCTGACATTTCTCAGCAGCAGCAGTCTGTCCAACAGAACACACCATATTTTACAATTAACATTTTAAGTAAAATTTAAAATTTTCTCATTTATAAAAAAAAATTCCTAAAAAAAAATACCGCCGTTTTTCGTAGCATGGTGAGTAGGAAAATTTTGTTTCTTATTACAGAACAGTAACTGTAAAAAAATGCCTTTCGTGATATTTGATGTTCACTGTACATTACGTCCTACCGTTGTTACGGCAAATAATCGATATGCGCAAAATATAAGAATCTTTTAGAACACTACGCAAATCTGCTGTCGCAATCAAACTGTATTATTTTTATCTGTAGAAATTGTGTCAAATGCAAGCACATTTCGCAATGGTCTATGATATATCGCAATGACCTATCAAAGAATAAATACAATTATTTATCGAAGACGAGTGCGCAAATAATAGGTTTTTGATGTTGTCTTGATATGACGACAATGACGCCGCTTGGAATATGGGAGATTATTCGCAAATGCCGACAATTTGATTTTAAACGTTTGATGTACTTTAAATTTGTATGCAAGCAAAAAATGTGTAAATATGTAAAGTGAAATTTAGTGGTTTTGAAAACGCATACGATTTCAGAACAATGTAAAATCGAGATTCACTAACCTACAAAACTCCTATGCTTCATTTTGTGCTACTCAATAAAATCGCATCAAAAAAAGATGCGATTAAAGAAATTATACAAAAGTGTATGCAAGTTTTGTATTACCTATACATATGTATGTATGTATTGGGTGTATTTTTAAAAGTTCACAACTTTGGGTTGACCGCATTTCTATATTTGACAACCCAATTAACAGCTGACTTGGTTTGACATTTCAGTATGAATGACTTAATGCCAGAGCAACGCTTGCAAATTGTTGATTTTTTTACGAAAATAATGTTTCTGTTCAGCATTAAATTTCTATTTAAAATTTTCTTCTCCGATGAAGCTTATTCATTTTTGGTTAAAATAAGCAGAACTATCGCATTGACATCCACAGAAAATTACTGTTTGGTGCGCATTATGGGCCGGTGGAGTCATTAAAGGCATTCGAAAAGAGATAATGGTCAGATTGTTACTGTCACTGGTGAACGGAGAACATTGGTGCCGAAATCACATTTAAACATTAATGCCATGAAAATATAAATATAAATTTCTTTGTTCTATTATCAGCCATGTGCTGAAACTCATATTTCTACAACAAAATGTGATTACGATTTGAAGTCACAAAATTGGTGTGCTCAAAGTCGCAATCACAAAAATGTTTCTATTCCAACCCGCAAGCAAATAATGAAGTGAACTTGCTTATACTAAAAAACAAAAAAAAACAAAAACTAGTGGTCAAGCCGTAGAACTTGAAGCGTCTAAATAAACTTTAATGTTTTTTGTATATATTTTCATCGAAAAAATGTATAATTTCCATTAAAAATTTGCAATTAAAAATGACACTTTTTATGTAATTGCTGTGTTGCATTTTTTTTACTTTAAAAATGCCGACTTCAGGTGGCACCACTGGTTTTTTCCCCCCATACCAAAATCAAGTGCTAACAAATTTTACACATATTTTTGCTCAAATAAAACTTCGACGATCTGCAGCACTCAGAAAAATGAGATTTGCGATTTTGATCTCACAAGTGATATAAAAGTTTTGCGCTTCTCAACACATGGCTGTATGATTTATGTGACGAAAGAGCCATTACTGCCTGGTCTATTTTAAACATGACCTCTGAAAACACACCTCTGAAATATCGATTTTAAATGGTGGAGGAGTGCACGTAGGTCATCACAACTCTTCACGTTTTTTTTATCCCGTCAACAGGCAGGTGTTTTTTCTTTTCTTCGTAGAATACCAAAGAACACAAAAACTCAATCTGTCAAATTAAAACTCCTTTTCTTTTAAGACAAAATAATATTTGCAGTCACTTGACAGTAACTTACTATTAGTATTTTCATTTCAAATGTATACCGCATATTATAGTCCATTTTTAAGTCAACAATACCGGGTAGCGGGTAATGTATAGTCCGTCCGTCTCTTTACAGAACAAACGCGCTTATTTTATGTGCTTCAGTGTGAATGTTTAAGTCCATCATGACACGAGTTCTTGTTAACACAAGCATATGCAAAGAATTAATATTAATTAATCAATGATGAACCATTCAAAAACTCGCAATATAGTTGAAATTATTAACTGACAATTTCCACATCCCGCTCTTTAAAAAAAATAATTCACAGTTGACAATTTAGCGCCTTTCATGCTAGATTTAGCGTTTTCCATGATCTAAAAAGTCGTATTTTTCACCTCAGCGCTTGTTCAAAAAATCCGCTAAAATAGCGCTTTTTAATACACTTATACCTAATTTTCACGACGACTTTTAAAGACATGTTTGTTTTTTATTTTAAAGCTACTACCAAAATCATGTAACATTTTCATCATGATTTTTTAAGCCATGCCTTTTTTTCAATTGTAGTTGCAAAATAATATTGTTTATCTCTTTCTATCCTTTTGTTAGTATCGATGTATCGATCTTGCCAAACGAATGTAAATGGAAAATAATAACAAAATTACAAATGATAACAAAAAGGAATTAGGAAAAAAACACGAAAAACATAGTTCGTGTCTTTTTGTTTACCCCTCTTTCATTTCTATCAAATTTGCCCACAAATATGAAAGACATGACTCTTAAAGACGTTTGAAAAAATCATCGTAAAAATTGGGTGTTAGTGACAATACGCGGATAACGAAACTGGTTCGTTCGTTCACACAAATACATTTAAAACAAAAAACGTTGAAAATTTTGTTTGTTTTAAAGTCAATTATGCGAACGAAAGAACAGCTTCGTTATCTATGAACTGGCGCTGTTAACATATCTTAAAAGTCTGAAGTGAATACCGATCATATAGAAGCTGATTGGTATTGAATTCGTATTGAATAAGTATAACCATCTGGGATATTTTAATAAATGTCAGTCGAAAAATCAATGTTAAAAGTTTTGGAAAAGAACTATTTAAAAAATATTTAGGTGCCTTACAAAAGCACTTATCTATCAAGCGCTTATCAATATCACGAAGGATATCCTTACATTTATTAGAGAGATTATTGAATTTGAAAACGATATTGAAGATTTTTACAATTGATTTTATGTTTACGGTAAAATAGGAATAGAACGGAATTATTTGGATTGTGGAGCATATCATGACTTTAGTACAAATGGCGTCACTATCTGTCTGGCTCACTCATGACAAACTTGTCCACTAGCCATCTCTCTCATCATTTTGCCGTAGAATTAGGAACCTACCAAGAGCTTGTGCGTATAAACAATATTTGAACTGAGTAAAATGGGCTCACTTGCAGTTTTTGTTTTTTACATTTTTGTTTTTTTAGTATGGAACTAACAAGTACTCGTACTGTACAATTTTACAATCCTGATTAAAGTGCCAGGGCAGTTTAGTACATGTTTTTTAAAGGAGGACCTTTCAAAGTCGACATATTTTGGAAAATTTAAAATTCATAGTTTAACAGATAGCCTTAATTCTAGAAAACTTGGGGCAATTGTGTCATTATTTTTGTGACTGTGGTCCTAGAAATGTTTTTAGGGTTACGGTGTCAAAGTTTAAATGAACAAAAATAATAAAAATTAACCACAATAACTGAAAAATGGTTCCATTCTGACCGAATTCCTAGGTTTTTCTTAAATGGCCATAGTTTTTAAACTGTGTTTTCTCCGACTATTTTCATGATGGTTGCAATCAATCCTGTCACCTGTTTCGGCATAGTTATGTTATATTGTAAATTGTAATGACATTGTAAAAAGTAATATGTGTTTGACAAATCGATTTTATACAGATACCTACCTACCTCTTTACATGTACATGTATTATAGATACTTGTACATACAGGGTACCGCAAAAGTAATCACATTATCGCAAGATGTAAAAGCTTTTGCAAATGGGGTTCCGCGTAAATCATTTGTGAACTAGAATAGTTGCAAACAGAGAAACAATGGTGGGCTATAGGTATTCCATATGTAGAGCTATCCTCAATCTCAACAATGAAGAGATACATTTTCATTTAAACGGTTGTGCCAATAAACGAAATCTACGTTTCTGGGACAATAAAAATCTGCGTGTGATACATTCGCTCAAGGCTAGTGTGTGGTGTTCACCAGATATCTGCAACCGGTGCCTTTTTTAATGATCTAAGTACACCCGTCTTAAAGCGAGTTGCGGTGTGATAGGCAACCGCAAATTGTTTGCACAAGTATGCTTTCTACTCATTAGAGCTTACGTCTGTTAACTAGAGTATATAGCATACCCAATCAAGTTTGTATGAGATGGTGTGGCTGCTTGATTTGGTTTCTCAATTATCTTTTTAACAACGAAAATATTTGCAGTCACACATTTACCTTATCCATGATAGTGTATGTGTTCAGTTTTATGTATTTACTCACTCACACTCGGTAAACGTATTCGTAATAAGCGCGGCGTTGCCAGAAGGTTTTTATAACACAATTTGGCGATCGTGTTTTGAAGAAAATATATGCACATATTTTATTTAAACATGTGTAGAACAAAACCGGTAAAAATAATGACTTACTTAAAACAATTGATTTTTTTATGAAGCCCATCTTCATCAAAGTCCTTTTAATTTATGTTCCTTGATTTACAATTATTTTTATTTCTTGATTTTACACCATAACCACAATAAATGCATAATTACATATACATATAACTAATTGAAAAAATTTGTTTGAATTGAATGTTCGTTTCAAATTTTTCAGCAAAAACAAACTTCAAATCATCATTCAGTAAGCTACTTACAAAATCGTCAAAATGGTTGTAAATCATTAAATCTCGCAACCGCGATTTCAGTCTAATGTTAAATAAAAAGTGATGCTTATACACAACAAAATAATTTGTCGAGTGTTGTTTTTAGATCTTGATTGTCTGTTTGCGTCATGTATGTTTTAAGAAAACAAAAACATCTTGCAATTACTGAGTACAGTAACAAAAACATTCTTTCGTACTGTCGTTTCTAATACTCTCAAAAAAATACACAAGATACGAAAGTGATTGGATACATTTCTGATGTATCAAGATTTCGCAAACGAACGACAAATATAAGTACTACCGCATCAATTTCTAACAGCGTTTAAAATACTCGGTTGTGAAAATGATAGAGTACATACTGTTGTTGTTATGGTTGCGGTGCACCGGTGCAGATCTCTGGTGTGTGCTTAGACCACATTTTAAAGAGATTGCTTGCTTTCAGTAAAATTATAGAAAAAGTAAAACTTGTTCTCTTTAATCTATTACAACAGAGTCGTTAAGCAGCTCTGGACTGAAGACAGCTCTCGCGTCATCCTAATTATTTCTTAAGTGCGGTCAAGTTTGTAGTTGTTGTTAGGGCTTCGAACGTTTTGCGTCTCACTCTCGCTAGTGTCTACATCAACTACAGTATTTTTGAGATACTTCATTGTTCCTATGCGAAGGCATAGGTCGGTCACAGCGACGCAACAAATTACTGTTAATACCATCGCGGTTATAAGGTCGGTCTTCGTTACTCCGTCCATGCTGTGCATCCTGTACGAGGTCTGATCAAATAATTAATTTCATATTTCTAGAGTCACGTATGTTTGACTTTCGCATTTTTTTCTGTTATATTGGTACACATGTCTGTTATATATGCAATGGCAATATCGGCCATTTTGGATGGTCAGTTTGTTTTTGACAGATAAAAATGTTAGCCGTGTTTTGGTATGCTCTTCGACTTTTACTATTCGAAAAAATGGTTCAACGAAACTATATTAAATTAAAAATTTTTTGTTTTGTACATATGTACAACGGGTTTTAGTTCAAGAAACTATACTGTAAAAAATAAAATTAAATGAGCAACGAAACGTTGACTGTGGCGTTTGACGAGTCTACTATGAGCAGAACACAAGTTCAATTGTGGTATAACCGGTTTAAGGAAGGCCGAGAAGATGTCAATGACGATGCTCGTTCTGATCGCCCGAGCACATCAACAACCCATGAAAACATTGAAGCAGTGAAGAAAATGATTTTGGATAATCGTCGAATCACTATCAGAAAAGTTTGCTAATGATGTTGGCATGTCGTTTGGCCAAGTTGCCATGTAATTTTTATGAATGTTTTAGGCATGAAACATGCGGCCGGCAGCGAAGATTGTTCCAAAATTGCTAAATTTTGAGCAAAAACAACGTCGCATGGACATCGCTCAGGAGCTATTGAACATTGTCAACGACTATCCAAATTTCCTCAAAAAGGTCATCATAACTGGTGACAAGTCATGGATGTATGGCTATGTTAATGAAACTAAAGCCCAATCATCCCTATGCTATCTATGGAAGTGTCCAGAAGAGCCAAGACCGTAAAAAAGCATGCCAAGTTCGGTTAAATTGGAAGATTTTGCTCAGTTTTCTTCGACTGCAATAGCGTGGTATATCATGAATTTTTGCCACAAGGTCGTACAGTCAATAAGGAATACTACCTGAAAGTTATGCAATTCTCAGAAACGCACAGAATTATGCAAAAAACAATCATGGATTTTGCACCATGATAACGCACCAACTCACACATCGATGTTTGTGCGGGAGTTTTGGCCAAGAATAAAACCGTTATCATGCCTCAACCACCGGACTTGGCCTCCGCTGACTTTTCCTCTTTCCAAAACTGAAAACACCGATGAAAGGAAAGCTTTTTTTTATGATTAGGGTGATAAAAGAAAAATCGAAACAGAAGCTGTTAGCGTTACCAAATAGCGCGTTTCAGAAATGCTTCGAGCATTGGAAAAAACGCCGGCAAAGTGTATAGGCTGATTTATACGGTGATTTAAAGACATGCCTTTTTTGTATTCTCTTAAAGCTCCTACCAAAATTATGTTACATCTTTACGATAATTTTTAAGTCATGTCGTTTTTTTTACTTGTTGGGGTTAAACAGAATCGTTTGTCTCTTTTTACTCTTTTGGTAGTATCGATGTGGTTAAGTAGATAACACACGATATGTTTCTAGCAATGTATACATATGTCATATTTCACATGTCGTCTGTTACCTCAAAAACATTGCGTCTGTAAAAAACATGAGCAAAGTCGTCTGACAAAATTTCAAATAGAGCTTTTTCTATTTTGTTATATTTAAACATCTGACATTAGAGCTCTATGCCTTGCTAACAATTCAGCAGCCGATTTTGGGAGGCATAAGTAGTCGGCTTGAGGAAATTTTAATGCAATAATATTTTAATCTGATTTAAATACATTTTTTTTATTTATAATAATAAAAAGCATAGACAATGTCAGCCGTACGTGTACATGAACGTTTGTGAGCAAATTTTAAAAATCGTCTGTAAAAATTAAAAATTTTTACAGACATGAAAAAATACATGAGGAATTACGTTTTAAAAATCGGACGTAAAAACATATCGTCTGTGGGTGCCTTTACCTTGCCAGCCGAAAGAAAATAAAACAAATTAAAAATTATCAAACGAGTGAAAAAGAAATTAGAGGAAAAAACTTGGAAAAACAGAAAACATGGGTTTTTTAATTTTAAAAATGGCTCAGTACAAAAGAAAAGAAATGCCTTTTAGACATAGCTTTAAATCATCGTAAAAATTTCCTCTATTATTACTTTGAAGGAGACAAGATATTATTATTGATGAATAAATAAATACTTTTTGAAAAAATGTAAAATAACGTTGTTTATTTTTTGATCAGACCTCGTACTTTGCAATTGTATATTTACATAAGTAAATAAATAATCTATTACAAGATTATCATCGTGGATATTCTATAAATTCGCCAATCGCACAGTAGATGCCTGTTCCTCTCAGAGTGTATTTTATTCTGGCCGGTCCGGAATAAGTTTATATTCTGAAAACATGTTCTTTTATTCATTTGAACATAGAAATTAATACTTTTCCCCTTCAAATGCTAGATTGCATCTTGAATATTGTCGTGATAACGTTGATGTTGCAAATAGTTTGCGTGTGTGAGGAGTAATTACAAAGTATGACCACATCATCATATGCTAGTTTGCCTTTCAACCTCACTTACTTGCACAAGGTTCAACCTTTTGTATATGAAAAAAAAATTGTGCAATTTTACGCCAAGTATATGGGCGGAACCGTTCACATCTCACTCAAGTATTAATGAATTGTTTGCATTCAAATAACTGAATACTTTGAGTAACATAATCGTTTTTAATAACAATCATCCATTAAGGAAGCAGCAAATGACTTCATCATTTAATACAAAAAACAAAAATCAAATGATTGATAATGACAATCGAAATAATTCCCTTTTGCAATCGTTTTACAAGTTTTTTTTTTACAATATTTGCATGATTTTGGCCACTCAGAAAAAAATACGTTTGTACTGTTCATCCAACACACGATATCATATAAAATAAAATGACATTAATTATTATTGAAAACAATAATGATTATGACAGCTTGTTTTTTTTTGCGTTTTTTTAATAACAATTACTAAATTTTAAAATATGCTTTTATGTAGACTTTACAAAATGACTGCGCTGAATTTAATTTTTGTATAATTAAAAACAATGTTGGGGGAAAAAAATGCAAGTGGAAAAAAACACATAATTTTTCAAATTACGATATCTATAGACAGACGACGTAAAAAAGAATGAGATTTGAGTTATTTGTTTTAATTCAACACACAATAATTTACGAAATTAAAATTATGACTTTGATGTTGATTGTGTATGACGAGTAGTACTTTTGTCCAGAGCAGCAGAGGAAACACGAGGTCGTGCGTTGTTGAGGCAATAAAAAATGCAAAAGGTAATTCGTCAGGTGGCTAAATTTTAAGGGCCGAATGTTGAATCTGAACCACACCTAAACTTCAAGTTTCATTCAACTTAACTCAATTTCACACTAACTCAATTTGATCTATAGAAAATTATTCAACAGCTAGTTGTCCCTAAGCTTGGTGTATTCAATTATTTTTTCCTGTCTTCTTTGATCACGAGTTATTGATCGTAGCAATTATTGTTATAATTAAAAATAATTCTTGGCGAACGCCAGGTTTAAACTTGAGCCAGACAAATATCATCATATAATATTAGAGTTATTCAGACTTATTCCCGCATATTCTGCTTGTTGTCGGCTATATTATGGCAACATCAAATTAGTGGTGTTTTCTTTTCTGATAAAAATGTTACACCTATGCTACATATAGTAGTTCAACACGTTCTTTTCTAAAAAATTTGAAACACTATTATAGGGTATCATGTTCTTTTCAAAACATGTTGCACTTAAAACTGGCAAAACATGTAGCATTTCCTACACTGTACTTCGAGTCAGGTGGAGATACTGCCCTTTTTTACATCTTTGTTTAATACGTGTTTATGCAAATATGAAATTCTTTTGTTATTGTAGATGAGTAAGCGGTGCTGCTGATGAAAATTTTTATAAGATAAAAATAGTGATTAAAACATTAGCATGTTAAAAGTAGTCATGATATATTTGAAACGCTAAGTCTACATTATTATTAAAGGGCACTTTGTTAGCATTTTTTGTTCTTTTGTTCTAATACCACATGTACAACTTTTTAAGGGTGATGGTAATCGGGAAAAAAAATGATAAACATTTAAAGGGCAGCATTTTTTAACAGGAAAGAAAACACCATAAGATGACAATATTAATCTTGTATTGATGCAGCCGGTTTATCGAATGTTAGTAGAACCCAACACACATCTCTAATGTGTGTGTCAGTTGCTTCGTTTTGTTTACATTTCGATTTGGAACAAAATTTTGTGCAAAATAAGAAAGTTTGTGGAAAAAGAAAAATGAGGAAGTTTTTAAATACAAAATGTTTTTCCAGCCATATTTAGACTCCAGTGACCAAGAAAAGACAACAAACTTAATAGTGGAAAGAAGACTAGTTAGTCAGAAGTCCGGCATTTTTAATTCTGGCCATTGATGGGCTCTATTCCAGCTTCTCTACCAATTTTTGATATTGGGCGCGATTTGTAATTTTAATTTTTTCCATTTTATTACAATTTTTTTAATTTTAATTTTCTTTATTAATTTTTTTGACGTTTTTGTTTGACGACAAAATAACTGGCAATTAAAAAAGACAATATTGCTGACATTTTCTGTTGTATAACATCAAATATGCGTCGGCAGTTATCGATACATGCCAATATTGACAACAGGAATGCCGATTTGCCTCAAAATTTAAAAATCGCCGTCGTCTTGCATTGCCGCCGACAAGCAGAATATGGGTGATTATGAAAATGGGCGTTCAAGTCCAAATGCATATCATCGTGCACTTGGTGATTTTTCGGTCAATTTAATAATACAAATGTTGTACGCACACTCGGAAATAAACGTGTCAAAATTTGAGCAGACCGGGTCTGCAATATGTGAAAAATGAACAGCTCGTTATGCAGAAAATATTGCTGTTGTTCGCAGTAGTGTGGATTAAAGAGCCATCCACCTCGAATCGTCGTTATGTCCAACAATTGGGCACAACGATGCATAAAGATTTGCCTCTACATCCATGAAAGCGAGCAACGCGTTAAGTTTATTCCGGCTTATTATGAAAATGAGCGGATGGGGCTGAAATTTGGCATGCAGATAGATGTTCTGACGTAGGCATCCGCTAAGAAAGGATTTTAATTAATTCTATCCCCAGGGCATAAAATAGGGGATAAAAGTTTGTATGAAACTTTGTCGGTGAGCGAAGCCGCGGGCAAAAGCTAGTTATGCATAAAGACTTGCATTTACACGCTTACAAGGTGCAATTGACTGAAGAACTAAAGCCTCTTGAAGTCTTCAATGGTCAGAATGGTGGCAAAAAATGGCAACAGTGGATGATAAATTTGCGAAGAAAATCATCTTCAGTGATGAGGCACATTTTCTCCTCAGTGGATTCGCATTTGGCCGAATAACAATCCAAGAGTGATTATCGAAAAACTAATGCACCCACAAAGAGTGACTGTGTGGTGCGGTTTATGGACTGACGGCATCATCAGGCCGTATTTTTTCCAAAATGATGCCGGTCATGCAGTTACTGTAAATTGTATTCGCTATCTTGAGATGATAACGATATTTTTATGGCCCGAATTGGAAGATTTGGATGTGGACGGTGCCACTTGCCATAGAGCTAACGAAACAGTGGCTCTTTTGCGTGACAAGTTCAATGGTCGTATTATCTCACGTGGTGACGATGTCAATTGGCTGCCAAGATCATGTGATTTGACACCGTTAAACTTTTTTTTGTGTTATTTGAAAGAAAAGGTGTACATCGATAAGCCAGCAACAATTAACCACCCTTTAGATAAATGATGTCAAAACAATACTATCAGCCATATCACAGTTTAATTCCGTTCGAAAACGGAATTGAAATTGTTTCGTTGTTATTCCAAGAAAAACGAAAAGCCTAACATGTTTATCGGAATGAAATCGCAGAGTTCTATTCCATTCGGAAAAGATAAAGCGTACGTTTTTTGGTTCTCCAAAAATCGAAACACTAAAAATTTTTTCGGAATATAATCGTTTTTAAGAGCAAATATATTTCATTCTTGATATTAAAAATGTTTTCATTCCGAAAAACTGCTTAGTTAACACGAACGAACAACTACGTACATTTTACACAAACAAAATTGTCTAAAAGTAGATAAAAGTAGATAAAATAGGCTTGCTTTACAAGGTGTCCGCCGGGAAGGTATACAACTTTGTTTTGCATCCATTTTGGTAAACATTAGTCTTGAGAAGTAGACATATGGCAAATTTATTATGGAAAAATATTCGATAAATTAACGTGTTTTAATTGTTACCACATTTTATTAAAATCAATGGCGAATTACTGTGACGACGAGAAAGTTACGTGAATTTTTTGGGACAAACAACGTGCCAACAAAACGCACTATTTATCGTGTGTGAATGAGTTCGTAGAAAAGGGTCTGTAGGTGATAGGCCCAAGCATAGACCACAACGTACATTTTATCAAAATCAATCATTGATTTCATAAATACTCGTGTATCATAATGAGTGGCGAGGCGCATTTTCATTTAAATGAATATGTGAATACACAGAACAGTCGGTTCTGGGCAATTGAAAATCCTCAAATTATTCATCAGTGTCATTAACACTCTGGTATGCAATTTGGTAAGGAGTAATCAATCATTAGACCTTACCTCTATGAAAATGAATACGGCGTAACGGTAACTGTGAAGGGGCAGCGATATCGTGATATGATTGAAAACTTTATAACGCCACAACTGCATGTTTGGGCTAGATTTTTAGGCCACTGTAAATGTTGACATAAAATTTTACTAAAAGCACTTTTTATTGAAGTTTTTACAAAAATTAAATTAAAATTACCGCAAAAATTTCAGGTTTAAAATATTCCATGAAGGAAAATTTTTGTTCAAAAATCTATAGAAAAAAACCTATTAATATAATCAATTTCTATCAAAATGCCGAGCTAGCTTTTGAAGTGAAATTTTCCTTCTAAAATTTAAAATGAAAATATCCCTTGCAGGGAAATTTGCAGGACACGCTTGCTGTTAACGGATCTACAGAAAGGTTTTGCAAAAAAAAAAAATGAATTTACCGCAAAAATTGTAAGTCTAAAATCTCCCACGATGGGAAATTTTGGTTCAGAATTAAGTTTTGTCCAAAAAACTATAAAAATAAGCTCACGTATGAAATAAAATTTTACCAAAATATATAGCTAACCGTTAAAGACTAAATTTCCCTTGTAGGGAATTTTTTAAGGACAATTTGAAATGAAAATTTCCCTTGTTGGGAAACTTCTAAGACTCTGTGGATGTTACTAGATCTACTGAAAATTTTTGCAAAAATTATTATTAAAATTACCGCAAAAATCCTAAATTTAAAATCTCCCACGGGGGGAAATTTGAGTTCAGAAATGAGTTTTGCTGAAAATCTCATTTACAAAATAAAATTTTACCAAAATGCCGAACTAGTAGAATTTCAAATGAAATTTTCCCTTGCTGGGAAATTTTTAGTCACTGCTGAAGTTGAAGGACTTTTTGTTTAAGATTTTGTAAAAATTTTATTAAAATTTCAAGTTTAAAATTTCTAACGAAGGGAAATTTTAGTTGTGAATTAAGTTTTGCTCAAAAAACTAAACAGATAATCTCATTTATAAAATCAGATTTTACCAAAAATGTCAAGCTAACTAGCTTTTGAAGTGAAAATTTTCCTTATAGGGATATTTAAGTCGAGGTTAATGTTGACCGAAAATCTATTGAAAAATCTTTCTATTTAAGTTTTTACAAAAATTTATTTTAAATTACCACAATAATTTGAAAATATAAAATTTCCTGCAAATAGAAATTTTTTTTAAAGTAGATTTTTTTTAATTTAATATTAATATGACTTCTTCCCCAATATTGTACAAAATTTTGTTTTAATACCGATATGCAAATTTCCTTCACTGGGAAATTTTAAGTAATAAATCTATTAAAAACAATATTTACTGAAAAATTAAAATTTTTTGGACAAATAATTAATGTAACAGTTTTAGATGCAAAATTTTTAAGACGGAGAATTTTTAATGATGTGTTGTAATGTCTAGCACAAAACTGAATACGTGCTATCCAATACTATTCGAAATAATTATTATAATTCCGGCTTATGTAATAAAATGAAAAATCTGCCTTAATGGGAAATTTTACTGAAAATAAATTCTTACTTTAAATATATTCGAGCTACTTGTTTGAAAGTATTTTTAAGATGAAAAGATTTAAAAAAAAATATTTGGTAAAAGTAAAATAAAAACTATTTTCTTATAAATTAAAAATTATTTCGTTACATTTTCTATTACAAAAATAACCTTTAAATATGAATTTTTTTCTCTCTTTTTTTTTAACTAAAAATGATTTTATCATTAAATATTTTACTTCCAATATATTGAGCAGAATTTCTTAGACATTTTTTCGTTACGTTTGAAAATATCTTCTGATTTCTTAATCTTAAAACTTAAATAAATATAATTTTATTTACTTACATTTCGTTGATTAAAAAAAGAAATTCTTTTTTTTGCAAAATTTGATTCGAAATCAAATTTAAAAAGAATTTATCTTCTATTGAAGCCGAAGTTGTGAAGTTGCCAGAGTGTGAGGTGGTTGTTCGCTTAAAGTTGCGCACGCTTTTTTAATGTTGAAAGGGGTCTTACAGTAAAAAAAAAGGGGAGGTTTTTGGGGAACGATTTATTTAACTAGCATACAATTGAACATATCTATTGTACTTTATGACTACTAAGTGAAAACAGAATTTTACATTATATTTATATAAGCAAAGGCGATAGGTTTTTGTCAACAAAGATGTCCTAGAACTTTGATGATGCTACCCAGTAGGTAGCGAAATATTGGAAATTTTAAAATAAAAATTGGACCTCAAGCTCGAAGAAATTTCTGGTATTCTTATTTTACAATTGTAAGGATGAAAAATCTGTCATTAATGTTAAAAGTTTAAAAAGCTTCTTTTAAAATATTCTTAAACGAACTAATTCCTTTTTATCAGCTTATATTAATTTCACTTTTACGTTTGTTTGAGTGATTCTGACAACATATGTAGGTATATAAAACTGTATATACAGTGTAGGAGCTTTAGTGCGAAAATTGGAGTTGCCGTATTGCTTGCGGGGAACAGGGGAGATTTTGGGGATTCTCGAAGCCGATTTTGGGAATTCCCAAAATAAATTCGGAGCCACTTCGCTTACCGTTCTGTTCCGGTTTTCATATTAGTTGTGCGTTTTTCGCCCTGGAACATTCATACGAACTATAAACGGCCATTCGCTTTAGTGTGAAAATTGAAATTGTCATATTGTTTACGGGGACATGCGGTATTTTTACGATTCCTGAAGGCCATTTTTAGAATTCCAAAAAACTCGAAATACAAATAGAATAAGGCATGAATAGATCGCATGTTAGACGATTTCGAACATTAATGTTTTAATACAAAAAATTAAGCCAAACCAAATGAAAACGAAAGCAAATTCGGCAAACACGATAAAAGCTTTTTAAAATCTTCAAAGATGGCAAGATGGTTGGAAGTTTTGGCAGCGATTTAAAGCTGTTTTATTTGACAATTTATATAATCAATAAAGTTGCTTTAAAGAAACAATTTAGATTATGTAAAACTTTTCTAAAAAAAATCAAACATTTTAATGATGACTTGAGAGTATCAGTTTCACTAACTTTTGATAATTGCAAGAATCTCGTTTAACATTAATTTCAATAATATACTCATAAATATTAAGAATTATTTAATGTTAGAGCAATCTAAATTGGAATGGAATCGGCGGTGCTTGATCAAGCGATAGCCGAGTTTTGTTCCGCTGATTTGAAAGTAATTTTGCAATCATTTTATATCATTTATTTATTTTATAGCATTATTTTTATGCTTCTCAAACTCTGTAGCTGAATCGTTGCAAAAAACGTTGTCAGAATTAAGATGTAGTTCGCATAAAGCTTAAAATTTTATATAGATTTCTTAAGTTTTTTTTAGTTACAATTTCTTCCTCTAGATTTAAATATTTTATTAGACTGTAACTATTATTGGGCCTAAAAAAATGCCAGTCGAATATGTGTTTCGTAACAGATAAACTAGATATCATTTTATGTAGTTTAAAATCGTTTGAATGAAAATATTAGCGCGCATGAAAAATAGCACATAATAGATTTACATTAGCTGCACTTTTTTCATATAATAATCTTCATACAAATAACTTTATTATATTTCTTAAAACGTATTTTATTACTTTTAAATTCATTAAAAGCAATTATTATTGGCTCTTATTGTGGTTGCATAATTTTAAAAACGACAATGGAAGTTTTGTAATAGCTTAAAGAAAAATGGCCTTATTCATAAAAAATATTGTACGTTTATTAAACTGCTATTTGACAAATTTCTATTGAAAATTTGGCAAATAAGTGTTTAATAAACATACAATATTTTTTATGAATACGGCCGAAAGTGTTTTTATTCGTGAATCTATTACAAAACAGTTGTAGGCGTCTTTTTAGATCCTTAAAGCATGATTAGGCAGCTTAACTTTATACCGAATTATTGTAAAATGATTCACAAAGTGAATCCTTTCCTTAGTTTGAAGCAAATTTCTTTGCTGTGGTGCAAAAGCTGTTGGTTCAGAGATTCTTTTAGTTTTTAATAACATTTATTTAGTTAGGTTAGATTTAAGAGGCTGCCCGCCATTGAACGGCCAGTCCAAAATTTGATTTATATTCGCTGGTCCATTTCAGAACCAACCCGAGGATCGGATGGTTCTGATCCTACAACATATATGTACCAATATGTCTGCGAAATCATGAAACATCGGGCTGCCTATTTGCAAAACCTTTATAAAAGAAAGGGCTGGACACCGGACAGAGGAAATGCTCTGTTAAGAGAACCACAAAATAATTTAGATAATTATTTTCATAAAACCTTATAATTTTATTTTCTCCAATGAAAAACTTACGATTCGTTATAGTGGCTGGTGAGTTTAAGAAATTAATACGAGTTTGTTAAAAGCAATATACCTTGTATTAATATAGCTTTACAATAACAACAAAATGGAAATTTGAAGAGCTGTTGAGAATTGTAATTCGTTGCAAAGCGCCATAAATATTTTAAATTTAAATTCACGAAATGAGTTAAGAAAAGGTTTTGAAATAAGCATTTAACACAAAAATATATGAGCCTGTTGCACAATCTCAAATGTTAAAGTTCGTTCGCTTGCATTCTGCCCGATAAATATGAATTTATAAATAACAACAAAATGCAGATTTGAAAAACTGTTGAAAGTGGTAATTCGTTGCAACACGTCATAGATATCCAAAAATTGTAGTCAGGAAATGAATTGCCACAAGGTTTTGAAATAAAAAGTTTCTTTAGAAAGATATATAAGCCTGTTTCACGATCTCGAATGTAAATATTTGTTCGCTCTCAGTTTGGCCGACAAAAAAAATTAATTTGTGATTTATTATGAGCATTTCTTTGACGAAAGTACTGCACTATTCTGTTAGCCTTCTTCCGATTTGCTAGATTGAAGCAGGCGCCAAATTAGTTTTAATGGAGCGTTAATGAAGCAATGCGAATGTTATCGTTCCAGTTAGTCTTTAAAAGTTTATCAATACAATATCTGTTCGGGTGCATATAAATTAACTGTTCGTGTGCCAATAAATTAAAGCAAACACAGATGCTTTTAATTATCCATATTTTCATAATTTTTCTAATTATCTATATAAAAGTGTTCTTGAAAACTAATTGTTGAACTTTTTTCAGAGATTAATTTTATTTTTCACTTTTCGAAAAAAGAATTTTATGTTTTACTTCAGTTGTAAAATTTAATTGTCGCTTGTTTAATCATTAAGAAAAGTTGCCTAATATTGAAAAAAACAATGAATTCCTTAATATCGCCCTCTTAACGTAGTAGGCCAGCTTTAAAAACGTCTACCGCAATTTTGTTATATATAAATGCACAAGGTAAATATATTCTCTTTAATCTATTACAAAATTGTCGTAGGCCGTCTTTAAAAACACGCCAACCACGATAAGGACCATTAAATCAATATACTGCACAAACAAAATAAAATTTGAGACTTAAAAAAAATTACTATCGCAATTGCTTTCAAAATGTTTTAAAAAGTTTTCAAATAAGAATAAAAATGAATACATAATAATAATAATAATGAAAATATTCTTAAATGGCAACTACACTAAACACTGGAGGACACTTATTAACATAAGAGACAGACACACAAGAGGGAGAGGGAAAAAGAGCTTACCCGTTCATTTTCAAAGCGTGCGTTTGTTTTAGCTGAAAAGTTACTTGTTGTTGTTGTTTGGATGATATGAACTGATGAAATAATAATGGCATGGAGAAATATGTATGTAATTTAAGGAGATCGTATGAAGTAGAAAATAATAGGGAAGAAGTTCAAGGAGTTTAAGGAAGGCAGAGGTTGAAGAAAGTAAAAGGCATAGTAACAAACAAGAGGAATAAAAAAGATAGAAGAAAAATTTCGAAACATAAAAATATTTGTCGAGAGCATTAAACATTTCTTTTTTTTTTTTTTTTTAATTTTTATACCAAGACAAAACAAATATTTTCATGTTTCCAAAAATTAATAAAAAAAAAAAAAAAGAAACAAAACAAGTTATTAAATAACAATTTCAACTCAAAAATATAATTATCAATCACATTTTCAAGCCCTTTACCCAACCGATACTGTCAGGCAAAGTATACTTACCTGTTACTGGCTCCCACTGATGCTCCAACGATTGCAGCAAACAGGCGGTTGGTTAGGTGTACTGACTGAACAGGATGATGCATTTTGGAGTAGTTTTAAAGTCAAAGCGCCAAGTACCTCACTGTCTTTTTATTTTTATATACTATACCCATAATGTTGAAAAAGACAGCTACATGCTTTACTTTAAAAATCAGCCAACAAAAAATCAGCTCAGCATTAGCAGGGTCAGTACTTCCCAAAAGGCAGCAGAACAGCAAACAGCTTTTCAGCAGGTTCGTCACTTTTTTATACACTTTTTTTTTTTGTAGTTTTTCTCTTTTTTTTTTTTTTTTTTTTTTTTTTTGATTTTTAGCTTTTTTACTTTTTTCACTTTTACACTTAAAACTTGCAAGACTAACTGCCCCCAAAAAGACCTCTCAGCCTCTAAAGAGTTTCAAGGACTTTTTCATCATTATTAGAGCAGTTTTTATCATAATTTTTTCTCTTTTTTACTTTGAACGAGTCGCGTAATAAACGTTTAATAACCGTTTCATTTAAAAATTTTGTGTGCCATTTAAAACTAATTTAAAAAAAAAACTCATTTTTTAAACAAAACAAATAAAACACAAATAATAAAAAAAAAATATTGTCCCGTCAACCAAAAAAGTTAAAGCAAACTGATTTTTCTAAATAAAAAATCTTTATATACATAAAAATTACATAAAATTTTAACTAAAAAAAAATCTAAAATTATGCATGCGTATTTTCAATTTATAAAATAAAATTTCTTTTCAATAAACTTTACAGGAAAACTTTCTTTTTTAAGAAGTTTTTACTTTTGACGGCTGGCATTTCTTCTTCTTGTTATATTTTATAGAACAAACAGAAGAAAACAATTGCTTTAGAAATTTTTTTTCGTTTTTTTTATTATTAAAAAAATAAGTTTAAAGGGGAGCAGTAAAATTTAAACAAAAAAAATGTTCTTAATTTCATTAAGTTAAATAAAATGACGCAAAATATCAAAATGTTTAAAGAAATTTTGAATACTGAAGATACAAAACAAATATTAGAAATATTTATAAATTGACTTTAGTTCGTTTGGAACTCTTCGAAACCAGTTCGAAATTTAGGAATTTGCAATATCTAAATTCGCAACTTTTTAGTTCCTTAAAAAACGGAATTTTTCGAATGTTGAGAAAAATCAATATCAAAAAAAATATATTGAATTTTAAAATTTTTTTTATATTAAAATATTAGTGTATAATCTTCTTCTAGCTTACTAACTTAATAAAAACTTTCAAGTTTTGAAAATCAAGGTTTTGAAAATCAAAACTTTTGAAAATTAAATTTAAAAATTAAACTTTTACACAATTAAATTTTGAAGACAAATTTTAAAAATAAAATTTTGAAAACTTTTGTTGATTTCGAAATTTTTATATTTTCTAAAGTTGATCCTCTAACTTTTATTTTTCACCTCTACTCTTCCACCTTTTAAGCTGGGAACGATCTTTAGGACCCAAGTAAGCTGGAGAATCTAAGATGCTTTGGAGAATCCAGCGGCCTGCCTACGTAACCTAACCTAAAACTGATAATTTCTATTGTTTACTGGGTTCAATTTTTTTCTATTCAGTATTAAAACTAGAAAATTACTGGAAATAATTTTGTTCATTGACTTCGATATTTACATTTTTTCTAAAACTGATCCTTTCCATTGCTTGCTGGGTTAACTAGCTATTTTTTTTCTTTTTTTTTCATAATAAAAATTAATGGAAATGCTTTTTTCACTAAATCAGCAAATAAAATCAGAAAATAGTGGGTTTGGTTGATTTCGAAATTTATATTGTTTGTAAAGCTGATCTTTTCCATTGTTTGCTGGGTTAAAACTTAAATTTTTCATTATTAAAAGTTTAGAAAATAAATGGAAATGTTTTTCTTTTCACTAAATCAACAAATAAATTGAGAAAATATTGGGTTCTGTTGATTTCGAAATTGATATTTTTTTCTAAAACTGATCATTTTTATTGTTTGCTGGTTTAAATAATAGTTTTGTTTTTAATATAAAAACTTCGGAAAATTAATGGAAATATTCTTCTTTCCACTACATCAACGTATAATAAATTCAGTGAAGAAAAAATCTAGATTAATTTAATTATTGAGAGGTAAATTGTTTAATTTTTTAGTTAGAATTTCACATGATTTAATTCCACGCGGAATTCAAAAGGCTTGACACAAAAAACGTTCATAGTATTTTTTTTCTAACTGTTTGTTATTTTTAAATCATTTGGATCCTCCTGTCATACATAATTAAATTACATTCGATTGTTTTTTTAACATTCAAATTCTCTCGAAACAATTTTGATTATTTAGCGTCTTTTTTTTTCAAACTTATCTTGTTTCAAAATATGGTTTCAAAATATGGTGTATTCTATCAACAAATTTCTATAAAATATACCTTTGAATGAAAAGCAGGTTTTCTTTAACGATTTTAGAAAACCGGAAAAGTTTGGATTGCAGAATTATTCGTGCGCTTTTTATTTATATATTTTCTGGCGTACATTATATATGAAAAAGGGGGGCGCAAAAAACGTTGTTTTTTAACAGGATGTTTGTTATATGTAAGTGTATGTGTAGTAAGTGTTTGAAATAAATTTTTTAAGAAAAAAAATTTATGATGGGTTAAAGAAAAATTAATTCAAAAAGAGATTGATTGATAATGCGGGCGGCGCATGAACTATGAAAGAAGCTTTGGAAGGCTTCAAAAAAGTAGCCCTAACAATGAATTGAAATGATTATTAGGTAAACAAATTAATAATAATTCAAATAATATTAAAAAAAAAGCTACGCAAACACCAAAAAAAAAAAATGAAATGTTTTAATAAAACATACATATTAATACAAACAAAAAAATGTTATGTATGATATTAATAAATTAATATACTGTATGAGTTAAATAATAAATATAAAGGTAAATAATATGTAAAAAAATCAAAAGTTAATCATTCTCTAATCAACAACTTGCACAAAAAAGTAAATTGTTAATAATAGTTAAAAGAAAAATTAAAATGGTTTGTACAACAAGAGAATAGGATTAAAATAAACGAGAAAAAAAAACTTAAATAGAAATACAAGAATAAAGTATTTAAAATAGTTAAGAAATGATTTGTTTTAAATACTTTTTCTTTCAATACGTTTTATACAATGTAATAAAATTAGAAAATTATAGAACAGGAGGGGGATTAAAAAGTTTTTTGTTGCTTGTTTTTGTTAAATTCTCTTCTTTAATATCTCTAAATAGTTTGAGTTTTAAATTTGTTTTTGTTTTTAAACAAATCACAATTAAAATGAGCACGACATTGAAATATTTAACAGCTTTTTGAAAAGGGAAATTGTTTATGAAGTCAAAGCCCTTCTTCTTCTTCTTTTATTTCTTAAAGCAAAAATAAGTTAATCAAACAAATTAAAATAAATCAACAAACTACTTTTAATTCGTTTTTGAAAATAAGCAATTAACTTTTGTTTTAATATAAGCTCTAAAATAACAGAAATAAGAAGTGAAATAAGAAAAATGTTTAACTAGTTTTTATAAAAAAGAAGATGCTTGTTTTAAATTAAAGTGCAATAAAATATTAGAGAAAAAAATGGCAGCTGTTTTCTTTATATTTAGTAGTTTTGTAAAAATTGTGATTTGTAGTCGTGCTCTTTTTAGCTTTCTTTTGCTTTTTCATTTGTTTTCTTAATACTCTTTTTAGTTTTTAACTTAAAATTTTTCACTTTTGTTTGTTCATTTTGACTCACCTTGGGGATCCCGTTGCTGTGCATCTTGTGTTGCCAATAATAATTCATCCTGAGATCTATCATGTTGCCAGGGTGCATATCCTAAAAATAAATTAATAATTATAAAATTAATTATCTTCATGTTTTAATTTAAATTTCAAAAACAATTACTATTTACAAAAACTATTTTAGCTTGATTTGGATTTCTTTGACCTTTGCGTTGAACAGGATTTTGTAATAAATATTTAAGCTTGAGGACTTTTATAACACGGTTCTATTAGTTTCAGGTGTATCATTGTTTGTATGTTTGCAACACTCGGAAAACATGCCATATGAGTGATTATTACAAGGTTGGCATATAAAACTGTATTTACGGTCTTGCTGCTTTAGGGCGAAAATTGGTGTTTCCCGATTACTTCCGGGGAAGTGGGGGGATTTTGGGGATTCACGAAACCGATTTTGGGAATTCCCGAAAAACTTCGGATCCACTTGGCTAAATGATTTGGAGCCGGTTTTACATATTCGCTGCGCGAATCTGAACTAAACGGTCAGTGCAAAATTGAAGTGGCCGAATTGCTTCTGAAGAAGTGCGGGGATTGAAGTTTCCTGAATTATTTTGAATTAGGGGATTTCAGAAATAACTCGGAACGCGTCATACGGATAATTTTCCGGCTATATAGATAATTAGTTTGATATCGAAGCGTGTTTTTTTTATATTTATTTAACGTTTTTAATTCCGCACACTCCAAAAGGCGTCATCGCCATCACGCCAGCTATCCATTTACAAAAGGAGTGGTATGGCTTTATGAAATGGTCATAAAACTGTTAATTTTCTATGGAGTATCAGTATGGTGGAAATCAGTGGACTCCACAGGAAACATACTGCAATATGAGAAAATCAGACGAATCATTGCAATACTGAACACAGGGGTCATGAGGACAACACCAACTAAAGCACTTCTTGCAGCCATGTGACTTGGAAGCCCGGTCGATAGCACTAAAAACGGCGATCAGGTTGAATGCGACCGAAAAAAGGACCCATAGGAAATTACTTAAGATTGATAAGGACCTAGTCCCCGATCTAATTGATTACTGCATCCCAAAACCTTTCCTCTTTGGAGCATGGACCCATAGACAACGGAGGCACGCCAATATACTTGAGATTGAAAAGGACCTAGTTCCCGATCTAATTGATTACTGCATCCCAAAACCTTTCCTATCAAGGCGCTTTGGCTAGCAAAGGGATGGATCCAAAAGGGAAGAATGGATTACGGGAGGCGTGTAAATTGAAGAATTCAACACTAAAATATTCTTTGGACTTCCAGATGGAGGTAGTCTCCTTCATGCTGAAATATCGGCTATAAATAAAGCGGTCAGAAGGTTGACGTTTAGCAACTTTCGATAGGGATATCGTGATACTAACGGACAGCAAGATCGCCATCAACTCCCTGTCCGGCATTCCAGTGTAGTCCAGGAATGCCGGACATTTTTAATTAAGATGACGAGACAATTTAACCTAACCCTAAAATAGGTACGTGTGCACTTGGCCAAAATAGGGGCAACCCTAGAGGTTAGGGATATAGATCCCTTTTGCGGGCAACCCATATCAGCTCGTTGGAAAAGAATAAAGCTCCCCACGCTGGAACGTGCCTAAGTAAAATGGATCACTAAGCACACATGCCTTATATCGAGAAACCTGTGAACGCTTTGGAGCATCACTGTCCGGCATTGGAGCATCAGCGCCTAATATGTCTAGGCGAGCGGAGCTTCCATCGCACCTGATACTATTTTGTTGGTCGTTCGCTGGCGAAACAATTAGAAATAAATCTAATTAAACTTTCGCTGAGTATGGCGAATTTCGACCAACACCACAATTGAGTGCATTTTCATAATTGTCCAATGTGCAACAAATCTCTTTAGATTTCTGTCTCTCAAAATCCAATGAAAATATTAAGACAGGTCTGAAACGCCTTTGAAGGCGACGCAGAAATTATTGCAGATACTTGCACATTCAAAATATTGAAATCCATTTTTTTTTCAAACTAACCTAACATTATCAAATACGAAAATAAAAACAACTTACCTTGACTAGATCCTTCGCCACCTTGACTTGTTCCAGCATTTTGATCCAAGTCATCAATGCCCATATCCTCTTCGTCTAATGTCAAATCCTCAACAGGTTCATCGTTGGCCTCATCGTCGTATTCAGCCTTTGGTTCGATAACAAGTTCGGATGATGATGCAGCACCTGAGGCATTAATTGAATCTTTAGCTTGTTTATGATGTTGCTGCATTTGTTTATGATTCGATTTGTCAGTGGCTGATGTGGCAGCAGCATCAGATGTTTCCGTATCGATTGCGCCAGTAGCTGTTATAGCCGAGGCAGGACCTTGTGCATTTTCAGTATTCATGGCATCGTGTTGCTGTTGTTGTGTTTGTTGTTGAGTGGTTCCTTTAACATTGTCAGTCTTTTTGGAGGAGCTTAAGGGCGTGCCGGTTGCCGTAACAGCGGTTGAGGATGATGTTGAAGCGGATATAGGGACATTTGATGCTAATGATTGTTGACTGGGGGCAGCAGCGGCGGCAGCAGCCAAAGCTGATGCAGCAGCTGTAATGGCTCCCAAGCCAGAAGCATTCGATTGTGTCTGATGCAGTTGTTGTGATGAATTGGAGTTATCATGAACATCTGAGATTCGAGGAAAAACAGAGTGGAAAAATTAATATTGCTTTTCAGGCATATAAAAATCTTAAGTAAACTCACCAGTCACGGCATTTTCAATTGTCCTGCGCCTTACTTTTCGGCGTCTTCGTGAAGGACTAGATGAACCCTCCCGTGAGCACATTTCCGGCTCAGCTGGACCAGCAATGCGGGCTCGTTTTGTTTGTTCCAAGGTATAGCCGGAAGATAATTTAGCCGTTGGCATTGTGGATCTATGATGATCCGGCTTGGGAGCCGCTATACCACAAGTGCGATTATCCGACAGACCTTTTATTTGCAGAGATTCAGCCGCTTTAAGCAAAGCTGCCAATTGATCTTGCGAGATGTTGACTTCGCCACGGTACATATAGTCCATCATGGCTCTCAACTCTTGATATTTCACATCTTTCAAGATAAATATCGGATGCTTATCATATTGCTGTTGCAAAAGTGTCTACAAGGAAAGAAATTGGAGGATATTTTTTAAGTTCTTTATGTGATAAAATGTTCCAAGAACACAACTTACCGCAAAATAAGGACTACACGCAGATAGTACAACTTTGTGCGCTTTTAGAAATTTACCCTCAGCCGCCAATGTACAATCGACAAGTACTTCATTTTCCAAGAGGGTGTCGATCACGCTGATCAGTGTGCTCTGATGGTTGTTCCATCTCAAGCAGAATTGCTGATCATCTTCCATGTTGATGATCTCAGTTTGAAGCAGTGGTTATCCTGTTGAAACGTATTTTGACAATGTTGGAAAAACGACGATGACGTCAACAACAACTGAACGTTGTTGCTGATAAAGGACCTTCTTCGTTGCTTAAAAACGTCTGCCTAGTTTTTCAGTGTTACTTTTATTGTTGTGTTTAAAATATTACGTAGGTTTTTGTTTTATATTTTATAAAAATGTTATTGTTTTTTTTTTTATTATTTTTTTTCTTTTAATTATTGGTCACTACTTTTTAGTCCTGAGTGTATTACGTCAATTAAAATAAATTAAACAAAATGAAATTTTCTTCTTTTTTTCTTTTGTTGGTTTGCAACAAAGAGAGTTAGAAAGAGAGAGAGAGAGAAATTGTGTTTATGTTCCCTTTTTTCTTTTTTTTGTTTGTTTTTCTATCTGTACTTTTTCCTTTAGTTTTCTTTTCATGTATTATTTTATTTTTTATTTTGAAGAGGAGGGTTAAGGTGGTTTTTTTATTTTATTTATACGATTTTTATTTTTTCTTTATAATTTGGTATGTTGTGTTTGTTTTGTTTTTGCTTTCAATATCTTTTTTTTTACACTTGTATGGTTTCATTTAGGAATAAATAGTTTGGTATCTGTTGTTGCTTTCTTGCGTGCTTTAGCTGTTGTTGTCATCAAAATAAAGCTGTAATGGGAAGAAAAGAGAAGATTTGAATAAATACATATGTATGTATGTACGCATATAAATAAGTAAATGTAAATTAAAACACATGGCCTATGTGAAGAAATTTAGAGATAATGTATGTGTTCTTTTTTTTTTACAGAACACATACATATAAAAAATTAGACATTATATAGATTTTTGTGTTGTAATCGTTGCGGAGTTACCAGAGGCGCTTTTGTTTCATTTTATGCAAAATTTTATGACTTCGTTCGGTGTTTTATGTTGGTGAGTTTAATTTTTGCAATAGAAATTAAGTTCGGTAGAAAATCAATCTAATAGAAATGTGACAACTTTAAATAAAGGTTTAACAGGCTGCCAGCCGTTGAAAAGCCAGCCCACTTGGGCTAATATTGATCCCGTTGTGTTAGATTAGGTTAGATTTAACTTAAATAAAACACAAAGTAAAATACTGTGAGCGTCAAAATAACATGTACAAAAACTTTTTCTGCAATTTAGTACTTTTTTTACGTCTTTTAATATATGACTAAATTTATCGTCTTAGGATTTTTGATCTTAGTATGTACAGCTACTATTCTCTAATTCAGGGGTGCCCAAAAGTCCTTTATGGAAGAACAAAAACACGAATACATTTAAGGAATAACTTACATTTATTTAATATTTTTTGTTCTAAAAAGCAAAACATTTACAAAAACAAAATCTAAACTGATAATCGTTGTCGTCAATGTTTACCAGCAAAGTATGCGAATGTGTTGGTGCTTTGTTCTTGTGTGTGTGTACAGTGAAGAACGACAAAAAATATATAAGATAAAGTTGTTTATGTATTTTTGATTGCTAGTGCTGAGGACACCATTTGTGTAGTAAAGAGCTCAGCCCTATAGCTAAGCGCTTTTACAAAAACAATTGAGCATCAAGCGCATAGGGCTTGGCCGCTTCTGCTATAATTGGTTATAAAGACATTATATAAAGTTCATACAGTTATATATTTTACGCGTTAAAATAAAATGTACTTGTTGAATGTGAATCATTTCTGCAGTGTGCTACTGTAAAAGAATACCGTTATATCTAGTATTTGGTTATTTGCTTCATTTTAGCATATTCTACCTCGTCTGAAGTAAATTTTTAAACAAACTTCTACTGATATTAGAGAATTAGTAATAAGCTTCGGAATGAAGAAAAAGTTCAGAGTAATTGGCTCTTTTATTTACAGAAGCTACAATACTGCAAAAGAGATAAATACGAGAAATACGGCAGAATAGAAAATCGTCCAGGAACGGGCTGGCGGAAACATTTGAAAGAGGTCGAAATAAGATCTAAAAAAGCGTCATTTTAAAAGCGCTGTTACAATATCAGAGGAAGAGGAGCTATCTTAAATGCTAGTACAATATGAAAAGCATTTAACGAAAACGGGTTACATGATCGATTCCCACGAATGAAACCACTAACATCACCAGCTAATCAAAAAAGTCGCCTAGAAAACGCTAAAAAGTATCAAGATAAATATGTTTATTCCTGGAATTATGTGCTTTTTAGTGAGAACAAAAAGTAATAAACATGCTGACCAAAATTTAATAAGCACGATTAAGCATGGAGACGGTTTGGTGATGGTGTGGTGATATATTGGGAATTTAGTTTTTATTGAAAGCATAATGAATAAGATGGACCACCTGAACATTTTGCGCAGCAAAGTGCCAGCCAATTTGATGAAAATGGGCCGAAAGGCTCTTGAATTTTACAACAGTACAACGACCCCCAAACATACATCCCATATAGTAAAAAAATAGCTCATGGACCACATTCCCAAAATATTGGGTCATCATCCTTAATCACCGGAATATTTGGACCGCCAAATTGGCTAAAATCCGTTATAGTGGAAGAATGGCAGAGAATTTCATCCGGCATAACTAAAAAATTAGTAGAATCGATGCTCAGAAGACTAAATGCTGTAATTAAGGCAAATATTTGGAAGATATTCTCAAACATTCAACTTTATACCCCACCATTTTAAATAAATTATTGAGAATTTAAAAAGAAAATGTTTTAATAATACTTGTCAAAACCAAAAAAAAAAAAAAAAATAGATTTTTTGTTTACACACGTCCATACTTTTCTTTAGACCTTTCAAAAAAAATGAATAACCGTTAGATGCAACGATTGGTTTCGTGCAAGTAAAAAAAGAAGCGCTTCTAAACTAAATGCTAAAGCAAACTTATGAAATAAGACTGAAGGTGTTAAATAAAAGGCATTAAATACAGCGCAGCCGTTTTCTTTTACTAACCCTATTTTTGAAATTCTTTTTTTAATGTTTCCACTATTCAAAATAAGCTTCAATAACAAAGTGCACTCGAAGAAAAAGTATCTATTCAAAATTATAAAATATAAGTTTAATAAATAAATTTAATTTTTGCAGCTTCAGATCTTTGTTTTTTAAATTAAATTTAAATAAAATATAAATTCAATATTAATATATTACTTCAATTTAGTATAAAATTGAGGCAATGCCGTCTCAATGCTGCTGCTATTATTGTACTTTCTTCTATCTTTAGGATACAAGTTTTAAATTAGAAAATTCAATTTTTACATATTTTTTTTTACTTCATGCATGAAGTCAGTCTTCCAAAGAAATGTATTTTGATTGATTATTTCACAATTTTGTGAATAGAGAGAAACAAAATTTTTTTTTGTAATTTTGTTTAGTAGTTTTTGTATTGGAATAGTCTGTTTACAAGTTTTGAATTTAAGATATAAGAACAGCACCACGGTTTTTATCACAATATTTAATATCCTAATAAAAAAAAATGCCCGTTTGCATAATCTAAAACCTTTCAAAGAAATGAATCAATGCGTTACATTACAAAGAACACTTTTTTGTTCAGATGAAAACTACCAAGAACTGGGAGATAGATAACTTTGATTCGTAGAACTGGCCTCTACGAATGTTTAGAGGTCAAGATTATAACCACTTCCTAAGCTAAATGCCTTTCATTTTCCAATACAAAACGAAACCGAAAAATTAGTCAGTTTCCAATAACTGGTAGGTATTTAAAAAATAACATTTCTTTTAAAATGGTAATAAGATAATACACTTCCAATCAATAATTTTTGATAATAATCAGTAAAATATATGTAGGTATATCAAGAAGTCTAAAATGCAGTTTTTATAGTTTCGGAAAATCTTTCAAATGTTGAGAGAATTATTAAAAGTATCACAAAGTAAAAATGAGAAATACAATATTCTTATTATTTGGTCTTGTTAATATTAATTTATTCTAAATGAATTAATTTTCCTGATAATTCTAACAAACTTTTAGCGAAGTATCGAAAATAACAGTTGTTAAAACTTTTTTTCATAAAAATCACAAGAAGATTATAGTGGAAAAATTTAGAAGGAATTATAAAGAGAAATATTTTATGTTAATCGCCATAAATATAAAGAACATGACGCTAATAAAATCCATAGGTTTGCCCTTGAAATTGAATAAATTTAACAAGAACAATCCACTGATTAGATTAACATGAAATAAACTAATAAAACAACATTCTCCAAAAACTTATTTCATTCCCCTCTTATTTCGACACAAGAAAATCGACATGAAAACTTGACGTTTAAATATTCCCTTTCGGCAAAACATAATCATGTATCGCGAGTTGAAATCCAAATACATACCAGAGAACTTCAAAATCATGCTTTTTCTTGATTTTATTCACCACAAAAAAGTTTTGTTTATTTTTAAGAATAACGAAAAATTTAATGATGATTAAAAACCATATTCATTATGCTCCATGCATCAAATTCTGATTATGAGCAGAATTAACAAAAGCATTTAATGAACAGCTTGCAGAAAATTCATCGTGTGCAAAAGCTCTTATTCTTATTTACTCATACATGTTTGAACCGAACATCTGCGTGGCTTGATTAGTATAATATATTAACGATGCATAGAACATGGAAAATATGTGTCCGATTAATGGATCAAATTTAGTTGAATTACACACGCTGAAATACATAAAAGTTTGATTAGACGCCCATGATAAAAATAAGCAAGTATTCAACCGGCTTGTAGTTCGATTACCTTAAAATGAACAAGGTATAAAAAAGTTTGAACAACTTTGATTGACTTCATGAATAGTGTAGCGGCTACGAGGCAGCTAATTGTTCGCTAGCTAAAAAAAGTTTGATTATTTTTCTGGTCTTCTTCAATCAAAATTATTAATAACAGCAAATTGGTATTGTAATAAAATAAATCATTATATTTAATAAAGAAAAAGTTTGAACTAAAAGCCCATGTGCATACATATAAAGTTCGACAATAATCAATAAATAAGTCCTAGTTTACAAATCAAATCACTCAGCCAGGTAGGTATGTAATGGAAAACAATTTTTTTCTTAAATTTCGTTTTCAAAAGATGTGACAAAAAACGCTCGATTTTCAATATGCTTTATAGGTCACTTTTTAATCAATACTATTTAAAAACCACACTCACTATTAGTACAACTGAGATAAAGTATTAACCAACAATATTTTTCAAAAGCTGAAGAAAAGTGATCCAATACTAATTTTTAAATATTTCCAAAAAGTTTAAAATATGATTATCATACATTTTTTTTAACTAAACGTTTTCAAAAAGTTTATTTCTATCATATGCCTGATTATTTCTGTAAATCAAACTGACTTCTGGATCGCTCAAACAATAGCATTTATGGCAGTTGGCAAATTTAAAAAAAACTGATTGAGTGCAAAAAAAAAAGAAAAGAGTTGTTAGAAACTTGATGTCTGATCTACTCATAACCTTAATTCACTAACTTTATCACTACCTGCAAGCTAATGAGCCATGTTACAGAATTCAATTCCGCTCGAAAATGGAACCTAATCAGAAAACGAACCAAGTGGTTGCGAATTTGATTAGCAAACCTTTTCTGTTCTGTTTCTGGAAAGCTTTCTATTTTTGTCTTGTGAAGAATCAAAAAATCATTTCACCTCACCGAAAGTTACTATAAAGTCAAGAATTGCGCAACTATACATAGTTGCTCTGTCTGAACTGGCACTTAAGAACTATAGTCCTGGAAGTTTTGTGGACGTAAAAACCAGTGTTACCATGAACTAAACATTATTTTATTTGTTGGGAAAATAAATAGCTAAAAATTAAAATTATTTTTAACGATTTCCAACTTAAAATAAAAACATTTTTTCGAGAAAAAACAAATATGAAATTCTTTAAAATGTATTTTGAAAATGTTAAATAGTGCGAACACAGTTTTTATTATTATTTATATTATTATTATTTTTTTTTTTTTTTTTTGTTTTTGTTAGTTTCAGCAAAACTAGCAAACAAATAAAGTAAATGTCAAAAAATCACTGCCATGTGAAATCTCTTGTCAGTTCAGCTGAAATTTTGATACAAGTGAGTGTGTTAAACTGTGTTTACGTCAAGTGCTTGCAATGAAAATGTCGGGAAATACCCGATTTTCTTGCAAGTTACATTAATGTTTAAATCAACAGTCGAATGGAAGCTCATTTTAAAAATTTCAATGAAAAGAAAACAAATCCAAAAACATTGTTACCATTAACAAAATATAATTGTATTTTTGGGGATATATATGGCATGAATGAAAGATATAAATTATTTAATATCAAGCCAATTCCTGAATAATGAGGCTGTTTGTTTGTTGGCACAATGAGATTTACATCAATAACATAACTTTGAATATTGTTTGTTGTAAATGTATTTCAACAAACGGGAATTGGCACTTAGAATTATACCTATTTAATGATTTCCAAAGACAAACACTGCTTAATTTACTACATATTCAAGCCAAATATTTAAAATTTGTTTACAGGTACGTTTTGAAAAAGTTAATTAGGACAAAATCATTTGTATTAAAATCCAGATATTTCTTGAAAAAATTGTTTTAAGGCAACCTGCTGCTTTGATTGTCATTTGACGTTCAGTAGAAGCCAAAAAATGACTGTCATCGGAAATCTCATGCCAGTTCATAGCTGAAAGTTGGCAGCAAGAGCAGAAAGATTGACAGTGTTAGTAAAAAAGTTTGAATATATTTTCCCAGTTTACTCTCAACAGGTTTTTAAATCAATTTACATTTCCCTTTGACCTTGCTTTACGTTCACAAGTTTAAGCTTTTTTTGCCTTCATATTTTTTGACATTTCATTTTAAGCTTGACGGTACCGTCAATTCTGCACCATTTTCCATTACTTGTATGTATGTATATATTTTTATTCAATATTGTTATTTTCAAACTCTAAATAAGTCCATTCCGTTAGTTAATATAAAAAATTCACACGAAGGACCGTGTTTTTATTATTAAAATTTTGAAAATGAGACTTTAATTTGATTGTCCAAAATAATTTTAATTTTAAAAAATAGATAATTTTTGCAAATATTAAAAGTGTTTTTATTTCAGTTTAGTACAAGTTCCTGTTAAAAACTAAGAATTATGTTGGTCAAGCGATAGCATTCCATCTCTAAAGAAAATAAATCATTAATTTTCCGCCACGAAATGCTTCGGATCATCTCTCCATAGCGATTTCCATTGATTGTTGATATCAGAATTTCGGACACCCTACATATTGAAATTGAAATTTGGACAGCCTATCCCAAAACGGTTTCTTTAACACACATTGTTGCACTCTATAAAATTTGTCAAAAGAGAAATGCAGTAACATGTATACTTTTTCAACTACATAGGTGTACATACATAAATGAAATTATAAACAGTTAAAACATCAAAAAGGGCACAGAAATGTTGTGGGCTCGGTTAAATGAAGAAAATATAAAAAAAAAAAAAACCAACAAGGGTTTGTGCTCTTAATAATATTTTTAATACCTACTTAGTAAAAATGTCCAAAGTTTCTTACCACTCATTAAAATATTCAAATTTTCATGCAAGTCAATAATAATTGGACACTTCTAATATAAGAAAAGAAGAAACTGTTAATCACAAAAATAAACTATCTTGGCTTGTAGGTACGTACCTATATAAAGAAGTAATAAAAAATGTTAATTATTGAAGCAACAAAAACAAAACAAGAGGCTTTACAATACAGTTATTTTTAATGAGACAGTTTTCAGCAGTGTTGCCAGACTTTTGGTCGAAAACTCTTCATTTTGTAAAAAGAAAGTCTTAATATTAGAAAAAAAAAATCTTAAAATGAATAATTGTTCCAATATAATAAGATGAGACAAAAATTTAATGAAAATAGTTAGATAACTAAATTAAATTTCTTTCCAAAATAATACGTGTTACTATGTATGTACACTTATATAGTGAGCAAAAGGTTTGAAACTAAGAAGTTACAACTTATTTGAATTCTTATTTTACTGAAGAAGTTGAACTTCATTAGATATTCGAAAAATAGTTGACACTAACATACCAATTTTTTTTTTCTTTTTGTTATTGTATTAGAATACTAAATTGCAAAAATCTTAATTTTAAAAAAAAATATCTATAGAAAAAATATACCTACCTATAATAGGCAAATATAATAAATTAAGGTAAAATCTTAATTTTGACAATGCTTTTATAACTAAAAGTTGTTTTAGTTATAAAGAAAATAATAGTACAAGTGGCAAACGAAAAAAAAAAAATAATCTTAGTGTTGTGGAAAATTTGACACCTATCTGGTACCTATGCATTTAGAAAAAGGTTTAAGACTAAATCATAAGAAAACGGTTATCATATCATGGTATAAAATATCAGGTAGGATTTTTGGACGAAAATTTTTGTAGGGCATAGTATGTAGCTAAATACCTATACATATTTTTTAGGAATTTATTTTAAAAAAATTACACAACAGTTTTAATAATGATCTTACGAAAGCTATAGAATAGGGGAGTAATGCTTGCATATATGTACATATTAGGTGAAGCTTACAAAAATTACAAATTAAGTTTATTTATAGTACCTATTCCTATAATACCTAACATACATACGTATATAGGTACATAGAACTACTTTGGTTTATCAAATGAATAAATTAAGGAAACAGGAAAGGAATTAAAATTCACAAATAATTATACAAAATACACATTGTAAATTTCACTTTTAGATGTTCTTGTAATAAGCGCTATTAATAGGTAAAAAAAAAAGGCTAGCTTATAACAACTCCGTTTAGATGTTTCTATTTTCAACAAATTGGCAGCACGGAAATTTTTTTTAATCAATGGCTGTCCGAGACGACAATCAAACAAAAACAAATAAATACTTCCGAAGAGGAACAGAGAATATTTACGAATGCATTTAAATAACGGTAAAGCTGCCGCCTTCACATGCAACAAACAAAGAGAGTGTAGACATTTTCTTTATCAAAAGAGAAAAAATAAATAATGAAACAATGCATGGAAGAAATGAAAAAAATAACATTAACAAATTGTTAGTGAAAAATTGTAATGAAATCGTTGGTAGGAATAAAAAAAAATCAATAAGTTGTATGAGAGGAATTCCTACTTTCTATAAAAATTCTACCAAATACCTACATTCATACATATTAAAAATTTGTCAAATTTTATTTGGAATAGCCAGCCCACTTTACATCATAACGCTAAATCGATTGTTTTGTCAAAACACATACATACATACATATATGTATATGTATACATACATATGTATGTATGCACATACATATATAGAACACAATTAAACCTGTTTCATGATTAATGGTAATTTTTATTTTTATACAGAAAACTCCATAAAAATCTAAAAAACTTTTAATTCTAACATCTAAAATAACTGGTTGAGATTTTTATAGAATTAATTAAAAACTCTTCATTTGTTTTATAACAAAGTTTTAATTTAAACTTTTTGGTTCTTTCTTTTAAAAAAATAAAAATAAATTTAGAATTAAATAACATTTTTATATACAAGTAACTTCAAGGTCAAGTTCAAGTATTAATACACCAACAATCAACTACACAACAAATGAATTGAAAAAGCTTAATTGCAAATGCAAACACAAAAAGAAACAACAACTCATTCAAAGAAAATTATAAACTTTATGGATTTCTTAAAATAAAACAAGAAATATGTATGAATAATTAGCATACAAATAAAAGCCAATAATTAAGCAAGATTTTTTTAATAGAGACAAATGTTAAAAGAAGAAAATAAATTAAAGCAAACAACTAATTATTCTCAATGTTTGCTGATTTTAAGAGTTGAAAAGTGAAGGGAGAAGAACATACTGCATTCTAATTTCAAATGAAAAAACGAAATGATTGTGAAGAGAAATTTATAAAATAATTTAAAGAGTTTTGCAATTAGTAAGAGCAAGTCTCATTAAAAGAGAAGTTTTAATGAGAAATTTGTAGTAAAAGCAAATTTTCATAAGAGAACAAAAATCCCCAGTTAATGGCTTTCAACGATATTCATTATGTGCTTTAAATTAAAATTGTATTTTTTAGGATATCGTTGTGTTTGTTGTTCACTAGGCTACATAACTACATTTTTCCACTTTATCTCTCTTTCTTTCTTGCGTTTAACCAGCAGAGCAGCAACGACGCCATTTAAAATACATATTACAAATCCAAATACTCGACTATTGTAAAAAAAAAGAAAAAGTCTCAACATAATTTTTTTCTCAAAATTTAAAAGGAAACGCCACGAATAATAATAAGTTGTCACATTATGGGGCTAAGCTTAGAGCAAAAACTCACGGTTTTGTGTATTGATATTAAGAATATTAATCCACAATAATTGTATTATGTTGTTGGTATCTGTTAATAGCTTTAAGCTGTTTCATGTTAAAAATATTCTAAATGTGGGTTTTTCTGCGCTTGTTATAAATAGCACTTTACACGAGCATAATAGAATTAGGTACAAAAGAAAACGAACACAAGCCAGAAAATCAGCAGCAGCGAAGTAATACACACTCATAAACTCACACATACACAACACGAAGAAATTTTATGTAGAATAAATTTTTTTTTTTTTCAGTTGAAGTGAAAATTTCAATTTATTAATAATCAATTAAATAAAATTTATTTTCATTACTAATTCTTCAGTTTCAAATGTAATCAGTTTGCTTTTTGCCATAATCCCGTTAATAAATGACTTTTTATTATGAGTTACTTTTTTCTTAATTTTTAAAACATTTTTTACATATTTTTGTTTGTTAGTTACTTTTTTTTTTTAATTAAAGCTCTTTTTATTTTCAGTAAATCAATTTAAAATTTTTCATAATGAGCTCACTTATTTTTTTCTTATGCTTTTATGTATGTATAATACACATATTCACACTCACATTTTAATTTTTCTATATGTAAAGAAAATTTTTGTTGTTGTTTTATATTAAAAAAGTGAAATTTTAATTCTTTTTATTATGAAAAAGAAGCGCAAACACACCAAAAAGCTCCAAGAGCTCAAACGCAACTAAAGCGACAAAACAATGTTTTTCCTCACGAAAGCGACATAATTCACTCAACAAAAACTCCACATTAATTACTCTCTCACTGATATTTGCAAAGATAGCACGACTCAATTACTCTTCATTTGAAACAAAAACGTTACAAGGGAAATGGAAATCTTTTTAAAACACTCTCTCCAAATGATAATAAAAGCAAAAACATAAATTTACCGTTTCACATCAACTCCCTCACTAAAAATTGAGCACGAACAACAACAACAAAAAATAACGTTAATATATGAAAAAGGCTCCAGTGTTGTTGTTGTGTTTGCTATTATTGTAAAATTGTGAAATTCACCGAAAATGTACCGTTCACTTGCAAGCCTTGTGAAAAACTAAGCAAACGGAGCCAACAACATTAAAAGCAACTCACTCGTGCTCATATCATCATCATCATAACGAAGTATACACACACACACTCTCAAACACTTGTGCTAAACAATTAATGCTTCATTTACTTATACACCAACAACAACACGAACACACCGCATTAACTTTTACACACCACTACTATTTTCATAAACACCGAACAACAAAATTTACACAGCACTCACACACGCACAAAATCAAACACACGTCCTATAAAAGAGAGTAAAAACGAAAAAAGCAAAAGAAGGGAATGGGCGCCAAAAAAACCCACAAATATTCTAAAAAAAAGTCATAAAAACCACAAAAAGAGTATATGTAGTTTTGTTTTTATTTCTGTGTATGGTGTGTTAAAAACAGAGACAAAGAGTTATTGTGGAACATTTTATATATTTTTTTCCTTCATAATTTAAGCCAAAAACTTTCCAAAATAATTTCACAAATATGTATGTAGCTGTCATGCAGATACAAAAAATAAAGTATGTGTTTGGAACGTACAAAAGCATCAAGAAAACACCATACATTATTAAGAAAAAAGTATTAAGTGTCTACCTGTAAAGTATGTACATACATATGTACGAATGTACATACATGCATATATACATTTTACCTATGGCCTTAATTAAGAAATGCCAAAAGCGAAGCAGAAACTTCCTCTCTTTTCATAAATTTTCATGGCAATATCAGAAACAAAAACAGGTAACTAGGTAGCTCAGCTGGTGACTCTGTATGTATGTATGTTAGGTACGAGAACAAATTTATTGCATATTTTTATATTGATGAATTTAAAAGAGTAATAGTTGTGAAGACATTATTTTCTTAGTAAGTACACACATTCATACTTGTATATACTATTTTTATAAATATATACTTACATGTAGGTAAATATCTATTTACATACTTACTTTGTATGGATGCGTATGCAATTATGTATATAGGTATGTGTATGTGTGTTGTTTGTATGTAAATATATAAGTACGTATAATTTTTGGAATAATACCTATGCATATACAGTATACCCCGGGTAATTACCCACCGCTTAAATGCCTTTTTTGTTTATTCACCCCTCATATTTAATCCCGGTTTTTTTTTCTAACTTATTTTCATAGAAAAATACACGGTTAATTAACTTTCTTTTAAGTACCCATTTTGGGTAATTGCCCAAAATATTGTATTCCAAATCCAAAAATTCACTAAAAATCACTTCATATATTTACCCAACACTGCCTACCTATTCCCTCAACTCTATGGACAAATTTGTCACTTGTTAAACATAAAGCGTAAATTTTTGTGGATCCAGTCAATTGGGTTTTTAACGTTCTGATACACTTTTATTATATACATACATGCATGTACTCCTGTTATTTTATTCTATATGTATGTATAATTTTTGTGATAATGATTTTTTTTTTAATAAAATTGAATAAAATTTTTATTTTGAAAACTTCTTTTGCGTTAATTTTTATCTTGACGTGTGTAACGACTTTGATTTAATTTAAGTCCGTTTGGATAAATGTCTTCGTAGAGGTACTTAAGCGTCTTCGCATAATTACCTCTATGAGGTAATTAAACGTCTCCGCTTTAATACCTTATTCGCTCAATTACCCAAAATTTACAGCAACTTGAGTGAGGTAGTTAAGCGGGGTTTACTGTATGTACACACATGCATATGTATATGCATACTTGTGCAAATGCACATATGTACGTATGGAATAGGTGTATTTAACTATTTTAAAGTGCTGCCTAGTTAGTGTTTATTTTTCAAGCAATTGCAAAAAGAAGACAGGCACTGTTGTTCCTTATATCGCAAGTTTACAGGTATTTTCTCATGCCAAAAGTTTTAACTTTACTAAATTATTTGAAAAAATAACTGACAAAAATTCTACTTAAGATCATTTCCCTTTTAAAAAACTTATTTATTATGCATACGTTTTTTTTATAAAAATCATATAGGTAGGTATATAAGTTCATCTTTCGTTATGATGCTGATATGAATAAGTTCCAGTCCATCTATATACATATGTAGATGAATATTTAAGAACGTTTACACGGTAATACAAGTCTTCAGATCTGTCAAAAATTTGTGTTATGTAAATAGTATCGTTCAAATGTAAAATTTGACAAACGGTCGATAGATCCTTATTCAATATAATCATAATAAAAAGAAATGACAACAGTTTTTAAATAATTTTTGTTTTGATCAAAATCAACATCATCGGCCCTTAAAATTTAACCACCCTTTATTAATATAGCAAATATCTGTCTGCCTGTCACGTGCTGCATGTTTTCGTTTTTAACAATGGAGGTGAAAAGTGCATACATACATATGTATGTATGTGCCTGGGTATATGTTTGTTTTTTTTTTTTTGTATACCCATCTCTGCTTTTGCCGCAAATGCTGCAATATTATTTGTGTTTTTTCACTAGATTTTGAATAAGGACATAAAAGTACTTCTATTCTCTAAGATTTATTACCAACATCACTTCTTTATAATTTAAACTTGTTTTTCTTCCGTACATTTTTTAAACTTTTATTAATAATTTATTTGCACTTATTCTATATTATTTTTATCCATACATATGTATATACGTACCTAAAGCGAAAGCAATAACAAAACTTCCTCCTTTTTTTATTATTATTCTTTTTCTTTGTTTTACAGTCTTTAATTCTTAAAAGGATTTGTTTTTATTCCTCATTTTCTTGCTGCTAATTTCTAGATTAGTTAAATGCAAAAAAACAAGAAATATCAACTTTAAAAGACGAATATTTTGTTTCGAAAAATTGATTTTAAATTTCAATTTTGTTAAATTTATGAAGTTCGGATTTGGATTTTGTATAATACTTTACTTTTTACGCGTTTATTGGAAATGTGTGTTTAAGGAAAGAAAATTAAAACAAAACTAAATGCATTAGTATGCATATTTACATTTTAAAGGTATTTTCCTAAAAGGTATTATAGACAACGTCTAGGCGAATTCAAGTTGCATTGTGTATTTAGTGTAACCAAGGCGAATTCATTAGCAGGTAAACAGCTGTTTATTGTTTCTCGGTATTTTAGTTCTGGTCAAACTACAATTGCTGCTTTTGTGTTTTTATGCATCATTGTGCAAAAATCTTAATTTATACAAAAAAAATATATATATTAAATTGTTAAATTAAATTCTTGTACCATAAATAGATTTTCATATATTTCTCATATGTTTGATATAATATCAACTTGAGTCGAATTTCAAAAATTGAAAAAAAGGTTCCTAATTCATTGATCACCATGCAATGCCCTCAAGGGTAGTCGTGCTTATATATTTACATACATAGTGTTTCTTTTGTGCAGACCACTTATCTAATTTGATTAATTGAATGAGTGCGGGGGCGGACTGAAATTGAAACTACCTAACGATAGTGGCAGCACAAACGCATTTTTTTATGATATTGCGATATGTCAAACGTCAGCTGTTAAAATGTCACCAAAATTCATCGATTAGTTTATTTGTTGTAGCGGTTTGAAGGAAGCAACTTTTGTATTTCTTGAAAAATGGAAAAAAGTGTATTTCGTGGAATGATTAAACACTATTATTTGAAAGGAAAACGGCAAATGAGATAAAGGAAAAGCTCGATAAATATTATGGTGAATCTGCTCCGTCAGATTACATGGTAAAATATTGGATTGCTGAATTTAAACGCATTCGAACAAGCACTGCAACAATACCATCAACAGGAAGGCCAAAAGAGGTGGTTACTGAAGAAACTATCAATAAAATCCTCGACATCGTATGAATGATAGCCGAGTCTAGTTACGTGAGATTATTGAAATGGTAAACATATTATATGAACGTATTTTCAATATTTTACATATGAAAAAGCTACCGGCAAGATGGGAGCCGCGTTTGTTCAGTGTCGAACAAAAACGAGTTCGACAGACCACTTCACAGCGGTGTTTGGACATGATAAATCGTATTCCTATTGATTTTTAGCGTCGACTAATAATTGTAGATGAGACGCAAGTCCACCATTACACATCTGAAACCAAAAATCAGACGAAAAAATGGGTGGAAGCTGATGGAAGTGCTCCGAAGAAAGCGGAGACAGTGAAATCAGCTGGCAAGATTATGGCCACTGTATTATCTTGAAAAAGGAAGCACAATCACAGGAAAGTATTATCTTGCACTATTATATCAATTATTTGATGCAATCAAGAAAAAAATTATCACATTCAAAGAAGAAAAAAGTGCTCGTTCTTCAAGACAATGCACCGGTTGGTTCACACAGCATTATATACGATGCTAATATTACATGAAATAGACTTCGAATTGCTGGGTCATTCCCCTTATAGTCCAGATTTAGCTCCCAGTGACTTTTTCCTGTTTCCAAACTTGAAAAAATGGCTCGCGGGAAAAATATTCCTCTCAAACGAACAAGTGATGAGCGAAACTAATGCGTATTTTGATGGATTCGTATTATTCAAATTGTATAAAAAGTGGGAACCTCCTTTTAGCTCAATGCTAAGTGTAAGTAAGAATGCATAAAGCTAAATCGAGATTATGTTGAGAAATAAATGGTTTTCGAAAAAAAAAATGTTTTTTCCTACTTACGTAGCTTCAATATCAATCCGCCCTCGTATTCCGGTTTTGTTTGCCAAAATATAGTTTCGCATTATTGGTGAAATTTGTATTGTTGTAGTTTTGATTCAATTTTCATTTGTTATCAAATAAACTCCTCTATTGTAGTTATCTACCTATATAAAATCGATTTGTCAAACACATATTTTACTTGCTGATTACAATGTAACATAGGTATGTAAGAAGTATAATTATATATACATAGGTACTATAATACATAACTATCTTTGTAATTATGTACATAATGTATGTATATAACAATACAAACACATACTTATATACCTACATACATATGTGTTCAGCTGTCTTATTTATCTTGCTACATTAAGCCAACAACCCAACAAAAGGATCTCCACATTTATTTAAAAAAAAAGGAAAAATACCCAACCTATTCAAATGGGAAAGAAAGAACACGAAAATTGAAATTGCAAATCTAAAACGAGAATTATCTATCTACCCAACAGCCAAGGAATAGACGGCAGGCACACATGTTTGTAGGTAGCTACGTGCCTACATACATAAAATCTTATGCCATCGATACTCAACTCCCCAACAGAAACACAGAACACCAAACCAAAAAAGCAAAGACAAACAACCCTCGCAAAAAGAACTTTTTTTCCAAAGTATATTTTCAGTATACATACTGAAAACTCTGTAAATGTTTTTGAACTCAACTGTACTTTTTGTAAAAACAAAAATTTTCATCATTATGCTTTTGAAATACACGAAAATGCGTCCTATGTTTAAATTATTGTGAAAACTACAACAACAAAACAAAAAAAAGCATCAAGCAAATGAAGTTGCAAAATACAAGAAAACACATGCAAACATACATTCAAACATCCATCCATAAATGCTCAGCTACAGATACTATTTCACCAAGAGAAGAGAAAGAGAGGAAAAACGCACGCAAATAAACGAGCAAGAAAAAAAGGATCCCAACAGCAACAGAAAATGAAATAAACCCCTGCTCTATGGCATACACAAACAACATCATCAACTACATACATATATAAACATATATGTAAATACATACAGACATAAACACAACAAACGACTGCAATATCGAATTTTATTAAGTAAAAGTAGCTGCCAGCAACCAACAACAACAGCAACTATTTAAGTACGTATGAATGTATGTATGTAGATACCCTCAAATCCATACATACATACATCCATATAGAAATATGTATATTTTAAGTCAAACACTCGCTCACTCATGACAGATACTTTAAGAGGGAGAAAAACACTCAGCCATATGCTGCGCAAAAACTGCAAAATGATCCTTTTATTATCCCTTCGTAGGAAATTTTTTATCAAAAAGTTAAACAACACAGTAAAAGGGCTTTCTTTATACACCGATACACAAGGAGAGAATAATCGTGTATGTGTGTGTTTTACTTAGTTGGCTGGTTATGAATGTAAGTAGGCATGTGTTGCCTGTTCGTAATATCCTTATCTAACATAAACGGCAACTACGATTATAAAGAGAAAAATGTATGCCCGACGTTCTGATGTTGATGTTTTTTTTGTATTGTTGTTGTTGTTGAAATTGGTAAAACAACCCTTCTTTCAATATAGCTTTTACAGCAACAACAAAAAACCTCGCCGTAATCGTCCTCACTATGCCATTATTCAAGCGTACAACATTGAATGTTATTAACAAAAACAATAACAGCAACCAACGTTGATAATCACGAACAAACAGAAAGTTGCCAACACATTCATACTTAGATATGTATGTGTGTATGTTTATTTGTAGGTACATACCTACTTGCAAATGAAAACCTTTTGTTTTATTAGTTCCTTGCAAAATTCATTTTGAGCGAAAACAACACTGAGAAATGAATGAGTAAGTGTGTATATGTGTGTGAGTGTGGCAAATAAAGCCGTTAAGGATCCCGAACATACGTACAAATGTACAACTCCAGGAAAAGAGACAATTACATTAGCAAATTGAAAAGAAATTTATACACGCACATACATATGTACATACATACATACATATATACATATGTATGCACACATTGAGCATAAGTTTATTTTAATAAAGGTAATAACGGGTTCTTGCTCATTTCCCATAAGCGCATGAATAAGTACTTGCTAATCGAAAACAATCTTTTAAAGAAGGTTTCTATATAAAATCTTCATAAAACAAAAATGTCCAAGTGGGGAACATTTTCTATTAAAAGCTATCAAAATATTTTTGAACAATGTTCCAGCATGTAATCTTCAAAAACCAAAAAGCCGCAGCCATATTCAAACACTAAAGCAGGTTCCTTTAAAACAAAACTTGGATCGATAATAATTCTTATAGAACCATCTTTAAATGGATGCCATATTATAGGTACAGTGAGTGAAAAATATTTACATCAGCATCAGCCTTTACGGCCTTATCTAATGATGGCCCAATTATACGGAGTGAATTATGCGCGTTTTTTCTTTTCAATAAAATTATTTATTTTCACATTTCATTTCCCTTCTTGGATTTATAATTGTACTTCTCTGTTTCATGAAAGCTAAAACAGAGCCGCTAATTGAAAAAAAAAATTATACCTATGTATACTAAAAGGCTGCATAGAATATTCTAAAGAACACATCTTACTACTATGCAGTAGTTCCAAACACTGTATTTTAGAGCAATTTTTAAAACAAAACAAACAAGCAGTAGAACATTTGGAAACAGAACAAACATTTCATAGTTTTGAAACACATATACGGCAGTACTTGATTGTACTTGAATTCTGTGTCATAGGAAAAACCAAAACAAAACATCAGACTGAAGCAAATAATCATGACTCATAGCAAAACATAGCGAGTGCACTAGAACATTGGCACATGGGCATACTTTATATACAGCACTTGTGCACTAATACAAAGACAAAAGCCATGAACAACAACAACAAATGTTATAAGCTAGACTGAAGTAGAACATTACTTCAGTGCTTGAAGTTCTAATTGAATTTTGTTCTACTTCAGTTGGTTCTGTTTTTTCTAAACGATTTTTTTTTTTTAATTTAAATTTTAAGATTGTTTTTAAATTTTTGTTTCTGTTATTTTACCTAAATTTTCAAAAAAATAAATTTCTCAATAAATTTAACATTAATTTTTTCAACTAATTATAAATTTATACAATGTAATTAAAAAAAAAATAATTATTCTTTTCTAAATAACTTTTACACTTTTTATATTACTTAAAAAATATAAAAGAGTTTTATGTTATTTTAATTATTTCGTTGGCAATTTGTTAGCTTTCTTTACAAATTGTGCTATAATACTTTATTTATAATTCAAAAAAAAATTTTTTTTAAAAAAGGCAGCGGAAGCTTGAAAAAATTAATTAACAATTTTCATTAAATCACTATCATTCACGACAGTTTAGTGAATATATCGTCGGAACAAGCGTCAAAGAATATGTCGCCTATGCAATCGTCGACGATACTGTCGTGGAAAGCGTCACCTACACAATCGCTTATGAGGTAGTGTGAATATTGTCACTTATGTATTCTTCGACGACATGGTAGAGGAAAATCTAGTGCAGTGGTGCCCATAAGTTCTATATGGAAGAGTAAACACCAATGCATTTAACGAAAAACAACATTTATTTAATATTTTTTGTTGTAAAAAGCAAAACAATTTACAAAAACAAAATTCACACCGATAATCGCTGTCGTCAATGTTTACCAGCAAAACATGCGAAAGTGTTGTTGCTTAGCTCTTGTGTGTGTGCAGTGAAGAACGACAAAAAAATATATAAGACGAAGTTGTTTGAGTATTTTTCATTGCTAGTGCTGAGCGCAGTAAGTGTGTATTAAAGAGCACAGCCCAATAGCTAAGCGTTTTTACAAAAACATTTGAGCATCAAGCGCATAGTCCTGGGCATGCCTGATCGTCGCTTTTGTGGTCTTGCGTGATTTAGTGGCCATTTGTTCGAAAATTTCGTCAACGATTTGTTTGAGGTGCCGCAAACATGTCTTCCACGATTTTCTAATGTCTTATACCCATCGATTAAGATGTCTTTAAGACATGGCCAACTGAGTTTTTACCGCTTATACCACTACCCTGGTAAAGCTGCCTTGAGGTCTTTGATTGTGCTGTATTTGTTCGAGTCTCTTGATCAGCTGTCAAAATTTATATTTATTGTTTTTTTTTTTTTAATATGAAAAAATACTGAAAACCCATTTGTTAAATAATGTGTACAGCTTATTAATCAAAGAATATGATAAACGAGGGGAGACTTTTACCGTTGTTATGGGAAAATTTTGTTTTGTAGAAGTAGATATAAAATGTCAGAGAGAAAACTTTTTTCCATTCCCTGAAAAACGATCATTCACACTTTTTTCAATCACACGTCTAATAACAATCATTTTATGCTTGATCATGCCAATCATGTCTAGTACATGTGTAAGCTTTTCTAAATTTCAGAGAAAACTTATTTAAATTCTTTGGAGATGTGTAGTTATCGTGTATAATGAAACACAGGCATACAAGTGTATACCTACATATCTATAAATTCATACATACGAGTACCTATATACCTATATATTTATGGCCTTATTCATAAAAAATATTTTATGTTTATTAAACTGTTATTTGACAAATTTCTATGGGAAATTTGTCAAATAACTGTTTAATAAACATACAATATTTTTTATGAATACGGCCGTTAATATTTTTCAATTTCCTTACGCTTCTTTCCAATCTTATGATTTCTCCAACACTCTTTTTAACAGTCACAATTGTATTCATCAGATGATTTTCTTTACTTTTTTTTACCTTTTCGAGTAAAAATAGAACTTCTTTTGTTCACAAGCGAATTAAAAAAAAAAAGAAAAATAAACAACAACAAAAGTTTCGTGGCGTTGCAATTGATTTTGTTGTCATTTGTTTTAATTTTATGTTGAGTACGTGCGTTTAATATCAAGAAAAATAAATATACCCCGTTCGTAGAATTAAAATGAACTTGGGGAAAAAATGCCAAACAACACAAATTGTCGTCATTCAGTCAGTCAGTCGGTGAACAAAAAATACTATAATAAACTAAATAAGTTGTAGGTAGGTCCATACATACATACATGCATACATAGATATGTATTAATGTATATTAGGTAGGTATGTAGTTAAAAATATTTTTTATGTAGATATGTACATATGGATGTATGTGCATATGTATATAGATTTGAAAACTTGTGGTTGTTTCTGTTTTGTTGGTTGGTGTTGATATGTACCTACATATTGTATGTGTGTATATATGTATGTATGTCGCTTAAGGTTTCTTTCTTCTTTTTTTCATACAATGTAATTGTGTGTAGTTGCTGTATTTTCGAAAAGAGAAAAGTGAACTGAACTTCAAATATCTCACAACCGCATAAAATTGAAAACTAAAAAAAAAAACTCTCGTTCGTTCAATTCCTGCATACAAAACACATTTCGACGATGTTTGCTGATGATGATGATGTTGTTCAAAAGTTTTTATATCGGTCGGATGGAAGTTCATTTATTTGCTCGCTCTCACTCGTTGATTCGTTCGGTTGGTGTTGTGTATTTTGGGGTTCGTTCTTTTAATTTGTCATGTTCTAACTTGCAGTTGTTGTTGTTATTGATGAAAATACACTTTTTTTTACTGTATGATATTTCCATAAGTCTACGACCCTCTTTTGCATTATATTCTCTGTGCCCATGGGTTTGCATAAACAAACGACAAGTAAGAAACGGAGCAAAAATAAAAAAAAAGCTACCACTTTAGTGAACAAGCAACTGCTCCGACTACTGCTCATGCGCCCTTAAACTTCACAAACACTGAGATATGGATAAATAAATTCTCTTCAGACCTACGTGAGATACAAGTAAATAAAATTGGGTTTAAGGTCCCCCTTGCAACAATTTTGTAATGTTCAAGTATTGGAATGCGAAGGTGAACAGCAAAAGATTTTATAATTTTATGCGGCAAATATGTTCCGTGATATAAATCTTTTTCTCTCTGTGAAGGCACCTGCCTTTACAGCTTTATCTGAAGATGGACCAATTCCACGCAGTGAATTTTGCATGATGAACTAGTGCCCCCGTGTGGCTTACCAGGCAGGTAGCAATTCTCGTTATATTACAGTAATGCTTCTATTATATAGTAGCAATCTCTAAAAGAGGAATTTACACCATTTTTGGATATTTACAAACTCAAATTTTCATGACAAAAAAAAGTTTTTGCCTCGGCGTTGACCAAACCGAGGCACGAGTCCCTTGTTTGTTGTAGCAAACAAAACTCTAGAAAGCCGCATTACTTATGTTGTGTTGGACAGCCAAAACCCGTACCAAGAGTTAAAATTGACAAAACGGAGATCAGCAAAGCTCCTGGCAGTTTCTGCTTTGCAGATCTCTCAGCGCTGATCATGGTTGCGGTGCCTGTCTTGGCTGAAAAGTTCTGGCTGTGGTTTAAATCTAAAATCGCAAGAAGAGGAATTAGTTTCCCTGATAACTATGGTGCCCGCCGGTTTCCAGGGGCTATCAACCCGCCAAGGGTTGTCTTACAACAGGAACTAAGAGAGATGGTTGGACGGGTCAGTTGGTTTAAGGACTGATACTCTTATTGGGCCTCGGCCTACCAAATCATTGAGCCTGGTCTTTAATTGAATGTTGAGAAATTGTATACAGTAGGGATTAGAAGGCCCGAACTCTTAAGCAAGGGCTGTGTTTGTCTGCAGGACTACAAACTTGAAGAGAAAAGTTGCGACCTGTGTGAGCCTAGGAAGCCACAAGGGAGCGCTGGTGAATTGTGAATAATTCACCCCGTGGAGTTGGTCTATCATCAGATTAGGCCGTCAAGGCAGGTGCTAATGTAAATCAATTTCACAACTGCCAAATGAGTAAGGAAAACAATATTGATCAATAACCAAATATTATCTTGCATATATGCAAATATGTTTGTAAAATAAATTAGCGAAATATTATTTAAAGGCTTTTTCAGTCGTCCGCTTTTATATACATATGTATATACATATTTCTATATGCATATAGTACATGTTTAAAATTACGTATATTTGTATATGTGTGTATCTTCGTCTGTCAGTTGTTTGTAAGCTCATTTTATCGTCTGTCCTCTCTGTTGTTTCTTTCTTCTGTTCAACTCCTTCACCCCATTTTCATTTGGCAAACAACACACTGCCGATTGTGATCCCCCTTCGAGTTTTTTTTTTTTTTTTTAAGTAAAACAAAAACATGTGTTTCGTTATAAAAAAAAAGCTTTTTTATGTTTTCATTGTAAAATCGTTAAACGGACGAAATTCTATTTTGAGTTCGTTAAATACAACCATTATTTGAGCATTTTATGAAGGTGTTTTTGTTTGCATATGTATGTGTGGCTGTGTGGCGAACAAAGGAAATTCATGTTATGGAAGCGAAATGTGGCAGTGAATGATAGAAGATGTATGATTATAAAATACACATAGGTTTGCACGACCATATTTACAAGTTACACAAGCATTGACATATAATAATAATATGAAGAATTATATGTAGGGTATGTATGTATATAATACATTTCCATTGGCAACAACAAAAACCAATATACTTAGGTACAAGCGGTAGTAGCAGTTGTGCTGCTTCGCTTAAAGTACAACATCGTTATCATTGACGATTGATTATAATGATGTTGTTTTGTGTTCTTTACCTTGTTTTTCCTCAAAACTTCCCTCTCGAGTACCGAAAATAAGTTTTTGTTGCGGCAGCTCGTGCCATTCCAAAAAGCATGTTGATTTTCCGAACATACAGTGGAACATAAATATATACATACATATGTACATACACATACATACATATGTACATACATTCGTATATAAATATGTACATACATACATACATACATACATACATACATAAATATATCGTCATGCCCAAATTGTCTCCACGCATATACATACCTATAATTTTATAGACCTATTTACGCAATCTATTCCCTATCGTTTTTGAGATATAGTATACCATGCGTTTCATTGTATATAAACACATATACTCGTATGTTACTACTTATCCACTTTTGATATAAATTTAACACATTGTAAAACCGTAAGATTCGACCCAAAAAAAATGTTACGAGTATATGGAGATACGTGAAAATGACATCGGATCAGACTTAATATCAAGGCGAAACAGTGTGACAAGATTGATTGTAACTGTTATGAAAAAAAATTAGAAACAGAATCTAAAAGAAAACATTTTGTTGAGTTCAAATGTTTTATATTTCCTCAAGTCTTTGTATCTTTTTTCTGCGATTTTTTTCCAGTTTTTCTCATTATGGTTACACTCAATCTTGCCATTGTGTTTCAGCTTGACGTTGTGTTCTGGAACACTCTGTACAAAAAAATGCAAAAAAAGTTTTTTTTTAAAGATACTTTTTTATAAAATGTACTTTGTTTAAACGCCTCTGTTTATAAAAGTATTTTTTAATAAGAAGTACTTTTTATACAAGGTACTTTTTATATAAGAGACTTTTTGCAAAGAGTACTTTTTACAGCGAACTAGTTCCAGCAGATTTTTTATCCACTGTGTTGTAAACAAATATGTTTATTAAGGTGCCCCAACCCTCTAGTATTTTAAGATTTTGAAGATAAATTTCCAACAAATATTGAGAGAAATGTCTAAGATTTTTAGTTGAACTTTTGTTACGAGTATTTTTGTAAAACTTAATTATTGATTATTTAATTGTTCACAAGTTTCTTTTTCATTTTTCATTTCTTAGAACAAACACTTTTTGTTAATTGTTGTTCGTCTACATATGTATTTAACTAGCACTGGAACCTGAGTAAATTATATGGAGCCTGGTCATTACTTTATGTTAAGATACGATAATCAAAAATGGGAGAATAAACAATCGCACCCTCGAAAAAAAACTGTGTTGTGTTGTTACCAATGTGCATAACTGTGCTGACAACAAGAAAAATTAAGTAATTGCTTGTAATTATTAAATTAACAAGGACACAAAGTCATATACATATGTAGATTACATACATATGTACATATATTAATCAAAAATATATGAGATTACCATGACTTATGTTGGTATACTTATACAATGTTAATGAATAGCGTGGCGACCGCGAAATGACTAGTTGTCCCTCTCAACTTAAAAGTCAAAAAATTACTTTTATTGCTTTATTTTATAAAAATTATTCCCAGCAATTTATTAAGTACATATTATGCATGTATGTATTTCAAAGAAATACCGATTTGTGTCTTATTTTGTGAAGTTATTTAGAAAAAAATTATGATTTCAGCGTAATGCTAGGAACATACTGCGGCGAACGACGAATTTTGCCCATTGCGACGAATTCGACGGCAAATATTCGTTACATAAATTCGTCGTATGAAGCACAATATCAACGAACTTTTGTATAGATAACATTATTAACATTCCGTGCAAAGAAACAATTAAAAAAATTTATATAAATACTAAGCGGGCCATATTAAAAGTAAAACTATATAAAAGTAAAACTACATATATAAATATGAATATTGTCATAGTTTATTGGCCCTCACGGCTTAAGAAACTCGTGAAATAAATAAATCCTATTCGAAAAATGAATATTTGAACAAATTATCTGAGATACTTTATATTTTTAGAACATCTTCATAAATTTTTTACTACATGGATTAATATACTCGTAAACATAAAAAGTATTATATCGTGAAAAATACTTTTTTTTATATAAGAAACCTGGTCACCTGTGATACTGTTTTGTTCGTCGTTCGCTGACGATACTTTCGCTGAGTATGACAACATCACCATTGTGGTGCCTTTTCATATGCTCGAATGTGTTTTATTTTTGTCGACGAATATTCACGCCCGAAAATTCGTCTTTCGTCGCAGTTGTGTTCCTAGCATGTTACTCATATGCGGCAAATATAGTCCCGAGAGCTTTTTAGAGAGCCCCCTAATTAATATACATATGTATTGCATAAGTCTTTTTCTATATTTTTATTATTTCTAGGTATGTGTTTATGTTTGGATGTTTATCATTGCATTACATTTTGAATTTGTTGTTGATTTCTATACTCTCTAAACTTGGCAAGTACTCATACAAAACAATGGCTTCATGTTTTTGTGTGTTGTTGTACTTAAAGCAATTGTTGTTACTGCAGTTCAATTCCACTTTATACTCTTTTGAATGCATGTAGTGGGTATGTTTCATAATGTACATACATTTATACATACATATATACATATGTATGTTTGTATGTACTATAAAGCGAGTGTGGGTTCTTCCTGTGTACGAACGTCGACAATTTTTGTTTTGTGCCGAGTATATTTTTATCGATCTTGTGTTCAATGTTGTTGTTGCTGTTGTTCTAAAAAATGTTTTAAAAAACCCTCCTCTATGTTCGCTTGTTTTCTTAACTTTTTTTTCCGAATTTGCCGTTGTTGTTATTTGGAAAAATATGTACATATAATATATAAAGAGAAAAACAAAAGACAGAAATTGTCACAGTACTCGTACAAAAATAATGGACGATGAAAAAAGGGAGCAAGGTTTTCAACATAAAACGATGTTGTTGCTGTTGTGTCTTTATTCTTGACTGTGTTTAGCAAGTCTGAGGGGTTTCTTTCTTTCCTTTTTGTCTGCATGTGTGTATGTAGGCTCTGCTCTTAATGTTGTTGTTGGTGTTGTTTGCGTCCGAATGTTGAAAATATCGACAGCTGTGCATGTGTTGTTCAGGACAATGGCAGGAAATTTTATGAAAAACTTTTTATTTGTATTTTTCATAATGGGGGGATATTGTTAAAGAGTTCATACAGGCAAAATTGAGCATATGCTTGCCAATCTATAGAAATAAAATTTACTGCAAAGTATGAATTATTCATGTCAATACACATTTAGAAGATAAAGAAAGGACTTTGAAAAAATATGGTTTTTTATTTTATTTCCTGCAAAAACTTTTTACTTCCTGCATTACATTGAACTTTAAATGCTAAGCCAATTGTGACCAATCTTTATTTAAAAACTACACTAAACAAAAATTTCCCTTGAAGGTCTTGGTCACAAAACTTTCTTTCAGTTGCTTAATCAATTAATTTTTAGTTAAATTGTATTGGACAAACATATATTTTAGATATATTTTACCTTAAAAAAGGCTCGCTTTGAAAACTTTTTCAAAGTAAGCCGCACATTTAACGCCATGTGCGGCACTGGTGCACACGACCTGAGTATTCGTTTGGGCCGCGTGTTCACATATGCACACGCAACCTTAATGTCCTTGAACGTGAATGTGGCATAGTGCATACGGTTTACATTGGGTTTATATACCTCAAATTAATCTGCGGCCCCAGGAGAACGTGAAATTGTGCTTGGCCTGAGCAGTTTTCATGCCCATAATGCATAGGGGCCGGCAAAAAATGGGGCTATTTGGTTCAATGAGAACAGGTGGATAGTTCTTTGTAACAGTACAGGTGGTACTGTAATGCATATTATTTGGTTCACACTCGTTGAAGTGGACGGAACAGCTTCTACATCTGACTCCTCATCACAACTACTAGAAGGAATGTAATCTTTGTCTCTGTCAACATCATCATCGTCTTCTGAGTCATAAAAATCTGACAGATCGGAGAGATCAGCATTCAAAGCATCATTTATCTCTTTATCACTAAGTTTTTTCTTTGACATCTTTTACTATTATTATTTACTTTTTACCTGAAACTATAAAAACGAAAAAAGGGTAAATGTGCACCGGTAATCACGCGGCCCCAGGAAGTAAATTTACTTACTGGGGCCGTGTGATCACCGGTGCACACGAGGAAAATTGATGAAAAATCATGAAAAAGTGAAAATTTTCACTTTATGTTTTCAAATATACAATAAATGGACATAAACAGAGTGTTATAAAAAAAATATATATTTTGGCCCGAATGAGTAAATCGCGATTTTGGGGCGTGGCGCGAGATGTGTTAAGTACTTTTAAGTAAATAATTATGCGATTTCTAATAATAAAAAACTTATGGCAGGCTTTCAAAACAAAAATTTCCCTGCTAAGGATATTTGTATGTTGACATTTCCGAAAGTAATTTAATAGAGAATTGTTGTGTTATACCATAGTCGCGCTTAATTTAAAATAGTTTTAATTACAAAATTAAACTAAGCAACAGTTCCCCAATAGGGGAAATGTTTTAGAATGCAAGGTATTCAATGTGTATATTGTTGCTAGTTAACATGTGCTTCTTAACTGGGGGTGTCTCCATTAGCCATGAACATGGTATGAGCATCATGGCGAACATCGCAAATGGCTAATGTGGACCGTTCATGTTCATGTTTCGTTCATGCTCTGACATCGATGCTCGAGCATATGGCTGAGCATCGAGGATCATGATACATCATGACCATAGTTGCCATATTTGACGATAGAAAAAAAAATAGTAAAATAAATCTGTACATAAATATATACATATGTAAAATTTAAATGATACGCGATATTTATTTTGGAATATACATTTGTTGTATAGGTTAGAGATGTTTTTAAAATACCATATGTGAATACTACTTGAAAAAATTATAAGCTAAAAAGTGAAAAAATTTTCTTGTTTTATAGAGTGTAATTAAATATAAAGATAAATTCAAGACTTTAACTTTTAATAATCCTTACAGTATTATAAAAGAAGAAATTGTCTATTTTTCTGATATAATCAAAAAGGGCTCATATTTCATAGTAGATTTCGAACGACGAGAACTTTAGACTGAATTAAAGCAACTTGGCCTGTTAATCTTGGCAAATTGGTTCTGCGATACAGATATGACAATGCTAGATTTTTGGAATCAGTTATCAAAATTGATCTTCAGTAATTTTTCTTTCTATGGGTAGGTTTATAGGAAAAATATTAGTATGCATCTAGGTAAGTGAAGCTTAAAAAACCAAACTTAGAAATTTGTTGAAGAAACTATTTTCAGAAGAAATGTTATATTCCTACTAAAGAACACTTAAGACTTAGCAACTATGGCTGTTTTGACTTAGTCATGTCATATTTAATAGAAAAGGAGATTTCAAAACTCCTTTTATTAATAAATATCTATTTAAATAAATGCGTTATGTACAAAAAAAATTTTTTTTTGTAGTTTTTTATTAAAGGCAACCAACCATGAATTGGTTTGCTATGTTTTAACCTATTGAAATATATATTTTAAGCAAAAACCAATTATTGTACTAGCTGACGATTTTTTGACGATTTGCGATAATATGGGGTGGTTAAATTTCAAGGGCCGATGTTGAATGTGAACCACACCTAAACGCCAAGTTTTTTTTCCGAATTTTATTTGACATTTCTCTATTTCAGACTTACTCCATTTGAACCATGGAGAGATACACAATCCAACAACGTGTTAAAGTTATCCAGACTTATTATGAAAATGATGATCAATTTTCGAAGAAAATCATCTTCAGTGATGAGGCACATTTTCACCTCAGTGAATTCGTCAATAAACAGAATTGCTGCATTTGGGCGAATGAGAATCCAAGAGTGACTGTCGAAAAACCAATGCACCCACAAAGAGTGACTGTTTGGTGCGGTTTATGTGCTGGCGGCATCATCGGGCCATATTTTTTCCAAAATGAGGCCGGTCAGGCAGTTACTGTGAATGGTGTTCGCTATCGTGAGATGATAACGAACTTTTTATGGCCCGAATTGGAAGATATGGATGTAGACGATATGTGGTTTCAGCAGGACGGTGCCACTTGCCACACAGCTAACGAAACAATTGCTCTTTTGCGCAACAAATTCAATGGCCGTGTTATCTCACGTAATGGCCGCCAAGATCATGTGATTTGACACCGTTGGACTTTTTTCTTTGGGGTTATTTGAAAGAAAAGATGTACGTCGATAATTCGGCACATTAACGGTATAGAACCTCCATTATGCCTCAGGGTCATCGAAAATTTGGACCATCGGATGGAGGTGTGCCGCCGTGGTCGCGGCGCCCATTTGGCCGATATTTTGTTCCATACATTTGTGTTTTATTCAACCACCCTTTAATATTGACGATTTTGTCGTTTTTTTTCTGCCAAATTTGACGATTTTAAAACAGATTTATCTGGCATCTATGGTCATGACCCGATTTCAAATCCCAGTGGGTGCTGATGAGTAGTGTAGCGACTACGAAACAGCTAGTTGTCCCCCAGCTAAAGATTTGATTATTATTTTTCTTGTCTTCTTCAAACAAAAATTATTGAGCATAGCAAATTTGTATTGTAAAAAATCCTTCTTAAGAAAAAAGTTAAGAAAGAAAAAAAACTTGAACTATAACCCTTTGTGCAAATGTACAAACCAAAAATTTTAATTAATTACTTTTGTTTGTTGCTTTCCAGACTCAAATAATGAGCCGCATATGTCAAAATTGCAAAACCACAAAATATTTGTGCAAAAATAGAAATATCACCTTTTTGAAGATGCTTTTCTTTCCTAGTATTCGGCATTCGGTATTAAGAGCTTGCAATCACACTTTTCGCAGAATTCAATATCGTTCGGAAACAGATTTCAATCCGTCTTTTAGTTCATTAGAAAACGAAGCAATAAAATTTTTTTTTAAACGAAATAATTTTGAATAGAAAATATATTCATTCTGGAAACCAAAAATAAAATTTTATTCGGAGATATTTTTTGATTTTTTGTTTTCCGAATAAACAAAAGCCACTTCCGAACGGATTCGAATCCTGTGACGACAATATCGAAAACTGATAATATCGCAAACTAAGTTACCAAAAGAGACGGAAATATAAATTAACAACAAACGAACAAGGCTACAAAGAAATGTAATACCAGTAAGCACAGGTATAGTATAACTACAATAGTAGTCACACAAATGGTAGCGTTAGTGCAGCACTTATATTTATTTGTATTAATTTCTATTGATGAACAATTTGTTTTATTACACAATCCAAACATAAAGAACAACAACGATCTTTAGTAAGTAATTTCAGTAGAATTAATGAAAATTGTACAAATGAAAAATCCACTAATGAATATGTGGAAGAACGTAAAATATGTCGACTTCCTAAACGCAAGTTGCAATGCATAATTTAAAATAATGCGTATGCAATGCTAAACATGTCTTAAGTAAAACCTTGAGTTGCAGAGAAATTTTTTGCATATTCTCGGCTTTGAGAAACGTCGCTATGCAACTCATACATAAAATAAATGTCAAACATATGTTACAAAAATTGAATAAATTATTTTGGAAAATCGAAGTAACATAAAATATATATCCACTTTGTTGACAAGTGCTGAGGAATCATCTCAGCCTAAACCTTCCAAAAATTTTCATTTGCTAAAGAAACTTATTAAAAAGGAAAAAAGAAAAGACAACTTTTATTAAGGACAATAAAAATCCCGAGAAGAAAAGTGATCAAAAATAAAAATGTATAAAAAATAAAAATGAGGCGCGATTCTGACAGCTGATACTCATTAAAATGAGTTGCCAAACGATTAGGAACATTGGACGTTGCCAGAATATTTACGTATGTGTTTACGAAGTGTATGCATTGCAACTTGCATTTAGGAAGTCAGCCATATACTTGAAAGGGTGGTTATAAGTTTTGGCAAATGAAATGTAAAAATTAACGTTTAAATTTAGGTGTCTATTTCATATTATTACCAAAAACTTTATTCAATACATTAATGGTACATATGCATAATATTCTAATATAGCTAACAAAACGACCACAGATACTTATATCAGTTTACAGTTTCTTCTAGTAGTCACAATGCCATTACAAATTTCGGTAAACATCAATTTAGGAGTACATTATCTTATTCGTAGTGTGGCAACGCTTTTTTATATTTCTCTCTAATAATAAACTTTACATGCAGTCTACACCTAACTTGAAACGCAGTTAAAAGTTGAAGTTAAAACTTGCTGTTTAAATATATATAATAGTAAAAGGATAAAAATTGCGAAAAACAACTACAAATAGCAGGCTGTTGTCAATTTAAGTTATAACAGAGTTTCCAAATGAAATGTTTTAACAACCAAGTTATAAATTTAACCAAACTTCCACATGTGCGGTCCACATTTTACTTTAACTTGAAGTTAGCGTTAAAGTTATTGTTTTCATGTCAGGTGGAGACCACACTTTAAAAATCCTTATTAAAAATAATAAAAAGAGAATGCAACTACCTTGTATTTTTTATATCATGACTTGTGGTGTGGAAACATCACATTAGTTTTTAAATAAACTATTTAAATCGATTTTTAACAAACATAACATGAGAGGCAAACATTTCTGCATAAGGGAAATTTTCAAGCTAAAAAATTCCTAGTTTAATGATTTGAATTTATTTTATTATTAAATGCTTTTAAGTGTTTACACATATTTGTTCTTTAATTAGGTGTTGTCCTTCTACATTTTTACAAAAATTTTACTTGCTTAAATATAATTTCAGTGAAGAGATTTTTAGTGAAAACTCGGTCTGAATGAAGTTTTTCCAGATAAGCAATATTCAACCTTGAGCAGCAGACATAACATGAATATAATAGACTGAAAATTCTAACAATTTTCGTTTTAAAGTTTTACAAAATTCTTGTTGTTATTGAAAGGTATGCCTGTTCTCCATGGGCAAAAATATTCTGGGTATTTAGTTTTCAATTGTATTAAGAAAGAAAACTCTAATCCCAAAAGGTTATTTTACACATTTTTTCGCATGAAAATGTTGGGTACATTTACGAAAGGTCCAGCAGCAATAAATATCCACAAACAAAATAAAGAACGAACAAACAAAACTCAAACAGCGAGGATACACCGCCACCCATACTCTCTCAAATATGCATACATATGTATGTACGAGTATATGTAGATACAAAAGAAAACGTGTAGACCCAGACAAATTTAAGACTCAGCAAGGCATTTGTAAATTTAAATGGAAATATTATCTTTTGGATCTCTGCTTAGCAAACAGACTTAGTTAAGCGAACTTATCCTTAAAACAGGATTATAGAACTCATGTTCTATTGTTCAAATTGTACATAAAGTAAAAAAGGAAGGAAAACAAAAAATAATTATTTAAAAAAAAACCTTAAATAGATTTTATGATCATGCATGAGATCACTGTGAACGGTTTGGGGTAGTTAGTTGTATGCCAACTTTATACTATGCATTTTATTCCAACCCCTATTAAGGGGGTTTGAAAGTACCAAGCCTAAAGAAGCACGCGTCATATTAAGTTCGTTTTGTTTCATAGAGCACATTAGTATGTATACACGTCTACACATACATATGTAAGGGCATATTAAAGAGTGCTGCGTGAAAGTTTGATTATTTTCATTTTAATTTCAATCCTCCAGCACAACCCCCGAAGATTAATAAGATTTTTTGTTGCTTCAAAATTAAAACTTCCACTGCTGCTTCAGCAGCAACCGTTGCAATATCCTGTAGGCATAATACATTACCAGGTGGTTGGCGTCATTTTGAGCAAAAAACAAATAAAAAAGGAAGAAAAAAACCCCTAAACACACAATATTTTTTAGGATATTGCAATTATGATTTTGTTATATGACTATTATTTTTTTTTTATTTCACAAAACAAGGCTGCGCAGACAAAATTGTTTATTGAAAGTTCATTAACAAAAAACTTTTATAAGATGATTTTTAATACATTTATTTTCAAGTTAGGAAAATTAAGCTTTCAACGGCTTTTAATTTAATCACAATTTTAATTGCAGCTGTACACACCGCAATCTTATTCACAATTTCCAGGCCTGGATAATATTATCAATAAATTCAGCTTTATATGAATTTGATTTAAAAAATTCCCTTTGAGAAATTTCCCATATACAAACGGGTATATAGCCAATAAGAATATTTTATTTTTTTTTAAATTTATGCATAAAAAAAATTTTTTGAAAACTAACATTAGTTTCCCTTAAAAATTATCCCTCAATTGTAAATTTCCCCTCTAGGAAATTTCTAAATGTGAGGTAATTTTATTGAAATTTGTATTAAACCTTTACAAGTAAAGATCTAAAGAGATTTTTGATAAAAATCTATGCTATACAAAAATTTCCCATCTAAAGGAAATTTTTCATAAAGGGAAATTTTGGATTTATTATTCTATAAGGCAATTTTAGTCAAGTTTTTAGCATTGTAAATATTTTTTTCTTCGTTTTCTTTAAAAACAGATGTTAACGAGATATTTTCCAATTTTGTATTTCGTATTTTAATCCATTTCCTATTAAAACCACGATTTTTCTTAAAATTATTCCTAGACTAAAAATGCTCCTGCGTGTGGATTATCTTAAATTAGCATGTTAAGTTTATAATATTTAAAAATCTTGTATAAAATATTAATACAATTGATTTGTAATACAAATTTCATACTGAGAAAAAATTTCCCATCAAGGGAAATTTTTTCTTAACGTAAAATTAGCTTAGCTTTTATTTCGTATTGTAATCTTTCGCTTATTTGAAAAAAAAACTATTGCTAGCATTTTGGTTAAAAAAATTCCTCGATTAAAAATATCCCCATTAGGGAAATTTTCTATTTAATAGCTTCTGTAAAGTTATTTATTGTCTTTAATTTAGTATAGCATTAAAAAGTCAGTCAGGAACAATATACTTATATATTTTACATAAAAGCTAGACAGGAATAGTACGAGTAGTAGCATTGGGATTTTGGAACATGAAATATTGAACAAGGAGAATAATGTACGACTATGTAACCAAATATTACAAAAGAATTCTTCAATTGTCATATCTAATCAAATGCTGTTCAAAATATTCAAACGCTCTGACAAGCATCAACCAGCATGAACAACTTCCCCATCGTTGTCTGCAGAAATGCCTGTCTAATCTACTGAATTTTGGGTAAATTCAAAAGTGGATGTATGTATGTATGTGTATACACATGGAGATGTGTGTAACGTTTATCCTTCTTTTGAAATTTTTGCGTGTTTTGGACACTTAACTTACATTTTCAAGGGTAACAGCAGCAAAAACAAAAACAACATCAGCAACATTAAATAAACGCAATTTTAACAACAAAACCAGACAGAAAAAATTTTTCACATTTTTATTTTTTATTTTTTGTTTTATTTTACGCACATTTAGATTACTTGTATGTATGTATGTACATATGTATGTATGAGTGTAGTACATAAAACACACCGTCAAGGACTTTTTGTCTCGTAGGTAATCAACCCCTAAGTAGGACTTTTTGTTGCCGTTTTTCTTTCTTTCCCAATTCGTATTATAATCAGGATGCGGCTCAGCACGATTTCGTTGCTGTTGCCATAAGGCGAGCCGTTAGAGGGTGGCAGTGAGAGGAGGTTCATTATAATTTGGTTAATCGAAAACTTTTCAATTTTGTTAAGGCCAGTGGCAAGAGGAATTTAATTTCGTTGGTGAAATCGTGGGACACTGTGAGACAAAAAAAAAAGGTTTTCATTTTTACTTTTATAAAAGGGAGATTTTATAACAATTGCTTTGAGTCTAAAGAAATTAACAATCACAAGAGAACGAAAATTTGAATTAAAAATTTTAAGAAAAGTTTTATCATATTGCTAAGACAATATGATTTACAGTGCATTAAAAAGTTCGTTTCATATTTATAATATTGATTTTGTTTTAAGGTACAAATGTAAAAGATGGCACAAAATTAATCATCCAATTTCGTTTTAGGAATAACATTTTTACTATATAAAAAAATCGTTTTGAGTGTTTGTACAATTTTTTCTGTTAATTGGAAAATATGATATCAACGAAGTGGCTGCCGCCAGTGTTGTTAGATATACAGTACTGGACAATTCAATGGAAACTTTTCTAAAAATTTATTTATTTATTTTTAGAAGTCGAAAATCAAAAATTATTTCTAAAGAAACTTCACAAGTATTTTAGAATTTCATTTTATAGATTATTTTTGATATATAAACAAAAAAATAATAACATAAAAATAACGTAGTTCTAAAATTATAAAGAAAAATTAAAAGTATCAAATTTTGAGGTGTTGACAAAACAATGGAAACTTAAAATTTACTCCAATAAAAACCTACGGCCTATTATCAAAAATTAATATTTTGTTGGGTATCCTTTGTTTTTAATTACTGCATCACAGCGACGATGCATTGACCCAATTAATTTGTCAATTGTATCCTTTGGTACCTTTTGCCATTCACTCAAAACTGCATTGGATAAATCTTCCTTCCATGTGTAATTTCGAGTTCTTATCTTGCGTTCTACAATTTCCCATAGATTTTCTATGGGATTGAGATCCGGGGATTGGGCAGGCCACTTCAAAACACGGACCTCATTTGATTGTAACCAGTCAGTTACAACCCTAGAGGTGTGTTTTGGATCATTGTCATGCTGAAATCTCCAAATTAGTGGCATGTTCTCCTCTGCATATGGATACATTATGTCGTTTAAAATGGATCTGTAGCCGACACTAGTCATTGTATCCTTTATAATGTGAATTGGGCCCATTCCTTGCCCAGAAAAACAGCCCCACACCATAATATTGCCACCTCCAAACTTGACTGTCTTGCTTGTGTACTTTGGGTCTAGTCTCTTTCCCTTTGGCCGCCTTACAAATTATCTTCCATCATTGCCCCTTAAATTATATTTGGACTCGTCTGAAAAAAGGACAGTGTTCCATTTCTCTTTAGACCAATTTATGTGCTCTCTGGCAAATTTTAATCGAGCAGCACGGTTTTTCTCCGATATCAGAGGTTTTTTCGCAGGGCGGAAGCAACCAAGACCAGCCTCGCGGGCTCTACGGTTAATTGTTCGAGAGCTAACATCCAATCCAAGAACATTTTTAACCTCTCTTGATGCCATTTGGGGGTCTTTTTTGAACTCTCTTGATATTAAATTATCCTGTCTTGGAGTAGTTTTACGTGGTCTTCCTCCTGAATGCAGAGCTTTAACAGTACCCGTTTCACGAAATTTCTTGATAATCTTCGAAATTGCTGATTTATTCATCGAATATTTATCACAAATAGTTTTTTGTTTTAATCCAGCATTAAAATCATTTATTATTTTTATTTTTAAATCTTCACTTATCTTGACTCTAGCCATTTTTACTAATTATGTATTCAAGATTCTTGTGTTTAAAATATTTGAAAAAAGAAGCTGGCAAGAGAGTAATTTAAAAAATAACGGTAAATTATTATGCATTTTGCCTCGTTTTTTCATCAATACATTTTGCTTTAGTCATCTTTCGTGCAGAAGTGTAAAAGTTTCCATTGTTTTGTCGAACCCCAAAAATTTTATACTTTTAATTTTTCTTTATAATTTTAGAACTACGTTATTTTTATGTTATTATTTTTTTGTTTATATGTATATCAAAAAGAATCTATAAAATGAAATTCTAAAATACTTGTGAAGTTTCTTTAGAAATAATTTTTGATTTTCGACTTCTAAAAATAAATAAATAAATTTTTAGAAAAGTTTCCATTGAATTGTCCAGTACTGTATGTGCCCAATTCGCTAAGCGCTAATCCATAACTTTCCGCAATATTTCTGGCCTGCGATTGTATAGAGCAGGAGTGCCCAAACACTATGCGCTTGATGCTCATTTGTTTTTGTAACCAGTGCAAAGCAACAACACTTTCTTTGCTTATTAGCAACAACACTTTCTTTGCTTATTAAATAAAATTAGTTTTTCCTATCAAAAAATTATAAACTGCTTGTTTTCAATGTTTCCCAGCTGTCTATATGTCGACATTTCATAGGAGCTATCCTAATCATCAGCAGACTTTGGAAATTTTTGAAAGATATTCTCAAACATTCAACTTTATATCCCAACAATGTACATAAATTATTGAGAATTAAAAAAAAAAATATATAAATACCTGTCAAAACACAAAAAACAAGCTTTTTCATTTATACACGTTTATAATTTTTTATTGTTATCAATTGTTTGAATTAGTTTTTCCTTAAATGTATAGGTGTTTGCTCTAAATGTAATAAATGTATAGGTGAATGCTTTCGGGGAAACTGTACAGGGTGTCCCGGAACTTAACGTCAAGCCGAAACAAGGTGACAAGCGTGATTGTAACCATCACTCGCAAGCGAGTGAACAAATCTAAACCCTGGTTACATGGCATTGACGTATTTGTTGGCTTAAGAAATGCATAGATATAAATCTATTGCTAACTTCGTCGCATGCAACGAATGTCGTCAGAAGTCATAATTGTGTGTATGCAAAAATGTTTTATTTTTGACGACGAATATTCGTTGCTAAAAATTCATCGTTTGTCTCAGTTGTGTTTCTAGCATTAATTGTTAAATATTACAATAATCTGAATTCATTTGTTTCTAATTATTATTTAATTTTTTATGGCAAAAGTTTGTACATACATATTCATTAAGCAAGAATTTATGATTTATTCGACATTCATAAAAAAATAACCAATTACACAGACTGAAAGGCGTAAGTTGTCAAATTTCCTCCTTATCAGTGTTCCATATGTATGTGTGTTTGTATGGGTGTGTGCGTGTGTGTGTGTGTGTGTGTGTGTGTGTGTGTGTGTATGTGTGTATGTATGTAGGTATGTATGTACATATGTATATGAACAGTTTTCCCCCACCATTAGACTAGCTTAGATGCTGTTTATAGAACACAGACGAGCGACTCTTCTAGAAAATATGTATGGAAATCACTCAAAAAAAAATTAACTGCTTTTCATACAAATTCCTTAGACGAGTCATTTGTCTGAGTTCTGTAAACAGCCAAAGTGTTGAACACATTATCACTCTAATTTGTGATATTCTGTTGTACAATTTTTTTTTTTCATCACTTCTTTTTACATACAAACATAAATGTTTAAAACTAACAAAATGGCCCTTTTACAGAATTCTCTAAGTGGTTTTGTTTTAAATTTCCAATCGCTTGCGCTGAGAGGAACGTAAATCACGAAACAATTCAAATAAGAAGAGTATTTTTTTTTTTTTTAATTTGAAACTAGTTTTGAAAATTATAATAAAAGTTTTAAGAAGGAAAAAATCGCAACAGCAACAATAATAACATCATCAACATTTTCGACATCAATTTATAAATCAAATAGAATTCTTAATGCCAGCTTAAAATAATAAAAACAAAAGCAAGTTTTTGTGTGGTTTTTATGGTCAGCCACAGTTCGAAGTAGCAACACAAATCACAACAACACTAAAATACTGCCAACACCAAGCAGCCAACCAACAAACACCACCACCACCGCCAGCAACGTCAAAATCTGTGACAGTACCAACAATAACAACAACTTGAAGAAAAAAAAATTTAAATAAATAAATAGCTCCGCTCCGCCACTACAACAACAAAAAACAGCAAATGTGAAATGTGATTTTCAGCACAAAATACAAAAACAAAAATATTGTTAAAACAAGTTTTGATATTTTCTTTCTTTTTTTTTAGGAGAAAAAAAAAACCCAAAATCCAGAATTTGGCATTTTATTTGGGACTGAAAATAAAGTAAAACAACAAATTTTATGCCAACTCACTCAATATAAATTTTTTGTTTTCAGCTGAACACGAAAGAAAGAAACGATAAAAACAGCTCCCCCTCAAAGATCTTTTAGGTACAATGCGAGATTTTTATTTAAATAGTATTTTATTATTGTTGTTGCTGTAATTTGAATTTCTCATCTATGTCGGATATTTGCATATGATTTACAGAAAACAACTAGTGAAAATTCCAGACTTAAAGTCAAACAGCCAAACAACGAACCAATCAACCAACAACAGCAGCAATCTGTTAATATGATCGCCGTTTTCATCGTCTCCATCGTCATCACCACCATCATCTTCATTATCATCATAATGTTAGAACTGATAATATGATAATGATGATCATTGAAAACATCAATACTGCATGAGACTTTATTTTCATTCTGTTCTTCTTATTTTTAAACGCTAGAAGAAGATAAAGAGCTAAAGTACGACGAGTACACACAAACATACAAACAAGGTGGTGCAAAATTAATCATCCGATTTCGTTTTCCAATAACTTTTTTACGGCATACAAAGCAAATATTTTGAGTGTTGAAAATCTTTATTTTGACCTGAACAATTTTTCCTGTCAATTGGAAAGTGGCTGCCGCCAGTGTTGATACACAATTGTGCCTGTTTTAGCGTATTTTCCACAATATTTCTAGTGATAACTGTACGTATGCGTGTCGAATATTATGCTTAAGGGCTGCAATTGTCTGGGGTCTGTTGGCATAAACATGCGACTTCATATAGTCCCACAGAAAAAAGTCTGGGATGGTTAAATACAGCGATCTTGCTGGATATTTCAAAACGCCAAAAAGGGAGATTACGGGACCAGGAAATGTTTCCTTTACAATATCCATTGTGCGTCTTGCTGTGTGTGCGCCGTCTTGCTGAGACCACATGTTCACCAAGTCTCGCTCATGATATTTCGAACGTAAAGTTCTCTTTAGTTTCAATTTTAACTAACTACTTCTGGCGTTTTCTTTTCTAGAAAAAGTGTAACATTTTCAATATTGTTTTGCCAAAAATATACAGAAGTATACAGTTTTCTCAACTTTTTTTCAGATATTTATAATTATTGCGACATCTTCTTTTCATCTCAATAAAACTTAAATTTTAAAACCTGAATTTTAAGAAAGAAAGTGCAGCATAAATGCAAAACTTTTTCAGAAAAGACGGCATTAAAATTAATACGGTCTGAGTCGCATTTGCCCTGGGGCCAGATTCCGCAACTATGAATTTTTTTTACCAGTGAACACTCAAAATAAAATTCACTGACAGACACAGTGTTCACTTTTCATTAAAACGCGATTCCGTAAAAAACAATAAATTTTATTGCGCTGAATGTCTTTCTTCAGGCTGAATGATATGCTGATTTTTCAAATTAACTGTGTCACACAAGTTGTTGAATAGATAATTTTAATATACATACATAATCCTTTTGTTTATTTTTTTCAAGTTCAAAATATTTTACAAAAAACTAAAATTTACCAAAGAATTTTGGGTGAAAAGATTATTATTAAGTGTACACTTTAAATGTCAAAATTATTCATTCTCTCCATTGCGGGCTCAAAAATCAAAAATGAACACTGAAATTGGTGAACATTTCAAGATTCATCGTTACGGAATTTGGCCCCTGTAGCGTTCGCCAGTAATTGTAACTGTATTGCTGATGGCTTCCCCAAAATACCGGCCTTTAAAAAGAAAAAGACGGTCCCATCACGCTAACCGCGTGAGCACCATATTACACCGTAGTCTTGAGTGGATATAATAACTTGTCATGCATCCCATGCGGATTTTCAGTGCCCCGGAATCGATAATTTTGTTCATTGACGTAACACAGCTTTCACACATGGAAAAGAAAGAAACTTTGAAAAGTCTTGACTCTTGAGAAAATAAAGAGTGTAAGAGAGCCACTCTCTTTTCCCTTGCCACCACCAAACTCAGGAATTATACCTACATTTTTGATCAGACTTATGACCAGCGATTGATTCTTGCTCTCAGTTTGCTCTTGATCGTACCTGAATACTCTTTTTTACAATTTTCCGTATTACTACCATCACAGGGTATTTTGTAGACTGCATTAGCAATGTCAAGTTTATTCATTTTGTCTTTGGTTTTACTAAATAATTTACTTAAACTGAATGATGCTACCCAGTGGTGTAGCGAAATATTGGAAATTTTAAAAGAAAATTTAAAAACTGGATCTCAAGCTCGAAAAAAAATTCCTGGCATTTTTTTTAATATACTATTAAATATCGTTAGTATTCTAGGGTTAATGTAAAAATTCGTTATATCTAGGAAAGTGTTTCTGGTAGTGTGCAGTAGTGTCGTCTACGATTGAAAATGTTAGCTGGGTACATACATATGCACATACTTACATATGTATGTATGTAGGTGGCATTGCTTTACAACATAGAAAAACAAATTTTATAATAAGAACAAATTATTTAAAAATTTATGTACATACATACATACATTCGTATGTATAGATGTAAAATAAAATTAAAACTTGTAAAACGTGCCCGTTGGGTTTTTTCCTCATTTTCTTTATATTTATTAAAATAATTTACAACACATTTTTGCTATTTTACTTACACTTTTCAGTTATTGTTGTTGCTATTTCTGTTTTACTAGTTGTTGTTATTGTTGTAGGTTTTGCTGTTAAATTTTTACAACTTCTCATAAACTTTATGAAATTACGACGTAATTTTTCAATGTGCAAGTGATCGTTTGCATGTATGTATGTATGTATGTTTGTATGCATGTACAGACATACATTCATATTTACAAGTGTACGACTAAAATTTCAAATAGCAAGTAATCAACATTTATGTATATAACAAACTTAAACAAAAAACACAAATCATCGGACAAACATTTACATGCACATGTGTGTAGTTGTAATAATTTTTTAAGTGTATACACTTAGAAAAACACATTTATTCATAAATCGGTATGCAAAAAACAGAGTACAAGTGCGAGAATGAGTAAATATGTACAGACATATGTATGTATGGGTATGCATGCATGTATCTACATCTAGTTAAGTAAGTAATTATATACATATGTATATGCATACATACATAAATATGTATTTCGCTGTGTAGAAGTACTTGTATTTGCTGTTTTGTTACGATTGTGTATGTTAATACCACAAGATTTGATTTGAATTGTTTGCTATGCCTGCACAGTGGGTCGGTCGTATAGTGAGTTAAAAAGCTTAAAATTCCTGCCAACATAAATAAAGGGTTTTTTATACAGGTAGGAGCTTTAAGTTTGCAGCACGGTTGTTAGTGGCGGACATTTCGTCAGCTGTTAAGTGATCAGTGTTGCCACGACCCAAAAATTGTTGCAACCAAACTTTAAAAAAAAAATGACCAAATCTGCATAAAAAAAAAAAATAACCAAGATTAATATCACCGCTTATGGAAATTTATATTAATGGGAGCGGAAAATACGAATTTATAGAATCAGATATTTCTACAGGTAGTCAGTCATCTTCACTGTAGAAGCTTTCATCAGTTTTTAGAAGTAAGTAACTTCAATATGAGAGTTAACGTTGTGCCATGAACAGTGTTGTGGATTAAACTTATCTAATAAGTCACTAAATCAAAATAATAAATAGTGACTAAATCAAAATAATAAATAGTGATATACTAAATGCCCGCAAAGATTGAGTACCATTTGTTTTGAAGCTAAATTTACTGAGAAAGAGAGAGAGAGAGAGTAAAGTTTACTTTTTTACGCTCTGTCAGAAATGGATTTTCCAAATGCAAAGCATTGACGCCGCGCTATTTGGGTTGGTCTCATACATTTTGTACGTGCATAAGAATTTTTGACAGATTGTAAAAGTGATTTACATCAGCGTCTGCTTTGTCGGCCTAATCTGATAATGGAGCAGCTCCATGTGGTTGAGTGGCTAGCTGGGCTCACACAGGTCGCAATTTTTTGCTACAAGTTTGTAGCCTTATAGACAAACTTCTTGCTTCTACTTGTATGCAATATCCCATTAGTCAATGGCAAGACAAGGCAAGGCTTTATACATTGGTAGCTCGAGGTCCATTAAGAACATCAGCCCTTAACCAACTCACCGGTCTAATCATCACCTCTTACAGTACAGCTATCCTTTGCAAAACAACAGCACCTCAGGAATTGTTAGCCCTCGCAAATCCGCATGCACCAAAATTATCAGGGAAACTAATTTCTCTTCCTGCGGTTTTAGGTTTAAACCACAGCAAGAACGTTACAGCCAAGGCAGGCAGGCAGCCAGGTAGCTCAACCATGATCAGCAACGAGATGCTCCGCAAAGCAGAACCTCCCGGGGGTTTTGCTGATCCCCGTTCTGCCAATTTTAAACCTTGTTACGGGTTTCGGAAGTCTAACACAAGTCATGCAGCCTCCTTGAGTTTTATTTGTTACAACAAACGAGGGACTCCTTTCCCTCTATGCCCCAGAAAGCAGAGTGTCCTGGTTTGGTGTACGCCAGGGCAAAACCTGCCCCCTGGGGCGAAGGATTTTTGACAGATAAATTACTCTTGATTATTGCCGATATACGACCACAGATGTTGGAAAAAATCAGCCAAAGCAGCACCTCCAGGTTCCAAGCCAGTCGTGGCGGTCATATACCAAAAGTCATATTTATATTATAATGTCAGAATATTATCTTACGAATAAAGTAAATTTCGTGTCAACTGCGGCCAATTATTATACACTATTTTCCGTTTTAGTGAAAAAAAAATAATGTAAATTTTTGTTAAGTTTTCTTTCACTCCACGGTTACACAATTTAGAAAAAGCATTTAAAATTGTCTTTGCATTTGCTTAAACACAATCCACTGTGCACTCACTCACTTGAGATATGAATATATTTTAAGTTTTTATTTATTTATTTTTTATTTTGCTACTTCCCCACGTGTGTAGGTGTTTAAATGTTGTCAGCAACAGTGTTTTTCTATAAGTTTTTTCTTCTTCTTTTTCTTAAACAACAAATAAGAGTTTTTAAAACGCTTTTATTGTTAAGCAAAAATAAAAAAAAAAGTATCGAGTTTTTTAGTCGTGATTGATTTATGACTTTGTTAGGAAAACCTTGAACGGAAAAATTTTTATGAGTGTAAGTTATTGTACTCGTATGTAGTACGATTAAGTAGTACAGTCATTTCTATTATTTTGAAATGCTCTTAATAGCGGGTCAAGGTTTTCTTTTTCACTTCAAAACGAAAGATTTTGACTAAAAATTTAAAGCAATTGACATATAAGAACTTCGGAAATCCTTAGGGATAAATTTCGGAATCATTTTCATTATACAGGGTGTCACAGAAATCTCTTAATTGCACTGCTTAACAGAGGTTCAATTCGTCCCATGTTTGTCGGTTGCGGCTAAAAGTCAGCTGTAGCCGACATACGAGGTCTGATTTCCATATATCTTCAGTTACATGTGTTCGGTTTTCGCATTTTTTCTGTATTATGGTACACCCCCCGGGGAACAGGTTACGCCATGGCGTATTCCTAACTTGGGTGCTCTGTTTTTCGGGGAAAAGAGGGGAAGGGGTCCCTCGATTGTTGCGGCGAACAAAACTTTAGGAAGCCATATGACTTATGTTGTGTTGGCTTCCGAAACCCTTACCAAGGGTATATATTTGCAGAACGGGGATCAGCATGGCCCCCGGGTAGTTCTACTTGCGGTTCGACCCGGGCTGATCATGGTTGAGGTGCCTACCTTGGCTGAAACGTTCTGGCTGTGGTTGAAACCTAAAACGCAGGAAGGGAGTATTAGTATCCTTGATAATTGCTTGGCGTGTGGCTTTTTTCGGGGACTAACAATCTCCCGAGGATCTGTTGCCTAGACAACAGATACCTGTACTGTAAGGAACCAGTGGTGATGGTTGACGGGTGAGTTGGTTTAAGGGCTGATGCTCTTAGTGGGCTTCGGCCTACCAACCCATTAAGCCTTGTCCTCCATTGATTGCTGGGAAATTGCATACAGGAGGGATTAGACGGCCCGAACTCCTCAATAAGAAGTTGCTCATATGGCTACAAACATATGGCATAAATTGCTACCTGTGTGAGCCTAGCAAGCAGTCAATGGCAAGACAAGCCTTTATGAATTGGTAGCTCGAGGTCCATTAAGAACGTCAGCCCTTAACCAACTCACCGGTCTAATCATCACCCCTTACAGTACAGGTATATTTTGCAAAACGACAGCACCTCGGGAATTGTTAGCCCTCGCAAATTGGCAAGCACCAAAATTATCAGGGAAACTAATTTCCCTTCCTGCGATTTTAGGTTTAAACCACAGCAAGAACGTTTCAACCAAAGCAGCCACCTCAACCATGATCAGCAACGAGATGCCCCCGAAGGCAGAGTGCCCTGGTTTGGTGCACGCCAGGGCAAAACCTGGTGAATGGTGAATAATTCACTCCGTGGAACTGGTCCATCATCAGATAAGGCCGCAAGACAGGTGCTGATGTAAATCTTTTTTCATAATCTCTGTTATATATTTTGGCAATATCAGCCAATTTGGATTGTCGGTTTGTTTTTGACAGATAAAAAGAGTTAGTCGTGTTTTGATGTGCTCTTCGATTTTTTTACTATTCGAAAAAATGCATCAAAGAAACTGTCTGCTGCCTAGACTTTTTCTTAAAGAAGTTAAGATTATATGAAAATTGGTGAATATAAACTTAAAACTTTTTTAAAAAATAAAGCAAATTTTATTTGTTTGTATCCTAATCTATTTTGTTTTTTTTTTCAAGACATTCACGACTATCTTGAATAATTTTTCACATTTCCCAAAAGTGCGATCATAAATAATTTTTCTCATAAAATGTGTTCTCATTTTCTGATATGTAATTCAGCGGTGAATGACATGAACAAAAAAAATGTTCCCATTCAAAATTTCGCCTTATCGTGAAGGGATTTTTCAAAGACATTTTTCCCATTTTTTGTGTCACTTTGTTCATTTTATTTCCTTTGGGGACCTAGAAAAACAAATGTAAGTAGTTGTTACATTTTAATGGATATATAAATTAACTAATAACTATTTTTAGGTCTAAGTCAATAAATAATGTGCAACATAACATGCTTCTCAATAGAATGCTGGTCCTCCTATTAAAATAAAGTTCAGGAATGGAAAAAGATATGTGTTCATGTTTTAAATATTTTTTCATTTTTAAACATGCATACAGATAGTACATACATGCATATGTACATATATATCTTGCCATAGGTGTGGATAGACCAAAAAAGTTATGTGCGATTAAAAGCAGCCGTTAATTTAAAAAACCAACGAGAAACGGGAGGTGGACCAAATCGAACCAAAAGCTTGCCAGACAGTGAGCAGTGTATTTACGAATTGGTAGGAATGAAAGAGTCGGTAGAGGGCTTAGAAACCTTCCTTTGGAAGGTTCAGCTTTGGTTTACCAAAAGACGTTTATGAATGCGAAAAAAATGAAACAACATCTTTAGGTACTCTTGCTAATGAAATAAGCTCTGAAGTACCCATCTGTTCAGAACTTTCAGCACCATCGCCATTAGCCACTGTAATAAGAGAAGATTCCAGTAACAAAAACGCTTCCTCCATTACAAGAAGAAGAATTGAGCCACAGGAAAAATTAAGAACTGCCGAACTTATTGAGAAAGAGTTGAATACTCAGGAAAACTTATGCTCCTCTATCGTTGAAATGTTTGCGTCACTTAAGAACCACAACAAAGCAGGGGAAGTTATGATGAAAAGGGTATATCGCTCCTTAGAAAAGAGCAACGATTTAAAATCGAAAAATATAAAAGAGTTGGAGCGTCACAACTAAATACGAATTTGTGTATATCTACATACATAACCTATATATAAAAATAGTGTAAAAAATTTATAGTAATTCATAAAATGAGAACAGCTGCGCCGATTTCTGTAAAACTTTTAGCCAGTTGTTCGTATTTACGAGGAGAAAGTTTTTACGGAAGAAATTTTTGGAAAATCCCTCCGAAAAAGTAAAAAAATTTAGAAAATTCAAAATCAAGTTTTTGTATGAAATATTGTATAAAATTATTCCTTAATAGCTCCCCAAATCAAAAATATAAAGTTCTTAGTGCAAATCATGGAAAATTACGGAAAATGCAAAATACGGAATATTGAAAAATCTGTCCGCAAAAGCTAGAAAATTGGAAAAATCGAAAATTGGGGCGAGGTGAAGTTCGCCGGGTCCACTAATTGATTATAAAACTTAATTATGATTACTTTGATGTAATGGACACTTAACCACAAAATTTCAATAATTTTTACTTTGTATTTATATTTTCTTATTCCCTAATGTACACTCACTACAAATTGATAGCAAAACAAACGTTCCCATGATATTCATGATAGAAAAATTTTCCTACTTGGGTAATGAAAATTTTATGGGAATAAAAATTTCAGATTTGATTCACGATAGGGATGATTAGTTATACATAAGTTTATATTGTAATATAGCAAATTTTACTTAAAACTTAAAGTATATACAAAATTTTAGGACAAAATAATAAAAACAAATTCCTGTTTAAATGATAATTTATAAAATTATACGAAATATTTATCTGCCTAATTAATAACCTTTAAGTTGGCAGCTTAATTTCTGGCGATTCTTCGCCACACGCAACTAACTCTGTTTACTTAACGACGTGACGTTACTTCTTTCTTAACAGCAAATCGTTACAAATTAAAACTTAAGCCAACAAGAAGAGATTTCTATTGTAAGCACATGTGTGTATATACATATGTATATTTGTTGCTTGTCACAGGCTTAGAAAGCGAACGTATGTAAGTAACTATTGAAGTATCGCACTGAAGGTATCGAAAATTGGAAACTTAAAAACCGGTTCATATTTTTAGCGTTTTTTTTTTATGTACATAAATTTTAACTTATTTTTAACTAAACCACATTTTTCATCAAGTTTACCATTCTATATGGTTATAAAGTAAAATTGTTAGAAAACATCGCTCAAAATACGGATGTGGTTTTCAGAAATTTAATCAAGAGCAAATAATCAAAAAGCGTACAACTTTGGTTAATATGACTAATTTTTTGTTTTTTCATTTTTATAATTATATTCATGTACTTATGTATGTACATATAGGTGTATTGCTTTTCGTTACGTGTCTCTTACACATGCCAAGAAATTTTTACTTTTGAACAGGTTTAAGAGCATCAGAAAAAACAACTGATCATAATTAATTAACATCATTTGTTAACAATATTTATTTCCCTGTAAAACGTTTATTATTATTATTTTTTTTTTTTGAGAAAACTCAAATAATGTTTGATGTGAAAATTTTGTATATACAAGCGCACTCACGATAATGTCAACACATTTTTTCGTTCATTGACTACTCTAAAACAGTGGGCTCCACAAAGGGAGCACTGCGTATGTACTTATATGTATAAACGCAATTACCCTTGAGGACATCACTGCGTGCTGATCCTCAATGATCTAACTTATGGACTTACTGCAAAAGCAGGAAAATTTTTGTTTTTTCCTGAAGAAGACACACAACGGAGTGTCGAAATATTGAAAAATAAAAACCATACTTTTTACCAAAACAAGAAGACCACTAGCTCAACAACAAATAACAATTTAAATTAAAAAAGGGTCGAAAAATTAAAAGCAAGCAACCGCATATTTTGTTATTTCTTCTATAAAAAAAGTACCTTTTATAAAAAAGTACCTTTTATAAAAAAGTACCTTTTATAAAAAAGTACCTTTTATAAAAAAGTTCCTTTAATAAAAAAGTACCTTTCTTGAAAAAGTATCTTTTTCAAAAAAGTACCTTTTATAAAGAAGTACCTTTAATAAAAAAATACCTTTTTTCAAAAAGTACCTTTTATAAAAAAGTACCTTTTATAAAAATGTACCTTTTTTAAAAAGTACTTTTTATAATAAAGTACATTTTATAAAAAAGTACCTTTTATAAAAAAGTACCTTTTATAAAAATATAGCTTTTATAAAAAGTACCTTTTATAAAAAAGTACCTTATATAAAAAAGCACCTTTTATAAAAAAGTATCTTTTATAAAAAAGTGCCTTTTATAAAAAAGACCTTTTATAAATTGTTAAAAAAAGTATCTTTAACACATATAAATCACCTTTTATAAAACAGTTTCTGTTATAAAAAGTACATTTTACAAAAAAAATAAGCTACAGGATGTTTTTTATAGATATATAAAACTTTAACTTGGCAACACTTTGTTAACTGGCGGCCATTTTTGTCAACTGTTAAGTCATTTATAGGTGTGTTCCACGTGAATAACGAAACAGTCCGAACGCGTTCCACGTAACAATTTTTGTGAAATTTTGAGAGAAAATGAGAAAGTAATTTTATCATTTCCTGTACTAATTAGCCCGAACTTTTTCTTTGGGTAAGTTTGGACTAGAATTGAATAATCAGCTGTTTTATGTTGACATACATATCAAACTGAAAATGTAATCAGAAAATTTGAAAATTGGATAAAGGTTTTTGTTTAAAAATTAGTTAAAAGCAAAATGACCAAAAATAACATTGTGAAGTTGTAAACAGAACATGCAATTGTTGTTTGGCTATTAATTTTATAAATATGATTATAAATATCTATTGAAAATTTGGCATTGCATTTAATTTTACAGCTGTTGCCAATAATGCAAATCTTTTGTTTATATGATGTTATATGTTATAAGCGTCTAAAATCACTAAAATATACAATAATCTAAAAAGTAAGCAGCACTAGTAATACAAGATGTACAATTGTGGTTTTTAGCCTTCTAGCAGTTTTGGGTAAAATTTGCAAATTTAGAGAGTAATTTGCTTCTTACTCTCATTAGTCCGAACTAGCCCGAGATCTCGTGGAACACACCTTATGTATATTTAGTGTGGCTTGACATATCAACATGAATACACAGACACCTGAACAACGTTTCCAAATTGGGCAAATGGGCCCAGAACAAGATTGTATTGATTCCGATTTTCATTTAGCGCCGAAGCTCTCATTTTTTGCATGGATGCGTCAATAAACAAAACGGCCGTACTTGGAGTGTATGTGTAGACATCGATACCGACTAAGCTCACATTTTTTTTTTGCATGGATATGTCAATAAACAAAACTGCCGTGTGCTCTATGGGCTGGTGGAATCATTGGTTCGTACTTTTTTTAAAACCATGCTGGTCAGAATATTTCGGTAAACGCTGACCTTTATATAACCATGATTACTGAATTTTTCGTGCATCAATTGAAAGGAAACATGAATTGACCCCCACGATCTTGCGATTTAACGCGGCTAGACTGTGAGGATATGTGAAATTACTAGACTAAGCCAATAAGCCCAAAACGATTGACCATTTGTAGGACTACATTCGCCTCATTGTTGCCGATATAGGTACGGCCACAAAGGTTGAATAAAGCAATTGAAAGTTTTACCCCCAGATTATACTACTTCCGAGCCAGCAGTGGCGATCCTATGCCAGAAGTCATATTTAAATTATAATGACAAAAGATTATATTTCCAATAATGTAACATCCATGTCAACTTATTAAATTCATCTTTGTTTTATTCCATTTCAAAGTCCTCTACCTCTATAAAAAGAAACACCCTTTATGGTGTCAAACATCGTAAAGAATTTTCTTGACTTTTTTTTATGATTTTTTTTCCACAAGGATAAGTAAGCCTACCTCACATATGATTATACTATTTATTTCTAACATACCAATAACAAAAGTCAAGTTCAATTAACGTCATGTAAGAGCAACTAATATATACAAAAACAACAACAAAGTGTTGTAAATATGCATACCTTTTTTGAAGCGTTGCTGTTGTTGTACTTTTTGTTTTGTTAGAAACAAATTTGTTATCTGAAATGCAAAATAAAATAAATTATTATAAACTATTTATAAATAATTTAAATTAACAAGTTTTTTAATACAATTTTTTTTTTGTCTTTACAACAAATAAAAACAGAAAAGAAATAAAAACAATAAAGAGTGCAAGTTCAATGAACTTTATAGCAACAAAAATTATAGAAAGAAGAAGCTTTTAATAAATAAAGGCGGTTGAAATAGATTTTTTTCCCCTCAATAGAAAACAAAAAAAAGCCGATTTGCAAAAATCACCAAAATGCAAATGACACAAATATTGCTATAAAAATATCAACAATAACAAATTGGAACAGTTAACGCATTATTTTAAGGTCGTTTACTCACAAATCAGTGTTGCCAAAATAATAAAAAAAAAATATTTGAGCGCATCATGGGTGTTTTTATTTCGGTTTTAAGAAAGCTATACAAATTTAAACCGTAATAAAACAAAAACATATTTGCTTTGTTAGTTAGAAATTTGTATCAATTAGTGTTTAGATATGATTTTGAGCATGTGACCCCCATTGCTGCGCATTTGAGGGACCCAAATTTTCACAAACTTTTCTTAACAGTTGCGACAGTAGTTCGCCAACAATTATTCGAATGTCTCAGGTTTTGCCTTGGCGTACACCAAACCAGGGCACTCTGTTTTCTGGGGCATAGAGGGGTAGAAAGAAGTCCCTCGTTTGTTGTAGCAAACGAAACTCTAGAAAACGTCTGACTGAATGTGAAAACCCGGTTCCGAGTTTTTTGGAAATTCCCAAAATCGTCTTAAAGAAGTCTCCCTACTTCCTCAGAAGCAATACGGCAACATCAGTTTTTGCACTAAAGCGAATTATCGTTTATAGTTCAGATGCATGTTCCACGGCAAAAACGCGCATCGAATATAAATAATTGGTTCTAAACCGGTTAGCGAAGTGGTTCCGATTTTTTTTTGGAATCTCAAAATCCCTCCACTTCCCCTGAAGCAATACGGCAACTCCAACTTTCGCACTAAAACGGCAACACTGTTTATATACCTAGCTATATAACAATCATTTATATGGCATGGGTTTCGGGTGTTATAAACATGTATGTTAAAAAAATTGTAATCACATCCCTATACCGTACACCATTACCAGTTCTTGAAGATATATGGACCAGCGAATCCGCCAGCCCCTAAAGCACACCAAACAGTACTTGTGGTCGGAATGGTGTTTAAAACAAAAGCTTGTGGATATTTCTGCTTATTATAGGTACGTAATCTATTCAACCAAAAATCGGCTTCCTCGGAAAACAAAATTTTGAGTGGAAGTTCAATATCAATTGGCGAACAGAACTATTATTTTGATAAAACTTAAACAGTTTTTAAGCGAACTCGAGTGTCCATAATGAAATATTAAACCAAACTATATTATAAGCAAATATCAGCTGTAAAATGTAGTGTCAAATAAAGAAGTGTTGCTAACACAAAGATGAGAATCTTTAAAAAATACTCAACAGCAAACTGAAATCGTCTCGCATGCAATAATTTTCTATACTATATTTGTGTGAATATATGGACATATATACATATATCCTAATAACGATCGATAACAAATTTGATAGTAGTTATTGTAATGTAGTGAAACAAATCCGTGTTCAAGTATTATTTAATTATTATCAATGACTTTATCAATTGCCGTTATTTTAAAAGCCAAACAATGCATGGCAACACTGAAAATAACAAGACTCTCATGAAAAAGCACAAACAAAAATAACTATTAATAAAAAGATTACCCATGCACATATAAGTACATTAGGGTTTCTCTAAAAATCTAGTATTCTGATTTTAAGACTCATTCCTATGAAGTAATGGACTCATCCTAAACTCTGGGACCATTGGAAAAACGCAGAGGTGACTGACTCAAAGCCCCTAATGTCTTAAAACTAAAGTTTCAAATAAACTACGCAAATCGTTTGACAAACACAAGATTTCCATTTGCACACAAGCATAATTCGTACAAACAAAGACAGTATACGGCGATTGAATTGCGTGATTTGTTGGCCGCAAAACATCAGTTGTTTTTACTGTCATATATTCGTTGCTCTCAAGATATTTTCTTATAAATTTTTAGCAAAAATATTATAAACTCTACTTTTTCTGTTGTTCATGGCTTTTTATTTTCCACAAAGATATATAATTCGAAATTTTCACTAATTGCGAAAATTAGCACTAAACAACACAAGCGGTTTGCAAACGTCAACATGTTTGCGAATAAACCAAAATTTTGCACTAAATAAAATATGCGGTTTGACAAACGTCACATTGATGTTTGTCAAACAAAATAATACCAAATCAAAAAGTTTTGATTTTCATACTTTAAATATATATACAAACGTGTAAAATGGTTGTACAAACCTAAGAATTTTTCATAAAAAATATTTTATATTTATTTAAGGTTTATTTGGCAAATTTTGTATAAAAATTTGTTAAACAAAAAATACAATTTACATATGTATGTATCTAAGCAATTTACTGTATAAATTTCATTTAAAAATTGATCATTGAATTGTGATTATTACGAGAATTAAAAAAATTTAATTTTATAAAAAACCATATTAACATTTAGGGGCCACCCTAATAAGTACTTATGTACCTGAATGCATATGTGTGTATGTATACATGCCGTGGTGTGGATTTGCTGTTGCTCTACTATAAATAAACAAGGAAGTAATATGCAAGGAAAAACGCTTTTTCCACAAAAAATACTACAATAACACTTCAAAAAGCAAGTTTAGCATTATTTGTTTATATTTGCTTGCGGTAGTTTTTATTCCAACAAAAAAAAAAACACGCTCAAAAACCAAAAGAGACTAGACAGTCATTAAAAATAACAACAACCAAAAATGTAAACAATATGTTGGAAAATTTTCGCTAACGTATTTTAATTACTCGTTAATAAAAATTAAATTGAAACTGAAAAATCATATAAGAAAGCAACATTTCTTAGAAATGTTTTTGCTGCAAAAGAATTAATTTAACTATAGTAAATATGAAATTGCAGTTCTAGTTGGCAATATAATTTAAAAAAAGCGACCTACAATGTAGAATTTGATGCCACTATTAAATGCACAGAAACGCTCGCATACACCTGTGTTTGTTGTAGTTTTGCTCTAGCGCTGCCACCTTGTATACGTTAATGATCCTTTTTTCTTCTCTCTGTAATGCGCAGTACTATTTCCCGGGCAATCTACCACAAATTTGGATACGTTAATGCGCCTTTTTTATCTTTGACCGTTACTCTACGGGACAACCCCTACATATGCAGCGCATTGTACCAGTACTAGGAAAATAGGTTGTGAGGAGGGGGAAAACAGACAGTAAACACGCCTGCATGCAACTTATTCCACAAGGCGCAGCGTAAGACTGGAAAACGAATTCTCTTTGTAATGCGCCGTACGATTTCTCAGGCAATCTACCACAAATGGATGAGCTTTGGACGATGAAAGCATGTTACTTAAAAAGGTGCGAGTTTCGGGAACATGATCCCTAGTCTTGCACTTTGCACCGGAGTAAATAACTAGCTGTGTACTCGTGTCTCTTTTTTTTGTCTCTTTTCATCGTTGCCCGTATTTTCCATATACATATGTATGTTCATTATTAATTTCGTATGAATCCAAATTGCACCGGAATAGGTAGCAAGCTGTATACACGTGTTTCTTTTTTTCTCTTTTTTCCACTGTTTTCCGTGTTTTCTTTATATGTTCATTACTAATTTTTTTTAAGGTACCTACTTCATTACCTTCTAGTGTGGAAGATGTTGGACTAAATTTTGTTTGTCTGAGCAGTGTCGAAGGCATAAGTATACACTGGGCACTGATCAGTTTCAGCTAATTTAATTCAAACATTTTAAATGCTGTAATAGAGTTTGTTTTGGGCTTTTGTGTTGTTATTGTTAAAGTTAAAACTCCACAAACACTCACTACCCCCTCTTTCATCCATTTTCCTAGTTCCAGTACAACGCACTGTATATGTAGGGGTCATCTCCTGAGTACTGGTCCAAGATAAAAAAAAAATCAAAAGGCACACCTAAAATTTGATAAAGAGCATATGGACTAAAAAGCTGCGCAGAATGTACTATAGAACATATCTCTCTACTATGAGCAGTAGTTCGGAGCACTGTATTTTAGATCTTAAAAAAAAACAAACCACACAAGCTATAGAACATTTAGAAACAGAACAAACACTTCTTAGGTTTGAAACAGGGCTGCCATTCAAAAATTTTCAATCCGACCGAACTTGGATATAAAACCTACCAAAATTCATCCTATAGTATGTATTTTTTTCATATTTTTATTCGATAAAGTTTTTAAATTATAAAATGAATAACAAAACTAACAATAATGTAACGAAAACAAAGTTTAATTTCTGCTAAATATATATGTATGTAGGTACTTTGTATATGTACAAATCGGCATATAGGTACTTAATTCAAATTGTCAAATATGAGAAAACTGATTTTTTGCCAAAAGTTACCATATCTCAATATACATACTTCAAGTTTCAACGCGAAAATTTAAAGAAAATAATAACGCTATATTTTCGCTGAAATATATTTAGCATTAGGGTGGGTAGAAACAGAGTTTTTAAGAGCCATGAGAATTTGACGTGATAGTGAGGAACTATTAAAATCAGAAACGAGTCCCTCACAGAGCCATGTTATAAAAACCTTTTGGATCGGATTAAAAATGGCGACACAGTGGACAAAATACTAGAGTGCCGGTATTTGTAGGCGTGGCAAAAAGTAATTTTTGGAATTGTTTGTAGGTATATTATATTTAATTATAGGGGGTGATTGACATAATATTTTGGTTTGTATGGAAGGCGAACTCCTAATAGCAGACATATTCAGTATCTGCTATTAAGCGAAAAAAGTAACTACAATTTGATATTGTTTACAGTATAACTTACTAGTCATCTATCATCCCTGGAGAATGCATGCATAACATACGTACATACATATGTACATACGTACATATTATGTATGAACGTAAATACATACATAATTTATTATTTATCTGTCAAAGGGAAAAATATCCAATAATCTTACATAAACAAACGCAAATGGACGTAGGAACGTACCACCATACACACAATAAAATATCTACATTATACCTACATACATATGTATATTCATAAATACGAGCATATTATATAAAAGTACACATTAATAATGAAAATTATATGGCTAAAAAATAGAGAAAAAAAAGAGAACTCACACTAAGATCATTTACCAAAAACACAAAAATACCCCCTACTAAAATGTTTTTTCTTTCCAACTGGTGTTTTGCAATACTTAAAAATAAAAGCTCAACTGCGCAAAAATAAAAAGAAAAATTTACATTTCTCACATTTTCTCTCTTGAACATTTGTCAACATAACAAATACTCTTTATCTCCCACATACTTTCGTATATTTTTCAAAGAGAAATTTTTCACTAAAAAATATTTTCTCTATACAACAAATCCATTTGGTTATTATTTCTGATTTGTAAATTTAGTAGATGAAGTTAAGTTTAGTGAGTGAAAATTTCAAAATGGCTACTACTAGCCTTTAAAAATGCAGTTAATTTTTCTTCTTCTTGGGGCTTGTCATATTATGTGAGTTTCTCGTCTACACTCTATTGTAGTTTAGTAGTTTGCTTCACTTGCTGTTGTGTTTGTTGTTAAGTTGTTGCTACTACTCTTCAAGTACATTGGAGAAAATTGAAAAATGATGAAAATATGCAAAAGAAAAGAAAGAAAAAAACGGTAGAATACAATTCACACACATTTTCAGTTTGCTCGTATTTGCTTTCTGATATTGTTGTTGTATTGGAGAATTTTAGTATGGTGTACAACTTTGCTTATTGAGGCCACATACAAAGCCCATAAAGTAAGTAAAAACAACAACAGCAGAGGCAGCAGCACCAACACGTTCCATAGAATAAAAAAAAAAATACCATAAATACAATTCACACATGCATATTTGAAAAGAAAACACAATGATATTTTGTATGTATGACAATGCTGACATAAGAATTTAATGGAACACACTAAATAGAACAAAAATGAAATTAGGTTGCCAGATTAAAACATTATGAACAATATGTAGGTACTTACTATTTAGATACATAGGTATGTAGATATACCTATATCTATATAAAACTTTATGTATACACACCTATATGTATACATGTTACTTACTTAACATAATGTTAATAATAATGGTAATGCATTTACATTAGTGATCAGCACGCAATGCCGTCAAGGGGTAATCGTACGTATACGAGAGCTGATAAAAAAAATAACCGTTATTTTAAGTTTTTTTTAAAAAGTGTTTATTTATTCATCAATAACTAACTATCTTGTCGAGCCAGCGCTTTTTCCAATCCTCGAAACACTTCTGAAACGGGCTTTTTGGTATCGTCAACAGCTCCTGTTTCGATTTTTCTTTTATCTCCTCAATCGTAGTAAAAAGCTTTCTTTTCATCCGTGTCTACAGTTTTGAGCAGAGAAAGAAGTCAGCGGGGGCCAAGTCCGGTGAATACGGTTTTGTTGTTGGCCAAAAACTCACGCACAAGCATCGATGTGTGAGCTGGTGTGTTATCATGGTGCAAAATCCATGTCAAATTTTGTTGTATTGTTGCAATTTTAGTGCTAGTTTACACACATCAAGTTTGACTCGTCAAGTCTTAACTTTGTGGGAGAACGGGGAAAAGAGAATGGAAAAGGGTGCAGACTTGACGGTACCGTCAAGTTTAAAATGAAATGCCAAAAAATATGAAAACTTGAAGGCAAATGGACTTAAACTTGACGACATAAAGCTTTTGTGTGTGAACATAAATGCAAGTTCAAAAGCAAATTGAAGCAGAATTGATCAAGAAAATTTGATATTGTAAACTGAGACTTAATCTTACGCTGCCACCTTGTAGACATTAATGCACCATGGCAGCAATAAAATAAGCTTAAATTAGAGTTACCATACTACAGTTCTTATAAACGTGTTATTGCTAAAACTTCTTATTTGAAAATAATATGGCCCACAACTAACTTACATGGATGAGGCCGTGCTATTCAACTTACGTACAAGTAACTATGGTATATAGATACATATGTACATATATGCATAGGCGCGGTCTATGGCTACTCTAATTAAACGGTTATTAGGCTATTAATATTGTATAACACCAAGGCCTGATGTTTTTCGAGATTGTAAAATTTGCCCTGATGGATATTTTGTGTTCTCTCCCCTCACTCCCTGCTGTCATTTCAAATTTGATCGTCTAATAGCCGCTTTAGAATTTCACAACAAAAATTATTATGTACATGTATACATATACATATGTAAAATTATTAAATAAGGTAGTAAGTACTTATGGTACATTTGTATGCATACAGATGCAGTGACAAATAGAAAAAACTTTAAAAAACCAAACGCAAAACAAATAAAATAGTAAATACAATAAAATCTCAACATCTAAAAACACATGCATTGCAAACACTGTAAGCTCGTTAAGAAACAAAATCTAAAAAAAAGGGAGCACTTTTCTACAATAATCATCGTGGGGAGAACTTTATGCACAATGGAAACATTAGAAAATAAAAATCAACTCACGCACACACTAACTTAAAATTCCCCCTTTCCAACCCAACACACACTCAAACCATCAATAACACTAAATAACAGAAAGAAAAAAAAAACTTATGCAATAAACTCTATGGCAACTAAATATTTGTAACGAAAAAAAAAAAAAAGAAAACCATGTGAATGCAAGTAAAACTATCAGGCCGCCTTTCCATCATTCACGGCATTCATACACACAAACATACTACATACCTACATACATAAGTTAACAAATGGAAAAATATCATTAAAACATTATTTAAAAATGACCTCAATTTTAAGGAAACAAAAAACCGAAAAAAAGAAAATTCACTTCTATAGTGAATGCAAGAAAACACACTTTTCGATGCATTTTGTGAAATAGTGTGATGGAAAAGAGCGACTGAGCGAAAGAAAGAGAAGTAAGAAGTTTGGTATGTGAAGGTAGTGTTGTTATTACAGCGATTTTAAAGTGTTATTGATTTTTGTTATTTTTTTTTTTTTTTCATATTAACCCCAAGTTTACATTACGGCCTATGTGCTGAATAAGCAACTATGACAAATTTACAATACATCATATCCGGTTAACATGTATTTTTCCCATTGTGTTTTTAAGCACATTTGTTGGTTTAATAGGTGAGCATTAAATCTGCCAGACGGACGGAGAATTGCATGCACGCGACTTTATGCAATATGTATGCATCAAATTTCAAGGTACTGTAAAAGTTTCCTTAAGGCGCTGATACACTATCCTACACGATCGAGCGAGCTACCAAATATAGCATGTGTGCTGAAAAAGTACTAAAAATGCAACTGTGTATCAAATCGGGCGATTTGAAAAATTTTATGAAAATTTGCATAACGTGATGGTTTCTGTGCGCTCAATGCGATATATATGGTGAAAAATACGAGAATATTGTTGGCACCTTGAAATAATGTAAACTTATTTGGTAGTAATAGTTTTTAACTACTTTACTAAGTGTATAAATTATTGCAATCTTACTTGTATAATAGTGTGGCCTGTTCTTTCGAGATGAAGTGAGATGAGTATGCAATAAACGTATGTGGAAGTGAAAAAGAACTGACCTATTGTAACCTGGTTAGGGTTTGCTTGTTTTCATTTTATTTCTTTGTTCGCTAAATGTTTCATATGCAGTAAATTTGTTCGAAGCAAAAGCTTTCAAATGTAAAGTTTGTATTAGAATATATGTATTAATGTTAAATAGTCGAACTTTTATTTTAATATTTCTAATATTATATAATGATGGGTTGGTATCATTCGTCTAACTCGAGTTCAATCCTAGCTAAAGCCAAGAAATATTTTTATTTATAATTATAACAATAATTGCCGCGATCAATAGCTTTTGATCAAAGAAGACAGGAAAAAATAATTGAATACACTAAAGCTATGGGGACAACTAGCTGTTTCGTAGTAGCTACACTACTCATCAGCACCCACTAGGATTCAAACTCAGTACCATATAAATATGATGTATTTTTAATACGGCTGCTTAACCAACTCAGCCACTAAGCTCTTATTTATTTTTTCGTCTATATTTGTCTCACATTGATCACATATGCAATTTGTTATAATTCCAGTTGTTTTTTATTATTTATCAACGTACGTATGTTTGTATGCTGATACATGAGATATATATGTATGTATTAATGTTAAATAGTCTAACTTTTATTTTAATATTTCTAATATTATATGATGCAGGGGTCGTTGGTTCGTATTAGAACTTCTTCAAATGATTTAATTTTATCGATTTGTTGTCCTACAATATCCTCCTCCCAATCATTTGATACCATATCTGGAGTTTTTAATTACACCGAAAGCAATATGCTTAAAAATTCGTCAAATTCTTCACTTAATTATTGTAAAGTGTTACAAAATCAATGTATGTTTAGAGCACACTTGACAAACATCAAATATAAGTACACAGCAAATTGTAATAGCATAAAGGGGAAACGCAGTACTTAATACAGTGTTAATATGGCTTAATTGTTTATGCATTAATGTATGTATTTTTCATGCTTTTCTTTTGCTAAGATTGAAAGTCAATTGGAGGCTTTTTACAACAAAAATGTATCCGAGTTTATCTGAAGATATTTAATTATTTTAAACACACTTTCGAAATAAGTGAACTTTAATAGAAGTGACCGCCTATGGCAGATGTCTGATAATAGAAATAAATAGAAGCCAAGTGAAATTAACATATGCTCGATCTCAGGCACAAATGAAACGCGACTCATTTAAATTTACACGGTAAGGGATAGTATAAGATACATTGCAAGCGAAAGTTGATTGAGTCCAACTTGAGCTATTCGAAAGTTATTAATGAGTGTTTCAATACTAGATACAGTAATGGCGAGCCTAATACTACATACAGTGTTAACACAGATTGAATGAACCCTTTTGCTACGGTGATTCGAAAGTACATGTTCTAAATCTTACCATCCTTTTGATTACATCATACTTTACAATAAAATAATTGTTCAAAATTGTACTGGCAGATATTGATAAAGCCAGCCCAATTGTGTCCAATTCCCATTGTCCTGCATGAGTATGATATACATGTTAGCAGCATTACATATCACTGTTCCATATATGAAACAATAGCGTGGTCCGGTGAATTAGTCCAATTCACCTATAGCACATCCCTATATAGCAGTACCACTATATCTAGATACAACACGGTAATATCCGGATAACGAAAGGGGAATCGTCCAACAGTCCTTTTATCCATTCAACTTCTACAGAAGTCATTATACCTAAGATTTGGCTTCCTCGCATAACACACAACATGCGTCGGTGTAGATCTTTCAGGATAACAGACTTCCTATTATGATAACTGGGCCATGCTAGCCTCAATACTCAACAGGTAACCTCACTGAACCATTTATGTTATGCAGTCCATTAAATTTAGATTTTTTAAGCTTTAGGTCCGAGTCCCCATCATCTCTGTTATGTCCCCTTGTAGTGGCCGGACCCCAGCCTTTGTCAGTTCGTCCTTTACATTATTACCGGGTGCTACACTGTGCCCTTGTAACTACAAAAGCTTCTCATTAAAATATATATATAATATTCGCATAAAAATTAATTTTTGTCCAGCACTGGCAGGACTTTAATTAAATTTTTTTTTAGTATTAAGATTTGAATACTTATTGTCATTACATTTTTTTATGTAGATTCAATAAATAAAATAATAAAGTTAAAAAAGAAAAAAATTAAAATATATCCAAATTTACGAATCAACCTGGATGTCGTATACAGCCCGCTAATGCAGTACCTATAATCAGAATATTTTCCAGTTTACTTTATAGTAGCTTAGCCAGCCGCCACTAACGAAAAATCTAGAGTTACAGTACATCAGTTTCTATACTAAGGTGCTAATTTAGTTTTAAATGCTGTATTTTTTTTTTCATAAATTTACAAACTGAAAATGATTCAGTCAAATATTTCCGATAATTTTCAATGAACAAGAGACATTTCATATCCCTACAAACCTACATAGGTGAGTAAAAATAATCGCAGAGCGAGTTTTTATTTATTAGCTGGTTTGCAACACTACTTTGTGTAGAGAGAAGGCAGTAGAAAGTTAATTTAAGCTTAAAAAAGAAAAGCTTGTCTTTTTTCATTTGAAAACTCAAGCTTGTTAAAAACAACTTTCCTTAATAATTTTATGGAAATAAAACTTAAACTATGTAGGTATTTACACACAAACCACTCAACATACATACTTATGTGTATGTATGTGTGTAGGCATGTGTAAACACTTATAATAAACTTTAAATGAAAAACTTAAGTACAGCTTCAACAAAAATGCATTATTATTTATTATTTTTTATTTCATAGATAAAAACTTTTAAGTTAGATATAATTCCGTAATTAAATATTTTAAGTTATTCCAGTTGCATTTTTTCGAAAATCAAAGTAGGTATAATTGTGTCAGTGTTCAAATGCATTTACATTACATTACAACAATAAAAAAATTTTAAATTTGTTTTTAAAACAACTGGTGATGTATTACTAAAAAAGTTTTATGTTTGTAAAGTTTTGTATATATGAAATTATCACTCACTCTTTTAACAAGCTGCATTTAAAGCAACGGAAAAAGCACTTTTAGCCGCACAAAAACTTTCGTAACTTTCGAGTGTTGCACGACGTTGCTCAAACTGTAGAGAAAAAACTTTTCTGCAGCCAACAGAGCTTCGTATGACTTCACATATGTACAAATAAATGGTGAAGCCCATCAAAAACAGCAAGAAAATCACAAAAACAATAAACCAGAAAAATAACTTTTACACAACAACAACAAGCAGCATTACGAATTCACTTCTAAATAAAGAAAATAAATAAATAAAATGTAGTTTGGAAAGCCCAAAAGAAGAAGAAGGAAAATTTCATAAAATTACTCAACTTTATAACTTCTCTAACATTCCAAAGAGTTGTAAAACTTTTCATTAGTCAACAGTGCGCTCTATTTACTCTTAAAGTTTTTTAAATACTCTTCATACTAACAACACAGTTTGCATTTAAGTTTCTCTTAGCCTATCCCTTGTGTTTCAAAAACTGCATTTTCTTTAGTTCGTCTTTGTTTTTTTTTCCTTCGATATTATTGCAGTTATTGTTGTTGTTGCTGCTACTAGGGAGTATATACATATGTCATAATATGTTGTTGATTTATTTTGTTGTTTGTATGTTTTAGTGCGCGTGCATTGCATTTTATGCAAAAAAAATAAAAAAATAAAACAAATATGAAAATAAACACTGCAACAATAAAATGCACACATTTTGTAGTTGTTGTTACTATGTACATACATGCATTCGTATACATACATGTATACATACATGTATGTAGGTATAAAAGAGGCGCACATTCTACAAATGTATACTTTATTATGGTGAGTGCATTTTTAGGAGAATTACTAAATTTACCGTTTTGTTCTTAATTTTATGGTCAATATTTTTGTGTAGTTTGTTTTGCTCATGTTGTTGGTGTTTTTATTCGTTTGAAAAATCTCAAGGTAACAACTCGTACATTGCAGTTTCTTGTTGTGTAGAAATGCAAATATGAACATATGTATGTATGTATGTATGTAGGTATGTATGTATGCATGAATGTGTGTGATAATGTATTATAGCGTGTGTTTTTATATGTGCATGAGTTTATATAAACATACTTATGTGCGCTACATTATAATATTGTTGGCTTTAGTTATTCCTCAAATCAATATCACAATGTAGACTAATCACATACATACATATGCACTCATAGATATATGCACGTATGTAGGTAATATGTACATATGTATACTTTTGTTAGTTGGCTATTTGCAAGGATTCAATGCTAATGAATTAAGAGCTGTGTTTATGTACATATGTAGCTAATGATGACTAGACAAGTACATACCTAGTATATTGGAAGATTGAAATGCTTCCATTAAAGAAAACAAATTGGAAATAATCGTATACCTAACTACATATTCATATATGCACAATTGTGCTATATTAAACACCTGCGACTAAATCGCGATTTTTTATTGACTATGGTTTGGCATTTGTGTATAATTTTTGTTGTTGTTGAAAGGACTTGTTCAAAGTTTGGTCTTATTAGAAATATATTTACATATGTACAAAATTACCTTCCACTTATTTTGCTCAGACACATAGATGCCCGATAAATCTGGTCTAAAATCGTCAAATTCGAGAGAAAAACTCATCAATCTGATTATCGCAAATCGTCAGCAAAGTAAAATTTCCAAACACATTTGAAGTTGGTGATTTTAGTTGTAGTATCTATTATTTTTGGGGTCGAGCAAGTAATTTTTGAGTTTTATTTTTACCTAAAACTAATACTAGATGGCGCTGTCATACAAGTGGTGCTATTTCTTACTGGGGGTCTCCATTAGCCATGAACGTGGTATGAACATCATGGCGAACATCACAAATGGCTAATGTGGACCGCTCATGTTCATGTTTTGTCCATGCTCTGACATCGATGCTCGAGCATATGGCTGAGCATCGATGTTCGCCATGAAGTTGGCCATCACGTACAAAAATACACAAAATGGCGCCGAACTGAACACTTTGATATGGTAAATCCGAACATATGTTTACGCCACATCAAGAACATGAACTTATTTTTACATTCGCTCTGCCGACGTTATGTTCAAGTCGATGGCACGTGAAGACACGGTGTTATAGACGGTAAATTTAGTTTTTCAGACATAATGTTTGAACCCTTAAAAATTTCTACAAAAACCAAAGCGATAAAATTTAGCAACACACAAATTGAAATGTAGAAAGAAACTTGACGTGTAGCTGGTGCTCATATTCAACATCGGCCGTTAAAATTTAACCACCTGCTATAAGAAATAACACGATTTGTATGACTGCGCTAAATATAAAAACGATATCTCGCTTTGTATACATTGCCTGTAAGCGCGAATGGATAAATTCTCTCGCTTTAAGTTTTGCGGCGCCCTTTGAGTAATGATATATCTATAGAATTTTTACTAGAAATGCAACTACATGTATGTACGAGTATATATATATTTGTTGCACACTTACCGATAGTACGAGCAGTAATTGAATTTATAACGTTCGTTTTATGTTGTTTTTATGTCGAAAATTCTCTAAATTTACGCACAAAATGTTTTTATAATTATAAATTTTAACTTATTAAAGGTCTAGGGAAGGGTAGAGGCAACACTAAAATTTTGGAAATTGTTAATCGTTAATAGCAGCTGTAAATGCTTAATTCAGAATAAACCACAAAATTCACTTTCAAAATGTAAACAATACATTTGACGTAAATGACTTACTATATTGCCAGTAGGAAAAAAACTGACACATGCCGTAGCGCTGCCACCTTGCGGACGTTAATGCGCCTTGTGAATTCGCCTTGCTAGAATCTATTCATTTCTCGACTACATTCAACAGAAAAATTTTGTGTCAGTTTGTATGGAAAACGTAGTTAGGACGCAGTTCTGTTTGGCTTTTAACTTCTTTTTATTTTGCTATTTAAGAATGTTTCGAACTCATAACTTAAGTACGGATTTGGTAATAATATGTCTTCAACACGCCTTTATACACTGAGAGAACTTATTGATGATATTAATTATATGGGTTCATAAAGGAATTTTGTGCGCTAAATAAGTAAAATAAGTTCAAGTCTAGCGTCAAAATGTCAAGGTCACTGGAAATAAACTTTAATTAATAATGTAGAGTTTGCAAACATCTTTACAAATATGTATTAGTATTTTATTTTTTATGCTCTTTTCCGCATTTCATCAATTCGCCTATTTTTATTTAAATTATTACTATTTTGTTTAGTATAAATTTGTGTTGAGATCTGACGACATTGTACAAATATTCCATGTCAAAAGAAAATTATCATGCATGGTGTGCAATTTGCGATCATATACATTTCTATGTATGTAGATACATAAATTTATTTACTCTGATTAGAATCAAGTTTAAATGTGTTTGTTGTTTTTTATTTTATTACTTGTGCAAATAGTTTTTATTGCAATTTATGTAGTTGTCCAGAGAGGTGTGCTGCCATTTGTATATTTTAAAAATATGTTTGATGGGTTGCACTAGACTAGGGCTGCCACACGTCTTGCTTTAGCAGGATTTGCCCTGGTTTTAGACAAATTGTTCTGGTCCATGCTAAAATGGTCCTGGTTTTTGGATAAAGTTTGATACAGCAAATTCATTATTAGGTAGAATTATTTTACAGTTCGCTTTGGTGCGATATGTGAAATTTTGCTATGCTTTACTTTTCACACCCGCACGAAAACAATAATACACTAACAAATGCACGTGTCTCTTAAGGCACGAATCACAAATGAGACAGCGAAACATGAATTTAGGTGCCCGTGTGAACATGCTGCTATATACCAGTCTTGTTAAGTTTTGTGCCTACATACTTTACATTTTTGGACTTAAATATGAAATATATAGTTGATACATGTATCAAAATTAATATTTGTTGGGGTTCGTTTTTATATAACTAGTTCTTTTACTATCAGCCATGCTCTGAAGAACACGCGATCTGAAACCAAAAAGCGTTCTGAAAAATGCTAAATTCATTTTTAGGTGCTCTGAAGAACACGCGATCTGAAACCACAAAGCGTTCTGAAAAACGCTAAATTCATTTTTAGGTGTTCTAGGAAACGCACGTTTTACTGGCGTTTCAGAGTCGTTAAGAAAAAATACAACATGTGTTCTACATATGTACATTAGAGCGCCTCACCAAAAAAAGTACCCGATGTACTCTCTTAAAAATTAACTTTGGCCTTTTTTAAGATGACATATAAAATATATCGGCTCTAGCTTTGACCTCTCGCGAGCTGGATCATTTTGAAAAAGTGTCTATTTTTGCCAATTTGAGCATCTGCTTCCTTACCCAGATATAAGATATGGGTATCATAAGATAGTATATTTTGTTAAGATCAAAGCAGAAAAACTGTAATGAAATAATCTAAGTTAGCTTATGATTTTTTTGTTTAATAATTTGTGTTGTATTCAAAATCAACATAGGTCCTTAAAATTTAACCACCCTTTATGTAGTAGGTATGATGGATATGAAATCTGTATTAAAATAATGAAATATATGATTTTTTTTTAATCCTTAAGAATATAGTTAAAACTAAATTGAAAGATATCCATATATGTGTGTTATAAAGTGTACTTGATTTTTACCTACCATCAAATATTTAACCAGACCGACTGCTAGACTTTAGGTATTACGAAAAAAACGTCATACCGCCTTTAACGAAATCGCATAATCCAAATATTTCTATGTAAATTTAACACAACAATGCATTCCACAGGTTCAAATATTGCTTCTCTCTGCGTGGGATGTATTAAGATAGATGTAGCACGATCGCCGGTACATTTCGCATTTGAAATAGTTTTATACTTAACGTATATTGGTCCATTGCACGTTTATATTCCAATTCGTTCCAAGAGCCTTGAAGACTGGAAGTTACATACGTACATATGTATTTATCCCAAATGATTCGTTTTAATTTCTTAGCGCTGCACTAAATGAAAACATTGGCAGCACTTTCTTTTGCAGTGTTGTAAAACGAACATGATAGCGTTTGGACTTTAAACAAAATCTTAAATGATTCAATACACTTTGTTTATCAAATTAACTAATAATGTATTAGAAATATTTAAAAATAGATGCAAAATAATCTTTAACTACATATTAGCAAATGTAAACTGTTAAAAATACACAAAATACTTTTTTTTATTGTTTTTTTATGTTAATTTCAGTTAGAAACTGGAAAACTTTATGTATGTATGTATATAAACTTTCGAATATAAATTTTTATTATTTTTGCAATAATATTTTTTTCTGTAATTTATGAAGTTTTTGAATTCCGTGAAAAACAGAGAAAATAGCCGTTTTGTTATTTAACAAAAAAAAAATTGTTTTTTGTCAGTAAATCTTTTATATATTATTTGCAAGGGGTTTTAAAATAACAAATAACGTCCGCATTTCAGAGAGTTTGCAATAAAACTAAGCTGAAAAAAATAAAATATTTTTTTTTGTTGATAGATATTTTGTTTTTGCAAAGCAACAAGCTTAAGCTACAAAACCAAAATAAACAAAAATATGTATATGAAAAAAATAAGTGATTACTTGTTTTTAGTGTACGAAGGCAACCCTGAAGGGCCTTTGACGATTTTCTTTGAGCACTACTTGGTCACTTGGTGAAAGATTTTTGGAAAGCGGGCCCACAAAGTAAATGTTTTTCAATTCTATATTATAATTTGGTCTTATGGAACCAAATATATTTTTGTATTCCTCATCATCAGAATCGGATAATGTGACATAAATTTAGCTAGAAAACTAGTCCTAGACACTTCTGACTCATGTCGAACACTTAGTACATTTATTTCCGCTTAATTTGTTAAAAATATGTGTATACGAGTACATTGTCGACATTTTAAATAATTAAATTAGACAGCTGGGAATAATTAAGTTAGACAGCTGGGAAGCATAGAGAACAAGCTGTTTATAATTTTTTTATTGGTATCAATGTTAGAAGCCAATATAGTGAATAAAACTCTATTGTATACGAGTACATTTATTTTTATAGTTGAAAAAAAACGTTTTAGAGTTTCAAAAGTAGCTCTTAGATATATTTTTCAGGAACTGGAACTTCAACAACGGTCGTACCATCGAAAATACAGTTGGTCGCCACTTTAATGCCTTTGGTTTCCGGAGGCTTTCAAAATAGCGTCAGAAATAATTTTCCTGTCGGTATTAGGAGTCCCGAGGAACAGGTTTTACCTTGTTGTACGTCTAGCCAGGGTACTTTGCTTTCTGGGGCATAGAGGAATAGAAGTCCTCCATTTGTTGTGGCAAATAATATTCAAAAGAGTCGCATGATTTAAGTTGTACTAGGACTTCCTAAACATTGACTATATGCTAATTAGCTGCAAGCCCATGAGAGATTTCAAATAAACCACCAAAAGCATGTGCTCGAGATCTTTACATATGGATTCAAGTCTAAATTGGGATTTGGTGCCAGTATATTTATTTATCTTCCATTATCAGAAAAGGATAAGTTTTAGCTATTCGATGAGTGTAGAGTGACGTAGGCTGAAATCAGGGCTATAATGAGATCAACTCTCAGATTAATGTAGAGAGTAACTGTGAATGGGAGTGAAACCGGATATGATTGAAAACATTTGAATGCCACAACTTCATGCTTTCGGTTTGGTTAACATGTGGTATCAAGAAGACGATGCCACATTGCATACAGCCAGGATTACAATGGAATTACTATGAGTAGTATACCTTCTTAACGGACACCCGTTACTATTGGGTATACGGGGTGAATATCCGTAGCTCTACTAATAGTAAGCTTGCATTAAATGTGCTAGCGGGTGTCTATACAATGAAGGAAGGACCAAATGCAGTGCCGATTCACTGCACAGATACTCTGGTGAAATTAGCTGTCGGATAACGAGGTTGACATGGCCCGTGTATGATTGTAAGAATATTATGGCCCTAATGAGTCTTTCACGTCGAAAGTTGCGTGTTATGGTAATGAGGCTTTTACGTCGAAAGTTGCGTATGAAAGCCCAGTTAGTGAAGTGGCTACGATTTTTTTGGGAACCGTCAAAGTCGGCTTTGTGAATCCCAAAACTCCCCCCACTTCAAATTTCGTACTAAAGCAGCAACATTGTATATGCAGTTACATATGTAATAATCACTCATATGGCACAGGTTTCGAGTGTTGTAAACATGCGTGTTAAAAATGGAGTTGTTTTCTTTTTGCTGACATTTTTAAACCGAACTTTCAAGTGACAGTACAAACACGAATACAACTTATATGAAAGTAAAGAGGTTTTCCGATATTTTCATTGATAAAATGGGGTAACTTAAAAGCCAATGATGAGGTTTTGAAAGTGAAAATTTCTCTCGACATGTAGAACCTAGCAGAATATATCGCTCCTTTATTGCAATGTAGTCATAATTCAAAAAAGCTTGTTTCGAGAAAAACACATTTCAAATTTTTGGCTTCCATACAAGTCTTAGAAAAAAATTTTAGGAAATATCTTCTAAAGAAAACAGTTTTAACGTAATTTGAATAAATTTTTGTCACAATATAAAAGATCGTATTGTTAACAATTCTGCATTGTTAACTCAAAAAGCTCATTATTTGAGATATGACTATGTTGCAATAAAGGAGCGATATATTTTTTGTGGAACTATATGGAAATTGTACGTCCGCTATAAAATAAAAGTATCTGTTTGCAGCTTTGTCTGGAAATTTTGTAATACGTACAGATTATAATATTGTTTTTAGTTTTGTGTCTTTTTCCGAAGAATTATTGTGAGTATATGTTGTTTGAATACATTTGTTACTGCCCTCGCTAATGTTATATACGAGCACTAATCAAATATATATTTTATGCCATTGCATGCTCAAAGTCTTAACAGAAAACTATAAAATACACACAGAAACATGTGAATACCTCACTAATCTATATGCAGTCAGACGTCGTCTGCGTCAGCGTCATTATCATCATTATTTGTTATTATTATAAAACACGATATTTAAACTCTTTATCTGCTTCCCCAAAGTTTTGTTTATATTTTCGCACACTATCATACAGTTGCTCTCAATTTTCATGCAACACCACCCCTTAAAAATTGCTTGATTTGCTAAATAATTCTCGGAGATCATGTTTTATGACGCATTTCCAGAATTCTAATATTGACTCATGAGCGTTTTTCTTACTCTTGTGCTTTTGTATGCTGGGATGGCTGGCTACACACACACACACACACATGAAACGTTCATATGCACAAATTTCCAAACTTGTGCAGTCAGTTTACCACTGTAGTGTTTTTTTTCTTCTCTGTTGGCTGCTAAAGCACGAGCCAAAAGCATTTTTTCACGAGTCAAGGAGGAATTTTAAAAATTACTCGTCTCAATTTGCCGCTCTTATTCTTAAGAAAAAAAAAAAACAAACGAAGCCAATCAATGTGGGAAATACGAAAATAATCATTACAATTATTTTAATTATATATTAGTGTAAGTTCTGGTATAACATGCACTTCAAGTTTTTATTTAATTATTAGAAAATTTTATGAAATACACTTTACATATTATATAAACCAATACAGAAACCAGATTGAGGGGTGTATGGTGGCCACCCCTCCAGAGCGAGAGAATGCATAAAATACTGTTTAAGGCACGTTTACATGGTAATACAAGATATTTAGATTTTGTGAGAGCAAAATATTACGAAATTCTCTCCGCACTTAAAAAAAGTAAAGAAAAATGTGATGTGTTGTAAGTATTTTTTACGTTTACACTTGTGCGATAAGTATAATCAAAGTATTATTATCAAAGTCGAATAAAATTGCTGGTGGTTACAATTCTACAACATTAACAGAAACAACATGCAAGATTCTTGAGCTGCAATTGTTTGGGTTTCTAAATGTTGTACCACCTTCAATAAATTCTAAGAGTGCTGCCAATGAAAATTTAAAAATACATCTCTGATGTGATGAGAATACAGAAATTTCTGAAATGGTTTTGAAAATGAAGATTTACCGACTGCTTGTCAATTTTTGCAATTGGATTTCTCTGCTACTGAATACGTTTTGTTTTCAAAGAAAGTAGCAACATTTCAAACTTTATTTGCAAATAAGAGCGTTATTCAAGACAAACTTTCGTGAGTTAAGGTACAATTATGGGCAAGGTGCATTAACGTATACACGGTGGCAGCACTACGGCATGTGACAATTTTTTGCTACTGGCAATATAGTAAGCTATTTACGTCAAATGTATTGTTTACATTTTTGAAAGTGAATTTAGTGTTTTATTCTGAATTAAACATATACAAATTATTTTCTGAACATGAAAATAATTCAAACAAATATAATTTATAATTATGAAAAGGTACATTCATAGTTTATAATTGTGAAAATAGTTAAAAATATTTTTGATAAACATATACCAGATGCCTGTTTTTGTTGTATTGGTGTAATTTTGCTCTAGTGCTGCCACCGTGTATACGTTAATGCATCTTAATTATGGGAATGTGCACATTCGTTAATGGAACGGTCGTTAGCATTTAGTAAACAATAACAACGTAAGTGCTTACTGAAATTAACTGTCACCTTGCCGGAACGTCTCAACCTGTTTAAAATAGAATTTGAACTCTTATATAGATAGTAGTCTATTTTTGGCACTTTTCTAGTGATGCAAAAATAATTTTCAGTTTTTGCCTTGTTTATTTTATATATGATTATAAATATAATTATAAGAATAGTATTTAATAAATAGAATTAAGTTTGAATAATGACAATCTAAACGTAAATATGTACACCTATTTCTTTAAACATAAACTTTATATCTCTTAAAGCCAATCTGTACTGTTTTGACTGTTGCAAATACGAAAACTAACTTAAAAATGCCCATCGCTATATTGAAAAGCTCAACATTGTTTCGAACAGCTGACAGTCTAATTGATAATAACACAAAAATGCTGTGCAATGTTCGGTTTATGTTTATTGACATGTGATACATTTTTTAAAGTTCTATAACTATCCAAACGGCCGTACGTTAAATTTTTCTAACATCAACATTCGCATCACGAGACCTTAAAAGTTGTCTCGTTTATTTACAAATAAGAACGTATAATTTTTTTATTGTGAGTTACTAAAGGCCACAAATATTTGTGCAAACACTCCTATAAACAACACAAAATGTTTTTACAAACTTAAAATTTTGGCCAAGCAATTTTAGGCAGAAAATTTGATTGAATATACAATTCAATTTCTTTAAATGTTTGCTTTTATCTTTTGTGGGAATAGTAATAATTAACAAACATTATCAAGATTTTTTTTCTTAAATTAAGATGCTTTAACTCGGAGACATTTTCCTATTGGGGGGCCTATTTTATCACCTGTTGATCCAAAGATTAATAACTCATCAGTTTCAATTATCAATCGGTGGCAGCGGTTAAAGCTAATCCATCAACACTTTTGCGATCGATGGAAAAATGAAGATCTCAGAGAGATGAATAGAAGACTCAAATGGCAAAAATCCTCGATTGATATAAAGGAAGGCGATATGGTAGTTGTTAAGGATGAAAAACTCCCACCAAATTCGTGGCGGGTCGGCAGAATAACAAAAATCTTTTCTGGTAAAGATAGTAGACTCAACGTGGGCTAATTACACATCCCATAGTCAAGTTAATACTACTACCGATAGCATCTTAGGTTTTTTCTTTTTCATTTGCTTATTTCTTTTCACTTTTTTCCAGACAATATGCCTAAAAAATCTTCCAAATCGAAGAACTCGTCTACAAATAGCTTAAAAAAGCTATTTGTAGACGAAGCTCCGAAAATGTAGAATATTTTTGGCAATGAACATGTCCGATCGCCTGGGTGCCATGCGTGATAACCATTATTGTTCTAATTGTTTCACTCACAACCATTCCCAAGGCACATGCTTTTCAAATCATGGATGCAAGCATTGTCAGAAATTCCACCACACTTTGCTTCATGTCCATCCTAGATTAATGAAAGATATTGTGGCTCCGATTTCTCGCTCACCATCCCCTAGGTCAAGGCCATCGTCTGCCAATTTCCATAAAGCTGCAGTTCATCGAGTTCTACCACAAAGTCTTTATCGTCACATCTGCGCCAAAATATGATAGTCATTCTTCCTACGGCTGTGATTAAAATCGGCACATGCTCGATGCTTGCTCGATTCAGCTTTGTCAGCGAGTCGGGTGTCAAAGAAATTGGGAAATGAAAATTTTTCGACAAAAATTGCTTTGTTCGAAATAGTCGTCAGCTGTTATCAAGTAAAGCAGTGCTGCCAATTCAAAGCACAAAGGTACTGCTATATATGGTTATAGTCTATATGTTTTTCTTCCAAAGATCTATCCACAGCCGCTTCATGTGGTATAACAGCCAGAACAGTCCGCTAACAAATTGTTTTGGAGAGGTCCGACGAGTGCCAAAGGGCGCTAGCAATGATACATGTGTATAAGCATACCTCGATGTTTATGTAATGTAAATGTAGCCTACTGGTGATCCTTTTTATAAAGTCTGTAATCAAGCATAGACACAAACATATGTTTATATTAATGCATGCATATACATATGTACATACATATGTGTATGTATGTACATATGCTAAATTGCTAACTCCCATTTTAATATTGTGCGATCAAAGACAGACATCTGCTGCAATATGCAGAATAAATACGCAAAAAAACAAAAACATTTTAAGGGTAAATGGATAAAAATAAAAAAGTCCCCCTCTTTTACAGATTTATTACAGCTGGCAACAGAAAAATGTCACAAATGAGGGTAAAATTGATAGAAAAATGCATTCAACAAAAGCTAAATTAAGTGGAATAGAAGAAGAATGCTTTATGTGAATACTTAAAAGAATAAAAAATGAGAAATAGAGCTAAAGTTTAGGTAAAACGCCCTACAATATTTAAAAAAATGAGATGTTTAATTACGGACTGTACTTGGCAGATCTTAAAAATGTTTGGTATGGGGCTTTTGTAACTTTAAATGCTGCAGTAAAACCCGTAGATTTAATTTATCAAAATTTCATTTTCCTCATAAGACCTCAAGACGGCGGGTAGAGGGATGGATGGCTACACATTGCCCGTCTATATAGTGCTAGGCTATACTAGTACAGCATTTCGAATAAACGAATCGTAAACAAATTATGTCGCATTTCGATATATGTAGCTATTAGATCGGCTCGTCAATAAATTTACATACGTATACATATCGTCCTTTTGACAGAAAAAATTTGACGATGGCAAACAAGGTTTTCAACATTTGCTCTACTTTCACACACGAAAAGTTTACCTAACAAGTCTTGATTTTGGTGGTTGCAAAGGAAAATAAAGAGTGTAAGAGAGCCACTCACTTGACACCACTAAACTCAAGCCATGTAAAATTTCCGTGTGTGAAAGAGAAGAATCTGCCTTCTCTTCATTTCGGCAAAAGTTTAATGTTAAAAGATCAAATGTGTAAATTACACAAAACGTATGAGTGATATGTTTAGGAAATTTTGAGTTCATTTCATAGAAATTTTTTAGACTTGCCACTTAACGTTATCTTTTAAAATGTTTAAACATTACATTTCTCGGCAGTGTTTCCTTGTACAAAATGTAATCTATCAATGCCAGCTTCTCGGCCTAAACCTAAAATCACAGATTCTTGATGCATGCCAATTTTCGGGGATCTGATTAATGTTTCCGAGGTACTGTCCTCTTGCAACCAATGTCTTCTATGTAAGGAACCAGAAGTAGTGGAAGAACGGGCGAGTTGGCTAAGAGCTAATGTTCTTTCGGACCATCAACTTATAAAGCCTAGCATTCCTCTGAGTGCCCTGTGACTTTCATATAGGAGGCATTAGAAGCCTCTGCTCTTCAGCAAGGGGTTTGCTCATATGTCTATTATTATTATTTGAATGGCGTGTGGAACTTGACGGCCACTTGCACTGCGGTCATTGTTGATCTATTGTGCTTCTTCTTGCCCTTTCACGGGTTGTGTACGTCAAGAACTCCCGTTCGCTTAACGTATGCGCTTTTAGCAGCCTGTATCTTCTATGTTCCAATGGACCAAGTCCAAGTGATCTGTAAGTGCACCTGTCATGGTTCTGAGGTTTTTGTATCCAGTTTTAGAGCACATTCGGCCCTCCTTGCATCAAAGCTTAGAAATTTCTTGGAATGTTCACGACCGGTTGTCTCGTTTCAATGTTGCTACACGAGTCCATCGTCCTCATTAACGTCCTCATATAACTCCCCTTCGCGTCTTTTTTGGCGTAGATGTCTGCCATCTCATTGCCATAATGCTCTTCATGTCCTGGCACCCAAATAAAAGTAACTTCATATGACTAGAAATATATAACAAGAAGTTGTCTCCTGTCTTGAAATAGTTCACCCCATGGTATTGGCCCACCCTCAGATTATATAGCCTCAGATTATATAAACGTCAGCACCTGCTATTATAGCTAGGCTGACGTAACTGAGTTATTTTCATTTAATTTTTTAAAGATATTTGACTCGTCTAACGCCCTGAAGCCTGTTCAAAATTATTAGATTGTTAGAAAAGCACACATATTTTGTTGTCGAGGTGAAGCGGCGGCAATTGTGACCCTTGGAATAAGGCGGGTTGATGACGTTTAAGTTGAAGCTTAAATATCGTTTCTTTCTGAGATGATAAACTTTTCAATATGTTCGTTTGCATAATCATCCCGCGACCATTAAACATTCAGCAAAGTTATCGAAATGAGTACATATATAGATACATATATGTATGTATTAAGATATATACATATGTACATAAACCAAATATCACGATCATTCCCTTTCCACCTTCATCACCATAAAAGTAAAGTTTCATTATTTTTTTATCGTTTTTTTTTATTGTTAAAATTGCTATTTATTTTTGATATTTGTTGATGCTGTTTCTCTTTATAAAATAAACATACATACATATAAAGGGTGTTTTTTTAAGCTAGATAGAACTTTAAATTGTAAAAAGTAACACAAAAAATTAAATTTTGATGAAACATTTTTTTTATTTGTTTCAGTATACTCTGACAAATCATCATGAATAGACTCACGCTTGAACAACGCTACGAAATTATCCAAATTTACTTTGAAAATCAGACCCGTTGTTTTATCGCAAAATTGTGTTCAGCGATGAGGCGCATTTTTGGCTTAACGGGTTTGTTAATAAGCAAAATTGCCGCATATGGAGTGAGACCAATCCACAAGAGACCCTACAGACTCCATTACATCCAGAAAAATGCACTGTTTGGTGCGGTTTTCATGCTGGTGGCATCATCGGACCTTATTTCTTCAAAAATGAGGCCGGAGCTCGCGTTACGGTCAATGGAGATCGTTACCGCACCATGATCAATGATTTTTTGTTTGAAAATATGGATGACATTGATCCGGAGGAGATGTGGTTTCAACAGGATGGCGCTACGTGCCATACGGCGAACGCAACCATCGACTTACTGAAATCAAAATTTGGCGATAAGTTGATTTCGAGAAATGGACCTGTCAATTGGCCTCCAAGGTCGTGCGATTTGACACCTCTCGATTATTTCCTGTGGGGCTACGTGAAGTCACTGGTTTATGCTGATAAACTAGCAACAATTGACGCCTTGGAGGCCAGCATTGTTCGTGTTGTTCGTGACATACGGCCAGCAGTGCTCGAAAAAGTGGCCCAAAATTGGACGTCCAGAATGCGCTTCGTCAAGAACAACCGCGGTGCCCATATGCCCGAAATCATTTTCAAATGTTAATGTCACGTATTGATCTTTCGAATAAAAAAAAATTTTGATTACAATTTCATTTTTTGTGTTATTTTTTACAATTTCAAGTTCTATCGGGCTTAAAAAAACACCCTATACATGGTGCAATATATATGAAATTATGAAACGACTCAAAACAGTAAAAGAAGAAGAGAAACTTACATGCATTTCTTTGGAAAATCATTATTTGCTTTTTGTCTTATTTTCATGCTTGTGCGGTTGTTGTTAATTTTCTGTTCAGTCTTTAAAAGTTTTTAAGACATTTTCCATAAAAATAATAACAACAAAGTATGAACTTGTATTATTTTTAGCATCCGTTTTAAGAGCAGTTCTTTAAAATAATGTGCTCATAAGATTTTTGCAATGAGGGAGTTGCCAGTATAAACTGTAATCAAACAGATGGTCATAGCTGCCAGATTTGATGATGACAATATGACGGATTTTTCCTCTGAAGTTGACGATTTGTGCTATACGAAAAGTATGCCAAGATTAAATTTTTTGAATTTTTTTTTCCAGGTGAAACAGATAATATATAACTTCTGTTTTGGGTGATTAAAAGGAAAACACAAATTTTTGTGTTTAATTTACGCTAATGTATTTATCCAAAATTTTGATTCTTCTTTGTATATCTTCTTCAGAAAAAATTTGCTGAAAAAGAAACAAAATGAAGTATCGAATAACTGAAGTGACTTCAAGCTCGAATAATCAATACCGTAAACTAAATTAAAGTATGTAAGTATGCAAATATATATATATATATATATATATATATATATATATATATATATATATATATATATATATATATATATATATATATATATATATATATATATATATATATATATATATATATATATATATATATATATATATATATATATATATATATATATATATAATTGCCGTGATCAAAATAATAGAAGACAGAAAAAATAACTCACTACTAAAGCAGGGGGATAAATAGCTGTTTCGTAGTTGCTACACTACTCATCAGCAGCCACTAGGATTCGAACTCGCTACACGAAAAAATTATAGTATTATTATTATTGGATGGGATATGGCCCTCATCGGCCATTTGCACTGCGACCAATGGTGATCTATTGTGCGTCCCTTGCCCCATTATGGGTTGAGTATGTCAAGAAAACGGACAAGCTCCATCATAGGGAGTGATATTAAGTCACATTCGCTTAACATATAAGCTTGTATTAGCTTATATCTTCTGTGTCCCAGTGCTCCACATTGGGTGATTAAGTGCTCCATTGACTCCTCTTCATCACCGCAGAATCTGCAAATGTCTGTGTTGGAAATTCCCATCCTATGCAGGTGCTTGTAGCAGTTATAATGACCTGTAAGTGCACCTGTCAATGTTCTGAGACTTTTCCTGTCCAGTTTTAGAGCACGTTCGGCTCTCTTTTTATCAAAGTTTAGAAATTTCTTGGAGTGTTCAAGACCAGCTGTCTCGTTCAAAAAAAAAAAAAAAAAATTATAGTAAAAATAAAATCAACAAAAATAATTTGTATGCATATAAACATAATTATCAAAAAAATAACCTCGGATATCGTATTTTGTTGTTGTTTAAAAAAATAGTCGTTTTCGATCAATAATTATTTTTACTAAACTTTTGTTTGAATCCACAAATTTCTTTACAGGTAAAACCATTTATTGATTGATTCAACGAATTTCGTTATTGAACAAGAAAAACTTGTTTTTTCTATGTATCATGTAAACATGATGTATTTTAATACGGCTACCCATTTCTCGTGGACGATTTTCTTCTTTTAAGTTCTGTGTGCATGGATTTATGCAGACTTTCAAGTGTAAATGTTGCCGTTTTGTTTTCTGATCACAACTTTTTTTCATACAATTTTTATTTAATGAATATGCGTTTGGCAGTGGCGTCGGCGTGAGTGTTAACGGAAATTAATGATGGCTGACAGAAAAGAGGTGAATGTGCGCATAATAATAATAATAAAAACACCAACAAGAACGACTGCTGCTGCAAGTCAGACAAAAGTCCCACTGTACATATGAATGAATATAAATGATCGGCTGCGAGAGTATCTGCTTTTAATGTGTTGTAAGTAGAATGCACGTAATTTTTCACTTTTTTCCCCCCGTTTTTTTTTTTTTTTTTTGCGTAAATCCATACATTGTATTGTATGTACATATGTATGCATGTACTCGTATGTTTGTTTTGAACATGTTGCAAAACAACATCTGAAAAAAGTTTACTTTATATTTAGCACATTTGGTTAAAAAATAAATGATGGCCTTTTTCTCTGTTTTGTTGAAAATGCATGATTCATATTTGGCTTATGATGAAACGGAAATTTAAATGGAATTTACTTGTATTAAATGATCTTTGAATGCAACTGACTATTACCTACATACATACATATTTATATGTGTGCATACATATTTATTGACACTTCATTATACATTTTGTTGCTGTCTTCCAAAGAAATTTATTTGCTTAGAATGATATCAGCATTTTTCAAGTGCAATTAGCAATTGCTTTTGTGTTAGAATGTAAAAAGAGTGAGATCCGGTGACTACAGTTACTCCATTATGCTCTCTGCTTTTACCTCACGGTTTTTATACTTAAGGACATCACAAAGTTCTCCCAATGGGAGTATTGGCATGTCGTTTCATCCAGCGCTTAGTCATGTAGCAGGCTGTATCTCCTGTGTACCAACGCCCATTACTGATCAAGTATTCCATTAAGTGCTCGTTTTTATCTCAAAGCAAGTATATATCGTATATATAATCCCAATTTAACAGGAGAAGGAAAAACCATAAACTCTATACCTGGGTTCATCTGCAGATAATTTTTTGTTGAATTGCTTGTAAAAGCGATGTTTATGAAATTATTTATTTAAGTTTTTGTGACGCTGTATATTTATGTGAAGCGCAGTAGAATCCCTAAAAATGTTCGATTCAGGGAAAATACGAATTAGGGGTCTTTCTACATGAAACTAACGATATACACTTAGATATAGTTGGTTGTGGCCGCCCGCCAAGTGCCTTTAGGCTTTTGCTATCCAGCCTTAAAGTAAATTCAGCCCTCTTTATATGCGACATGACTCAACATATACATCAGTATATACATACTTATATGTATGTATACTAAGTCCAATTAATGTTATACCCAACAAACATGAAATCAAATATTTGATATGAAATGACTTTATCATTTGATATCAAACATAATTTTCAAACTTTTTTCAATGGTTTGATTTTAACATCTGAATTTAAATTAAGAATCATTTGAATAAAAACATTTAATACTCAATGTTTTATCAATTTGATTTTGAGTGCAAAGCGGTCCATACACGTTTCAATTCAATTGTCAATGGAGTCTTTCACTTGAATTGATAACTGGCCATACACTTCTTCAAGTAAATTGTACGATTTTCATTCAATTATCAAATTCAATGAAATTATAGACAATTTTAAAAATATTTAACGTTTTATTTGCAAAAAAACTAAAAATATAAATTTTGACAGCTGATTAAGAGAATCGAACACAGCATAAGCGAATTGAAAGACCTATTAGCCAACTTGAGAAACTCAAAATCGATTAATTTTTCTTCAATCAACTCGACAACTGCCAAACAAATCAGTTGACAAAGCCATACACGGCTTGATTTGGACAACAACCGACTCAGTTGCCAATTGAGTTGAAGCGTGTATGGGCTGCTTAACTACCAATCATAAAACAAATGTGTCAGCAATTACTGAAAAAAATATGAACATTTTAAATTCATTAACAAACAAATTTTAAGAATTTGGGAAAGGATTAATAAATGTGATTTGTTTGTGAGCAATATGCAATTAACAAAATTTAGTGTTAACAAAAATTAGTGTCAACATATAAAATCGCATGAAGAAAACCATAAAGAGAAATAATGGGTGATTTTATAAGAACTATCGGAAATTTAAAAAAAAAACACATAAAATTCAGAAAAATGCATGAAATAGTTGGGTCGATATAATTTAATGTTTGAAGATTATTTCATGCAAATGTTGGCCGCGGCTGCGCCTCAAATGGTCCATCCGCTTAGTCCGCTTGGCATACTCTTTCCAACATTTCGGCCGGTATCTCACGAATAATGTTGGCAATGTTGGCTTCCAGTGCGTCAATCGAAGCGGGCTTGTCGCTATAGACATTAGCCTTAACATAGCCCCACAAAAAATAGTCTAGAGGCGTTAAATCGCACGATCTGGGCGGCCAATTGACTGGTCCCAAGCGTGAAATAAACTGTTCACCGAACTCGCCTCTCAATTGGTCCATTGTTTCGCGTGCTGTGTGGCATGTGGCACCGTCTTGTCATGCAAGTCAAGCTCTTCCATTTTGGGCAAAAAAAAGTTTGTTATCATCGCACGGTAGCGCTCACCATTCACAGTAACTTTGTGATTCGCATCATCTTTGAAGAAATACGGCCCAATGATGCTGCCAGCCCATAATCTGTTGTTTTTTGTGGATGCATTGGTAGCTCTTGCAATGTTTCTGGCTGCTCTTCACTCCAAATACGGCAGTTTTGCTTGTTCACGTATCCATTCAACCAGAAATGAGCCTCGTCGCTGAACACAATTCTTCATCTAACTTTTCAAGAGCCCATTCACCAAAAATTTGGCGTTGTGGTAGGTCGTTTGGCTTCAATTCTTGCACCAGCTGTATCTTATAAGGCTTCACACCCAAATCCTTCCGCAAAATTTTCCACGTAGTGGAGTAACAGAGGCCCAATTGCTGCAAACGGCGCCGAATCGATAATTCACGGTCATCACCAACACTGGCCGATACGGCTGCGATATTTTCTTCATTTCGCACTCTACGTAAGCGTGTTGGTGGTTTAATGTCCAACAATGTAAATTTGGTGCGAAATTTTTTTACAATAGCCCGAATAGAAGCCTCAGTAGGTCGATTAAACTGACCATAAAATGGAAGAAGCGCGCGATGAACTTTCTTAACAGAGCACGCATTTTGGTAATAAAATTCAATAATTTGCAAGCGTTGTTCGTTTGTAAGACGATTCATGATTAAATTATAGACCAAACTAAAGATGTTTGACAGTGACACAAGATACAAAACGTGCGTGAGCTGTCAAAACTAGTGTTGCCAAAAAGATAATAGCAAAAAAATCACTTGTTATTAAGAAATAATGAGATTCTCTGATTTGAGCACGATTTAGATCCCAGAGGAACCAACTACTTTGTCCTTTCGAGAATATCAAGACTAAGAAAAATAATAATAGAAAATTCAAAGAAATATGAGTTTGTAAAGCAAAAATTAGTTTTTATTTATATTCCACATCACAATCCACATTTGGAAAACATTTGAGAATTACGTTTGAAACTAAGTTCTCTATTTGAAAATAATTTCACCTTTTTGTTGAGAATACTATGTTTTTCAATTTGAACTCAAATCAGTATCAAAGGTAAGGATGAAACGATACCAATAAGGTATCGATACTTATACTCGCTACGGTATCGGTCGCAAAGTATCGATACCTACCCGGTATCGAAGAAAAAGCATCGATACATACTTGTATCGGTCGATTTCTTCATACGATTAGCGGCAGGGGTGGACACATGGAGCCAAAATCCAAAATCTTCGTTTTGGGCTTGATTATATGATCTACTGGCTGAAATTGAGGTGTCTTAATTAGGACCACGGAAGCGAAGATTTTTAAAACGCAGAAATTCTAACAAACAATTATTCTGCTACATTTACCCAATAGCTTGTCTTGTAACTATGTGACACATTCAATGGAGGATTTGTAGCTTGGATATAAGACAATTTATCATGGAAAATGAAAATTTTTTAGTGACAAATTCGCTTGGCTTTAGTAACTGGACAACTTATTTTTGTATCTCAAGATCGTAAACGCAATCCTACCATCTTTTTTATAAATTGCAACCATACACCCGATTTTAATGACCCATTTGCATGCACGGGTTCCATGAATTTATTTTATAATGGTAGGAATGGTAGCCAACTCAGTTTTTTGTTAATAAGAAAATACTATTTCTGACCGATATAAGTATCTTGAACCGATACCTACTTGGTACTCGGTAGTAAAACATCGATACTAAAAGTACTTAATATCGAAAGAAAAATATCGAGTATTTACTTCTATTTACTCGTATCGTTTTATACCTAATCAAAGGTTTGTCGTTTGAGAAAACGTTTGAGTTCAAGTCACTCTCAATTTGAAATAAAACCTTAGTGCTTGTTGGGTATGTACATATGTAAGTATGTAGCTCTGGTTTGGAGAAATTTCTTTTTTAAACTGACAAAAAAAAAACTTATCATCAATAGATTTTCATAGAAAAAAAAAACATTGCTGGCAAAAATTAGAAAGGAAAAAATTTCACTTGTCTACATTTTTGTGTAATACCCACTTAACTGATTATGTAGCAAATTGTGTACAATTCCATGCCTGTACTCTGTTAAATGTGAAGATCTATCTATAAAAGAAATTTGCGATTATAAATCATTGAACTTTAATTACGAAAAAAAAAAATTGTAAAATAGAAAGTTAAAAACCTTTTTTTAAGGCGTTGTTTCACATTCATGATCATAATGTTTCATGTGTCATGTTACAGCGTCCTATTTAACTACAATGTACCACAAAGCTGTTTAAAGTACACTTTAAAAAAAATAAATTAACTTGAAATTTTTGACTCCAAAATGAAACTGCTGGTTAATTTTTTTTTTTTTTTTTTTTTGTTCAAAACTTTAGTATTTTTTTTTTAGAGTGGGTTTCGTTAATGATGAGGACAGAAAATGTTTGCAGCTCTGAGATATGTAGGTAGCACTCAAGCCTGCTTTAGTACGGTAGTGGTATAAGCACTTTCGTTTCCTTTGCGTAAATTTGTCAAAAACACATAGACTTCCTTGCTTTTTCAAACAAAATGTTGACAACTGTTCGTAAATTCTACCAACAAAATACATGTTGATGTTTTTTATTGTTGTATTTATTGTAATTCTACCACTACCTATTAAAGCTGTCTTGGTAGTAATTATGTATTAAATATTCTAAACGTCATCGGGCTGGTGGCTACCCAACGATCAAGGCGAATTCATTAGTAGGTGAATTTGACAGCTCAGGTGATTATTTTTTGCTTGCCGCGTTTTTTTCCAATGAGACTGTAAATTTTTTTTTTCGTTTTTTTTTTAAAACATTTTTGCGCCATTTTAATTTGAAGTTTTTTTGTATGATTTAGTGAAGATTCAAGAAATTTTTGTGAATTTAAATTGAATAACCATTATAATCTGTGATTTTAATTACAAACAATTATAAAAATTTGTATTTAACTTTTATGTAACATTTTTTCTTAGCTGAACCATCTTAGGCGAATTTAAATTTTGACATTCTCAGTAAGCTTTACAATAACAAAATACGTAGTTTTGAATTCACATTGAACCAATGATACAAAAAACAAGGTAGCCGCTTCGCTACAACAATAAAAAAAACAGGTATTTTGTTTGTGTAAAAAGGCGAATTCAGATTTCAGCTGCCAAAAGTAATTGATAAAGAACATGTACAAAAATTTAAATGGCGCCGAAAAAGGTAAGCAACACTTGACAGAGGAGGTGCCGCCATATTAACCGAATTTGCCTGAATTCGCCGATGCATCCATCTAATAATGACTTCGCCTTGCATTCACCTGTACAAATTCGCCTTGCACAACGACAGTGTTTATAAGAAAACTATTGCTTTTGCGGCAACACGGCTATACGAATGCAGGACTACGGTTGTAGGCGTCACCAAATTAAACTAATTTCCGATTTTGTTGACGGCAATAATAATCAGGTTATCATGGTACCAAGGCCAATTTCGGTCAATTCGCCAGTACTTTGTCTGTCAAGTATTGTTTACCTTTTCCGGAGCCACTTAAATTTTTTATTCTATGCAAAGAAATACTGAGTGAAGTGATAAATAAAAAGTTGTGAAAAATATTAAAAGTGAGAATTTCTTCAGCTTGTAAAAATAAATTTCAAAAGGGAAATGGAACTTTATTCTGTGTTCCCAAGGAAACTGAATGTCGTAACAGATGGAGTGAAATTTGTACAGTTGAAATTCCGTATTATGGGAATGTTTGCAGCATGCATTTTATACCTTCCAGCATTATTCAAGCCATAACTCTTGCCAAATGTGGAACCTTTCAAAAAAGAACTTGTGAAACAGTAAGTATAAGTTCTTAAAGTAACACTTACGAGTACATATGAATGCAATTAAATAAGTAGTACTCTAAATTTATAATTTATAAATTTTAAATAATTTGCATCATCATCAAAATTCCACTGCGAAATTATTAAAGTGGCACCAGCTTCTTTTACCTTTTAATTAAGCAAATTTCAATGAATTTTGTAACCTGTAATTGCGGTAGAGTTTAATTTACAACAACAAATTAGATGCCCCTACCCTTCTATATCCCAGAAAGCAAAGTGGCTTCAAAATACGTTGTCGTTAAACTCGATTAAACTGTTGTTGTGGTACTTATGTTTATAAATTCAGTTTAGTTTAATTGTGATTGTACATTTAATAATTCTCATTAACTTTTAAGAGGTTTTATGCAAACATTAACAGTTTCAAATGTTTTCAAGGAAGTATTCGCAAAACCCTCGAATATTAACCAGACAAACATCGGGTTATTATATATGTTTATATATGTATATGTATTTAACTTAATTTTGCAAAATGGGAACAACATTCTTCTTTTTTCAGTGTAGCAAATAAATTTAATTTATTTATTTGCTATTTAAAATTTAAATTGTGATTGTACATTTAATAATTCTCATTAACTTTTAAGAGGTTTTATGCAAACATTAACAGTTTTAAATGTTTTCAAGGAAGTATTCGCAAAACCCTCGAATATTAACCAGACAAACATCGCGTTATTATATATGTTTATATATGTATATGTATTTAACTTAGTTTTGCAAAATGGAAAAAACATTCTTCTTTTTTCAGTGTAGCAAATAAATTTAATTTACTGTTAATATTTTGGTTTTTAGCGAAGAATGGTTGCATTTGTATGTGTGTTTATGTGTCAACTGTCAGTATGTCACCGTCATTACTGTTATACACATGGAAACTGATGAAAAAACTAATAAATACATATGTATGCAGGCACGAATACATACATACACACCTGCATGCATACATATGTTTTTGATTACTTTTCCATTCCGCTTGCAATTATTTATATTGTCTTATGAAAATGTTAAAAGCGAAAAGAAAAAAAAATGATCAGTCAAAAACTTTTTCAAACTTAACATTTTTGGCTGAAGAAGAAGAAGAAAAAAAACATAAAAATCATTAAGAGATGTAAGCAAATTTTGTGATTTTTTATGAGCCGGGTTGGTTTGTCTTAAAGTTTTTCTGTTCAGCATTTCAACTTTTAAGATGTGGCGATCATAAAAATTTATATGGCCATAAAGAAAATAAAAAAAAATAATGTACATATTTATGTATGTATGTACATATATTCATTTGTATGTAAAATAAAGCGTTTATTTGAGTAGGGGTGAGTAAACTAAACAAAAATATTTAGTACAGCATACACACATGCGTATGTATCCATGCACACATACATACATATATGTATGTATACTTTGTATGGAAACATGCATATGTACATATGTACCCAACAAACTATTGATAAGCACTTAAATTTTTTTATTGGAAATTTTAAAAATAATATATTGTTATCTACATACTCGTTCACACATAAATACATAATTTTTTTCTTTGCACCAATAAAACAGAAATCATCGCTGATCAGACTTCTCTCTACGTTACCCCTGAAGTAAAAATCGACCTTAAATACATACATATACTCGTAATTTGTATGGGAATACTATAGTAGTTTTTGTTTCGAAACAAAAATTTTGTTCGTGGGAAATAAATTCCGTAAGAATATTCATAATTGGGCTGTATACAAAAAAAGGTGTAGTTTAAAAAAGCGCTGAATCTAACGCGAAAAGCGCTAAATTGGCAACCGTTACGAACGTTGGAAATTCTAGAAAACCCTCCTTCCGCAGTCTTAATTAAATAAAAATAAACAAATAAATCTGTACAAAAAAGGAAAAATCCTTACGCTTGGCAAAACTGAGTGACGGTCAAATGACATTGTTGTCCAAAACATGAACCCATGGTGCAATTAACCAGGTGGCATCACTAGCACAGGTGATAATTTTTTGCTTCATGAACTAGTGGTTGTTAAAGGTTGTTTATATTTACACAAACTGAAGTGAAACAATAAAAATATATTAAACAGTTTACAAAAGCGCAAAAGAAACACCGTAAAAAAGTTTTCAAAAATATTTTAATTGCTTAAAATGCATTGAAAACAATTTATGAAATTAATTATATTAATTTTCTAATCAGTTGTGAGTTCGAGTCCAACTTTAGTCAAGAAGAAGGATTATTTTTAATTGTAACAATAATTGCTGTGAAACAAGAAGAGCAAAGAAGAACAGAAAAATAATTCATAGTCGTTACACTACTCAGCAGCGCCCACTGGGATTCGAACTCGAGATCATATATCATGTTCATATTTTTAATACTGCCGCTTAACCAACTCAGCCACCGAGCTCGTGATATGACAATATTTTAAGGGCAAAATAATATTGTTAAATTATATGGTTGAACACAACCACATAATATGGTTTCAATACGAAATTTATTTACCAAACCTAGCACAGCCAAAAACCAACTTGTACCATATGATCATATATATGGTAAAAGTTATAATTTTTCTATCATGATTAATACTGTTATTGTCATGTCTCATCATATTATATTATCATTCCCGACCATTTTTGAAAAATTGTAAATTCTATTATCACGATCAACCGTACTGGTGTTGAACGTCACAATATTATATGATTACTTAATGTATACACGCACATAGAACCATACACATAATTTCTATAATTAAAACAATACTTATGTAAATTATTTAATATATATATATTTTTTTATTTAATATTTTAACAAAAAGATTAAAACTCATAAAATGTGGCAAAATCTTGATGCTCTAGAAAACTTGAAGTACCTATTTTCCCTCTGAGGCAAAAATCTGTAAAAATGCATATTTCAAATAAATTAATACAAATACATAAATATATTTATATATAAATTTATATACAAACCTTCTTAAGGCCTTGCTACACTATCATACACGATCGTGCGATCTACTAGATAAAGCATGTGTGCTGAAAAAGTACTAAAAACTCAACCGTGCGACAAAGTTTTTGACAAATCGTGCGATTTGAAAAATTTTATGAAACTTTCCAAAACATTATGGTTTCTGTGCGATCAGTGTTGTATATATTGTGAAAAATATGAGAATATTGTTGGTGCCACGAGAAAAAATTTAACTAATGTAAAATTATTATAATAAAAATTACAAATAGCTTGCTTTTTATGTTTCCCAGCTATCTATATGTCGACATTTCATAGGAACTACCCTAATCATCAGTAGACTTTGGAAATTTTTGAAAGATATTCTCAAACATTCAACTTTATATCCCAGCAAGGTGTAAAGAAATGTTAGAGAGGTGAATAAATGAAAAGGCTTGTTTTTTGTGTTTTGACAGATATTATTAGAGCATTTTTCTTTTAAATTCTCAGCAATTTATTTATATTGCTGGGATATAAAGTTGAATGTTTGAGAATATCTTTCAAAAATTTCCAAAGTCTACTGATGATTAGGGTAGTTCCTATGAAATGTCGACATATAGATAGCTGGGAAACATAAAAAGCAAGCTATTTGTAATTTTTATTGTTATAAATGGTAGAAGCTAAAAATAGCGAATAAAAAACTTAATTGTTGGTAAAATTATTACGTTAATAAAAGTTTTTAATTGTTTTATTGTGTATATAAATTATTTCAATCATACTTGTATAATAGTGTAGCCTACAACGCCATTTTGAAACGATTTTTTCAAGGCGGCCAGACTTTTGAGACAGTTTCCTGTGAATGAATCGTGCGATCGTGTAGGATAGTGAATCAGGACCTTTACTTCCAAATGTTAATTTTTATGCCCATTTTCTCTAATTAATAAATCTTATATACAATCTTTGTTATTTTTAATATTATTAATATTGAAAAAATACACACATACATGAAAATAGATTTGTGGCTTCAAAATTTAAAAAATTAAATAAACATTTATATAAATATGTTCAACAACAATAGTTAGTTTAGTGGAAATGTGTTGCAGATACATAATATGTACATATATTACATAAAATGTATATTATATTGTACATAACAAAAGCTATTGTTGTATTCAAACTATCTTTTTAAACAATATTATTGCATTTAGCCATGTTTTAAACTGATAGAAATGTAATAATAGAAACATTCAACACTGATATGTTTATAGAGGATTACACTATATTAAAAATTATAATATACTGCTAGTGGCAACAATACGGAATATCACAGAGTAAATACTAATGTTGCTACAACAATATTTCAAACTGCGTTTTCTTTGCGTGTAAACATAAAATAGCTGATTATTGAATTCTAGTGCGAACTTAGCTCGGGCTAATTTTTACAGGAAATGAAAGAAATTAACTCTCTCAATTTCTCTCAAAATTGCACAAAAATTTTTACGTGGAACGCTTTTGGACTAGTTCGGACTGTTTCGTTATTCACGTGGAACCCACCTAATATGTACAACTCTAATGATGCCACCTAATAATTGCACCATGCATAGGTCACAAGTTTCTATCAAGTTCTTAAGGGCAATATGAAAAAAAAAAAATTACCAAAAGTTTCGTGTGCGTGGGACGACTCTCAACAATATTATATACCTACGTATAGTATGTATAAAATTGTTGTGAATGTGTTGGAAAATAACATATGAGTGTATTAGTTTTTTTCATCTATTTCTTGAAGGGTTTGCGCCACCTTGTATGTACATATTTTTATGAAATATTTTAAAGAGTTAGTTACAAATAATTAAAAAACTCAATATTTATTTAAACGCTTGAATAGCGAAGTACAAACACAATACATATTTATTTTAAAGCTGAAAAGAAATTGAAAACCTGAAAATGGTTTAAGGCATGACGAAACAAATCGCACTTTTAAAAACAAAAGCTTAAGCTTGAAAAACGCTGAAAATATGTTAATGCGAACGAAGTGTAGTCAAATAAAAATCTACATAAAAAAAAAAACCAAAAACATTTAAATAAAAAATTACTGACATATCTAAATACATACGTACATACATATGTATACATGTGTATCTACATATGGTTGTATGTATTTGGTGGCACCATTGTGAATGGTGTAGTTGTGTTGGGATGAATAGATGATGATGATGATGATTGTTGGGTTGGCAAACAAAACAAAGTTAAAACTTTGATCATGTTTCTGTTTAAACTTTGAATTTTATTTCTTATGAGCTGGTTTGATTTTTCGCTTTTTTTATTTTTATTATTATTATTTTTTTTCATTTTTTGCTGTTTGGGTTGGTTATTTGGCTGGTTAAATGAAATATCTAAAAGTATCCCAACAACCGCAATAATTTGTACCATCAATCATTGGCTACAACAACAATAAAAAACAATTTAATTTCAGAAAGAAAAAAAAAAGCCACACAATAGCTCCAACTTCAGACAAATCTAGTGAAAAAAAAGAAAACATGACGCAAATGACTTAAACGTTTATTTTTGCTTTTTTTGAAAAACACACAACCCACAAACAGCAGCAACAGCCAGAAAGAACTTAACACAACTTCAGTAAAAATAAAACATAAAAACGCCAACAACTTGAAAACTTTTCAAGTTTGTCTGTTAAATACGAATTCAAACATAACGAAATTAAAAAAATAATATGTTTAAATCCAAAACCAACAAATAATAGTCCACTGAAAATACGTACCCTGCATACATAAGGTAGCTACAATTCGGCTAGACTTATCCAAAAAGTGTCTTCTTTCATGTGATTACGCCAATTTTACAAAAGAAAGAAAGGAAATAAATTTAAGGGAAAATTCTGTAAAATTTTAACGCAGAAGATTTTTACGTTAAAACATTATTTTTAGCGCTTTTTTTAGGTCCATCGCTTTTAAAACTGATTGTATCCACAATTAGCTCTGTTCTTTGAAATTTCGGGTAAAGTCCGGTAAAATGAAACTAAATAAAAAATACTTTCAGAAGACAACAAATTTGCCCAGAATCTCTGGAAAACAAATTAGGAAGTGCACGAAATGAGTTTTGATTTGAGCGCCCATTTTCGAAAAAGGCGTCAAAAATGTTTATCAAATTCACTGCTCAATTGTGTACTTCTCCATGGTTGAGTTTGTCAAACGTTGTAACAAAGAAATGTCCAATTAAGTTTGGCAAGAGCCTTGCCGTTATGGAGTAACTCATAACTAATATTGTGCATATAGAAAATGAAAATTTCCGATATCGATCCATATATACCCAGGATATAGCCTAAGCCGATTATTGCATGAAAATGTCGCGTAAACGAACTCAAATAACTTTTTTTTGCTTTAAAGCAGATATGGTAACATAATTAAGATACCAAATAGAAAAAGTTAAAATTTCCGATATCGGTCCATATATACTCGAGATATAGTCTAAACAAATTTTTCCATGAATATATATATATATATATATATATATATATATATATATATATATATATATATATATATATATATATATATATATATATATATATATATATATATATATATATATATATATATATGTATATATATATATACATATATATATATATATATACATATATATATATATTTTTTTTTTTGCTTAAAATCAGTTCTGATTATAAAACGAGGTTACTAAAATATAGAAAATGAAAATTTCCGATATCGATCCATATATACCCGGGATATAGCCTAAACCGATTTTTGCATGAAAATGTCGCGTAAACGAACTCAAACAACTTTTTTTGCTTTAAAGCAGCTCTGGTAATATAAGCAAGTTACCAAATAGAAAAAATGAAAATTTCCGATATTTTTTTTTGCTTAAAAGTAGTTTTGATTATAGAAGAATGTTGCTAAAATGCAGAAAATGAAAAATTCCGATACCGGTGCACATATAAAAGAGATATAGCCTAAATCGATTTTTCCATGAAAGATAACCTTTTTTGTTATAAATTTAAATTGCAAAATTAAATTTTTCAATTTAAATTTATAACATTTAATTTCTCCTGACGATGATAACAAATTGTTATCGAAATATTGAGAAATAAAAGATTTTAAATTGCAAATTTTTTATAAAAAAACAAAAAACAAAGATCTGAAGCTGCAAAAATTAAATTTATTTAATTTTTTAAATATGTAAGTATGTACTCGTATGTAGATTGTTTCTCCAGACACAAATAAAATTTATTAGAAAAGCTAGTTTTCTTTTGAAAATCTTTGAATAAACTGGAAATGATAATAATAATTAAATAATTTTTCTTTACAGTTTTTTCAATTCTGGAATGGGTATATGATATATTCTTTAAAGATTTTTTTCAGTGTAATTTGCTTTTGCTTATAAGAAACAGCAAACAAATTAAAAATTTCCCACGCTAAAAAATGTTTATGGAATGAAAACAATTTACAAGATTATTAATCTTTTAAAATAATTTTGTAACTATTGAAAAAATTTATTTAGGGGAAATTGGAAAACAAATACCAAAAGTCTTAATGGCAACAAACATCCCACTTAAGAATATATGAGGTCTGATAAAAAAAATTGTAGTTATTTTCAAATTTCGTGAGTTACGTATGTTCGATTTTCGCATTTTGATACACATGTCTGTTATATATATTGGCAATATCAGCCATTTTGGACTGTCAGTTTGTTTTTGACAGATAAAAAGGTAATTCATGTTTTAGTGTGCGATTCGATTATTTACTAAACTTACAAAATTTTGAGCAAAAACAACGTGACATGGACATTGCTCAGGAGCTGTTCAACATGGTCAACGATGATCCTGATCAATATTATTGGATTTCATGACACCAAAGTATATTTTTTGTCGGTTTCAAATCTAATTACAATAAAATTGATTTTTATGACACCCCTGACTAATTAAGACACTTCAATTTCAGCTAATGGATCAGAAGATAGAATCCATAACGAAGATTTTAATTTTTGGCTCCACGTCTTCTGCACTGCGGCTATCGTTTGAAGTAATCAACCGATACGAGTATATATGGATGCTTTTTCTTTTATACTGGGTAGGTATCGATACTTTGCGGTCGATACCGTATCGAGTATAAGTATCGACACCCTAGAGGTACGTTTCATCCCTGGCTGTGCTTATACCACTACCCTGGTATAATTGCCATGATAACAACATTATCAACATTGACTGACTTACCTTTTCTTAGCAGTATTAAATATTTGCTTCACTGACACCTATTTAACTTTGTTTCTTTTCTTCAGTTAATTCTAGTTCTGTTAAAAAAACGGTGGGTTTGGTGCGGGTGTAATTACTTGTTGTTTGCTGCTGCTAAGCCGGTAACACTGAAGAAAATTTATTTTGTTTTCTTATTGTTGGCATTTTTTATGTACATACATATGTATATGTGCATATGTATGTATATGTAGGTATGTTATTTCACTTTTTGGGAACTTATTTATGAAATAAAATTTTTGCCAAAAACCAGTTTTTTTTTTTGACTAAAGAAAAAATCATTTAACTTTCATTGTCGTTGTGACTTTTTTATATATTTTTTTTAATGTTTTTTTTTGTCAAAAGATTTGTCAGCTTCTTGTTTGTTAAAATGTTTCCAATTTCATTATTTTGTACAGGTACTTTTTCAATGTTTAATTTTGTTTAACACTTGATTTGTAGGTGCATATGTACATATGTATGTAAGTGCATGTATGTATATGCATATGTGTATACAATTATGTATGTATGTGTATGTGTATTATTATAATAGCAATTATTTATTTTAATATCAAAAGAATCACTTAAGATGTCTCCGTCTTGTTTAAATGTTTTAAGAAAATTACTTTCATTTCTTTGTTTATTAAAAGTATGTACATATGTATATACATACATACATACATCCATACATACCTACGTTAATATATTTTTGAGGAGTTACTCAAAAGTCTGGTAGCTCAGCTGTTCTTGGTTTGTACGTATGTATGTATGTATGTATTTATGTGTGTATGTATGTGATCGTCAATATGGATTTCGTAAGGGTCGTTCTACTGGCGATCTTATGGCATATCTCTCAGAGAAATGGTGCCACTCAATCCATCATTTCGGTGAAAGTAGGGTGGTGGCTCTGGATGATGCATGGTGCACTACTGGCAAAACTTACTGCTTTTGGTGTCGGTGATGACTTTTCTCGGTTTATATCGAGTTTTCTCAGAGACCGCACTATACGAGTTGTTATAGATGGGGTCTCATCAAACGAGTTCAAGATTAATTCAGGGGTTCCGCAAGGCTCCGTTCTTTCTCCTACCCTATTCCTTATTTTTCTAAATGATCTTCTCTACCAAACTTCCAACCCTATCCACTCTTTTGCAGATGACAGCAGCATTTGCCACTCGTACTCTTTTAGCTATAGGCCCAGCCTATCCGAGATCGCTGCCAAGAGGCTAAATATGAATGATTCACTGAATAGTGACCTTCTATTAATCTCCGAATGGGGTCGTAAAAACAGAGTCGCCTTCAACGCTCGTAAGACCCAATGTTGCTTATTAACGCACAAACAAGCGACCGCAAATGCTGCTTCATCTGTACTCATGGATGGTATAAATATTGAGGAATCGGATGCTCTTGATGTTCTTGGAATGAAGATACAGTGTGATGTTCGCTGGACGGAACACATTTTTTATATCTCCAAAGAAGCATTCAAGTGTCTTGGTTTTTTGAAACGGTGTAAGATGTACTTCTCGCCATCCGATCTCCTTACTATTTATACCACCTACATCCGACCGAAAACGGAATACAACTCTCATGTTTGGGCCGGTGCCTCAAAGTCTATTTTGGGCTTATTCGACCGTGTGCAGGAGAGGGCGAAGAAGCTCATCGGTGACTGTAGGGTATCCAACTCTATTGACCCACTGGAGCATCGACGCAGTGTAGGGTGCGTTCTATCGCTACTACAATGGATTTTGCTCGGACGAGATTAGGGATCTTGTTCCCGAAACTCGCACATTTTTACGTAGCACGCGCTCATCGTCCAGAGCTCATCCATTTGTGGTCGATCGCCCAGGGAATTGCACTACGCATTACAGAGAGAGTTCGTTTTTCAGCCGAACGCTTCGTCTGTGGAATAATTTGCCTGCAGACGTCTTTCCTGTCTGTTATAACGTTGGAAGGTTCAAGTCAAATGTTCACAAACACACCTCCCTCTTTCCCCCTCCTCACAACCTATTTTCCTAGTTCTGGTACAATGCACTGCATATGTAGGGGTCATCCTCTGAGTACTGGTCCAATAAAAAAAAAATGTACGTACATATATATGTATGTACATAAATTTGTTAGAAAATATCTCTTAAAAGAAACAGTTTATAAGTAATTTGAATCAATTTTTGCCACAATATAAAAAGTAGTACTGTTGAAAATTCTGCATTGTTAACTCGAAAATCTCATTTTTTGAGATATGACTATGTTGCAATAAAGGAGCGATATGTTTACTGAAGGCTGCTTTGTCAGGATAGATATTGAACTGTTAATAACGAATTCTTATAAGTAAAAAGTTAAGAATTTATGAATTTTTGATTGATAAACACCACCCGCCATCCAAAAGCATTTACACACATGAATGATTTATGTATGTATATGTATGTATGTGTGTATGTAGGTTTGTCCGTTATATTGGAACACAAACTATTATTACTACAAAAATAACAACATACAAGTTAAGAATCCTCCAAATGATTCTGATAAAAAAATAGTTTAAGGCGCAACCACAGCGCCTGAATTAATTTTTATTACCTTCAAATTTAACCTTTACTAAATAAAAACTTCAACACAATTTTATTTCAATTGACACAATTTTATTAATGCTCTTATTAATTTTCACAATTTGATTAATTAATAATTAAATACCGACGAGTTCGCGAGCGTAACCGAGACTGATTAAATTGTTGTCCAAAAAGTTCCCTCATCGATTGCCTGATCACGTTGCACCAACATGTGCCAATATGCAGACGCTAATTCAGCAAAATTGTTTTCTCACGACAGTGCAAGTTGTAATCAGACCGGATGCGCGTGTTGAAATTATTAAAATATTAATTTAAAATTATTAAAATATTAATTTGCTGATTAAGCCAAATTAATTTGGTTGGCAGCGTTAACGGTGTCGTTAACTCCTCCCTCCTTAAATATCTGCGTCCCGCAGATCACATTTTTGGGGTTGCAGGTAGGATCAACTGGCTGTGGAACTTTGACTGTTGGCAGGTTAATTTTTCTAGTTATCTTATGCCACAAGACTCCAACGCAAATTCCCATTGCGATAGCGACACTAATGTATGTTCCAAGCGACATATTTAGTTTTAAACCAAGATACTCAAGCTTGTCCATGTTGTGCAAACTTATGTTATGAACTTGATCGATGTCCACAAGTAGCTTTTCGTTAGCCACGCTCGTTAGGACAGGGGGAAGTGGCTGTAGCCTGGAAACAGCTGTGCTGGAGAAGGTTTCGTTATTGATTAAAACACTCTCGTTATATAATTGTATCAGGTAACTGCCATTGAGTGTTTTTGTCTGACTCTGCGTTTTCAGGATACCCTCGAAGTTCGTTATGAAAATAATATCAGTTGTTAACATTTCTGTTACTTGCTTGGTGGTCATTTTGTAGCGACAATTCGCATTCCCTCCTTTGAGAAGTCGTGGTATGCAGGAATCTTCGGCTAGTTGGACTAGGGACGTTTGTTGGCAGACAGTCACTTTGTTAATGTTTAGACACGGGGTTTTCACTCCAAACGTTTCATCTTGGCTTATGAGTATTTCGTTGAACGGTAGTTCGACTTGTCTACCCCTTCTTATTGTTGTCCTAGTGATGAGTCGGTGGTAAAAGTCTTTTTTCAGCTTTGGAATAGAAAGGACATACAGTAACAGTGACCCGTTTGTATATATGGATGGATTTCCGTATTCGATAGCTTCTATGGCGTTAGCGTATGGCAGTGTTTCCATTTCGGTAACAATATCTTCGACTTCAGCCCTGTTTAATAAGTTCGTGTTGACAATTCCTCTTTTGGCCAATTGGCAGGCCCTTACTATTTCGTTGATAGTATCTTTCAGGATGAGAACTTGATTCGTTGTGTCCTGCCCAATTCTCTCGGCTTCTTTTCCATTGCTAATCTCGTTCATTCTAGTAATAAGTTCATTGGTTTTTTGAACGATCTCTTTTGTGGTGTTCAAGAGTTGTGCGTTGATTTTGTATTGCTCGTTATTGTTGCTAATTATTGCGTTTTGACTTTTTAAAATGTAGTTCCAATCTGCGGCATCTGGATTGCCAGCGATCCATTTCCATGCGGAGCCTATCCAGTCGATTGACCTACGCGTTCTGCCCCGTATGGCTCCCAGCTCGATGAGTCTGTCTTGTATTTGTGTAAGGTGATAAACAATTATTTCTTTAGTCTTGCCAGGCGGCATGTAATTCTGGACCAGCGCCGTTACATTATTCGCAATTGCTGCATACTCATCTAGGTTGATGACGTGAACCAATTTAAAATTGCCATTAATCGTCCAAGCGTTGCCAGCTCTCACCGTAACGATAGGGACCTCATAGCGATATATTTGTTCGGCTCGTAGAGTGATAATGCTCATGTAAATCATAATAAAAATACTTAGTTTGAAAATCATTTTGTCTGAAAAATAATTAATTTCAAATGATATTAGTGGTCAATGAAATTCGGGCAAAGCCGTTTTTTTCTTCTTTTTTTTATTTTCTTTTTTTTGTTTTTTTCCTTTTTTTTTGTATATATATTTTATGCTTATTTCTGATAAAGAAGGATATTTTATCTTAAAAAAAAAAAAAATAAAAATTTTTCATTTTACATTCTTATTTTAGTTCGTTATATTTCTTCGTCAGTCAGTTTATGGATCGCTTCTTGGTTCACTTGGAACCCCAAATGATGATCTTATACCTTGCCGCCATTGCATCTATATGCCTTGATGCAACTCGCCAGTGCAGGGCATCAGTGCATCATCGGAAGATTGTCCAGGCCTGAGCTGACGTTCTCTATATTGTGTTATATGGAAATTATATTGGACTTGCATTCATGTATTCATAGAAATGCTTTTGTTTCATAATCTTTCGTATTACGTGCATTAATTATTGCATTAAATGGGAATTTATTTGATGCGTCAATTGCGCTTTTTCTCTTTTTTTTTTTTTTTTTTCCTTTTTTTAATCTTTTTTATGTTTCCTTGTATTCCTTTTAAATTTTTTATATTAATCTTTATATGCATATGTACTTATCAATATGGTAATGAGCGCTGCCTTTAGGGAGTCGAACCCCAGTGCCAAAGACACTCACCAAGTTGTTTAGGCAAGGCGCTTTATATTGGATACTATTTTGTTATCCATTATGTTGCTTTTGATACTTAGAGTTGAAATCTTTTGAAAAAAATAGAAGGTTTTTGTTATTTATTAGACTTGTTTCAAATTTTTTATGTGAGCCTTGTGAATCCTTCTACCACTTACCGTGCGTATTGTAACTCTGTTATCTTTATCCACGATCTCTTTTCTGAAAACTGGTTTATTTTTTGCTTTAACGTTTTTTATCCTAACAAAGATTGCATCACCTCTCTTAAATTTCTTTGGAGATGTTCGTTTCCTATTTATGCGCTTATTTCTTTCCCTGGCATTTTTCTTAATTAGTTCCCTAAGGTCCTTATTAATTTTAGAGCGAGCTTTAAGCAGTTTATCAAAATCGGATGTTTTTGCCCTGTTAAAGAATACATCACTAGGTCTCTTTCCCGTGACGGAATGTATAGTATTATTGTACCTATCGACTGCTACATATATTAACTCCTGAACACTTAATTCTTGCTTTTCTGCTCTTAGGCACCTGTAAATTTCTATAAGAGTTGAGTGAACACGCTCTACTTGTCCATTCACTTCGCTTCGTTGCGATGGTGTCAAGTAAATTTTTATCCCTAATCTTTCGATGAAATCCCTAATCAAAGGACTGAGGAAACTACTCTCGTTGTCAGTCACTAAAATCTTGGGTGCTGTAAAATAATGCAAAATTTTCACTAATTTTTCTCTAATATTTAGAACAGACCTATCGCTTATGTGGAACAGCTTAACGAACTTAGAGAACTTGTCGAGTACAGACAGAAATTTTTGATTTTGTATTTCCATTATGTCCATATGTAATATTTCACATGGCATGGTTGGAGTGGGGGTGTCTTGCAAATGAGGTTTTATCGGATTTCTGTCGTACTTGTTGCTATTGCATATTTCACAACGCTCAGCGAATTTCCTAATTTGGGCGTACATGCGTGGAAAATAGTACTCGTCTAAAATTTGTTTTCTGTTTTCCCTTGCATTTCTGTGTGCTCTGTGGTGCTCCTTCTGAATTATTTCGAATTGAAGATTCTCTGAGCTCACGTCCTTGACTTCTTTTTGAGCAATTCTTATTTTGTATCTTGAGAAATGCTGTAAATACAAATCCTGTAAAACTGCCAAATAAGATTCTGGGACTTTAATGCCGTTCACCATATTGGGATTCAGTGTTCTCTTTAGTACGTCTGTAAGTTTCTCGGCATCCCAATCAGGTGAAGAGACATAATGACGTAGGAAATGCGCATGTGGTGTTTCGTTAGACTGCAATTCGGGGCCTATTTTGATTATGATCTGGTTTCTGAAAACGTTGATTGGGACTTCCACATGAGGAATTAAATCAGAAGCATCTTGCATCGCACTGTGGATAGTAGAACCTGTTGATTCAGCGTCATCATCCCTAGTTTCTGATGCTATTCTTGTTGCTTGTGAATCCCCTTCGCTGGCCGTGTCTGTGGATACATCGCTGATATGGTTAACGCTAGTTTTCAATCTAGAGAGTGCATCTGCCACGACGTTTGATCTACCAGGTTTGTAGATCAACTCGTGGTTGTACTCCTCTATACGAGCTTTCCATCGCTTCAATTTGGCATTGAAGTTCCGATTACCTAGCGCGTAAGTAAGTGGCTGATGGTCAGTGTATATTTTTATCTTTTTTGCTCCGTATAGATAATTCCTTAGGTTGTCCAGCGCCCACACGATGGCTAGCATCTCTTTTTCATTAGTTGCGTAACCTTCTTCAGTTTTGTTTAGCGATCGGGATATGTAAGCGATTGGTTTGTCTTTACCAATCTCTCCTTGGGAGAGGACAGCGCCAATGGCATAGTTAGATGCGTCGGTCGTAAGGTTGAATGGTTTGTCGAAATCTGGGAAAGCAAGCACTTCCGCTGTAGTCAAGAGAGTCTTTAACTTTTTAAAGGCCAAAAGTGCATCGTCCTGTAAATTTATTGGAACCTTTTTTGACTGACTTGCCTTAACCTGGGCGTTTTCGCCTCTAGTCAAATTAGTTAACGGTTTAGCTACCTTTGCGTAGTCTCTTATAAAACGCCTATAATACGAGGTCATTCCTAAGAAGCCTTTGAGCTCCTTAAGATTATTAGGGGGGAGCAAGTTCTCAATTGCGGTCACTTTCTTGGGATCTGGTTTAATTCCATCTGCACTCACAATGTACCCTAGAAATTCTACTTCTGTCTGCATGAAATTAGTTTTTTCGATATTGACTTTTAAATTTGCGTTTTCTAATTTTTGAAAAATTGTCTCCACATTGGTAAATAGTTCTTCCTCGCTACATCCGAACACAATTATGTCGTCAATGTAGACATAACACATTTTTCCTATATATTCCTTCAGGACGTCATCGATCATCCTTTGGAAAATTGCCGGTGCATTCCTAAGTCCAAATGGTAAGCGAAGAAATTCGAATTTCCCGTTCATAGTTGAGAATGCCGTCTTCGGAATGTCCGAGGCTTTCATAGGAATTTGGTGAAATCCTGAGGTTAAATCAATCGTGGTAAAGTATTTGGCATTACCCAAGCTTGCTAGGGTGGCGTTAATATCTGGGATAGGGTATGTATCGGGAATTGTAACAGCATTTAATCGTTTGTAATCAACTACTAATCTGTACTGTTTCTCGCCATTTGGTTTTGGTTTTTTAGAAACAATCCAAATGGGAGAGTTGTAAGGGCTTTTTGAAGGACGTATTATACCTTCGGATAGTAATTCAGCAATTTGTCTATCTACTTCTTTTCTCATTGCGGCTGGGTATGGATAGCTTTTTGAATATATAGGCTCCGATGTGGTTGTTTTTATTTCTGCGCGGACGTTCGTGGAGATGGCTTGATTGCTATCCAACGGTCCAAACAGTGATCCGAATCTAGTAATCATTTCGTTAATTTTTATCCTAGTTTGGTCTGGCATGGATTCACTCAGAACATAATTTAAACTATTTGACTTTTTTGTCCCCAGAGGTATTTTAATAGTGTCCTTGATCACTAGCAGATTCATTTTCCTATCAACTACAGCTCCGAGTACCTTAAGGGTATCGTCGCCTATAATCCCATCGAAAGTACTAAGGCCTGGTAACAAATAAAATGTTATTAAATCAAATATTCCATATTTTGCAAAAAATTTTCCGACTATCTTCCTAGTTACTTCAATTTTCCCTCCTGCGGTTTTGACACTGATTGGATTTAATAACGGTATGCTTCCGGCGGATAATTTTAGACTACAGAAATTCTTGTTCGAGCCGGTATCGATCAAAAATTCGAGTTTGGTGTTATTACCTGTAACATATTCTATGTAAGGTAGGGTGGATGCCCCTCCTTCATAAAATTTTGTTCCCTCGATGCCGAATCGAAATCGCCGAGTGTTACTTCTTCCTCAGGAATTAATTCCGCGTCTTCGACTGCTGTGTCTAGATGGAAGACACGAAGCTGTTTATCCTTCCTAAACATTTCGCTTCCCCTTCTTTTTTCCGCTCCATTAGGACGGTTCATGTAGTTTATTTTCCGAGTTTGAATGGAATGATCCATGTCCATCGGCTCTGGTTTAGTCTGTGGAAACCTTGGGTACGGAACTGGTTTGTTACTTGTATAGGATGGTCCATTGTTGTGGTAATTGTTCCTTGCATTATTTGAAAAATTAAAATGAGGTCTAGGAGGTCTCGGAGGTATTTTGACGACTGCGACTGGTGGATTAGTCGTACGTAGCTGCGACCTAGGGTGTAGTATGTTGTTCCTCATTGTAAGATTCTGGAGTTCTAGGCATGCAGAGTAGGCCTCTGGCAAGGTCCTTGGCCGTTGTATTATGACCATCCTGGACAATTCCGGGTTAAGGCCACGGATAAATATATCTAGTGCTCTATTCCTGTGGGTAGTCACCAATGCATTAATCGTTTCTTCGCTGTATGCCTCCGTTTTCAGCTTATTTATTATAAGGGATAGCTGGTGATTCACCGTTGAGTAGAATTCGTCTACTTTAGACGAACCCTGCGAGAGTTGATTTAGCTGATGTTCGAGGGTTTGTACATCCCTCTTGTCAGCATAATGGAGCGACAGAACTTTTTTCACCTCCTTCCAGTCGTTATCAAAAATGTTGTATGACACCAGGGCGGCATCAGCTTCGCCAACTATTTTCTGGCGTATACTCTGTAAAATGGACCTATAGATTGGTTTGTGCCTAACTATTTCGAAATCCTTAAGCACCATTTCTACCGCATGAACCCAGGATACGTAGTTCAATGGATTTCCATCGAATGTCCGAAGTTCTTTTACGCTATCTGGAAGCCTACATATTGAATTCAGCTCCTCTTCAGTCCTGGGTGCCTGCAGTATTGCAGCGGTTTCCCCTTGGTCAGCTCCTACATTGGCAACTCCCTGTTCTAACGAATCTAGTCTTTCCTTTAAGGCTCCTATATCCCTATTTTCCTCAATTGCCCTAAGTCTAGTTTCTATAATTTTCATCTCTTGTAGGAGACGATTTACGGCACCCGTTAGGGTGGTGAGCGTTCCCTGCATCTCCTCCATAATTATTATAATGGTTACAACAACGGATAAGGGTAAAAGGATATTTAGACTCACCTGGTCTTATTTCTTTTCGCTGTATACACCACACTTCTATTTTTTCCAAATTTTTAATACTCTGGCTCCTTTTTTGGCCGTTTACTTTTCCTTTTTTCTTTGGAACAAAAAAAAAAAAAAATTTTTGATATACAATTTTTTGGGGAGTATTTTCCTTTTTTTATATTTAATTCCCTCTTTTTGCTTCTTTTTTTTTTTTTTTTGAAAACAATCTTTTGATAAAATTTTAATTCCTTTTTTTTATGAATTTTTCTTTATTGGAATTATATATTTTTTTAACTTTTATAAAATTTTTTCAATAACTTATTTATGCTCTTCAAAATTTTTCCTTAATTCTTTTTTCTCAATTTTCATTTAATTATTGGAATTAAATTTTTCTCTTTAAAATTTTTATAAAATTTTTTCAATAATTATTTTTATAGCTTGATATTTTAATTCACTTTTTTATTAGAAAATAAATTTTTTGGTAGCTTCAAAATATTTTAGTTCACTTTTTTATTAGGAATAAAATTTTTGCCTCGAAATATTTTAGTTCACTTTTTGTTAGAAAAAATTTTGTTAATGATCTTTATATTTGACACATATTTTTTTTTTTTTTAAATAAAATAAAATAAAAAAAAAAAAAAAATTTTTGGTTTTGAGCCTCGGTTGCGCGACGCGACGCGACCCGATCAAATGGAGAATCCTTTTTCTTTTTCTCCTCGCGGAAGCTCCGTATGGTTCCTTTTTGGAAATCCGCTTTTATAATCGCGGATACCTACTGGGGTACGGTTGACTTCACTTTCGCTCGAGTAACCTTCTGTGATTTGTGTATTAATGATCACCAGGAATACTCGGTTGGCGAAGGAGGAGTGACTTTTTTATTTTTATTATAATTTTTTGTTTTATTGATCCTGGAGTGCTCCGTAGAGATCGCAGGAGTGTTATTAATTTATTTTGTTTCTGGAGTGCTCCGTAGAGATCGCAGAAATTCTCTTTCGTTAATTAGAGACCTTAACTCAGGTCCCTGCTCGGGCGCCAGTTAAGAATCCTCCAAATGATTCTGATAAAAAAATAGTTTAAGGCGCAACCACAGCGCCTGAATTAATTTTTATTACCTTCAAATTTAACCTTTACTAAATAAAAACTTCAACACAATTTTATTTCAATTGACACAATTTTATTAATGCTCTTATTAATTTTCACAATTTGATTAATTAATAATTAAATACCGACGAGTTCGCGAGCGTAACCGAGACTGATTAAATTGTTGTCCAAAAAGTTCCCTCATCGATTGCCTGATCACGTTGCACCAACATGTGCCAATATGCAGACGCTAATTCAGCAAAATTGTTTTCTCACGACAGTGCAAGTTGTAATCAGACCGGATGCGCGTGTTGAAATTATTAAAATATTAATTTAAAATTATTAAAATATTAATTTGCTGATTAAGCCAAATTAATTTGGTTGGCAGCGTTAACGGTGTCGTTAACTTACAATTGCATACAATGTATGTTTGTGTATATAACCTTTGCATACATATAAGTATGTACATATATACATTTCATTAATATGTACATAGTACGCACACATTTTCATTATAATGATCCACCCTTTTATTGATTTTACTCTACTTAAACTTTCAGACGAAAACAGCCCAACACAACATCACTCCAGCCTGTTATACACACATACATATGTATGTATGTATGCGTTTAGGTATATTTTCTCTTCGCCTTTAAGTTTAACTTAATGAAATCCTCATAAGCAACTATGAATGTAAGTAAAATGTATGTTTACATATATATCATTTTCATGTTTGTTTGTAAGTATGATTCTACCAACAATATAAAAATACTTTAACTAAGCATATTACCGTTAAATGTAGAGATACATATACATACATACATACATCTTTATACATTTGTTGCTTTAGCTAAGAGTACTTACTACAAGTGGCGTTAAAGAAACGAATAAATAAATATCCTTGAATCATTTCATAGAAGCGAAAGAACGTGCAAAAGAGTAAAACAAAAGAAGGAAAATAGCAAATAGCACAATAACATTTAAAGGTGAGAGGTATTTTTATAAGAGAAATAGTAAACATCAGCTTATAGCATACCTTAAGAGCGGAGATGGTAGTTTTTAAGTTCGCGACTGTTGCTGTAGAAAGGGATTATGTCAACAAATGACAAACATTCAATATGGGAACTTAAATAAAGTCAAAAAGGATTTTCGTGATTAGAAAATTTAAATGATAACATATTCATAAAAAATATTGTTTTATTGTTTTAAACACTTATTTGACAAATTTTTTATAGCAAATAAAATTGAAAAATTTATGCCCACAAAATAAATATACATACAATATTAATGTGGTGTTTATGGGACACGATTGAGTAATACGTCTAGAAAATTTGAATGAATATTTTGAGTGTATTTCATATAAATTTTCTAAACGTATCACTCAATCGTGTCCCATAAACACCACATTAATATTGTATGTATATTGTATGTATATTTATTTTGTGGGCATAAATTTTTCAATTTTATTTGCTATAAAAAATTTGTCAAATAAGTGTTTAATAATCATACAATATTTTTTAGTGGCCTTTTTAGGTCGTTTTTCCTTTTTAAATAAAACGACTGCTTTGTTTTATTTAGTTTGCATTATACGTTTCGTTGGATAATCCCAACTTCTTCAGGAATATTTCATTGTGTATTTCGAGACACAAACGTTTTTGATGTTAATATCACAGTGGACTAAAAAACTCTGACAAAAATTTCACTGCGTACATAAATGTGATGTTTTAAGAGAGCCAAGAGTCAGTTCTCTTTTAATCCTTTCTGAAATTCATAAAACAAATATATTTAAGAGATATAATCGTTTTGATTTTCTCTTTTTTATAATAATAAAAGAGAAGCAATCATTGAAAAAGTAGTTTAGCCTTTTGAACTCCTTAAACAAATCCTTGCCACGTATATTTGTGTATATGTGCATATGAATGTATGTACAAATTTGGAGTGCTTTTCTATGCAAAAATCGAAACGGCAACGTTTTCTAATTGCTTGTGTCTCTTTTCATTTAGAATCCCAACAGCTGCATTTAATTTGAATATGGATTTTCATAAATTACTAATGCTAGTATTATTATTATTTTTCGTTCATTGACAACAATAGCAATATTGTATGTTGTTGTTCATCGAAAGACTGACGAGTGGAGCGGAAAGGCACGCAAGTTAATTTCAATCGAACGCATTTATGTATGCATAAATCTAATTATATACATATGCATATGTGAAATTACTGTGGTTAGTTAAAGGCGGCCCTGACAAACTCTGTGTTTTCAGTAAAACAGTGTGTGACTGTGGAGGTAGGGAGTTGCGTTTGTAAAAGTTCAGTTTGAATTTTCTCACAATTGTAAGTATGTATGTAGGTACATGTTCGACAAAATAAAGCTGCAAGGCTTAATTAGGTCACAGATGGACGAATTAGATTTAGTGGCATATTAATGTCGGCAAGGTGGCAGCGCTAAAGTACAATTTCACAATACAATAAAATCAGGTATGTAGGAAGTTATCAAAAATATTTGAATCTTTTAAATATCTAAGTTTGACTAAACCACTAAATTCAAGAATAAGTAAAGAATACTTTTGACGTTAATGGCGAAGAAGAAAAATGCTGTGCCGTTGCCACCTTATAGACATTAATACCACGTGTTCTGTATGTTTTATTACACACGAGAAGAAGTGTTCTGACAGCTTGTGGGCGAAGGGAGGGCATCATATTTTGTGAGCATACATTTTTCAACCAGCTTCATACTCGCACAAGCAGCACAAAACAAATACAAACACACGCCTAGCAATCGAATATGTATGTACAAACACACTAATACACAAATAATGCTGTGTATACTAAAGTCTGCCGCTTTCCATACACAAAACCAGAAAGGTAATAAATATGCTGACAAAAATGTTACACCTGTGCAACATATCGCTCCTTGATTGCAACATAGTCATATCTCAAAAAAAGAGCTTTTCGAATTAACAGTGCAGAGTTGTTAACAGTACTACCTTTTATATTGTGCCAAAATTTTATTTAAATTACCTTTAAACTGTTTCCTTTAGGAGATATTTTCTAAAAAAAAATTTCTAAGACTTGTATTGAAACTAAAAACTTGATAAGTGTTTTTCTCCAAACAAGCTTTTATGCGTTATGACTATGTTGCAATAAAGGAGCGATATAGTGGTTCAACACGTTGTTTTCTAAAAAACTAGATACACTAGTAAAGACTGTGATTCACTATCCTATACGATCGTACGATTCATTCACAGGAAAATGTTTGAAACCTCCGGGCGACTTTAAAAAATCGCTTCAAAATGGAGTTGTATACAAGTTATACAAGTATGATTGCAATAATTTATATATGTACACAATAATTATTATAAATAAATAAATATTATTTAAATTTTTTTCTCGAGGCGCCACCAATATTCTCATATTTTTAACTATCAGCCATGTCACCAAGTTTAATTTCGTTCGGAAAAGGCATTGAAAAATTTCGGAATAAAATCGTTATATACCGTACTGATTGCACAGAAACCATAAAAAGTTTTGAAAATTTTCATAAAATTTTTCAAATCGCACGATTTGTGAAAAACTCTGTCACACAGTTGCATTTTTAGTACTTTTTCAGCCCACATGCTTTATTTAGTAGATCGCACAATCGTGTATGATAGTGTGACAGGGCCATAAAGGATATCATATTCTTTTCACAATATGTTGCACTTAAAACTGCCAAAAAATGTAGCATGTCCTACACTGTACTTCGAGTAAGGTGGAGATACTGCCCTTTTTTACATCTTTGTTTCATATGTGTTTTTGCAAATATAAGATTGTTTTGTTATTGTAAATGATGATGGTAGCTTTTATTTGATAAAAATAGTGACTAAAGCGTTTGTTTGTTAAAATTAGTCATGATATATTTGAAACGTTATGTGTGCATTATTATAAAAAGGCTTTTTGTTAGCATTTTTAGTTCTTTTGTGTTAATAACAAATGTATGACTTTTTAAGGGTGAAAGTAATCGGACAAAAAAATTTTAAACACTAAAACGGCAGCACTTTTTATCAGAAAAGAAAACACCATAAGTTAGTCACGCCCTAGGATTAAAGACAATGTAAAAAGAAAATTCCAAAAAACATTTTGCCACGCCTAGAAATACCGCCCTTTTAGTATTTGGTTAACTTTGTCGCCGTTTTTAGTCCGATCACAACATTTTGTATACCGCTGTTCATAGCTCTGTAAGGGCTATATTTTTGTCTTTAATAGAACGTCTAGAACGTCATGACTTTTAAAACGCCTAACGCTGACTGACATAATTTTTTTTTCGAACCGCTCTAGTGTGTACGAGGGTTGAATAAAAATAACCATTATATTAAATTTTTTCAAAAAGTATTTATTTATTCATCAATAACTACATATCTTGTGCCCTTTAAAGTAATCCCACTCAGACATAATACACCTATGCCAGCGTTTTTTTTCCAATCCTCGAAATACTTCTGAAACGCCCTTTTTTTGTATCGCGAGCAGCACTTGTTTCGATTTGCTTTTATCTCCTCATTCGTAGCAAAACGCTTTCCTTCAGTTTTGGGTACAGGAAAAAGTCAGCGGGTGCCAAGTCCGGTGAATACGGTGCTTGAGGCATCATAACGGTTTATTTTTTGACCAAAGACTCACACACAGGCATTGATGTGTGAGCTGGTGCGTTATCATGGTGCAAAGTCCATGATTGCTTTTTCCACAATTCTCTGCGTTTCTGACGAATTGCTTCGCGCCAACAGCGCATAACATCAAGTTAGCATTACTTATTGACCGTACGAGCTTGTGGCAAGAATTCATGATGCACCACGCCATTGCAGTTGAAGAAAACAGTGAGCAAAACCTTCACATTTGACCGAACTTGACGTGCTTTTTTCGGTTTTGGCTCTTCTGGCTACAGCAATTGGGATGATTGGTCTTTGGTTTCAATGCCATAGTCATATACCCATGATTCATCACCAGTTATGACCTTTGGAGGAAATCTGGATCGTCGTTGACGATGTTCAACAGCTCCTGAGCGATGTCCATGGGACGTTGTTTTTGCTCAAAATTTAGTAAGAAATCGAAGACCACACCAAAACACGACTAACCTTATCTGTCAAAAACAAACTGACAATCCGAAATTGCTGATATTGCCAACATATATAATAGATATGTATCAATATAACAGATATGTATCAATATAACAGAAAAAGCAAAAACATGCGAAAATCGAACATACATAACTCACGAAAATAACGGTTATTTTTTTATTTCATGTATACACTTCTACCAAGGCGAATTCATTATTAGGTGGATGCATCGGCGAATTCGGTTAATATGGCGGCACCTTCGCAGTCAAGTTTTGTTTCCCTTTTTCGGCGCCATTTAAATTTTTGTACATGTCTTTATCAACTAATGGGTGATTTTATAAGAACTATCGGAAATTTAAAAAAAAAAACACATAAAATTCAGAAAAATGCATTAAATATTTACTTGGATCGCTAGTTGGGTCGATATAATTTAAAGTTTAAAGATTATTTCATGCAAATGTTGGCCGCGGCTGCGCCTCAAAGGGTCCATCCGCTTAGTCCAATTTTGGCATACTCTTTCCAACATTTCGGCCGGTATCTCACGAATAATGCTGGTAATGTTGGCTTCCAGTGCGTCAATCGAAGCGGGCTTGTCGCTATGGACATTAGCCTTAACATAGCCCCACAAAAAATAGTCAAGAGGCGTTAAATCGCACGATCTGGGCGGCCAATTGACTGGTCCCAAGCGTGAAATAAACTGTTCATCGAACTCGCCTCTCAATTGGTCCATTGTTTCGCGTGCTGTGTGGCATGTGGCACCGTCTTGTTGAAACCACATGTCATGCAAGTCAAGCTCTTCCATTTTGGGCAAAAAAAAATTTGTTATCATCGCACGGTAGCGCTCACCATTCACAGTAACGTTGTGATTCGCATCATCTTTGAAGAAATACGGCCCAATGATGCCGCCAGCCCATAATCCGCACCAAACGGTTGTTTTTTGTGGATGCATTGGTAGCTCTTGCAATGCTTCTGGTTGCTCTTCACTCCAAATACGGCAGTTTTGCTTGTTCACGTATCCATTTAACCAGAAATGAGCCTCGTCGCTGAACACAATTCTTCGATAAAAAAGTGGATCTTCATCTAACTTTTCAAGAGCCCATTCACCAAAAATTTGGCGTTGTGGTAGGTCGTTTGGCTTCAATTCTTGCACCAGCTGTGTCTTATAAGGCTTCACACCCAAATCCTTCCGCAAAATTTTCCACGTAGTGGAGTAACAGAGGCCCAATTGCTGCGAACGGCGCCGAATCGATAATTCACGGTCATCACCAACACTGGCCGATACGGCTGCGATATTTTCTTCAGTTCGCACTCTACGTAAGCGTGTTGGTGGTTTAATGTCCAACAATGTAAATTTGGTGCGAAATTTTTTTACAATAGCCCGAATAGAAGCCTCAGTAGGTCGATTAAACTGACCACAAAATGGAAGAAGCGCGCGATGAACTTTCTTAACAGAGCACGCATTTTGGTAATAAAATTCAATAATTTGCAAGCGTTGCTCGTTTGTAAGACGATTCATGATTAAATTATAGACCAAACTGAAGATGTTTGACAGTGACACAAGATACAAAACGTGCGTGAGCTGTCAAAACTAGTGTTGCCAAAAAGATAATAGCAAAAAAATCACTCTATACTTCTGACAGCGTAAGTGTGAATTCGCCTTTTTACACAAACAAAATACCTGTTGTTTTTTTTATTGTTGTATTGTTGTAGCTAACTTGTTTTTTTGTATCTTGACTTCTACTTTATACCGACAAATTCGCCTTGTTAGACAAAATTCATCGCTCGTCGCAGTTGTGTTTGCAGCATTAGTGTGCAAACGACAACCATTATTATTGTTTTTTCACTTGAATTTCGATGAATTTGAAAAATGCAAAGTTTTAATTAACTTACAGCCCATTCGTACTTAAATATAACATGTTGTTACTTACGAGTATGCACATCTATACATACAAATACATAATATATATTTAGCACATTCATACACACATACAATACATACATAAATAGAAAATTACTGGTTAATCGTGTTTGTGTGTCACAGAATTTTAACAAAAAGAATGAAAAACTATATATTTATTCAAATTTAGGTTAGATAATTATGCATTTATATTCGCTAGAGAGAATTACGATGATTATGATTAATTTAACCTTGAATGATAAAGTAAGTCAGTCAATTTACTGTGTGTTTCCGTCAAAGTTAAGAGGAAAATTAAAAAGCTTGTAAGTTAACTACATAAATAAATAATTCGTATAATTGTGGTAGAGGAGGAGTATTAGAATTTGATAAAATTTTTGTATAGATAACAAATATGGGCATAAAATGATATAAAAAAAAAAATGCGTGGGAGTTTAGTTATGGAAGAACTCCCATACCCTTCACCCAGAATGACGTGTGTCAAAATCAAGACGAATTGATACAGGCAAGGCGAATTCATTACTAGGTGAACCTACCAGCACAGGTGATTATTTTTTGCTTCTCGCGTTTTTTCCAATGAGACTGTCAAATTTTTTTTCTTTTGTTTACAAACTTTTTCGCGCCATTTTAATCAGAGGATTTTTTTGTATGATTTAGTGCAATTTCAAGAAATTTGTGTGAATTTAAAAGTGAAAAACTAATATAATCTGTGGATTTTAATTACAAACTATTATAAAAGTTTATATTTAACGTTTATATAAATTTTTTCCCCAGCTGAACAATCTTAGGCGTATTTAGATTTTGACATTCGTGATATGTTTTACAATAACAAAATACATACTACTGAATTCGCCTTTCCGCTTGCATTCACCTGTATAAACTCGCCTTGGATACAGGTGAATGCAAGCGGGAAGGCGAATTCAGTACTATGCATATTGTTATTGTCAAACATATCGAGAATGTCAAAATCTAAATTCGCCCAAGATTGTGCAGCTAAGAAAAAATGTTACATATACGTTAAATACAAATTTTTATCATTGTTTGTGATTAAAATCACAGATAATAATGGTTTTTCACTTTTAAACTCACAAAAATTTGCTGAAACTTCACTAAATTATAGAAAAACATTTCAGATTGAAATGGCGCAAAAATGTTTGTAAACAAAAGAAAAAAATATTTGAAAGTCTCATTGGAAAAAACACGGCAAACAAGAAATAATCACCTGAGCTGTCAAGTTCATCTAGTAATGAATTCGCCTTGGTCAAAATTAATACCCAGGCGAATTCATTTTACCAGGTGAAAAAAACAACAACAAAAACGCAGCATATGAAAAACATCTAAATAGATCACCCTTTTTGTGCATAAATTAAGCAAACTTGTTAAAATTTATAAAATGCACAATGCATGCAGACAAGCATTATTATTATTTTTTAAATTAATGTTTATATATATATATTTTTTTTTTCTTATTACCTAACAAACAAACCAGTTCTTGATAATGTTAAATTATTTGTTTTAATAATTTTATGGATGCCATGATTAAAGTTTGCTTCAGACTTGTTTAAAAACTGAAGAAATTAATCTTATTTTTAATGAACCTGTTGCCAGCATTTCTTAACAATACACCGTAAGAAATACAACAGGAGTAATTAAAAGAATTCATAACACATACATATGTATAGCTGTGTTGCCACTAGTTACACACAAATAACCATGAACAATTTCTGGGACTGTGGCCATTATTTGTGATAGATAATGGGTATGTTCTACGTGAATAACGAAACAGTCCTAACTAGATCAAAGTTGTCCAAAAGCGTTCCAGGCAACAATTTTTGAGCAGTTTTGAGAGAGTAATTTTTTTCATTTCCTGTGGTTTAAAACCGATCTTTTCTTTGGACTAGAATGATCAGTTGTTTTTTCTTTACATATGAAACTAAAAATGTAAACAGAAAATTTCTAAAAAATTTTTGTTTAAAAACTAATTAAAAAAAACAAAATGGAAGGTTACCCAAATTAAAAATGACGTAAGCAGAACATGCATATTTGGCATTCCAGTTTATAAATCTGTATTTTTTTAAAGTGTCTATTGAAAATTTTACATTGCTGTTAATTATACAGCTGTTGCCAATAATGCAAACGTTTTGTTTTTATGATAGTTTTAAGCGTCTAAAATCCCTAAAATATACCTGAACCCAAAAAGTAAGCGGCACTACTATTTCAATATGTACAATTGTGGTTTTTTGCATTTCAGCAGTTTTGTGTAAAATTAACAAATTTAGAGAGTAATTTGCTTTTTACTCTCATTAGTCCGAACTAGTCCGAGATCTTGTGGAAAACACCTAATTTGAGCCGAAAAGTATCAGTAAAATTGCTTCACTTTAATAGCTCTTGACTGACTCACTCTTTTGAGAAATGTTTATGCCACTTTTCTGTGGAATATCTTGAGAGAATTAACTAGATTTAGTGCAAATTCACTTATGTAATAGATTTCGCTTTGATGTAAACTTGTTATTAGACAGAATGTATCACTGATTTACATCAGACCTGCCTTGACGGCCTTAACCGATGGTAAATCAACTCTGCGGGGTGAATTATAAACGATTCACCAGTGCCCCCTTATGGCTCACACAACTATTGGCATAAATTTATAGCCATATGAAAAAAACCCCTTGCTACAGAGATCGGTCTTTCTAGTCCCTACTGTATGCAACTTCTCAGTCAGTCAATGGAAGACAAGGCTTATGTGTGGTTATGCCGAAGCCTGTTAAGAGCATCAGCCCTTAACCAGCTCACCCAGCACTTCTAGTTCCTTACATTACAAGCATCTATTGCAAGACAATAGGACCACAGTTTTTATTAGCCCCTGAAAACCGGCATCAATCAAGACTAATAAGCTCCCCCCGCCATTTTAGGTTTAAACCACAGCCAAGATATAGTTACCTTAACCATGACCAGGTGAACCTTCCGCAGAAGCTTTGCCGATCGCCTTTTCGCCAATAATATCGTGGTAAGGGGTTTGAAAGTCCAGCACAATATAAGTCTTGCAGCTTTCTTAACTTTTATTTCCTACAACAAACAAGGAACTCTTATCCCTCTATGCCCCAGAAAGCAGAGATCCCTCATTAGACGTACACCATGGCAAAACCTGGTCTCCGGGGGGATGTGTTATTGAAAAAACAATTTCACCTTGCCACCACAGTTTTTACTCACTTACATACATACATATGTATATATGTATGTACCCAGCAAAAACTTCTATTGCAAAGTAATGTGTTAAAATGTTAATAAATATACTCTTCACTACTTCAGTTTTGGCAAGTCATTATTTTAACATGGTGATGTCATTTGAGGCCAGTACTTCAAATATTTGATATCACGTCAAATTTGTAAAAAAAATTACGTCATACAAACATTTCCACGAGTCTGCCTGCAAAAATTCTGCTTAATTGGATAACGGAAAAAGGGTTAAAAACTTACCCAAATTGTTTCACACAGGCAGACCGACGGACACTGAGAAAAAAATCTGACGTGTACATGAAAATCGCCGACACATGTGTATTATTATTTTTTTCTCCCCTTTCCGAAAAAGTATATCTCGTTCATAGGACAGAATGTGTGTAACGCGGTGTAAGTAACGCAGGCGGTAAATACTATATTGAAAAATATGTTCTTAGGTGCATTACCGAGTTTTCGCTGGGTAGGTATGTATATTGTATATTACTTATATAGTTAATTGAAACTGTGTGAAGTTGGGCGGGCAGCCAGTAGAGAATATTTCTAATTGATATGTATGCACAGACATGATCATTAAGAATGCATTTATTAAACATATTTATTTTATATATTTTTTTTTTTAATTTTAGCATGAATTGTTTCCAACATTGATGTCATTAACATGCATTTGTTTGCTCTGCGTGTTACCAGCAACGCCAGCAGCGACATTTAAACAATTACAGAAAAAAAAATACTTTAACAAATAACAACAACAAAAACAAAATCATCGCAAGTAATATCAACGAAAAAAACACAATAGCAAAAATTGTCAGTTAAAATTGAAACATATGTACATACATATATGGTGCTGGATGTACACACATGCATATGTACATATGTATGATTACACATATAAATTCAAGTGCGAATAAAATATGCAAATAAATTTGTATATATGCAATGCATACGAGCATGTGTGTGTGTATGTACATCGGAGAACAACAACAAGCTACTTATGTGCTGAAAAATGCAAAATTTTTAAATCCCTTGTTAGGTCTAAAGGTAAGTACTCTGTTCAAATGTGCGAAAAATGTTGAGCAACATTAATAATTTCACTCGGAAAATATGACATTTAAAATATGGTGCCTATTTCGCGTTTTAGGCAAATTTCAAGGTTTTCTTGGTTTTAGGTATACCAAATTGTTCACCTGTTGTATGAAATTTCGCGCGAAATAAAGAAATAAAAAACTCATATTATTTCATAATTACAACACAATGTTGCCAGAAACATTTCATAAGTTTTTCACAAATTGAATAGAGCGCTACTTCAGCAACATTATTTCATAGATATTTCACACAAGTTTTTTTATATACAGTTTTGAAAGCATTTCGCACGAAATGACGAACACAGTACTTAGCTTAAATCGCAAATCCCATTTTTCTGTGTGCTGACGATCGTGCGATTTGTTTTAGCAAAGATATGTGACAAATTTGTGCCATCTGAAATCGCCATTTTTAAAGTAAACAAAAGTAACGCAGCAATAGTATAAAAAAGGTGTATTTTTAATAGAATTTTTTTTTTGTTAAAATAGATGCAAATTACACATTTTTTATGAAAATATATAAAAACAAGTTAAATTTTATTTAGACGCTTCCAGTTCCACTGTTCGACCATTAATTAGTTTTCATGTTATAAGCAAGTTCACTTTATCATTTGCTTGCCGGTTAAAATAGCACAACTTTTTTGCGATTGCGACTTTTGTGACTTCAAAAAGAAATCACTTTTTTTTGTGAAATGTAAGTTTCAGATACAGTGCCTCGTTTCAGTATTACTCGCATCGAGAAATTTCTCACAAGAAACAAAGGAGTTGACAGAAAAGCTATGCGAATTGAAACAAAAAATGGAGTTTCTCACACAAATGTTTTTGTACCATTGAAAACCAAGAAATATCTTTCAAAATAGCTTTTTTGACGTAATTCATTGGAAGTTTGTGAGTAAACTTGTTTCTGTATTAAAATTTTGCGCGAAGTTTCTCGCTAGAGCAGTCAAAACTTTTCACAAATAAAAGAGTTGCTGAAGTTATAAATTTAAGAAACGAGGCACTTCGATGCGAGAAACTTTTCACTAATCTTACAGAAACGAGGCACAGTTGTTTTATTTATTCACTGTTAAACATTTGTTTCTTTAATTTTCTTTTCGTTTGATAATTTTTTCCTATATGCTTCTTCTTATTTGTTTACTTTTTGCATTTTGGCAGCTGCTTAATGCAAATATTCCAGTAAAGACGTAACTATGTTGCCTCTTTTTTGGATTAATATACAGAAACGCTGTTTTTTTTCGATAGGCGAGACAGCGCTAATACAACAGCAAAACGGAAAATGCGCTTCTTGTCAAATATATTTGTAACTATTTTCACAATTGTAAATTATTTCTATTGGATCTATTTTTATTTTCACAAACTTATTTTTACCGGCCTTATGCAAAAAAAATCTTAACAAAGCTTGGCAAGCAATTGTTGAAAAATTTCCTAGCGCTGTATGCAAAAACAATTGTTAGCTTACCATTCGTTTAAAGTTGAATTGGGTACACTTTAATTGTACGTTAAGATGACAGTTGAATTGCCGTTTTTTTTTTTCTTGAAACACGGAATTTTGGGAAATTTAAAAAAACTACTTATTTTTTTTTATTATAAAATAAAATGTGAATGCATGTATTCTATTTTCGACAGGTTGTAGTCTGTGGCCTGCTGTCTCGAATGTGTTTAATGCATAAAACCCGATGTAAAACATCAACAAATGTCAATTAAAAAAGGCAATTAATGTAAAGAAATTTAAAAAGAGATAAAAAAATAATATAAATCATAAAACAAATTCTCTTTTATAGTGTTATCACGTTTCGTTAAATCATACTTTACAAAACACAAAATTACTTTTTAACATATCATTTATTTGCAGCAATATCGACATAACTCCAAAATCTGGTTTGGAAGAAACCCGTTCAAAAGTTCCTTGTTTCCTTGTACATCTTAACAATAAGTGGCAAGGTATCCTTTGCAAGAACACAGAATAAATTTTTGGCACAATTTAATGAAAGATATAAATATTAATCATGTTAACACTCTAGTTTTTTGAGTTACGATGTCGTTGCTGCAAATGCAGTTGCACATATGAATGCAGGTGTGTATATATGTAAGTATGCACATGTTTGTAGGTATGCAAAAAAAATATTACACGCGCAACGATCATAAAAAATACATTGTTGTTCAAGCGTTAGCGAATTTATAAATATTTGTAGTTGCGGTTTAATTGCATTTGTTGTTACTGTTGTTGGTAGAACATCACAGTTTAAAAGTCATAAATAACCAAGCAAAAATTTTTGTTTTGCATAAAAAACAAACCATAATATAAACTTTACAACGAGGTATTTGCTTTCGAGGAGTACTGAGGAAAACCAATTTTGCCCTTTTAATGAGATATCTAATTGATAAAGAAAATTATTATATCAACTTATGACCTACCTCAGAATATATGACCATATACGTATGTATGTACATATAGGTGGTTAAATTTTAAGGACCAATAAATAAATAAAACACAAATTATATAGGAATTATTGTTATGGTAATATTGAACAAAATATGGATCAAATGGCCGCCACGTTTATATCTTCCTGCGTCGTCGACGGCGGTCATTTGGTCCATATATTGTTCCATACATTGTTATAAACTATAAAACAGCTTTTTACAATTATAAATTATTTCTATTTGAATTATTTTTACTTCACAAAATAATTTTTTAATGTTTAATTCAGAATAAACCACTAAATTCATTTTCAAAAATGTAAACAATACATTTGAGGTAAATAGCTCACTATATTACCAGTAGCTAAAAACTGTCATATATCCTAGCGCTGCCACCTGGTACACGTTAATGCACCTTGAGCAACACTTTGCAGTCGATTAGTGCTGTCGCAGCCATAAATAGCTGATATTATATGTTTTTATATATAAACATATAGGATTTCTACTTGCTTTTACTACCAGTCATAGTAAAAAATTTAAGTACGAATAACACACAAGTGTACTTAAAATAAGCCGAAAACGGGATTGCTCAAGAAAACCAGTCCCAAGACGAATTCATGACTAGGTGAACTTACCAGCACAGGTGATTATTTTTTGCTTCTCGCGATTTTTCCAATGAGACTGTCAAATTTTTTTTCTTTTGTTTACAAACTTTTTCGCGCCATTTTAATCTGAAGATTTTTTGTATGATTTAGTGCAAATTCAAGAAATTTGTGTGAGCTTAAAAGTGAAAAACTAATATAATCTGTGATTTTAATTACAAACAATTATAAAAGTTTATATTTAACGTTTATATAAAATTTTTTCCCAGCTGAACAATCTTAGGCAAGTTTAGATTTTGACATTTACGATATGTTTTACAATAGCAAAATACATAGTACTGAATTCGCCTTTCCGCTTGCATTCACCTGTATAAATTCGCCTTGACCAGTCCTGCGATGTCTTATGCAGAATTCGCCCATGGCTTCGGAACAAAATTTTTGTTCTGAAACATGTTATTATTTATTTATTTATTATTATTATTTTTTTTTTTTTGAGGAAGAGAGAGAGCGAAAGAGAGTTCACTTTGTTTGGATAAATTTCATGTTGAATTGCAGTGTTGTCAGCTCGGTGTGTTTCGCACCTTTTTTATTGCTTTTTAACATATTTACATACGATCGTACAATTTATTCACAGGAAAATGTTTGAAAAGTCTGGCCGACTTTCCAAAATGGCTTCAAAATAGCGGTGTAGGCAAAACTATTATATAAGTATGATTGCAATAATTTATATACTAAGTAAAGTAATTAAAAACTATTATTACCTTGATAATTTTACATTATTTCAATTTATTTCTCGAGTCGCCGACAATATTCTCATATTTTTCACAATACACAGTGATCGCACAGAAACCATCATATTACGAAAATTTTCATAAAAATTTTCAAATCGCACGATTTGTCAAAAACTCGGTAACATACATTTCTAGTACTTTTTCAGCACACATGTTATATTTGGTAGATCACACGATCGTGTAGGATAGTATCAGGGCCTTTAGAGAGTGAGCGGTGCGCTTTTTTCAATTTTCGGTGCGTTTTCTAACTTTTAGTGGCACTTGTTGTTTTAGTTTATACTATATATCAGTAATACACTTCATACAATTTTATAATAGAGGGAAAAATTTTTATATTTAACTTTACACAGCACAAAGTAAAACCGGGGTCTAATCACCGCATACGATATCGAATTAACTATGGTCTCGAATAACATTACGATACGTTTCGAATAAATAGATTATGGTAAACGATGCATAACGAAACGTAATTTAAACAAAATGCAATAAGTTGCCTAAAAGTAAGAATATAAACAAAATTTGTTTAACGCTTTCATATTATTAGAATACAATTCATTCGATATCGCGTGTAATGATATCAATATGAGAAATCCCGATTAATTTTGCAGTGATTTGGCCCCAGTCTCTGTTGAAGATTATTTATATTATCTAAAGAAAAAGGATTGTTTCAATTCTCAAAATTTGCTGTTCCTTTTAGTTTTTCACAGTACAAAAATTATTGTTTTTGTTGTGAAAAGTTTACATCTATCTTTTTAATATCAAAATATGATATAATATTCTTTTATGTGCATATTCATAAAAAATTAAAATGTATTTGAAATGAATTTTATCAAAATTTTGTATGGAATTTTTGAGTTAAAGCACATTTCAAATTCATTTAAATTTTTATGAATATGCCCATTAATATTTATGTGCTGTAACAGATGAACGACTTGCTCAGAAAATTTGTATGAGAAGCTTAAATTTTTTTAATGCTTTCCATACAAATTATTCCGTATTCTGTAATCAGCCGATAAGTAAATGTAGAAATTATAAATTTTTAATAATTTTGAGTCCCTGCTATAAACAAATATTGATAGAGTTTCAATACGTTTCTTTATTTTTGTGCAATCACTGTGCATCCTTTAACAAACTAATTTTATTGTCATTTACATTTCAAAACTCATCTAAACGATAACTTAAATTTTGACACGCGATCAAAATTAAAATGTAAGATTTCAACAACGCATACATGTAGTCATAAGTTCAATATTACAGCAAACAGTTGGGTTATTTAGGTGAATATAATAATTAATTGCAAATAAAAATAACAGGTTTCTTAATTAGAATGTATTTATCGGCTACTGTGTCGAAATGTAGTAAAATTTAAATATTTACATACATTATATAATGCCTACATATATAATTATACAAATAATTGAACTAATATACACATACATATGTCTATATATGAAGATATTATTTTCATAAACATAATTTTAGTAAAAATTAATTATCCCGAAAGCAACATTATTCATTTTTATATACTCGTACACTCTACTTCATATACGCTATACATTACATACCTATAAACATATTTACATAAGTACTAATAGTTCAATATAATAAAAAGCAAATAAAAGATAAATAATGGCATGATGAAAATTTTGTTTCGTTTAATTTATATTCCAAACATTTAGCAATATTCTTACGTTTTACAACACTATATTTTTATGTATTTAGAAAACCATCAATGACACACACCTACCGGAAACTTACAAGTTGATCACACACACAAAGAGATATAAATATACTGCACAGCTGCAGCAACTTAAGTAGATAACACACGATATGTTTTTAACAATGTAGATGTCATTTCTCCCAATGTAAAATGCCTACATGTTGTTTGTTACCTCACAATCATTGCTTGTGTAAAACACATGAGTAAAGTTATCTGACAAAATTTCAAATGAAGTGTGTTCTATTTTGTTATGTTTAAACATCTGACATTAGAACTACATACATATATGCTTAAGAACAATTTAAGCGGCGTTTAATATTGGGCGGTATGAGTAGTGGGCTTCAGGAAATTTTAACGAATTAAGTATTTTAATATGTTTTAAATAATTGTTTTTTATAACAATAAAAAGCATAGACAATGTCAGACGTAAATATACATGTACGTTTGTGAGCAAATTTTATAAACCGTCTGTAAAAATGACAGTTTTGACAGACAAGAAAAAATATATGAGGAAATACATTTAAAAAAAAAAAAAACGGACGCAAAAACATATCGTCCAAGGCAGCTTTAATATGGTAGTGGTATAAGCGCAGGTGTTTTTCGTTTTCTTTGCGTAAATTTGTCAAAAACACATAGAGTTTACACATGCCACTGCCAGTTCGAAAAGCTCAATACATTCACAATTTTTCACTAAGACATCCACATTTTTCGCAATGGCAGCTCCAGTGGCAGCAAATTTTGCATGCGAGTGAAAATTTGGCATTTGCATGCCATTGAATGTCAAAATGATAAACAATGTTACCCTGCCAAGAACTTAATGCAAATTAACTGCATTATAGCAAAATGTAATTACAAATATTAGCTTCTCATATGTATTATTAGGATTTATTTCTTGAAATACGCATAAAAAGAACAGTTTCGTTAATTATAAAGCATTAGATTATTAAAATAATTTTAATAAAAATAAATTTTAATCGTTTCCCCAAATATGGTGAACTCGGTAGCTTTATTTTGTAAAGAGAAGACAAATTCAAAATGGAGGCAAATTTCGAGAAGTAAAAAAATTGCTTGAAGTATACGCTTAAAAATGAAATTGCAATGGCATGTGTAAACTGAAAAGCGAGTGGCAAGAGATTCGAGTATTTCGAATTGTTTTTCGTTAATACGTATACAAAATTTGCATGCCACTAATTGCGTGTGTAAATACAGCGTAAAGCTGCCTTAATATCGCGTGTTGGTGCCTTTAGGGTTTTCAATATGATAGGGTATCCAATAATTTGTATAAAATAAATCGAAAATATTTTCCATAGTAATAGGTGTTTAGATTTTGTTGTAATACAAATTTACCAAAATTTCCCCGTATATAAAAACAATGATTTCTGATTTTCAAAAATCAAAAAAATTTTTGATTTTCGTCCAAACATTCTGAATGTGTGTGTAACTTTTGTCATTTCAATGAAATTTTTACAGCGTCAGGTGGTGGAAGAAGAAGCACACAAAGTGAATCAAGAAAATGTTTTTTTGTAATACTGTTTAGAATTGCATAAAACTTTACCTTTATTGTGGAAATTAAAAAAAAACCGAATATGAAGATATAGAGGGTAAAACAATTTGTATGGTGTGAACTTCATATGGCGAGCAAATTGCCGCAACACAATGGCCATCTACTCTCATAGAAAACAAAAATAAAGTGATTAATTTGTGTTTGTATGTGTAATTAAACCGCATTTGCATGTGTTTGAGTTTGTATGATTTAGGTGCAAGCAGAAAGCGTATGTTTGCCAAACGGTTTGCGTAGTTTATTTGGCCCTTAGCTATCATTACGGCTTCAGCTTTATACAAACTTGATTTAAAAGAAAATGTTTTTATTAAATTTTTCCAACTATTTAAAATTTTCCAACACTATATTCCTCTTTAGTGTTTATATTTTTCTCCAGACATTTGAAAATTATTATTTTTTTTTGTAATGTTTGTTGTGTTTTCCCACATCTACCTGTTATGTATTTACCTAGATTAAAACTGATCTGATTAGATCTCCGTTTCACAAAATTCAAAATTTTATGACTTGTTTGACAGTTTGAAAAACGCAAAATATTAAACATTTTTGAAATTCTTCAGATCAAGTTTGACAAACAGTGTTTGTGCCCCATGACATTATTTGTGCCCATTTGCAGGAAAGCAAAATTTAGTACAAAAGTCGCGGCAAAGTCCGGTGAAAAATGAAATGTACTTTGCAACTGGAATATTTTTTTCAATTTTTGAGCTTACTTACGGTACTGTAAAATACTATGCTACAATGAAAAAATTATATATTAATAAAATTAGTTGCATGATACAATAAAAATCTTTGAAATATATTCTCAAACATTCAACTTAGAAGGTAAAAAAGTGAATAAACTCAATGGCACTTGTAGTAATTTATTCATGGCAGCTTACTTTTGTTTCTCAGAAGAACTTTTATATATGCCGACAACTGGAAATATCGTCATGAGCAACTGGTAAAACCACTGTAACAAAAAAATTATATTTCTTCGTATCTCGAAAACTAAAACATAGCAACACTTTGCTTTTTTGTATAAGTTTTAATGAAATTTGCTAACAAAAAATGTCCACTTTATTCAATCACACATATTTTTATTTAATTTTTTAAATCCATATAACCGCTAAATATGTATTTAACATTAATATCATCTGGCAATACCTTTGATGTATTTATAATTGCAAACGTCAAAAACTAAATGAAATCTAATCGAAACGAAATACAAAACGGAAATTGATTACTGCATGAACACGATAAAGAATTGAAAATAATTCGTTTCAGTCGCAAAAGAAAAACTCAATAAAAATCAACCACACAGTGTAATAGCGGAGGATTACTCCAAGTAAAACGAGGAGTGTGAAATTGTAAGAATACCAAAAAAAAAAATATATGTATAAAAAAAAATAACAAAACAATGAAAATATGCAGACAAAAAGAAAAGAGAAATTTTTATTTTGATAAAAATTTAAAAAAAAAAACTATGATAAATGATGACAACAATTATTTTTTAATCCGCCATTTGCATTTGCACAACAGATTTTTTTATTGTCTATAAAACACACACAACGTACTAGAGTTTTTAATATGGGAAAAATTAATTGTATTGTTGCTTCGTTTCATGCTGTTCTTTCATCGTCGTTTGTCTTCGTTATCTACCGTTTTTATTGTGTTTTGTTGTGAAGAATATCATCTATCCTAAAAATTTATTTGCGGTTTAATTTGTTCACATTCGTTTATTACCGTTTCTGGCTGTTGTTTAATTTTAATACGTCGCCTTCAGTATACAAAAACTTTGTTTTTTTCTGTATGAAGTTTTTCGGTTTTTTAAATAATAAATGGATTAAAAGATGTGTGGCAACATAGTTTAGTTTGGAATTTTTCTATCAACGTGGTGCCAGATTAGTTAAAATTCTCCAGTTTTTGGAAGGGGATATTAAAATCTTCCAAGTGGCAATTAAATTTTAGTGGTAATTGTTAATAAAACTTTATATACATATTTGCAGACTTGTGCATTATTTTCAATTTGATTTTGCATAACACTTAATGTTCATAAGTATGTAATAGATATTTATGTGCTTGAACAGATAAATTAAGTGCATTTATTTGGTGTGCGAAGGCAAACTTAACAGTTTTTTTGTATCAAATTAAAGGCAAGACATCTTTATAAATGTGGTTTTAGTAAAGAAAATATAATGTTCTAAGCACTTTAAAAACCTTCGCCGAAGTTTCGGATTTTAAGCTTTTTAGTTGTAAATTAACGCATCTCGCAATACTAAAAATTAGTTTCAATCCAATGTGTATGTACGACTATAAAAATATATTTTGTGATACCGAGGTACATATAGGTAATTATAGCATAATCTGAAATATTTTTACTTAAACTGTTGGAGAAATAAACCAAAAATCGAATTTAAAAATTATAAAAAAGTTCAACAAAAATTCAATAAGTTAATGTTCACATTAAATTTGATTTAAGTTTTGTTTGCTCTGATGTGGAAACACCGTAACTAACATAATTGCATCGTTTTCAGAACATGTAATATTTCTGTACAACTACTTGTAAACCCATTACTTTAAAACCATTTCATAAAATCTTTGTCTCGAGCTGTGAAATGTAAAAACAAACTCAAATTCAGGGAAAATAAGTACCTTTCTATGATGTAGGTATAATATGCTAGGCTTTATATTGTAATATATTTTCTTTAGTGTAAAAATACCCAATTGAAAAGTAAATAAACAAACCTACAACAAAGAAAATATATCCATACATGTATGTAGGTACATATATAGGATAAACAATAAATTCTTTGTATTTTTGAATGAATAAATAAAATTACCTAAAGTAACACTGCCAAATTTTGCTCTCATAAAAACATAAAATTTTGAATTTTTATAATGTTATTTGATATTATATGTAAAAATATACATTTTAGCGCTTCATGTCATTCAAAAACATTCTCACTATAATCATTTAATTGAGGCATGGATACCTGTTTTTTACTTTTGTATTTTTCTTTACCTTCCATCTATTTAATTTTCAATACAATATGATGAATACACTATAAAATTCGGGGAAAAAAATTATGCTTAACATTTGTGTTGTATTTCGCATCGAACTATCATTTGTGGCTAGAAAATGAAGATGTCCTTTATTCCAATCTTAAAAATTTTTGCGATTTTAATTTGGCATGTAACCAATTGACTTTTGAACTGAGTTTCATTAAAAATGATTTTGTGGATTATTTACTCAAGCATAAGCTGCAGAACATGCCTATCCTTACTTTACCTAAACATTTTTTTTTTGTTAAAATAATATGCTTATGCTATTTTTGATCCGTTGTTTTAACGATATTGAAGATGTCTTTCATGAATTTTTTTTTAGATCTTTCATCACATCTAATACTAATAACGAACAGTAATTTTGTGATGGTAGTTTTAAATAACTTTTACGTCTGCCTCCTTTTGTGCCACATACCACAACTTGTACTGCAAATATACGTACATATATGTATGTACATATAAAAATAACTTTGCATGCAATTAAGTGCCAAAGACCCCACTCACTCACTTTACACATTTCGTGTACTTGTGTAACCCACTTTTTCGTAACATCGCATTTTGTTTCTCTATTTGCTGTTTTACTAATTTTGTTGCTTACATTTAAATAAAAAATAAACATTTTTTAAGTATTTGCATTCAGTGCACAAACATATGTACTACATGTATGTTTGTACGCACATAGGAAGTTGAAAAGTTGTTTAAGCAAATCGATCGATTTTGTTTCTCCAAGCCCTTCTATTTTAAAATTCTTTTAAATCCTGTTTACAACTTTAGTCTATTCAAATTTTTTTAATGAAATTCATTTTTTTTTGATACGTTACAAAACCTTTCTATTTAAAGTGTTCGCACAGTTTTTATTTGACTGCTTTCATTCGGCAGTCTTTTATTATTGACTATTATTTTCATTATAATTTTCTGTTTTTATACTTCGTGCTGCTGGAGAATAATTAATGTGTATGCAAAAATGGAAGAAAATAAGGGGGGCAAGATCCCAACGTTAAGAAACAGCATTATAAAAGAAAAACAATAGCATTTAAACAAAAAAAAAAAAAAAAAGAGGAGAAAAGGTATAGCTAAAGTCCAAAAATAGCAAAAAGACTAGAAAATTTGTCTTTTTGTTATTCTTTCTTATTCAACAATTTGTTTTAGTGTAAAAAAGATGGGGATATTTGTATTTATAATGTTATCAAGTTACCAGATATGTTTGATTTGAGCGACCGACATTCATTGTATGGTAGCACTATGCGAAATTCTAGTAGCAGTGATGCCGCTTTGTTGTGAAAGTTACGTTTTCTTAATTTTAATAGGTCTTATACAGAAAAATATGTGTATGATACACTACGTTTATATGTGCAGGTTATTTGCGAATAACAATATTGTAATTAGAAAAAATTGCTACTTAAACAGTAAATAATGTTTTTATTTGCGAATAGCTAACTCACGAAAACATTTACGGACTGTCGAGTAATTTTTTTTACACACAGTTTTTTAAATTAGCTATATTCAACTCGCATTATGCCAAAAATTTATTAATTTGTAATGAAAAATATTGAAAAACATTACATGTTTATGAGGTTCGGATAAAAGTTACAGTCTACACTTAAAAACAAAATATAAAAAAGGTATATAGTATAGTATTCTCGCATCCATTAGAATTTTCCTCGAAGTTCTCTAATTCTTAGACTTCTGTCACATCTATTTGTATAACACAAAAAAGTTAGAATTGATAGCCTTATCATTAGCCCGTCTATATACATATGTGATTTAGTATTGGAATACTATTTTAATCGTGGATCATATTTAATGTATCTAAGTATAAGAATGATTTTGGTAGGCTTAATCGCTTTTCCAGAGAATTTGAAATGTAAGAATAAATTTTTCATTTTTAGTGTGTTTCCATATAGGTGGTTCCTCGAAAACACGTGTTTTGTGCAAAACATGTAGAAATAATCATGTTTTCCCGTACACTTTAAGGAAAAAGCAAAACACTTCGAAAATATTCCGTACACTGCTTGTACTGAATAACTAAAAATTAAATATTTTACTAGCTATCGAAAGTGATTGAAAACCCCGAAAAAATACATTTTAATTTATTATCAAACAAATAAAGCAAACAATTTAAATCACAAAGGGAACGGCCTACAGGACCCAAGTGAGCTGGAGTTTCCGGGTACTTGCTGGAGAATCCAGCGGCCTGCATACAACAATTAGAAGCTTAAAATTAGAAGGTTAATTTTCTATACAAAAATTTAGCGAAAGGCTTATATGGAATGGAAAGGTTTTATCTAACCACCATGGCAGTTAGTGCTAAAAATAGCGCAAAACACAAATATATTTAGCAAAACAACAGAAAATGTTTTAAATTCACTTATCAGACTCGCAACATGCTTTCTTTTTCCCATTCGTACCATTTTTTTTGAGGACCAGATTTTTTGCTTTACCATTCATGTTGCAATGAAATTATTACCTTTTTTTCTTTGCAAACGAAGAACCACCTACGTTAGTTTGCCATATCTCTTAAAATAATTATTCCAATCTATTATATTCCATTCAATCAACATTAACCATCACATATTGCTTAAACAAAACTTTAAAATATGTATTTAATATTCATACTCGTATAATCAATGGAAGCCAAATACTTTGCTCCAATCAAGGAAATTCTGATTTCATCACTGCCTACATTTGATAGAGCCATCTGCACAATCTCATTGATGTTAAAATGGCTGAAGGCTATTAAACCAAAGCATATATTTCCTCATATATATAGCATATATTTCCTGAAATTGTCAATACTTAAAATAATATATAAAGAACTAACTATAATATCACTATTATTGTGGGCAATGATTGCACCTATATTTTCTGTGGAGTTAACGAATGTTGGAATAAGGGGAATTAAATAAAAGTCTGGCAAATAGCATTATGGTGTAGAAAAATTTAATAATTGTATTTCATGCGATGTTATTTTTAATTCAATATCATATTACGCTGTGGTTTAAAACAAAATTAGCAACTAATTTGAAAATATCTTCTGCAGGCAACAGTTCATATGTGTGTTTCGTTTACCATTTTGCACTAAGGCAAATGTACAAAACCATATGTTAAATCATATGAACTTAAAACTTAAGTGAAAAAGATTAGGCATTTAAGTTTGGTTCAAATTTGTAGTAAAAAATTGATTTTCCTATTTAAATTATATGTATTTATTTATTAAATGGAGATTAAAAATAAATATTTAAATACGAACTTAAAACTTAAGTTAATTGCCAGATCATATAAGAAAATTTAAGTGGGACAATTCTTAGTTATTGTATAACAACTAACATTAAGGTGAATTTATGATTAGATTGATACATTGGCGAATTTGTTATAAATTTGCTTAGTTTGGATGTGTAAAATTTTATCATGCTCTACATTCGCACGATAAATATAAACCACTTTCTTATCAGCTACTTTTAACAGCACAGGGTTTAAATTCATCATTTGCACAAACAAAATACCTGTTGTTTTTTTACTGCTGAAATGGTGCAACGAAGCGGTTACCTTGTATATTGTATCATGACTAACATGAAATTACACTTATATTAACAACGCTGATTTTTGCCCCTTAAAAGCAATCTGGCGACGCTAGGGAAAATCAATAATGTACGAATAGAATAACAGAAAGAGATAACTGCACATAACATACGCACAAATAAAAATGCAAACAGAAAGAGAAAAAACTGGCGCGAACTGAACGAAGAAAACGACAAAATACAACGAAAATGGCGATACCGACAAACAACGAAGAACTACGAATAGAATGACGAAGTGAAAAAATCCATTTTCTAATAATTATTCGAAATTACGCTTTGCCAGTGAAATTCCTTCATGTCTGTGTCAAAAAATAATTGATAAATATGAAAAATTATTAAAATGCAGCAAATAAGAGAATATATGACAAACATTTAAAACAAATCCCATAAAATAAATGTTAACATTATAATATCATCCTTAATTGTGAAGTTAAAAAGTGTTGTACAAAGATTATATAGAAAAAAAAAAAAACAATTAAAAAAAATGTATGTACAAGACCTTGAGTGAAAAAATTGAAGAAAAACGTCTCAATTAGAAAAACTAAAAAAAGTGGAGTGGAATAACAACCGTAGACAACGTAGTGAAAAATAAAAAAAGATAATATTGATACGCAAAAACAACGAAAAAAAATTGTTAAACAAAAACAGTGATTTGTTAAAACATATGCAAAAAAGGTATCGAAAAATATATGCCTTTTGTGTGAAACAATAACCAATTTATTGAAAAAATATAAAAAGAAAAAAAAAAACAAAATATTACCGAATAACTTTAAATTGTAAATTATCTTTTGTGACGTCAAGAATCAGCAACAATTTAAATAGCATCTATCAAATCAAACTCATATACAATTTTCTTTACAAATTGCTATTCCCTCTTGATTTTTCGTTTCTTCGACAAAACAGACAACATAAAAAAATTTCCTTTTTTTTTTGGCAATTTATGCAAAAATAAAATACGTACAATAACAATTGTATGCAGCATTGTTAAAAATAATCATCAGAATTTGAATTACTGTTGAAAAAATATAAAATAAAAAAATAAAAGGTAAGATTCATTAATTTCAGTACTTTTTTAGTTGGTTTAGTTGTGTATTTGGTAAGAATATATATATGTACATACATTTGCATGAATTTATGAACAACAAACATAAAGGATTTTTAAAATGCTTGTAGCTATCAGAAAATTTGTTAAATAAGGTTTATTTTTGTAAGGCAAATAGTTGGAGGTTTCTGAATAAGACAATTTAAAAGTAAATAAACTATATTAGTTGCAATAAATGAAAACATTGGTTTGCTAAATAGGCTTACTTTAAAATGTAGCCATAATTTAAGCTGCGATGTTTCACTTCAGCTTTATTGGTTTAAATTAAATATGTAACTGTACAAAAATATAACAGCAGAGTTAGAGCTTAAAACTAAAATAGTAATAATACTTTATTTGCATAAATATTAACACATAATATGAAAGCGATTTAATTTGAATAAATAGATCCAAAGTTTGTAGGCTAAGTTTAAATCAACTCTTTATCATGACACCTGCGTTGTTTTTTCGTGCAATTTTTAAATATCAATTTTTTGTTCTGATAGATACGAATTTATAGATACCTACCTATAATTGTAAAATAGTTTTCTACATACAATCAAAACTTGTGTGTTTTTTAAACATACCAAACTTCTCTTAACACTGCCGATTTGGTTTTTGTTGTTAAACACACACATATGTATTTATATAGAAAATAGTTTTTATTTTTCAAGTGAAATTTAATGTTTTTTCGTAATACATCAATATTTCCGCAGCAGGTTGTCGGATAATGCATGGATTGCAAGAAATTTTAAAATGAATTATGTTGATGTGTTGAAAACATGAGATGTTTTAAAATAAATAATCCGTTAGAGAATGTTTTACATATTTCTCTTCAACGTTTTATTTGTTTTAGATAGCGTTGCCAGAATGAAGATTTTACCTTAATTTGGAAGATTTTTCAAGAAAAATTTTATTTGAAGACTATACTGATTTAAATTGTAATTAGCAAACCGAAAGCAATCAACAAAAATTAATTGTACTGTATCACCAGCGATAGAAAATTACGGTGTACCACAAGGGTCGATTTGGGCATCGTTTACGTAAACGATATTGAAAGAATATTATAAAAGAGCGAGTATGCGGGAAACGGAGACGGGAGAAAAGTGCCGTGACAATATAACGAGTGATGTGTACAAAGAGCCTATAAAAAAATTACTAAATATGAATAAAATAAAATTAAAAGAAAATAAAACTAAGCTAATGGAAATTAATATGAACACCAACAAAAAATTTCAAATAAAAAATATAACGATAGGAAATGTAAACAGTATAAAATAACTGGGTTACGTAAGTGATAAAAAATTAAAGTTCAATTATGATATTGAATACATTTGTAAAAAGATCGGGGAAAATCAGCTTTTTAAACTGTTGAGAAATAAAATATCTACCTAGTTATAATCCATAAATATGTAGGTATAACATCAAACCACATTTCGAAAATGGGTTCACAGTTATGTACAAAGAACTTATGCTGCACAACATAATGCCAAATGAAATTAAAATTGATGAAAATATATTAGAAAAATAGTTTGTAAAAATCATCAGAAATAATTCGGTTCGGAACATAAAAAAAATTTATGTAACACATAGTTATTAGATTTTTTATAGGAGCCGTATAGAAAATAGCTATAGCCGGTTTTGAGCCGCCGCAAAGTAATATATCATCAGCCGCTGCCGCGGATAAAAATACACGGCGCTGGCCTCTGTACGTACCTTTATAAAGTAATTTACGCGCTAAAACCTTATGAGCAAATCGACAACTTGATGAAAGTGTATCTAAAGGATACTGATTTTAATTTTTCCTGGTGTTATATATTCCTTGTAGCGTTATACCTGTTTACTTGAAAATGGCGGCTGTAGAGTGCACAAGTGTTTCTGTTCCCATAAGAAAAAAAAGAAAGGCTACTAGTCTTTACACACACTCATGGTTAAAAAGAAAAGCGCTCACGCACATACAAATAAACCTTGCGATTTTAACATTAGAAATTATTAAAAATGTTGCGTTTTTCACAGGAGCGACAGAAGGCAAATTTATTATAGAAAAACTCACATATGTAGCAACAGTAAATTCTCAGGAGTATGACATAAAAAGATACATCTATACATTTAAACGAACTTATGCTTCTAATTTTGATATTAAGAATATTTTATTTTATTTCAAATTCATGTATATCCAATACAATACAATTCATGTATATCCTGCTGTAAGTTATTGATGAAATAAAAAGGTTTAGCAAAAATTACTTAGAGACGTTAAGTCATCATAACAATCCATTCGCAGTAGTTCTTTTTGATAACTCTAAAGAAATAAGACGACTTAAAATATATATCCTGGATTTACCATTCAGAAAATAAAAAATGTAAAGCCGTATTTTAAACTCATACATTTTTATTTATATATTTTTTTAATTTCCATTAAAGATAATATTGATGTAGCTATTAAATTTTATAAAGAATTTATCAATATTAGTTGCAAATGCCTGTTATTATTTCTTCCTAATTTACATATGTATATAAATTTAATTATTATCCTTAAATGGATAGATTGTAAATAGAAAAACCATTATAATAAATAAAAAATAATAAAAAAAAGTAACTTCATGTATGATTCTCCATTTTTAACCTTCAAAAATTGTTGTTTGTATTTACTTATGGTTTCCCAGTTGTAAGTGCTCTTGTAAAAAAATCCAATTTTTATGAACTATAAATATATCACTAATCTTAAGTAATTTTATTAAAAATCTGGAAATTCTCAAGATATCCATTGCATTTTAAGTTTTGCTCAAACTACGAAAAAATAAATAAGAGTTCGGTGGCTGAGTTGGTTAAGCGGCCGTATTGAAAAATACATCATGTTTACATTATACTGAGTGCGAGTCCTAGTGGGTGCTGATGAGCAGTGTAGCGACTGCAAAACAGCTTGTTATCCCCAGCTTTACTGTAGTCAAATATTTTTTCCTGCCTTCTTTGATCAAGATTATTGTTATAATTAAGAATAAAAATATTTCTTGGCTTTAGCCAGGATTGAACTTGAGCCAGGCGAATGATACCATCATATAATATTAGAAATATTAAAATAATTTCGACTATTTATCATTAATACATGCATATTTTTATCATATTTTTTTTGCATTTTTTGTTTTGTCGAGGTAAAAGTAAAATATTTTAACAAACGATAGAGAGCACCACTTCACATGTCTTTTAAAAACTATTGGATACATAATAGCAGCACCGATTTACATCCTTTCGATTGCTCCCATACAACTGCAGTGTAGTTAAATTATTAAACGATTATAAGGAAATTGACGTCCTACAACTTTCTTACAACCCCGCTATACGTTGCGTTTTGTTGTCCAATATCGTATAAATACCCGGTATAAAATGCAGATTTTTCTATAAGACTTTGTGTACAACGAACTGCAAGGGTTTAACAATCTCTTAGTATATTTTGTTTAAATTTTCTTTGCACAAGCGGTGTTAATAAACAATGCAATATCATGATAAAAGTAAATAATTGGCGCTAAAAGCTGCAAAAATTCACACAGAGTAAAAGAGAATTTTATAGTACTCGTACAGTTCTAAGCCAGTGAATAAAAAAGTGTGTGTTTGTTGTAAACTTTATGAAGTAAAATCTTAAAATGCTAGAGTGCATTATTATGTTTTTTCAGCTAATAATTTTAAATGGGATACTTTTCAAATTCCTAACACTTTTGAGCGTAAACCATGCAGACATACAATGCGCACTTTCTTTCCCCACACATACATATGTATATTATTACCCTATACATATTTAAAAACACATAACTTTTTGATTGATATTAGCCGTAGATATCATCTAAAATGAGATGAATAGCTTATTGAAAATAAAAGTTTAGAATTAGTTGTCAAAATTTTGATAACTATTCGTAAATTCTACCAACAAAATACATGTTGATATTTGTTGTTGTTGTATTTATTGTAATTCTGCCACTTATTAAAGCTGCCTTGGAATAAAATACATGTAAAAAAATTCACTTCTTTTTCTATGTGTTAGTTGTTTCTTATCATCACTGTTAAGCAGATGTAAATAAATAAAACCATTAACGCATATATATACATATGTATCTCCGCGGAGAAATTTTTTCGTCTAATTCGAAGTGTAAATATATAGTACGTATGTAATAGTGTTTCTATACAAGGCTTTCGCAAAAAATGCCTTTTAAATATATCTTTTTATAAAACTGTACTCACTTCACCCTCTCTGCTTTCGTGGGAATATGTTATCCAGCTGTGTACTTTTCTACTTGCATATATGTACATACACATGTATATAACCGTTCTGCGTAAAATTTTGAACATTTTATTGACATACATGCATACATATCTACCTACGTATTTGCATTCTTTAGGTGAATGGGCCTTCTTTTATAAAACAAAGCACTCCATTGAAGCATTCTCTTAATTAAACCTTATTTATAAAAAGATATTGCATGTTTATTAAATGCTTATTTCACAAAATTTGTTAATAACCATTAACATTATTTAAAGACATTTTTATGTACTTTTAACATTCGTGCAAAAAATGTTAACATTGGAAAATTAAATGACAATAGACCATAAGTTAAATTTCGTTTCACATATGTTTGCAAGAAAATTTCAAAGGAAATTACGATTTAGAGACAAATTCGTTATAAAATCCCAACAGTTACTGCTCAACCATATTGATTTTCCTTGGCAACCAACAAATGAAGAGTAAGCTTCAAAGGCTGCAAAATACAGGCCTGCGATGTATCTTCAAATGTGATAGATGGCCAAACATAAATTATATGCTATCCAAACTCCAACGGCTTTTAGTCAATCAACAGCTGATAATGAACACGATGCTTCTATTCATATCTAAAATCAGAACAGAGAACTACTTGCCTTGTTATATGAGATTTGATAAAAATAACCGTTATTTTAACAGCCAGTTCGCCGATGTCAAAAGGATGAGTTCATTCGCATTCTAGGCGAAAGAAAATTGATTTGGGGCTTTTCTAACTTTAATCTATGCGAGCGATGTGTCAAAATTCAATTAAAATACATGCGAACGAATAATAGTGACATACGAGTATACAAACCCAAATTGATTGCAATGAGTGCCTAGCTTTCGTTCGCATACATTGTCATTCGATGCCGCCGAACAGGCTGTAAATGTTTTTTTTTTGTTTTTTAATTTTATTATTGCATTTTTCAACATTTTATCTTCCTCGGAAGACTTCTTCAGGCAAACGCAATAATAAAGTTAAAAAAGAACCAAAACATGCAAAATAAAATTGTATTGATATTTACATGAAAATTTCCGAAAACAAGCATACACTATTGTACTTTAATAGAACTACACACAAGCGGTTTTGTCAAGCAGCTCTATTGGCAGAAAAAGGCCCCAATTTAGGCCTAAAATTTCCAATTTATCAGCACTGCTAATCACTGTTTATTATTTTCCGCTGTTTTCAACTAACCACTAACAACAAAGTGTTTATTACTTACTTCTTTTTCTCGGTTCTCTTCTCGCATTTTTTTTTGTTAATTTTTGTGTTTTGTTATAAAATATAAAATACTTTGTGGCAAAAAGCAATAAAAATAAAAGTAAAACATGATTATAATTAATTTTGGCTTCAGTAAGAAAATTAATAAAACGTTTAAAGTGGATGAGACGAAAAGGGATAGGTATATTGTAGTTTATGCTTCACTTCTAACTGTGCATAGTAAACAAATGTTTTCTATATACCTACCTATATCTACGTATGTATATGGATATAATTAAAAGTTTTATTTTGGAGAAGAAAATGGTCAGCCACATGTCAATTTAAGCTGTCAATCACTTAAGTCCATTTTAAGTCCTTGTAGTCTGTTGGTTGCCGTTTTTCTTTACATCTGTGTTTAAACATACATAGCTATATATACTTTTATATACATACCCTTATGCAAGCACACATTCATACATGTATAATTAATTTTATATACATATATATTTTTTGCCATTCAAATATAAATATAAAAACAAATATACATATTCTGCCGCAATAAAGCTATAGATGATATTCATTCTTTTTTTTCTTTTTTTTTCCACCATATGAAACAACAACTAAAGATTATGATGACAATGTGGTATACAGTAATAACAACAAAACTACAAACAACTAGCAACAAATAAGAAAGAAAAAATTGTAATGAAGAACACAAAACCAGCAAAAGAAAAAAAGTGTTGTCAAGAAGAAGAACATTGTTTTGCACAAATTTTTGTTTTGATTACAGTTTTTCGTTCACTTTTGTCTTTTGCTTGTGAGCTTTTTTTTTCATTTTATCTTTTTATTCATTGAAACATGAGAAACAGGGTAGTGTTTTCTAATTCATGTTTTTTGTTGTCACTTTTATTTATTATTTTCCCATTTTCTTCCAAAACGTTTAAATGATGATTAAAAAACGACGTTCTTAGCGTTAATAAATCCTTTGCATTTTATATTTTTTGTTGTGTTCTGTATTTGTTAAATCACAATCACGAACACTCACACTCACACTTCCATGAGAGAAGATATACAGTTGACTCTGAAAGTGGCTGCTCACAAAAACTTTTCATACGTACGTATGTGGAATTTTTTTAATGGTAAAAATGTTATTTATTAATTTATTCAATAAACAATACAATGTAAGGAAACTTTGGCTTACATCCAGTTTACCAACGCAGCTCCAAATATAATAAAAATGGGTGATAGAAAATTTAAAAATACATAAGAAAATGTAAAATGGCAATATTGGCAGAAACGCTTAATTTCCGAGTTGTGGACCGAAGAAGTTTTCATATATACATGCAAATCTGCGTTGCCAACTCTGAAATTTCAAAACACACCAAAATGGGGGAAAAAGCGCGTTTTTTCAACGAAAATGCACCGAATTTTGAATTTTTTTCCTTTCATTTTCAAAAAAAATTATTTTGTATTATAAAATTACATATGTATATTAAAAACACGATAAAGAAGCAGCCTTTTAATTGACTACCTATTATATAATCAAACTGGGTCTGATATCACTGGCAGATAGAATGCCATCAAATTCATTCAACAGCTAGAATTCGTGTGTGTCAAACTTCGCATCTAGTACGACTCTGTTAGTTTTATTAAGATAATGTTACCTTTATAATAATTATAACGATATTTTATCAAATTTATTATTAAGTTCCATCATTTGATTATTTTTGCTATTAGCTATTACTTTTACTGCCTATTATCAGGACCACAAAAGTACAGCTGCTTAACATCACCAAAATTTATTGCAGGAGCATACAACCATTACAGTTGAAAGAATTTACGACTATCGTATCATTAAAAGTTATAGAATCGCACTACAAGCCTTGTAGGCTTGATTCAATCAATGGCAATTCTATCAAACACAGTGTGTTTTCGTAAGCGGTGTCTATAAAAAAATTTGTTGAAATAAACTAAAATTTGCCAGAATTATAATATATAGAAGATAAAGTTTACCATAATCAATATTTAATGAAAACGTTTTGCAAAAACTTTATAATTTATTTAATAATTTGGTCATTTCTCAATTACCAAAACCGTAACAACATCAGCGACTGCAATATTTAACAAACTTGGCTTGATCGATTAATAGCGAAACACTCCCTAAAAGCAGTAAATTTTATAAAACGAAATGTTTCTTTTTCTTTCGACAGTGTGTATAATATATAACAGCAAGATTGTCTTACAGCCTGTTTATAAGACACGACTCGTCGATAAAAAGCGCTAACTTTGTAAGTTTTTTCTGATTTTGGTTTACAAACCGCGACTATTGACGATTAGTATTAAGAAACGTAACATCTGTCAATTTATTTTGGTTTGTAAGACGCGAGTCATCTCACCATAAATGTCAAAATCGGCGAATGAAGAAACATGCTCGTCAATAGAAAATGTGTAGAAATTGTTATAAATAATAAGAAATATAATAAAAATAATTTATAAGTGGTAATAAATAAGAAGAAAACTAGGAATGAAAATTGCAACAGAACGTTTTAAGAGTCTCTCAAATTTCTGGAGACATGAATTGAAATTGTTTTTTCGTTGCATATAAATGTTTTGTAGACATATTTACAGACATAATAAAACATACACATATACAATATAAAACTTGCAGTTAAAATATACAATTTTTGTTTGTTTATTCGTTTTTTTTTTTCAGTTAGCCTTTCCAAAAAATATTTTGTTTTATTTATTTACTTACGCATACATGCGTATGTATGTATGTGTGCCAACTGTGCCTAGAATAGGAATGCCGCTTTCTAGCTTGAAAAAAATTTTTTGGTATGAAAAATGTAAACAGATACTATTTTTTCGCATGATGGCAACAAACAAAGATCATAAATGTTTGACACATACGCGAATTTACGTAAGTTGAACGACACAATCAAGTCGCGTTTTATGAACCCAATTTCTTACGTACTCGTCTATAAATTGGCTCGTCGCGAGTGAGCTAACTCGTGTCCTATAAACAGGCTGTTACTTTGTGCATATAACACGGTACGTTTTTCACGCAATATGACACGACTAAAGAATTTTTCGCACAAATAATTTTAAAAAGCACCAAAAAGGTGCGAAACGCACCGAGTTGACAACGCTGATGCAAATATCTAAACAAATGTTAGCTTTTTCGGGGTTATTACAATACCAAACTGAAAGTCGCTCACTTTTAGAAGTTTAAAATAGTATTATTTATATTTAAAAGCATATGAAATTTAACACAAAGTGAAACCCGCTATAACTTTTCTATTGCAGCGTAGTATTTTCAAGTACGAATGAAACCACAGTCTAAACCAAATATAGTTGCAAAAAAGATTTCTTTTGTATGGGAATTCCTTTCTAAGATATATTTGGCTCAAAATCCCGAATGTACTAGATTTTACTTTGGTGTAAATGTACTGTTTGATTATTTGCTAGTCGTATGAACATTAAGATTTCTGTCTCCCAATATCCAAAGAAAATCTTGACAGTGAAGCAACCTTACGACACGGATTCTTTGAAATAACTCTAAAATGGATCAAAACATCTCATCAGCCATCAGATAGGTATGAAACGATTAAGACAGAAAGTATAAAGAGAAACTATTAGGATTAAAAACGAGCTCATAAATAATTTCTAGATAGAAAATGAAGAAGTTTTTAATTTATGATGTAATTGTAATAACTCTTGGCAAGATTTTGAATTATGTCTATAAAAATACAGTTTATTTTTATGTAGCAAACTTTTATTCCTTTTTTTTTTTGTTATAGATAATCACTTACTTTTTGGGTCAACTGTACATGAAGCATTTAATGGTGGCACTTTGCAAATTTTTTTTTGTTTCCTTTATTCATAGAACAAATAGATATATTGTACATAGATCTAAAATTTTAAATTGAATTGAAGTACACGTAATTTAATTGCAACATACATATGTATTGATAAATATTTTATTTTGTTTTAATTTTTTATGTTTTTTATAAACAGAGAGCTCTTTAACTTTTAATTAAAAAATTTTTCTAAATAAAATTATTTTATTGCGGTTATTATTTGAAATTGATCGAATGCGTTTTAATTAAAAGAATCAATAGTAATTACTCAGACATTTGAGTACAGAATATTACTACTCGAATAAACTCGGAAGAAAATTGTTTGCCATACATTGCAATAAGTGCCAGGTCAGACACCGCAATTTTAGTTGGGCAGTTCTGGACTTTATAGAAGCTTTCGGAGACTGGAGTAAAAAGGGGGAACATGGCCAGTGCTTAGCAATTTCAAGGTGGATTAACACCAAAAAGTATTTGTAATTTTTTTCACGATTATAAACTCTGAATTTAGCATCGAAAAAATCATTTTTAACTGCTGCTTCTTAATAATATGTTTTTCCCTTTTTATTTTTCTCTTTGTAGTTTATCTTTCATAGTCTGCAAGGATCTTTGTTCTCATAGACTGAAACTAACTAAATTAATAAATAGTAAAATGAAAGTACGTTTTCCCAAGTATAAATTATTTTTTTGAAGCTGAGTTTATTATTCACTATACTAGCTTCTTTAATTTATACAAATAAAAAAATTATAAATAGCTTGTTTCTTGTTTCCTAGCTATCTATATGTCGACATAGGAGCTACTCTAATCATCAGTAGAGTTGGAAACTTTTAAAATATATTGTCAAACATACAACTTTATCTCCCAATAATCTAAATAAATTATTGAGAATTTAAAAAGAAAAATGCTTGTTTTTCTTTGTATTTTGATGGGTATGGTTAATGTATAGCGTAGTTATGGTAATGGTATAGCGATGACAGCAAAGTATCGAGTAGTTGATACCGGATACTCAACAATTTGGTTACTCAATACATATTGAAGGAGTGTATCGCTTTTTTCTGCTGCCACGTTGATTGTTTAATTAATGCATAACGGATAATACCGTACGCTTAATAGCGGGTTAAATTGTACATTTAATACCGTACGAGTTAAACTGTGCGGAAAATTTTACAGATTTATGATGAAAAGAACGACCTTCCTTGCAAGTCTTCAGAAATATATATCTTTGATTGATTTTAACCGCATATTCGTTTGGCTTCATAGTTAAAATTGACGATTTTTGTCAGTATCAAGACAGCTTTTACCCAATTAACGTTACTAGCGCAGCTGCATTCTGTAGCTACTAGAACAAGGCTAAACTCTAGTGTGCAAGCTATATAATGCTGGGGAAAATACAACTAAAGTAAGCGCTTTTGTAAACAAAAGAGAGCGCAGATTTTGACATTAGTCGGTATTACACCTAATCTCAGTAAAACTCTGTTGCATCGGTTGACTTCTTATATAAAGTTGTACATGTGCTGTTATATCTAAAAACTAGGTTAAGTTAAAATGAACCAGAGTTACCAGTGTTATTGAATTGAGGCAGTGATGTCAACTCAATAACCCAACAGCCGGTATCAGCAAAATACATGCGATCATTTGTGATGTTGTATCGGGTGATTTATCCTGAGGTTTAATGTGATATAGGCTTTTTATCGACAGATCACGCATGACTCATTCAAACTGCTTTGTAATTTCTATTCAATACCGTTTGGCAAGTCATCACGGTAAGACTTACGCTTCAACAGCGCCTACAAATTGTTCAACTGTATTACGAACAGTGTTCTTTGAGAAGCGGCTTTGAAGCGCATTTCTGGTTCAATGAACAGGTTTGTAGACAAAGTTGCGAACTAGAACTCAAGAGTAACAACCCGAAGAGTATGCTATCAGAATTTACATCTCCAACTACAATACTATCATGATTTTTTCTTCTAAATATTGTAATATTTTAAAATGTTCACAAATTAATTTAATTTTTTACTGACCTGAGACAATAAAGAGTAATAGGAAAACTGGTTACAAATCCTCACTCCAACAATTTCGAATATAAAAAAGCTAGTTACTTAAACTGACAACATTCCTTTTATGGCACAAAGAGTAGTAACTCGTTTAGGGATTCTCTTTTTTTATTTTACTTATAGTTGAAAAAAATAAAAACGAAAACAAAAAATTTATAATTTCGCATTGTTTATTTATAGACACGAAAAAAGCCTTTTAAAATACCCTTAAACAAAAAATTGTTCTTTTTTTTGTTTATTTTATTTTGTCCATGAATGCTGGAGTCGGTCCATCAACAAATCGGCAAACTGAAAAAACTACAAATGAAATGTTAAGACGACAACGACAAGTTGCCTAAAAGTTTCTCTATACGCCAGTTTTAAATACAATTATTAAATAAAAGCAAACATAAATGTTAAGCTGCACAAAATGTGTGGTAACTATTAAAAGCTACTAAAATTAAAAAAAGAAGTAAAAGTACTTTTTATTTTTCCAAAATACAATGCAACAAGGTTTTAACAGCAGCAACATAAACAATGAATGCAATGTTCGTTAATGTACCAGCGCAGCCATCGTTTCAACACAGACATGCTTTCAGTTCTCTTACTTTTTATACATAAACGTTCATACATATATATTTTTTATAAAATGGTTGTAAAATATTTCAGTACAATTGAAGGGCTTTTAAAGAATAAAACAAAAATTAACAACAAACCTAAAACAAAAAGCATTTAAAATCAATTTTTGTGTGTGCTAGTATTTTTGTTTCTCCATTTCTGTGAACTATAGCGTCCATGAAAATGTGCATTTACCAGGGAAAGAAAATTTATAAGTCTCAAATTTGAAAATAAATTATAGATCTTAGAAATGAAGCTGGTCATATGATACTCGTAAAAGCATTATTAAATAAAAAAAGACATGTTTACCATTGCAATAATCAAAATTGGTGGGCCAATTTGATGCTTAAAGGCGACGATGAGACCGCCAAACTTCCAGAATTCATTTACACGTTTCTTCTTCTTTTGTACTAAATCGAAGCAGTTATACTGGGTGGTGTCTGGTAGCAGATTTATATTTTCTAACTTAATTAAAAAAAGTAATAATTGCCTCAAAATCTTATTTATTGTATTTATTTTTTGAAGATGTCTTCCGTCGAGTTGAACATACTGTTCAAAATGGATCCTTGTGTTCTGCGCCACACGCTGCAGTAAACTTGTTACAATTGAGCTGATTTCTCGACAAACATTTTCCAAAAAAAAGAATGGGGACTGTCATTATAACCCGTCTCTTTGCGGTAGCCCCATAAAAAAAAAAATCAATAACACTTAGGTCGGGCGACCTCGGTGGCCGTGGGATGTACCCAAAGCGACTGATTAGTATTTGCGAGAAATTTTCCCGAAGCAAATTCATGGAAACTCTGGCTGTGTATGCAACTTCCCCATCCTAATGAAACTACGTGAGCTCGCAGGCTTGGCAAAAAGAACTCCGTAATCATGTTTCACTAACTTTCACCGTTGACATTGTTGTCGTCTAGCCTCGAGAGCTCTAAAAAAAATGGTTCAATTATGTCATGCACCAAACAGTTACCCTGGGGCAATGCAATGGTTTTTTTTAGATGTTAATCGAGGGTTGCGGGTTTTTGGAGACCAGTAACGGAAGTTTTACTTGTTCATTCATAGCTGAAGCAATTGAGCGGAATCTCCGCACCCTCGAATGAAATAAATTTACACTCGATCGAAATTTGAACAAAATTGTTGACGAGCAATTACGTAGGAATCATTACTCTTAAAAATGTCACTCGGTCTAGTCTGTCACGCATTCGTCGAATACCGAAATTGTAACAGTCCAGTTGGACATTATATATAGGTTTAATTTTTTTATATTGCACTGCCTTTTTCGAGTAAAATTTATTAAAAAATATTGTCGCATTACTTTTGAGCTTAGAAGAACTCTTACGCTCCCTGCTTTATTGAAAACACAAGTACATACTCGTATATGCAAAGCAAAGAAACATGTATAAATTTATTCAAAGCGAAATTAAAAACAAAAGTCATAAATAAAATTTAATTTTTAATACTTATTTACAAACATACATTATTTTTATTTGCACAAAAATATTTTCATAAAAGCAAACACATTTTAAATAATAATTCAATTTGAAGCAAACAATAATCTTAAAATAAATGTTACATTTTTCTTGCAGAGCCTGTTAATTTTAGCATTTTCATTCGGATTGTTTGTAAAGAAAAGGTTACGGAATCTTTGTATCGTTTTATTTTAGAATGCAAACATATTTGTTTTCGTGATTACATTATTTTTAAGATCTAGTTTTGGTAGAAAAAGGAACTGGTTTGATGTTTTTTGCAAAATTCTTCAGCTTAGTTCGTTTTTTTTTAAAGGTACTAAAATTTGAGCATCCCAGACAGCAATATTGTTTGAGCAAACGTGAGCTTTTTCTCACTTAAGTTTCTTTTTTTCACTTGAGTGCAAAAAACTGCAAAACCAGTTGGACAAACGAAAAAGATAGCACAAATTCTTCGGGGGAAAATATATGAAAGTGCCCCCACTTTACCCGGAAGTTATTTGCTAATAATAATATACAAGGGCGGTTTGATATTGAAGCTACTTAAGAAGGAAAAACAAATTTTTTTCAAAAACCATTTATTTCTCAACCTTATCTTAGGAGACTTAGACAAACTTATCTCCACAACAGCTCTTAAATTTAATATTAAATTCATAAAAGCCATTTGATTGACCGCAGAAATTTATTAAATAAAATACTATTCTTTCTCGCTTGTGAGTCGCATCAAATACAACTACTAGTTCGTGAGCAAAATGAGTTAATTTTTAAAATTAACTCGCTCTGTTATCAACGCTTCTGTCCACTTATGAAAGATATTTTAAGCACAATTTTTTTGAATTACGAGGCACGAGGGTGAATTGATATTGAAGCTACCTTAGTAGGGAAAAAACATTTTTTTTTTTCAAAAACAATTTACTACTCAACATAGTTTCCTTTTAGCTCAATACTCTTTGTAGGATTATATTCCAAATTTTTTGGGAACCGCTCAAAATACGCGTTAGTTTCGGTAATCACTTCTTCGTTTAAGATTAATCTTTTTTTGGAAACAGGAAAAAGTCACAGGGAGCTAAATCTGGACTATAAAGTGGATGATCAACCAATTCGAAGTGTATTCCTCGTAATTTTAGCATCGTAGCTAATGCTGTGTGAACCGGTGCGTTTTCTAGAAGAAGGAGCACTTTTTTTCTTCTTTAAATGTGGTAGTTTTTTCTTGATCAATTGATCCAATAAAGCACGATAATACTTTCCTGTGATTGTGGATCATTTTTCAAGCTAAACGATGAGCAATATTTCACGTCCATCCCAAAATACAATGGCCTTAACCTTGCCAGCCGATATCACTGTCTTCGCTTTCTTCGGAGCACTTCCACCAGCGTCCACCCATTGTTTCGATTTTTTTGGTTTCAGGTGCGTAGTGGTGAACCCACGCTTCATCAACAGTTATTAGTCGACATAGAAAATCCAACAGGATTACGCATTATCATGTCCAAATACTGCTGTGAATTGGTCTGTCGAACTGGTTTTTTGTTTGACACTGAGCAAACGCGGCACCCATTTTGGCGATAGCTTTTTCATATGCATAATGTTGAATACACGTTCATATGATATTTTTACCATTTTAACAATCTCGTGTAACTTGACTCGGCGATTATTCATTCTTGACATTTTTTCCCGTAATCATCGCTTTTGGCCTTCGTGTTGATGGTATTGTTGCAGTGCTTGTTCGGCCGCGTTTAACTTCAGCAATTCAATATGTTACAATGAAATCTGACGGAGCAGACGCACCGTAATGTTTATCCAGCTTTTCTTTTGTCTCTTTCGCTGTTTTCTATTTCAAATAATAGTGTTTAATCACTGCACTAAATTCACTTTTTTCCAGTTTTCAAGAAACACACAAGATATATAAAAGAAATATTTTTTTATTTTTAAATCCATGTAAAACATTTATGAAAATGTTCTCAAGTAACTCAGATAATTAGGTTAGGTTAGGTAGGCAGGCCGCTGGGTACCCCGGAATAATCTAGGTTGTCCAGCTCACTTGGGTCCTGTAGTCGTTCCCTTTGTGATTGCCTGAAAAAATAGGATAGTGGAGTGAAGAAAAGAAGTTATAGGAATATAGTGAGAGGAAAGGATGGACGGTGGTGGAACGGAGAGGCGGGAACCTTTTAGTGTAGCGTTACATGCTGCTCAGATAATTGGTTCAAACATTTTTTTTGTGCATGTGCTGCCATCTAGCATTAGGTAGCTTCAATATCAATACGTCCTCGTATATGTTTTTTTACATAAAATGAATAGAATTGCTTAGCTCTTTTTCAGAATCTGGCATATTTATCAGTGTACTAAATTCTCACTCTACACTCCCATAAAAATACTTCAGTTACGAGAATTTTTGGAATTAAATTAATAGATATAAATTAATATATTTATTTATAAATAAATATTTATATATTAATATCTATTAATTTTATTAAGTATATATACTAAAAAACTTTTTCTACAAGTTACTAATATTTTGATAAATAATAAATTAATTAAATTCATTCATAAATAAGTTTATTTAAAAATATAGCATTTACAATTTAAACTCCTGGTTAATCGTACTAAAAAAACCCGGTTTTAGTACAATCAAAAACCTGTAGAAAACGATCGTGTAATAACCGTTCATTCACATTAGTAAATAGCAATAAAATAAAATCATCAAAATAAATAAAATAAATAAATAAATAAATCTTCGTATTGCTACTTTTTAAAGTCCAATCTAGCAAGAGCAACAGATTCATTCCTTTAGGCCTTGTTACGAAAAACAGCAAATCGCACGGTTTTGAGAACACGCTAAAATGTGTTTTGCGGTGTTTTTTCGAACATGGCAATTACTTTAGCTATATTATATCGTTTAACCATTAAGTATAATTAAAAAAAAATTGTTGTTGAAAAACATAACTTTTTTATCTCATATTATTTATCTCATCTACTATTAAATTTCTTTTTAGATCAATATAAAGGAATTTCTGCCAATTTGTTTATTAATCCAACCGCTTTTAACATATGATATTGAAAATCCCAAACCTAAGCAACCTAAATACAAAATTTTGATTTGTATTCGAAAAACCTGAGGCAAAAGCGTAGAATAAAGAAAAGACCAAAACTACAACAGCGTTAAATCAACATTTATTCAGACTTGAAGAAGAAAACTGTTTTAAAAATTCAACTAAAAACTATCAACAAAATCACGGCTTCAAAATGGCGCAACGAAGTCATCAATATTTTAGTTTGCGATGGAATAATTATCAAAACACCATGACTTCGGTGTTTCAACAATTACGTGAAGATTTATCGTTTGTTGATGTTACCCTGTCATGTGAACACGGTTCTCTTAAAGCGCACAAGGTTTGTTGTAAAAAGAATACATCACTTTTCCCATTACCTATCATTCAATTTGAAATATTTTTCAGGTGGTGCTTTCAGCCTGTTCATCGTACTTTCAGAAGTTACTGTTGGAAAATCCCTGCAAACATCCAACCATTATACTGCCGGGCGACATTATATTTACAGATTTAAAAACAATTATCGATTTTGTATATCGTGGTGAAATTGATGTTACAGAATCAGAATTACAGGTGAGTAAGAAATAGCTTAAACAGTGTGTGTAAGAAAAGTTGGTTAAAAGCACATTTACTCCAACTCAAAATCTAGTAGATTTGAATTGAAATCTACAACGAAATCTATATCGTTTACACCACCGTTTTTTTTTGGCACTTAGCAAGATTTCATTTGCTCAAAAATAATTTATGCATGGGGATTTGAACAAAACAATTTTATCAGAGACTGGAGACACCACATTAAAGTGTATATTTTTGTTACAGCGTAGTATTTTTAAGTACTTTTTGAACAAAATCACAATTGCATCGCTTGGTACTGAGTAGATTTCAGGAGATTTCGTCGAAATCTCATAAAATAGATTTCATTTTGTATGCGAAATCTCAAAATCTTCTAGATTTGTCTTGAAATCTCGAATGAGCAGATTTCGCTTTGGTGTAAATAGGCTATAAAGATAATTCGATTCACTTTTTTTGACATAAATTTAATAGTTTTTCAATTAATAACGTCTTGTGCAAAATATGCGGATGCCAAAGCGAACGTGTTGACACTTTTATACAAAATAGCAAAAAGATAATTAGCAATTTAGCACCGTTCGTTTGTTTAAATATATATTTATATTTTTTTAAATCTTGAACCAGTACTCAGGGGATGACCCCCTACATATGCTGCGCATTGTACTGGAACTACAAAAATAGGTTATGATGAACTTTAACAATAACAACACGAAAGACTAAAAGAAATTCTATTGCAGCATTTAAAACGTTCGAATTAAATTAGTTGAAACTGATCAGTGCCCAGTGTATATACCTTCGACACTGCTCAGATTAGCAAAATTTAGTCCAACACCTTCCACACTACAAGGTAATGAAATGCATTGAAAAGAAATTAATATTGAACATATAAAGAAAACACGGACAATGGTAAAAAAAGACAAAAAGAAAATGAATGAATTTTATGAATTAAATTTATGAATCTATTTATGAAGTAGTGTCACAAAGTCGTTAACCAAACTATCACAATAGTTATTCAAACCAAAAAATCACAATAGTAATTCCATTCAGTCTTGGGATTATTAAGTTCAAAATAGATTTAACTTTAATTCTTAATATAAATATAGTAGTAATAATACAAGTATATATGAAACTCGATTTTAACCATTATAAAATGTAAAGGCCCCGGGGCACATAGAATCCGTCGTACGTTATACGCTGCCTTTTTCAATTGACTATTAAGTGGAAACACATGTAGTCTTATGAACTTTGTCACATTCCCTACTTCTCCGTCAACACAAAGCTTTAAAGTTAAGCAACTTTTAACGTACGTTGAGAACTTTGACTATCAGTTTATATATCTTTTGTATATTTTGATTTATTTTTTCATTAAAAAATAAAATAAACTAAAAACAAATTGTGTTCGATTTTCTGTGCTGTATCTGAAAAATAAATCAAAAGCTTTTTATCAAATTAAAATAAAATGTAGTATATTTTATATCCGTTAACAATGTACTGATTGTGCCAACTTCATACTTCGTATACGTTGATATCAGTTGAAAAAGGAGACGGATAAAGTACGGCGGATTCTATATGATTCTATGTAATGTAGTAAAAAATGTTTAAATTTCTTTCTAGTTTAATTTAAAGTTCTTTATAGTGGTTACGAACAATCTGGCTTCATTATAAAGAAAAAATAGATCGGTGAACAATAGTGATCCATTTCAGGCAGAATCCATTAACAGAAATTCAAGTATAGGAACGTAAATATTTAACAAGTTAAGATCCATTTAGCTGACCGTAAATATAGAAACGTAAATGTAGTTGAGACAGCTGATCGTTTTTGTTATACGAGAAAACATGAAAATACTTACCTGAATGTAATGAAATGTAACCGTAACGTCTCAACCTGTAAAAAATAGAAATTCATTACGTGGTTACGTGACAGATGTTGTCAGTGATGGTATATATTGTTGTGAATAAGAGGTTGGCACAAAAACACTGTTTGAGTACTTTTATTCGATAATTGAACTGTTTAAGTAGTTAAATTTGTATACAAACATAATATATTTTATTAAATATAAGACTTTTTCTCTGGGTTCTGTAAAATACGTTAAATGAATTTACATACATAGGTAACATGATTTTATATAATGCGCACGATTTTTGCAAATGTTACTTTATATGTAACCACAACATTTATTCGCCCTATTTCCAAAAAATTTTCCACAAGCACAACCTTCCAACGAAAAAAAACGGCCCATAATGCAGAGTTATGCTGCAATAAACGTAAGAAAGCAATACATGATTAAATTTAAGCCTGTGAAGAAATAATATAAAAATAAAAATTTTTAAAAATAATTTTTAAGTAAAATACGTTAATAATAATAATACATTATATTTGCAATAAATTTCTATAGCTCAAGGTACTTTTTGTTTTTTTTAAGTTTTAATGTATTTTTTCAACACGTCGTCTTGCTTTTTTTACGTTGAAAATTTTTCATTCAATTCAAATATTTTATGGAATTTATAACACACAAACAAATTTTCCTGAAGAAGTCTTACAAAGGAAGACGAAATATTGTAAAAATACATTAAAAATTAAAAAAAAGCAAATAGGATCTTGAGCTGAAAAAACTTATTGCAAATATTGAATTAAGTAAAGGTCCAAATCAAATAGGATCAAGAATTATACATTATAATATAACTTTTTATCAAAGTTATTACATGTTGTATTAATATAAGATACATTAAAGCAAGTTTCGTATCTTTTGTTTATGCACTAGGTTACTTAGTGTCCACACCTGCGATAATATTTGAGATGAGAATGTCAAATTCAATCGCAGAGAGAATTCTGTTACGTGTAGACTTAAAATCACTGTTATCGCAGTCTTATAATAATTTTTATGAGAGCGTTCTTATGAGAAATCTTATGGCAACGATCTTATAATAAAAGCTGTCAAAAAAGCGATTGTGTGTGTGTGTTTGTTTACAAAAAGACGCCATTGCAATTTTACTGATTATTAATTTTGCAAAATATCTTTTAAAAAACCATTTTATATGGAAAATAATTTATTTTTATGCATTAAATATATACTATAAGTGATTAATTTTGTATAAAGTGTGCGCATATACGAAATTCATATAAGATTATATTCATCGCAAGGATGTGTTTTCTTCTCGGCTTTCATTGATTTATGAATTCTTATAAGATTAACTACAATACGTTTACTCCTTGTTAGATATGAAGATGGACATAAAGTTATTCGCTCTCTCATTCTGCCGACGTTTTCTCAGATATTATGTCAGAGTTAATCGCAGTTGTAGACACTAGGTTAGGTTAGGTAAGCCCGCTGGATTCTCCAAAAAGTACTTGGATACTCCAGCTAACTTGGGCCCCGAAGATTGTTCCCTTTGTGTATATGCAACTGTACTCGTATTGATTTTTGTAATTTATTTGATATAAAAGTATAAGTGATGAAAAATAATTTTTTTAGGGTAGCTCCTTTGAAATGTCGACATATAGATAGCTGGGAAACATAGAAAACAAGCTGTTTATAATTTTTTTTTTTATTTTATTTTATATTTTTCATTGCCTGTATAATAAATATTCTCCGAGATATAAAACCCAGAGAAAAAAAGAGTAATTTGAAAGAAATAAACACATGACTCGAAAAACATATGACACGATTTTACATATTCCTAAATAATGCCTAAAAGGTGCTGAGGGCAAATTCATAGATTTAATTTAATTTTTGTACAAATAAATATTTGGAAAAAAATCTAATATAAAATATAAAATAATAATTACTCTTTCAATTACGTTTAATTAAATGTCAAGTTGTAAAAAAGTACATAAATAAAGTCCAACGGCCTGTACTTAATTTTAATTTTAACATTTACATATAAAAACATTATACAAAGTACCCGATTTCTTTTCTCTATGGTTCGTTTAGCATTGACTATTTCATTTATGACTTTTTTTTTCTTTTGACGTATTTACTTGTCTGTCATAATTGTTGATATTTAAAATTGATTGATTAGCATTTTTTTATTATGCTCATATTATGCTTTCGGTTTGGTTATTGGAAAAAGAAGTGCAATATACTGACCGGCCAATAATGCAATAATTGCATAAAATAAAAATTTAAATTATCTATACGATGTGCTTACACATACTAAGATATATATTTTTGTATGGAATTTGTTGCTTAATTATTGCATTTTATTTAAAAAGTTTACTTTAGGATTCTAAAAAACGCAAAACATAAAACGAATATAGAGCAGCATGTATTTGTCGCATACAGAACGCAGCACAAAACTGTAGACATCGATAAAAGTATTGCGAATCGCTGTGGTAGCAGTTTTTTTTTTATGTGACCATGCATGCTTAATTTCCACTAAAACTTTTCCTCAATTTGTATTGTCATACTACAACACATACTCGTAGTTACAAATACAAAAAATAATCTTGTCCCTATAATACATTGGCCGTTTAACAAGTCCGATTTTTTTTTCTTGAATTAGTAAACTTATTTTTTTGTTCATAGTATGTAAAATAGAAAGGGAGAAGTATATTTTTATTTTGTACCTACATTCGCAGTTGAGACAAACAGCTTTACCAGGTGGCTTTACGAACTAATACTGCTGTTTGTTTGGTTGGGTAAAAGTTGTGAAAAAGATTTACATCAGCACCTGCCTTGCGGCCTTATCTGATGATGGACCAGTTCCACGGAGTGATTTATTCACGATTCATCAGCGTCACCGTGTGGCTTGCTAGGCTCAGACAGGTAGCAATTTATGCTATATGTTTGTAGCCATATGAGCAAGTTCTTGTTGAGGAGTCCGGGCCTGTATGCAATTTCCCAGCAATCAATGTAATATGAGACTTAATAAGTTGGTAGGCCGAAGCCCACTAGCAGCATCAGCCCTTAAACGAACTCAACCGTCAACTATCATCACTGGTTCCTCACAGTACAGGTATCTGTTGTATAGGCGACAGATCCTCGGGAGTTTGTTAGTCCCCGAAAAAAGCCACGCCAAGCAATTATCAAGCATACTAACACCCCCTTCCTGCGTTTTAGGTTTCAACCACAGCCAGAACGTTTCAGTCAAGGTAGGCACCTCAACCATGATCAGCACCGAGAGATCTGCAAAGCAGAAACTCCCGGGAACTTTGCTGATCTCCGTTATGCCAATTTTAACTCTTGGTATGGGTTTTGGAAGTCCAACACAAAATAAGTAGTGCGGCTTCCTAGAGTTTTGTTTGCTACAACAAACGAGGGACTCCTTCCCATCAATGGCCCGGAAAACAGAGTGCCCTGGTTTGGTTAACGCTGAGGCAAAACCTGTTCCCCGAATGGGAATAGCATTTGACAGCTGAAAAAAATAGACTTTTTTTGTCACGAAAATTTGAGTTTGTAAATATCCAAAAATGGTGTAAATTGCTCTTTTAGAGATTGCTACTATATAATAGAAGCATTAATGTAATATGGCGAGAATTGCTACCTGTTTGTGCTGCATCCCCCGTTGTGATGCTGCATCCCTAAGCAATAATTCTTGAGCCAGTTTAACTTTATACGAAAACATTCCAGACGGGAATCAACTATTGCATTGCAAAATAGAAGTTGCAGTAAGTTCATAATATTGTTTTCTATGTCGGCTTTTCATAGAAAACAAGCTGTTTATAATTTTCTGATTGGTATCAATATTGGAAGCTAATATAGTGATTAAAAAAACTCAATTGTAAGTTCATAACATATATTTTACTCATACCTGCAAAATTCAGCTGTTTATATAAGTGTATTATAAACACTGTTGAATAATGTTAAACAAATAAAAAATAAAATTAAAATAAACAAGTAAATAAATGCAAGTGCACTTGTGATCATTAATATTAACCTGCATGAATTGTCACTATATGTTAGAATCTTCTCAAAATGTCGGATTCTTCTTAAAATACTAATTTCCACAAATTTGTCTTGTTCGAATTCGGTAATGTTTTCGAAATGTTTCCATAGTTGAGACCGGTACCATAACCTAAGCAGAGTTAAATTTTGCATGCGCGGTTGAGGTCTATACTAAATGCAATTTGTGGTGTATTTAGTGGTGGAAAATTTGTTCGGCTAAGACATAAACCTGCATGTCTACATATGTAACTTGCAGTTACCGAAAATTTTCGAACTTTTAGAAAAATGAAATAAATATTTAAAATTATTTTAATGAAATATTTCATGTTGTTCCTATACATACATACGTATATGTATATGTACATAAAAGAGAAGAAAGTAAAACTCAACTTCTGGTTTGAATTGTTAACGTTAACAAGTTATTATCAGAATTTTGCAATGGTCGTAATAGCACGAAAACATTCAACAACCTATAAATTATATAGAATGATCAAATTGATTAATGAAGGAAGGTGTATCAAAATATTTCAAACGACAACATATTTTGTGTGGTGGTGGCACACGTGATAATAACGTGATGTTTTGTTACAATTGAAACGATTTTATGCGGCGGTTTTGTACCATCTTTTGATGGTATAAGAGCACGAAAAACTTTAATTTTAGTAGTGGTCTTAAAAGTAAAGTGCACTTAAAAAGTTAGGTGTACGCATGTAGCATATTTGGGCCGCATTCAGTGCCATTCTAATCCATTGAAGTGCCTAATAGTGGTTTTTGCATCCAGAAACGCATTCAATTGAGATCGCAGAATGATTGTCACCATCAAGAGAAAAGTAAAAAAAAAAAAATTAAAAAAAAAAAACTTTTTACCCAGTTTAAATATTTTTTTTTTATTCGTACTAGCCCCCCTTGTTTTTTTTTAGATTTTCTGATTTTTTTTCTTGTTACTCTGCTTCGGCTTGACGTTGAGTTCTGGGATTCAATAAATAAATTAATGCACACAATTTGTATTTATGTATACTAGTGGGAATCAACCGTCGACGCAAACGCGCGCATTACTTTTTTACCGCTCTTAAATAATACACTCTTATATAAAATCCAATGTTTAAATCAGGGGGTGCCCGAAAGTTCTATATGGAAGAGCAAACACCAGCACGTTTGAGGAAAAACTACTTTTATTTAATAGTTTTTTTTGTAAAAAACAAAACAATTTACGAAAACAAAGCTAAGCGCTTTTTCAAAAACAATTGAGCATCAAGCCCATAGGTCTGGGCACATCTGGTTTAAATCAATAAAACTGTGAAAACACACAAATATGTTGTTTACTTATATTTGGCCACACTTTTTTGGTTTTACTAGTATTTAAGTGAAATGCATACACACATTTTGTTTGTTAGTGTTAGTAACATATTAATAGCCGTATTATTCCTAAAATACTGAATAATTTTTCTAGATCGGTGTAGTAGTACGGCTACTAAGATGATTTTAAAAACATATTTGCCTATTAATTATATACGAAGCCTGATCAAAAAATAACCATTATTTTAAAATTTCGTGAGTTACGTATGTTTGATTTTTTATTTTTTTTTCTGTTATGCCTGTTATATATGTTGGCATGCTATCTATTTTGGATTGTCAGTTTGTTTTTGACAGATAAAAAGGTTAGCCGTGTATAAGGAACGAATGGCTCTTGCACGAGAATTTCAATGGTGGTGTTATCTCTTGTCCTGGGGATGTTAATTGTAGCGACCAATATGCCAATAAGCCAAAAACAATTCAACATCTAAAGGATGAGATAATTCGGCACATTAACGATATAAAACCTCAATTATGTATTTGAAAATATTGAGCATCGGATAGAAAATCTATGTCCAGCATTTGGGCGATATTTTGTTTGTAATTGTCATAGATTCTTCTATCATTATAAAAAAAAAAATTTAAATAATTCTCTGAATATTTGTTGATTTATTTATCATTAAAGTGCGCTGGAGACGATCGTGTTTTCGTCGTTTAAAAGGAGGCATACAAATAAAATCGTCAATCATCATTTGTATTTTGACTTAGCTGCGATCGTTTCTAAACATGTCATCATCGGATAATGTATTATTGTTATCTTGTGCAATTTTGTTAAAAAAATATGAAAAGAAGAAAAAAAAAGCTATGGACGAAAAGTAGTAACAAGTGAAAATAGTAATAAATGCTTATATAGTATATACAGTGCTGTTCCTACGCTAAGCAACTCACACTGTATTTTAGAAAAATGTTACTTTTCTCTCAAATAAGAAGACCTTAAGAACTCATTATAATACTTATTTATGACTTGTATGATAGCAAAAAAAAAAATGTATAAAAAAATAACAACAAAAACCTTTTTGGATATTTCAATAACAAACAAAAACAAAACTAACTCTATGAGAGGCTGTGCCTATGCTAAGCAACAAATTTTCTTATTCTCTTTCCCTTAAATATAACGGTTCTTTTGCGATGCATTTGAGTTCATTAATTGCAAATTACTTAAATCAATGCAGTTTAGTCCTACTAAGACTTTCTTCGTCTTTAAACTATAAATTTTCAAAATGAATGGAAAAACATCCCCAAAAGCACATCGCAAAATTTAATTGCCTCAATGCCCAAGAGATGTGCTGCAGTCATAAAAAACAAAGGGTCATATACGAAATATTAATAAGTTGCTTAGCGTAGGCACAGCCTCTCATAGAGTTAGTTTTGTTTTTGTTCGTTATTGAAATATCAAAAAAGGTTTTTGTTGTTATTTTTTTATAAACTGTTTTGTTATCATATAAGTGATAAATATATATTAAAATGAGTTCGTAAGGTCTTCTTATTTGAGAGAAAAATAACATTTTTGTAAAATACAGTGTGAGTTGCTTAGCGTAGGAACAGCACTGTATGTATACATATAAAAAAATAAAATTCAATAATCATAAAAAATATGCATGTAGTTTTTTTTTCCTTATTGCTGTCCTTTTCGATAACAAAACTGACATTTTCTATCGTCAATCACAATTGGAGGCTATCAAAACAATTACACGTCAAAATAAAATATCAAAAGCGTTTGATTTTCATCAAACAGAGCCGACAATTAATAGGTTTACCCGAATAAGAACGACTTAGAACGTTGATGTGTTTTTTTGATCGTCTCCAGGGCACTTAACATCGTGCGTTTTGATTGGATCACCATTTACAAAAAAATTAGGCCGTATTCATAAAAATAAAAAAGAATTTGAAAATAGTTTTAATTAAAAAAATTCATACAAAATTTTTTTTAAATATATGTATTTCAATTGCATTTTAGTTTTTTATGAATACGGCTGTTAATGTTTATTTAATATTTTTTTATCCCGTAATTTCCATTTTCATTAAGTTATTTTAAAAATTTTGTATTTAATTCAAGTTTTTTGTTTTTGAAAATATAAAAATATTATTTTAACCCACTGTTTCAATTTCTTTTCTTCATTTATCTGAATATTGAGTAGTGGCCAAGCGAAGCGAATAAACTTCCTTAAGTTGCATAAATAGGTATGAATGTGTATGTAAAGATGTACATACATATGTATGTAGTGATATTTATTCAGTGTGTTGCAGAATGTGCACAAATGTAGTTGTAATCGTTGTGTTGTGTCTGTTGTTTTTTAGTTATAAAAGCCTGTGTATTCTTGTGCCAAAGAATAACAACAACAATATAACAATGTCGTTGTTAATTGTACAGACATCCTTAGTGTTTGCTTTTGTTGTTGCATAAAAAGTATTACCCCATTTTTTTATTCAAGATTTTTTTTCTCAAACATGCATACATACATATACAAGCGCACACACCCATACATCCGCATACGGAACCAAACATAAAACTTTTGTTTTTCTCCCAGTTTCGCTCATTTTTCTTCTTCTTTCCATTTCATTCATGACGCGCAGTTCAGTGGCAGCGCGCTCCATTTTTAAAATTTTTGCAGCGAAATTTTTTTTTCTTACAACTTTTTTTTTTTTTTTTCAATTATCCACCTCCTTGACCTCCACCGACAAATGTCTGAAGAAAGAAAAAAATGGTACAAATTTAATACGTACATATGTACCAGTGTGTGTGTGTGTGCATAACTTTTGGATTGTGGGTTTTTAAGGGGTGGCTGGCTGGTGGCACAATGTTTACTCACTGACTGACTCAAACAAACTCAAGTAACTGAATGCTAGAGGCAAAGACGACGGTGTCGTTTCTAGTTCTGTGTCGTGGTATTTTCTGTATTTTGTATGTGCAAACGAAATGTTTTAAGGTAACGCTTTGTTGGTGGTGATGTTGGTTTTAAAGTGGAGTTCATGATTTGCTAATAATATCTATGGAGCATACGAAATATGTGTGTGTATGTGTTTGTGGCGGAATAGATGGATGGATGGCTCGTTGAATTTTGGTGTATAGTGTCGTCGTTGTCGGTGGTTTTGTTTGGGTTGCAAATATGTCTGCAAAAATAGTTTCATTCTCAATTTACATTGGTTTTATTTTTCTTAATTTTTTGTTTGTTTTCATTTGTTACTTTTACAACTTCTACTACAACTTTTGACTGACTTACAATTGTCTGAAATTTTATGCAGTTCTGTATATTTAAATGTTTTGAAAAAGTGCATGCGACTATGACAGCGGAACAATAATGTTGCTTAATTTATTTTGAAAAAAATACGTATAACTACAAAGTCTGGAACTTTTTCGATGTAGTTGAGCAATAATGCTGTTTACGATCTCCATAAGAGAGGTTACCTTACGTTTTAGGCAGAAAAAAAATCCCTGTAAACTTATCGATCCTAGGCCCTAAACAAGTTTTTAATCGTAAGTTTTTGACAGCACCAAATGTTGATCAATTTTATTAGTAGAAGTAAAAGTTTTCAATTTAAGACAGTCTATAGCGAGCTCTTCATTTGATTTGGCTACTCTTAAACCATTACGAGTTGCCAAAAAACCGAAAAAAGGAGAAATGTTAAAAAAAACGCTGAAATTACTTTTTCTCGTCTAATTAAAATATGTTCCGAGATGATAGATGCGAATAGGAACTGACTTTCCAATGTTTTTTTTTAACATCTGGACGGCTGAAGCTCCAAACCCAAAAATAAAAAGAATGAGTAGTATATTATTGATAAATAAATAAAAAGAATGAGCGTGTAAAAACAGTTACAATATAAATTTGATCAAAAATTTTTTACGTTAATTTAACTGTTTTTTAGAGCGAAAGAAGCGAATTTCTACAGGTTCAAAAATACGCAATCACTCACATCTTCCATAACCCCTTACCCGCAAGATCAAGAAACATCCGGTTGTCTGCAGACAGCCTCCCAAGCACCTAAATACATACCATTGGTCTCAAGTAAAAACTTCTTAACTCGTATTTTTCCCGAATACATTCACAAATACTCCTCGTCACAAAGATTTTTATGGAAAAGCTTCTCAAATAACGGGCTTACAAGCAATAATATGAAAAAATTATACCTATGTTAATAAATACCGTTTCTACTTATTATGTTTTTTCCTTCTCCTATAAAGTTGGAATTATGTTAGGTACCTACGACCTTTCTAAATGAGACCAACGGTACATTCATACGCACACATATGTACATACATATTTCCATTAAAAACCCATGGCTCAGCTAAAAAAGCAAAACAAGGTGATTTAAAAGTAAATTTCTTAATCCCCAGACAGAATATGCTAGAAAAATATTTGATACATACTTACATACATCATTTTGTACACACATATGTACAAAGCAATACTGCTATATTTATCTCTAATTTTTGTTCAAAACTTTGGAATATTATATAAAAAGTGAACACTTCTATAATTTTTCTCTCTGCGAAAAAGTGTTTGTTTTCTTTGCTTTTTTACATATTTTTTTTTAGTTATAAAACAATTGTGAGAAAATAAAAATGTAAAACTTTTTTTATTTAGAGTGCATGTATTAAGTATGTATTTATAGTAATTCCTTCCGTTTTTGCGATTTCATACAGTTTTTTACACATGCATTCTTATATGCATGTAATGAAATGTAAATCGCGTATTGCCAACCACAATGACAGCGAGATGTTGTTATTGTATTATTTTGTTATTGTGTGTACTTGTGATGTTTTATAAAGAGTTCTAATTTTTTCACTTATATTCAAGAGAGTCGGAGTTTCACAATAAAAATAATGTAATGTAATGTTAAGTAAGATGTGGGGAACAGAGAGTAGTGCAAGATGTTTAGTTTATTGTAGAATGAGAAGGTCAATGGAGTATAGAAAAGAACATACATGTATCCATATGTATTTGTTTTTATTTTTGTATGTATCTAGTTATATTTGTTTTTTGCTGAAGAATTTCTCTTGTAATGATTTTATTTTTCTCCACAATCAGTCAATTCCATTATTATTGTTGTTTTTATATAATAAATATGTACTTAAATATTTTTTTTTAAGAATAAAACTGAACCAGTTGGTGTTTGTATCGTTTTCCTTTATATGTAGCCACATAGGTAAGTATTAATTTTTTTATTGGCAAATGTTTATTATTTGTTTTTGTTTTCCTTTGGAGAATTTTTGTTTTTTTATTCTTTTTAAAAGCAGCGGTTTCGTGAAGGAGTTTTAGCTTCAATTTGTGGGATTCTTCATTTTTGTTCCTTTGTCACAATTGTATTTTACAACAGCTGCATCTGTTGGCTGTTTTGTATTTGCTTTTGATTTAATGTTTTGATTTTATTTGTATTTATTGTTTTGCTTTGATTTTGCTGTCCTTTGCATTTTTTTAAGCGTCACACAACAGTAATAAATTTTATTGTGGTTCACATCAAAAGTCATGTGAATGTTGCGAAAAATTTGATGAATCTTGCGATTTTTTTGTGCATGGCTCATGAAGTTGTACGAATAGAAAAAATTGTTTGTTTACAGGTACATTAATGTTTTTTATACTGCTATGCAAGGAAATTACTCCAAAGTTTTGCAATATTTCAAATTTGATGGTTTTTGAGTATAGCTAAAACAATCATACTGGTTCGGGATAATACCTACTTATGTATACGACTTTTCGCTTTCGAAATGCGAACATGAAATGTGAAGTTTGGACAAAAATTCATGGGCAAAATATAAGGTGGCCGTGAAAGAATGTTGGGTCGGGGCGGGGTAATTTTTTGCCCCGCAAAAATGAAAGGCTAAAAATTCGCCAAAAGCCTTATAACTGCCGTTGACTCGGTCCTGGAGAGGTCATATGTATGATCAACCACTCCATTAGTTTATCAGTAACATATCAACCCTCTATCTCTCGAAATACTCCCATTCATTACCTCTTTTAATTAGTGGGCTGGCTTCCCATCGAAAAAACAATTTTATAAATATTCTCCCCTACCGATGTATTAACTCCCAGGGCGATTATAAATGAGTGAAATTTATGATTAACCTCCATTAAATTTTTCTTTTTATTTACTTATAAATAAAAATCCCCAATCTCCCCTACTTACGTCGGTTTCTAAAAGTAGTTTTGGAGGACTCAAACGTAAAACCAGGCACATTTATATATCTTATTTTTGCGTAATACACCCCAATCCTTATCTCTCCTTTTCAAGAGACTTTTTTTTCAAAAGTGTTTTAGCATGTGTTGTTAATTATGTAAAAAATAACTTTCCTGTAATCGCTCGTTATTTTTATGTAATTTAACTGAAAAAAGGCAAACATTAAAAAAAATAAAATTGGCAGCAAAATCTAGTGGCACTAGAAGCATACACAATTTTTTTTTAATTAGACAACCTTGCTCGAATATAACGGGATCAAATCTGATGTCTAGAAAACAGATGTGCTATACAAGGGAATGTATTTTTATGGCACAGAACATAGACACAGAGGCGATGTGAAACGGTACCGCGAAAACTCTCAAAAATATCACTCCAAACTAGGTATAAATAATCCATAAATTTATTATCTGTGTTTAAATGCTTGATAAAAATATTTTTAAATACCAATCAAAAAATTATAAACAACTGTCTATATGTCGGACCTTAAATCCTCAAAGTGCTATTTTTAGTATCCAAAATCATCAAATGGACAATAAATCGTCCAATATGGCAACCATGCACGAAGTACATATGTATATAACTAAATTAAGGGAAAAATGAATGAGATTGTAAATAGGCAACATTGGGTACATTCCAATTTGGTTTTTGTATAAAATAAGAAGTATTTGCTGAATATTTAGTCTCGGTACTAGGATTTAGGCCTGAATTAAATAAAAAAATAAAAAAGTTGGCATCACGGTTAGCTCTCTGGTGTTTATACATACATATGTATACTCGCATCAAGATTGGTATGTTTTTATCATGCATTTCTTTATGTTATGTTGTTCATACCATTCTTACACTCCGTATGTACTGCTGGTTTTTTTATTTACGTATTTATTTGCTCTCAGTTGCTCAACGATGCCATCTGTTTCGATATAAAAAAATCAATCAAAGATTGATTAAAACTTTTGTTTTGCATATTTTAGAATTCGAAAATATTAAAATTATTATTTCTAATATCTACATTTAAATATGTTTAATCCGCTGAGCATTATTATTTCTCCACAAAACAATTTTTTTTTTTTAATTTGGAATGAGAGCGGCGTCTTAAACAACAACACTATTTTAATGCCATGACGAGACAATAAGTTTGCTGCTGTAATTTGTAGCAGAGCTTAACTAAATGTGGGGTCATTCGTTGCTATTTTGCGCTGTAGGTACATACATACCTTATGAGTATTTTTTAATTTAAAAAAAATATAAATATCTTTTCCTCTATTTGACTGACCAACATGGAGAAATTTGCTTTTGCTGCAAGTTCTTTCCTTTCTTATTCTCCCTAAGAGTTTTTTTTTTTAATTGTTGTAAGGTTTCTTTTACATTTTTTTAATGTATTAAAAAGGGGCTTTGTACGAGTTTTTATTTCTTGCTTAGGAAAAATATATACATATGTATGTATGTACATATTTCTACCAAACTAAACCATGCCAGTCTGCCCGTAAGTATACAGCTGGGGTTTAAATAACCAAATATAACCACATTTAATACCAAATAGCTGGCTCGTTGGCTGACTGAATAAACGAGTGAATGAATGAGTGCAGGACTGAGTAGTTCTTGTTACAGCTGCCTTTGTGAGTGTTCGTTTAATTTTTTTTTTACTGTTTTTACCTTAATATTTTTATATAAACCTTTTTTTTGAGGGTAAGATGTTGCAAAAAACAGCCATGGCATGTTTTAAAGTTATAACATACATACATACACATGTTTGCTGTTGTGTTAAGCTTGGAAGCAAATGGTTTACTTCAAAAAAGCTTTTTTAAGTTGAAAAGCTTTGAATTTGAATTATCATTTTTTTTAAACCAATTCTCAAAAGTGCATACATATGTTATTTCACGTAAAATAACCTAACTTTTATTTGTTCTTAAATAATCAAATATATTTATATAATTGTCCGAATATGTCATTGATGTACATCTGCATCTGGCTTGACGGCATTTGTAGCCATATGAACAAACCCCTCGCTGTATGCAATTTCCCAGACTTTAAGCCCACTAAAAGCATCAGCCCTTAAACAATTCACCCGTCACTGCTGGTCTCTTGCATTGCAGGAAAACAGCAAAACCGGCTTGCAGATGTTGGCACCTCAACCATGATCAAAGCCCGGATGATCTGCAAAATAGAACCTGCTGAGGACTTTGATGATATTCGTTCAGCCAATTATGTCTTGGTGAGAGTTTTCGAAGTCCAACACAACATACAATAAGAACATGTGGCTTTCCAGAATTTTATTTGTTACAAAAAACTAGCAACTCTTAACACTCTAAGTCCCAGAAAACAGAGTGCCCTCGTTGGGCGTACAGCATGGCAAAACCTTATGGTTATGGGAAGTGATAATGATATTTCATAACAGGACATTCCAAATTGCTTACCAAAAGCTTACCAACAAGAATTATTACTTCTTCCTGTCATTTCCATTCAAAAACCTGTATAAGCCGCAACGGATTTCTCCGGTGATATTAATTATTTTAAAGGAGCGAACACGAGTAGGTTTTTTTCTACACTGCACGGATTTTACCGTTACAAATCGGTTAACCGATCTCTTACTTAGTAAACTACAATGCAGCCAGCGTTGCCAGAACAAAGATTTTAATTTAATTTTGAAGATTTTACAACTATTTTTCTGAAATCAAAAATTTTTTCGACAAAACTTTCTGTCACCATTGGTTGCACATTCATTATGAATCAAGGAAATGTGTGACATGGAAAAAACATCTTCACTGGAATCAGGAAACCAGAAAAATCTGACGTGAGCTATACAAAGTACCAAAAATCAAGTGTAATAATCATGCCATCAAACCAGGTTTGAAAAAAAATGAAAATAAAATAAAAAAGGGCGGATTGATTTTTAAGCTACCCAGCGTTGGATGGCAACACACACAAACATTATTATTATTATTTTTTGTAATTGTGATCTGTCAAACGTCAGCTGTTAAAGTTTCACCCAAATTATTCGATTAGTTTATTTGTTGTAGTCGCTTGAAGTAATCAACTTTTGTGTTTCTTGAAAAATGGAAAAAGTGAATTTCGTGCAGTGATTAAACACTATTTTATTTGAAAGGGAAAACGGTGAAATAGACAAAAAAAAAAGCTCGATAAATATTACGGCGAATCTGCCCCGTCAAGATCCACAATCACAGAAAAGTATTGTCGTGCATTATTGGATCAATTGATTGATGCAATCTAGAAAAAACGATCACATTTAAAGAAGAAAAAAGTGCTCCTTCTTCAGGACAACGCACCGGCTCATACAGCATTAAATACGATACTAAAATTACATGAAATACACTTCGAATTGTTTGATCATCCACCTTCTAGTCCAGATTTAGCTCCTAGTGACTTTTTCCTGTTGCCAAACTTGAAAGAATGGGTCGTAGGAAAACTAACGCGTGTGTTTTTGATCCCAAAATCGTATTATTCAGATGGTATAAATAAGTTTGAATATCGTCTTACTAAGTGTATTCAGCTTAAAGCAGATTATGTTGAGAAATAAATGGTTTTTGTAAATAATGGCTTTAGGTAGCTTCAATATCACGCCCTCGTATATTGAAGCTATCGTCCATGTAGATGTAGCATCTTCAGTGATGTATATGTAGAGTATTCTCTAACTAAAACTAGTGCAAGTCGCATATATACACATCAAACGAATGGGAGTTGGAACATTTAGCTTTTGCTAGTTTCTACGATTAGATAAGAGATATTTAGATATGAACGTGGTTATATGTACATGAATTATCTGGATGGATCTAGACTTGTAGACAAATCAAGGGTTGCTGGTGTTCTATACGCTCTAGCTCTACATATTCAGAGATTTGTATGGACTCTCTCATAGATTAGCACATTACTCGACCAATTTAGTAATTTAATTTTACTGAGCTTTCTTGTATTTTCCTTAACGATAATAAGTTAATACTTTAATTTACGGAAAAAGCTTAAGACTAGAGTGTAATATCTTAATTAACACAAAGAAAATATTCAACACCAAGTTTAACATAAGGTGAATGCTAATTGTTAAAATACAAAAATTGATATAACTACTCTTGTCCCCGCAACTTCCATAATTGAAATAAGCTCAATTTTACCGTAATCACTCGATCAACCATATCGGACGTCTAAAGAGAAGATAGTGTTTTCAAAGGTAATTTTGGATAAGCCAGAAGACGATCTGGCTTATCCAAGAAGCCGAACTAAATTATATCAATCTATGTTGCTTTAAAGAAATTACAAAACTCATTGCACAACTTCAAAGAAATATAAAGAAGTGAAATTGCATAAAACTCAAAAAATTTGATGCTTGCCATGCTGCATAACGAACTAATTTTAGTTACACTTGGAGAGATATGTCTTAAATATTTCTGCTTCATACAAATTGCTTCAGTTTTGACCAATACTGTTCAAAATTCAAAGTTTTGAAAAAAAAATATATAAAAGCGAGCGTGTGGTGACTGTTAAGCCGGCATATTTTTCCTTGCAATGAAATGCAAACATCATAATGTTTGTCATCGTCGTCATCATCAACTGCAAAAGCAACAATATTACTTACCAACAATATCAGTGAAAACAATTCACTGCACTCCCAACACACCAACGAACGAACGAACGAACTTTCCACAAAAAAAGCATAGATTTCTTATTCACCCACTCACCTCACCACCACCATCCTCCTCTTTCTCACTTGTACGACTACTTTGTGGGTTTTTATTTTTTCTCTCAACTTTATAAAAATTGTATCTCTTACCCTTATTATAATTGTGTGTTTTAAAAACAGTACAAAAAAAAAGAAAGAAAAAAATAAAAGGGTCTTCTTAAAGTTTTTTTTTCTTGATTTGTTTGAGAATTTTTATTTTCTGTGCAGAAAATAAAAATGTGGCAACAGAAAAAAGTACATGTTCTCCGCACATTTTTTTCTTTCCATTTTTTTTCTCATTTAAGGTATGTAAGTAGTATATTTGTATGTACATATGGCTGTAGGTGCTTGTACATACATATTTGTATGTGTGGGTATTTGTGTTAATTTTTTTCAGCTGCTGTCATGATTCTTATTCTTTTACTCTTAAGGATTCCAACGTTAACGTTAGACTAAGAAAGCTTGAGTTATTGGTTTTATTAAAAAAAAGAAGAAAAAAAAAATTTTTTTTCGAAAAACTTTTCCAATTTTTTTCTTAACTTCTTTTGCAATTTGCCTGACCGACCAAAAGAAACTCAATTCTTTTTTATATGCTTATTTTTTCCGATCTTTTTTCTTTTCTCTGGTGTACTAAACTAAAAAGAAGTGGCTGTTGTTTGGCGTAGTAGTACTACAACAGCATAAACTCTTCTGGCAATAGCATAATGTAGTAAATATTGTTGTTGGTGTTGTTGTTAATGTTTTAAAATGACCATTCGCTTTTATGGAGTAGTGTTGTCGCCGTATTAGTAGTACGAGTAGTTTTAAAATGCTGCTGTTAAAATTGATAATTGTTGTTGCCTTAAATGATTCGAATGGCGATGTCGCTGTGTCGTTAGCCGCCTTGTATACAAAACAATTGATCCAATTCTTTTTATCATGGTTGAATTCTTATTCCACTATCAACAACATATGTGTGTCCATAAGTATGTATGTATGTGTGTGCTATTGTTTGTATTATAGTCCACTTTTATATGATTTTTATCATCTTTACATATATACATTTTCAGTTATTTTTATTCATTTCTTGGCTGCTTGGCTCTCAGTCTCCTCATGCACTTTTTTTCTTTTTTTCCAAACTAACTTTACAATACGACACTGTTATTTCTTCTTCATCTTTAACTTTATGTTGTTGGTATTGTTGTTTTTCTTGCTGCTGCGATAGTTGCTGTTTTTGTTGTTATTGCTGTTGTTTTTTCATTTTATATTCATATCTTCTACATACAAATTGATATATTCGTTGGTTGTTGTTCTTGTGTATGACATGCAAAAAGGGCGCAGTTTTTTTTTCGTCGTTGTTGTTTAATCGCTAAAGTTTTTTTCTTGTACATTTTTTTTTTCTCTCCATACAGTAGGACTGCCATTAATAAAACAGGAACAAGAAGAATCAATTTCACAGTTTTTTTTTTAGGAACCGAAGATTTATTTGCTTATGAAAGTATATGAATGAAGCGATTTGATGTTTTTAAAACTGCAAAAACTACAAAATATTTTTTTATCGGCTCTTTTTATTCTTTAATGAAAATGACAGCTATTTAGATGTTTTTAGAAATGCGTTTCACTCCGAACCACGTTTGATACATGTTTCATTAGATATCTGAGCCTGAATAGACTTTAATCGCCTTATTATGGGTCAGAATATTACTACTATAGTGGAGAATAACAGCGAATAAAATTTAATTTGTTGAAAAATTGTGAAATTTTGTTTAGTTTGAGCAAAATTATTATACTCGTGCATAGGAACTCTCTGTTTGGTCTAAGTTATAGAAAATCTATATCCAGTACTATCAGCTCTACAACAAAAACCAAAGACTATTAACGGCGACATAACTCAAATACGTACAACAGCGACATAACTCAAATACTTAACGGATTCAGGAAGACGGGGCCACAGTGCACACAGTTCGTTCAACAATTCAATTATTAAATGACGTTTTTCCACCAAGACTAATATCGTGAAATGGCGATTTTGTACTGCCAGCCAAATCTCCAGATTTAAGACCCAGACGTTTTCTTAAAATCAAAAGTTTTTGTGAATAATCCCCAAACTATTTAACATCTTAAAGACAATATTCACGGGATTGAAGCGTAAAAACTGAGTGTAAATAAATTTACACTGGGAGAAAAAGTGCGTAATTCAACGAAATCGTTTTACTTACAATTTAAATAAAAGTAAATAATGAGTATTTGAATTTATGTTTTTAGTACTCCTAATAAATTAATTATGGAAAAAAGAAAAAAATACGCAAAATATAGAGAAAAAACAGGGAATAAATTCATACACCCGTACGCATGTTCATTCTGCGCAGTTTCATTGACGACTAAACTAATGAGCATACGGTTGTGTTTGCTTCTGTTTACCACTTAAATACCATGGCATCGCTATTAGAAATGTTGAAAAACTCAAAAAGCAACTAGCTGAGATTTGAGAAATTTTATGTGATTTGAGTGTATCCGTGCATGTGTTGGGTTTGTAATAGACTAAAGAAAATTCAAATCGCCGTTCTTTTGCTTATTATAAACTCCCATGGATTTCGAGAACTATAATAGGACTCATTATTATCCAATTTTTTCTGTAAATATCATTTTATGAAAAAATATAGTTGTAGGAACCACTCTATTTATAAGTAGACCTATGAATTGTCGAGGTATACCAATATGTGCTGAAACTCACATTTTGCAATAATAATGCCATTACGATTTGTGCTGGTAAAAGCATTCCTAAAGAATTTTGTTATTTCAACTCCAAACAATTGAATACAAGGTAAACTAATATTTTCATTACAAAAGCTAAGTTTTAAACAGTGAAATTGGAGCATCTAAATAAAATATCCCAATTGAAAAATTTACTGTTTTTATTTATTCGCTGTGTTACATTTGTTCACTTTAAAAATGACAGCTTCAAAGTATACAGCTGTTTTTAATTCCATACAAAAGCGAGTTTTTTAAAAATTTTGCACTGTGATATAGACCTGTACAAAAAAGCATAGATGACCGAAACTAACATGCTTAAATTTTTGTTTCTAGCACATTCGCGAAAATGGAGTACGTACATATATAATAATTTTGAGAATGTATTAGAAGAATCATCACCCCTACACCAAAGAATTGGTAATTTTTTTCATATTGTCCTTAAAAATTTGATAGGAACTTGTAACCGATGATTATAATGTAGGCCAATTAACCGTGCCTGTTCTTGTAGAGCTACAAAACACAAAACAGCTGAGTTTTTTACTTACTATAAATTGTAATGGGCATATTCATAAAAGCTGAAACTAATTTAAAATGAGTTTTAATTGAAAGAAATCTTAGGCGAAATTTTACTAAAATTAATTTTGAACATATTTTGATTTTTCTTCACTGCACACACATGTATAGTAACTCAATTTTTATCCGTTTATTTTTCTTTTTAGGTAAGTTTTTAATTTCGAAGTTACCATAAAACAAGGCGTAAGTATTTAGACTATAATAAAATTTCAGCAATCATGCACATGTCGCAAACTGGCCCACTGTAGCTGTTAATTACATAGACATTAGGAGGGTATTCCTATGATTACAAAAAGAAAAAAAAAAAAAAAAAGAATTCAACAAATAAAAATCCATCTCACACCCAATATACATACATACATAGCACTCGTTATGTAAATGATTTCCAATTGGAAAAAAGGAAAATAGACTTATTGCACCAATACATTCACACGCTCGCTTTCAAATGGTCATTAATAAAGTGCGGCCAAGTGAACATTTTCTTTTTTTAACGGTTTTGTTTTTCCTTCCTTTTTTAAATTTAAAAGTGAGTTCATTTTTTCCTATTACCAACCTTGTCATACCTTATGACCAGCACCAACTCTTTTTTTCTTCGTGTTTTTTGCTATCGTTCCTTTGGTCAAAATCTTATATAATGGATCGACCTCCTTTACGGCATGCTTCAATACATCAACTCTTAAAATATTGCCAGGATACGATGACGACGATGAACAACATGGGCATAAAATACTTGACTGCAATGTTTTTTTCTTTTCGTTCAAAAGAACATACGAGTAGCAAGAAGTAGGTATAAAAATAGACATTTTGTCACTTACATATGTACGTACATGTACATATGTATTTTTTTTACTATATGTTGGAATTTCTGTCGTTTTCTTTAGCGAACGGTTGCTTCTTATATTTTGGTTGCATTTTTTCTTTTTTTTGTTTGTTTGTTGTGTTTTAAAACTGAAGCTCAATTTTCTCAATATCGAAAATAAAAACTGTCTTTGAGAAGCTTGTCATCTTGTTTTTGGCACATAATTTTTTTCTACATTCTTTTCTGCGCTTGTAACCGTTTGATGGAGTCTCTTAAACGATTCTCAACAAACAGCTCACATGGTGTTCTTATGTATATATGGATTTTTGCTTTCTTCTTTTTTTTTAGAACATACATAAGCAACCAAGTGGACTGCTGGACAATGGTAGTGTCCTTTCTATTTCTTCTTTTCTTTCTTTAGCAGAAATCCATGAAAGAACCTACGAGCGAGCGAGTGTAATGAATGCTACAAATACAATGTGGTCTCACCGCTATCTGCACCGTCATCCACCACCTCCACCACCACCTTCAACTTCACAGCAGTTTCACATGGATTCTTATTTTTTTCATATTCTACCCAATTTCTGTATAAGCTTAGTCCATTTCCACATACTTTTTTTTGTTTTTTCTTAAACCAAATGGTTGTATTTATTATTGTATTGTTGTAGTTAAGGGATGTTCTTCTTATGCCGTTGTTGTTGTATTCTCAGATTTTTATATACTTTGTTGTGAATTTTTTTTCTCACTTAAGAAAATTTTTTCCGTTTTTATATATTTTTTTCTGCTTTATTTGCCTCCGCCCTCCCTTCCGCTTTTTGCCTTGCCTTGGGATTAAAGTTTCTTGAAATATCTTGCACTCTCTTAGGTTTTGGCCCCCTTTTTATTGACAGCTTTTGAAAGAATGTAATATTTGTATACAAACATACATATGTGTGTATATTCAAAAAGTACAGGGTGGCCCAGAAAGACCGAAGTGGTGTGAATTGCTTATAACTTTTTATTTAAGAGATATTTTTTTAATTTTTTTTTTTTTAAATACATTAAATTTATGGGGAATATTTTTGGATTAGTTATTAAAAATGATATCCCGCAAGTGGTGGCCATATTCTGCTTCGCACAAATGTGCTCTTTCCAACACATTTTCCATGACCTTTCGCAAAACTTCCGGTGGTATGTTGTTAATTTCTTCTCGAATATTGGTTTTTAACTCCTCAATAGTCCTAGGCTTATTAACATAAACTTTTCCTTTTAAATAGCCCCAAAGAAAACAGTCTGGAGCGGTTAAATCCGGGGAACGCGGAGGCCAATTAAAATTGCTGTTACGAGAAATTATTCTTTCACCAAAGATGTCGCGTAAAAGAGTCATTGTGGCCCTGACAAGTTGAATTTTGTATGGAAACAATCCTATGGTGTGCAAAATTCGCTGCAGCGACGTCCTTGAGAGGCCCAGTTGTGACGAACGTCTCCTGGTTGATGTTTCTGGATCCTCCCGAATACTCTCCTGTACCACTTGAATATTGTCAGCCGTGTGGACAGTTCGGTGTCTGCCGGGACCAGGAAGGTTCCTTACTGCTCCTTGTTCTCGAAAATTTGCAACCAGACGGTTTATTGTTGACTGAGAGGGTGCAACCCGCACATTAAATTGACGACGGTATGCACGCTGAGTCAACACAATGGACCGTTGATTTGAAAAGTAAATTTCAACAATTTGGGCACGTTGTTCAATTGTGTATTGCTCCATTATAAATTATCCAAGTCTTCTTTACAAAATACTGAAAAGAAAAGAAAAAAAAAAATTATAATAAAAAAGTTATAAGCAATTCACACCACTTCGGTCTTTCTGGGCCACCCTGTAGTTTAAAGTTGCTGGTATTCATGCAGCAAAGACTGATTCCTGTCTGGGCAAATCATCAGTGAAAACTAACATTATCTTCTCAGCTTTTAATATGCCCGAGATTTTAGACTTGGGTTTGAAAACATCTTTTGTTATCAATGTGTTTCTCAGGTATTAAAGAATAAATAAATTGGTATATTTATAAAGCTGGCAGATGCGGGAGATATTACCACTATACTATCAGGGAATAATTTACAGAAATTCTAAATAAGAATAAAAAAAACTATCGAGGATTAACTCTTATTGAATGCAAGGCGATATTATTATTGGATTAGTAATACAAGAAATAAAAGAGCAATAACTAAATCAAATTTTTCGGAAATCCAACAATTAAAAGCAGCGAGAATTTATAAATTAAAGTTTATTTTCAGAAAAAAAGAAAAATATGTATATCTTTATACAGCTGGGAAACGGGATATTACCACTACATTATCGGGAACAATGATCACTAGTCCAAAAAGTAGGGAGAATTTATGAATTTTTTCCAGAAGCTGTAAATGCGCTTATCTCAAATTAACAACGAAAATAGTTCGTGTATGTATACTGCCAGTAGGCGGGATGTTACCACTATACTATCGAGGAATAATGATAATTAATCCAAGGATTAAAAGTATCATAATAAGTTAATTAATTACATAAATAAATTCCAAAATGTGCTCATCTCAAATTAGGAATGAACAAGTGCGTATATTATAGCCCTGGTGGACGAGATTTTACCAGTAGCAAATTTAATTTGTTTGGTTCCGATAGCCGGCGTTGTGTGGCGCAAGCACAACGAAGAATTTTCGCACAAAGACACTAAGAAGACAGTGAAGCACGGAGACTTATCAGTGATGGTGTGGGGCTGTAAAGCAGCTTCAGGTGTCGGTAACCTTCGCTTTGTAGAAGGTAACATGGACAAGAACGTGTACCTTGACATTTTAAGAACGTGCAAGTTGGGTATTGCTGATAACTTTAAATTTTATCAGGACAACGGCCCTAAGCACACATCACTCATAGTAAAGAAATGGTTGCTTTACAATTGCCCTAAGGTCATCAAAGCACATGCTCAAAGCCCAGACTTAGACGTAATCTAGCATGTTTGGGACGAACTTGGCTGTCGAATGCAAAACAGGTTGTGCATCAATAAAGAAAAACTTAAAACCGCATTACAGGAGGAATGGTACCTAATAACACCTGAAGTGTGCAAAAAATTTGTTGAATCCATCCCAAGAAGGACAAACTGTCAAAAAAAAGTCAAAGAGGATATGCAACCAGATATTAGTTGAGGAGAAAATCATTAAATTTAAAGACTGACCGTTTTTCAGTGTGATCAAAGTTTTTTTTTTTTTTTTTTTTTTTTTTTTTTTTTATTTTTTTTTATTGTAAGGCTGAAGTACTTAATTTTTGTTTTTTTGTTATATTTACTATAATGTAGAATAAATATTTTAATGAAAACATTGTATGAAGCATTGTATGTAACAAGGTGCCCGACTTTCGATGTGTAGGTGCTGTTGTCGGTAAAGATTCAACACGCTCTTGGCTCCATCCGTTCTTTTGACTTTAAAATAGTATCTGAAGCTACACCGATCCATACCTGATAGCTGCGTCGTTCCGCTATTGGACGATGTAAAGCAAATCAAATGTTGGTTTCTTAAGTACAAAGGTCTTCATCAAAGACAAAAAAGGAGTACATTTTTCATAATTTAGCTAATTTTTTAACTGCTTTTGCTCCGTCTTTGAATGAATATGAAAGTATTATCATGGCTGGATGTTTGATTTGAAAAATAGTGCTTACTGCACAGAGCTTAAATTCCTTACCAAAAAGTTTTCAAAATGAGTGTGCAAAGTGTTATTTAAACCTCATTAATTAAGCATTCAGGCAGTTGCGTAATTTAAAAACCGTAAAATAATACTATCCTCTACCAAAAGTGTTTATTTTACATAAAGCGGGAATGCTGCCTATAGATGATATATTTAATTTGTGATGTCAGAACTCTTTTAATACTCTGTTTACTTTCTGCCTGGCTTGATTTGTTGTATTTCCTTTTGTTTTTTTTTCTCAGTTTTTTTCGTTGTTCGCTGCTGGCCCACTGTATGTCCCCAATGAGAATTTTTTCTGCTTAACGACTTTTACTTTGATTTTTTCTTCCTTCTTTTGCTGCTGATTCTTCTTCTTCTTGATATACTACTACAACGTTTGCTGCTATTTCTCCTTTGTGGTTGTTGTAGTTGAACCGAATGAAAAAAATTTTATTTCCACTACATTTTTTTTCCCAACCCAAGTCGTCGTCGTTGTTGTTGTATGTTCTCTTGAATATTTTTTTCGCTTCGATTTTTTTCCACATTTGTTGTTGTATATATTTTTTCTCGGATTTTTTTCTTACGTTTCTTAACGCCGCTCCTCAAATTTTTTTTATAATTCCACTTGCACATGAACACAAACACATGCATGGTTAACGTGTGTATAGGAGGTGTGTGTGCTTGTGTGTGTTTGTGTGGCAAAGAGATATTGCTTTTGACTGCTCCTTGACTCTAACTGCTGGCTTTGCTTGCTGGTTGTTTGGCTGGCTGGCTGGCTGGCATTGCCTTGGCTGGCTTGGCTTGTTGGATGGTTCGCTTGCTTGCTGGCTTGCTTACTGACTGACTGATGTTGTTGTAGTTGAATTTTTTTTTCTTTATTTATAATTTTTTTCTGATATTTCTTTTTTCGTTGTTGTTGTATTTTTTTTTTTTTTTTGCTAATCGTCGTCATTGTAGTCATTGCCTGGTCGCCTTTTTGCATCATCTTTTATTTGTAATTCTGTTCATCATCATCGTTCATCGTTAGTCGTTGTCGTTACGGCCGTGTCTCAATAATAAATTTACTAGCTCCTCTCTCGCTCGCTAGAATTCTTATTAAATGAGTATAAACTACTCATATAATACTAACATACATGTCGATATATGTATATAAAAATAACAAATAAATATTATAAATAAATAAAATGAAAATATAAAAAACTTCTTAACAGAAGAGAAGAATTATTTGAACCACAAAAAAGAAAAACCAAGATTCCTTTAAGAAAAATTCCTTTTAAACTGCTTGAAAACGTCTTAAACAAACGCAACGCGTCCTCTTTCAAAACGTCCAAAAATTCATGTTTGTTTGTTAACGAAAATCGTTTAAGCCGTGTCCAGTTATCGGTCTTTGTAAACTCAATCGTGAATGTAATTCTTCGTTCGTTCGTTTGTGTGTGTATGTGTATGTGTGCGTGTGTTTGTGTCATAAAGTTATATTCTAAGAAAAATTTATATCTAAATGTAATTTTTTGCCATAATTTTTAAACTGTCTTAATAAAATTTTTAAATTAAAGAAAATCAAGAAAAAAGTGTTGTTTTATAAAAAAAAAACATAAATCAAGAAATTTTCTTTCCTTTTTTCCCATCTTTTTTTTTTTTGCTCCTTTGTGTGTTCTGCAAGTCTCTACTGGTTCTTATCAACTTTATATAAGAAAAAGTTTTCAAAACTTTTGTTTTTTTTATTGATGTTGTTGTTATGAAACCAACACAGTTTGGGTTCACCCTTTTCAACTGCTAAAACTTGCCATATGCTTGATGGAATTTTATAAGACAAAAAAAAAAAAAAAAATTATGAAATAAACTTAAAAAAAAAAAAACTTTTTATAGTTTTTCTATATTACATTAATTTTTAGATATTATAAGTTTCGTAGTTTTCTGTTTTATTTAAGACATTTTCTGAAGTATATGTGTATATCCTTTCGGAAAACACAGCACAACTCTTTCAAACTCTGGCTGCTTAAAAAAATTAGAAATTAATTAAAACTGCATTAAAAAATAATTTCTTGATGTATTGCCATTTGTTCTATAATGTTTCATTATTATTGGCAGAACCCCTAAAGTAGGCAATGATTTTCAATACATAATGACGCCTAAAAGTATTAACTTACAATTCATATCTTAAGATATACATGGTGTTGGACAATTCAATGGAAACTTTTTTACATTATTTCTCTACTGTTAGAAGTCGAAAAAAAAAATTTTTCCTAAATAAAACTTACAAATATTGTACAATTTTACTCTATAGATCCTTTTTGATATATTAGCCAGAAATAAATGACAAATTTGAAAAGTTATAGATCTAAAGTTGAATTGTTAAATTTTGGAATGTTGGCAAAACAATGGAAACTGATTTTTTTCTCCAATAAACATCATTTGCCAGTTATCAAAACTTAATCCCCATATTCCATCGTCGTCGCATGAAGTCGACCCAAACATTTTTTCATTTATTTACTCGTTGCCAAAAACAATTGAATGTTGTCGACAGCTTCTATCTATCGCTTAGGTCTAGAAAATACCGAAGGCCTTTCAAAGAATACATAATTGCTGTCGAAAGCGAATGTGTAACCGAATGTTTTTTGATGTCGTCTTGACGTGACAACGATGACGCGTCTTGGAATATGGCGGAATATTTTGTTCGATATTTTTTATTTTTAATTACGGCATCACGTCGATGTTACATCGACCCAACCAATTTGTCAACTGTTTCCTTTAGAAAAATTTGCCATTCATTTAAAACTGTATTAGACAAATCTTTCTTCCTTGTGTAGTTACGTGATCTTATTTTGTGATCTACAATTTTCCATTGATTTTCTATGAGATTGAGATCTGGTGACTGGACAGACGACCTCAAAATTTGCACCTCATTGGGTTCTAACCAGTCTGTTACAACCCCAGAGGTGTGTTTTGGTCGCTGTCATGCTGAAACCTCAAAAGTAATGGCATATGGATACATTATGTCGCTTAAAATAGATTCGTAGCCTACATCGGTTATACATGAATTGGACGCATTCCTTCTCCAGAAAAACATCCCCAGTCCAGAATATTGACATGGCTGCGTTGCATGTATACCTTGGGTCTAGTCTCTTTTCCTTTGGGTACCGTACGGAGAATCTTCCGTTACTGCCTATTAAATTATATTTGGACTCGTCTGAAAAAGGACAGACCAATTTATGTGTTCTCTAGCAGTGCGGGTTTTCTCATATACCAGAGGAAGTTCATCAGGGCGAAAGCATCCAATACCAGCCTCGCGAGCTCAAATAACTGTTCGCAAGCTAATATTTAATTTGAGAATATTTTTAAATTCTGCTTGATGCCACTTTTGGGTCTTTTTTGGACACTCTCGCTATTGTTTTATCCCGGCATTACCAAACTTGACTGCATTGCATGTATACTTTGGGTCTATCCTCTTTCCGTTTGGGTACCGTACGGAGAATCTGCCGTTACTGCCTATTAAATTACATATATTTGGACTCGTTTGTAAAAGGACAGCGTCCCATTTCCCTCCAGACCAGTTTATGGGTTCTCTGGCAAATATTAAACCAGCAGTGCGGCTTTTCTCAGATACCAGAGGAAGTTCATCAGGGCGAAAGCATCCAAGACCAGCCTCGCGAGCTCAAATAACTGTTCGCAAGCTAATATTTAATTTAAGAATATTTTTAACAACTCTTGATGCCACTTTTGGGGGGTTTTTTTTAACTCTCTCGCTATTAAGAGTTGGAACAGTAATCGTTTTACGAAATTACTCGATTATTTTTGAAAATGCTGATTTATCCATTGAATATTTATCACAGATAGTTTTTTGTTTCAATCCAGCATTAAAGTCATTTATTATTTTTGGTATTTTTATCTTGGCTTATTTTAACAGTTCATTATTAAAAGATTATAATGCTTAAAATATTTAATAAATAAATAATAAATTAAAAAAATAATTTTTAATATATCGGTATTTTTTTTTTGCATCTTGTTTCGTTTTCTCATCAATTCACTTTGCTTTAGTCATCTTTTGCGTAAAAATCTAAAAGTTTCCATTGTTTTGCCAATACCACAAAATTGAACTTTTTAGCCTTTCGCTCTATAATTTATGAAATGTGTTATTTTGTTATTCTTTTCTCATTAATAGGGCATTTACGTCTACCCAAAATCTAGTAGATTTGAATGAAAATTTTCAACAATATCTTAACCGTTTACACTTCCGTTTTTTGACATCTAACCAGATTTCATTTTCATAAAATCTCTTTGTAAAGGGGTTGACTATATCGCAATGAATTCATCATGTAAAAATATAGTTTTTTTATTGCAGCGTAGTATTTTAAAGTATTATTTTGAACGAAATCACAGTTGTGTAATAGAGCACTTACAAAAATCGACCAGATCTCGTCAAAATCTGGTCGCAATCTAGATTTCATTGTGGATGAGAAATCTCGTCAGAATCAGCTAGATTTGATTCGAAATCCCGCAAGTAGTAGATTTGCTTAGGTGTAAATGGTCTATAATATATCAAAAAGAATCTATAGAATAAATTTCTACAATCATTGATAGTTTTATTTAAAAAAAGTTTCAGATTTGCGATCTCTAACAGTAGAAAAATAAATTTAGAAAAAAAGTTGCCATTGAATTGTCCAGCACTTTATATTATAAGCACTTAGCTTAATCAGGAAAACACCAGGGGTCCAAAAGGGCTGTTATTTACATAGATATTTGCTTTTTGAAATATCTAATCGGTTTTAGGATTAATGAGAATATCGAATAAAGTCTCAGATTTGCATGGTATTTTTTTGAAATCGTTTTATTTCGAAACAATTTAACAGCCAGTTCGCCAAAGTCAAAAGAATAAATTAATTCGCATTCTAGGCGAAAGAAAATTGATTTAGGTTTGCCTAACTTTATTAAAAATACATAAGTATATATATTTTTTTGAGCTTTTGAACCTTCAAAAAGTGAACTAACAATAAGTATTCAAATCTTAATAATAAATATAAAAAATCAACTAAGTCCAGCCAATGCTAGACAAAAAGTTTTATTTTGCGCCGATTATATCGGTGAAATCACCTATTTAACGGCCTGATGGTGGCAAGGGTATCCCTTCTTCTCTACCGAGTGTGACCACCAAAATTAAGTATATTTCGTGCAAGAGGATTTGGGCGAAGTTCCAGTTTGCTGATATACCTTGTCGCATAAGTATATGCGGACGAATAATAGTGACATAGACAACCCCAAATTGATTCGAATGTGAGTGACTGGCTTTCCTTCCCATACATATTCATTCGATATCGGCGAATAGGATGTAAATCTTCTCAATAATAATTATTTTTCTCTGATTTGTTGCCCTAAGGAATTGTTTAGTCAGTAATAATTCTTTTGCTCTGATTTATTACTCTAAGGAATTGTTTAATATATATTTTTTTGTAATGAAGCCCTTAAAGAAGAAAGAAGTAAACGAACACTATTTTTTTTTTAATACAGGTCCAAATAAAATGATATAACTTCAGAGATATAGAAATAGCAAGAAATTGTGAGACAAATGTTGTTAAATGTTTTAAGAATATCGAAAACTTATATGTTTTTGATTGGTTAGAAAAGACGACCACGATTATAGTAAAGTTTTGGTTCAACCAAAACTCATGTTGTTAATTGTAAATAAAACAAATATCTTAATATTTTTTATTATTATAGAAAGACTATCTATAACGTTTATATATGAAACAAAATATCAGCCAAATAATGGTCACGCCTTAGTGTCTTTCCTCTATGCGATGCTTCATATTTTCAATATTTCTGCGACAACGAAGAAGAAAAAGAAGTCCGACGGTGTCAAATCACATGATCGTGGCAGGTAATTAGCATCGCTACGACGTGAGATAACATGTTCATTGAATTTCTCGCGCAAAAGAGTCACTGTTCAGTTGACGGTTTAGCACCATAGTGTTGTACTCATATACCATCCAGATCGATATCCTCAATTTATTTCCACAAAAAGTCTGTTATCATCTCGCGATGGCAAATACTATTCACTGTAATTGCTTGGCTGACTTCATTTTCGCAAAAGTACGCCCAGATGATGCTGTCAGTCCATAAACTAGGTCGATTTCTTCTGGCCGCAAAAGATCTGTTGTCATCTCACGATAGCGAATACCATTCACGATAACTGCTTGGCCGACCTCATTTTCGCAGAAGCACATCCAAATGATGCTGTCAGCCCGAGATCGATTTCTTCAATTTCTGGCCAGAAGAAGAAATCTGTTGTCAGAATGCCATTCACGATGCTGCTTGGCCGACCACATTTTTGAAGAAGTACGTCCAGATGATGCTGTCAGTCTATAAACAGCACCAAGCAATTACTACTTGAGGCGTCATCATCCGCACATCAAGACAACATCGAAAAACTCTTAATTGTACCCTCGTCTTCGATAGCAATTCATTCTTTGATATACCTTCTTCTATATTTCATAAACCTAAGCAATAGATGCAGACTGTCGACAACATTCAGTCTTTGTTGGCAACGAGTAAATACGTATGAATATGCCAAATGTATCGCGTACGACTGACGCGATGACGTACTGCTCTATTGTGTACCTTTCCATGACTGAATTTGTCAAACCCGGAAACAAAGAAATGCCACATTAGGTTGGGTAAAAAACGTAACATTAACAGTGCAACCTAAATTAAGGCGTAAAGCGCAATATAATTTAACGCTTTGAAATTACGCTACAGTAAGTAACTTAAATAAGAGTGTTAACTACGTAACATGAACAATATTGTTCCACTAACCTTGTTTAATAAAAACCACTGAATAGAAATAATAAAAAGTGATAAAATCGCCAAATTACTCTGAAAGCACCTAAAACGTGATTACTGATGGCCGCAAAAATTGAGTAACATTTGCTTTGAAGCGAACTTTACTGAGAGCAGTAAAGCTTTCCCACGTTCTGCCGAAAATGGATTTTCCAATTGCAAAGCGTTGACGCTGCGCTATTTGTGTTGGTCTCAGACATTTTGTATGTACATAAGGATTTGTGACAGATAAATTATGCTTGACGCGCAAATTTAGGTTGCAAAATAAGGCGTGTCTCACAATTGTCACCTTGTATTATGGTTGGACCGCCTTTAATTTAAAATTTTTCTTCAAATGCAGAGAAAAATGCTCTTATCAATTTAGAAAAAAACAAGAACATTTTGTTTCTGTTTAGTTGCAAGACGACTAGACTGAACTTTTAATCCCCCAAAAGACGACATCGTCGTCAAATCAAAACGATATTAAAAACACTGGGTTGTACATTCGTCTTCGACAGCAATTATGTATTCTTTGGTAGGCCCTCAATGTTTCCTAGACCTTAGCTATAGATAGAGGCTGTCGACAGCATTCAATTGTTGTTGGCAAAACTGAATATCTTCTGCCATAAAATGTTTCTTTATGATTTATTTATTACTATTATCTGACTTTTTATTGCATCTTTAAACTAGTTATAATTGTTTATATTTCTTTTTACCGTCGGCAAGGTAGTTTTATTATCTTATCTTATATGCAAGTTTTATTCGTTTCGATTTCCTTTAAATAATTTTTTTCAAATAGATTTTAGTTGGAGAAAATCGAAAAAGGTTTTAGTTTACTTTTGTCATCAAAGGGGAATTTAGATATTTTATGCATACTTTTAGGCTTGACATACATATATACGCTTTTTAATTAAAAAACATGCGTAATAAAGAATAAAAGTTAAATTAAAAAAGGAGCTAAACGATGCTAATATCGCTCCTCGCATGAAAATTGTCTAAAATGTACAGCACATTTTAAATAAATAGATATATACCAAAAATTGAAAAGCGTTTACCTTGTTGGTTCTTTAACGGCTCTAAATAAATCGCCTTGATTCAAAACTATAAATAGATCACAATCGGCTAAGAAATTTCGTCAACAACTTTTTAAAAATATGAAAATATATCTGAAATTTATTGATTATTCTATTTCAATGACTTGCTTTTGAAAATTGTCTTCCAGCACAGATTATTATTTACTTATTTATTTAATCCATTTAATTTATAAAAAAAATCGTAATCCTAATTTCGATATAGAATAAGAGTTTGAAATACGTTTACCAGATATTTTCTGCATACTTTTAGGCTTGGCAAATTACCATTGTTAAGGGCTCTAAATAAACCGCATCGAATCAAAAGTATAAATAGATCACAATCGGCTAAGAAATTTCGTCAACAGTTTTTTTAAAATATGAGAAAAGAAATATTTAAAATTTGAAATTTATTGATTGATTCTATTCCAATATGTGAAACAAAATATCGATTTTGAAAATTGTCTTCCAGTACAGTTATATATTTATTTAATTTGTAAAAATATTCAGAAGCGAATACAAAAATTCCAAACAAAATTTTACTAAAATTCATTTCAAATAAATTTTATATTTTTTATGAATATGCACATAAGAACTTCTTCATTAACTTTTAACAGATATTTTTATATCACGCATACTTTTAGGCTTCACAAGTTGCCATTGTTAATTTTGTAAAAAAAAATAAATAAAAGACAACTATAAAGCGTATTCTCAGAAATGCGCAATCTGAAACGTCGAAGCGTTTTGAAAAACGATAAATGTATTTTTATGTGTTCTGTTTTGCGTTACGACAAAACACGACTTGTGTTACAAGATTACCACTTACTTGTTATGTATGTTACGTAAGCGGTACTTATACAAAACGAAAATAAATTTACATTAAGTAGAGCAATTTTTTAATTCCATATTTTTAATTGAAAATCTGTCAAATTCTTTTAAGTTTTTATTGAAATAAGAAAACATAAAATTTTAATTTTGAATAATTTTATTTTTTTTTTTCAAAGTTTAGTTTAAACAAATTCAATCAATTCACTTCTATATGGTCGGTACAGTTAGTCATAGCACCGCCAAAAATTACTGTTAACACCATCGTGGGCATAAGCACTTGCACATACATAAGCGAGTTGAAATCGCAAACCTATTTGGCGATTTCAAATCGCAAAACTATACTTCTTGTATTCTACGTTTGGCAGAACACTTATTTGTCATTTTCAAATCGAAAACGCTAATTTTAAGCGATTTCCGTCTGTCAAAACATGTCTGTATAAAAAGAGCAGATACATAGCACTCGCTACTCGTATAAAAATTGTCAAAAATGTAAGTGACATTTTAAACAAATTAAACTTTTTGTACCAAAAATTAAGGAAAACCCCTTATTTTTTTGTTTCGCTAATGGTTTTAAATCGGAAATATATCAAAATTGACTACAAAATTCCGTCAAAAATTATAAAAAGAATGCTAAGCGATGTTTTATAATAATAAAGTGTATAATGTAATAATAAATAAATGTATAATAATTTAAATATCTTGTATCAGATCAATATGTATTAGCGTTGAAAGCACCGATCGTGATCAAATATTTTGTATGACAATTTTCGAGATAACACCCAAGCGATTGGCCAACTTTACAAAATATACGATTACATTGTCATGTCACGAATTTAATTCCGATCGGAAACGGAATTGAAACAGTTTTTTTTTTGTTCTTCAAAATATGAAAAATTAAAGTGTTTCAAAATGAAATTATTTCTAATATCAAGAAAATAACATTTATAATTATTCATAAAAATGATTTTATTCCGAAAAACTTTTTAGTTTATCGTTTTTTGAAGAACCAACAAATGCCAGCGATTCCGTTTTCGAATGGAATTAAATTCTGTGACGTGGCTGATAAGTTCTTAAGTCTAAGTTATAAGTATATATGTATACTGGAAAAATTTTACTGGAGAAGCAAAATTTTTTGATCGATGGTTTTTGATAAGGTCGTTATTTTTTAGTGGTCGAAGTGCCTTCAAAAAGTCGATTTTGAATTTTTTTGCAATTCAAGTTTTTTTTTATTGAAAACAGGGCAGTTTTGAATGAACGATTAATAAAAAAATTTTTAAAGAAATAATTGTCAAATAGTTTTTAAAAACAAGCTAGATCGTGAGTTCTTGAAAAAATAAATTTGATTAAATAGGATGATTTTCACATAAAACCTATGAGAATTTTAAGTTTGTGATATTTAGCTCGATAATTTTATTTATTGCAAATTCAACCAGTCAGGTTTTGAATAAATATTTTTTTTCCTGCAGTGAGTCGCAAAAATTAAAAGATTTTGATAAATTTAGTTTTTTCAATATAAAACCTAATAAATTTTATGTATATATTTTTCCATTGTTATTGATATTTGTACAAATTTTTATATGAAAAAAGATCTCAAATTTTTTCAAGAAAGAATTGCAAAAAATCTACAATCAAGAGCAACACATTGCTTTTCTGTGGACCATTTTTTAACTTCGAAACAGTCTCAAAATATTTTATAAAACGTCATATGTCATATGCAAATTTAAAAATAAAATTCGGGAGAGAATTGTTTAATTTGTGAGAGAATTAAATAACTAAATACGCGAATTATTCTTTTATTTAAGAAACTTCATCGCTATAAGTCTGTTTGCTTTTCAACAAAATATTAATTTTTTATGAAATAAAAATCATAGTTCATATAAATTAAAAATCATCAATTGAGAAAAAATGATTAAATCACATTTTGGTTCAAAAATCATCAAAAATTTGTTAAAATTATCATTTTGGCAACCTTCAAAACGAAAACAACTCTCATCATACTCAGTTAAATGTTCTAAAGAAGTTTTCTTTCTTTGTTCTTCTTGTTTGTAAAGTTGTGCTGGCGAATTTTATTTTTAAATTCGCGAACTTTATTTTTCAATTCGCGAGCTCAATTTTATTTTAAATTCGGGAATTTTTTTCATTCTGCTAGCAAACGAATTTAATCAGTTTTTATTTATTTTTTTCGTTCGCGAAAACAATGAAAAAATTCGCGAATTTAGAATTAAATTCTTTTCGCAAATTTTATTTTTAAATTTGAAAATGCAAATTTAAAAACGAGCGAATTAATTAAAATTTAATTCGCGAGTAAACATTTTTTCTACCCTGTATATATCAGTACACAATCGATTATGATTGTCAGAATCGATTATGCGAAAGTTAGAATTTAGTTGACAGTTATAACTAAATTCTCACTTTACACTCTCATAAAAATACTTCAGTAACAAGCATTTTTGGAATTAAAATAGATACAAATACATATTTTAAATTCCCAGTTAACCGTATTAAAAAACACAATTTATTCGATAACCGAAAAACTAGACATTTTGAAAAACCCGGTTTTAGTAAAACCAAAACAAAACCGATAAAAACCGGTCGAATAATAACCGCTCAATCTCAACACAATTCTGTATTAGCTGATTTCGTCTTTTTCTGCTCTTGTAGTAAATTTTGTTGCTGTTGTTTGTGAGTATAATAGCTGGGAAAATGTAATATATTAATAAAACTGCGGCTTTATAAGCAGTTTAATTGTTATTTCTAGCCTAAAACTATGCTACATATAATTACGCCAATTATATGCTTCACTAAATAAATTGAAGTAAAAGCCTGCAGCAGTGTTTTCCAACAAGTAACATTTACCTAAACTGAAAGAAAATGCCTTTTAGATAGATTAGAAGTTTAGTACCTTCATAAGTAGATTTACTTGCATTTAAAAACGCCTTAATGTAGGCTATACAAATTAAAATAATTTATCTCTAAAGAGAAGTTAAAAAAAAAATCAAATATTACTTAAATATATTGAATTTAATGGCAGGTGTTTTCCTCGTTTCTTTACAATCAAAACCGTTTATTTTTTCGTTTGACTTCTTTTTGTGTCTGGTTTCTGGAGAATAAGAAGTTGTCTTAGACTTTGGTCGTTGTTTGGTTTTTCTTGTTACTTTTTCTAAACATAAACATGTGTAGAAAAAACATAATTTTTTATACGGGGAAATTCTTTTATTTGTTGTTTTCATTTTTTTTTATAAAAAGGAATAACAACAAAATTCTAAAATAAAAATTTCGCTTTCATTGAATTTACTTCTTCGCTTTTTTTTACACTCGCTCAGTCAGTCAGTCAAAAATATAAAATAAAAAAAAAGCGTATGAAGAAAATAAGAAGACAACGACAACGTATGAATGTTTAAAAAGGCACGTGTGTGTATGTGTGTGTGTGTTGAAGTCTTTCTTATTAAAGTAGTAGTAATAATAATAATAAAAAGAGGTTCCTATTTTTTCCTGCTTCATCTTGTTCTCCTTTGTAATTTTTTATTTTTATTTTTTTTAATGTTATTTTATTTATTTTTTTTTTTTTTTGGTGTTTTCTACCGGTTTTTCTTCACATTTTTTTTTGTATATTTTTCAATTGAAATACATACCATATGTATATATTTGTTTCTTTTTGTCAATCTCAGGTTGTTGGCTTGCATGTGTTCGTTTTTCCTTTGCTCTTCTTTTGAATCTTATTTTTATACGTCTTTCAGTTTTATGACTAAAACATCTTCATCACAATTATTGACGGCAACGATGTTTTACTGCTGTCTGTTGTGGTTGCCAAGTATTTATTCCTGATTTTTCATCCTCTTCCGTCAACAACATGCTCACTTTCAACACCTCTGGAATTTGTTGCGGCTTCAGCTGTTGTTTTGTTTTCATATAATTTTTCTTTAGATTCTGTGAAAAACAAAAATTATTTTGACAACAGCACATTTAATAGCTATTTCCTATTGGGCCTGCTTTTTGCCTTGCAGTTTTGTTATTGTCTTGTTTTGCCTGTTATTGTTGTTCTTTTTTTTTCTATCATACAAATTTTCAAGTTCGCCTTTACGTTTGATCGCTCAATTGAAGAACTGCTTCTCTTACCTCAAAAATAATACTTTCCCACTCTTTCATTTATTTTTCTAAATACAAAAGTATTTGATATGCTGTTTAGCTGATATTTCTAAAACTTAAGTGATGCTAACTCATTTAAACATGGATTCAGTGAATTTAGCATGGTACCTACCGACACTTTAAACTGTAATGTGCAAGTAGATAATCGCTTGATTTTGTATACCCCTGCGTAATTAGTTGTTTAGCTTACATTGTATAGCCTACATGATTTATAACACCCCAGTCCATTTGAGTTCTTTTCCGGTCCTATGGTGTAGCCTGAGAAAGTTGTGCGGCTTGTAAAACATACTCATTTTCCTCAGGTTCAGAACCAAACCAACTTGAGAACTGGATAAAAAAAATCCAAGCCACTTGAATCGCTTTTTGATATGTCTACCAAGCCATACAGTTATCAGCCTGCCTAGATAAATGTATATAAAAAAAGATCAGCTGCACAACGCTAGAAGAAGTGTTGAACACTCTATTGCTCTTCATCTTTAAATCTTTTACAGCAGTTATATGATTATATGATAATTGTACAAACTTCGCTTGCGTCCTTATGTGACAATATATCATCAGAAAAGCTACCATAGCACGCAACGTTTGCGGTAAAAGATCACTCAGAACCAGTGTTGCCAAGCTTAAGAATTTTTCCCTTTTTGTACAGATTTATTTGTTTATATCCACAGGTAAGGGGAAAAGGACAGATTTTATATGATTGGGCTTGTTGTAGGGAATTTTTTAAATTATCAGGAATGGCTAACATTATTATTTTCTAATATATTGTTATAAGCCAAATTGAATATCGATGCATTTTCATCTAACTTGTATCCAAATTTACATATTTTAACAATAACTCTCTCCTATTACGCCAAAATTATTAAAATCGTATTAAGACTGATGGGAGGGGGTTTTTATAACTACCAAAGGACGTACAAAAAAGAGAAAAAAAAAACCGTGAAGTTTCAAATTTCATATGCATTCTAAGATCTTATTTGCAAGCTTTTTAACTAATTGAATAAATTTTATATGTACACTTCTTAACATCCTTAAAAAATCACAGAGATCTCCTAACCAAATATATTAAAATATTGGATATCTATATATCATTATCGGTGGTCTCAGTACAAAGGCCCTTTTCCCGAACTTGAATTTGTTAATGATTTTAACAAATTTCACATAAATACAACTCGTCACAAAAATCTAGTGTGTTTATTCCACGAGCTTTTACGCGTAATTATACAATAAAAGTCGCATATTGATGAAACTAGTTTCTGCTGTTTTTTCCAACTCCTGCAATATTCCTATACTTATTCCATCGCAAAACTCATATATCGGTTTGAATTAAAATGTAGCCCAAGTCACTTTATTTATAGAGCTTAACTATTTCTTATTTTTGCAGCAAAAGATCGTTTTATGTTATATAAAAAATTTAACAGTATTTATAAAAATAAATACTGTTAAATTTTTTATAAAACATAAAACGATCTTTTGCTGCAAAAATAAGAAATATTTACCAAAACAAGATCAAATAATTAAATATTAAAGATATATAGCTTAACATTAAAAATGTATAATCATATGAATAGTTTAAGTTAAATTTTTAAACTAATTTACTTTTTATAAAAAAGTTCCTTCTACCTGTTTAAATTTACAATAAACATAAAAATCGTATTGAAAAAATTTTAATGAAAAATTGCGTAGGGAAATATTTTTTGGGAAAATAAAGAGTTATGTATATGTGGTAGGGATTTCACAAAAAATCTCCTGGCAACACTGCTCAGAACTCTAGTCTTCCAAAACTAAAATTCGGGTCATGTTAGCCCCGATATTCTACAGGTAACCTCACCCACAATGTACAATATCTTGCAGCCAAAAAGAACACATACATAAACTAGAGCATCATTAACAATTTCATTGGTGTTTAATCTCGTTTTATTTCCGAATGCCGCAGCGGTTGGGAAAATTTTTATTAAATTTTTGTTTTTTCTATGATAAACTATAATCAAACAATACAAACGCCAAACTGATTTCGAAAATTCGAAGAGAAAATTACTTACAACATAATGGAAACACTTATAATGGATCCGATCCTCGGTTTGGTTCTAAACCAGTGATATGTAAATCTACTGAGATACGTATCACATCCAGGCAACACAACGGGACCAGACTGGACCCAAGTGCGCTGGTTTTACAATAGCTGGCAGCCTGTCAAACCTAACCTAACCTATAATGGAAACATTATTTTCCTTACATAATCTTAATTTGCTTATAATGGAAACATACTATAAAATAAATTAAGTTAAGTCATCATTTTATCGGACCAGTACTCATGGGAGACCCCTACATATGCGGTGCATAGTACTGGAACCTGGGAAATATATTATGAGGAGGAAGAAAAATGAAGTTGTGTTTGTAGACGTTTGACCTGCAAATGTCTATAACAAGGAAAGATCCCTCAATTCTGGATCGAACGGGCAAACTTCGCCTTCTTAAGCGCAACGCGTTGTTCGTTTCAGTTGAATAACCAGCATAAGCTATTTATAGTATACTTATGTATGTACATATGTATATAGTATGTACGTACACAAATATATATTTTCGATACGAGAACACCTGTATCAAAAGTTTGAATCTACATTTGATTATCGGTAAACAATAAAAATTATTTTCTCATAAGAAAAAAAAGACGGGGTGGTAATAAATTAAAAGCTGTGATATATTGGTTTAAAAAAGTTCGTTTTGGTGTATCTGTTAAGATCCCCCTAAAGAAGCAAAAAAAAAATTAAATAAAGTTCTTTTAATTTACATTGGAAAATTTAGGCCCAATTAGTTTACAAAAGAACTAAGAAGTTTTATAAAATAATCGCAGAAAACCAGTTGCCCAAGAATAAACGTAAAAAACTAGTAAAAAAACGCTAAATTGTCTCAATGATTTTTAAAGTAGATGCTTTGACTTTTGCTTTAGTGTTTGTTGTTCTTAGTGCTCATGTAAATAGTACCGTTTTTTTTTATTGGTGTTGTTGTTGTGTTCTTTATATGCGATTTTTAAAATGTCTAGCAGTTGGCTGGCTGTCTCTTTGTCAGTCTTTGACGACGTTTACAACTGGCAGTAGTGTATAGATGTTGTTTCAAAAGCAGTTGTTTTTTCCATTTATTCCTCTTGGAAACGCTTTTTTCCCTCTACTAAGCGCGTTAAGTGCGTGGCTGACATACAACCTTTTTTAAAGTTGTCTGTCATTTTTGCTTTATACCCACCACATTAACACGGCGGGCGGGCGGCTGGTTGGGTGTCCCCACCTCAATGCCACCATCATTCTTCATTGCACACTAAACACATACTGAATGTCAACATTCATGCATACACATCGTTATGCTATAACTCACCCACCCATGTGCTTCTTGCTGTGGTTTGGCTGTGTTTATGAACTTGTGTGCGAAAATAAAACCCTTTTCTCATCATCACCACGAACATTTGATGGGGCTTCCTTCTCAGTTTTCTTTGCATTTTTTTCTTAAAACCGTGAGTATGTGTTTCTTTCATTCACATATGATTGTATTGATGTAAATTTGTAGAAATGTACAAATGTACATACCTTTATTACAAGTCTTAAATTTATTTTGCTCATTTTTAGTGTTTGCTGAAGGATTTTTTTTCTTTCTCTCACATGCATGCATTTTTTCGCTGAGTTTGCTGAGAGCATTAAGGGAACTTTTTACTCATTTTTTGTTTTTTTTTTTGTTTGTAAGTTTTGTGGTTTTTTCTCAATTTGTTTTATTTATATTTTATCGTTGTTGTTGCTTTTTATACTCCTTATGGTGAATATAATATTGTGAATTTTTTTTCTGCCCGTAGAGTACGTATGAATGTATGTATGTAACTTATTTCTGGGAGAATATTTGCCGTTGTCGTCTTGTTCTTCTTTCTCATCAGGTATAATCATCAACAAAATATCATCATTATTATTATAACGTTTCTCATCAAACGTCACACATGTGTTGTTGTTGATGAGCAGAAAAAAAACCTGTTTTGAGTTTGTGAAAAAGTTTTTTTCTCATTGCAAAACAAGTAAAATTTGCGTGTGTAAAAAATCAGTTTCAAAAACGTCTCAAAATTTTAATGCGGGCTGTTAAAATTTGTTCATAGATATTACATACATAATGTTAATGTATGTATATTTTAATTCTTTTCAAATATAGTGTCTTAAAATTTGTTGAAAAAAAAAAAAATCATAAGAATATTTGTGTTCTTAAAAGCTACAGAAACAACTTCAAAGAAAAAAAAAATCAATAAAAAAATAAAAAGCTGCTACAATTTGTGTTTAATTCAATCACCACTAAAAGGCGTCAAGCAAGCAACGTACCTCCTCTATTCATGCAATTTGTTTAACTTAAACAGCTGGTGTCTTTGGGTTTTATCAAAACAGGATAATTGTTTCTAAGGTAGGTCTTTTACTTTGGCCTTAAATTTATTAGATGTTTAAATAACAATTATTTTAAATGCTCTAATTTTTGTAATATTTTACTTTTTTTTGTTTGTTTTTTGTTAAGATTATCGTAATTCTCTAAGACGACACGACACGACACACCCATTCATATTTTCTTTTTTAACTTTTGAACTAAAAATCCAACCCTACAACAAACAACAAATAAAAATTTGAAATAAGACATTTTTTTTGCCATAACAGCAAGAAAAAAATACTATATTAGTTATAAAACAAAGTATTTACAGTATACAAAAATAGTATTCGCACACTTTTTACATTGCTTGTAAAAAACTTATGTTAATTTCTTGCTGCGAAAAATGTGGTTTTTATAAAAATGTTTTGTTTTGCTTCATAAACTTTTATTTCAATATTTTTCTTTAGTGTCATGCTCATTTTAATTACTAAAGGTTTCAAAATTAATAATTACAAAACCACTCGTTTTCATAACACATGTGATAGCGATAATGAATGTTTTTTTTTGACGATATGTGTATATTTAACTTAAAACGATATAAACTTATGGGTTGATTATGGTTTATACAGCCATCTCATACAGAACAATTCAATTAGAAAGCGGAATCGAATCCGCTTCTTCAAAAAGAATAACTAAGACATTTTTCGGAAAGAAATAATTTTAAAGAGAAAGTACTTTTTTGACATTAGAAATTATTTCATAATTTTTTAAGACACCAAAAAACGGATTCAGTACCATTTTCGAACGGAATTGAATTTTGTGAAATGTGACTGATAAAGTAAATTAAAACTAATTCATTTGAAAATGAACTTAACATATTTGTTATCGGTTATAAAAACAATATAAAGCGTTTACTGGTTGAAAACGATCCCACCGTGGAACATGGTTTGTCTTGGTGTAGACCAAACCAGAGCACACTGTTTTCTGGGGCATAGAGGGTTTGTTGTAGCAAACAAAACTCTACGAAGCCGAATGACTTATGTTGTGTTGGGCTTCTGAAACCCGTACAAAGGGTTAAAATTGTCAGCACGGGAGTAGCAAAGTCTGCGGGAGATTCTGGCTTGCAGATCTTTCTGAATCAGTCTATCCGCCATTCAGCAAAGGAATTGGACACATGCCCATCCACTTTTTATTTAAGTGTTTGCGAAGTGTTAGGTTTATAACTGCTTCCGCAGTTTTGCAATAGACGACTAGCGGTAAGTGGTAGTCGTAATAAATCGATCGTAGATGCCATAAGATAAGCTGAGGTATTTGTGAATTTAACGCCATTGAAATATTAGTCGATTTGCGTCTGCATCATAAAGTTATTCTCGATTCACCATATCGGCTTACGAGCCAAATTCTCGTCATTTGCGGCAGGTTTTAAATGTCTGCTTTAATAATGAAGAATTCAGCGACTAAGGCTCAATCGAATGCTCTCGAATACTTATGGTGAGGCCGCTATTAGTGAAAGAACATGCCTTTGTGCTTTCAACGTTTCAAGAACTGTGATTTTGATGGAAGTGAAAAAGTTTTCGTAGATGTGGAGTTGAAGGCATTACTTGATCAAGGTTCGTGTCGAACGTAGCAATAATACTGAATAATAAATAACCTGTTTATTTGCAACAAAACCTCAAATTTTGAAAAAAATCGACGGCAGCATTATTAAGCTACGTACACACAGTTGACAGATCTTACAATATTGCCAGTAAAATTGTGTGAAAATGTATTACAATCGAGTGACCTGCCATTTTTTAACTTACAACGTTGTCAGAAAAACCCATTGTCAATCAATTGTAAGACAACAATGTTGTTAGGCATCTGACAATCGTGAGAACACTCTTCGTCGGCATTGCCAGATAATTGGCTGGTATTGTAAGCTCAGTTTTAATTGTCAGATGACAATGATGACAATGGCATCATTGTCAGAAAAAAGTTTGATGGGCAACAGATGGTTGTTGATGTACATAAGTGGCAATGGCCTTACAACATGCCTGGCAATTTTTTTCATCTAACAATCTGACTGTTTTAGTGGGAGTCAAAAATTTGGCCATGACTTGATGTCTGTATTTAATTGTGGTAATGGAGTTTTTTACCTCCTATTCTTAGGCCCTGTTTCAAAACCGACAAAAAAACGGATTTGCAGACCAAAAGCATGCTTTTTATTATTGTACCAACTGGTATATCTGAAGCAACGTTTTTTTTGTTTTGATTTCTCGCGCTCAAGCTTAAAAATGTATCGCAAACAGAAAGTTTCGCCGTTAGATATACTTGCGAACGCTAACGTTCGATATCGTAAAACAGGCCTGTAGTTGTGTAAAATACAAAATTTATTTTCCGAGCAAAGTTAACAACATCAAATTGTTCACTTCTTAAACGTTTACATTTGATTGCCAAATATTAAAAGTGTACGAATATTTATTCTGCATACTGTACATGTGTACTTTTGAATGGGTATGTGTGCACCTTGAATTCCTATAAATACTTCTTGGCAAAATAAATTTTACAGCAAGAAAAAAAAAAATATACATATACATGTATGTATATACTAAAAAAACCAAAGAAAACGAAAACCAATCAATATAAAATACACATTTAAACGAATAATTTGTTCTTCTAAAAGTTATTTATGTTTTTTTTTAAGACTATTTGGCTCTTAATGTGACCAACCTTTTTGGCTTGAAAATGTATGTGTGATCATTGGAATGGCTTAGTCAATTTTTAAGTCTTCTCCAGTATATGATTAGTTGGCGGAATGAGCATTTTGTAGTTTCAACGTTAACGGTTCGTAAGGGCAAAACTTTTTGTTGCATTTATTTCTGTTAGATGAAATATGAAAAATTTTATATCATTTACGGCCATTATTACAACCTAGCTGTAAAGTTCCTGATGGTTAAACTGGACAATAGCTAACGTGATCGATAAATTCATCATTAAATTTTTCCCATTTTTTGCAACAGAAAATATGGCAGCTTCAAATGATTAAATATAGGTACCATGAGGATAAACTTGCTATTAAGTTAATGTTAATTATAATATGCTTATTATTATTATTATTGCTTTATGTCGCCCCTTTGTTTCTTAATATTATCTAATTTCTTGAGCTTAAGGTCTCTTCTTATTTAATAGTTTTTTGTTTTTTTTATTATTATTTTATTATCTGGCTATATTTCGCTCTCCTTCGGATAGGTTCTTCAGGCCAAAGAACAAGCTATCCGAAGGCTATATTGCCAGATAAAAAAAAAAAAAAAAAAAAAAAAAAAAAAAAAAAAAAAAAAAAAAAAAAACTATTAAAAACAAGCGAGCTCAAGAAATAATGTACAGTTCACATTAAAATAGTCAAGTGATTTTAAATCGTTACTGACACAATTTTAAAATTTTTTTGCTCACAGAACAACACTTTTCCTGTGATTCCAAATCACCCTGGTGAAAAGTGATTTTCAGAATATATATATGATCGGTTTGGATGTTATAATAATTATTATATACATATATATTGTATACGAGGGCGGTTCGGAAACTTCTCAGCCTAGCACAAAAAGCGCGGCATAAACAGAAAAAAGTTAAGTGTTTTGGAAACTTCCATCTCTGCTACGAACACATGTTAAATTTTGTTTCGATCTGGTAACTCCTTCATATAGAAACAGGTGTTCACATAAGCCGCATCCGCGATTTTTTTTACAATGGAAAAATTAGAAATGCGTGGTGTCATGAAATATTTACATAAAAAAGATTTATCGGGGCAAGAAATTCATAATGATATGGTGAATGTGTTAGGTGAAAGTGCTCCTTCATATGCAACAGTAACAAATGGGGTTGCTGAATTTAAATGTGGTCGTACAAGCATTGAAGATGAACCACGTAGTGGACGTCCAAAAACAGCAACAACAACAGAAATTGTAGCCAATATGAATGATATGGACATCTCAAATGATCGAGTCCATTTAATTTTGTATGAATAACTACACATGAAAAAGCTTTCTGCAAGATTTGTTAACAGTCGACCAAAAACGCATAAGAATGAACATTTCTCAAACGTGTTTGGATCGTTTTAAGCGAAATAAAATGGATTTTAAGCGTTTCATAACTGTTGACGAGACATGGATCCACCACTATACTCCAGAGACAAAAGAAAAATCCAAACAATGGACTGAAGCTGGAGGAAGTGCCCCAAAGAAGGCAAAAACAATTCAATCGGCTGGGAAGGTTATGGCAACGGTTTTTTGGGACTTCAAAGGTATTTTATTGATTGACTATCTGCAAAAGGCTAAAACAATAAATTCAAAGTACTATTGCAACCTTTTGGATCAATTAAATGTACAAATTCGAAAAAAACGCCATGGCTTACAACACAAAACAATAATTTTTCATCAAGACAACAACGCACCAGCGCACAAGAGTGTTTTAACAATGGCTAAAATCAACGAATTAAAGTACGAGTTGCTTGACCATCCACCTTATTCTCCTGATTTAGCGCCCAGTGACTTTTACCTGTTCCTAAATCTAAAAAAATTCCTTGCTGGCAAGCGTTTTATCTCAAATGAAGATGCAATTACAGTTGTAAACCACTATTTTAAAGACCTTGACGAAAACTATGTTAATCAAGGGATAGAATTGCTAGAAAAGCGTTGGACTAAGTGTATTGAAGTTTCAGGAGATTATATTGAAAAATAAAAATATTTTTATAAAACTAACTATTCTTTTTCATTGATAGGCTAACAAGTTTCCGAACCTCCCTCGTATATCAGCTATGCCATATAATTTAATTTTAATTCCGTTCAGAAAATAAAAAGTTTTTCGAAATTTTAATATCAAGAATGAAATTACTCGTAATATTCTCTATTAGAAATTATTTTTTTTTTGAGCTGAAAGAATTTATTGCAAATATTATATTATTTCGCAAAATTTTCATATTCCGATTAAATTTTGTCTCCGAACAGAATCAGAATGATATTGTTGTATAAAACTTTGTATGTACTCTTACATATACTATTTTTAATAAATTGTTTTTCTTTAATTTTTCAGGTAAGAACGCCAACCAAGTGCATGAAAAAAAAATGTTTAGAAGGTAAGTATTCAATATATTAAAAACTGCCTCCTGAAATGTAAACGAAACAAGTTTGTTAACACTGATCAATTATGTTAAAAGTAGAAAGCAAGAAAAAGTATAATGCTCGTATAACCTGAAAAATTTCTTTTAAACAAGTTAAAACCTTTTATAAAACTACCTTTGCTTAAGGTAAAACTTTTTGCATTTAAAGTAAAACTATGTATTTTTAAACAATATATGTTTTTGATTCAAATTTACACTTCAATTTTAATCCCGTTTGTATGAAAGTAAATATTGAAAGTAAATATTAAAGCTAATTTGACTTAAACATTTTAAATATTATATAACGTTTTTAAAGCCTGACTAAGTTTAAAAAATTTTACCCGATTAACCAAATAAAAAATAAACTTTGTATTGCATACCTTAAGGGTAATTGTTTACATTAAAAACGACTAACGATTTACATATAGAAACAATTGAGTTTTTATTCGCTATTTTAGCTTCTAACATTGATACCAATAAAAAATTATAAATAGCTTGTTTACTATGTTTCCCGGCTATCTATATGTCGACATTTCATAGGAGCTACCCTAATAATCAGTAGACTTCGGACATTTTTGAGAGATATTCTCAAACATTCAACTTTATATCCGAACAATCTAAATAAATTGTTGAGAATTTAAAAAGAAAAATGCTCTAATAATACCTGTCAAAACACTAAAAACAAGCTTTTTCATTTATACACGTCTTTCACATTTCTTTACAAATGAACAACCGTTGGTTGCTACAATTTGTTTTTTGAAAATATGTGTTTTCTCTAGCTTTTATTTCTTACAACTTGGATTGTATATGCAAATACACATGAGAAAAATGTACAGAATTGCAGATTACCTGCAATTCCCCTCTCGGAAAGCTTCTATAAAGTTAAGAATTGCCCAACTAAAATTGCCTTGTCTGATCTGGCACTCAGCACCTTAAGATATGCTCTTGTATAACAAGTTTTACAAGAGTTTGTCGAATTGAAATCATGCATAATTACGAATAAAAATTGTGTCATAATAAATAAGGAGTTGTTTCTTTAATGCACCAAAAGTTTTATCTGCTAAATAAATGAAGAGTCATGACAACTAACATTTGACATAAATACGAGTATTTTACTAAAAAAAAAGAAAGCAAAACGCAAATTCAATAGATATATTCTTAAAGTTGTGCTGGCGTTTTAATTCCCTTTAATATAATTTGTTTATTTCTTTCCCTATGCAAAATTTCTTTACAGAAAGTTTGCTGAAAGAAAAATAATGTGCATACGTTTTATGTTTTTATTTTTTTTAATATATTTTAAACATTTCTTTTGTTGTTTTTTATACGCTCTTTACATTTGTTTTACATGTGTTCATACAAGCCAAAAAGGATGCGTTAAATATAAAGGATACTGCGTGGCATTATCCTCGACATCTTTCTACTTCGCTCTACCTTTGCTGTTCTTTTACCACACACACGTTATAATGTGACATTTTTTATTCCTTATTATTATTTATTTTTTTCATTTTTTCATTTGCATGCCTTTGTAGTGGTCGCTTGTTGTCGGCTCTTTTGGTGTTGGTGTGTGATGTTGTTGGCTTTTTTTGTTGCCGTTGTTGTTGATTCTCTTAGTTTGTTGTAGTTGTTTCTTTATACATATATTGCTTTTGTTGTTGATGTTGTTGTATATCTTTTGCTCCTTTTGAACCTCTAGACATGCTACAGATGCTCATATGTAAAGCATACTTTAAGGCTAAAAGTAGATGCGTATTGCTTGCTGAACATGTGTGTGTGTGTAGCTGTGTGTGAGTATGATTGTGTTGGGCATAAGTGTGCGAATGCGTGTGAATGCACATTAAAATATTTTCATACACGCGTAATGATTCTGCCATAGTTTTTGTATGAGGTTGCATTAATTACTTTCTTTTTTTTTATATTTTGTTCTTATTTATTTTTCTTTTATGCCGTTGTTCTTTCGGTTTCTTTGCTGCATTCTTATGCATAGACATACACTTTTATACTTTTTTACAAACACATAAGTATATATGTATGTATGTCTACCCAGTTGGCAAAATCGTTCTCGACGATAATATGCACCTTTTGTCTTCTTTAGTTTCTTTTAGTTTTTAGTACAGATTTCAATGTACATGCTGCACATTGGGATTTTTGATTTTTTTTTTTTCTATTGGACCAGTACTCAGGGGATGACCCCTACATATGTAGTGCATTGTACCAGAACTACGAAAACAGGTTGTGAGGAGGGGGAAAGAGGGAGTAGTGTTTGTGAACATTTGACTTGAACCTTCCCACGTTATAACAGACAGGAAACACGTCTCCAGGCACGTCTGATACCAAAAGTAGGAATTAATTCGAGGTAACTTTCCCTGTTTCTAATTTAAACTTTTTTCTGTTAAATACACTTTAAGAAGCGAAACTCATATTTGAACATTATTTAGCACACATTTTATTTATTTTCCATTAGTTTATTTTTTAAAACATATTTTTAATATTGCTAAAAATTGACATATATCAAAAAAAATCTTCACTGCAGTGATATTTTTGTTCACCACTCTTCTTAGATATTTTACATTCACTACGGACTGATAACACATGCAATAGTTCCCATGAAATCACTATACCAATTTCCCCTTTCTGGGAATTGAAAATGTTATGGGAACAAATATTTCCCATCTTATTCACGATAGGGGTGAATATTTTTTCAGGAAAAAAAAAAAAAATAAATTCTTTAGTTGTCCCCCAGCTAAGGATTTGATCATTAGTTTTCTTGTCTTCTTCAATCTAAAATTATTGTATTGTAAAAAATCCTTCTTAAGAAAAAAAAAAACTTAAGAAAGGAAAAACTTGAACTAAAACCCGATGTACAAACCAAAAATCTAGTTGGAAAATTCACCTTTTCTATTAAAAAATGTCGCTTAAGATAGCTGTTTTAAATATATGGCCAACTGGGTATTTATGCGAGTTTATGTTGATGGTGTGCAAGTGCGTATAAATGGGTGCGTGTGTGAAAATCTGCTGTTGATTGTTTTTATTTTGTGTATGTGTGTGTATGTATGTGTGTGTGTGTGTGTGTTCAAGACAAAATTATAAATGCAATCGTTATGAAGCAAGCGTATATGTAAAGTGAGTTTTTTCCTTCTTCAAGATGAATATTGCATATTTAAAAGTCACACAGAAACAAACGCGCACCTCCTACACTGAAAATCATCCGTGTGTGTGTGCTGTATGCATCCGCTCACTGGCATCATCTTTACATGTTAAATAAGGATAAACAGTTTTTGCTTCACTTACTTTGTTTTTTGTTCAATAAATTGAAAAAAAAAAAACTACTGGCATAATAAAAGAGCAGTTTTTCTTTTTAGTTCAAACTCAGAACAGGAACAACTCCGGGTGTCAAACAAGATAGATATTTAGGGTGCATGTTAATTATAAACAACTTGTTAGTTTTCATATATAATAATTTAGAAGATAGAAAGAATTTCTTACACTTAAAATATTTCATAAAAAATAATATTAATTAATATTCAATAATTGCTTAATATATTTTTTCGCATGTTAAGTCGGAAAAATTAAGCAGATAAATAATTGTCAGGATAAGATTCGTGCATATACACTTGCACACATATACACATGTATATACACTTACACATGCATACATCTATATTCGTATAAAAGGGTAATACAAGAAGGAAGTCCACTTCCGTTTGTTTGCTTGTTTGTTTGTTTATTTGTAGCGTCCTTTTCACTTTGTAAGTCTATAAGAATTTGCATTCGTAAGAGGCTGTTTGTATGTGTGTATGTATTGTATGTTTGTTCGGCAGTGTATATCAATTTGTCTACGATTCGTATATGAATTAAAAGGAAAATGCCAACAAACATGAAAGGTAATGGGCGGAGTTTTTTATTTTATTTTTTTTTTTTAGGTTAAGAAGCACTTTTTTATATGTATAAAACAATGGAATACAAATTGTTAATGCCTGTGAAAAAAAACACTCACACACAAATATGCATTAAAGGAGTGTCCAACCATAATGCACAATGTTAATTGTGCGTCACATCTCAACGACATGTTTTCTGTCCAACTTAATTTGGAATTCTTAGGTTTCATTACGAGTATGTCAAATACTCAACCATGGAGAGGTCATCAATTGAGAATTCCTTTAAGATTGTTGAAGCCTTTTACGAAAATGGGCGTTAAAATCAAAATGCATTTCAAGCACTTCATATTATTTTTTTGTGTCAACATAATGGACAAGAAGCAGAACAGCCGATGATTGTTAAAAAGCCGATGCATCCACAAAGAGTGACTTTTTGGTATAGTTTTTGCGTTGGCGGCGTCATCGAATCATATTTTTGATGAGATCGGCTAAAGCCCAGTTCAGACTATTATACTTTGTATTAATACTTGTCAAAAATTTAAATAATACTTGCAAGTCTGATAGTCTGAATGTAATCCGTCATACATACGAAAAATAATACGATAAAAATTTGACATCCCATACGACTTTGTTGTTTTTTTAAACATTTCAAAACGATAATACTTTACATTGGATCAGGGTTGTGTTTTTTAGCAAACCAGCTAATTAAAAATTGAGTAGTCGCATATTCTGTAGCCGATGGGGTGCCGTCACTGATAGTATTTTTTGTCGTTATAAAAAAGCTCGAAATTTGGAATTTAGCTGTCATTTATAAATGTATTTTGCTCATGCTATATTTCGAACATAAAATATGTTTGTGCTATTGAATTTGGATGTGCTATACATAATTATTATTTTAATTGTTGAAGAATTTCACGCGCCGGCACGTCTATCGCCTACGACGAATAGCGCACCTGCCGCCGTGAAAAGTTTTATGATGGCACATCTATGTTGGTTTATATCAAGTGTGATGATGTGAATGCAAAATCGAATTTACGTTAGACTTTTTGACAGTCGCAAGAAATGTGTTTAGACTTTTATCTCACAAAATCTAATGAAAGTATTTATACTTGTATAATAGTCTGATTGGGCCTTAAGCAGTTACCGTGAATGCTGTTCGCTATCGCGATATGATAACGCACTTCTTGTGGCCAGAAATTGAAGATATAGACACGGACGATATGTTGTGGTTCCAATAGCAACCACTTTTGCGCCAGAAACTCAATGGCCGTGTGGGGATGGACTTATTTCTTTGAAGTAGTGTACGAAAACAAGCTAAAAAGAATTCCAGAGCTAAAGGATGAGATATTTCGGCATATTAACGACATTTAATTTCAATTATGTTTCAAGATTCATTACCATGGTGAGCGTTCATATGGCACCAGGAGTTCCATTTCTTGATATGGTATCAAAAAGGCCATTAATATGTAATATTTTGCCTTTAGACTGAAATCTGCTGCCATTACATGCGTGAATGTCTACAGCAACTTAATAAATTTGACAAAGAACTTCTTGATGTATCCTTAAATAACTTGGTCATTACACCACACACAAAACTACTCTTAAAAGACGGCAGTAGGAATGAAGTTTTAAATGAGAACACATCACTTGGTTCAAATATTGTTGCTATAATCGCTATTGATCCGCTACATAACATTGGCTGATATTTTATTTTATACATAATTGCCATAGATCCCCTTCTATCATCATAACATTGGCTGATATTTTATTTTATACATAATTGCCATAGATCCCCTTCTATCATAATAAAAAATATTAAGATAATTCTATGAAAAGTTTTTGTTATATTACCCTTTGACATTGTATGTTTTGATTAGATAACGCTTAATAAAAACTTTTAACAATGAAAACTTAAAATTCATAGCATATTTTAAGGCGTTTTTATATGAAACCTTACTGGCATATCATTTGTCTCAGCTAGAAACGCCCTAATTTATAATTTTTCCCAAGTTTGAGCTCTTAGTAATTTCATTACACTTCTCACAATTGCAACTCGTCGCAAAGATTTAAGAAACTATAATTTACAAGCAATTGTGCAAAATAATTTACATGTTGGATGCGTTTTAGAAGTACATATGTATATGCATATGTAGGCACGTTTTGAAATTTAAACGATTTTAAATCACTTGTGATTTATTATTAAATCACAATCTGCAAAATTTTCGTCTTTCGAACTCATAGGGAAATTTGATATTCAGACATGTTTCAGAAAAGTAGTACAATGAAAGTAAAATATAATTTTAAAAGTACATTTTACAATGTTGGTGGCCTGCAAATGAAATTTGTGTTCTCAATCCAAAAAATTCATGTCTTCTATCCAGAAAACTTTGAAAATAAGATCGCGGACATTACTGTTATATTAAGTATTCTTGATTTAAGAAAGCAAGAAACGAACTCACAAATCTGACAAGGAAATTTTCGATATATTCAATACACTTGTATCATTATGGCATACTTTTAGGAGTAATTTTAATAAAAAATTATATTCTTTTTTAAAAGAGTTATGAAATATGTTTTATTACCGAGTATTTATTAGATAAAAATATTGCACTCTTTAGAGTAAAATTTAGTCTAAACTATTTTGCTTCCACCAGGACTTCCCATTTCAACGTTTCCAAGTATGTTTTGACTGATTTCGCAACATAGGGCCATGTTAGGTTGCAAAATTATTTTATTGTGTCTCTTTGTATTTCAATGCTCGGCTCAAGTGCCTTAATTGTGTTCAATTTCGGCTGGCTTTAGCAACTCTTAATATAAGTATTAGATCGGGATGATTCCACCAAATACCGAGCATGACCTGGGAATTGTGAATACTCGGTTTGGCAGGCGACGTGGAAGCATGGCCGGGATATCCGTATGATTTTGTGCGTTTGGGATTATTGCAATGAACCCACTTTTCGTCCCCAGTCACAATGCGATGCAGAATACCTTTTCGGCTTTGCCTGGCAAGCAGCTGTTCATAAGCCAACAAACGCCGTTTAATATCTCTGCGCTTCAGCTCGTACGGCACCCAATTTTCTTTGTTTCTGAATCATTCCCCATGACTTCCAGGCATTTTGAAATGGCTTGTCGTGTCACTCCCAAACATCCTGCCATTTATTGTTGTGTTTCGCATGAGTTTAGGTCAAGTAATGCCAATTCTGCATCTTCGAAAACCGTCTTTCTTCTACTGTCATGCTGGTCTTTCCACTTTTGAAGCCTTGACACCACCATCAGCACGTTATTTCACTAATAGCGGCCTCACCATCGGTATTTGAGATTTGTTCATATTAAAGCAGAAAACTAAAACCATACGCAAATTTAGCTCGTTTAACCGAGAATGCGACCACAAATAGACTAATATTTCGATGGCGAAGCTTATTGCATGACATCTACGACCTATCTATTTCGATTACCGCTTACCGTTGCAGCCATCTATTGCAATACGGCGAAGGCAGAGTTGTACACCTAATAATTTTATATCAAGAGTTAGCTTACAACTACCTCTCTTTTAATACATTACATCTGTCTTATAAGAAAAAAAATTAAAATCAAACAGAACTTAAAAATCCGCATTGCATATTTTTGGGATACAAATATTTTGAAATTATGTTGCATACCTTAAGGATGCACACTTTAACGCTGCATACTAGAGTGCTGCAAACTTTAGGTTTAATACATATAGAGTATGTGATTTGAATAACAACAATCAACTTTTTATACAAACTTAACAGTAAAAATTTACCTTAAAAATATTTTATTCTATGGATATTTTTATATTCAAACACATACTTCTGGGTTTAGAAGCTTAAAGAAAACATGCAACACTTTCAGCTTAAAATTTTTATCAAAATAAAAACATCGTTCTGAAACTTTTTTCTCTCAAAACTTTAAAATTTTACATTTCATTAAATTACAAAACGAAGCAATAGTATTTTTTTAAGCAAATGCATATCTATTGAAGCGTTTTATTCAGCATTCTTTGGCTTGTTTTGGACCATTTAAAATAAAACAAGAAACACTCAGTTTGGTGTTGCATCCTTTCCTGTATTTTCTTTGTCCACCGAATGGTTCTTTTATTCTTTTCTTCTTAATTTTTTATATCTGCTTTTTCGCCAAATTTGCATTTTTCTTTTGCTGTTTTTTTTTTTCATCCTTATAGTTGCAATGTTCCATTTTTAATGGTTGGACTTTTTTTTTTGCGGTTGAGCGAATATATTTTCTTTGCTTATAATATATTTTTTTTTTGACAGTACTTTTGTATTATTTTTTTTTTTAGATATTTTTTTCTGTTACGGTACGAAAATAATTTTTTAATTACATTTTTTGTTATTTTGCATATTTTGGCATTAACTTTGAGTTATTGTATTTTTTTTTTTGTCTAAAGTGTTCTTTTTGTTTCTGCTGGTTGTAAAAAGAAATAACGAAAATGTAATTTAATGAATATTTTTCTTTAACTAACCTCAAAGTATGCTTTAGTTCTTGTAACATTTTAAATTAAATGTAGAATTAAATTTGTTACTGGCTCAGAAAACAGATGGTGTAGCGGCATAATTTTTTTTTGAATTCGAAAGATAGTTCCAAGGATAAATAGTTGAACTTTTCTTATTGAATATTCCCGGCGGCCAAAGTTTCGCTTACAGAAGCGATAATCCGATGCACACTTGTAAGTCCTAGTATACAATTTCATATACATTGCCGCATTTGTAGAGTGAACGCCTACTAGCTGGATGGTATGCAAACGTTCTGCCAATTAACCATTGATAAGGGTTTTGGAAGTCCAGCTGGGACTTCCTAGAGTTTTATTTGCTACGACAAACGAGAAACTCTTACCCCTCAATAGCCCTGAAAGCGGAGCACCCTGTTTAGACATACGCCAGGGCAAAACCTGCTAGCCGGGAAAAAAATGTGTTGTGGCAGATTGTGAAATTTATATACTTACCTGCCTTGTCGGTTTAATTTGACGATGGACCAACTCCACGGGATGAATTATTCACGATTCAGCTGAACTCCCGTGTGGCATTATAGGCTCCTCATACAGGTCGCTAACTTTTGCCATAAGTTTGTAGCCATAGACAAACTTCTCGCTTAAGAGTTCGGGCCTTCTAATCTCTCCTGTATGCAATTTCCCAACGGTCATTAAAAAACAAGGCTTAGTGAGTTGGTAGTCCAAAGTCCATTAACAACATCAGCCCTCAACCAACTCACCTGTCTGACCATCACCCCTGGTTCCTTACAGTACAGGTATCTATCGTCAGACAACAGCACTTCGGGGACAATCTTGTGGCAATAAAATTTATATAAAATGGAATGACTGCAGAGTAGAGTATATGATTGGAACATAATTATCATTGTGCAGCACTTCGGCTCAATAAAAATAGAAGCAGACTTGTGTTTATTTGCGACAATCTTGTGATCCTAGCTTTACATTTACTACATAACAAATTTGATTGAGATTAGCAAATAAGTATGCGGTTCCAAGTAATAAAAAAAAAAATTACAGTAGAATCTCGAAAGAGTTAACACATGCGAAAAAATTACTCATTAGAGTTAAGCAAGCGCTCAGTGAAAAACGTTGTTTTTGTTAAAAAAACAATGTAAAACTCTGCCGACTAATTTATTTAGTTTGGTTGTTGTAGTGGAAAATCTTTCTGTATCATTTTAGTTGTTTTTAAATTTTTTCCAGTTTGTTTTGGCCGCCTTTTTTTGTAGCGGTTTCTTTTTTGTTTCTGTTCAAAATATTCTTCCCCATATGATTTTCTATTTATGTATGTTTAACGCTGTTGTTGTTGGTGTGGCTTTTATTCCCGTTTATTCTATTTTGATTGCTGGTTTGCTTATGAAAAAACAACACCAACAATAACAACATAGCAGCAAAATAACGTGTTTTTCTTCCCTCTCTCTCTCCTTTTTTATGATAAAAAGAAACCAGAACAACAATAAAAACATGTTGTAATAAAATAAAAGACTTTTCCTTTCTTTAATTTTTCTTCTTTTATATATTTATTTCTTTTCGTTTTATATATATTTTTTTTTTGGGGGAAACCTCTAGTTTTTTTTTTATTATTATTATTTACTTCTACTATTTTCTGCTGTTAGCAATCTTGTCATCATCAAATTTAAACTCATGTGTGGTAAGAAAACACACTAAATATGCATGCTGGTATGCATGTGTGTGTGTGTGTGTGTGTGTGTGTGTGTGTGTGTGTGTGTATGGATGCGTGCGTATGTGTTTTACTTTTATACACATACATCTTTATATTTTTACAATTTCCCCCATTTTTTTTTTGTTATTATTTAAGTCCTTGTTAGAATTTGACATTATTTTGTTATTTTCGTTTTTGTTTTGGTAAATATTTATTTGCTTTTTCTTTCCTCTGTTACCGTTTTATTTAAACAGTTATGTTACGAATACAAATTCTGTATTTAAACATACCTACGTACATATATATGTATGTGTGTGCACGGTTTCTTACAAAAGGTTAATGACTTCCAAAGTTTAGTTTTCTTTTGCCTACATATTTTTGTTTTTATTTAATATTCGTAAAACAAAATTTGGTATTTTGATTTATTTATTTTTTGTTTTTTGGCAATTCATTATTACCAACTAAGATAAAGTAAGGTCCCGATAATTCGTTATGCCAAGGGAGCAACTATTTTTTACCATATACTGGAATTTTCGATCTGATGAGATTTCAGTTTAATGAGGTCAAAATATTGTTAAGAATTTTAAACACATCTAGCCCAGTGTGCAGCTGTTGATCTGCTTGTTATAAATGTATAACACATTTACACAAACAAAATAAAATTAAAAATTTAATTTCAATACTGTGCTGCATATCGCCAGCTTTACTTAGAATTAGTTAAGTAATGACTTGATTATTATTTGTTGTATAAGTAGTTGTTCTTATTTGTTCTATATTTAGATTTACATTTATTGAGCCTTTGAAACAACAATAGCATACAAATTACAATACAATGAAAGGTAAAAACTTAGGACTATAATCCTAATAACAATATAATTAAAAAGCGACCAACTTATTTCAATAAAGTTAATATTATTTGTTCTGTAATAGATATATTATTGTTAACATAGAAATAGACTAAAAAAAGCAATATAAAAATTTATGGTCTTGAAGTTTTATGAACTTATCTATTATTTGTAACACATTATTTATTAAGAATAACTTTAGTTATTTCAATAGTTTTTAACAACAACGAAAGTGAAGTCAATTCATATAAGCTCAAAGAAAATCACATGGAATGATATCGCATAGTGTTTTATCGGCAGCAAGTGATCACCAAATATTTGTCAATAAGGCCGGTGTGTTGCAAGTTGTGCGTAGTAAAGTAGTAAAATCAAATATTGTCGAGTCAAATCGAGTCTTAAACCAAAATCTGACAAGTTCTGCGAGGTCAATTTGGTGCAATTTTCGTGGAATCGATTCTCACGGACTTTAAGTTATTCCCCCATACTTTGCAGTTAGTACTGCTGCAAAATCCGTCTCGGTGTTGGCGTGAATGCTGAAACAAAAAACTATTCACATTTTCAGCCATAAGGTAGGCTTGGATTTTTTTAATAACTGCTACCCTAGTAAGAGTAAGCTATATAACATAAGTATGTATACAAGGATCGGTTAAAGTAAGGAACTTTTGTGGTTTTTGAAAAATGGAAAAAAGTGAATTTCGTGCATTGATTAAACACTAATATTTGAAAGGGGAAACGGCAAAAGAGACAAAACAAAAGCTTGATAAACATTACGGCGAGTCTGCTCTGTCAGACTGGATTCTTGAATTTAAACGTGGCCGAACAAGCGCTGCAACAATAGCATCAATAGGAAGGCCAAAAGAGGAGGTTACTGAAGAAAATATCAAGGAAATCCTCGATATCGTTATTAACGATCACCGAGTCAAGTTACGTGAAATTATTGAAATGGTAAACATATCATATGAACGTGTGTTCAACCTTTTGCATGAACATTTCTATACGAAAAAGCTATCGGCAAGATGGGTGCTGCGTTTGTTCAGTGTTGAACAAAAACGAGATCGACAGAGCACTTCACAGTGGTGTTTGGACATGATAATGCTTAATCCTGTTGATTTTTGGCATCGATTAAAAAGTGTTAATGAAACGTGGGTCCACCACTACACACCTGAAACCAAAAATCAATCGAAAGCAATGGGTGGAAGTTGGTGGAAGTGCTCCGATGAAGGCAAATACAGTAAAATTGTCTGGCAAGGTTGTATTTTAGGATGCACATGGAATATTGCTCATACTCGTAGATTGAAAAAGGAAGCACAATCACAGGGAAGTATTACCATGCATTATTGGATCAATTGATTGATGCAATCAAGAAAAAACTACAAAATTTAAAGAAGAAAAAAGTGAGATTTCTTCAAGACAACGCACCGGTTCACACAGCATTAGATACGATGCTAAAATTACGTGAAATACTTTTCGAATTGGTTGATCATCTAGCTTATAGTCCTGATTTAGCTCCTAGTGACTTTACTGTATCCTAACCTGAAAAAATAGTTTGCAAGAAAAAGATACATGTCAAACGAAGAAGTGATTACAGAAACTAACGCGGGGTTCCGAAAATCGTATTATTCAGATGGTATAAAAAAGTTGGAATATCGTGTTACTAAGTGCATTGAGCGAAAAGAGAAATAAATGGTTTTTGAATAAAAAAAAGTTTTTTTTTCCTACTTGATAGCTTTAATATCAATCGGGTCTCTCTCGTATGTGCATTAAATAACTAATAAAAATTTAAGTGATCAAATAATAAACCGAAAATTGATCAAATTCAAAGGCGATCATGGTACATGAAAAACACACGAGTTCATAAAGACCTATGGGCTCTACCGGTAAAGGACGAGTTTTTAAAGTACGCGATACGCCACAATGTATATCAATAAATTGGAACTTCACACAATTCCCCTGCAAACAACGTACTTAGTGCCAATTTCACGATAGCGAAGCTGTTCGTTCGTTCGCACAATTACATTTAAAACAAAAATAACATTCAAAATTTTGTTATTGTTTTAAATGTAATTGTGCGAACGAACAGCTTCGTTATCGTGAAATTGGCCCTTAGTGCCAGTTCGCGCATAACGAAGCTGGTTCGTACGTTCGCATAAATACATTTAAAAAGTTTGTTTTTGTTTTAAATGTAATTTTGCGAACGCAAGAACAGCTTCGTTATTCGTAAACTGGCATTTAATTTTGGCGGCCACACTCGGTTGACACGAAGGGATACATTTGTCACCATCAGAGCGTTAAATAGCTGATATTACCGATAAAACATTTCGTCCACCGTTGGCGGGACTTAAAAAATGTGTTTTATTTTTTGTGTTTAGTATTATTGTTAGTTCATTTTGAAGATTCAATAAATAATCCAAAAAAATTTTTGTTTGAAAAGTGCAATACTTCAATTTTTATTAAACAGAAAACAGCCTACATGTGTCGCCAGCAAACAGTGAGAAGGAGAATGAAGACATTTTACAGTATTCAAACGGTTTATTGTTAGCTTTATGTTATTTTTTCACAACGGCTTTCCTAAAAATATGCAACGGTTTTCAATTTTTTTCTGTTTTTTCTTAAAAGTCCATCATAAAGATATCTAAAACTGCATGCAAAAATAAAACAAGAAAAACTTTATGAAAGTACAAAAGAGAAAAAAAAGACGAGAAGAAAATAACTTTTAGTTATGAGGCCAGCAAGGAAGAAAAAAAAAAAAAGAAAAAGTTTTTTCTAGCGCCAACCAACTAGAAAGTCATTAAGGAAAAAATATTGATTTCTAAGACTTCTTCTGGCAGAAAGAACAAAGAAAAGATATTTGTTTTTTCTTCACCACTGGTCATAAACAGACTACTATTTTTTTTGTCCTTTTTACTCCCATCTACATACATACGCACTGCAAACATGGTCAAGATTTAATTACAACTCTAGATGATGCCTTTTTCCAGAATTTTTTTCCTTTGTTTTTTTCCATTTTCTTGTTTCAATTTTTTTCTTGTTCTATTACTCAAAATTGTATATGAAATGTTAAAAAAAAAAGAAAAAATAACGTATAGAAAGGACAAACAATCTTGGGTATTAGAAATAGAAGAAAAAATAAAATCAGTGAACAGAAATTAAAAGGAATTTCCAGTAATTCATTTACAACATAGAAACCTCTTCTAAGGCTTTTGATATCGCAATAGATTTAACCTGAAACGAAACTAAAAGGAATAAAAATCTTCTTTTTCCTTTGCAACCACGCCTTAAAATATGCAATACCGTTTCTCGTTCTAATCTTCCTATAGCCATTACAGTTGCTACAATTAGTGACTAGAGTTTTTTTCGATTTACATAGCAACCTTTATAGTCTTGAAAGGAAAACATTAATACGAGTACACATACACAATGGTATTGTCTGATTAGAAGCTGTTGCTAAGAGAGTGTTTGGATACCAAGATAAAGGAGCAAACAGTATCACAAAATCAAGTAGATACCATAAAGGATTGGTCTGCATATATGGCTTTTATTTTACTGCAGTTTACTAGTTTTCAAGAGGATAGATAACTGAACTTTTTCAAAAATTAGAGTGCCAAGAATAATCTCTTTTTCTAAAGTACTTAACGATGTTTTAGGCCGGCAATCACTTAATCGCTTCACACAAGTCCTGAGAAGATAAACGAAGAGTTTTTTTTATGATGTCAGTTCGACGCCAAATCCAACCGTCAGCCAGTGATTTCTCTCTTGAATTTATGTTGAAAACATACACAAAAATATATTAATTTGTTCAAGAAACAGTTTTTTTTCAGGGGGAGAAAAAAAACAGCCTCCTGGTGGTGAAAGGTCTAGAGTGGTAATGGACTGCCTCACATCTGCCAATGAAATGTGTTGAAATTGGAACCATAAGATCCGCACTGTAAACAAAAGCACATCTTATCATTCTTTAATTTTTTGTTTTTGTTATTTCCTATCCAAAATAAAACAATTTGTGAAGCATACATTTAGGAGCAGTGTGTTTAAAAATGCAGCATATACTTAAGTATAGCATAACAGTAAGGAAACAATACGCTCACATTAAAACACACATATTAAAGCTATCAGTTACACCAAACCGGAAACGAACGACTTAGAAATCAGCAACTAGCAGCGAAGGGTGCACTCATAATACAAAAGGAACCCTGCATCTTAATTGTTAAAAACTGTATATATTTTGATTACCACATACAACAAATAATGCATAGATGTAAGCTAAGGAATACACAGAAAAAATATGAAAATAAATAAATTTCCGCACAGAGTTTATTTTACATGAAGAATGGAAAACTCGCCTAGTAGTTTTAGAAGACAAAATCACACAAAATATTTTTAAAAAGTGGAAAAAAGTCAATGTTTGCAATAGATTTGTTCAGCTCAAGGTCTTATGGTATTTTCGTTTCTACAAAAATGTGTCATTTTATTTAAAATTCTTGTTTTCGTCAACCCTTTTTTTGACGGAGAATTGTCAGCTATTTAAAAAAAATTTAAATGTTTTTTATTTTGCATAACTTGTATTTTATTGCAGACAACCAAGAAACTACATTTTTACAGCGGTTGCAGAAAATTGTTTGATTGTAGCTTTTAACAAGGCGGAATTTTGTGTAGAAACGAAAATACTAATATTGTTTGGTAAAAAAATTTTTTTTTTATTTTCAGTATTGAAATTTTGAAAAATAAAGTAAAAATCGGAGCAATCAGGATCCAGATAAAAAAATCTGTTTAATATAATTTTTACTCACTGAAAACAACAAGTACTTAAAACGAACATTATCCAATAATGATTTATTATAAAAATTCTGAATCTATGTCTATTCTTACACTCTTTGAAAAAAAGGATACATGAGAGGTAGGCGTGTTTATGGGCTTAAGTTAAAAAACTTTTATTAAGCATTTTATATGCAATATTTTACGACTTGTATGTACTTTTCTTTGCTTTTTGGTACCAAAATTTAGTTTTTTAAATAAAGGATATATGGAACCTGACCATATCCGTGCTGAAATCAAAATGAAATTTAAAATACCTCTTAAGGTTAAAATCTTGGAAATAGTCACAAGTTTTTTAATGTATTTCCGTCATATATGTTTCCAGAAGTTTGATGCTCAATAAAAGGATATATGGGGGGTGGGCGTATTCTTATTGCTATGTTCATTCACTTTATGTCACTGTAAGAACTATAAGATTTTACGACTTAATTATAATTTTTACTTTATTAAAGATGCGAAAATTAAATTTTTTCAAATAAAGGATATATGAAAGCCAGCCATATACTTGTTCCAATCGGTATTAAATTTAGTACGGGGCTTTATAACATAATTATATAAATTGTAACACTTAGACTATGTTGCTGTTAGAGTTCAGTTGTAAAAAAAAAGATGCACAGAAGTATTTAGCTATATCGATAGCCATTAATATATGAAATAAACACAGATGATCTATAAGATTTTAGAACTTAATTATTGTAGATATATTTTTGCGGCAGACAGTCTAATATTTTATAAAGATTCTAAGAAAGTTTCTTATACGGCTTAATTGCAAATTATTTTAATTGGCATGTTACATTCAGCGCATTTTCATAATTATTATAAAAAAAAGTTATATAGACGGAATAATCGAAGTCATACTTACAGTATTGTCTTAAAGGAACATAATTCTTAAAGTAGTTACCAGTTTCTTATTAAAATAAAGGATATATGAAGGCCAGACACATACTTGCACTGGTCGAAATAATATTTTAGGTATTGTCTTAAGAACATAAGTTTTTAAATAGTTAGCTGCTAGAATTTAGTTGTTATAATAAAGGATATATGGAGGCCACATGTATCTTTGAACTGATCGAAGTGATACTTTTCACACTGTCGTAAGAACGTAATTCTCAACCATTTTTGTTACACTTTCACTGTATATGCTGATAGAACTAACTTGTAAAAATAAAGGATATATGGAGACTAGACTATAACTTTATCTTAAGAGTATAATTTTGTGAATAGTCAAGTTAAAATTATATGTTGTTAAAATATATGTGTGTGTATATGCCGTTAAAATATATGTTGTAGGGTATACGAAGGCCGGTAGGATCCTTCCACTGTTGGTAATATTTAAGGTATAAGCTTAACAATGTAATTCTTTAAATTGTTATCAGTTTTCGATACATTTTTATTGTAAATGCTGCTGGAATTTAGTTGTTTAAATAAAGGATATGTGGAGGCCAGACGCATCCTTGAAGTGGTCGAAATAATATCTATGGTATTATTCTAAAAGCATAATTTTCGAAATAGTTACTAGTTTTCGAAACATTTTCTCTTGCCTGAGGTAAGATATTACAATAAAGGATATATGGCAGCCAAAAGTGTGCTTGCACTGATCGAAGTGATATTTAAGTCATTGTCTTAAAAACGTAATTCTTTGAATATTTACAAGTTATCGTTATAATTTTACTTTATATATTAACTTATTAAAATAAAGGATATATGAAGGCCGGCAGCATCCCTGCACTGATCGAACTGATACCTATGACATTAGATTAAAAGCGCAATTCTTTAAATAGTTATCAATTTTCAATACATTTTCATTGTAAATGCAGCTAAAGTTTTATTGGGTAAAATAAAGGATATATGAACGCCAGTAGTATTCTTCCAACAATCGAAATTATAATTGGGGCGTTGTTTTAAGAACATAATTCTACAAATAGTAACTTATAAAAGCTATCGAAAAAAATGAAATTATTATAAATTTTTCTTGAATTCTTTGCACTTGAATTCAGTTTTTTTTTTTTTTCAATACATTTTCATTGTAAATGCTGCTAAAATTTAGTGGGCAAAATAAAGGATATATGGACGCCAGTAGTATCATTCCACCAATTAAAATTATAATTGGGGCGTTGTTTTAAGAACATAATTCTACAAATAGTAACTTATAAAGGTTATCGAAAAAAATGAAATTATTATAAATTTTTCTTGAACCCTGCACTTGAATTCAGTTTTGTTTTTTTTTCAATACATTTTCATTGTAAATGCTGCTAAAATTTAGTGGGCAAAATAAAGGATATATGAACGCCAGTAGTATCATTCCACCAATCGAAATTATAATTGGGGCGTTGTTTTAAGAACATAATTCTACAAATAGTAACTTATAAAAGTTATCGAAAAAAATCAAATTATAAATTTTTCTTGATTTCTTTGCACTTGAATTCAATACATTTTCATTGTAAATGCTTTAGTGGGCAAAGAAAGGATATGTGAACGCCACTAGTATTCTTCCACCAATCGAAATTATAATTGGGGCCTTGTTTTAAGAACATAATTCTACAAATAGTAACTTATAAAAGTTATCGAAAAAAATGAAATTTTTTTTAAGGATATATGTGCATTTTGAAGGATTAGTTACATTATTTTGTCGTGTGCGCACCATGAAATTTTCAAAGGAAAAGTTTAAGAACTATTAACCTCTTTTAACTGTAGCTGAAAAAAATCTAAAATTTTAGGCTGGATGAATACAGATTTCTTGTTTTTTTCGGGAAAAGGGTTTTATGCAAAGTCACATTTTTTCAAATAATTTTTTTTTTTTTGCATTTTTGAACTACAAGGTTGTCATTAAAAAATGATTCACGATTTGACTTCGGATAAAAGCTCAGACAATAGCAATGATGAATCTACAATAAATTAAAAGATACCAAGAGTATACGCATTCACAACATCTTGGTTGAAATACGAGTATATAAACATCATACAGATTCATATAGTACATATTGTATGTATGTACGAGTATAAATAAAAACTATTTCTGCCATAAATGACATCCACATTTTGTAACGTTTAATAAAAAATGAAAAAAATTATTCTCATACACAAATGCTGAAATAATTGCAGACAACGATGATTCCTAAACTACTCTTTATTGTGCAATTGAAAAAAAATCGTAATAAACACAACAACAGTATCATCATCTAAATACGAGAAGCTCGTTATGGTTGTATAGAGTAGCAAAGTATTTAACACAGCTTCCTGTTAGTGGTTTGTTTCCGTTTGTGTGTTTTTCTGGTTTTTTTTTCTAGATTTTCTTCTCTATTTTCTTGCTTGTTTGTAGTTTTGCTTGACTTCAAATGGCTGGCTGGTAAAACAAACTCCTTTTAAAATAAACTACTTTGGAAAAAGTTTATAGCGAAGAGTTTTCTCTTACCACGTAGAATAACATTTGTTTGCTTTTTCTTGTTTGCAAACCTGCTGCTCATTTTTTTTTTATTTTGACATCTCATTTCCGGCTCGCTAAAAAAGTGTGACAGTATGATACTGGAAATCTTAACTGGCTTGATTAGTTAATATAATTTTTGCTAGAAATGATAAAAATTAATTGTAAGTTTGTTTCTTAATTCGATTCATAAAAATGTTTATTAAATTGTTTAATATTTTGTTATCCTTTAAAGAATTTCTTCGGGAATGTTGTTTGTATCTGTGGCATTTTATCCTAACAACTTAAGTCGAATTTTAAAAATTGAAAAAATTACATCTAATTTGATTGATTTCTTAAATATAAAGTTTTTATTATAAAAATATGTTTTCGTATTATTGAAAAAAAATTGTAATTTTAATTTATTTTCATTTACGGAGGCGGTTCGGAAACTTCTTAGCCGAGCACAAAAAGCGCGGTATAAACAGAAAAAAGTTAAGTGTTTTGGAAACTTCCATCTCTGCTACGAACACATGTTAAATTTTGTTTCGATCTGGTAACTCCTTCATATAGAAACAGGTGTTCACAAAAGACGCATCCGAGATTTTTTTTTACAATGGAAAAATTAGAAATGCGTGATGTCATTAAATATTTACATAAAAAAGGTTTATCGGGACAAAAAATTCATAATGATATGGTGAATGTGTTAGGTGAAAGTGCTCCTTCATATGCAAAAGTAACAAATTGGGTTGCTGAATTAAAACTTCCATTGATTGCTAGGCAATTGCATACAGGAAGGACTAGAAGTACCGAGGTCTTGAGCAAAGAGTTGACCATATGACTACAATTATGGGGTAAGAAATACGACCTGTGAATGCCTGGTAAGCCACACGGAGGCGCTGGTGAATCATGAATAGGCCGTAAAGGCAGGTGCTGATGTAAATCTTTTTCACTCTCTATCCTTTAACCTCAACCCCCCGGCGAACAGGTTTTGCCTTGGGGTATTCCCAACCAGGGCACTCCGTTTTCTGGAACATAGAAGGCAAAGAGTCTCCGTTTATTATAGCAACTAAAACTCTAGGAAAACGCATGACTTATATTGTGTTAAGGACTCCCGAAAACCCGTGCCAAGGGTTTAAATTGGCAGAACGGGGTCCAGCAAAGCCCTCGAAAGATTCCGCTTAGCAGATCTCTCAGTGCTGATTATGGTTGAGGAGCCTTTCTTGGCTTAAACGTTCTGGCGTGAGGTTTACACCTAAAATCGCAGATAGCGGAGTTAGTTTCCCTCATAATTATGGTACTGCCCAGTTTTCGTGGGCTAACAACCCACCCCCTGCAGCGCTGTCGTCTTGCAACTATATGTCAAGGAACCAGCAGTGATGGTTAGACAGGTGAATGGGTTAAGGGCTGACACTCTTAATATGGACTTCGGCATACCAACTTTCATTGACTGTAGGGAAACTGTATACAGGAGGACCAGAAGTGATGGTTAGACGGGTGATTTGTTTAACGTCTCGTCTTCATGTGCCATCGACTTGGACATGACATGAACATAACGTCGGCAGAGCGAATGTAAAAATAAGTTCATGTTCTTAATGCGGCGTATACGTATGTTCGGATTTACCTTATAAAAGTGTTCAGCGCCATTTTGTTCGTGATGGCCAACTTCATGGCGAACATCGATGCTCAGCCATATGCTCGAGCATCGATGTCAGAGTATATACGAAACATGGACATGAACGGTCCACATTAGCCATTTGCGATGTTCGACATGATATCCATGTTCATCGCTAATGTTAAGAGTGTTAGTAAGGACTGACACTCTTAATATGGACTTCGGCATACCAACTCATTAAGCATTTGCTTGTCTTTCATTGACTGTGAAGAAACTGTATATTATAGCAGGGACCAGAAGGCCCGAACTCTTAAGCAAGGGGTTCGTCTATAAGGCTACAAATTTATAGCGAACACAGCGGTGCTGATGAATGGTGAATAATTCACTCCTTGGATTTAGTCCATCATCAGATTGGGCCGTCTTGGCAGGTGCTGGTGTAAATCAATTTCACAGTTGTACCATTTTAGTTTTAGCACGGACGTACGAATAAAACGGCTTAGACCTTGGGGGACCGATTTCTTGTGTAATTTAGCTTGGCTGAAACGTTCTTTCATGGGGTTTAAACCTAGAATCGCAAGAAGTGGAGTTTGTTTCCTGATAACTATAGTGCAGGCCGGTTTTCGGGGGCTAACAACCCTCCGTAGTGCTGTTGCCTTGCAACTGTATGTTAAGGAACGGGTGAGTTGGTTAAGGGCGGACACTCTTAATATGGGTTTCGGAATACCAACTCATTAAGCCTTGTTTTCCATTGACCGTTGGGAAATTTCATACAGGAATGACTGGAAGGCCCGAACTCTTAAGCAAGGGGTTCAAACTTATAGCGAAAAGTTGCGACCTGTGTGAGCCTGGCAAGCCACACAGCGGTGCTGATAAATGGTGAATAATTCACTGCTTGGATTTGGTCCATCATAAGATGGGGCCGTCATAGCAGATGCTGGTGTAAATAAATTTCACAGTTGTACCATTTTAGTTTTAGCTCGAACGTAAGCATAAAACGACTTAGACCTTGGGGGAGCGATGTCTTGTGTAATCTAGCTGATAATTATTTTAGATCTATGAAGCTCATGTTAAACGTGTTTTCTATATTCTAATTTTGCTGCTCTAAATAAAATTTTATTTTTGGGTTAGTTTTACTCTTAATTAAGCAATTAATTGTTCATATCTGAAAGCATTTTTATGCCTCTTTAAATTTACATATATATATGTACATACATGCATATGTATAAATTTCCATTGTACATACATATGTACGAGTCATGTACTCCTTCCTACCTACAATAATTTCGTAGTATAACTACAAATACATTGACTTGATTATTTATGTGGTTGGTTAATTTTTTTATGTATCTGTTAACTGTTTACATAGTAGGTTCGTTCCTTTTTTTAATTTTTTTTTATTTTTTATCTATAGGACATTTTGTATTACAATTGTTGTTATTGCTGTAGTTATGTCATTTATATTGAAGATGTAATGCACATGCACACTTGTACATATTCAATAAATATTCTCGTTCTTTCTTGCTGTGGCAAGTTGCCTGGCTGGAAAGAGGGAGGGAGGTCATTTTTTCCTTTCTTTAATTGTATTGGTGTTCCTATGCTAAACACTAACATACACATGTACACATACACTCAAGAACTTTCATTAACAACTACATTGATATATTTCTTTTTATATACAAACAAACACATAAATCTAGATTTAATTTTTTTGTGCAATTTATCCTGTGCTTTTTTTTACTGCTGGGGGTTTTTTCTTCTTATTAAACTTAAAAAAAATCCTTTTTTTTTTTTTTTTGCAAACTAATGAAGCCTTTCTGTGTTGGTTTTTGTGTGCTCAACCAAAGTATACTTTGCATTATTGTACATACTTTTTTTCTCCAGATTTTTTTTTTTCTAAAATTTATTTGTATTTTTTTTTTTTTTTGCATGTTTATTTTGTTAAAAAAAAAAAAAGAATTGCTGGCTGGTGTTGTCCGTTTGTTTTTCTTTAGCATTTTTTTTTTTGTTTTGCCTTTATACAGATTTTTTATTCGTATGCTAATCCCGCCCCGTATTTTGGGTGCATTAAATACTGATTTTTTTTTTTCTATATACGATGTCCTTTCACCCAACACTCACTACAACTACATTTCCTGCCACTTGATACAATACCTAGCAACACTAAAACACTTTCTTGTCCAAACCCTTCTTACACGGCAAAAACAAATCATCAGCCAAGCCAGCCAGTCAACCCAACACCTTCTTGCTCTTTCCTTTCTTAGAAAAGTTTTTGTGCTTGGCAAATGCCAGCTAAACTAAATACCCCCTTAATTCTTTTTTCTGGTGCTCGTTCTTAGATCAAGCGGGCGCCTTCATTTTAATCTCTCAACTCCCTTCACACCCACTTGTTTAGTTCCTTTCGTGTGATTTTTTCTATTTTATTTTTTTTTTTTTTTTGTCTTTTGCTACATTTCGTCTCTCTTATCTCGACTTTCCGGATTTTTATTTTTCTCTTCTGATGCAAAATATAAATTTTTTTCTTCCTTCAATTCTATTTTTTTCTTCGGTTCGGTTTCTTTTTTTTGCAACTTTATTTCTCTTGTTCATATTAATTTTTTTCCACCGACTTGCTGTTGTAGTATTAGTTTGCTTACGTGATTTTGTATTCAGCTGAAATCTTTTTAGTTTGTTAGTTCGCTTCTTTTTTGGTCTCCCTAAGAGATACATTTATTTCATGCTGTTCATTTTCAAAGGATTCCAAGGCTTAAATTTTTCTATTATTTTTTTTACAATATCTTCAAATCTAAATTTAAGAAGTTGACTACTTTGTAGATCTCAAACACTCCGTCGTGTGTTCAGCGGTCTATAGGTGTAAGGAGTACTAGTTTTCCCTTACATCCTTTTTCTTTTAAAGCTAATTGATATTATCAAAATGCAAAGAAACTTGGTAACTATTTGTCATATAATATGATAAAGACCTGAGATAAATTTCATTTTGTTCGGTGCCAAAATGTGGCCTCATCCCATATATCCTTTTTTTTAAACATATTTGCAGAAAGTGCTATAAATAAAAAAAATAAAAAATAATAATTTTGATCCTAGTTGCTTTGACCTTTATTTAATTTAATAAAATAAAATAAATTGTTTCAGCTCAAGGTCCTTTTTGGTTATTTTTTAAATATTTTATTATTGTATTTTTCAATATTTCGTCCTTCGGCACACTACGTCAGGAAAATTTGTTAGTGTGGTATTAATTCAATTGAAAAAATTTGAAATTTTTAAATTTATCTACTCTATCTCCATAAGAAATTATATTTTAAAAGGTGGAAATAAATTCGCAAATTTCATGTGCAAATATTTATAAATTATTAATGGCCCTAACAATTTTTAAATTTATTCACTTTGCCGCTGTGAGAAGATTTAATCCAAACGTCCAAGCAGTTGGCGAACTTTCATATATGTATTTTTTTTTAACATTAACTTAAAGAGAAAATGGCAATTAATTGTGAAATAATATCCCAAAGTTCAGCGATAAATTTTAATTTATTAGGTGTAATAATACATAATTCTCCTTTATTTTCAGCCTGAACTTTGAACAACAATTATTATTCTAATCGCAAAGAAAATTGCTAACTATTTGCTATATAATCTTATAAAGCCATCATGTAAATTTCTTTATATTTGGTTCTAAAATATGCCTACTTCCCAGACGTCCTTTTTTCCCCACTTTTAATTATTATCCCAAAGCAAATTGGTAACTATTTGCTAAATAATCTTATAAAGCCTTCAGATAAATTTTACTGTTTTGGGTTCTAAAATATGCCTACTTCCCAGATGTCATTTTTTAATCATTATTAGCTATTGTTACTATAATCCCAAAGAAGTTTGGTAATTATTTGTTAAATAATCTTATAAAGCCATTTGGTAAATTTCACTATTTTTGTTCTAAAATATGACTACTTACCAGATGTCCTTTTTTTAATCATTATTGTAATGCCAAAGAAAATTCGTAACTATTTGCTAATTAATCTTATAAAGCCATCATGTAAATTTATTTTTGTTTAGTTCTAAAATATGCCTACTTCCCAGATGTCCTTTATTTCCTCACTTTTATGTATTATTATTATAATCCCAAAGAAATTTGATAACTATTTGCTAAATAATCTTGTAAAGCCTTCAGATAAATTTCACTATTTTAGGTTCTAAAATATGACTACTTCCCATACATCCTTATTTTTTTATTATTATTATGTATTATTAATGATAGATTTTTCGACCTTTATAATTATTAAATGAAAATGTCAGGAATTTTTCGAACTTGAGGTTAAGTTTTTATCTTTTATTTTAAAATTTCCAATATTTCGCTACACCACTGGGTAGCATCATCAGGGATTTAGATAGTGTTTTTTTTTTTTCAAAAGATCACTAAAAACATAAAATAGGGATCCTTTTTCCTCGTATGTTATTATTGTACAGTAATAACATACGAGGTAGTAAAAAAAATCGAAGATCACATCAAAACACGGCTAACTTTTTTGTCTGTCAAAAACAAACTGACAATCCGAAATAGCCGATATTGCCAACATACATATCGCTCTTTTATTGCAACATAGTCATAACTAAAAAAAACTTGTTTCGAGAAAAACGTATTTCAAATTTTTAGCTTCCATACAAGTCTTAGAAAATGTTTTTAGAAAATATCTGCTCAAGGAAACAGTTTAAACGTAATTATAATAAGATTTTTGCACAATGTAATAAGTAGTACTGTTAACCCTTCTGCATTGTTAACTCGAAAAGCAAATTTTTTGAGATATGACTATGTTGCCATAAAGGAGCGATATATGACAGACATGTGTACCAATATAACAAAAAAAAAAAATGCGAAAATCGAACATACGCTACTAAAGAAATTTGAAAATAACGGTTATTTTTTGATCAGACCTGGTATTTCTTATTTCAAGTTATTTTTTTGATTCAGTTCAATTCTGGTTGCCGGAAAACCAGTGACGCTATTAATTGCTTCAATATTGCGATTCTACCTGCATTATCATATTATCTGACTGCATTATCATTTTCAGTACTTGGTTTCCATCCATAATGGAATCGAAGGACTGACTATGTGTTTTGTTTTTATGTGCACTATAAGTCAAAGCTCACGATATCTGAATCATCCGATAGTAAACTCAGTTGTTTATTGCAATTTTGTTTAAACGATTTGTATTTTTATCTTTCTTAAATAAATTAATAACTGACTAATTGCAGCATGACTTAATTCTTTTAAATTGTGTTTTTCAATCGTCAGTAGTTAATGTTTTGCCTTGTTTTGTTTTTTTTTTTTTTTTATTTATTATTTTCGCTGGTTTTGTTACTATATGTTTCTTATGGATTTATGTTGAATTTTTTTTTCGCTCTCCTCTGCAATTCTCAACGGGAAAGATTTTTTATTTTTTTGTGATTCACTACGATGATGAATATACAATTTATTTTTTGCTTTCAGTTTCAATGTTTCTCAGATTTAATTACAATTCGGTAGATAATCGAATTTTCTATATACATACATTTACATACATATGTATGTTTGTATATATTTTTTCTGTTGCTGCTTCAATTTTTTCCTACTGTATTTCGATTTCCTTGCTGCCGAAGAATTGTCATCAGCAACAAACTGGCAGCGGTGGCAGCAAGCAACTCTGGCAGTGGCTTTAGCGTTATCGTCATTCTTACAACTGGCAACATCTTCTTAATCTTTCTCCTATTTTCCTTTGCCTTGGATGGCCAGGGCCATTCGTGCATCATCTTGGTTGTTGCATATCATGTGAATTGTGATTGTAAACGGGAGTGAAGTTTGCATTTTTTCACGTGATTTCTTTTTTTTTTCTCTCTACTGATTTCTTGGTGTTTTTTTCTCTCCCAGATTGATGATATATTTTGTTTGTTTCTTCGCATAAGCATATAGAGTCTGATATATACATATATTTTTTTTAATTTTTTGATTTCCCCACCACCCAACATCTTCTTGTTGGTATTGTCATTCGCCAGGCACATCTTTGACTGGTAATACTCCATTTCAGTGTGTTAACAATTCAAATGTCGTTTTGGATATTTTCTTCTTTTTTGTTTTCAGAATCGTTAAAAAACTGTAAAAAAAAATGTGAAAAAGTAAAAAGGAAGATTGCGAGTTGCACAGAGTGAAAAAAGAAAAATGTTGGAATATGTGCTGAGATTTTTTTTTATTTCATTCCGTTTCCTTCCTTCCTGTGCAATTAAGTTTTGAATTTCAATCATTTACATACATGACTTTCTTTATGCACATTCTTCTTAATTTCTTTTTTTTTTTGTTGTATTCCCTCCAACTTTCAGGCAAATAAATGCCTGTTGTTTCAGGCATATCAGCTGCAGCATATCACCCACTCGCCGCCCGTCCCATTCCTTAAGAAAGTTTCATTTTTTTTTTTAATTTTGCCTCAATTTTTAAATGAATTTTTCCGTAAGATTTTAAATTTTTTATCAACGAATTTCTGCTTTTTTTTTAGCCATAAACTTAGATTTTTGTTGATTGCTTTATGGCAAGGCCTGTGAAAATAGACAAAGCAAAATAAATGAAGATGCCAGAGACGATTAAAAAGAATATTTTCTATTGGGCCAGGAAACTATGAAGCTCGAACGTGTTGGTGTTGTAACGCACGCCTCTTTTAGAATTTAAAACACAAATTTTAAACCAGAAAAACTAAACTTTTTTTTTCAAACAAGGAAATATTGCTTGGTCTTATGACAATTTTACAAAAAAAAAATCGTTTGATACATTAATGGATGCATGCTGAGATTGGAGTAATATTAAACATCAAGCTTAATTCCAGAATTCAAGATGTATTTAATGGTTTCGAAAAGGATATTTTTCATCACTTTGAATTTGTTGGCATTTACGCCCTTATTGATAAATAATAATAAAAGTTCACTGTAGTTTTGTAAAAGATTTAATGGTTTCAAAAAGGATATTTTTCATCACTTTGTAAAAGATTAAGGAAAACAAGTTTACTTATTCATTAATCTATTACAAAACTGTCGTAGTAGTTTTCAAAATTTCCCAGCCACAATAAGGGAAAACATGTTGTTTACAGCTTAATGTTATTCAGCATTCAAATGGCCTGTATTGAACATTCGATTCAAATTTTAAGCTTCAGTATCAATTCTGATCAGAAGAAAATGGGATAATTGAAAATCGTATTTCCATATACGCCGACTATAATTCACAACTAAAGCACTCGCTTTCATTTTAAATAAGGAAGTATTGGTCTTATGACAATTTCACAAAAAAGTCATTTGCTATAATAATGGATGCATGTTGAGATTGGAGTAATATTAAACATCAAGCTTAATTCCAGAATTCAAGATGTATTTAATTGTTTCAAAAAGGATAATTCTTATCACTTCGAATTTGTTGGCATTTTAAAATATAGGCCCTTATTGAGATGGGCCGATTTAAAAAAAAGTTCGCTATAGCTTTGTGTAAAAGATTAAAGAAAACAAGTTTACTTATTCATTAATCTATTACAAAACTGTCGTAGTAGTTTTCAAAATTTCCCAGCCACAATAACGGGAGACTGTTTCCAGCTTGATGTTATTCAGCATTCAATTGGCCTGTCTGTATTGAACATGCGAATCAAATTTTAATCTTTACTATCAATTCTGATCAAAAGGAAAAGGAGGGATACTTGAAAATCCTGTTTCCATATACGCCGACTATAATTCACAAAATGCATAATTTAAAATTTAATATACTATCTTTGAAGCACTCACTTTTACTTTCAAAAAATCCTGAATTTTTTTTTGATTTTTTTCGTAATGCCTATTAACAATATTATCCTCTTTTTATTTGCAGGTAAGCTGTTTTTGCAAAACTCTCTTCAACAAATTTAAATGTAAGTAAATGAAATATATAACAATAAGAGCTTGAAATGAAAATATTCCGCGTCATCGTCGTCACATTCAGATGACACTCGGTTATACATTCGTTTCCGCCAGCAATTATGTATTCTTTAATAGGCCTTCCATATTTCTTAGACCTAAGCCATAAATAAAGGCTGTCGATAACATTCAATTGTTGTTAGCAACATGTAAATAAATGTCAACATTTTTGTGTCGATTACGCCTCTTAGAATATGGGAGATTATATCGGCTAATTCAGCGTGAGATCTGTTTTGAAATGGAAAAGCAAACACATAGTCAGTCGTAAAGCAGCTCTGGACAGACGAACAGCTCTGGCGTTATCGTAATTATTTCTTAAGTGCTGTCAGGCTTGTTGTTTTTGTTGTTCAGCCTTTAACAATTTGCTTCAACTAACTGTATTGGTTTGCAGTTTTTAGAGGTATTTCAGTGTTAACCACGCTGCAACTTCTTATGTGAAGGCATAGGTCGTTATACGCTGCAAAACTGATTTGGCAACATGCTGACAACGTAGTGGCAATGAAAAATTGTCCTGCAGAAGTAAATTGTGTGTTCAGATGATCGTAAGAAAACCTTACTATTTCATTGTCAGACTATGGTCTGACAAATAATTCATCTGACAACAAAAATTGTCAGTTCACACGGTTGTCAGATTGTTAGATGAAAAAAAAATTGCCAGACATGTTGTAAGGCATTGCCACTTATGTATGTATATCAACAACCATCTGTTTGGCAGTGTAGCCCATCAAACTTTTTTCTGACAATGATGCCATTGTCATCTGACAATTAAAACTGAGCTTACAATACCAGCCAATTATCTGGCAATGCCGACGAAGAGTGTTCTCACGATTGTCAGATGCCTGACAACATTGTCGTCTTACAATTGATTGACAATGTTTATCTGACAACGCTGTAAGTTAAAAATTGACAGTGCACATGATTGTAATACATTTTCAGATAATTTTACTGGCAAGCTCTGACAATCGTGTGTACGTGGCTTCACTTATTTTGCTAAAATTATTTTGAAACATCTACAACAAAGCTTAATTTCTTTAACCATTTTTTGTTTCTGAATTTCCAATATCAGCTGTTTAAAACAGGATATTCTTTTTTTGCATAACTTGTGTTTTGTTGCGGCCACACAACAAATGACACTTTTACCGAGATGACAAACATACCTATTTTTTAAAATTTTTTCAGAATGTTTTCGATTGTTGAAATTAATTGTTAGCAAAAGCATGATTTTCGACTTAGGCTGTTGTTGCTTGTGACACAGATATATATGTATGAGCACGTTACATACATACACACATATTTACATGTGTACGTAATTCATATACTAAACTTTGCCTTTCAAATTGAGAGCAGAATTTGTCCACTGTTGCTTCTCTCTCTCTCTCTCTCGATCTTGTGATCATTTTTAAAGAGGTTTATTTTATTTGTAAAGATTCTTAAATAGAAATATATGTTGTATGTATGTATATATCTACATACATACGTATTTATGTATGCATAAATACAAGCAAAACCAAATTCATCATTTGAATGCTTGAATTTGTTCTTACCTGAAATCTATAAAATTAAGTATGTACATACAAATTTATGTATTAACATACTAAAGCACAAATGAATGTGCAATAAGTCTGAACAGAAGAATAAAACCTTTCCACTTGAAAGAATTAAATTAAAACAATAACAAGCATTAATAAGTATGTAAATGTAACAGCTAAACAACATTATAACTTAAATGTATTTACTTAGATACTTACATACATACATCTGTGTGTATGTACGTACAACATTTTGATTAACAAACATTGTACTTTCTTACATCTTTATGTTTGTACAAACATATATGTATATGTATGTATGTATTTACATATTTACATGTGTATCTTTTTATGTTTTTAAATACCTGTGTTCGTTCGTTAACTTCAAGCAAGTGCTGTCTGTATTGTTTCGTTTTTAACCGACAACAACATCGTTTCGTCATCGTGCGATTGCAATTATTGTCGTTGTTAAATTCGTGTCTTCTTCGGTAGTTTGACTTTACAAAGCAATTCATCTTAATCATGATTTAAATATTTTGTTAAAGAAAAATCCACTGTGTTGTTCTACAATTTTATTTTATTTATTACCACTAAGAGAACTTTTTTCTAGTTTTTTCAACAAATAGAATAGTTTTCAATTTAGAGCGAAATAAAATTTTGGCATTGAAATGCCAGAGACAGCAATTTTGTAAAATTCAATAGATATGTATGTCGTTTTTTTGTTGCCCATTCGTGACAGGCATGGTAAATTGAGTACACTTTAGTTATCAAAAATGCTGCAGTACTCCACTTGGAATATTTTTAAAAGTTTTAAAATGAAAATTTATTGTCGGCTAAAGATAGTTATCATCCTGTTTCCTCCTCCTCATAACCTATTTTCCTAGTTCCAGTACAATGCACTGTATATGTAGGTGTCATCTCCTGAGTACTGATCTGATACTGAGGAAAAAAAAAAGAAAAAACGGGGAATAAAGTATGACTTACACCGTTTCAAAAATCTGACATACTTGACATGAAAACTGGTCAATCCAGCGAACAGAAGCATTCAATTCCTCAATATTTATATCATGCTTCAGTACAGATAAAACAGTATTTACGGTCTTCAGTTGTGAGTGTTACAAACGTTGAAGTCGACACTTTATTTACAGCTCCATTCGGAGATTGAAAGACAAGTATTACCCTGTGAGTCACTCATATTTTGCATCTTGGCACTGATATCCGATAGGCTAGACTTATAACTGAATAAGGACGAATTTCAGATGTTACTATGACCTGCAAAAGAGTAGATAGGGTTAGAAGTTTGACATGAAAGGTCATTAAGAAAAATAAGAAATAAAGTAGAAATAGAACCGAGCTTTGCGGTAACACGCAAATACTGCCGTATTTGGAGTAATGATAGTATTTAAATGTAAGCTGAGACAACGTTACATTCACAAACATCGACTGTGGTTTGGTATTTCAGCAAGAATAGACTGATGGCTGGCCAACGCTTTCAAATTGTGTAAATTTATTGGGTATCAAAGTTAATAATGACGATTTTTTTGTAAGCTAAAACCGTTCTTGTTACATGTGGCCCAGCGTTGACATAATGTAAGATTATGGCCTCGTGTCTGGTCGTTTTTCGTCGATTGCTGTCTTAAAACGAATCAATTGTTTTCGGTACAGGTGTCCTTGATCATCTGACACAACAGCTCATAATACAAAACATTCTTCTGATCTTACCAAATACAGATCATTGTTGATCTGTTGACGTCATGGATATTCGGTTTAGGTATTGATTTGGCTGGGCTTTACTTATGACATTTTGCGCTTGGGCTTATCATAATATAACAATTATTTTTCATCACCAGAAACAATACAATGCAAAAATTACTTTTTTTTGTAGCATGATGCTTGAATCATTCATGACATGCAAAATCGCTATTTCAACTCATATGGTTCCTAATTTGAAATGATTTGTTGTGAGATAATGATAATGCAAGTTCTTCTTGCGTTTGGCAACAATCTTCGCTTCCAATTCTTCATCTTTAAACTCTTTCGGTTGACCAGGCATTGAATCGCGTAAACCATTGATTACCAGTTTTTTGAGTTGGGCGGACAACGCCAAGAGAAAAGCTATTTATTTTATAAATAGCAAGAGACATGGTTAACAATCTATTGCAAAGGATTGTTAAGTAAAGCATTGTTCGTTCGGATCAGTAAATATTACCAGTGATTTATTTTTTTTTCTTAAATTCCTCAATTTTATAAGGTGTCGGATAAAAAAAATTATGATAGCGGTAAATGGTTTTCTGGACAAGCCAAATTGCAGGTCAGGAAAATTTACATTTAAAACGTCATAATTAATGACGTGATTAACGCATAAAAATGTTTATATGGACAAGCCAAATTGCAGGTCATGAAAATTTACATTTAAAACGTCATAATTAATGACGTGATTAACGCATAAAAATGTTTATATTTGAAACGACATTGGTTTATTAATTTATAGTTAAAAAAAAGTTTTTTTTTCTTGATTTTTAAACTTTTACAAGCTAATCAAAAACTTTACAATTAAATTTCGCACGACTTAGAGAAAAACTTTGTTGAAGTGTTGTTTTTGTAGTTGAAAGACCGCATGAAAATGCTAGAAAAACTGTATAAAAAATTTTGACTTCTATAATAAGCAACAACTGAAGTGAAAAGAATATTGCCGCTCTAAAGGCGACAATAATATGTCAATCACTATTGAACACTTGTTTGAGAGAGTGTTGTACAACTTAAAAACCACATTGATTTTTATATGCAATAAAAGTCAAAGTATCTGCACAACAACTATGATCCGATAAAGTATAATTCCTCATTGTTTTTAGTGTGAATTGACAGCTGCCATTTATCATCCCTGATTGGTGATGTCCAACCGAACGATGTTGGCAATTTGTATACTTTGAGTAAACACATTCAATAAAACTACCTACATATGTTAATACATGATGTATTTGTATGTGTGTGTGTGCATTTTTTCCGAAAAATGAGCATAATATTATTTACGGTGGTATGCGTGTGCAATTTAATATTTTCTTGACTCAAAACACAAACACTTTGATAAAATTAACAACAATCGCAATGTGTGTAAAATACTTTTTCAAATATGTAATTACACACATATGTACGTGAGAACTTAGAGTTTCCTACGTGCGATATGCATTAAGATTTCAGCGATGTTGAAATGCAATAATATATTTATATCGGATTCAAAAGACAAAATGCAATCAATTGGCTTTCTGCAATTTGTATTCTAAATATCCTGATGATTTGGAATGTGCGCAACGTAGTGATGTGCAGGTGTATCCGCTGTCAAAATTCCCAAGAAAACTGGTAGTATTTAAGAAAAAGTACAGTAGTTTATTCATAAGTGCATTACGCTTAAATTTCACATTTAAATAATTCGAAAATAAAATAATATCTTTGTTTCATTTAATTTGTGTAATTATTTTTACTTTTAAATGCGCAAAATAAAACTTTTTGTCTAGCATTGGCTAAACTTTAATAACTTTTTGTATATAGCACTAAGATTTGAATAGTTATTATTGGTTCATATTTTGAGGATTCAATAAATAAATGACACTTTCAAATTACATTCACAATTGAGTCCAACTTTTCATAAAAAATTAAACAAACCATCACTGTTAAATGCGCAAATAAAATGCAAAGCCTAACCATAAAGCATACGTGTTTATTTATTCAGACCTCGGCACCATTTGTCATTACGAAAAAGGTTCAGTTATTTTTGTTTTATGTAAGAGTGCCTCCGTAAATAGTTCTCATATAAAATGGTCTCATGCAAGTATAATCCTGTTGCGTTGGTAACGATATTAACAAAAATTCTTTTAAATACATTAGTAGCAATTGGGTTCAAAGGCGGCCCTGTTTTAATGACCACATTCGTAGATAAATAGAAGATCATTGCATTCATGGGCTGGGCCTATAACTAAATGAGTACGAATGGCAAATGCTGCTGTCATCCGCGAAAGAGTGGATAATGTTGGATGCTGCGATTCCACACCTTTGTACTATTCTCTCTAGGGCCATGTAAAGTCTAAGCTGGACACGATTGGCGATTTGGAAGTCTACTTTACTCGTGCTATTCGCGACATTAGCAGTCGTCCTAAGGGACCACCTCAGAATTAGTCGTGGCTAACATTTCTTTCTTTCTTTTCTTTTTATTAATTTATTACGAACTACAAGCCTTCATGGCCAAATTAGTTCAGAATTTCAAATGGTTATTACAATTGCATAATATAAAAAATATTTACAATATTAATTATTAAAAAAATATTATATAAAACTGCTTAAGGCACGGTATATCATTAATGAATTTTGCTTAAATAATGAAAAAAAAAAACTATTGTTATTGTTATAGTAACAGTGAAAATGCTCATAAATACTGCTTGAGCAAACTTTTGAACTGAGAAATTGATTTGAAAAAATTCCGTTCCTCATATGGAATAACTGTATTCCAAATTCGTGCTACTCTCACAACAAAAGATCTGCTCATCACTAAAGTGGAATTAGTTCTTAAAGAACGTCAAGACAAATTTTTCTAAAATGTATGAGGTTTATTATATTTAATTATTTTACAAAACAGGAGCATAAGTCGTTGGTCGATAAAAGTTGAAAAGTCAGAACCTAACGCTCTTACTACGTAAGAAGACACATGATCCCTATAGTGTAGGCCATATATAAAACGAATTTACGTGATATAATTTTCAAATAGAGCTCTGTCGGGTCGTTTATTTTAGTGACCGGTCCTTTTCGTTCAATAACGAAAGACTGATCTGTTCGTTCATATGGATTAATCGGTCATTTTGAACGAACGGCACGGTGTTAACATTAAAATTTTCCGGTCATTTATCAATACAACTCTGTGAAAAAAAAAAATAAAAACAATATAGCAAAATAAAAAGTGTTAGAAAATTATTGTTTTAAATAAAAAAAAAAATAAATAAATAAAATAAAAAATAATAATTTTGAATAAAAGTCCACTTCTATTCTATCCTATTTTTGTTTTATTTCAGATAATTTAAAGTAATAAAAAAGAAACGAGTCCACTTTTGTGAAACTAGATAGCAAAAACAAAAGAATATGACATCAAAAGAACGAAAGATATTTGAACGAAAGCTATCCAACTTGAACGGTTCACTATTGAATGAGAAGTTGTCAGTTTAATGACCGGTTCATTTCGTTCAATGACATGATCCATTCAATTTAACCCGTTCGTTCACGAACGACACAGCTTTGTTTTCAAACTGTACTCGTAAATGGCTTAAACTGTTACTTTTATCGATAATGAACATTAAATTCGTATCTTGATCCTAGTTTTTCGCCCCTTTTTTTTTTTAAATATAATTGTTGTTTAATGACCTTTAGATCTTTTGTTGTAAAAATTGTTCGTTTATTGTTTCGATATTTCGACACCCCTTTCCTGAAGAAGACACAAAGGGGTGTCGAAATATCGAAACAATAAACGAATGATTTTTACAACAAATGACATCGAAGTTCATTAATGATAATGAACATTTTAATTTCATTTTAAAGTTTATGTTCATTTTACATTATAAATCAAACCTCATTACGAATCACCCGCTACAGCATGATACAACTAATTAGGCTACTTGTAAGCGATTCCATTTGCCCAAGAACTTAATTTCTTTACGTAATCCTTGCATTAAGAGACTGGCGAGTTCTGTGATCTGTTACCGGCGGCAGCAAAACTAACGAATGGCATGGCAATCCTGTTTTACACTGTTGAGTTGGCTTATTAGCAGCAACGGAAACCTTAAACCGTGTCTTGACAATTAAAGTCTTACTTAAGCAACAGCAACAACCAACACTTTAATACAAAATAAGGTAAAAATTCGTCATTCCCTCTCTCACGAATACTTTCAAAATTGGTTGAAGAGAGCAGGCGGAAAAGAAGAGCATGGTGCCTGTGTGTGTGTATGTGTGTGATTGTTTGAGTACGTACTCGTAAATATTAAGTTCATGTTTAAATGCCGCTTTAAGTGCTGCCCCTGTATTGGTGGTTAATACTCGAGGAGGAATGAATTGTACGAAGAATAAGAAAGAAATACAACAAAAACATTAAAAAAAAAAAAAAAAACTAAACGAACCAACAATATACAATTTAGATTATGGAATAAATATATTTTTTTTCTTTACTGCTGCTGCTGCTGCTTTTTTTTGGCTTCAGTACATTTTTTTACATACAACACGTTTCTTTCACATAAAAAAGGTACGGGAGACACGGCGGTTTCTTAAATAAAATTTATGCTAAAATAGTATTTCATATACGAGTACATATTATTTTGAAATAAAAGTTGTATTAAAATATTTAAAAGTTATAAAGTATATAATATATACATACGTATTTGAAAGGCAAATAAGTGTTCTTTAAATAATAAAAATTATTCCAAAAAAAAGGCTAAAAAAAGAAAACAAGTGCATTTTCCGGTTTCACAATATTTTGTGTGTTCTTCTTTAACGGAATTTCCTTCAGTCAGAGGAATAATAAAAAAAAACTAAATAAAAAAATAATAATAATAAAAAAGTATTTTCTACTGGTTTAATATTTTTTCAGCTGCTTTTCTTATTTGCTCAAGTTTTTCTTATTATGTGGTGCACCTACTTTTCTTTCTGTTTTTCATTTATTTTTTTTTATTTGCGTATTTTTCAGAGAAGTTTTTTTTCATCTTTTTGTTTTGAATTTTCAATTCTAAACAAATAATTTTTTGATTTTTTTAATATATACAATTTTTTTTAAAGAAATATAAATTAGAATTAAAATTTTCTTGTTAAAAATCCTGCTGCTTAAAGAAAAGGTAAGATTTTATTTAAATATAATTTTTTCCCTTTCGATTTGTTTCAAAACCGGATGCCATTTGTGTTCTCTTCTGGTTTTTTTTTTGTTTTTTTTTTTTTTTTACCAAAATCGTCTCCATGTTGCTTTTGTGTGCCAAATTGTTGTTTTTGTTGTTGCTTTTGTTGGTTCTAGCACAGGGGGGAAAAAAGAACTCCCAAAACCGTTTCTGAAACCATCATTATTTCTTTCAATACGACTTCTTTATCATGAGTTCTAGTTGGTTGTTCACTTTTTTCATGTTTTTGGCTCGAATGACTCGTTGAATGGTTTCGAACGGTTGTACCTTCTTTTGTATTAAAAACACGATCATTTATTTTTGTATTGTGCTTTTATTAATATTGATTAATTATTGCTGACGCGTTATGAAATGTCTTTTATGTATTGATTTAAGTTTTTTAAATATTCCAAATGCCTTTAAAAAGAAACAAAAATACTTATTACAGTGAATCTTCGCTACTATGAACTTTTTTATAAAGAAAAATCCAAAGTATTCGACACCGTTCGGATCTTGAATCTTCGCTATTATGAACTTTGCTATAAAGAAAAATTCAATATCATAGAATTCGATACCGTTCGGATCTTGAATCTTCGCTACTGTGAACTTTGTTATAAAGAAAAATCCAACATCATAGAATTCGACACCGTTCGGAAACAGAATTAAATCCGTTTAGTAATAGAATACTACATAAATTCACGTAGAAAAAAAATATGGTTGATATGACAATATTCTAAGGGCAAAATACTATTGTTGAATTATATGGTTAAACACAACCACATAATATGGTTTCAATCTGAAATTTATTTACAAAATTAAGTACAGCCAAGAACCAAAACTTAAATATATAACCATATATATAGTGAAAGTTATAGTAATTAAATTATACCTAATACTATTATTGTAAAAACTAAAGTTTTACTGTCATGCCCTACCATATAATAGAATCACTCCCAATCATATCATTGAAAAATTGGAAAATCGATTGTTACGATTACGTGTTGATGGTCACAATATTCTATGATAAAATAAGTACACATACATACTCACATAAGTAACTTCTATTTACAATTTATTTATTTTTTCAATCCATATATTTACATATAAAATAGAAATTAGAATATAATAATAGAATTCGAAAAATCTTTGTTATATTGTAAATATTGATAAATTTTTGTTCTAGCCAGTAAATCTGTAAAAAATTCGCATACATTCAAATCCATTACACACACATACATATATTAGTCGATAGGAATTCTCACGCAAAGCTTTTTGTTTTCCAATGTTTATTTTTATGTTGCAATATTTTTGCACAAGCAAATTTATATTTCCTTTAATATTTTTAATATTATCAAAATTAAAAAATTCACACACAAAAAACTAATTCGTTTAAAATCACTACAAATGTCAATGATTTTCATAAAATCAACAATAGATAGTTTATATTGTAAACGGACATATGTTGCATTAACCATAAAATAAATAGTGTATTATTGGACATAACAAAAGATATTGTTGTATTCAAAGTATTTATTATCACAGTATTATTGTATTCAACTATGTTTTAAAATGGTGGAAAAGTAACAATGGAAATGTGAACATTTCAAGATATTTGTAGCAGAGAAAACTATATTAAAAACGATAATACTCTGGCTAGCGCCAACAAATCAAATTATGACAGAGGAAATTCTAACGTTGCCACAACAATATTCCAAATTGATTTTTCTTTACGTGTATAAATACCTTCGAATACTAAAGGATAGTTAAATTTAAAGGGCCAATGTTAACTTTGAATAAAACACAAATTATTTAGAAATCTATTGTTCAACTATATATCGGCATTTCATAGGGGATACCCTGGGAAACATAGAAAACAAGCTGTTTATATTTTTTTTTTATTGGTATCAATGTTAGAAGCTAGTATAGTGAATAAAACTCAATTGTTGTTTACAAATATCTACGATTTTATATTGAAAGCAAAAACAGGGGAAAGGTAAATGCAAAAAGAGTATAATTTGGTACTCTGTGCCGTTTGCGTAAACTTTTTCGTGAACTACTTTGAAAATGAAGCAACACTGGTACCACAGTACTCGTATAAACAATAGCGAAGAGTGAGAAAATAAAATGTGCGATAGCGAAAAATTAAATGTGAAAAGAAAATGCGAAAACGCAATACAGGGTACCAATTTTTCGATTCCGAACCATTTTTCTTTCGCATCGCAATAGAGAGTAATCCCCCAGATTATAGAATAAGAATGTGTACAAACGCTTAGAAATAAAACTTATGCAAATGCAAATAGATCACATATACTATATACGTTTTAGATAAAAAAAATGGTCCTCAATATTGGTACACAGAGAAAAAAAACTTTCGATGATATAACGATTTTTGGCATTAATGTTAACATTTTGTCGTTGTTTTTGGATTAATGTAAAACTTCATTCAGGTTATGAATATTGTTCCATTAAAGATAAAAATAAAAATTGTAAATAGAATGAAATATGTACTTTTGTTAGAAAAATGTTATCATTACAAATAAAATATTTGTATTTTGCTTGAATGCTATATAGATAATGGAATGAGTTTTTCAATACTTTTTTTTTTCTTTATGCGAAAATATTTTGCTTGTCCGCAGTCACACCCAGAGCCTGTGAAAGGAATCGAGACTGCTGGTCAAATATATATATGCTGGAGTATATAATGAAAATCTTGCTTTTATGCAATATAATGAAATATGTCCATTATTTTAGCCACATTTTTTCGTAGCTGTTGTGAAAGATTTTCATTATTACTACACTGTTTAGTAGCTATAACGAAATTCTTACATTTTCATGCAAAAGTTTTGCGGATGAATGAAAGAATTTTCGTACGATTAATGAATTGTAACGTTGTAACAAATAATAAAGTGGTGCTAAGCACAATTTCCATTCTATTAATTAAGTTTTCATAACCGAAATTAAAGTTTTCATGGCATTAACGAAATACTGGTGAACGAAACGGTTTCATTCCCATTACGAAGCGGTTTTCTTTCAGTGTACGATTGTTTTTCTCTGACTGTGACAGAGTATTTTGCGTTTGTTTGTGTACAAGGCCTAAAAGGGGCTTAAGCGATGAAAAACTTAAATAATTCTCGTACTGCTATAGCATATGCTTCGTCTTTAATATGTTTTTTTTTCCTTATATTAAAATAACCCAAAAATCTAATTGCCCTCAAGAAAGAATCTTAATTTAATTATTCGTTCATATGCATGGATGTATGTTGCGTTGTATGTCTAACAAGAGGAGGCTGGCAGGCTTATCAGTCTAAATACCAGCTTAAATATTCAATATTTTCACTTAAGCTTTAAGTGCGCAGATGTAGATGTACATATACTAAATGTTTAAGAAAGGAATTGATGAAAACGTTAAAGAAATTTAAACAGTAGCAGCGTAACCGTTCCACATGATGGACGGACATGAATATAACAACAATAACAGCAATATTAAATCTAGAAACTAAATTGGACAGACAAGGCAGACTCAGTACAACAACACAATAGTCAGACAGAAAGACTGGCCAATACAACAAATTGCCGACACTTGTGTTATGCCCACTGTCTGTTTATTCTCGTAAACGTGTATATTTTTGTCTATCCGTCCGTCTGTCTGTCTGTCTGTCTGTCTATCTATTTATTGTTTAATACAGTTGTTAATATGGCTTTTCTAGCTGATATTTGCTGTTGATTGAAGCCACATTTATGCCAATTGCAACTGGAAACTTGGCAAACAAAATAAAACGTAACTGCTGCTGTTGCTACTTTTCAGTTTTCTTTTTTTCTTCTTTCTTTTTGTTGTTATATGTGTACATATGTATTGCATGTTTGTATGTAGATGGTCATTTGGTTGGCTTTGACTTGGCTGGATAAGTCGTTTCTTCTTGTCCGGTATTAGTTGGGTGCAAAATCATTCATTCACCGGCTCAGTCCATCTACTTTTTTGCTTTCAAGTTGTAAAATGGTTTTCATGTTTGATTAAGTGTTAAGTAGAATATGACAGTAGAAAATATATGTATGACTGACCAATCACATACATATATGTATGTATACGTATGAATTTGTTTTTCTATTTAGTAGCTGATTTTTAGTGTATAATTTACACTGGCAGACATTTTTTGGGCGAAAGAACTAAAGTTGTATTGTAAGCAAAATTCAGATTTAAATTTCTCACTATTTGTGGCAGGGATCTTTTAACTGTGTATATAACATAGTTAGAAAATTTTCGTAGATGTAACGATTTTGTTCATCAATGTTACAATTTTGTCGTTGTTTTGGGGCCAACGAAAATCTTCATTCATTTAAGAAATAGCAAATGTATATCGCATGGAATTTCATGGCAAACACGAAAAAATCCATTCTTTTTCTTCTAAGTAAAACAAAAACTGTTAAGTTATTTTGCGTGTCTGCTGTAACATCTGTAGTATGCAGCAGGAATAGAACCTGCAACACCGATACTGTTGGTCGAGCACTCTGCCAAATCAGCCATCGAGTATCATCTAATTAAAGTCTTACATTTATACCATATAATGAAACATGCCCATTATTTTAATATTTAGCTTATTTGGCCGATTCAGTGAGGAATAGAAAAAAGAAACGAACGAACGGTCAAGAAAAAATTTCTGTTCCACTAGGACAGGGCCAAGCGTGCACACATGCGCAGTTGCCATGGTAAAAAATCCATGAATTGGTCTACGAGTTGCTCCCTCAGTAACCCCATTTTCAATAATTAGCTTCGAAGTACTTTTTCTTGTTCCTAAACCAGGAGAAATGGCCCGGCGGAAAGAGATTTGACTCCAACGACGAACTCACCTTATAAACAACCTCCATGTGTCATATGTTTTTGAAAGGATAAAACAATTGTAGAAACGTTGGATCAAGTGTATAGAATTCAACGAGGACTATGTTAAAAATTAAAATAACTTTTTATATAAAAATGGGCGTACCATACAGAAAGTCAACGACTTATTGACCCGCCCTCGTATTTATATATAATTTTCACATCATTTAAAAAACCAAACGTTTTTCTCCATATAATGCATATATATGTATTTAAAGGGTCAAATAAACTACACAAACTGCTTGACAAACATAACAAAATTTTACGTTTGTACAAACATTTTGCGTTGTTTATGGGCGTGTTTGCTTGTTTGCACAAATATTCGAAAGCATTTTGCGAAAATCAAAAGCAAATATGTTGATGTTTGTCAAACCCAGAGATACTAGAAATTTTTGTCGAAAAATCTTCATTTCCCAAATATAAAATCTTAATTTTAAGAAAAAAAATTTTTTTAATTATACAAAACGATGACGATTTTAACAAATATTCAGTTCAATCAAATTTCTATCCTTAAAGTTAGTAATATATGTAAAGGGCGAATTAAACTACATAAACTGCTTGAAAAACATGCCATAATTTTAGATTTGTACAAACGTTTTTTCTTATACTTATATGGGAGTGTTTAGCTATTTGCGCAAATATTTGAAGCAAGTTTACACGAAAATCAAACATTTTTGATTTTCATATTGATGTTGGTCAAACCGCTTGCGTTATTAAGCGCTAAATTTTGTAATTTGAGTGAATATTTTGCAGAGGGAAGAGGTAGAAGAAGAAGCACACAAATAAATCAAGAACAAGTTGTGTTGCTAGAATTTAGAGAATTGTTTATAAGTCTGCCGTCTTTGTGCATTAATTAAAAGTAGACACTGAGTCAACTGGATCTCAAGAAATAGAGGCTATAGCAACTTCGTATGCCCGTTGAAAACAAAAAAGATTAATTCGTGTTTGTATGAATTATGCTTGTGTCGTTTGGGTGCAAACGAGAAGCCAGTGTTTTTCAAACGGTTTGCGTAGTTTATTTGGACATTAATTACGTACATAAGTATCATGCGGTGTACAAAGGATTTGGAACCATGAGGTAAAAAATTATTTCAAGTAGTAAAATTTCGTTGAATACTAAGTCACGAAAATCTTGATTTTGAGAAAAATATCTTCAAATCATATTTTTATTTGAAAAATCTTCAAAATTAAGGTAAAATCTTCATTCAACGCTGGTCAAACTGCTTGTGTTGTTTAGCGCTAAATGTTGTCATTGGGGAGAAAATTTTGCAAAGACAAGTGGCAGTAGAAAAGCACGCAAGAAAATGTTATTTTGTCAGAACTCATAGAAAAGAATGGAAAAGTCTGACTCCTTTGTGGAAAATATAAAGCAAACTAACTAATTAATAGCCACTGAATTTCAATAAATAGAGGCTATAACATTTTCGTAGAAAAGTAAAAAGGTAAAAATATCTTGAGACCAATAAACATATAGCTAGAAAATTACCGCAACGCAATTACCGTCTACTCTCATTCTCATCAAAAAAGTGATTAATTTTTGTTTGTATTAATTATGCTTGTGTATTCTGTGTGCAAACGGAAAGCTTGTGTCTGTCAAACGTTTTGCGTAGCTTATTTGGTCCTTCATTTCGGATATTTTTTCTTGGAATGTGTACAAAGGATCTTGCCTACTTTTTTCGTAAAGCTTAAATTTTGTCTCTCAGGCAATTTTAATCGTTTGACGGATTCGAAAACTAACACATATGAGAGTTTTTTTTAATACATAGATTAGAGAGAACTAATTTACTTATTTAGAACAATGAGGGGGCACTATTATTCTTCATAATCATTATTCTTCATGATCAGTTGATTTTAGTGTATTATGCCTGGTGGTGGCTTTTAATTTAATTAACATTTTCAGATATTTTTTTCACAATATTTTTTTTTTTTTTTGCATTAAAATGTGTTAATTTCTTAGAAATTTTTTCACAAGTGTATTTTGTGCAAAACTGAAAAAAAGTAACACGAGGGTTACTGTAATATAGCAGTTGCATGATGCAAAAATTGCTGTTGTTGTTTTTGTTTGTTTGTTGCTGCTACTACCAAAAGAGAAAGACTTAAAAAAGCAAAAAATGCAAAAGAATAAGCAGAAATGAAAAAAATGTTAAATAAGGCTTACGGTTACTTGGCTTCTTTTGGTTAAATTATGCCGGTTGGACGATTGTAAACTTGCAACAAAAACCATCAGTAGTTTTAGTACAAAGTAGAAGTATTTCTTTGGTGGAAACAGTTTGCAGTGTTGTGCTTGTATGAAGGCTCTTTGAGAGTATGAGTATATACAGTATTGGCCATAACTAACGCACTACCTTTAAAAATAATGATTTTTTCTTTATGAAAAATAATCTCTTAATTTGCGCGAAGTTTAAATTTTAGTTGTTGGTATATTTATATATTCTTATACCTAAAAAATTTTAAATGCAGTTCTAAAAGAAAAAGATAAAAAAGATAATAAAATGTTGTTGGGATATAAAGTTGAATGTTTGAGAATATCTTTCAAAAATTTCCAAAGTCTACTGATGATTAGGGTAGTTCCTATGAAATGTCGACATATAGATAGCTGGGAAACATAGAAAACAAGCTATTTATAATTTTTTTTTACTGGTATAAATGTTAGAAGCTTAAATAGCGAATAAAAAAACTTAATTGTATGTAATTTTTTTTTGAGATTTGCAGAAAGTGTTTTTGGGAGTGCTTTAGTTATGGCCAATACTGTATGTATGTGTATGCACATATATATCTAGGGAATTGAGTGTGTGTGTGTGTGCGTTCAAGTTATGAATCAGTCAATAGTTAAATTAAAGAAGGTACAGCCGTTGCATTTTTTTTATCAGCTATATTTATTATTTTCATGTGCATTATGGCCGTTTAGAGTAGCTCCGCGTGCACCATCATCATCATTATCATCGTCGTCGTCGTCGTCGTCGTACATAATTTTCATCTTGAACGATTATCAGAATATTTATTTATAAAAAGAGATGTTTCTTTCTTTCTGGTTGAAACGAACAATTTCTTTGTGTACTCACTCGCATTTATGTACGAGCATAAAGTTTAGTATATCTTTTTTGGTCATGAGCATATCGTATATTGGTAATAATTGAAACATTTCCAGCTGCTGCAAATGTCCGGCTACTGTTACAGTCTCCGATATATTCTTACAGTACAGTTTGATTTCTTTCTTTAATTTGCATTTGACTTGTTTTGTTTTAAAAGAAGATAAACTTTTTTTTGCATAACGTGTTGATGTTGCTGTTGTCCGTCTGGCCGTCGGTTGGTCCAGCATTTTGATGTGACCAGCAAATGTTCCAACCCCTTGATTTGTATCGGTTGTTTTGCATTTTGCCTGCCATGCTGCTTTTGCTGTTGTTGTTGTTGTTGGTTATAAGTTTCAATTACTTTTTTGTTTATTTCTTTGTTCATCTTCCATCATTAATATTGGCAATTAACACTTTGCTTTTTACGTGCACATGTTACAGTTCAAATTTTGCTTTTTTTTAAACTATAATTTTGCATATAATATAAATATTTTTCTCTATTTTTAATTTAATTTTAGTTAAAATCAGCATTTTGTTTTAAACTCAATTATAATTTTTTACAATGCCATAACGACGACGCCGCTGTTATATGGAAAAAAATCTATATATTGGCAATTTTCTTCAACATTATTTTATTGTTAACATTGCAAGACAAAAACGGGCTAAGCTTTTTTTTGTTTTTGTTGTTTATTGAGCCTCTGATAGCAATGGCCAGTAGCTGTTAGTTACACGGTTGTATTTCTTTTTATTTCAATTATTGGCCATTTGTTACAAGTTGTTTTTTTAGCCTCTTTTTTAATTTAATTAAATTAAGAAAAATAATAATTGTTCATTTATTTTCATTTGAGTGCATTTGAGGCAGTCAGGTTGGCCAGGCGATGGACGTGCGGCCGGGTGGCCAGTCATGGAGAGTCTGTTTATACTTGTATCAAATTAATATGGTTATTTTCAAAATAACTGACATTATTTTCGTTTTGAACTTAATGGGTTGGTCACACCAACGTAGTTTAATTTAATATTAAAAAGCTTTGTGATTTCAGAAGGTCACTTGCACAACAAATAAGTTTTTTTTTCTTGGCTAAAGAAAGGCGAGATAATAGTCTAAGTCTACAACAGAACCATTCTGGTTTTGCCCTTTTCTTTCAATAATTTAAAGCTTACCAGGGCGGATTGGTATTGAAGCTAGCTAGCGCTGGATGGCAACACAAACACACAATTTTTTTTTTTTAAATTGCGATCTATCAGACGTCAGCTGTTGTAATTTCACTCAAATTCATCGATTAGTTTATTTGTTGTACTCGTTTGAAGTAAGCCACTTTTGTGTCCTTTGAAAAATGGAAAAAAGTGAATTTCGTGCTTAAACACTATTATTTGGATTGCTGAATTTTTTTTTTTTTTTTTTTTTTTTTTTAACTTTAAAATGTAATGACAATAAGTATTCAAATCTTAATACTAAAAAAAAAAAAAATTGTGATTAAAGTCCTGCCAGTGCTGGACAAAAATTTATTTTTATGCGAATATTATTTCAGAATTCAGTTATCTGTTGAGAGCTCTAATGGTACCCAAAGTATCCCTCCTTCTCAGACGGCTATGACTACCAAAGTTAAGAATATTAACTGCAAGAGGATTTGGATGGAATTCAAGTTTGTTAATATATCTTGTCGCGTACTTCACAAATTCAGATTTCACAAAAGGTACGTTCAGATCTGCGTGGATTCCTGAGTTTTTAACGTACCATGGAGCATCTGTAATTCTACGGAGAATTCTATTTTGACTTCTTTGAATTTTTTCAATGTATAGCAATCCCATAGCACCATATTGGCTTTAGAATCGAGTTGTACAGCAAAAGTTTACAATCCAGCTTCAAGGTCGAATTTCTGCCTAGTAGCCTAGTAATTTGCACTGCTTTCAATTTCATTTGCGTTACTTTTGCCTCGATGTGCGTCTTCCATGTTAGTCTACGGTCAAGACGAATACCGAGGTATTTGACTTCACTGTGTTGAGGTATTACTTTATTGTTAATAGTAATGGGTGAGCATGTTCCTAGACACAGTGCGAATGTAACATGGGCACACTTTTGTTCATTAACCTTGATTTTCCAAAGCTTGAGCCATTTCTATAGTTTGTCGATATGTTCCTGTAAATTTATTGATGCTTGCTGGTGGTTACTATGTATGCTAAGAAATGCTGTATCATCTGCAAATATTGAAGTGTGAATGTTGGTGCTTGTCGGCATGTCCGATGCATAGATCAAATATAAGATAGGCCCTAATATGCTCCCTTGGGGAACTCCAGCTTCAATAGGCTGGGCGGGGCTTATGAAATCGCCTTCTTTGATTATAATTTTGCTGAATTTAAATGCGGTTGAATAAGCACTGCAACAATACCATCAATAGGAAGGCCAAAAGATATGGTTACTGAAGAAAATATCAAGAAACTCCTCGATACCGTTATGAATGACCGCCGAGTCAAGTTATGTGAGATTGTTGAAATGGTAAACATATCTTATGGACGTGTGCTCAACATTTTGCATGAACATTGCATATGAAAAAGCTAACGGCAAGCAAGATGGGTGCTGCGTTTGATCAATGTTGAACAAAAATGAGTTCGACAGACCACGTAACAGCGGTGTTTATACATCATAATTACGCTTTAGCATGTCCAAACACCGCTTGATTTTTGGCGTCGATTAATAACTGTTGATGAAACGTGAATATATGTAGTATTTCGTATTAAAAAAAATTCACTTTTCCTCTGAAGAAATTTCTCACAAAAAGTAAATTTGTTGAAAACTTTTTCCTCCAAAATTATTTCAGAAATACCACTTATACCACGGCTTAAAGGACCCTTTTTTTTTATTAGAAGGGATAATGAGTTATGTACTTTTAAAAATATGCATTCTGGAGAGCATATTCCAATTTATTCTTGTACATATGTGGCCCACTTATGGAGACTACCTTCCAAGAATAGGTTAGGTTAGGTGGGCAGGCCGCTGGATTCTTCAGAAAGTACCCGGATACTCCAGTCCACTTGGGTCCTGAAGGTCATTCCCTTTGTGATTGCCTGCTCCAAGAATAACATATTCCAAATTTGCATTCAATGTAAAACAGTTAACAGAGTACTGTTAACAAAAAAGGAATCAAATGTGGTTTATGTCTTTACTAGTCAAATTTAACATTTATCTTCACACATATCAAGTCTATGCGTAATGTTCATCAAAGACGAGCGTGAGAGGTGCGTGCAATTGTAGGGCACTACGGCGAGTTGAGATGGATTCTTCAACCACACTGTCGCGTACAGCAGTAATATTTTCTGCAGAACGAGCTGTGCGAACATGCACTGGTGTTTTCTCATCTCCTACAAACCGGGTGTGCTCAAATTTTTGTACGTTTGGACGATTAAATTGATCGAAAAAATTACAAAGTGCCTGAATAACTGTAATGCGCGTTGCTCGATTGTGTATCTCTCCAGTGTTCAAATTGAGTTGAGTCTGAGAAATGTCAAATGAAATGTAGAAAAACACTTGACGTTTAGGTATGGTATATATGCATATTTATTAAGGATAATTAACTTTGCCTTAAAACAAAAATTCCAGTAAATAAAAACAAAACGCAGGTTCTTGCCATGTGTTCGAAAAGTATCAATCACATCTAAAATCATAGAAACTTGTTATTTGCAGAACAACTACAAATGAAATATGTGCTTTTGAAACGGTATGTGCTCTGGAAGCACATGAGTTTTAGAACAGGAAACAGGGAAACACTCCAAAAACTCTGTTGCAAAAATTCAAGCGCCACCACACAAATTTCGAAAGTCTTGTGAAAAATGCTGTAGGACAAACCCATCATTACGCACCTGAATTTAAATTACAATATTTTCTGCAAAAAATTTTCGTTTTATATATTATAAAATTAACGCAATATTTGCATTTGTCGCCACTTGTGCAGTAAACTGTTGGCAAGTCTAGAAAAACAACTCGACAGCTGACAGTTAGACAAAGTTAGTAAAAATGGAGCGATTGGCATTAAACACATTGAAGACAGCAGGCGACCGACTTCAATATGTCGAAAATAAAATACATGTATTTAAATGTGAACGTTTATTTTGACAACAGGTTGTTGTCCATGCTGAATTTTTGCGATCGAATCAAACTAATTTCTATTGTTGTTGACCACAAAATAAAAACAGTGTGACAAATATGTAAAAAAAATGAAAGAAATTTCGCTCTTGGAAATGTTTTATTTTCTAATATAACATAAAAAACTAAATTTATATGGTGTTTTAAGTATATTAATAATTTTATTTGTCCTAATGTTAAACTTGGCATACATACTTATACTCAAAACAAGAAATCTTGATTTCATAAAATAACTAGCATGAGATTAGATATACCAGTTGATTTTACTTTTTCTACGGGCAGTTATAATTGCATATCTTTGACGAACAATTTTTAAATTTTAGATCGGCGTAAGTTTTCCTGTCTAGAGTAGGGATACCCAAAGAGAATAACATAGTTACGCTCTGAGTGCAAATAAATTTGCACTGGGAGAAAAAGTACGCAATTGAAAAAATCTTTTAATTACAATTTACTTAAAATTGAAGTAAAAGTAAAGAATAAATATATGAATTTATATTTTTAGTAATCTTAATAAATTTTATATGAAAAAGATAAAAAAATAGGCAAACTACAGAGAAAAAACAAGGAACAAATTCAAACACCCGTGCGCATGCTCATTCGTTGCTGTATCATTGACGACTAATTTAACGAGCGTAAGATTGTGTTTGTTTTTGTTTACCACTTTAATACAATATATGGGCATCGCTATTCTATATTTGGTCAAATTTTTTTTTTTTTTTGAAATTATGCTCATCATGATTTACACGCATGATTTACATGCTCTCGACACTAGTTTCATTCTCGAAATGTTCGAGAGTTCATAGTAGACTAGTGATGCCCAAAGAGATATCAATAGTTACGCTCTGAATGTAAATAAATTTGCACCGGGAGAAAAAATACGCAAATCAAAAAAAATCGTTTTAACTACAATTTAATTAAAATTAAAATAAAAGTAAAGATTAAATATATGAATTTATGTTTTTATTATTTTTGATAAATTTTATATCACAAAAAGTAAAAACTACGCAAAATACAGAGAAAAAACAGGGAATAAATTTATACATCCGTGCGCATGTGCACTAAACTAATGAGCGTAAGATTGTGTTTGCTTTTGTTTACTACTTTAATACAATGGATGGGCATCGCTATAGTAGTCTAAAGAGAAAATACTCGATTACCGACTCTCAACGATGTCGTTAAAGGTCCTGATATTCTATCCTACACGATCGTATGATCCATTCACAGGAAAATGTTTTAAATGTCTGGCCGACTTTACAAAATCGCTTCAAAATGACGCTGTAGGCCACACTTATTATACAAGTATGATTGCAATAGTTTACATAGTAAAATAATTAAAAACTGTGATCGCAAAATGTTCAAAAAATTTTTCAAATTGCACGATTTGTCAATATGTCATGCAGTTGCACACACCTTTTCAGCACACATGTTATATTTGGTAGATCGCATGCTCGTGTGGCCTTAACTGTAATACGTTTTAATTTCTGGGTGATGTTTTTAATAAGTTGCTAATTAATTGGTACAATGATTTCCAAAAAAAATATATATTAACTTGTTCAAGTTTATGTATAAAGAGGAGGAAAGTATTTTTAAACAATAAAACATCTATGTTTGAGTAAATACAATTAAAATAGCAGCTTACATATTTTAAAAGTTACCATACGCAGTTAGAAAACGAAAAAGACACGAAACTGTGACCAAACCCGGCAACCCGGTGTGGCGACTGGCTGATGGTTGCTGCTGGAGATGATGATGATGATGATTATAACGATGACGACGATAATGTTTATGATGATGGATATTTTCTTTAATGAATAGTTGTTGTGTAAATTTCTTAATCGCCGTCTTCTCTTCCAAGATAGTGTTGGAAATGTTGCTTGGTTGGAAATAAAAGCGTGTAATTAACACTAATTAATCATAATTCCATAGAAATCATTATATTTGGTGATTTAGCTGGTTATGTTTTATTTTTATGAACAAACATGTACTACGAGTTCCTATGTATGCATGTAGGCAGGTAGTATAATACCAGTCGTAAACATGCTTACTTACGACACGACGAAATATTTTAATATATTTTCCTTAAATATTACGCACACTTGCTTATTTTCAGATTATAATTGTTCACATTAACTACAAATCAGCCAACCAAGCCAACACAGACCGAACGACCAACCATTCCAACCATTCGATATGGCCACTTCAAGATACAAAATTAACTAAAAAAAAAAAAAAAAAAAAAAATGTAAAAAAGACAAATACACACATTTTTTCCTACAATGAACCAAAAAAGGCCTTGAACTTGTCTCTTTCAGGTTGGTTTGGTTTGTTGTACTGTACAAACCATTATGGCAGAGTATGAAGTCAGTCGTCAATTTTTTTTTAATGAAATCATAATGATGATGTTTAAAATTTAATACGAGTACAAACACATACAGCTAATATTTAGTTTTGTATTTTTACTTTCGGTGTATTTGTTTGCTCATGTGTTTTACATAAAAAGTGCGTACGCTCACAAACTGTTTGGAACGGTGAGATGAATAAATCTTTCAAATGACAACTCTGTCAATCAATGTTTCTTTCTATAAATAGCGTTATCAGATAGAATTGTAAATACATGAAGAACAATTTTAAACTGCATAATAAAGAAAACACAAGATTGCAAATATATTTGATTTTTATTCTATCTGATTAAAAATAACTGTTATTTTTAACTTTTATTAGTTAGTAGCAGAAGTAACTGTTAAGCAGTTTTTATGGCTTAAACCTCACCCAATAGGGTTCAGTCATAATGCATATAAATATAATATGCAAAATAACCTTCTGGAGACTTTGCCAATCCCCGTTCTGTCAATTCCCTTGGTAAAGGTATCGGAAGTACCACACAACTTAAGTATAAGTAGTACGGATTCTTAGAGCTTTATTTCCTACAACACACGAGAAATTACTATTGCTCTATGTCCCAGAAAGCAGGGTGCCCTGGTTAGGCGGACGCCAAGGAAAAAACTGGCCCCAGAGGGGAACAACTGCATAAAGTAGAAAATTTATATGCCAAACCAGCTTGTACCTGGCACAGTATACCTCGCTTAAAAGCATGTTTAGTATCTCCCTTCGGGGTATATGTTCACAAAAGTTTTAGCCCTAAAAACTTAAGATTTCGAGAACCCCTATAAAAATGTATATTATTATATAATAGAAAAACTTCGTCTTACCTAAAACTAAAAAAAAAATCAATAGAGTTTATTACGGTTCTCGAAATATTTTACATATTTTACTAAAAATTTTTAAACTTGGTGCAAATGACTTTAATTGCTGTCTTTAAACAGTAAATTTATTTTTCAATGTTAACAGTGTAGAGAAATATGGCTATATGGTGTTGCGAAAAAAAATAACAAGTTGGCACCTGTAGCTCATATTGTGACGTATCACAGGACTAGTCCTAAAAGGCTATGTGATAATAACTTACAAAAAAAAAAAAAACTGCAATTTTATTTCGATATCAGAGATTGTTGTGAACTCTTTTAACAAATTAACACAATTAACACCTAGAGACGTGTCACGGGACTTGTCTAAAAAAAAACTTTAACACAATCACTTGCCACTTTATTTATTTGCCTTGATTTTTAATGGTTTCCGTAAATTAGTATGTTGTGGAAGATACAAGTACAAGATACATATAGCGCAAATATCTGGCATGTCACAGAACTTGTATTAAAAAACTATAGTTCGATTCACAATCTTGTACATTTGAGGTTGCATATTTATGCAATTGCAAAAGTGACATTTATGGGTGTATTTTGTTACTGTAAAGTAAAAATATACTCCACTATTTTGCAAATGCAATAATGCAAGGCCATTTGCCCAAGATTGCAAGTAGGACTTATATAAAATTCAGTGAGGAAATATTTTGCTAAGACAATAATTGCGATCTTTCCAGCAGTGCTCTTTTAGCATGTGAATGGAAAGTCTTACATGGCGTTGTTATGGGAGATAAAAGTTGATACCTATAGCGCACTTTGTGATATGTCACAGAACCTGTATTAAAATACTATAGAATAATCAGCGAGTTAATATTTTTCTGTGTAAATAATTGTGATCTTTCCAGTAGTGTTCTTTTGGCATATTTGCAATAAATTCCATTAAGTCGTAAAAAACTTGTCCTCAGTAGCATGCTTAGCAAATAGGGTTAAGAACCAGAGATCTGCACCGGTGCACCGTAACCATAAGTACACCGGTTGTTTACCGTATCATTTTCTCATATTCAAGTATTTTAAACACTCTTAAAAACTGATGCTATGGTATTTATACCTGTCGTTCATTTGTGAAATCTTGATACATTAAAAATATGTCCAATCACTCTGGTATCTTGCGTATTTTTCTAAGAGTAAAAGAAACGTCCATAAAAAAGAGTGTTGTTGTTACTAGCACTTAGTAAGAGAAACATTTTGCGTATTTTCTATTTAGTTTTTAATCGTTTTCCTAATAATACATACATGACGTCGTCACAAAATAACTTATGCGTCACCTTTTATTTAACATTAACTGAAATCGCGGCTGCCAGATTTAATAATTTACAACCATGTTGACGATTTTACTTACAAATATTATTTTCGTTGTTAACAAAATGTACGAGTACGATTGCCGAATGTCGAATAATTGAAATACCAAGTCAAGCAGCCACCGCATGTAAACTTCAGTGGGTATGTTATATACTCTAGTTCACAGAAGCTCTAACGAGTAGAAAACATAATTGTGCAAACAAAATGCAGTGGCCAATCACACCGCAACTTGATTTAAGACGGGTATACTTAGATTATTGAAAAAGCCACCGGTTGCAGATCTCTGTTAAGAACACTGCCACTGTACTCTGCCTATTGTCTGACAACCAAAACTACATTTAACTGTATTGTGTTTAATACGTGTATATAGAGTGTTTAATAACCAAATTTATTTTCGGTCTCTCTACTCCAGTGTGATTTCCGCTACCAGCATAATAAAACTGTTGATATTTTTTATTTGATGTTTGTAGAAGTGAATGTTAATATTTAATTTTACCTGTGTTTTATTTATTCTCAAACAATAATTGTTTTTATTAAATGATGGGGGCCTTTGACAATAATATAAACATGATAATGACGTAAATATTTTAAGAAGAAAATCAAATAAAACTAAAGACTTAAAATTAAGCATCAATGCCTAAAAACTTTGATCACAGTGGAAAAGAAAACAGATAGTCCGGTGAACGATTCTAAATTAAAATGCATCTACTGTTTTTGACAATTCTTCGAACTTGAAGTGGTTCCTTTAGTCACGCGGGGTTTTCTCTTCTTTTTAATTTTTTTTTTAGATTAAAAAATTTTAAATTAATTTATTTCATACTAAAACATATTTTCCTCTTATTTTCAGGTAAGAATCTTTATCCATCAAAAACTATATTTAATCGTAAGTAAATGAATATAAAATATACATGTACTAGAATAAATGCTATAAAAGAACTGCAAGCTTAAGGCACCCACAGACGATATGTTTTTGCGTCTTATTTTTTTTATGTATTTTTTCATGTCTGTCAAAATTATAATTTTTACAGACGGTTTGTAAAATTCGCTCATGTACATTTACGTCTGGCATTGTTTATGATTTTTAGAATTACAAAAATTAACTATTTAAAACATATTAAAATATTAATGCGTTAAAATTTCCTCAAGCCGACTACCCAAAATACCGCCCAAAATCAACCGGCGCTGTATTGTTCGCAAGGCTTAGAGTTCAAATGTCAGATGTTAAACATAACAAAATACTACATGGAATGAAAAGTACCGGGAGTAACACATAAATAGCGCTAGTTTTATTGCAGTTTTTCCCTTTTTTTTTTTTCTTAAAAACACAAAAACTGCGTAGATTTTTTTGCTTGTTTGCAGTAACACCCAGGACCTGTGGCAGGAATCGAACCTGCGACCTCGAGTTTGTTGGTCGAGTACTCCACCAATAAGCCATCGAGGTGGTTAATACTAATCTTCAAAAGACAGCTGTTAAAATATCATTGTATTCTATTCAGTAGTTTGTGAGTTATTGTGCTAACAGTGACGCTACTTTTGTTATTTTCAAAACAGTGGATCAAAACAAATTTCGTGTTTTAATTTTACACTGCTTCTTGATGAGGGAAAAATACCGTTCAAGCGAAGCTATGGCATGAAAAGTGTTATGGGGACTCCGCTCCTTCAGAAACAACAATAAAACGTTGGTTTGCTGACTTCAAACGTGGTCGTAGAGACGCCGATTATGCTGAACGCAGTGGACATCCAAATGAGGCGGTAACACCAGAAAACATAAAAAATCCACAGAATCTTTTAAAATTATCGAAAAGTGAAGTTGCGTGAGGTAGATGACATCGTAAAGATATCAAAAGAACGTGTTGGCTTTATATTGCATGAGCATTTGTCGATGATGTTCAAAGTGGGTGCCACGTTTGCTCACTGTTGACCAAAAACGAGAACGTGTTTGGCCATGTTTAAACGTAACAAACCGGAATTTTTGCGTCGATATGTGATAATGGATGAAACACATATCCCTCATTACACTCCGGAACGAAAACGATCGCCATCTGAGTGCACAACAACTGGTCAACCTCGTGTTGCAGATTTTCTAGAATAAATCATTGAAGAAGTAACTTTAAATTTAACGGCCACGAATTTTGGGAAAAGCGCCCTAAAGCACAACAACCGGCTGGAAAGATTATAGCCTCGTTATTTTTGGGTTGTATGTGGTGCAATATTTCATCGACTATCTTGAGAAAGGTAATACCATTAACAGTGAATATTATATAGCGTTATTGGAGCGTTTGAAGGCCGAAATTTCAAAGAAACGACTGCATATGGCAAAGAAAAAAATGTTGTTTCATCAAGACAATGCACCGTATCACAAGTCAATGAAAACAATGGCAAAACTACATGAATTGAACTTCGAATTGTGCTGCCACATCCACCGTATTCGCTAGATTTGGCTGCCAGCGACTACTGGCTGTTCGCAGACCTGAAAAAAATGCTCGTCGGTAAGAAATTTCGCACGAAAGAAGAGTTTGTCGCTGAAACTGAGGCCCATTTTCTCAAAAGTGGTATTGAAATGTTAGAACGGTGCTGGAATGATTGAGATTACGTTGAGGAATAATTTTGAATCAAAAAACTGTGTTTTCTTTGTTAGGTCCGGGACTTTTCAGCCCATGTGTTAGAACACATTCTATTTGAAATTTTGTCAAATGCCTTTGCTCATGTTTTTTACAGAAGCAATGTTTTTGAGGTAACAGACGACATGTAGGCATTTTACATTGAGAAAAATGGCATCTACATTATTAAAAACATATCGTGTGTTATCTACTTTAGCCAGCAAATTTTGCAAAAGATATTTGTGTTTACTATATCAAAAAATACCTGTCCTGAGATCGTTCAAAACGATATATAAATTAGGAAAACTAACTTTCTGGATCCCTGCATATCAAGTATTTTCCGCTTAGACAACAACAAGCTAAGCAAAATAACGTGACAAGTTTTATAGGGTACCGCATATGTAACGTTCTGATGTATTAAATGAAAAATGTTTCTCTCTGATTTTATTCAATGTTTAGTATGTAACATTTCTTTTAACAGATATGCACCAACTTGTGCAGCACATAAAATAATCAAGTCTATTCATCCGCATTCCTATATATCTGCCAATCCGTGCAGTTCCCGTCTGCCTAAATATACTGCTCTTATAGAAGAAGTAGTCGGACAACAATAAAATAATTGTTTGACACTCTCTTCTTCTTTCTCATGCCTACTACTTCTAGAGAAATGTCGGAATAACCACAATAGTGCACAACCTCTGCCAACCTCCACCGATCCAGATCTGCACCAACTTGACAACCTTATTAAAGAATCGAGACCATTCGCACAAAAAAACCATACACATAAGCAAAAACAAAATGTAACTTACGCGCCACTCGTTTTATCCGATTTGGATAGATATGACGCAACAAATATTAAACCGGCCCTTATGACGAGATTTAGTTTTGTGACTTTCGTGTTGTTTTTCATAAATCTTGATTAATTGTTTTTAAAAATACTTTCACACAGGTTTAGAACAATTAAAAAAGTAGATTTTTCAAAATGATTAAGTTTTTTGTTTTATTATGAAAACTTTGGGGTTGGTTTTTCTTCTTTTCTAATCAAGAAATTAATGATCTTGTGCATTTTATGCAATATCATTTAAATTCTAAAAAAAAGAAAAAAAAATGCATGTTAGTCTGTGAAGTGAGGAGGAACCAAGAATTGAAAAAAACTACCTGTTAGAATAAAAAACATTGCACCTGTATTTTTATTTATTGATACAAAAAAATCAACCCTACTCTTACTATTTTTGTTTCTTTATTTTAACTGGAAACAGGCAAATATTTTCGATGGTATAGCAAGGATGCCACTCTTATTTGTTTTCTGTTTTCACTCATACTACACTGCCTGCCACTTGAATAAGGAATCACATTTTTTTTAAACTTTAACTTTTAACTTTTTTTTAAATTAAACTAAAGTTCAGATTTTTTTTTTTGCAGTACCAAATTTCAAGGTGTTGACTTTAGTTTCCTGACGAAATAAAAAATATACATATTTTGTTATACTAAAATTATGCATTCATTTAAAGACATGTATTTCTCTGGTACTTTTTCGTGTATAACTTTAATAAGGAATATTTTAAACCTGTAATTTAGTTTTAATTTTTAGGTTATAAAAATTAAAGTTATTACCTTCTAGCATTCAATCAGTAAGAGTACTGCCACCATTTTTAGATATAACCTCAGAAATGCGATTTGGTATCGACTTGTATAATGACTCTTACGTAATATAGCGAAATTAAATCCCATGCTTCCGTTGTTGCATCCTTTAATAATCTCAGAAATGTGATTTATACAATGACTCTTAAGTATATATAACAAAATTAAAGCCCATGCCTCCATTATTGCGTCCTCAGGATTCTAGTCTCAAATTGTTTTCCTCCTTCATAAACTTTTCTTGCAAGCCAACCCCAGACATTTTCCATTGGATTCAGGTATAGTGAATATGAGGGCTCATTCAAAGTTTTTTTTTACTGCTCTGACGGTATGAATCGGAGCGTAGTCGTGCTGGTACATCTAAGGTATGGGCATAACCCCAGACATTTTGAATTGGATTCAGGTATAGTGAATATGAGGGCCCATTCAAAGTTTTTTTTACTGCTCTGGCGGTATGAATCGGAGTGTAGTCGTGCTGGTACGTCTAATGTATGGGCCCAAAGAAATCATTAAATTTTAGGAATGCTTCCTCTTTTAGTAAGTCGTTGCAGCCGTTTTGTGGGATAAAAAAACCATTTCATGGTACCATAATACCATTATTCCGCCTTCTCGGCTTTGTCTGCGACTGAAAAATAATTCCCTTTAATTTAGGTCATGGAAGTAGTAGTTATAACCATCGGGACCATCAATATTAAAGTTTTTTTCATCGGAAAATATAACTTTAAACCATTTGTCGGCGCATGTTATTGTATTTTTGGCAAAATGTAGACATTGTGATTTGTGTTTTTCATTAAGTGGTGCTATTTCAGTTTTCGGGATACTATGTACATATGTATGTATGTATGTATATTCTCGACTTTAAAATACGATGTTCTGTTCTTAGACTGGCACTGACCCCACTTTTTCAAATATTTTTGATACCGCTATAGCAGAATTTGATGCAATTCTAAGCATTTTTTGTCTTTCTTTTGGAGTTTTGCCATTTCCTACCGCCCTTTCACATTTTTTCCATATCTTTCCGCGTTATTTAAATAAGTGTACACTTTCTTCTATTAATGTTTTTTTTTTTTTTTTTTGAACGAATTCTGACCATTTGATTTCAAAATCGGAATTTGTTCTTTTTCAGAGCTATTAATAGTCTCCTTACCACGTCCCATTTTGAATAAAAATGTGCCAGTTCACACACATCAAGTTTCACTCGTCTAGCCTTGAGTTTGTTGGAGACCGGGGAGAAGATAATAGAAAAGGATGTAGACTTGACGGTACCGTCAATTTTCATATGAAGTGTCAAAAAAGATGACAACTTTAAGGCAAAAAAACTTAAACCTGACGACACAGAACGTTTGTGTTCACACACAAGTAAATGCAAGTTCAAAAGGGAATTGAAACAGAATTGATCAAGAACACCCGATGTATGTAAACTGAGACACCTATTTAAAAACTATCAAATTAAAATTTATATGAAAAGACTTATTGAAAAGCATATCCTTCCTGATTAATATTAAAAGAATTCCTTATTTAAATGACACACGAAAAAGTACCGAAGAAATACCTACATGTCTGTAAATAAATGCATAATTTTTGTATAACAAAATATGTATATATTCACCCTTATTGTGCTTGGCGTAGTCGTAAAACGACAGCTCTCGTAGTAGCTGTCGCATTTACACTGTTATCTTACCGTCTAAAATTTTCGACAAGCAAAATTTTGTAAATGAATCATAATGTAAAAGATTATGCTAATCTAAATGATTATGAAGCATCCTGTTAAAGAATTCTATAAAAAGTAGCTGAGACAGCAGCAAGTGGAAATATTTTTGCTTTCTAACAAGAAATATGTTAGAAAATATTTTATTATAAATGTTTGTTCACATATGTTTAAAATCAGTCCAGGCCTTCGTACAACCCTGTACGGAACGGGATGGTGGACAAATATAAATTAAATTTTCGCAAACGGTGTGTCGCGCCGATATACTATTTTTTTTTTTTTAAATATACATATATAAATAAATAAATAAATACTTATTTCAAATGAGAAAATGTAACAGCCATCATATGTAAAAAATGGAGAGTGTAGAATTCATATTTTTTTAGTTATCTGTCGTGAGCAAATACGTTGACGACAAATTTGCTCCCTTTTGAAAGAAAAATACGCCAAACACGGTAGCATTTTAATGGCGTTTTGTAATAGATTTGAAACTTGTCGTATTCACTGGCGTTTTTCGCCAATCACGGTACTATTTTTCAAAAACGCCCGTCTTTCGCCATAAAAACGCCAAACACAATAAGGGTGATTATTTCTTCAGAAAACTAAAGCCAACATCTTGAAATATGGTTGTTGAAAAAATTATGTTTTCTGAAGTTTAGTTTAGGAGATATACTTAAAATTAAAAAAAAAATGTGATTCCTTATTCAAAGAACAGGCAGTGTATGTTTTGCTCTTCATATAACAAAACTATTACATATGTACAAGCAAAATGTTTAGTGCCTTACTTTTACATATAATTTTTTTTTTTATTCTACTCGTACATTTAGTGTCTGGTTTTAGATTGTAAAAATTCTTATTGAAGAATCTGGTATTGCATCATCATGGTCATTCGCAATCATTTTTAAAATATATGAACAGGTACAAAAATAAAAGTAACTTATAGTTAATGGTTGTTGTGGCCGTTAAAAGAGAAAAGTAACGAAAAATAAGAAAACGTAACGACCCCCATTGCGTCAGAGACCAAAACTTGTAGTAGGTAGGTATACATATGTATGTATGTTTTATTTTATTTTTTGTTTGTTTTTTTCTTAAGAGGACCAGACCAGCCACACTTTTACACACATCCCATTCATTCATTTATCCATCCATCCATCCATTCACGTGCATACATACATAGAGTCACAGACAGACGGACAGACATATGCACATACATACATATATATTCTTCTTATTCTGTTTTCACATTTCTTACCTTCATTTTTTATGTGATTTTTATTACTTTTATTACAATTTGTTTTTTTTATTTCATTTTTATTTACTTTTTTTCATCTATTCCTCTTTTTTTTTGGTCCGTCTATGCGGTGTTTTTGGCCTAAATCTTTTATATTTTTGTTTTAATTTATTGTTGTTGTTGTTATTACTTTGTACTGAAACATGTTTTAGTTTTTAAAGGTCGTCTTATTCTCCTTGCTGGCATTATTTTTGTTGTTGTTGTTGGCTTACAAGTATTTTCTTAACTTTATTTTGCTGCTTTTTTTTACATTTTCCGGTAATTTTTATTGTTGCTGTTACTTTTTTTTTCTTTTCCTCATATATGTATCCATATACAGTCATATGTATTTGTTTTTATATTTTTATGTGTACATATGTACTTGTACAAACATTTGTTGTTTGTATGAAAAATTGCCTTTGTACACACATGTGTAATAATTTTGAAGTTTTTTTGCTTTTTTCGCGCAATAAAAATTGCCGTTTAACTTCTGTTGTTGTTGTTGTTGTTGATTTTTTTTTACTGCATTAACAACAACAATAAAATGAAATACCAAAAGCTTGATTTTCTTGTCTAGTCTCTCAGTCTTTAAGTAGTTTTTGTTTCTTCCTTTCTTGTGTTTTTTTTTTTCTATTTAAAGAGTTACTTAGTGCCTGCTCGCAATTGAGACGGTTACAAATGTATGAGTAATCAACTCTGCATGCCAACACAACAACAGCTGTAGATGTCGCTAAAAAAGTGTTGTCAATAAATAGGCCTCTCAATTTAGAAGAAAACGAAATGAGTTGGCTCCGAAAATTCTCCAAAAATTGCAAAAAAAAAAAAAAATAGTAGTAAAACGATATGTAACATCATTTGATTTGAAAACGATTTGTTGCAAAGAAACGATAAACAATGTGATATAAATAATTATTTACAAATCCATAAATAATTGTGCATATTTGTTCTACTAATACCGAATTTTTAATGAATTTCAATAATATTTGTATAGCCTTTAATTAAAATTACGCATTAAAGAACAATTCTCCATTTAAAAAATTTCAGTTTGAACACTTTTTAAATTAATTTATTAGTACTTTTTGCAGAAACTTACATAAAAACGTATTCAAAGACAAATTTCCCAACACAAGGGATATTGTTTTGGACTTCAAAAATAACTGCTGTTTTTTCTATTTATTTTATGAAATTTTTATTTAAACAATTAGAAAAATACTAACAATCGCAAAGGCTTTAATTTGAACTTATTTTCAGAAATAAAAACTCTTTGGGGAATACATAAAGTTTTCCAGTACACTGAGAATTTTTTGCATATTCTTTAGGAAAAAATTTGATATATTTTATATATAAGAAAATTCTTAACTTGAAGTTAGGTTAGAGCTAAAAAATTTCTCATGATCACAGAATCTTGGAAAGTTATTTTTATATAGCGTTAAATTAAAATTTTACTTTAAAGAAAAATTTCCCAGGAAGGGGAATTTTCAACTTTTTGCATTTTTAATAAAATTTCTATAAAAGTTTAACAATAAGTATAATATTTATGGGTTTTAACTAAAATTGTTCACTGAAAAATAATTTTGCGTTAAAGCAAAATTTCCCAAAAAGGGGAATTTGTAGCTTTTTGTGCTTTTAATAAAGTTTCCATATAATTTTAAAAATAAATATACCTTTTAGACTTTTTAACAGAAATTGTTCACTGAAAATAAAGAAAAAATTCTCAAAGGTTTTTTTTTTCAACTTCCGATGTACGTTGATTGTTTGGCGAAGTCATTAAACGGTTCTTGCAATTTTTAATGTATGCCAGTCTATTAAATACTTCGCTCTCTTAACACATCCTGTTTAGTAAAATGTTTTATTTTTTTTTCACAACTTTATATTCACCTCGTTCACATTGTAAGCGTCTTTATCCTCCATTTGTTTCTATTTTTACTTTTCTTATAATAAAACGTTTTCGTTAAGGTTTTTGTCTAGTTTATTGTATCTTGTACATTGTCTTCCCTCCTTTAAACAATAAATATGAAAATCCATAAAGAAGACGATGACGACGGCGACGGCGACGAAGAATAGTTGCGGTTCAAAAGGAATCCTGTTTTTTTTTCTTACATTTTCTTATACTTTTGTTGTCGTATAAAAGAGGTTCACATTTTGTCGCTGAAGCAGTTGCTGCTTTTGGTTGTTGCTATTGCTGCTGCGTATGTGTGAATATGTGTTACTAAGATGTGTTTTGTTTTACAAATTCCTTGTTATTTCTTTTTTGCAACTTTAAGTTGTGTTGCTGCTTTCGTTGATGTTGCTTAAACGTACATACATACGTCCTTGAAAGATTTATTTTATTATCAGTCTATAAAAAATATAAAAAAAAAAATAAGTTAAAACCAAACCAGCAGCAGCAACCAGTCAGTCCATCAGACTTTTTCTCCCGTTTTTTTTCTCTTTTTGATATGAATGTTTTTATGATTCTATTCTGTATCTGTTTTTTACCTTTTTTCCTGCACCTCAAAGTGTTCCTGTTAACATGTGGAATTCTTATGTTTTTCCTTAAAGATTTTTTAAAGTAATTTCTCTTTTATGTTGCTTACAATGTTTTCGGCTAGACAGACTATTTTTCTTTTGGGTTGCTATGGTTTAGAACTTTTGTCTTTCTTCCTTTTTATTATTATTATTATTATTTTTTTTTTTAGTTTTTCACTTGAGAAAATGAGGTCAATTTTAAGTGCTTTCAAGACGAAGTGGTATTTTTAAACCTGATTTTATTCACTTTTGCCACTTGTACTGTTTAAATAATATCGCTCGGCTCCTTAAATAAAAATTTAATCCAACTATCTCTCAAGAGGCAGCAACAACGTTGACTTTTATTATTATTTTTTTTTAGCTTTTGTATAATAACCTGTCGTTTGTTACTATGGGTCCAAAATGCATTTCGTTGATATTTATGGCATATTCTCAGCGTATATGTAGCAATAAGTATGACATATTATATATTTACTGGTCAGTGATTTTCTTAACTTGTGCTAACATTTTCTATTGCTAAAAAGGGTTAACAAAAATAGTTAACTTCAAGTTGTTTGCTAAAGTTCCCTTTTAACTTAGGACTGCTTTCATAACAAAAATTTCACTTTTTATACAGGGTGTCTGGTAGTAGATTTATATTTTCAAACTAAAATAAAATAAACTTAATAAATGCCATTAAATTTTATTAAAAGCGATTGGCTGAAAATGCGGATTTTATCTGATCAAAAAATAACCGTTATTTTAAATTGTTAAAAAAAAAAATACTTATTTATTTAACAATAACTTGTCTCCTTGAAAGTAATTCCCCTCAGATATAATACACTTATGCATTTTTTTCAATCCTCGAAATATTTCTGAAACGCGTTTTTTGGTATCGCCAATAGCTCCTGTTTTGATTTTTCTTTTATCTCCTCAATCGTAGCAAAATGCTTTCCTTTCATCGGTGTCTTCAGTTTTGGGTTGAAGAAAAAGTTAGCGGTGGCCAAGTCCGGACGAATACGGTGGCTGAGGCATGATAACGGTTTTGTTTTTGGTTAAAAACTCACGCAAAAGCATCGATGGTGCATTATCATGGTGCAAAATCTATGATTGTTGTTTCCACAATTCTGTGCGTTTCTGACGAATTGCTTCGCGCAAACGGCGCATAACTTCAAGGTGGTATTCGGTGGCAAGAATTCATGATGCACCACGCCATTGCAGTCGAAGAAAACAGTAAGCCAAACCTTCACACTTGACCGAACTTGACGTGTCTTGGCTCTTCTTGGCTTCCATTGGGATGTTCGGACTTGATTTCAATGTGAAAGCCATACACTCGTGATTTCTCACCAGTTATGATGTTTTTGAGGAAAGCTGGACTGCCGTTGACGATGTTCAACAGCTCCTGACCGATGTCCATGTGGCGGTGTTTTTGCTCAAAATTTAGCAATTTTGGAACAATCTTCGCTGCCGCATGTTTCATGCCTAAAATATCCGTAAAAATTGCTTGACATGAGCCGAACGACATGCCAACATCAATAGCAACCTCTCTGATAGTGATTCGACGATTATCCAAAATCATTTTCTTCGCTGCTTCAATGTTGTCATCGGTTGTTGATGTGCTTGGGCGATCAGGGCGAGCATTGTCATTGACATCTTTCGGCATTCCTTAAACCGGTTATACCCCAATTGAACTTGTGTTCTGCTCATAGTAGACTCACCAAACGCCACTGTCAATATTTCAAATGTCCTTGCGCATTTAATTTAATTTTTTACACAAAACTTAATACAGTTTCTTTGATGTATTTTTTCGAATAGTAAAAAATCGAAGAGAACAAAATACTCCTATAAAAAATATTACATGATAAAATTACAAATTGCATTGTCATCAACTTCATATAGAAAATTTCCCTTAATGGGAAATTTCATTTAATGGAGTTTTTCCGTAAAGCTGCATTAAAATTGTTTACTACATAAAAAGATATTCAAACCTTTAAAAAAAAATCCCGTTGATGAGAAATTTTATATACCGAAAGTTTTTGATAAAATTCTATTACAGTGAAATTGTTGTAATTATATCATGGAAATTCATTTAACAATTATGTAATATTTCTAATTTCCTTAGGTAGGAAATTTTAATTCAATACAAAACTTGCTTATCTTCTTTGTTTAAGACTAGGAGGGGTTGTTAGAAAATTTTTTCTGATACAAAAATACATATTTTTAAAATATGAATTTTATAAAAAATTTGGTTTATTTTTACATAAAATACTTTGACAGATTTATAAATACTAGTGGGAATCGCCGGTGGACGCAATCGAACGAATTCTGTTTTTTACAGCTCTATAATAATCCTCCATATTCCATAAGGCGTTATCGTCGTCACAGGAAGTCGACACAAAATTTTTTTTTATTTATTTACTCGATGCCAAACACAATTGACTGTTGTCGACAGCCTCTATCTATCGCCTAGGTCTAGAAAATATCGAAGACCTATCAAAGCATACATAATTGCTGTCGAAACCGAATGTGTAACGGACTGTTTTTTTGATGTCGTCTTGATATGACGACGATGACGTCTCTTGGAATATGGGGGAATGCACTCCCCAAATCAATAAAACCGTGAAAACCCACATACGAGCACATAAAAATATGCTCTTTACTAATATTTTGTTTTAATTGTTAGTTAGTCAAACACATATTTTGTTTGTTAGTGTTAGTAACAAATTAATAGCCGTATTACTCCTAAAATACCGAAAATGAAATTAAGTTCCTTCACTGCTGCGCAGAAAGAACTTTAAAGCGATATATAAATTTTTAAATAGGTTCTAGTAGTACGGTTACGAAAAGGGAATTCAAAAATCGTATTTGCCTATTAATTATATAAGAGATTTATTCTGTAAAAGCCGGTCGCTTGGGATACATATTTATGTTCGGGATATACATATATTTGATCTTATTTATATATAACACTTAATTTCCATCTTAATTTCATCTTCACTGTTGTGCATATTCAAGCATTGTTTTATGTTTGTTTTTTGTTTTCTTTTTCCAAATAATCGTGTTGGCTGAATCGGGCTTCAATACCAACAAAATAAATTTCATTTCAAATTAATTTCTTATTATATTGAAGTTTATATCTGTGTAATTAAACTCCTTACTTTGTATTTTAGAAAAAAATAAAAATGTTTTAAGTTTTTTCTTTTAATTTTTAATTATTTCAACATGAGTGATCAAGTAAATCGTGTTTTAATTTCCTAGAATTATAGAAATGTATATGGATGGTTGCTGCCTGAATGTTCGTTCAGATGAGTGGTGGATGGAATATTGCAATAAAGTTTTAAGAAAAATATAAAACGCCAGCTTTGAATTCACTAGAAAATGTCTTCATTATAGAAACGCCAAACTTGGCAAATATTTACCATGAAACTTTATAAAAGCAGGAACAAAATGGCAACTTGGAAAAAATTTTTTATTGTGGGTCATTAGACAGATTGATATCCCATTCCCTTTTAATTGTTTAATTATCAAATTGTCTAAATTTTTTTCTGTGATTGGCGGCTTGTTTTTTTAATAGATTAAAATTTAATTTTAATTATATTGATATTTTTACTATTTCCTTTATGCTGGCAACATTAAAAGTTAAATTTTAAATTCGTTTTATACAAACTTTTGGCCATAACCATGACTTGGGGTCAACAAACAGCTGGGAAAGAAATATCATCATCATCATAATCACATGAGCAGTCGCACTCATACACTCTCAGCTAACCAGATTGCAGATTGTTTTCACACACCTTGACAAATTAACACAACTCGCTTATACTTATATATATAAAAAAAATAATATTATCCCAGCAAACATTTGCTATCACCAATAATGGAAATTTCGCAATTAATAGGGATTTTCGTCAATGGCACATTTATAAACTCCTACGGCTACTTTGTAATAGATTAAAGAGAACAAAGTTTACTTATTCATTACAAAAAAAAAAAAAAAAGCGATAATATTTTGGTTTCAGAGAATTTTTATTGTTGGGCCCACCAACAAACAGTGGGTGGAAGCTGGTGGAAATACTGCGAAGCAGGCGAAGACAGTGAAATCGACTGGCAAGGTTATGGCCACTATATTTTGGGATGCACATGGAATATTGCTCATCGATTGTCTTGAAAAAGGATCCACAATCACAGGAAAGTATTATCGAGCATTATTGGATTAATTGACTGATGCAATCAAGAAAAAATGACCACACTTAAAGACAGCGGTAGATACAATGCTAAAATTACGTGAAATACACTTCGAATTGGTGGATGATCACCTTATAGTCCCGATTTAGCTCCAAGTTACTTTTTCCAAACTTGAAAAAATGGCTCGCAGGAAAAAGATTCATCTCAAGCAAAGAAGTGGTTACCGAAACTAACCCGTATTTTGAGGCGTTCACGTAATCGTATTATTCAGATGGTATGAAAAAGTTAGAATAACGTCTTACTAAGTGTACTGAATTAAAAGCAGACTATGTTGAAAAATAAATGGTTTTTGAAAAAAAAAAAATTATTTTTTCCTACATAGGTAGCTTCAAATATCAACCCGCCCAATGTGCAGACTTACCGTAATGTTTAACAAGTTTTGTCTCTCTCGCCGTTTTCCCTTTCAAATTCACCTTTTCCCATTTTTCAAGAAACACAAAAGTTGCTTACTTTAAACGACTACAACAAATAAACTAATTGATGAATTTGGGTGAAATTTTAACAGCTGATGGTTTGATAGTTCTCAAATTAAAAAAAATTCTTGTTTGTGCTGCCATCTAGCGTTAAGTATCTTCAATATCAATCCGCCATGTGATTGTTGCTTTAGCCTGGAAGAAAGATGACTTTGAATTATATCAAAGTATAATTACTTAATAAGTTATTGCAGATTGGATAGAAAACCAGAACTAGATTAATATATACATATATGCATATTTAATTTACTTACGGCTTTTGTGACAGTCGTTCATTTGGTTCTCTTAATAATTTTTTTTTTTTTTTAACTGCGTCGTTGTATTAATAGTGAGCCATTTGGCCTAAATACTTGATGAACGATAATTTTGCTCAAAAACTAGTACTTTTTAAGGTCGTGTATACAAATACATAAAAGTTAATATCACTGTTGTGCATATAAACAAATGCCACGATGCATAAGATTGCGAATAAGGCTATTGTGATTTGCAGCTTATTGCATATCACAGTGCTCAGACGCACAAACACCTAAATAGCTTAAAGGTTTAATTAATCCTCAAAAAAAAAAAAAAAAAAAAAAAAATAAAATCAACTTAAATGTGTGCTGGGTTGTTTGGTGTAAAAAGAAACAAACATCTCTTACTCGTAGTAGCTTACGATATATTTTTTTCAATGTTAGTTTTGTAGTTCTCTCCAACATGTGTGTTGGTTGTGTGGTTGCGTGTGTTGTTAAGCTGCAATAGTTTAAACAGTTTTTGAAGTTTCTTTCTGTTGGCTTCTCTTTATTAATTTTTAATTAGAAAACTCAATATTTGCCGTTGTTTGAAACCGCATAAACTCATAAGCTCACCACGTAACATACTGAGTAATTTATTGAATTTAATTACTTTTATTAACCCTTGAAAGACATCCAGGAAAATTGGAAAATCTAATGCTAAACTTTCACATTTAAAAATCTTAAAAAAAACGACTTATAAAAGCTTTAACAATCTTTTTTTTTTTTTTTAATGAAATTTTCTGTAATTTTTAATCTCACTAAACATCCCTTTAGCAATTGACTGTGCTAAAACACGATCTTGTCTAAACCATTTTAACCATGACATTTTGGTCGGTCGAACTTTTTCCTCTGCTCTGTCTGCCCTTCTTTAATTCTTATTGTCTAACCTAGTACTTGTTTAATTCGGCAGTCGTGTGTGAACAAATTTCATTTATTTTTGTACAATAAATAAGTTGGCAGATTTTGTTAAACATCTGTAGCAATTTTTTTTCTCTCTCAAAACAACAGCTCTTTAACAAATTGTTGTACGGAAAAAGAGACATCTTGAGATTTTTTGTTGTTGTTGTTGTTTTGTGTGTTGCCTTCATTTGGCATTCATTTGAAATGTTGATGAAGCCGAAGACGATTTGAGCTAAATCGTGAATCTTTTTATGCATGGTTGAATTAACTTTAAACTGATTGTAAAATAAAGAAAAGGGAATGAATTCGAGTTTATTTATTTTTTTCTGGGATAGACAGCGTTTTAAACAAATTTATTCGTTAATTTTAGGCTCTACTACTAAAACAAATTACATAAATTGTGCAGCTGGATAAAAATATATCTGCATAACATACACATACCGGCATGTTCCAGAAAAGTAGTAGAATGAAAATAAACAAAATTAATTGCAAAGTTAACTTTTCATTTGTATTGTTCTGAAAAAGCATTAATTTGGGTGTTTCATTCTTTCATTCGAACTAAACTTCGAAAAGCGAAGCGAACCACGTTTCCAATTTTTAATTTTTTAAGCACCATTTTATGCAAAAATTTTATATAGCTGGTAGGGCCAAATCCAACACATGATAGCGATGCCGATGATTCGGATGAGTTAGCGATTCCGTAACCGCCGTAATAAGAGATGATATCGCCAATCGACTTTAGGTAATAAAATAACAAATATTAGTATTTTTTTTATCTTAAATAAGTGTTTCGTCATCTAAGACTTTTATTTGGATGGGATTGTAATTATGCTGTTTTTCTGTAAAAGTTTTAAATTTCACAATGAAGTTTGAAAGTGTTTTATAATTACTACTTTTTTTGTAAAAATAGTTTCAAGAACCAGACAATTCACTACAAAGTAATGTTCGAAAACAAAACATACATAAATCAAAAGTAAGAAGTAAAATTTAGAACACAAATTGAAGTGATTTCAAACTATTTTCACTTCAAAGTAGAATCCAGAACATACCCGATAAAAAAAAATTAAACAATAAAAATAAACCTAACAGCGACCGCTTCGTTCAGTGTGGACCCCAGTGTGCCCTTTTTAGCACTTTCGGTAGAATTTAGTACTTCTTTTGTTAATTTAGCAGCAACATTTTCGATTTAGTACTTAGCACTTTTTTTTACCACTTTCTAATTGTTTACTTAGCAATCTTTTTAAAGATCTCTTTTATCAACTTGTTTATAACGTAGACCATTTTGATCCCTTAAATTCATGCTTATTTTGTAATTTAATTATAATTTTGAAAATTTTCTTAATTCTAAGAAAAAAAAACTATAATTTCTTAAATGGAGAAAGAAATACGAATTATGTGTCGCAATTTTGTTGCACAATAGCGTTATCAGTTACGACAACGTTTGCCAAACATTTTTCAAAGCTTAAAAAATACAAATATTTTTCTATAGAAAATAGTTTTGCAGCCAGTTCGCCGATGTCGAATAATAGTGACATAGACAAACCCAAATTTATTCGAATGTGAGTGACTAGCTTTCGTTCGCATACATTTTCATTCGATATCGTCGAACAGGCTATTAAAGTTGATAAAAGTAAGTTGCACGGACATTTCAAGGCAGAAATGCTAGACTACGGTAAAGAATATAACAACTTCAGAACACCAATGGCAATGTATGTGTGTATATATCATATTTAATTTAAAGACTGAATTATTATATGTTGTGTTTTTAAATCAGCCATGTTCATAAAAAATTGTTTTTTTTTTGTTTATTATAGGTTTATTTGGAAATTGTCTATATAAAGTTTGTCAAACAAGCCTTTAATATAAAATATTTCTTATGAATACGGCCATTTATGTCTAAAAATAATTTATCTTTTAAGAAATTTTGTTTTATTCAATGGAAATAAATATTCCTAAGGCAATATAAATAACCATATGGCGAAGAAAAAAAATTTTGTTTCATCAAGACAACGCACAGTGTCACAAGTCAATCAAAACAATGACAAAACTACATGAATTGAACTTCAAATTGCTCCCACATCCACCGTATTCACCAGATTTGGCTCCCAGCGACTACTGGATGTTCGCATGCCTGAAAAAAATGCTCGTCCGTAAGAAATTTCGCACGAATGAAGGTTATCGGTGAAACTGAGGCCTATTTTGAGGTAAAGGACAAATCGTTCTACAAACATGGTATTGCAATGTTAGAGCGGTGCTGGAATGATTGCGTTGTTCTTGATGGAGATTACGTTGATGAATAAAGCTAATTTTGAACCAAAAAAAACTGTGTTTTCTTTGTTAGGTCTGGGACTTTTCACCCCATTTGTTATGAGCAAAAATATTTGAAAATTAATTAAAAATAGATATATATTGTCACTATTTTGGACCCAAAAGTGTGCTAGAAAGCACACCTGCTTTCTGTCTCTGGAAAACTTAAATCAATACTTGTCATGAGATGAATTAGTTTGATGTTTTTGCAGCCGGCACTGAAAATTAAATGAACATAAAAATAAGTTGACTTTTCCAGAAAAATAAAACAAGAAATTGGTTGGCATGAAACGATTTTGCTGACATATACTATTCATTGAGTGTGTTTTCAGTGCCTTGTGTTTATATTGAGTAAAGTATTATGAGTACAGGGTTTTTTAACAAGTACATATTTTGTTTAGGCTAATTTAACATTTTTATGGCTTCATACCTTTTGCACATGCACATACACGTTCATTCTTGATGCATAATTGGGAGTACATATGTATTGGATATATCCAATAGTTTTTCATCCAATTTTCTATGCACATACATGCATGCACACAAGTGTATATAATTGGCATATTGTACTTCATTAAATTAAACTAGCATAGTAAATTACGGATAAGTACATCACGTTTAGGCAGTTCTAATTAATATCAAACAATTTTTATTTAAGTTCTGTACATATTTTTGTCCTAAATGTATTCTGTTTAACTGCGTTACACACATAAATGAGTCATATTTTTCACAAAAGAAAAGAAAACTTAAAAATAAAATTTTCCCGGTTAAGTGCACGAACGATGTTTTTAGCATTAATCCAAGAAAGTGTCTTGAAAAACGTACGTATTTGCTTAATAGAAAAAAAGCGAGATTTTGTAATTATTGAAAGGTGTATGTGGTGTTTATAGGAGACGAATGAGTGATACGCCTAGAAAATTCCGTGAATTATACTCAATAGCTTTAGTAGTAAATTTTGTAGCCGTGTCACTCATTCATGTCCCATAAACACCACATTAAATTACATTCGTTGTATGCACAGGTGCCTGTGTCAAAAGTTTCCATCTAAAATTGCCACATATAATCCTATTAGTTACAATAATCCTATGATAACATAATTAACCAAGATCATTTTAAAAGCGTCACCGAGATGAATTTCTCACTTACAAGCGTTGGGACTTAAAAATTTTTCATGAACGTATGTATCTGTGAATTAATGTATTTTATTAAAGTGAGATCATTAGAATTTTTTTTCAAGGGGTTCGATCGTTTTTTTGCGGTTTGTTTTTTGTAAAATGCAATTTTTTTAAATAAAATTTAAACAGATTCGTATAATCAATTTTGTTTTTTATATGTGTATTTCTTATTAAATTTTTCTTTTCTTCATTGAGTTGAATTTATTTTTTTATTATTATTTATTTATTTTTTTTTACATACTATATATATATGTAATATTATTTCTTAGGCAAAAAATTTGCATAATTTGTTAGCATTGCCAAATCCCCAAAGGATTTTATGATTTGTTTTCCATAAAAAGGTTTCAATTTTGTCAAATGTGTCTTTTTCTTTTCAAACAACTACTGGAAAACATCAATGTGGGTATTTCCATAGTCACATCTGTAACAGTACTTTAAATGTCCTTGGCAGCCGGCAAAAAAATTTTTTTTTTTAGTTCTAATGCATTATTTTTAGCAGCATATATTATTAAAAGTGAATATGAACATTCCATGCGAAACGTACACTCATAGAAAATTGCATCTTCACATTCGATTGCCTTCATAAACCAACTCGATAAGTATCGAACTTTACTTTTATTCGATAGTTTATTTCATATCGCAAAACGGCGGCAATTCACCCTTCGAACTGAATTTATTTGCTGGCTTTGATCTAAAATTGCCATTGTTCTTGTATTACAAATTTTATTTTTCCACGCGCTTATATTTGTTTCATGCGATTCCTTAAGCCGATTTTGGGAATTCCAAAAAAAAAAAAGGCGGGACAAAAATATGTGTTCTACTATACGGATAATTTAGCTGGTTATATGGATAATTAGTTTGGTATCGAAGCGTGTTTTTTAATTTTTGAAACAGTACGTACAGTATTACTAGTCAATAATTTTCTAAATTGATTTGAAATGTGTCTTAAACTGAATTTAATTTGCTAACTTTCACAATAATTATATAAAAGAAATTGACAAAAATTGAAAGTTTGGCTTTAATTCCGAATTGATAAATTACCATCCGGGCCGGTTGACCGCAATTCCTCTCTCTCTCTGATGCATCTCAAAATTTCTTCACACAGTTTTGCGAAATTTTTAATTAAAATTTATAAACATTTTTTTTAATGAACCGTGTCATTAACATATTCAAAAGAAAGAAACAAAATTTCCTTAAAAACTTTCATTTAATACTTAAGCTATTCGCTAATTTTGGCTGATTTAATGCCATTGATCGATGAGAAAAAGATGTTTGTTTTTTGTTGAGTTGAACTCTTAATTTTTGCAAAATTTTTATGTTTCCTTGAGTTTGCAAAAATAGGAAAAAAAAATAGTTGTCTACCATGATTTTTCTCATACTGTGAGAGTGTATGCATATGTATAAGAAACGTATTTATAAACACATATTAAAGTTGCAAGTATTAACAGGGTGAATTTTTTAAAGTTTGATTTTGTATGATTCCAAAAAATAATATACAATTACGTTTAAACAAAAACTGAGTTCGAATCCAAGGGGGTGCTGATAAGCAGTGTAGCGACTACGAGACAGCTAGTTGCCTCCCAGCTTAGTGAATTATTTTAGCCTGTCTTCCTTGATCAAGAGTTATTCATCCCGGCAATTACGTTTATGTTCCCAGTGCAGTAACCGGAACCTGACTTTCATGAATTCGTTCATTACAATATTTCCGGATATTCCACTGTGCCCCCCGTTGACCAGAAAAGCTTCAGCTGCGACTGCTTAATTCCGGTGAACCGATTTTACCTTGGGGTGCTCCTAAACATGACACTCTGCTTTCTGGGGTGTAGCAAATAAAACTTTAGGAAGTCTCAGCATGACTTCGTTTGTGACATAACGCGCCCGACACACAAAAATTATAGTTTTTTTAATCACTATTGTTTTAACTTATTCTTAAAATTATTTTTTAAATTTTAGTTCGATATCGAAGCATGTTTTTTAGTTTTTTAAACTATATTTATTATAGTTCACGGCTAATTAAAAAAAAACTATATATACAACTATTGTAAGTTGGAAGAATAAACAGAGATGGTGAGTTACGTAGTTGCAATGAAACTAAATTTTTTACGACCTTATTCATAAAAAAATATGTTATGATTATTAAGGACTTATTTGACAAATATCTACTCGTATACAAAATTTTTCAAATAAACCTTTAATTAATCAGCCCAATTACAAATGAGAATTCCGTGCGAGTTTTTTTCACTTTTCTCTTTTCTCCAATTATGAGCAAAAATTAAGTTTGACACGTTTTTTTATTTTTTTCTTTTTCCATTCACAAAAAAACATTAAATGAGGATCAAATTTTCAATTCCTACCATAAAGTTAAGAAAAATTGTGCTTTTTTCTTTAGTTTGAATTGGAAAAAGTACTTTACAACTGAAATAAATTCCGTGAAGAATAAATTCCTTGTGAAATAAAATCCGTGAGAATATTCGTAACTGGGCTAAATATAAATTTTTTTATATTCTCTTTTTAGAAAAGAGAATAAATTCTTATATGTAGACATAATTTTTCATGATTGCCGCCTACAGCATCCACCTATCCACCAAATTTTTTTTCTGTCGCAAATGTTGTCCTTGCAATAAATATCCTTTCAGAAAGCTAATTTCAGATTTTTAATGTGGCGCGGAGGAAGTATTTTTGAATTATCAAATTTCGCCTTTAAAAAGGCACCCTTTTTATGAATGTTTAAAATGTATTGTGTTTTTTTTTTTATTTTTAAATTTTCAAGTATGAATGTTTTAAAATTCATTAGTATTCACTAGCTGAAGTTTAATTTTTTGTGGTTGTTGCTGTTGCTGCCGTTTTTTTTTTGTTTTTGCTAACATTTTATGCTGCAAGTAACAAAATTATAATAAACTCAAAAAACTCACAGCGGAGAAAAAAATTCAAAGAGTTCAATAAACTTTTTTTTTTTTTTCAAAGAGATTTGTTGTGTTTTCAAAGCAGAAATGTAGTTGTGAACATTAATTGTCTTGATGTATCCAAAAAATTAAGTGTGATTTTCAATGAATTGTTTGATGAAGTGTTTTTTTTTCTTTTGCTCATAACGAACTATTACGCCATTTGTTTTTAATGTTTATTTGTTACTTTTTTTTTAACCAAAGGTGATATATATTTCTGTTTAAAAATCACGAATGTTTTTGATTAGATTGTTTGAAGAATATATCGCAAATATTATCTATTTGTAAAACATCTGAAGAACACTCACGAACAAGATCTGTTGAAACGTTACAAATGTTTTTAAAAATAGTCCGTGCTGCAGAATCAGAGGCAGTTCATTACGTGTCTCGACCCTTTTCTGGCGACTGCAGCTTGGTGAATTTTGTAACTGTGGCATCCGTAGAAAATTCTACAAGGATGAGTGTTCACTGAATACATAATACTACAACAGTTGGTAACTGACCTTTAATTTCATTTAAAATATCATATCCATCCAGCGCTGGGTTTCATTTCTAGATTATGTGTTTAGCAATTTGTTTGCTTTTTAGGGTTTCCTTTCTCTAGTCTTTCATTAAATTTTAATGGAATTTAAAGAGTAATAAACGAATATTTCTTTGCATTACTTAATTGTTATTAAGAGCGAAAAAAACGTTGATTCTAACAAAAATTCCGTTTTAGCAGTGTCTAATATAAATTCAACACGAAAAGTGCAGATTTTTTTCTATTTTTAGAACTTTAAGCCATGACATGTTATGAATTTCAATTGCATATTTTTAGTTGTGAAGTAATAAACAAGCTTCCCTCATTAAAATTCTTTATTTTGCAATAAAAATAAAATAAGTAAAAACTAAGGAAATTAAAAATATACCACAAAGAGTTGTGTTGAGCTGGTAGAAGTTGAAGTGAAAAAAGAACCTCCCTTCGTTGATATACATACTCACGGGTAAATGCGTTCTAATGCAAGATATGCAGTTACAAAATATCGGTTAATTGCATTTATACCACAAAGAGTTAGAAACATTGTTGAACTAGTAGAAGTTGAAGTGACAAAAAGAACCTCCCTTCGTTGATATACATACTCACGGGTAAATGCGTTCTAATGCAAGATATGAATTTACAAAATCTCGGTTAATTGCATTTTTAGAGCATTTAAAATAATCGTAGTTAATTGTAAAAACTAAAGAAATGAACAATATTACACCACATAGAGTTACAAACTTTGTTGAATTTGAAGAAGAAAAATGAGTTCATACGAAATACCTTCTTGTTTTGTTTTTAAGCAAGATGTGTATTTAAAAATCTCGGTTAATTGTATTTCTGCCGCATTCAAAAGAATCTGGAATAATTGCATTTCCAGCAATTAAGATTATGAAAATAATCTTAGTTAATTGCAAAATATCGGCTAATTGCATTTATACCACAAAGAGTTAGAAACATTGTTGAACTAGTAGAAGTTGAAGTGAAAAAAAGAACCTCCCTTCGTTGACTTACATACTCACGGGTAAATGCGTTCTAATGCCAGATATGAATTTACAAAATCTCGGTTAATTGCATTTCTAGAGCATTTAAAATAATCGCAGTTAATTGTAAAAACTAAAGAAATGAACAATATTACACCACATAGAGTTACAAGATATGAATTTAAAAGAATCTGGGATAATTGCATTTCCAGCAATTAAGATTATAAAAATAATCTTAGTTAACTGCATGTGCAGAGATTTTATGTGATAACTATTTGCTGAAGCGCACATATGCTCTTAGGTTGGTATGCTTAACCGCGGAATTATGATAGATTTTTTACAAAAAATATGACAGTTAAGCGAGATGCATTTAGGAGAAAATAATATGATGCACTTATTTGTGAAGTACAGTAGTAGTAAATTGGTTCTAGTACAACTAATTTAAACACATTTGCTTAAACAATTTTTAAGAAAGCTTTATATATATCGTTGAGGTATGTGCCAGTGATCAGCAACGAATCGGTTTTTGCTATTCATACTGTCTTGTGATGTAATACTATTAGATTACTTTTAAAGGGGTTATTTCAAATCATAGGTATATGTCAACAAGCCCACTACCATCCGTGCATTAAATGTCTATTTACACTAGTAGATTTTGAGAAGATTTCCCATACAAAATGAAATCTACTTTATGAGTAGATCTCGACGAAATCTCCTGACATCTACTTAGTACTTAGCGATGAAACTGCGATTTTGTTCAAAAAGTACTTAAAAATACTACGTTGCAACAAAAATATACACGTTAATGTGGTATATTCAGTCTCTGATAAAATTGTTTTGTCAAACCCGTATGCATATATTATTTTTATGAAAATGAAGTCTTGAAAACAGTGGTGTAAACGACATAGATTTCGTTGTAGATTTTAATTCAATTCTACTAGATTTTTAGTTGATGCAAATGTGGTGTAAACGAGTATCAATGCTGCATCAACGCATTTCAGCTACATGTATGGAATATGGTTATAGAAAATTTCGACCAACGGTTGCGAGTGCGGAACGCAGTGCGACCGACCACTTCTAGTTTGCGTTTTATCTCGCGAAATTTGAATGTCCGTAAGATGGTTAGGTAGGCAGGCCGCTGGATTCTCCAAAGAGTACCTGGATACTCCATCTCACTTGGGTCCTGAAGGTCATTCCCCTTGTGATTGCCTGAAAAGTTAGGGTATAATAGAAGAAAAACACACAGGTTCCTTATATATGCGTGTGGAGTTGTCCACAAAAGGGATCTATATCTCTATCCTCTAGGGCAGTCCCTTTTTTGGCTAATTCGCCAGCGATGTTGTTGCCATTGTTGGACCAAGTCCACGTACCCATTTTAGGGTTAGGTTAGAATGTCTCGCTATGTCTATAAGATACTCAATCGAATTATCACGATTGGGGCTTAAGCAAAATATTAGTAAATGGTTTCAGGTCTATTGAAAACGCTTTGAAACCACAAAAATCAAAATATGCTTAAATAACTTGGAAAGGAAACACTGGAATTCGCACTCAAATTTCCTGCCGCTTTGAATGATAAATTACCCGCAATAATCTCAGAAATAAATGGAAAAAATCTTAAATTATATTTAAAAAATACTGTTTCCAACAATTGTGTTTCGTATCTATTTTTGCAACTTCTTTCTTTTAAATTAGTTTTTGTTTTATATTTGCTTCAAGCTGTTTTTTTTTTTATAAATATTTGAAGAAAGAAAAAACTGCTTCATTTGAATTTGTATTGTTGTTGTTGTGCTTTCTAACTCAAATTTGACTTGTTTGCAAAATTAATGAAATCTTAGTAATTGGTTCAAAGCCTTCGGTCAAACCATGATCTCATTTGATACATTTTTTTTGCTTAGCCAAGTTTGCAAAAATATAATTATTTTCTATACCAAAAAAACAAAAAACTTAATTTAAAATTTCGCGCTGTCTCTATTATACATTATTAATTTGTTATTTATTTAAATTATACATTTTTTTTATCCAAAAATATATCTATCCATTTACTAATTTGCAAAATTTTCTCTTTCGTTTTATTTGCAGGTAAATTTAAATATACAATGAAACAAAAACTAATTCATAAATCAATGGTCAAACAAAATGAGAGGGTGAGAGAGAGAGAGGGAAGAGCAAAAAAGAAAACAAAAACAAAACTTTTTATCAGTAGCAACAAGAGCAATAAAATTATAATATTTTATGCATATTCCAGCCAATAGTTCGTTAAACTATTGTTAACAGAAAATGTTTTATGGAATTTATAATGTTTCAGTTGCTGTTTTCGAGTTTTGCATTTATAGTTTTATGTTTATAATAATCAAGTGTTGTCCGTCCACCTTCCTTGTACGTTTGCTATTGTAAGGAAACAAGTAAGTCTTTATTGTTTTTAATTATTTAATTCATACGCATGCATTTCTGATTAAACACGTGGAGAAAGCGAAGCTTGTCACAGGATTAATTATGTGGTGATAAAAACTGGGGCCAAATCACCGCATACGATATCGAGCAATATTATCGAAGTATTTCAATTTGGTCTCATGGCATACGATATCAAATGAATTGTATTGCAATAATATAAAAAAGTTAAACATTTTTTTTTGTATTCGTACTTTTAGGAAACATATGCTCTTAAATATATCACATTTCGCTTAAATTACGATCCAATATGCATCGTTTGCCATAATCTAGATACATTCGATATCGTATGTGATTAGACCCCTGTTTTAAATTTCTTACACTTCATAGTTATTGGATCTTCACTTTCTTCATTACTGTCAGCTTCATGCGTTAAAGAGGAAAGTTGGTTGGGATACTTTGTTTGTGACGCATCACAGAACTAGTTAAAATACGAGGGCTGCTAAAAAAATAACCGTTATTTGCAATTGCTTCAGAAGTTATTTATTTGTTTATTTATCAATTACTATCTTGTCCCCTTTAAAGTAATCCACCTCAGATGTAATACATTTAAGCCAGTGTTTTTTTCCAATCCTCGAGACACTTCTGAAACGCGCTTTTTGATATCGCCAACAACTTCTGTTTCGATTTTACTTTTATCTCCTCAATCGCAGTAATCCACCTCAGATGTAATACACTTATATAGCAGCAAAACCCTTGTCTTTCATCGGTGCCAAGTCCAGTGAATGCGGTGATGGCGGCATGATAACGGTTTGGCTTTTGGCCAAAAACTCACGCTCAAGCATCGATGTGTGAGCTGGAGCGTCATCATGGTGCAAAATCCATGATTGTTTCTTCCACAATTCTGTGCGTTTCTGTAGAACTGCTTCGCGCAAATGGCGCATAATTTCAAGGTAGTATTCCTTATTGACCGTACGACATTGTGGCAAGAATTCGTTGTGCACCACGCCATTGCAGTCGAACACATTTTTAACCGAACTTGACGTGCTTTTACCGGTCTTGCTTCGTCTGGACGCTTCCAATGGGATGATTGGGCTTTGGTTTCAATGACATACGCCCATGATTCGTCACCAGCTTTCCTGACTATGATAACAAATTGTTATCGAAATATCGAAAATAAATAGTGTTAAATTTTTTTATATAAAAACAAAACGAAAGCCAAAATATTGAATTATTGAAAATATTGAACTATTTAGTGACTCCCCCCAATATGTGACACAATTACTTCCCAAAACTCATGACACTTATATGTGTCTTTTGTCTAGGTCACAAAAACTTGACACACTGTTTCTCTTAAGAAAATTGCTTAGGAAACTCATGTCATATTTATGGGACATATTTTTGTTTGATTGTTAGTTTGTTTTTTGAAAGAGCGAAAATTCAATAAGTGGCAAGCGTGTTGAGGCTCATTACGGTACATGAATTCTTTAAGTCCTTAAGAAAATTGCTTAGAAAACTTATGTCACATTTATGGGACATTTTTTTTTTTTTTTTTTTTTTTTTTTGAAAGCGAGAGAAATCAAGAATTCTTTAAGACCTTGTACCTGATTAAGGAAGTGCGAGTATATTCTCTTTAGTCTTTTACGAACTCTCGGAAGATTTTGAGAATCGTAATAAGCTTGATTATGTAATATAATAATAAGTTATAAATTTCAATTAGATTTAGGAAAATTTGTTGGCTTTGAAAACAAGTGTCATTATTATGTCATGTTGCTTCACGTGGGCAACCTCAATTACTACGTTAAAATTTAGGTGATTTTTTTCTTCAAAAGAATTTAGTTCTTGCACAAAAAAGAAACTGAATTAAAAGCTTTGAAAAAGAATTTAGTGCATTTTTTGTGAAATTTCATAAATAAAAGTTTTTTGTCAATTAAGCACAACTAAAAATCATTGAGCAATACTCTAGTTTAAATGATGGGTGTGGTCCTCTGCAAAACTTCTTTATAATATTTTTTTTTTTTTTTGTATAGAGAAAAAAAAAAAAAAAATGCTGAATTAACATTTTGGGGTTTTTTTTTCAACATGGCTTTATGTAAGCTTTGTATATACATATGTATGTATATCTATATATGTACAAACAAACATATTACATGCATATATATGTACCTTAGCACTTTTAGTTCTGTTCAAAAAAAAGAAACAATTTCTATAGACAATCGGTTTCACTGAATAAAATAAATGTAGTTTAAGTTGTGAGAGTGGTGATGTTTTAGAAATTCGATTTATTAACAAACTCTTATTTTACTTCTCTTTCTTTGACAGAATTTTATTTCGCATTTAGTCCAACTCAAATCGGGAAAAAATTTAATTAATGATTTTTTCCAGTAATTACTGGTATATTGGTTATATACATATGTATCTTTGTGGGTATGTATGTACGTGTGTATTATACACTTGAGAATTATTTTTTGTTTCGCTGTAGAATATTTGCACATACATACATACCTACATACTTAGTATATTCAAACGTCCTTTTGTCTGCTTATGTACTTAATTTTTATTTAATATAAGAAAAAAAAAAACCGATTTTTTTCCAACTGCATAGATGTTTGTGTTTATGTGTGTGTGTGTGTGTGATTGTATTTTTTATTTATACATTTTTTCTAAAATTAATGATATAATGTTGCAATCAAGCTTACATTTCCTTTTGCTTCAACAATTCTTTACACACAACTTACCCCTACTTGGTGGTATCAATTGCCCTCAAACCTCCCCCCACCCCTCCCTTCCCCCACAAACATCCATCGGCGAACCAGCCTCAAAATTCTGCACAACCATTCCATTACAATATAACCATTTATAATATTGGCAGAGCAAGTTGGGTGAGAAAAAAAAAAAAAATCCCAGCGACCATTTAAACCACCCAATGTTTTATTATATTTTTTTCACGTTGACTTCCTTTGCTGGACGGTTCATCTTTAACACTTACCCACACTCTCACACTTTTTTGTTTTTACATTGGCATTTATAACGGGTGTTATTTCAGTATGTTTGTGTGGGTGTCTGTAATTGTATTTCACAGGGTTGGGGATTTTTGATAAACGGTTGTACTAAATGAGTGTTTGGCTGGCCGGCCACAGGCATACCCGACCAAAGTGGGTGGTATTTTTCTCTTTTTTTTTTGGGTTTTTAAGACACTGTTAGTTTGGTATGTTGTCTTCATTTCCATTGTCGTCGTGTATTTTTATAAGGTATTGTACATTTTTTTAAACTTTACATATACATCTATATACTTTTTTTTTAAATTGTTTTTTCTCAGCTTGGTACTAGTGTGTAATTAATTAAAAAAATGTGTATATATAAATATATGTATATGTATGTAAATATATGTATGTATATAACAAAACGCAGAAAAAAATCGTAACGAAATATTTTGTCCACCAGACAACCAACCAACCAACCAACCACTTCCATAGTAATTTTTATTTTTTTTCCTTACTATTTTTTTTTTTTTTTTTTTGTGAAAAGACTACGAAGGAAATGCGGAAATTGTTGTAAAAAAAAATTTTTTTTTAACTCATTTACATAATTTTTTTTTATATTATTTTTTTTTTTTGCTTTTTCTTCTTAATTTACATAAAATTCTTTTTTTCTTGTTTTGTTGTTGTTAATTGTTAGAGTTTTTCTTGCTATTGTGTGGCTGGGGGATAAGCAGCCGGGGTTAGTTCTAAAATAATCTCCATACAATTTTAACACCCTTTAGTGACATTTAAATATAACCAGCCTTTATATACTGATTTAGTTTTTTTCTTTCAATCTCTTTGTAAACTCAAGTGAAAAAAGAGTAATTTTTAAATAATTTTACTTGTTTAATAACCAAAAAAAAAAAAAAAAAGTAATTTATTTTATATAGCCACCCTCTTTGGGGCAAGTGAGAATATATTTCGTTTTCCTTCATTACTTGAAGACAAAATATTGATACGATTTTAAGTTCAATACGGGTTTCGGGTTTATATAGCCACCCTCTTTGGGGCAAGTGAGAATATATTTCGTTTTCTTTCATTACTTGAAGACAAAATATTGATACGATTTTAAGTTCAATACGGGTTTCGGGTTTTCATGCAAATAAAACTTCATTACAAAAAATCGTGTAGGACGTTCATTAGAGCTGCAAAACAATCGATAGTACTATCGATAGTATCGATAGTTTTATTTTTAGCTAACTATCGATTGTTTTCGTTCGATAGTGATACTATTGACAATTTTTGAACGTATATACGAAGCTTGTTACATATGGCCGGCATAACGTCTCTGGCCATTTATTCAAGCAGGTTCTTAGCCGCCTTTAAATTTTTATAGCTATAGAGTAATTTAAAAAAAAAAATATTTTATATAAATCATATAATATATCAAAGTAAAGTGTATTATATCATTTATTACTTTTATCTCAAATAAAAAAACAGCTTTTTTTTATATAAAAAATGTTAGTTAAACATGGCAACTTATGTCTGGCGGCTGCGGCTAAATGTCGACTGCAACTTAAAAAACTTTGTTCTCTTTGCATACAGGTGGCGCTGCAGCTCAAAGTGTTTAGCAAAAATAAAAAGAAAAGTATTTAAAAGTTATATTTTTATCAAAGAATAAAAATACGTAAAGATTTTTTATATACCTATATAAATATGCATGTATCTATGTTTACTAACTTCCACTTGAGTTACAGATTCATAGCCAAAAGTAGCGCTTAACAATAGTATCGATAGTTTTTCTTGAAACTATCGAAAATATCGATGGGGACGACTATCGATAGCTTTGTAGCTCTAACGTTCATAATACATTTTTGATAAAACGTTTTGTAGTGTATCAGCGAAATTTCTCTTCTCTTCCGTCTGCGGACCTACAAGAGGACTACAGTGTGATATCGACATAACGAACTTTATTGTAATTTAAAACTCGGTATAACGTATTATGTTATTGTTATGTCTTAAATAAGCACTTAATTGGGAAGGTTTTGTTTTTTCCTTAAAATATTACATCGTAATTAGTCATGACGAAGAAATTCTTAGCGCCTAAATGATGAAGCATTCATTTATATGTTTTTATACAATGAAATCGGAAGGAAAAAGATATAAGCAAAAATGGTGAAGTCTTGTTTTTGAAAGCAATGCACGCGAATTTTGAATTTATTAAGAAATGTTATGTAAAGGCTGGTTAAATTTTGAGAGCCGATGTTGATTTTGAATAAAACAATTTGTTCAGGAATTATTGTCATATTTTTTTTACCGTCTTGCACGCAATATACTTAATTTTGAAGGGCACTCTCGGTTGAGAAGGAGGGACACCCTTGCCACCATCAGAACGTTAAACAGGTGACTTTACCCGTATTGACCGTGCAAAATAAAACATTTTTGTCTAGCATTAGCTGGACTTAATTAATTTTATGTATTTAGTATTAAGATTTGAATACTTATTGTTAGTTCAATAAATAATTGAATGAAAAAAAAAAATATTTTATATTATGATAATATTATGTATGAAACAATTTATCGGCCAAATCATCCAATATTTTTTTTTTTTTTTTTTTTTTTTTTTTTGTGATGACCACTACATATGCAGTGCATTGTACCACAACTAAGAAATTAGGTTTCACATTTTTGATGACGCTGAGGCAAAATTGAAGTTATATGCCGTTAATGTGCCGATTTATCTCATCCATTAGCTCTTGAATTGTTGCTGGCTTATCGACGTACACCTTTTCTTTCAAATTGGTCAAATAGACGGTACACCTTCATCCGATGGTCCAAATTTTCGATGACGCTGTGGCATAATTGAGATTCTATGCCGTTAATATGCCAAATTATCTCATCCATTAGATCTTGAATTGTTGCTGGTTTATCGACGTACACCTTTACTTTTAAATAACCCCAAGAAAGAAGTCGTACGGTGTCAAATCACATGAGCTTAGCGACCGGTTGACATCGCCACCTCGTGAGATAACACGGCCTTTGAATTTGTCGCCCAAAAGAGCCATTGTTTCGTTAGCTGTGTGGCAAGTGGCACCGTCCTCTTGAAACCACATATCGTCCACAACCATATCTTCGAATCTGGGCCATAAAAAGTTCGTTATCAACTCACGATAGCGAACACCATTCACTGCCTGGCCGTCCTCTTTTTGGAAAAAAATACGGCCTGATGAAGCCGTCAGCAAATAAACCGCAACAAACAGTCACTCTTTGTAAGTGCATTGGTTTTTTGACAATCACTGTTATTGGCGAATCCTCCACTGGGGAACAATTGTTCCAGATTAAATCATTACCCTCATTTTGAAAATGTTTCAATAATAAAAACAGAAAGTAATTTTAAGAAACGTTATATGTCAGAGAATTAATTTTAAGGTGGATGCTGATAATTTGGCACAGAGTTGTAGACATTTAATTAACAAAAAATTAATACATTGAATGTATATGAGTATAGTTATTAGGATGTTATTAAATTATGTTAAATTTTTTCATGTTATTCTGTAAGCATCATTTGCTATGTTAATAATTTGTTTATGTTAGGAAACCACATGTAATCGTTAGCAGGGCACATGTTGGTTGGAGAATAAATTTGGTTTACATTATGTTATTTTTATTAATTGTTAATATTGTAATTTTTCTTTGAGTTGCCTTTTTATTTTTTTTTTTGTAAACCAAAAATTATTTCACAATTTTTTGTTAGAAAAAAAAATTATTATAACAATTTTAATTTTTCCTGAAGATGCTAACAAATTGTTGAGGAAATATTCAAAAATAAAAGTTTAAAAAATTGTTAAATTTTTTATAAAAAAAATCTGAAGCTGCAAAAATTTTATATATATTAAATAAACTCAGATCAAAAAATATTAAGATAAAGCTATTTATTGAAGTAATAATTTATGAAATTTATAATAAAGTCCTTGCAAAAATTAGAATGTGTTTTAAAATCGATTTCCAGTTAGCTTGCCGGTTTAAAATCACAAAAATCAAAAATATTTTGTCTGCAGGACACGTTTTTTTCTGATTTCAAAATGCTTTTCACAAAAAGTGATTTGCAGAACAGCCCTGATAGATAATCTTAAGCTTAACATTAAATTACAATACGAAAATAATAGATATTTTCATATAAAATTTCTTAATTTATTTTGCCATCACGTTCATGCCATCCATCATTTTTATTTTAAATCTAAGGTTACTGAAAATAATTCAATTTCTTCAACCAATTGCAGTTTGTAAATTTTTCTATATGATGTTTGTTTCTTTTTTCCCAAGTTTGCTTTTAAACAAAAAGATACATACTCGTACATACATAAATATTGAGGTTCATTTTATTTTTTAACAAAACTCTTCTGTAAATTTATGTTGTTTATAGACAATGGAAATGTAAGACTGAAGAAAAAATCCTTGTTTTACTTCATTGATTTCAACTCATGTAATTCTATCTGTCTGTGTTGATTATGGCACTGAGTAACAGCCACTACACTTGAAGAACAAATAGCGCCAAAGACATAGTGATTTAGCTATAGATTTGTATAATGCAAGAAAAGACTCCAAAACTTACATATTTGTATATATTGGCTGGAATCTAGCTTTATTATGTCGCCGCAGTAAGGCAAATAAGTGTGGTAAATTTTAGTAAATTTTTTTCAGTGTACAATTGTATTTTTTTATCATTAGCATACCAACACCCCTTGAACCATCCAATCAAAGAATTTTACTATTTAATTAATTTGTTTTTTTGGGGTATTCTCATGTTTTAGCATAAACCAGAGTGAAATATCGGACTACCAACCTTCAGGGATTAACCCTTCAGTAATCAGTTTCGATGTATTTTAAATAAAATAAGTAATATTTCACAATTTTATAAAACCATGCTGTGCATTAAAAACGTAAAATTTAAAAAACGTGACTGTTTTGCGAATTATTTTTATAAAAACATGTCCTTTTTAACAATAAATAGAAAATCTTATAATACTATTTATTCTTAAAATCAATTTTAACGATTTAGATGTATTATAATTTATTAATAAAATCTATCATTGAATTGATGTCACCACAGTTATTACATTGATGATACTCAATTATACGAGAAAATTCTTTGATGACTTGTATCATTCAGATTGCTGTCAAAATTCACATTACTGATGACTATTTACATAATATTGATGTCACAATTCTGATGACCCGCTGTCATCAATATGAAGATGCATTTTTCCTCGCTTTAGAATGAATCAAGTTCTCCTTGCGTTTGGCAGCAATCATTGGTCGAGTAATGCTTTGAATTCATCATCTTCAACATTTTTCAGTTGACCAGGCCTCTCTTTGCCCTTTCGAAATCACCACTTTTGAGTGCCACATACCATCTATCACAAGCTTTTTGATTTGGTGCATGTTGACCGTAAATTGCAATTATTGTTATAAAAAAATCCTTCTTCGCTGAAGCCGGATTTGAAGAGGACAAAATAGAAAGTGTCAGTAAATAAATATTTTTTGAGTAAAATAAAAATTCAACTTTTCTATTGAACAATACATACATATGTACATATATTGTATGCTTATTGCGAACGAAGTTTTTTAACACAATTATAATAGTTTCACTTGTATGTTTGCAAAATTCGAAACCCATGCCTTATTACAGGGATTATTACATATCGCTCCTTTATTGCAACATAGTCATAACGCAAAAAAGCTTGTTTCGAGAAAAACACATTTCAAATTTTTAGTTTCCATACAAGTCTTAGAAAAACTTTTTAGAAAATATCTCCTAAAGGAAACAGTTTAATGGTAATTTAAATAAAATTTTCGCACAATAAAAAAGGTAGTACTGTTAACAATTCTGCATTTTTAACTCGAAAAGCTCATTTTTTGAGATATGACTCTGTTGCAACAAAGGAGCGATATGTAGGTATATAAAACTATTTGTACAGTGTTGCTGCTTTAGTGCGAAAATTGGAATTGCTGTATTGCTTCCGGAGAAGTGGAGGGATTTTGGGGATTCACGAAGTTGATTTTGGGAATTCTCAAAAAAAAAAAATTCGCAACCACTTTGCTGAATAGTTTGGAACCGGTTTTTCATCTTCGCTTTAGTGCAAAAATTTAAATTGCCCTACTGCTTCTGAGGAATTGGGGAGATTTTGACGCTTTCTGAAGCCGACTTTGGGAATTCCCAAAAAAACTCGTAACCGCTTCGCTATCCGAATCGGCACCGCTCATATTTTCATATTCGGTGCACGGAACTATTAACGGCGATTCGATTTAGGGCGAAAATTTAAGTGGCCACATTGTTTCCGGGGGAAGTAGAGAGTTGTGGTGATCCCTGAAGCAAATCTTAAGAATTCAAAAAAAGAAAAAAAAATCAGAAAGCGTTATACGGATAATTTTCTGATTATAGGGACCCTTAGTTTGATATCGAACCATGTTTTTTAGTTTTTTAAAATATCAGACATGTTTTCGATTTAAAATCGCCAAATAGGTGTTCTGGAAAACGCATATCGCTTAAAATTAGCGACTTCAACTCGCATATGTATCTTGAAGTGAACTGATTGAATTTGCTAAAACTGAACTTGCAAAAGGAAATAAAATTGTTCACAATTAAAATTTAATATGATTTCTTTTTTTTTTTCAATAAAAAGTTGAATGAGTTTTACACATTTTCAATTAAGAAAACTAAAATATAGAATTTTTATATGTTGTCAAATTTTTTCGTTTTATATAACTTTTTATATATTTTTTCGGAAAAAATGCTGAAACGCCAGTAAAACGCGCGTTCTTTAGAACACCTAAAAATCAGTTTAGCGTTTTTCAAAACGCTTTGCGGTTTCAGATCGCTCGTTTCTCAGAACATGGCTGTATATTTATTGGTGTATAACTCTAGCATTGCTGTCATTCCTATAATTTAAACATGACCATGAACAAAATCTCAAATCGCCATCAATAACTTTAATTTTTACATTTTTACTACACATTTTTTCATTTTATTTTAATTAAATTTCTTTGTTTTTCTAACATTTCTTATAAGAGTAAAGTGTGTATGTATGTAAACTAAGACCAGCTTCTTTTACTCGTTTATTTGTGGAAGTTGAATAAATTTCATTATTCTTAAATGTATTTCTTATTTTTTTTTTTTTGCATTGTACTTTTTATAAACAAATTTCTAGTTTGTTTACTTAGTCATTGAGCAAATTATCAATCAACCCAACCGTCCTTCTCATGGATCCTAAAATATCTTTTTTAATTTCTTTCCTTTTTCTTGATTTTTTTTTTTTGTTAGAATTTTTCTTTTAAATAATTATTGTAAGCAATACTTACAATAAAGTTTAATTAAAAAGTTTTCCTTATATCAAGTTTTTTTTCTTTCTTATGCTTTGAACAAAGTATTTATTTTGTTATTGTCTTCATTGTAATTTTCTTATTGAAAGGAAATTATTAAAAGAAAATTTAATGATCACAAAATTTTAATATTGTTTGGGACTTGTTAACATTTTAATTTTCAATGAAAAAAAAAAGGAATATTAATTTAAAGTCAATATTGCCTTTTTTATAATATTTTTTGTCACATCATTTTCCAAATTGTTGACAATAATTTTTTTTTTTTTACTACAAATTAGAGTTAATAAGGAAGTTTCAATATGAATCCGCCCTCATATCAGTCTGCTTTGCCATTTTTGTCCAGTATCGATTGGCTAGTCATGATGGAAAGACTCACACACCTCAAAAGCGTCTCCAAATTTGTTCAGCTGTATTACGAAAAACAGCGTTCTGTGAAAAATGTTTTTCGTTCGATTCGAGGAACTTACGAGCCAATGAATCCACTAGTGCCAATACCATCCGCATTCTCCGTTTACTTTAGTGGATAATACTCAACTAGAGGCTGTGAATGAAAGTGTACGCCGTGGTGAATCGATTCGTCATCGTTCTCAGCATGTTAACGTACTATGTGTTTTCTGAGATTCAATCGCATCGTCTCGATGAGCTCTGATTTCAACAAGACGGCGCTACGAGTCATACAGCGCTTGAAACAATAGACTTGTTGAGAATTTTTATTTGGTGAGCAGAGATCTGCACCGGTGCACCGCAGCCATAAGTGCACCGGTTTTTTATTCAATAATTTTCACATCCGAGTATTTTAAACACTCTTAAAAATTGCTTCACCTGTTATTCGTTTGCGAAATCTTGATACATCAAAAATGTATCCAATTACTTTCGTATCTTAGTATTTTTTTTAAGAGCAAAAGAAATGAGCACAAAAAGAGTGTTGTTGTTACACGCACTCAGTAAGAGCAAGATTTTGAGTATTTTTTTTTTTCTTAATAATACATGACGTCGTCACAAAATCAACTTGTACAAACAACACTCTCGACAAATTCTATTGTTGTGGACATGCGTCACCGTTTATTTAATATTAACTGAAATCGCGGCTGCCAGATTTAATAATTTACAACTAGGTTGACGATGATGTTAAGATTGTTTTTGCTGGAAAATTTTAAACGAAAATTCATTTCAATTATATACTCTAGTTACTAGACGCAAGCTCTAACGATTAGAAAACATACTTGTGCAAACAATATGCGGTGGCCAATCACACCACAATTTGATTTAAGTTTGGTGTACTTAGATCATTAAAAAAGGCGCCGATTGCAGATCTCTGTTGGTGAGCACTTAATTTTATGTTTTGCAACGTAAATTGTTCACTCAATTTGTCTAATAGAACAGATTTGAAATAGTATGTAAAGTCTGTTGTCTTGAGAAATAAGCCAGCTACGATTGATACTTGGGAAGCCAACATTACTCGTGTTGCTCCGGTGATACCAGTCGCTGTGCTAGAAAGAGTCATCCAAAATTTTACCTGTTTAGATGTAGTCGTGGCCAACATTTATATAACACCATTTTTAAACAGTAAACAACAAGCTCTCTAATACGAGTATATGAAGAAAAATTAAAACTTTTAAAATGTTCGTGGCTTTATATAAAGTTAATGTAACCCACTGGCTTAAAGTAGCACGTAAAGTTTCTCTGATTATCTGTCAAAAGTTCTCAGGCACATGGAAAATGTATGAGGACAATCCAAATAGCTCACAGTCAACGTTTTGCAATTGGGAACTCGAATTTTGACAGCACGTAAAGTTGGTTGCAAAACAACTGCAGTGGCATGTTTTTATTTTATTATTACTATTTTTACTAATTAGTAATCAGACTTTATACTTTTTGGGCCATTATTACAATTGACAATTAACATTTTTTTTGTTATTACAAATTAAAATTAACCTGAAAAGTTACTGATAATTTAACAGCAGGTCTATCCTCATGGTATATTTTAAAGTTAACTTTTAGCATTTGAGGCTGCAAATATTTTACCCTCAGTTGTAGAAATGGAAATATTTTTTGGTGACTACCGTTCATGTTAACTAATTTTAAGGTTAACTATTAATAACGTTATCGTTAGGTTTTAATAATGGCCCTTAGACTGCTATAGATAGTAATTCGCTATCGATATTTATCTCTCTTTAGTGCTTTCTTTTATCAAATAAAGCTAAGAAACTTTCGTGTTCATGGCACTTAGTGCTTTTTTAAATTTTTCATTTCAACATAAAAGTTAGACCCAAAATCATTTAGCGTTTTAGACACTAATTTAGATTAAGGATGTATAAAGTTACAAGGCCGGGGCATATTTACCAAAAAAAAAAAAAAATTCTGCCGCTATCCCTTATCACAAATCTTACTCCTTGCAATGTTGACCATCCGGTTCGAAGGACCACTAAAGAAATTTAAGTCGGTGTCTCATTAACATTCACTAGCTACATAATTAAACCAGCACATTTCTTTAAGTTTACTACGCTGTTATCTTATTGATCTATATGTACATTCTTTATGAAATTGCTTGCGAGGTTTCATTGTGAAATATTTACAATGTCCCAAACAATAAAGTAGTAAATTAATAGTCCAAGCAAAGAGAAAAATTTAACCAGCATAACTTATCAAAGTATACCAAAAGTCTCGCATCATTTCTTTTCTTAATTAGAATGCCAACAAAAAAAAAGTAATGGGAAATCCTTTTTTCCTTTTAACTCTTGCTCTCAACCCCCACAAACCCTTTTGCTATGTAAATTTTTTCTAATGAGTTTAAATTTATGTATGTATATCAAGTATTTTAAGATTTTTTTTCGTAAATTGTTTATGTACTTCTTTCTTTACGAAAAAAAAAATTGTTAAGAAAATACCAAATTTTTCTGAGAATTCTCATTAATTTCTTATATACTCGAAAAAAAAAAAAAACGGGCGCAGTGAACAAATACAATCCTTTCAAAGTATATCTGCCTGTAAATGTGTATGTAAAAAAAAAAAAAAATGGTAAAATAAATTAAAAAAAAGTGAACTCATCATCTGACAGCTTAAAAAAATAACAGCAAAAGCAGTCTTAAAAGTGTTGTTCTTGCTTCTTTTTCTGCTTCGAAATAAAGATTTTTTATACTTTTTATTATGACAACAAGGACAACGGTGAGTTTGTGTAAGAGATAAGAAGTTCTGAGGCTGATAGTGGTGACCATACCAGAACATTGGCCCAACCAACCCAACACCCCATTTTTATAAATCTTATGGAAAAAAGTATCTCACTTCTCTTCTGATTCACATCTCCAATTTTTAACAACTGATTGCAGCAAATGTACAATCTTCCAATACTTAACAGTTTTTCTTATTGTAATATGTTTGTTGTACACACAAACATACATAAGGTTCTATGTACATATACGAATATATCTTTAGTTTTGGAAAAATGAAAAAAGGACTTAAAAAATTAAGTTTCTCATTTTCATTAATTTCATATTTAAAATTTTGCTGCTGTTGTTAAACATGTTTCAAGAAATTTGAGTGTTTTAAAAAGAAAAATAAATGACTGTCTCACGATATCGAACATTAACGTTCGTCAGTATTTTGTAAAAAGTGATCCAACCATAAGGTGAGATGTAAAGTTAGTCACACTTTAACATAAAGTTTCTTGTCCAACTTACTTTGACATTGCCTTGTTTTAGTGTTTTGACAAAAAATAAATTTATTTTTTGTTCAGCGTAATCTCCTAAATGTGTCCACATTCGCAAATAGCTAAACGATTCTGAACAAAATGTGAAAACACCTGTGCATGCTCGCCCAGTTCCTTCTCAGCAAAACATTGCCGCGGCTCTCCGAAAATGAGATAGGCCAAGCTGTTATCATATTCGCTATCGGGAGATGATAACGTACCTCTTTGGGCCAGAAATATTGGCCTGTACAATATGTGGTTTCAACATTATGATGCCACACATACAACGAAACAATGGCCGTGTTATCTCACACCGTGGCAATGTTAATTGGCCGTCACGACCTTGTGATTTGACATGGCTAGACTTCTTTCGTTAAAGATATTGGAACGAAAGAGTTTATGTCAAGAAGAACAATTCAAGAGGTAAAGGATGAGATAATTGGCACATTTTAACGACATTCAACCTCAGCTATGTTTCAGAATCATTGAATATATGAACCATCAGATAGAGGTATGACGTTTCGTTTCAATGTCATAGATCCCTTCTATCATAATAATAACTATTAAGATAATTCTCTGGAAACGTTTTGTTTTTTTTTTACAATTAACAACATGGAGTACTCCGACGGAGTAGTCATCAGAAGTATTCAACACTCTCTTTCCTCACCTTACAACTTCTGCAGAAATCATTATACGGAATATTTGACCTCTACCTATGTGTTCCCATCAGACAGTACCATGTCGGAACAGCTACTGGGAACCCTACTTCTATAATCATAACTAGTCCGTGATTGCCTCAATTTTCGGCACTTTTGTGGAACTCGAATCTAGACGAGGTTAAATTCAATATGTAATCAGCAAGAGATCTTGATTACATTTTGAATTCAATCACTCTTACTCCCACTGTTGTAATCGTAATCTTATCAAGTATGTTATATGTTAAAATTGCTAGCTTTTACATTAGTCCTTGACGACAGTATTCTATTATTGATAGACTTTTTACAGATCTGAATGAAGTGGCATTCACATGTTGTCGGCACATTCTTTGCATAATATTAATTGGCTTGTAAACGCAAGTATACTGCATCAAACACTAATCACAGCAAATCTGCCGTGAAAGAGCGCACTTTTAACAAAGAGAAAATAAATATTTTTCTCTTAAAAATATAATTAACTTTTATAGCACATACACATATAAGCAATTTATTAAATATCATGTTTAAGAATTTTTACTAATCTCGTTTTACGAATTCTTGTGTTTTCTTTTAGGGTCTATTACGCACCGCTGAACAGTTAAAAATCAAAGGTCTTTGCGAGACTGCAGAAAATGCCGATGATTTAAATGATACGGCCACAGCAACAATCACAGTATCAGAGAACATACAGCAAGCTGTCGTTGGTAATATTGTCAATGCAACAGTAGTGCCGGGTCAGCAATCTCCTCCAATACCCCACCAGCAACATCAGACACAGCATCAACACCAGCAGCAGCAACAACAATTAACCGCTACCGCCGTCTTAAGTCCCGGAAGTGCTCAACAGTTAGCAGTTGCCGGGCAATTGGTAACTTCCACACCTGCCACAACACCCCAGCAACAATTGCAGCAACAACAACGAAAATCCAGAGTACGTAAACGTTCAAAATCCCCCGATCTACAGCTGCAACAACAACAGCACCATCAACAGCAGCAAAGCCAACAGCACCCACAGGCAATATTAATACAAAATCAAAATCAGGCCGCTATCGTCAGCCTACAACAGACTTCGGCTGGTAATTATATACCCGTATCAGGTGTACAAACGGTAACCACCAGTGTAGCTGGTGGCCAACAGCAACAGCAGACCACCATTGTGACAGCAGACGATTCGGATTCGGACAAACCTTCGCTGCATAAGATTTGTAAAACTGAAGCGTCTTCAGTTTCACCGGCGTCCACTTCATCGGCATCAGCATCGAATAATGCTGGTGGCGTAACTGCGGTCACAGCATCAGGAACAGCAATCGTAACACAAATTGTAGTAGCAAGAGACGGAAAAGATAAAAATATGACAAGTTTAGGCATGGGAATGGTAAGTGGTTCCACTTGTTTGGAATCTTGTTTTGGTTCGAAATTACATTTCGCTCCTCTTTTTACGATCCACAAAAAAGAAATCTGTTTATATTTTGAAATTTTATTTCTTTATTGTAGAATGGTGGCATTCTAGGAGTCCCTATGGGCTTTTTAGATTTTGCCCCCGAACCACCGGCACCATCAGCAACACCTGTTACGGTTACAGAACATGTAGATTTATCCTGTAACCCCAGCACGGATACCCGAGATTTATCAAGTGAGTTTTTGGTACTTTATATTTGCTTTTAAATATGCACAAATGTACGAGTATTATCTTGAAGTTCATGATGGCAAAGTTAATCTAAATTAGGTGGACGGGTGGACGGAGTAGTTTTGAAAGTAAAATAAAACACATCCAGTTATTGTTATGGACGTTCAAGAATTAGATCGAATGTTCAGTCAGGTTCTACTTCGGCTTTGACATAAGGAATGAAATTATTTTCTTTCTAGCGAATGTTGATATTCCAAAATTTCCAGATTGAATTTTTCTGTGTTATGTTTAAGCAAAATAAAGAAAAGTGTAAAGAGGTTCTACTTCGGCTTTGACATAAGGAATGAAATTATTTTCTTTCTAGCGAATGTTGATATTCCAAAATTTCCAGATTGAATTTTTCTGTGTTATGTTTAAGCAAAATAAAGAAAAGTGTAAAGAGGTAAAAATGTTTGGAAAAAATAATATTAGCTTGTGCATAAAGTTTTTCACAATTTTGTCAAAAATAATTTCCTTTTTCAAAACAAATAAATTTGCTGAAGTTCATTCAGATTATATTGAAGTTATGCAAATGTCGATTCTTGTACGAAAAAATTCGTTTAAATGTTTTTTATTGTCAATCACTTGTATTTTATGTTATAACGCTGTAATCGATTGCCTTTCTGACATACATGCCACTGGTTTTTACATTGTTGACTGACAAACACACGTTCACCTGGTGACATCCACTGTTTTAATTGCTCCTTGGTCTCGGCGGTATTGTGATGAAACCATGTTTCGTCTACGGTTATGTAACAGTTTAAGAGCTTGTCCGGATCGCTAAATACTTCTCTGAAGTAGTCACATAGTTGTGTCGCTAATGGTCGAGTGTGAGAAATCCCGCAGCTGTCTCGCGAATATCTTTTTTGTGAGCAAATGCTCTTGTAGAATATGCTGTAATCGCTTAGTTGAAGTGGCTACAGCCTCAGCCAGCACACGTACTTTCATTCGCCGTTCGTCTCATATTATTCTATGAATTGTATTTACGATTTCTGACGTGATTAACTCTTTTGCACAAAATCAATATAAGGCATTACTTGTGCACAATGGAAGTAAGTAAACATAACTAAGTAAAGTGCATAGTTCCCATAGTATCTACCAGGAATTTCCTTCCTTTCTGTGGTGTTTTTTTTTTTACACAAAACATAGTACTGAATCAACACGAAATCTTTTTTGTTGCAAATTATGTTAAAATTCACGACGGCCTTCAAACAACTTTTAATGGCTGTCAAACGAAATCAAAATTTGACAATAATCTATTAAAAGCGGCTGGTTGACAATAACAGTGTTGCATTCGAAGTTACTGTGCGGGAAGTTGAAAAAGTCACGGAGTTATGAAACACCGTCGTATCACTATTATCGCCGTACATCGCATTTCCAACTCAGTTTTCCAAATAATAGACCAATCAGGCCTTAAAGGTTAGCTAAGGTTGTTATTGAAACAAAAATTAAATGAATTAAAACTGCCTACGTATAAAAAATGGACGTTGGTGAAATTTCTTTTTCGAAACACCAGTGGACTTTGCTTGAATGAATTCAGCCAATGAAGGAATAAGTGTGATTGAATTATTAGGCAGTTTTAATTCATGCACAAATTGAGTTGCTCATTATTCGGCTACAAAACTTGTGTAAAACTCGACATTTGTTCGCTACAGAGAGTCATTGTTAAGAACTTCCAGGACTTGGTAAATTTGAATCTCTTACTGTATTCAATTAGCAATTAGCTGTTAGCACATGTAGCTTACCAATCGGCACAATTTAGTTTGCAAAGCGATCTTGGAAGAATGATAGACAACCAATTTTAGTTCCTTGATTTTCGAGCAAAAATAATCAACTATATCATATACGAGGGTGGACATCAAGGACCATCAACTTTTAGGCTTTGAATCCAGGATTTTACGGATCTGGCTGTATGAATTGGGGCATTATCGTGTTGGAAATGCCATTCTAGACTCCCGAACAAGTTTTAGAATTGAGAAAAAGTAATTTCTCAAGCCTGACGTTAAAAACTGCAATTCGCAGGTTCCCTCTTGGCTGTGCAACCGCTCCAAGTAGTGTTCCTCTTTACGCAGGTCATGGAAGCAATAATTGTATCCTTCGGGCCCTTCTAAATTAAATTTCTTTTCATCTGAAAACACCACGTACTCGTATTTCCACTGAGCAGACCATGTCAAGTGTGTTCTGGTCAAATCTAAGCGTATTTCCTTAGCGTAGTAAATGGAGGTTTCTTTTTCAATTTTTGTCTCCGTTTATTTTTTATTACCCTTTGCAGTATTGATAGGCTTGCTTTAACAAAGTTTTTTCCTTAATTTTGGCAGACGAGTCGTGGGAATTATATGCTTCCTTCAGTATAGCTCTCGCATCTGCTTCAGAACTCACTCGATTGTTACCGCCTTTAAAGTGTTTTCCGTAGTTTTCTTGGCTATGGTGCTCCCGTGTCTTTCAGTTTTTTCGGCAATATTATGGAGGGATAGTTCTGCGTCACAATAGGCTTCAATTTTCGATTTTTCCTCCAAAGATAAAACTGTTCCTCTTCCCATATTTTGCAATTGTCTGAAGGTAGATATTGAATATTTCAAGCCGCACAAAAAAATTGATGACAGTAATTGCAAAGGCAAAGTGGATAACTTAATTAAAACCTGATGACGCGTAATGTAAACTATTTTTGATAAAAGAATGTCATTTCATTAATGAAATTAAAAACTATTTTTCAATTCGAATATTTTTGTTCTTTCGTTTTCTGAAGAACCCAAATATAGATTGAATTACATTTCTTCATAGAATCGAGCTCTGAAACATAGCTGAGTAGGGCAGCGACTAAATTGTCAAATTCGTTGGAAAACTGATGTCTTAATGAACAATCCTTTAGTCTAGTTCAGTTTACTGGACTACTATAATTTTGAGATTGATAAACTGGCTATAAGGAAATGTATCAATTTTTTTTATACACGGGTTTGGCTAAGTAGGCAGGCCGATTCCCTAATATATCCTAGGTTCTCCAGCTCACTTGGGTCATAAGTTCGTTCCCTTTGTGTTTGCCTGAAAATAGAAAAGTGAAAGGTAGAAGTGAAATAGAAAGTAGAGGGAAATTGGGAGAGAGAAAGATAGGAAACCGCTCAGTGTGGCGTTACATGCCATTATACTAGCCATCTGCTGCTTCTTATGAATGAGGTTAGCGCAATCAGATTGACCGAGGCCAGACGTGATAGGCTTTTGAAGCTCCGCTCGCCTAGATATCATAAGGGGTGTTGTTCCAATGCCGAGCATATTCCTAGGAGAGGTAAAGGATATTCTACTCCTCGTCTTTGTCTTGGCAACTTCTGCAAAAGTCGTTATAGGGTAAGTCTAGTCTCCTAGCATGGTTTGCAAACGGGCAACGTCCAGTGATGACTGCTACCGTGACCTTTACATATGGGCAGTTCGAAGAGGTCCTTAATTTGTTTATACGACAGACTAACGAATGCAAACTTTCAACTTCAGGAGACAAGGGATTAACTTAAACAAAATTTCCGAATAAAAAATGTTAACTTTAACATTTTTTTTTAACATAGAGCTTGTTTAGCTTTGTCATCAGTAACTACATTTTAAAACTACACAGCCCTCAATTTTTAAGCTTAATACTCTATTTGTGAATATTAAGGTTAAACTAACTTAAGATTTACGATTTGTTAAATTGAATTGAAAGAAGTGAAAAGATAAAAACATAAATTATACATATTTTTATCTTTTTTCCAACAGATCCATCTGAACCGCTCGATATCGACAATCATTTGGCTCAACACATGATACAACGGCTCGATCAATCTCCAATGCATACAATACATCATCAGACCGGCGACGAATCAAATTCGAATCTGGTTCAACACATAAAAAGTGAAGTAATTGATGCCAAACAGCAACAAGTTCAACAGCAGCAACAACAAGCTGCTGTAGCCGCTCATCATCAAGCGCAACAGCAACAGTTGCATGCACAACAGTTGGCAGCGGCGCAAGGCCAAACACATCAACAGCAACAAGCAGCCCATCAACAACAGCAGCAGCAAGCGCATCAACATCACCAACAACAAGCCCACCAGCAGCATCATCAGGAAATAACAGGAGCCACCGTCATGGAGATTGATCCGAGCCAAATAAAACATGAACCCGGCATGATAATAACGCCGGAAATTGTAAATATGATGACGACAGGGCATATGGGTAAGTTGCGTTTCGCAATACATTCTTATCATTTATTTTTTAGTCGCAAAGAAAATATATTCATTTTGGTTAAACTAGAATTGTACTTAGGACATTAGGTTTTATATATAGTCTCTGTGCTGGAAAACCGACAATTTGTACTTCGTGGCTGATCGTGTCCAGCTTTTTGGTTAAAAAATTTTGTTGAAAACAGTTTGCAGTAGAAGATTAAGCAAACCTGCAAAAATGAATGGATCATATAATAACACATTATTAGTAGAAATACTCGTACATTAAGCTTTGCTGCTGAATCTGGTCAGAATTCATTACAATTCGATAGCTACCAGAACGAAGAAGCTTACTTTCTTTCGTTGCTCTAGGATCCGATCATTTATAAGAACTTTAATTAACTGATAATACTATATGGCAAGAAAATTATATATGTTATATGCATAACATTGTATGGATATAGTAATTTCAGTATTGGCACTTCCAGTCTCTCGCGCAAACTGAATTCATAAAATCGCCAAAATTTCCAGACATGTATTTTTTCGTAGTTCGGAATAAAACCTCATGGCTATGGGATGTGTTAACTGGGCAGCTAGTGCGCTTCCTGGCATGTCTGAAATGCCTTATCTTCTTCTACTTGTAGCTTTTATTTGGAAATCGTAAAAACCGTCAATATGATTACGGGGTAAAATAAAGCAAAACAGTTCATGTTAACCTTTGATAAAAAAAAAATTACAGCACTAAAAAACTTAACAGCATATGCGAGTGCGGATTGATATTTAAGCTACCTAAGTAGGAAAAAACTTTGTTTTTCAAAAACCATTTATTTCTCAACCATTTATAGCTCAATACACTTAGTAAGACGATATTCCATATTTTTTATACCATCTGAATAATCCGATTTGGGGAACCTTTTAAAATACGCGTTAGTTTCGGTAATCAATCCTTCGTTTCAAATTAATCTTTTTTCTGCGAGCAATTTTAGTTTAGTTTAGTTGTGCTGCACAACTAATTTCTCACTTTGGTTTTTTTGTACTTAGATGTAAACCGTTTTCACATTTGCAGAAAAGATGAGGCTAATATTTTTGCTATAAATTTAGCTAAAGAAGGACGTTTTAGTGGAGGAGTGATACTTTATTTCAAAATTCTAGCATCTGCATGTGTAAAGTTACTTATTTTGCATCGCATCTTATTTAGAACTCGAAAGAGTTCTACGATGAAATAAGATAACTCTTTGTTTATATCAGGAAAAATCACTTTCTTATTTTATAATATTGCAAGAATTTATGTCTTGAAGTTTTGAATTTATCTCCAAAATGAAATCTCCATAAAATATCATCAAAAGTTTCATATTAAAATCTGTACAATTGTTAACTTATATTTTTTTTTTTAAATAATTTTTTGAATACCTCGTTAACATGTATACATATGTATGTATACTCGCTAGCATATATATGTATACCAAATAAATATCACATAACATTTTAGTGTTACATACATATTTAAGTACACATATATTTTACTACCGTTTTTTTCTATACGATAAATATTATCTTTAGTTCTTACATAAATTAACTTAAAAATGGAAGCATGTACCTATATAGTTGTAGAACCAAAGTTGTTTGAAAGATATGACAGTAAAAATGTGATCTACAAAAATCATCAAAATCTAATCTAAACTCGTCAACATATTATTCTTAGCAGCAAAAATGATCAAAATAACGATAAATCGTGGTCTGCAGAAATAATATTTAGATAGTTTTTCCTTCAGAACTCATCTTAATCTCATCAATCTCGGTAGAAGGTTTCAGGGATTGTTTCGCTTATATTAAGCAACTCTTAATACACTACACCAGTGTTTAAAAAACTGCAGTCAAAGTAGCAAAAGTCGTAAGATTGTGCTGTTTCTTCGACTTCTCAATTTTTTGCTATTCAAATATAAACTGTTACTACGACTTCTGATTTCAATCATGCAAACAGTCGCAGTTAAGCTAGAGACAAAAAACGAAAAGTTATATACTACGAAGACTTCTGAAGTCGACATTTTTGAACAGTTTTTAGTTTGACTGACTTCAACTTCGAATAAGTTGGGAAGTTAAAGAAAAGTTGTAGTTTTAGTAAGTTCGAAAGCTAAAGTTAAAAAAGTTTTGCTTTCTTTTGACTTTGATGTGAGAAGATATGCCAAGTGACTTCTGAAGTAAATGCAATATACTGTTGTGTTTGAGACGAATCTTTCTCCAACAATTCCTCCAATTCTGTATCCTTGTAAATTTTTGGCCTTCCACTGCAGTTTTTGTCTTCTACTTCAAGATCATAACTGCAGAAGAAATAGTTTTGTAAGTGACTAACAAAATGAGTGATTTTAGGTCAAAAGGGTTTGAAATGGTGCAGTGAGAGTATTCTGTTGTATATTATTTAATTACTGCTGTAAAACGACTAGAACACCGTACAAATGATAAAACTTCATTGTTGAAAAGTGCGTTTTTTTTTTTTTGGCGCGTCGCGTTTGTAAAGGTAGCTTTTTACACTCGATTCTCTAGCGTTTAGTGGCTTAATTAACAATCTGTGAAAGAGTGCAGTAGAATGCAATACTATAAATTCCTCGTCGGGCACGCAAATTTGGCTTTTCGCACACTCTAACATGGCGAACTTGCATCGGAGTTCGTACAAGATCCAACTGTATCAGGAGTTCACATTTAATGGCCATAAACAATGCGTTTTGCTAGGTAACTAGATTTAAGTGTTTGGAATAAGAACAACATTTTCACCAAAAAATCATCTTTAGTGGCGAAGTCCATTTTCGGATTAATACATCACCGGAATCATTAGTCTGTACTTTTTGAAAACAACATTGGTAAGAACATTACGGCCAGCGGCGAGCAGTACAATACGTCGATAATCGATTTATTTTGCCCTAAAATAAAGGATATTGACGTAGACGACTTAACATGGCGCTACGATCGCCACAGTGGTCGTCACGATGTATACTCTGCATTAATGATTTCAGGATATGATCATCATGCGGTGTTTTCTAAACTAGCACAGCTATGCCAATAAGGGCCATTGAAAATTGACCTACTTGGATTCGTAGCATGGGAAGAAATCGATTAATGATTTCCACATAAAACAAATAACTTATGGTTTCAGCAGATCTTCTCGCTCCAAAGCTTATTCTATATTAGACGTTCGTCATTTGAGATTTAAGAAAATGCCAATCTCATATGGAGATACGTGTGCTAGCCATCGAAACTGCATAAATTGGAACCAAATTTGTTTTATTGTATTACATGCCGTCAATAGATTTTCAAAGAAATAATAAAATCGATAATATTTTAACATTCACTTGGAGTTTTGAAGCCGCAGATTAGATGCCTGCCAAAGGCTTGCGCGCTTGTGCACCCAAGCACAAAACTTAGCAACAGCTTCGTATTTGTTAAAAATAAAATCATAAAATCGCAAAAATTTTAAATATTAAACATGTTGCACCTTCACTCTCTGCGTCACGCAAAAACTAAACTTTTTGACCTAGGGATCTAAATGAAAAAAAAAAAACACTTTCTTTTATTTATATGTAAAAGTAGGAAACGCTTAATAAAATAATACTCTTTAGTTAACAAATTTTGAATAAAAATGTATAATTTTTTTTTGCTAACTATTGTTGCGAATACCTAATGACATGATCATTCAAACGATTTAATTTCGAAAACTATTGTACATCACATTGTCCGAATAAGTACAATTGTAATACAGTTTTTTATTCTCGCTTTAGATATTGCCTAAAAACTATTGTATTTATAATTGACCAACCTGTTATAGACAAGAGATTTATTTATATTTTTTCCCTTTCATAAAAACTGTTCTTCCAGACATGTACAATTCCGATACGAGCGATGATTCAATGATGATTGCCAACGGTTCACCACATGATCAAAATGAACCCCATTACACAAATTTAGATCAACAGCATGGCGATATGAAAGGTCAGTTTAATGGTCCCAAAACTTGGACACAAGATGATATGAATTCAGCTTTAGATGCACTGAAGAATCAAAATATGAGCCTGACGAAAGCATCCGTTACCTATGGCATCCCCTCAACCACACTCTGGCAAAGGGCCCACCGCATGGGCATCGAGACACCGAAGAAGGAAGGAGGTACAAAATCATGGAACGAAGACTCACTAAACAATGCATTGGAAGCTTTGCGTTCGGGACAAATATCGGCCAACAAGGCATCGAAGGCCTTTGGTATACCTTCGTCAACGTTGTATAAAATAGCGCGACGTGAAGGTATACGATTGGCAGCGCCGTTTAATGCCGCACCCACCACCTGGACCCCTGAAGACTTAGAAAGAGCTTTAGAAGCCATTCGTGCAGGTCACACATCGGTACAGAAGGCAAGTGCTGAATTTGGTATACCCACAGGTAAGTTAGAAATAAAAACAAGTTGGAATTGTAGGTGACAATCAGCCTGCACTCTTTTGGGAGAGTTAATTTGTTATACTTAAAAAGAGTTTGCAAAAGGACATTTTTAATTTATATTAATTTCATTTTTAACTCACTCACTAATGCTGCGTCATTAATAAGGCACATTATACGGTCGTTGTAAACGTGAGGGCATTGAATTATCACGTTCGAATCCAACACCCTGGTCTGAGGACGCAATGAATGAAGCTTTAAATTCCGTGCGGTAAATAAACCTCATAAATTATCGAATTGCCAAATACTAAATATTCTCATTTCGGTTTCCTTTTCCTAATAGCATTGGCCAAATGTCTATTAATCAGGCTGCTATCCACTATAATTTACCGTACAGTTCTTTATATGGTCGCTTTAAACGCGGCAAATACGATGTGGCCAATACCAGCGGTACTTCCATAAATAACACATCGGGAAATACCTCGGGAAGTATTGAAATTATTGAACATAGTCAAGAGAATTCGGTAAATATATACTAATGTTTTACATTTAATGTTGTTTTCGTTGAGTTTCTAATGTTTTTTAATGTTTTCGCTTAAAAGTCATGTCATTTGTGTTTGTTTTTATGTTATAATATAAAAAAAAAAAAGGTTTTTAAAAATCGTTTCGTTCGTGGGAATTATTTGTTAGTGGTTTATTTTGTAGATATAATATAAGAAAAATATTGTAATTCATTTAACAATCAATCACTTGTCTTTGAAAATAGTCCAAAAACAATTTCAACGTTTGTATTGTATATTTTACGTTTTTCCAAATGTCAAATAGCGTCAATCACATGAAGTTTAATTTCTACTTTTGCAGGCAGTTTATTTTTTACGATTTTATTGTTTTTAAAATCACGGACAGTTTTTTAGATTTTCTTTTGACAAAGAAAAAATAATACAGTGCCAATTATTTGTCTCAATAAATATAGTTTAAAAAACTAGAATATAAGCTTCGATATCAAACTATTTATATTTTATATTTACCAGATAATTATCTGTATAATGCGTTGCGAGTTTTTTTTTTGGTAGTTGATAAAATATTCTTCAGGAATTGCCAAAATCCGCCACTTCTCTGGAAACAATACGGCAACTTCAATTTTCGCTGAAAATCGAATGGCCGTCAATAGTTCAGATGCACGTTTCACGGTTAAAACTCGCACCAAATAACAAAAACTGGTTGCGAGTTTTTTTTTTTTTAATTCCAAGTCGCTTTCAGGAAACATCAAAATCTCCCTCCTTCCCCAGCAATCGGCAACTTCAATTTTCGTACTAAAAGAAATTACCATTCATAGTTGAGATGCATGTTCCACGACTAATACGCGCTCCAAATATGAAAAGCCGGTTCCCAACCGATTTGCGAAGTGGCTCCCATTTTTTTTTGCGAATTCCCAAAATCAAATTCGAAAACCCTCAAAATTCCTACTTCTCCGGAAGCAGCAACACTGTATATACAGTTTTATATACCTACATATGTAATAAGCACGTCTATATAGAATGGATTTCGAGTGTTGCAAACATATAACCAAACAAGTAAACATACAAGTGAAATTAATATAAGCGTTTTAAAAAAGGTTTTGAGTCTGTTCGAAAATGCTTCACTGTATCTCTGATTAACTTATGTTTTTGATCTTTTTGTAGCGGACGAACTGGTCCGTTATAACAAGTGCATATAGATGGCATGGTCGGAATCCCACTGTAAGAACAATGTACAGCGTCAACTTTTAGGGGCTGCACAAAACAGCGGACGAACAATAAGTGAATGTAGATTAACTTTTGCTTTTGACCTTTTTGTAGTAGATGAACTGGCCTGGCATAGGTCCGTTACAACAAGTGGATATAGATGGCATGGTCGGGATCCCGCTGCAAGAACAGGGTACAGCGGCAACTTTTAGGGACTGTACAAATCAGCGGACGTACAATAAGTGAATCCCACAGTAAGAACAAGATACTGCGGCAACTTTTAGGGACTGCACAAAACATATAGTCTAGTGAGGTTACCTGTCGAATATCAAGGCTAAGATAGTCCAGGCATGATAATAAGGGGCACCATTATCCTCAGGAGACTACCCCGACAGATGTTGCGTTCTAATGAGGTGGTCCTAACAGTACATTGTCATATAGGGATGCATGCGAGGAAATCTTCCTTTTAATGATTTCTGGGGGGTTACTCTACTCTAAGCGAAAGAAAAATGGTTCGTAATGGAAGAATTGGTACCCTGTATTGCGTTTTCGTACTTTCCTTTCGCATTTAATTTTTCTCTTTCGCACATTTTATTTTATTATTCTTTGCTATTGTTTATTTTGTGGTACCAGTATTGCTTCATTTTCAAACAGTTTCGCGAAAAAGTTTGCGCAAACGGCACTGAGTACCAAATTATACTCTTATCGCATTTACTTTTCGTATCGAATTTACTTTCGTATCACAATGGAGAGTAAACCCCCTGTAGAAGTTATGGGGATAGAAGGAAATGGAGAGTGTTGAGCACTTCCTCTGCCATTATCCAGTTCTTTCTAATATAAGGGCTTTGTATCTAGGCAGACAGATGTTGCATAATTCGGCAAAAGTAACGGAGTGTGATATAATTGGATTAGTTTCATTCATTCGATTGCCGGGTTATTTCTGAACTGGATCAGTAGTATGTAGATCTCATACTCTACATATCACACTCAGGCAACACAACGGGACCAATTTGGAGTCAAGTGGGCTGGCCTTTCAATGAATGGCAGCCTGTTAAACCTAGGCTAAACCTATCTATACCGCAACTAGGCAAATAGGTTATAATGAGGAGGAAAGAGAGATTCGTGTTTGTGGCCGTTTGAATTGTACTTTCCAACATTGTAACTAACAGGAAACACGACTGCAAGCAACTTGTTGCATAGCCGAACCGTACCGGCTTAAAAAATTTTCTCTGTGGACACAATATCGCTGAGCGATTCACGTGTATTGCGTAAAAATATGTGGCTTCCGGCAACAATATGAATAATCTCGACGAGCAAAATCCATTGTAGTAGCGATAACACAGAGTAACACAGCCCCCACACAGCGACTATGCTCTATTAACTCAATAGAGTTTTCGTGTTTCATGTTTTTCACAGTATCCGTTTGTTTGATCATATTTTGCTTAGTTTCCATTGTAAAGGTTAAAAGCAAAAAAGAACCCACACGCAAAACCAAGACGCTCGTCCAAAGTAGCAGTCTGCTAGTAGAACTTACATTTCTTCGTCTTTCAAAAGCATATTAAAAAAATCGGAATTTAAATTTACTTTTGCGGACCTTGTCACGAAGTTCGATTTGATTTGATCGAGAAACGGAATTCAATTGTTTCCGCAGAAGTCCAAAGATTGTAGAGTATGTGGGAATGAATTAGTTTTTAATTTCAAGAACTAAAAAAATAATCAGCCTTGACACAAAAACTCAATTCCGTATTGAAAAGGAACTCAACCCGTTTTTTACTTCTTCAGAATACGATAAACATAAAAGTTTTTCGGCGTGAGATCATTTTCAGTTTATGGATTGAAGCTTTCCGTTTCCGAACGGAATTGGACTCTGGGGTCATGGTGATAATTCACCTTTTTTTATTTTTTTTACGTTAAAAGCGAAAATATTAAAACTCTTTCTAAATGAATTTGTATTATTGTTATTAATCTATTTATAAATGTTTTACTCTATTATAATTAAATATATATTTTTATGTGTTTTATTTAATTTTAACCAACAATCGTTCTCATTTTAATTTCATTCATTCTTTTTTAACCAACCAACCAAAATAAAATAAAAAAAAAACTCCACACACAATCAATCAAATCAAACAAACAAAAAAACAAAACAACAATTGCGTCAACAAATAAATTTATCAAGTTGCCTATGTTTCAGCAACAATTCCAATATAGTCCTTCGCCGCATCAGCAACAGCACGGCGGCAGTAGTACACCGCAACAAAGTCAGACGCCACAGCATCTACAGCAACATGTTGTGCATATACAACATCATCAGCAACAGACCCAACATGCGCAACATATCCAACAGCAAGATGTTGTAACATCATCAAGTCAACAACAAGTCCAACAGCAACAACATGCCAGCAATGCGGCAGCCTCCCAACAGCAACAGCAAATTCAGCAAATCTATCATCACCACAGTACACCCGAAAGAAGTTGAGAATCACTGCAAATAGTATCAGCTGCCTCTACTGTTGCCGTTGCAGCAGTTGCCGCAGCCGCAAATTTAAGTGGCATTAATAGTCACAATACAACAACAACAGCAACACATCATCAACATCACCACAGCATAGCAGCGGTGGCTGCAAATAACAGCAGCAACAAACGTAAAAAGACCGCCAAAATCAAACGTTAATTGAACCACAGCTTACAGCAAAACAGTCTTAACTTGGTGATTTGTAAAATGAAATGTGTGGAACAGGCAGAAGATAAAAAAGAGAGCGAGAGTGATAAATAAAGAGAGAGAGAGAGAGAGAGAGAGAATAATGAAGAAAGAAATATTTGAAGGACGGAGGAAACAACATTAGCAAATTTTCTTGAACGAAATGCATACAAGGGAACTTTTATAAATTCGTAAAGTGTGTGAAATAAAAACGGCCTACGCGCTAAATTAATGCTTGGAATGTGTTTACCAATCACTGGGAGATGGCTGTATTGTCATTGTTCTGTTGGAAGGGTGAATTTATTATTACATTTTTATTTTGCTTAAGGTGTAAGTTAATTAATCCCGATTATCTATTTTATTTGTCTTTTAAACATTTTATCCACTTTTAATTTTCACCCCACCCCTTCTTTTCATTAAATTTAGTTTTTATTTTAATTTAAATACGAATGAAAAGAATTCTTATCAAGAACGTCAATAAAAATCCTCACACATTAAATTGTAACGAAAAGAAAACAATAGAATTGTTAATTCGAACAATTCTGAGAAAGGAAAAAAGAAAAACAATTAATTTAACTATTATTTTTTTCAAAATATTGTTAATATTTAAAAAAAATAAACCAGAAATAGTGTATAGATTTTAGTTCAGCGGACTTATATATGTAATAGCTTATATTTTCCTTTTTTTTCTTTAATTTAAATTTCCTGTTAAGCTTTATTCATATTTACAACATATTCATATATAATTTTAAGAATTTTCTTTATGTAAAATACATTAAAAATCATGGATTTGAAGAAAAGGAATTATACAATATCACTTGTATTGACTTTTAACTAAAAATGTGTGTTTTGAATTATTTTACTAAAAGACAGCTTTAACATCTGATTTTTCGTAATTGAAACATATTTCTTTTCCATTACGTTCGAATTCATTTTGAATAAATACTGCTTTATTTTTTGAAGGAGTTTAGTTTGTATTAGTTGTTAGTACTTTTCCGTTTTCTTCTGTGTCGTTCTCCCTTTAGTTTTAGATAACAGTTGTGGGAGAACATTTCGGTTAGCTGTTCTAGAAACTTCAATATTTTTTATGCTGTCATGTGTTAGAAGAATTTTTAATATGAACTTACTCTTATTTAAAAAGGGCTATTCGAATTCATTATAATTAATAAAATACTCGTATCTTTATTTTTTTAATGTGTTTCTGCATCTAAAAGATCAAATAGTTTTTTTGCACGTTTTTTGACTGAACATATTTTTTCTGCAGTTGCAAATTACGAAGATGTTTACAAAGTTTATGGTTACCTGTTCTGAAATACTATTCCATTTTAATATAATTCTTGATATTCCACGAGGCGACAATGTTGCCACATCAGGACACTCGTCTTTGATAGCAATTATCTATTCTTAATAGACCTTGTATATCAGGGCTGTTCTGAAATGGCGTGCTGAGGTAATCTGCAACCAGGTTTCTGCATATTTCAAAACGATCTCTTTAGTTTCTAATTTTTCTCTAACAAATTTCACATTATGATCGACATGCTTAGTTCTATTTGAAAATGAGTTATTTTGGGCAATAAGAATTGCACTTTTATTGTCGCAATACAGTGTTATGGGCTCTTGCAGGTCTTGAACAAGTTTCCGCTGTAAACGCTGCATCCAAATACACTTCTGTATGGCAGACACCATTGCCATGCACTCCACTTCTGTTGCAGAGAGAGAGCGAGAGAACGATTGCTCTTTGACAGCTTGGATACCATAAAATTGGACAACCTTGTAACGTAAAAAGGTATCACAAAACACAGGGTACGTTTTATTTTAGTAGCGATTAATATAATGTAAAAAAAGCTATGACCGAAAGTAGGATTTTTCTGGCCCTTCACAGAAATCAATTTCGGTCGAAAGTGATTACAATTCTGAATACGAAAATCGAACAATTTTCTCGGAATAAAATCACTTTTATTTTTATGTCCGAATTAGTAGTTTTTATCTGTGAGAGTAAGAACAAATTTATAACATTTTTGCAAACAAGAAAACTATCTATCTTCGAGTTTTGTAAAATGTTAATGGATAAATGAAATTATTCACATATCACAATTGAGTTTATTATTCACTATACTAGCATCTAAAATTGATACCAATAAAAAAATTATTAACAGGTAAGGACAATTTTTTTTACTATTGATAGCCAATGTTTGCTGGGATTGTAAATTTTTAGACGAATTGGGCCATTATACTTTTCTGTTATTGAATATGGACACATTCAATTTGAAAACTGACAAAATTAACAATTTTGGTCTTAAACATTTGTAATCCGCAACCATATCGAACAATTTCTCTGACAGATCACCTTTTTTTTTTGCGATTTGTAATCGCCAAATAGGTGCTGTAGTAAACGAATTGGCGACTTCAACTCGCATGTTTTAATTGAATAAACTAAACTTTCAAAAGAAAAATTTAATATGATTTTTTTTTAATAAAAAGTTACAGGAGTTTCGCAAATTTTATATTAAAAATACTAAATTGAAAAATTGCTCCTATTGTAAAAATTTCCGCCTTTTGTATTATTACCACATACATACGTACATATGTAAAACACATGTATTTTTGTTTGTTCCCTAGAACACCTAAAACTAAATTTAGCGGTTTCAAATCGCGCGTTTCTAAGAACATATGACGGTAAGTTATTCGTGTATGGTTTTGTTTCGATCGATTTTGTTTTAACTTCTTTAGAATTTGATCGATTTTGCTTATTCCGGCAAATTTAAATTTTTAAACCTAAATGTGACATGCAACGTTATACGCAGTAATTTTGTGATAACTTTCTTTATTGCGAAATAAAATAAAGTGTTTTTATTTCGTGACAAGTTATCGGGTTTCAGAAGCTTTTTCGGAATTCAAATAATTTTTGCTCGAAATAGACAGGCCTGATTAATTCGCTCTATTCTGAGAGTTATCTGGTGTTTATGGCACACGATGAATCAAGAAATTTATATGAACTATTCTCAAAATTTTGAGAGTATATGATACAAATTGTTTGGAGCAGGAGCGCCCAAGCCTTATGAGCTTGGTGCATATTTGTTTTTGTAAAAGCACTAGCTATAGGCTGTGCGCTTTAGTATACAAGTGTGTGTGCACACACAAGTGCAAGTAACACTTTCGCATGCTTTGCTGACGACTTTTGCTTTTTGCAACAAAACATTAAAAAAAATTCTTAACTGCCTTAAGTGACTTAATAGTCAACTATTATACAACTAACAGCTATATCGGAGGTAGACAAGGCAAATGAAACAAGATCAGGGAAAAATATAGCTTATAAACGGCATTGGATTAGGTTTTTTGACCTTAAAAAAATTACGAACGTTTACGAAACGACATCGTGTATTGGTGTTTGCTCTTCCATATAGAACTTTTGGGCATCAATGGCTTAGAGGTATCACTTATACGTGCCCCCATCTACACTACATTAGTTAACTCTCTTGAAACTTATGTAAAGGCTCGAAAGTTTTGAAGAAAAAAAACCCAATAGCAATTATTTATTTTGTGTTTGAATAATGTCGACTGACTAAAAATAAAAAGCCTATCTCGTTGAAGAGAACTTGGCGGATCGATTACGGATGACAACCAGGGGTGTAGATTATTACAAACGATGCGTATGGGATCGTAATTTAAACGAAATGTAATATATATATAAGAATATATGTTTCTAGGAATAAAAAAAAAAATAATTACGATGCAATTCTTTCGATATCGTTTGTCAAGGATATGATTTCATATTATGGATGGTTACCACATTTTCTTTGCTATATTTTGTATTTGTTTGTTCGTTGGAACCATTGCATATTGAATGTAAAAGTATGCTAAAATTAAGTGATACAACCATTGATACAACAAGCCTTGTAAAATCAATGACGTTTATAATAGGCGCGCAAGCTAAAAAAAAATCGGCAACAGTTTTGTAAACATAAAATGTTTACTTACTCATTAATCTTTGAAGTTCGCCAGAGATACGATAAGGCGGAATATTATACAATATGGTCTTCTACGAAAATGGGTCCCATATAATGCAGATAATTCAGTCATAACATATTGTTGCCTTATCAAGTTTCAATTCATGCTAGGTTGTCATGAAACCAAATAAAATATATCGATATTTTACGTTCAGCTAAGCTGTTAACTAACAACTTGTTTCAAAAATTAAGTTTTGTATAAGTGATTTGAATTGGCGAAAGAGATGTTCTGGGTACAAATGGAAAAATTGAAACGTGCGTTTTTCAAGCAATGTAATGATATATTTCAGAAATTTCAAAATTAAGAAAAAATAAAAAACATTTACGTGATTTGGAATCAGTTGGTGGTTTGTAATCGCTTGGTGATTTCAAATCACTTTGTGGTTTGGAACCGTTTGGTGATTAAAAATCACTGTGTGAGTTGATTAGTGATTTCAAATCTCCTGGGGATCTGAAATCACTGGGAAATTTAAAATCGCTTGGTGATGTGTCAACGTTTGGAGGCTTGAAGTGACTTGGTGATTTTATATCACTAATTGAATTGAAATCACTTGGTGAGTGGAAATTCTTTGGTGAGTTGAAATTCATTGGTGATTTGAAATCACTTGGTAAAGTTCCTAGATGATTTTAAGTCTCTAGGTGATTTGAAATTTCTCGGTGATTTGAAATCACTTGGTGCTTTCAAATCGTTTGATGATTTGAAATCACTTGGTGACTTGAAATCACTTGATAGTTAAAAATCAATTGGTGATTTGAAATTCCATAGGGATTTGATGTCGCTTAGTGATTTGAAATCACTTAATGAATTTAAATTCCTTGATGATTTGAAATCACTTGGTGATTTAAAATCACTTGGTGGTTTAAAATCACTTGGTGATTTAGAATGATAGTGATCAAAATCACTTGGTGATTTGCAATCCCTGAGTGATTTCAAATCTCTAGGTGATTTGAACCTTTAGGTGATTTGAAATCTCTAGGTAATTTGAAATTCTCTGGTGATTTGAAATCCCTTGTTGATTAAAATCATTGGATGCTTTGTAACCAGGTGATTTGAGAATAGGTTTGATTGTTAACAATTGAGACCGATTTGATTTGGATGGAAACGTCCATAAAGTTGCTAACAACTGATGCAAAAGAAATCCTCTCTTCATTCATATTTGTAAAATCTTTCTTTATTATTCCTGTCATGAATTATGAAAAGTGATTTCGAATTAAAAACAAACAAAAAAATAAAATAAATAATATACATATGTAACTGTAGTATAAAAACCTTTAAAATTATCATTAAAAATAAAACAAAAAACTCAAAAATTAATCATAATTATTGTTAAAGATTTTAACATATTCATAAAACAAAAACTTGTAGTTAAAAATAAAAACCAACAAAAACACTTTTTAATCAAATCATGTAATATAAATAATGAATTACTTATTTTCTTTTTTAAATTTCCACAAAATAAAACTTTTTGTTGACCATTTTAAGAATCTTTAAAGAAACAAAAACAAAAAAAAAATGTATTTTTGATAAAAGCAAAATTAAATAAAATAATTTTATTAAAAAAAAAAAAAAAAACTAACCCACTTGAACAAGTAATAACATAAACAATAATAATAAAAAACACATCTCTTTACAGACAACAAGTAAACATTTTTAATATTTAAATTTACAAATAATAATAACAAAAAAGAAAGCGAAAAAAATCCCTAAATAATTTTGAACAGTTTTATTTTAATTTGAAATTTTGTAAAAACTAAAAATGAAATAAATTTTACTATAAATAAAATATATAATTTTAAATTATTATTAAAACAGAAAAACTATTTTTGAATAGGGAAAAACATATAAAATTTCTACACCTCTCCCCCTGACCATAAATTACTCTGTATACAAAAAAACACATACACACATTAACACTTCTAAACTCACTATAATTTTAAAATTTTAGTTTAAAATAAAATAAAAAAAAAATATTGTAAAAATTCACGACTCAAGCATACAAACAAGCAGTCACAGATTTCAATTCCATTCGGAAACAGAATTCCATATGGTTTTTTGGTTCTCTAGAAAACGAAAACCAGACATGTTTTTGGGAATAAATCGTTTTTGATAACAAGAATGATATTAATTAGTCAGGCCGTGAAAGTTAAATTGCATTTGGAAACGAAAGTTTCTTTGTTTTTGGAAAAAAATTACAATTTTTGGAATTGAAAATAATTTTTAACACAAGAATATAATTTTATTTTTGTAATTTATAAATGATTTCATTTTGAAGAACCGCAATGAATTCAGTTTCTGAACGAAATTAATCTGCTATGTCATTGAGTTCAATTCCGCTCGGAAAGGAATTCAAACCGTTTAATGGAAAACGAGTAACGAAATAATTAAATAATTTTTAACCGAAAATATAAATTTTCATGCTTGAAATTAAAAGTGATTTCATTTCGAAAAACTTGTTAGATTTTTGTTTCCAGAAAAACCACAAAATTTAATGAATTGCGTTTCCGAATAAAATATTGAATTCTGCGAGGTGTTTGAATATTTTCTTTCAAAAATTATTTCATTGCGGAAAACTTTTTAGGGTTTCGTTTGCCAAAAAACCAAAAAAGGGATAAATGCCATTTTCGATCGGAATTGCGCTCTGTGACATGACTGATACATACACTATTACATACAAATCCATTACTAAGAAATTTTTTACTTTTCGCTGATTTAAAACACCCCAGACACACACACACACACACACCCAGCGAGGGTATAACCATATTTATTGTTTTAAAAATTTAAATTATCGGCCATGTCACTGAATTCACTTCCGTTCGAAAATGGAATTGAATCGGTTTTTTAATTCTTCAAAAAACGAAAATTTAAAAGTTTTTCGGAATGAAATCAATTCTATAAGATAATACTAGTTTCATTGTTGCAATTAGAAATGCTTTCATTTCGAATATTTTTTAGTTTTTCGTTTTTTGAAGAAGTAAAAAAAGAATTCAATTCCGTTTTCGAATGGAATTAAGCTCTGTGACATGGCTGTATATTAGTCCACTATCCCATTCCGTGGAGGGGAGTACGCAGGCCTGGACTGATTTTAAACATATGTGAACAAACATTTCTAATACAATATTTTCTAACATATTTTTTGTTAGAAAGCAAAGATACTTTCACTTTATATTCAGAGGATGAATAAAATGCAACACAACATTTTTATAAAATTCATTAGCACAAATTAAATGAACAATATTAAAAAAAATATTACTATTTGTATTCTCTTTGTTATTTATAAACATTTGTTTGGCACTTCGTTAACAGGATGCTTCATAATAATTTAGTTTAGCATACGAGTAATCCTTTACATCATGATTCATTTACAAAATTTTGCATGTCGAAAATTTTAGACGGTAATAGTGTGTTTCCATCAAGGCGAATTCATTACTAGGTGAACTTAACAGCTCAGGTGATTATTTTTTGCTTCTCTCGTTTTTTCCAATGAGATTGTCAATTTTTTTTTTCTTTTGTTTACAAACATTTTCGCGCCATGAAGATTTTTTTGTATGATTTAGTGCAATACCAAGAAATTTGTGGGAATTTAAAAGTGAAAAACGAATTTAAACTGTGATTTTAATTACAAACAATTATAAAAGTTTATATTTAACGTTTATATACAATTTTTTTCCCAGCTGAACAATCTTAGGCGAATTTAAATTTTGACATTAACGATATGTTTTACAATAACAAAATATATAGTACTGAATTCGCCTTTCCGCTTGCATTCACCTGTATAAATTCGCCTTGGTTTCCATATAGGTGTTTTGCTCGAAAACAAGTGTTTTGGCCAAAACATTTAGAAATAAACATGCTTTCCCATACGTTTTTGTAAAGAGCAAAACACCTCAAACTACGTGTTTTGGAGCAAACCACTTCGAAAATGTACTGTACAACACTGCTCTTACTCAGTAATAAAATATACAACACTGGGGCCAAATCACCGCATACGATATCTAGCAAAATTATCGAAATTTTTCATTTTGGTATCATGGCATACGATATCGAATAAATTGTATTGCAATAATATAAAAATATTAAAGGATTTATTTTTTGTATTCGTACTTTTAGGAAACGTATGATCTTCAATCTATTACATTTTGTTTAAATTACGAACTGATATGCATCGTTTGCCATAATCTAGATGTATCGTAATGTTATTCGATACGATAGTTAATTCGATATCGTATGCGGTGATTAGACCCCAGAGGTCTAACTTTAACTTTTTTATATTATTGCAATACAGTTTATTCGATATCGTATGCCGTGATACCAAAATGAAAAATTTCGATAATTTTGCTCGATATCGTATGCGGTGATTTGGCCCTTGGGCTATTCATTAAAAGCAATGCGAATTCGCCTTGATTAAACGTGAGTAACAATTTCGAAAAAAAATTAATTTGTCATTTAAAAAGAAAAAAAAAAAACAAAATAGTCGGCATAATAACACACAAAAATTTTCAAATTGTCTTCGCTCAGTTCCGAGACGCCCTAGAAAAGCTACAGCAATATTTCGGCTCTCGAAAATGGAACTACTGGCGCCTTCAACATTTTTTCCTGATGTTAAAACTTGCCTGAGACTAATCAGTTTTGGACACTGTAAGAAAATTGCTCTGGAGACTCAGCAATCCCTTTTTGCCAATAAAGTTTTGCATAACAAAAAGGCCATGTATTCCTTCCCTTCATTTGAGAGTACTGGAGGCTTATTCTGAATTGCGATGCGAAAGTCATAGCGATGCGCAAATGAATTGCGATGCGAAAGATATTTGGTATTCTGTAAGTATTTCGCATTCGCATTCGCAACTAATTTCGAAATGTGGCAATACTCTTCCAAAGTAAATACATAAACCTCAAATTTATTTCTTATTCGACAAGTTTCACAAGTTCAAAAATTGTTTGGTGGCTAAATAATAGTTTAATTAAAAAAATAATTAAAAGTTTTTCTTATTTTGTACATAATTTGTTAATATGTGTATATGTATGTATGTCTAAGTATATATATTTTAATCTCTTTTGTGTTTATATTTTTCCTCAGACACGGTTTTTTTTTTAATCAGTTTTGCTTCAAATAAAAAGAAAATATAGTAAATTTGATCTACGGGGCATTTAATTTTCTCTGCAAAAGGCTTCTTGAGAAAATTGAAGTCAATCAGCTTCCTCGAAATGAAATCACTTTTATTTTTATAACAGATTTCGTGGCTTTCGCAAGCGACTTCAAAATCAATCTAAAAAAAATTTTTGTTTTATTGCAATAAAGGAAATTTCTTATACAGTGGCGAGCATAATTATTGGCACAGCATGCTCATTGTACTTTAAAGTTGATTTAAAGGCCGTATTTTGGATCTTTTTAATAAAAAAATATATTTATTTGATAGATGGATGAATTTCCTACAAAATACAACATAATTTATTTCAACAATGTGGTAATATTGTTTGAAATAACAAGAAGAAGAAAAAATTACTGAATTCCGTCGAACAAAATTATTGGCACACTTATCCAGATGCTTAAAATTTGATCGATCTGGCCACTTTTTTATTTAGAAAATGTCATTTATTCCTCTTTTATTTAACCGTTTACTTTTGTAAAACTGTAAATGCCAATTTGAAAAAAATTTTCACAATAATTATCAATTTTTCTGAAAATGGCTAACAAAAAAAGGGAAACAACAGAATCTGAGCGCAAAATTATCCTTCCCTTACACAATCAAGGAAAATCGTATGCTGAGATTGGAGAGATTATGGAAAGAAGCCGTTTTACAATTCGGAGTATCGTGCAACGTTTTAAGGGAGCATCAACACTTGAAAGTGCTAAACATTCAGGTCGTCCCAGATGCTTAAGTGACCGTGAATGCAACAACATAATCAGAAAGGTCAAGTTATGTCCAAAAATATCTTCAACACAGATTGCTGCAGAGATTAAGGAAGAGTTTGGGAAAAATGTTCACGCAACAACGGTCAGAAGAGTGCTTCACAGGGCAAACTATAGTTGTCGTATAGCTAGACGTAAACCATTTATCTCATCCGTTAACCAAAAGAAGCGTTTAGATTATGCCAAAGAGTATTTACGTAAGCCACATGATTTTTGGCACCAAGTGTTGTTCTCTGATGAAAGTAAATTCAACATTTTTGCTCTGATGGCCGTCAAACGGTATGGAGAAAGCCCAATAAAGAACTTGAAAAACAAAATCTTGCCTCAACAGTAAAACATGGTGGTGGAGGGGTGATTGTGTGGGGTTGTATGTCAGCTGCAGGAGTTGGTGAGCTGGTGTTCATTGAGGAAATAATGGACAAAATGAAATATATGGACATACTAAAAGAAAACCTCAAAAAAGGGCAGAAAAGTTAATGTTACCAACTTCTTTCACGTTTCAGCATGACAATGACCCGAAACATTCGGCCTATATTGTACGTATGTGGCTGGCATACAATGTTTCGCATGTTCTGCCACACCCTCCACAATCTCCTGATCTCAACCCAATAGAGTATCTGTGGGAAGAGTTAGATAGACGAGTGAAAAAGCGTGCTATCACAAAAAAGAACGAGTTAAAGCAAGCATTAGTTGAAGAATGGCAAAGTATTGGGTCAGATATCACAAAAAAGTTGGTGGACTCTATGCCTAAGCGACTAGAGGCAGTTATTAAACAAAAAGGACTTGCAACTTAATATTTAATTTTGCAATATTGCTTCCTAACTCAAATGTTTTTCTAGCTTTAAATTAAGTGTGCCAATAATTTTGTTCATTAAAATGAAGTACTATTATGTTGTTTTGTTAGCAATATACAATGTTGCAAAATTTTTGAAATAAATTAGTTTGTATTTTGTAGGAAATTCATCCATCTATGTGATAAATATGTTCTTTTAATAAAAATAACTACAACACGTCCTTTAAATTCACTTTAAAGTACAATGAGCATGCTGTGCCAATAATTATGCTCGGCACTGTATATATTTTTTTATTTAGCGCAGTACTTTACATTTAATGAACAATATTTCATATAAACTGAAAATAATAAAACTAATGGGTGATTTTATAAGAACTATCGGAAATTTAAAAAAAAAACACATAAAATTCAGAAAAATGCATGAAATATTTATTTGGATCGATAGTTGGGTCGATATAATTTAATGTTTGAAGATTATTTCATGCAAATGTTGGCCGCGGCTGCGCCTCAAATGGTCCATCCGCTTAGTCCAATTTTGGCACACTCTTTCCAACATTTCGGCCGGTATCTCACGAATAATGTTGGCAATGTTGGCTTCCAGTGCGTCAATCGAAGCGGGCTTGTCGCTATAGACATTAGCCTTAACATAGCCCCACAAAAAATAGTCTAGAGGCCCAATGATGCCGCCAGCCCATAATCCGCACCAAACGGTTGTTTTTTGTGGATGCATTGGTAGCTCTTGCAATGCTTCTGGCTGCTCTTCACTCCAAATACGGCAGTTTTGCTTGTTCACGTATCCATTCAACCAGAAATGAGCCTCGTCGCTGAACACAATTCTTCGATAAAAAAGTGGATATTCATCTAACTTTTCAAGAGCCCATTCACCAAAAATTTGGCGTTGTGGTAGGTCGTTTGGCTTCAATTCTTGCACCAGCTGTATCTTATAAGGCTTCACACCCAAATCCTTCCGCAAAATTTTCCACGTAGTGGAGTAACAGAGGCCCCATTGCTGCGAACGGCGCCGAATCAATAATTCACGGTCATCACCAACACTGGCCGATACAGCTGCGATAAATTCAATAATTTGCAAGCGTTGTTCGTTTGTAAGACGATTCATGATTAAATTATAGACCAAACTGAAGATGTTTGACAGTGACACAAGATACAAAACGTGCGTGAGCTGTCAAAACTAGTGTTGCCAAAAAGATAATAGCAAAAAAATCACTCGTTAAAATTTGTCAAAACATAATAAAAATTAAATTCCTAATCAACAGTTTTCCGAATAATTTCGTGGTTTACGTATGCGGCTTACACAATATCAATAAAAAAAAAATTTTTTTTTATTGCAATAAAGGAAATTTCTTATATATATATTTTTTTTTTATTTAGCGCAATACTTTACATTTACAAAGAAACAGAGAAAGTGTACAGAAATATTTCATTTTTTCACTTGAGAGAATCATTCAGTTGAATTAATTCATTCATGAATGACACAAGACTAATCTTAAAGCCGAATTGCTCGATTGTTGCCAAAGTTTGCCCACACTGCTTTTTTCTTCCATAAACAGCAATTGACAGTTTTAGTCGTGGACCACAAAAGTGTTGAGCAGGAACTTTAATGCTAAATTTCACTTCGATCTGACATGGCTTTAATATTGTTACTTACTACCTTACTTTCTTCACCTTGATTCATTTACTTACTTTCGCATCCTTTAAATAGTTTTGGCTGCATCCTCGCTGAAGTAACTTTTTGTTTGTTTTACTTATAAACGTATATATACCATAGACCCTAACGTAACATACGATATAATTAAATATACATATTGCAAATATTAACTTTAACTATAAATTGATAAAAAAAAAAAATAATAAGATTAAAACGATTATAAATTAGCTCTCCTTATTATTGGTAACTTACAAACAAAATAAAAAATATAAGATTTTATTAAATAAATAAAAATAAAAAAATTATAAATAATACATCAAAATAAACAAATTATACATAAAGTAATTAAAAATTTAATAAATGTTTTAATTTAAATACGACTAACTATCATTAAACATTTAAAAAAAAAAATGAGCAAAGTAACTCCCCACTCTAAACCATCATTTTTTTTTTCTTTTGAAAAATTTCAAATTTTTTAAAGAAAAAGAAAAAAAACTTTCAAAACACCTCAAGATTAATATTAAAAAAAATAAAAAATTATTGTATCTAACTACATTTATAGTAATTATATTTATAGTAAACCTAAAAAAACAAAAAGAAAACAAAACCTATTAAAATTTAATTATAAATATAAACTAAATAAAAACCAACATCAATTCTACTTGTACGTATGTTAAACATGTTTAGTGTTAGTCGACATTTATGATTATTATATTAACTATAATTAATTAAATAATTAATTGAGTTCTTTTTTAAGGAAAAAAAAGGCTGCATACAAAAGTTTTAAGTTAAAAAAAAAAAAAAACAAATTGTAAGTTAAATAAAACAAACAAGAAAAACAAATCAAATCGTTTTTATGCAGCGTTTATAATTTATTTTATTTTTTATTTTAATTTTTAAAAGTAAAAATAAAATTTTAATTGAACATAAAATAAAATACTGGCCTGGTTTTCTTTGTCGCTTCCGATTAAAGAGTTTGCTGTAGCTGAAACAAATTTTACACATTTAGAAAGCAAAAAAGGAAAAGGAAAAATCAATTATGAATACTAGTGGGAATCAGCGGTCGACGCCATCGACCACGACATTTCATAGGAGCTAGCCTAAGCATCAGTAGACTTTGGAAGTTTTTGAAAGATGTTCTCAAACATTCAACTCCCATGACATGCCGACGTATAGAGAACTGTGAAACATAAAGAACAAGCTGTTTATAATTTTTTGATTGGTATCAATGTTACGAGTAAAAGTTAATATAGTGAATATAGTAAATTATTTGAAACGTGTTTGCCTACTATTTAGTATATACAATATATAGATTTTCCCCGAATTTATTTCTCACCTAAATTACTGTTTTCAATTCAAATTAAAGTGAAAAAAACACAATTTTTGTTAACTTAATTGTGGGAATTGAAAATTGGATCCCCCTTTAGGGGTTTCAATGAATGAAAAAGAACAGAATAAAAACGTCATATTTCATTTTTGTTCATAATTGGAGGAAAGAGAAAAGATCAGTTGTAATCGGGCTGACCATGTTTTAATTTATGTTTTAATAAAACAAAATTAATGTGAAAAAATAGTAGTTATGAGGTGTGTAGTGAAAGCCAGATTATTTTAGCGCTAGTGGTTTTAAAATCGAAGATGTGGTTTGGAAACCGCAAGTGTGAAAGTTACACAAAAAGTGTAACTTTGAAATGGCAAGAGTGATATGGCAACAAGCATGATCTAAAATCGTAGAATTAGGTTTAAAATCACATATGAAAGTATTCGCAATTGTGGTTTTAAAATCGCAACATTTCCGAAGCATTTGCTTCCTAAGCTTTGCCGAACCACACGAGTTTTGCTTATTTGTCAAAATCTCAAGCAAACGAATGATTTCTGCATTTTGTTTTTTGGTGTTTAATCGCAAAAATAAGCAAAATTTTGTAACAGCTAAAATTTGTTTCAAAAAAATATGTTTTATGGAATTAAATCGATAAATGTGAGCGAGTTCTCGTGCTTAGATAAGCAAAATTTGGTATCAGCTATGAACTTCATAAAAAAAAATAATTTTTTTTTCTCTAATCCTATAAATATGCTTCCTGTCGCTAAAATAAGCAAAATGTGGTATCAACTAAAAATGTTATCATAAAATATTTTATGGTTTTAAATCGATAAATGTGGGTTCTATCGCAAAGAAAAGCAAAATTTGGTATCAGCTAAAAATTTTATTAAAAAAATAAATTTTTTCTCTAATTCGATATATGTATGTATGCGTCCTATCGCAAAAATGAGCGAAATTTGGTATTAACTAAAAATTTTATGCAAAAAATATTTTTGACGCATAATACGGTAAATATGCATCCTGTCGCAAAAATAAGCTAAATGTGGTATCAACTAAAAATTTTATAAAAAAAAAAATGTTTTTTGATTCTAAATCGGTAAATATGCGCTTAGTAGCAAAAATAAGCAAAATGTGATTTTATTATAAAATGGTTTTTGGCTCTACTACGGTTAATATGCGTCCTATTGCTAAAAAAGGCTAAATTTGGTATCAACTAAAAATTTTATGAAAAAATTGCATTCTGACTCTCTAAATCGGTAAATATGCGTTTAATCGCAAAAATGAGCAAAATGTGATATTATCATAAAATGTTTTTTTTGGCTCTAATTCAGTAAATATGCGTCCTATCGCAAAAATGAACAAAATTTGGTATTAACTAAAAATTTTATGCAAAAAATATTTTTGACTCGTAATTCGGTAAATATTCGTCCTATCGCAAAAATAAGAAAGATTTTGTATCAACTAAAATGTTTTGCAAAAAAATGCGTTATGGCTTTTAATTCGATAAATATTTTCCTATCGCAAAAATGAGCTAAATTTTGTATCAACTAAAAATTTTATCAAAAAAATAAATTTTTTCTTTAATTCGATATATATGCGTCCTATCGTAAAAATAAGCAAAATCAACTAAAAATTTAATCAAAAAACGTTTTTTGACTCTAAATCGGTAAATATGCGTTTAATCGCAAAAATAAGCAAAACGTGGTATCAACTAAAAATTTCATCATAAAATGTTTTGTGGTTTTAAATCGAAAAGTGTGAGTCCTATCGCAAAATTTAGTATCAGCTAAAATTTTTATCAAAAAAATATTTTTGACTCGTAATTCGCAAAAATAAGCTAAATTTGGTATCAACTAAAATTTTTATGAAAAAAATTTATTTTGACTCACTAAATCGGTAAATATGCGTTTATTCGCAAAAATAAGCAAAATGTGATTTTATCATAAATGTTTTTTTTTTTTTTTTGCTCTAATTCGGTACATATGCGTCTTATCGCAAAAAAGAGCAAAATTTGGTATTAACTAAAAATTTTATCCAAAAAATATTTTTGACGCATAATACGGTAAATATGCGTCATGTCGCAAAAATAAGCTAAATTTGGTATCAACTAAAAATTGTATCACAAATATGTTTCTTGACTCTCTAAATCGGTAAATATGCATTTAATCGCAAAAATAAGGGAGATTTTGTATCAACTAAAATGTTTTGCAAAAAAATGTTTTACGGCTTTAATTCGATAAATATTTTCCTATTGCAAAAATGAGCAAAATTTGGTATTAACTAAAAATGTTATCAAAAAAATATTTTTGACTCTCAATACGGTTATTATGCGTTTAATCGCGTGGGCTTCAGGAAAATAGTAAATTCGCAAAGAAACTAAAACATGATAACAAAACACAATTTCCCTACATCTTCTGGCCGCTCGCTCTGCTGCGAAGATTAAGGAATTCCTCGAAATATATTCACCGAATAAATGGTATTACACTGTGTGCTCTTCTTTATCATATAATTTATTGCTGTTGTTGTTGTTGTTGTTTATCTTTCGTTAAGAATAAATCGAAATTTTATTTTATAATTTGTTTCAAGTATAAAATAAGTAAAATGACAATATCACAATTGTACAGTTTTTTTTCTCTACTTAGCTGGTTTTTTTTTTGTTAAATTTTTTTTTCTTTTTTTGTTAATAATGTTTTGCTTAATTTTATCTTAAGAGTAAGTAACTAATTATATTAATTATGTCTTTTTCTTTTATATAAAATTAATATGTTCTCAACAGAATAGTATTGCAATTTGAATTTGATTTCGCCTGCTTAAATAATATGCATATATAGAAAAAAATACAATAATAATTTAAAATAAATTATCAAATAATTAAAGCTAAACAATATATATATATATAAAAAAAAATCAATCCATTGTTAAGAATTTTTAGTGCAATAACTAAAAAATACAATTGAATTGCAATTTTACTTTAAGAATTATTTATCACTTCTCAAACAATATCACCGCTGGCACCATAATTCAGCCCGTTACGGTGACCCGGATGATGATGATCCATGTGATGATCCTGCTCCATTTGTTCTTTCAGTATTTCCAATTCTCGTATGCCCGACACAGTCACCTCGTACTTGTGCGTCATCAGCGAGCGATAGAAGTGAATGGCGAACGCGAGAAATATAATTAACACCGGTATAAGTACAATACATGCTGACCAGGCCGCTGGTTGGCTCAAATCATAGAATTTCACCCAACACAAAATGGCGATTTCGAGCAGGAACAATATCAAACCCAATAAGGTGGAGAACGCCCACGCCGTCTCTATGTACCAGTGTAAGCGTTCGTGTGGCGATTCGTGTACCAACGAGATGCTGTGCAAATTGCATACAGTCTCAATGTTCGGCAGTATACATGTGCTGATCATTAGAGCCAACATATGAACAGCCACCAAGAGTGTGGTACAGATGGCGAAGGCAACTAACATACCGGCTGGCACTTGGGTGTCATTGTTCAATTGGACTTCTACCATGGCTACCTAAAAAGTGACGGCGCACATGAGAAGAAAGAAAGAAAGAAAAATAAAATTGAATTATTCTGAATGAATCAAACATATACTCGTACAGTGGGCGTCAAAATAAAGTGTACATAAATTTTTCTTTAAATATTTTTTTTTATCATGGACTAGTACTCAGGGGATGACCCACCCCTGCATATTTAGTGCATTGTACCCGAACTAGGAAAATAGGTTGTGAGGAGGGGGAAAGAGGGAGTAGTGTTTGTGAACATTTAACTTGAACCCTTATTGTGTTTGGCGTTTTTATGGCGAAAGTCGGGCGTTTTCGAAAAATGGTACCGTGATTGGCGAAAAACGCCAATGAATACGACAAATTTCAAATATATTACAAAAATGTCATTAAATTGCTACCATGTTTGGTCTATTTGTCTTTCAAAAGAGAGCACATTTGTCTTCAAAGTATTTGCTCACGACCAGCGTTGTCAACTCGAAGCGTTTCGCACCGTTTTTGATGCTTTTTCTACCATCAGAAGAAAGAAAGAAAAAAAAAATTGAATTATTTTGAATGATTGAAACATATACTAGTACAGTGAGCGTCAAAATAAAGTGTACAGAAATATTTGTTTAAATATTTTTTTTTTTATCATGGACCAGTACTCAGGGGATGACCCACGCCTGCATATTTAGTGCATTGTACCCGAACTAGGTAAATAGGTTGTGAGGAGGGGGAAAGAGGGAGTAGTGTTTGTGAACATTTAACTTGAACCCTTATTGTGTTTGGCGTTTTTATGGCGAAAGTCGGGCGTTTTCGAAAAATGGTACCGAGATTGGCGAAAAACGCCATTGAATACGACAAGTTTCAAATCTATTACAAAAATGTCATTAAATTGCTACCATGTTTGGCCTAATTGTCTTTCAAAAGAGAGCACATTTATCCTCAAAGTATTTGCTCAGGATCAGCGTTGTCAACTCGGTGTGTTTCGCACTGTTTTTGGTGCTTTTTAAAATTATTTGTGCGAAAAATTCTTTAGTGGGTGCGTTCTTACGTTTTCGGTGCGCTTTTTAAGTTTTGGTGGCACCCAACCAAATTTTTGTTTTTATATAAGATAAACATTTCTTCAAGTGCTTAACATTTTCACGTGTCATTTTGCAGAGCACAATCAGAATACGGAGTTATAATGTGAAAAGCGCAGCTAAGGCAATCTTATACATATTTCCGAAAGAAAAAGAACCATTTCGTTTTATAAAATTGGCTGCTTTTAGAGCGTGTTTCTCATTTGAAGTGAGTATTTATCCCAAGAGGTGTCATGGTCGTCACATCAAGACAACCTCAAAAAAACACTCGGTTACACATTCGCCTTCGACAGCAATTATGTATTCTTTGATAGGTCTTCGGTATTTCCTAGACCTAAGCGATAGATAGAAGCTGTCGACAACATTCAATTGTTTTTGTTTCAACGAGTAAATAAATTAAAAAATGTTTGTGTCGACTCCATGTGACGACGATGACGTCTTATGGAATATAGGGTATTAAAAACAAAGAAAAGCAGAGTGAGCCACTGTTTGCAACAATTTTAATCATATTGGTCCTCCATCCTGTTCCGTGGAGGGGATGTATGAAGGCGTGGACTGATTTAAAAAAATTCGTTTATACCAGGTCTGATCAAAAAATAATCGTTATTTTAAATTTTTTCAAAAAATATTTATTTATTTATAAATAACTATCTTGTCCCCTTGAAAGTAATTCCCCTCAGATATAATACACTTATGCCAGCGTTTTTTCCAATTTTCGAAACACTTCTGAAACGCGATTTTTGGTATCGCCAACAGCTCCTGTTTCGATTTTTCTTTTATCTCTTTTATCTCTATCTTTATAAAGGTTTTGTTTTTGGCCAAAAACTCACGCACAAGCATCGTTGTGGGAGCTGGTGCGTTATCGTGGTGCAAAATCTATGATTATTTTTTCCAAAGTTCTGTGCGTTTCTGACGAATTGCTTCGCGCAAACGGTGCATAACTTCAAGGTAGTATTCCTTATTAACCGTACGAGCTTGTGGCAAGAATTCATGATGCTCCACGCCATTGCAGTTGCAGAAAACAGTGAGCAAAACCTTCACATTTGGCCGAACTTGACATACTTTTTTCGGTCTTGGCTCTTCTGGACGCTGCGATTGGCATGATTGAGCTATGGGTTCATTGTCATAGCCATACACCCGACCTTTTTGACGAAATCTGGATCGTCGTTGACCATAGTTGTTGACAGCTCCTGAGCAATGTCCATGCGACGGTGTGTTTGCAAAAAAGCAAAAAAAAAAAAAAAAAAAAAAAAAAAAAAATGCGCTGCCATACATTTTATGCCTAAAATATCCGTAAAAATTGCTTGGTATGAGCCGAATGATATGCCAACATCATCAGCTACTTCTCTAATAAAATATTGGGACATAAAGTTGTATCTTGAAGAATATCTTTCAAAGGTTTCCAAGTCTACTGATGATTAAGGTAGCTCCTATGAAATGTCGACATATAGACAGTTATGAAACATAGAAAACAAGCTGTTTATGATTGATATCAATAATAATTTTCTTTACAATTTTGTAAATAAAACACTTCTCTCATCTCAGTTTTAATCGAATTAACAGCCTGTTCGGCGTTATCGAATGGAAATGTATGCGAAAGAAAGCTAGTCACTCACATTCGAACCAATTTGGGCTTGTCTATTACTACGTTTATACGCAGCCTACTCACAAATAAAAACTATTTGCAAATAACTAACTCGCTGTTTATGCGCTTTATTTTTTTAGTCTGGCATATGTTCAAAATATAAATAATTGGTAGCATTGTAAATTTAAAAAGCATTTTGAATACTGAAATTATAACAGAAAAATAAAAAAATTAAATATTTTTTGTAATTCAATTAGAGCAAAGATTATTAAAAATGAAAAATTTTTAATATTTACGTCTGTACGTAGTTTTTACTATATTACATGTGTGCCACATCGACGAAATCTTTGAAATTGTGAAATAAAGTGGCAACTTTTTATGTGTTATTTGCAAATATGTTTTCAATCAGTAATTGTTTTCGTGAGTTACATAATGTCTACAACTGATATTGACTCTGATATAATATGAGAGAGAACGTCAGCAGATTAACGAGAAAAAACAAATTATATTTTCTCTCATATCTAGCACGGCGCCAAGTATTTTTGCAAATATCATAATATTTCACAATTTTTAAGCAACCATGAAGTAAACATCGTTGAATGTTGTATTTTTCTTAAACAAATTTATATATTCCAACAGCAAAAAGAACAATAAACGATCTTTTATAAATATTTTAATAATTTTATGATTTTTTGATTTTTTTATTAAATTTTTTTTCTGGAATTCTTCAAAAATTGAATTTTATGTCGTTTTGTTTACGTTTTTTGACAGTTCACATCATGGTATGGTTTTCTAAATATATATTATCAAAACGATATTGTGATATCTTTTATAATATTGCAATAATACTAATTTTGAAGGCTACACGTGATATAATTCTCTCTGCTATCAAATTTGACGTTTGCTGATAGAAAAATATTTCATATTATATCACGTATAGACTCTATGTTAGCTAATCGCAAATAAAAATTTTATTTACTGTTTATACGGCAATTTTTGTTATATAGAATATTTTTATTCGCAAACTATAATTCGTTCGCAAGCACTTACATATATATTTTAGTTTAATTTTTACACATCGTTCGCATAGAATAAAGTTAGAAAAACCCAAATAAATTTTCTTTCGCCTAGAATGCGAATGAACTTATCCTTTCGACATCGGCGAACTGGCTGTAATTCTTTTGTTAGACAGTTGACCGAACATCCGCAATGGTTTATGCTTATTTTGTTAAAATATTTGCCTAGTCTGCCCGTAGCTCAAAAATTGTGTTTTTGTTTCCTAAAATAATTGATGTAAATTATAATAACTCTTGACAGCATTTTGATGTTTAGTTTCTTTTTTTTTATCTTTGAGCTGCATTCTGTTGGCGAAATGCATTTAAGTTCTTTTAATCGTTAATCAGTTGTGATTGAGTTTATTTATGTTTCATCTTTTAATTGTGAAAAAAAAAAAAAAATAAAAAAACTAGATACATGTGTTAATTTTAAATTGTATTGACAATTTTAGAGATTTATCATTTTATTTATAGCAAAATTGTTTGCCGCCAGTTAGCGATTATTCTTTCTTTTAAATAAAGTAAAGTACATATGTACATATGTATGTATGTATATATGTATGTAAAATCTTTTGTGTGTGTGTGTGTGTGTTCTATAGTATCATAGCAAATTTATCATTTTGATTGTGAACTGATAGTTTAGGAAGCTTTAACACATAAATACATACTCATACATTTGTATGAGTATATGGGTTATTCCCTGTGCAAGAGAGACATGAAAGAAAATGGTCATATTTTGTTACTTGAAGTATTCTTTTTTCCATTTTCAAAGAATATTAAGGGCTTGTTTCACGATCTCGAACGTTAACGTTTGCAAGTGGTTTGTGACCCATAACTTTGCTTATCTTTTGATAAAATATTCAGCCATCTCTCAAAGCTCAATTGCGTTCGAAAACGGAAATCAATTTGTTCTTCAGAAAAAAAAGTAAGAGGTTTTTGAAATCAAATTATTTTTAACGGAACATAATATGCTCATTCTACAAATTAAAAATAATTTCATTCTGAAATACTTTTTTACGCATGCTAGGAGGTTAAATCTTCCATTTAATGATTTCTGTAGGAGCTGTAGGGATGAGGATGAGGAAGAGAGAGTTGAGCACTTCCTCTGCCGGTGACCGGCTCTTTGTTGTATGAGAGCACTGCATCTGGGTGCAAAAATTATGCACGGGTTAGACGATATATCGAAATGCAGGGTGCGGTTTTCGGGTTAGTTTGGACCTGAACCATCGGGGGATGTGTAAGTCTCGTAAGCTGCTTTTCCCTTAGGCAACACAACGGGACCAAGTTAAGTCCGTTTGCATTTAAGGTGACTTAAATGAACTAAAGATTGCTATTGCATGGTCTTCAAATTGAAAACCAATCACACATGTGATTTAAAATCACATGTGATTTGAAATTATATGATTTCATAGTACATAAATATAAATTATGTTCATTCGTTATGAAAGCTGACAGAACTTTTGGGGTTACTCGACCGTGTGTAGGAGAGGGCGAAGAAGCTCATCGGTGACAGTAGGGTATCCAACTCTATTGACTCACTGGAGCATCGACGCATTGTGGGGTGCCTTACTCTGTTTAATCGTTACAACAATAGATTTTGCTCTGACGAGATTAGGGATCTTGTTCCCGAAACTTGCACATTTTTACGTAGCACGCGTTAATTGTACACAGCTCATCCATTTGTGGTCGATTGCCCGGGGAATCGTACCACGCATTACAAAGATAATTCGTTTTTCAGCCGTACGTTTCGCCTGTGGAACAAGTTGCCTGCAGACGAGTTTCCTGTCTGTTATAACACTACTCCCTCTTTCCCCCTCCTCACAACCTATTTTCTTAGTTCTGGTACAATGCACTGCATATGTAGGGGCCATCCTCTGAACACTGGTCCAAGATAGAAAAAAAGAAGATGTTTTTTTTCTGATCAATCAAAGAGATTTCATCGTAGGATTCAAAAACGAGAAATTTAGTCCGAAGTCTATGAAGCTTGGCAAATTTGCTTTGTGATATAGATCTACTTTTGAAGTAACAATGCACTGCATATGTAAGGGTCATTCCCTGAGTACTGGTCCAAGATAAAAAAAAAAAAAAAAATAAAAAATAAAATTATAATAAAATGGAAGAGATTTTGCGAAATTTAGAGTTATTTCTGACTGTTTCTAATTTATTGTGTGATATGTTCGTATAGTTTATTTGATTAAAGATTTGGATTTTCAACCACAGGACGAACTCCAGTGGCTGTAATTTCAGCCTGCGTTGCGCTACACTCATTACATAGCCTAAGACTGATCCTACTCTGATACTGGAAGGTAAAGATGCCAAAACGTAACTTTACTTATATTCTCTTTGCAGGAGAATATAACCTGACGAAATCTAGGTTTGAACTTTGAGCCAGACAAATAATACCATCATATAGAAAATGTAAATTCAATAATACTAATTGGCTCAAGCTTTGGAAAATCAAGGTTAATGAACAAAAGTGTGCCCATGTTACATTCGCACTGCGTCTAGGAACATGTTCACCCATTACTATTAACAATAAAGTAATACCTCAACACAGTGAAGTCAAATACCTCGGTATTCATCTTGACCGTAGACTAACATGGAAGACGCACATCGAGGCAAAAGTAACGCAGATGAAATTGAAAGCAGTGCAAATTAACTGGCTAATAGACAGAAATTCGGCCTTGAAGCTTGATTGTAAACTTTTGCTTTACAACTCGATTCTAAAGCCAATATGGTGCTATGGGATTCAACCATGGGGCACAGCCTCGGCATTCAACATTGAAAAATTCAAAGAAGTCAAAATAGAATTCTCCGTAGAATGCTCCATGGTACGTTAAAAACTCACTAAGACGCCCACGCAGATCTGAACGTACCTTTTGTGAAATCTGAATTTGTGAAGTACGCGACAAGATATATTAACAAACTTGAATTCCATCCAAATCCTCTTGCAGTTAATATTCTTAACTTTGGTGGTCATACAACTCTGAGAAGGAGGGATACTTTGGCTACCATTAGAGCTCTAAACAGATGACTGAATTCTGAAATAATATTCGCATAAAAATAAATTTTTGTACTGACAGCACTGACAGGACTTTAATCACAATTTTTTTTATCATTAAGATTTGAATACTTATTGTCATTACATTTTTATGTAGATTCAGTAAATAAAATAATAAAGTTAAAAAAAAATAATACTAAAGTATTCTTGGCGTTTAAATTTTTTAAAAAAAAAGTTGTCACTTGGTCCTGTCAATAGGTAACTGACAGTCAGTTGACTCCTGTCTACATTTGAACAAGCTGCGTCATTTAGTTTGTGTTCGATTTGCTATGGAATGCCCCGTTTATGAATGCAGTAAGACAGTTTTCTAATTTTGTCTTTAACATGCTTCTGTTTTTTTGTTGTTTTTGTTTTTGTTTTGATAAAAAAATTCACAATGAAAACACAATTCGTTAATTTCCTCGTGATTAATTTTTTTATTTAGTATTTATGTTTGTTTTTTTTTATTTTATTTCCTCAGCCATTTTCTTTTTTTTTCTGAATATTTTAAAATTTCTTTTCTGCTTTGTGTATTTGTAATTTTGTTGTAATTTATTACATTTTGAGATTTTGCATTAACAATTTCCCAGTTAACGTTTTTATAACAGATTGTTGTATATCATAAATATCAAATGAAAATGACAATCGTGAGAAAACACGTTGATTATAAATAAAACGTATAGATTTTTATTTTGCACATGATATGAAGGAGTTTTTTTTTTCAAAGATAAGTAATGACACCTGACAAAACTGATAAAATACGTTTTGGAAGTCTTCGTTAATCATGTCACGCAGCTCATGCCGTTTATGATATTCTGCACGGGCGGTTTACAGACATGACTATTTCACGTGGAACTATTGTGAACAGACCAAAGTGATCGAGAAATTTGACGACGATCGGCTGTATGCGTGATTTTCTTAAGGCGGAATTCTCTTGTAATAAGCTACGAACTACAGCGGGCCTTAGAGCTAACGTATTCTATGCAGCGATCGAATGCATTAGAACTAAAGTCATCGAGGATTTAACATTTCGGTTGCGTGTTAGCCAGCACCGTGCAAACTATATTCTTTATATAAAAATAACAGAGAATAACATTTTAAAAATCGTAGCGATTTACAAACGAAAAAACCTCCAAAAAAATAATTAATTGTGGGCAAAATGTACAAAACTTTTTTAATTCATTTATGTTTGTTTTTATTGTGTAATTTTTTTAAAACTCTATTGAAATTTATCCAACCGTGTAAAGTTTTGTAAATTCGCCTAATTGAAAAAATTGCTCGTACTCGTTTTAAATACATTGTTCTAAATGATTCAATTAAAAAAAAAAAAAAAAAAACGTTTAAAATTTATTACCAGGGCTACCGAAATTTTTGGCAGAACAGGCATAAAAGAATCGGCATAAATTGATTTAATATTTTCAAAAAGTTTCTATAAAAAAAATACCCAGACATATTTTTCATTAATTCTATTCTCGAAATTAAAACGGATTTTATTCCAAAAAAGTTTGTAGGTTACGTTTTCTGAAGGTCACTGGTTCATATCCGGTTCGAAGGACCATGAACAAACTTTGTAAAACCTGGTCTTAATGATAGGAGGGGACTCCTTCGAATAAATAAAAAGAAATAGAGAATTTCTTTGTGTTCACGTACAATAATTTTATTTAAAAAAATAGAAGTTGCTCGGTGTTGAACAACCTTCTGAGACGAGAGCACACACACAAGTCTTTCACCGGAAAAACCGCAAACAAAAAAGAAAGCAATTATCCAAGCGGTAGATTCGGTAATAACAAAATAATCGATATTTCTATCATCAATAATAATTCATATACGATAAATTACAATAGTTTAGTTCATTATACAATAGTTCAATTCATAGCTCATAGTTAATAAACATTCATAATTAATAAATTCAATATTTCCTTTTATACAACGTTTAAACAGAGCTTATTCTGTTTCCTAAAGGAATTAAACTTTGTGAAATGTCCAAAATATGTCTATATGTGCCATCGATTTTTCAATCCCCCATATTTCATAAGGCGTCATCATCGTCACATGAAGTCGACACAAACATTTTTTCATTTATTTACTTGTTGCCAAAAAACTATTGAATGTTGTCGACAGCTTCTATCTATCGCTTAGGTCTAGGAAATACCGAAGACTTATCAAGGAATACATAATTGCTGTCGAAGGCGAATGTGTAACCGATGACGTCTCTTGGAATATGGGGGAATAGTTTTTGGCATGAGGTAAAAAAAAGTTCCACTATAACATATCAAAAAAAAAAAAAAAATCGTTTTCGAGACTCAAAAATTTCAAGCTTTTTACTTTTATTTTTAAGGGCATTTTTTACAAAGTATTAAAAAAAAAAATCGGCTTTGAATATTATTCCTCGAAAAATCGATGGCATAATATCAATTGCCAAATCGACCCACCCTAGTGTTGAAATTTTGTAGGCGCCACAATACTAGCCAAAATGTTGACTTGTACACTGCTATACGTAATTGATTTGCGTTGACGGTGAACCAGTTCCACGGTGTGAACTAGTTCACAGCTCAATAGAGCCCCATGTGGCTTGCAAAGTTCACACGGGTGGCAACTTTTTGCCATATGTTTGTAGCCATATGAACAAGCTTCTTGATGTAGAGCTCGGGCCTTCTAATTCATACTGTATGCAGCACCTCAGACAGTCGGCGAACTGCCCACTTCTGATTTCTTACATAACAGGTATCTGTTGCAAGACAACTGCACCATGCTCGACAACTATTAGGGAATAGTGAACCAGTTCCACGAGGTGAACTAGTTCACCTTTCAATACAGCCTTAATGTGGCTTGCAAAGTTCACACAGGTGGTAACTTTTTGCCATATGAACAAACCTCTTGCTGAGCAGCTCGGGCCTTTTAATTCATCCTGTCTATGCAAGTTGATGGACCGAAGTACATGAAGTCCACTTCTGATTTCTAACATAACAGGAATCTGTTACAAGACAACTGCACTTTGGATAGTCTAATAATGTTTCCGAAAATGGGACATGCTCGACAACTATTAGGGAACACTGAGATTTTAGGTCTAAACCACAACCAGAACGCTTCGGCCATGATATAGGCATCTTAAACAAACAACCAGTGCCAGAATGATCTGTAAAACATTACTTTTTGGGGAATGCTGATACCTGTTCTGTCAATTAACCCTTAGTGAGGGTTTTAGAAACCCCAACACAGCCCAAGTTATGCTGGGACCTCCTAGAGTTTTATTTGCTGCAACAAACGTCCCCCCATAGTATCCTGATTAGAAATACACCAAAGTAAAATTTGCCTCCCGGGGAGAGACATATGGACAGCTATTGTACATAGAAAACACAAAAGCAGCTATATTTTTCGATTTACAAATTTTTTCAAACCTAGCGGACCGATATTGCAGGGTTTAGTAGATATACTGAAATGCGGGGTGAAAGGACTGGATTCTTTTATTCGATTTTCGGGTTGGTTTGGAGGATGTGTAGGTCTCGTAGGCTGCATATCTCATACAGACAACACAAAGAAAGGGCCCAACGGGAACAAGTAGATTTCATGAAACTGGCACCCTGCACAACCTAACCTAAGTTACATCGCCCCAGACCCTACATTCCTGATTTCGTCAAAATAGTTGCCTGAATTGCTCTCCCGATTTCTATGAACAAAAAATTAATATCTCTTACATCCTATCAAATGAGAAAAGTTCGAAAATTTGTAGAAATCTGTAGATCTGTTTCGTAGGATTGTAAGAAGCTGCTCTTGCTCCACTGTCGAGCTATATATGCATATGCCAAATATTGTAGTACACAATACCGTTTAAGCTCTAACCGATGATATCTATATACGTGAGTGTGAAAAAAGTTGCCAACCATATTACAGAATTTCATGCCATTCGAAAAGGAAATTCGATCTGAATTTTTTTATTCTGAAAACGAAAACATGTGTCGGAATCAAAACATTTAATCAGAAAATCTTACTACCTCCGCTCATAAGCTTGTAAGTGAATTAATTCCCAAATATGTTTTAGTTTTTTGCGTTTTCTGAAGTGATAAAATATGGGATTGACTTCCATTTCCGAACGGAATTGTGCTCTGTGACATGTGTAAACATCTCATTAATATTACAGATACATAGTACTTGTCCTGATTTAGGCGGAATTTATTGTTAATTTGTTTTTATATTTCCTTACACAAGCCATCAAAGCGCTCTTTTTGTAAGAACGTAGCAAGTTCTGAGGAATTGGGGAAAGTATATTTTTAATATTATAGTTTTTAACTAATGCTGAGCATCAAAGTGAGCGATTGAGTTGAATTAGCAACTGTTGTGCGATTTAACTTTTTACATAAATAAATTTTATTTTTATGGGCAAACATTACGCGATTTGATTGCAATGTTTTGTTCAAGCGGAAATTTTTCCGCAAAAATTTTATTTCATTCACATGTGAAATGTTTCCGGTTGTCCTGGATTTTTTAAACTCAAAAATATTTACATTTTAAGACAAAATCTTTTTTCTATAACATTTCGTTTTCCTTTTTATGGGTAAAGCGGACTGGAGGATATTTTTACTCAAAAATTGTATTACATCCACATGTGAAAATAAGTGGAACACATATTTTCGGTTGGCCTGGATTTCTTAAACTCAAAAATGTTTACATTTTAAGACAAAATCTTTTTACTTTAAACAGTTTCTTTCAAATTTCGTTTTCTTTTTTGTGGGCGAAGTGGACTGGAGGAATTTTTTTTCGCAAAAATTTTAATACATACACATGTGAAAATTAGGCAAGTACATGTTTCCGGTTGCCCTGGTTTTTTTAAACTGTGAAATCTTTACATATGACTACACTTTTCGAATACTTACCATAGCGAAACCGGAAAGTAGAGCTGAGGTCTTGCTGGAAGCTTTCAGTTTGGCACGACTTAATTGTAATTTGCGCCACGACAAGTAGCTGGGAGAATGTAAATCTTCGCCAGATTGTGACATGTTGCTGCTGTTCTGGCGTCGGGGCTGGAAACGAGAAAATGGTGTAAATGAACGTAAATTATTAAAAGGATTTGCAGGCGATATTGGCGGAAGCTGTGTGTTTAGCAAAGAAGCAGGCGGCGAATTGCCTACCAGAGCAGTTAGAGGTGCTGTGATCGAAGATAATGTGGGCGTTATAGCGTTATAACGTTTCGAATTCAGATAACGTGTGCTGCCAGAGTTTTTTTGCGTTAGCAAAACGGAACTTGAGTGCGAGTTAGTGAAACGCGGTGGCCGACACGAATCACAAAGTTTAAATTCATGTGAATGATACGAAGAATTTGAAGCTGCTGGTGTTAGCTGCTGCTGTTGTTGCTGCTGCTGCTGCTGTTGTAGTTGTTGCTGTTGTTGTTGATGTTGCAAGTTCGGTTGGTTGTTGTCCAAAAGATTTATTAGAGATGCTTTTGATAGTGGCGGGGTCGATAGCGAACGTGTATAATGTTGCGGCGGCGATCGTTGATTTTGAACTGGATTTGTTGTTCGGCTAGCTATAAGCGATTGTCTCGATGAGGCTGGCAAAATTGTGGCCGTTAGTGTTGTTGTAGACCCAGTTTTCGCTGTTAAGGGCACTGTGGCATCGTCACTAATTATAGGTTCGTCTTCGTTTATGCGTTCATCCTCTACGATTGGTGCTGTGAGACTATCGAGCACATTCTGATTTAAAAGTAGACTGTTTTGACTGAGATTTATTTGTGATGATGAATACCTCAGATTTGCAAACATTTTGCCATTAACATCAATATTCTGGTTTAATGGTAACGAAACTAATGTCGACGACGATGGTGTCGACGACGACGACGACTGCAGCGCTGATGTTTTAATAATATCTTCGGCGAGATATGAGAAATGTGATGGGTCTTGTTGCTGTTGTTGTTTCTGAGGCTGGTAATTTATATTATGATTCTTTTCACGTCGTGGTCTGCGTGGTTCCCTTAGGGGTGGTGGCAAGGGTGGCGGTACGGCTGCCTTTTGCTGCAGTTGGCTTTGGTGAATTTGTTGTTGCAAATTTAAAGGCAACATTGCGTTTTGATTCAAAAATTCTTATGAAAATATTTTATATATTTTGTTATATGCAATTTCTAATATATTTGTTGCAGTGAGACACAAACACAGACATACATACACAAACACATACACGCTAATACTGCAATCTAAAAATGAGAATGTTGAAATATCATAAGTCGGTTTTCTATACTGCTTGCGACAAAAGCAAAAAGGTTCGTACTCGTAGTATGAAAGTGGTTTATTAGACCATACATTAATAGCAACAGTTGAGGCCAACAAAATAGCAAAAACAATTTACGAAAATATGCAAAGTTAAGGCAAATTTTAAGTGACCGTTTGACTGCTAAGCCAATTTGAAACATTTATATGAATATAAGTATTTCCTGTTTTAATTAAATTTTTCTTTGATATTTTTTGTTAAACAAGTTTTTAATTTTTAGAGTCTACTAAATAAATTGTGGTGAGAGTTTTAAATAGATTAAGGAAAGTTAATATATTTTCACGGGAATGATAATAAGCATAATTTCTTTAAATTTTTAAAGAAGAACATCCAATGTCATAAAGTGCATCTGAATAGGTTTTATATTTTTAAGTACAACTGTATTGAATTACTCAATTTTTGTCTAGTAAAACTAGAAAAAATAAATTATTTTCCATAAACTCCTTGGTCAATGAATATAGAAACTCATTTTCATTAATCTATTACAAAACTGTCGCTTGCGGTTTTGTTTTAAACTCGTCCATCACAACAAGATGGAATGTGTATTACACCTAAATGTCAAGTTTTTTCTGCATTTCATTTGACAGTTCTCACTTTCAAACAAACTCAATTTGAACCATAGAAAGATACACAACTGAGCAACGCGTTAAAGTTATTCAGGCTTATTATGAAAATGGGCGTCCAAATCAAAATGCATCTCGTGCACTAAATCTGCGTACAATCGGAAAAATAGTGCAAAAATTTTAGCAAACCGGGTCTGTAGGAGATGTGAAAACATCAGTGCATGGTTATACAGCTCGATCTGCAGAAAATGTTTCTTGTTGATAGACATTGTGCATACATACTTGCATTTATACGCTTACAAGGTGTAATTGACTCAAGAACTAAAGCCTCTTGACCATTCCAAGCGTCGTTAGTGGTCAGAATGGTGGCAATATTGGATGATCAATTTTTGGAGAAAATTATCTGATGTGGCAAACATCAGATAGTTAGTAATGTGACACATATTGCCGCATTTGGGCGAAGAATGATAGTCCAAGAGTGATTATTGTAAAATCAATGTACCCACAAAGAGTGACTGTTTGGTGGGGTTCGTGGGCTGGCGGCATCATTGGGCGGTACTTTTTTTTCAAAAATGAAGCCGGTCAGGACGGTGCTACTTGCCACACAGCTAACAAAACAATGACTGTTTTGCGCGACAATGGCCGTGTTATCTCAAGTGGTGGCGATGTCAATTGGCCGCCAACATCATGTGATTTGACACCGTTGGACTTCTTTCTTTGGGGTTATTTGAAAGAAAATGTATAAGCCGATAAGCTAGCAAAAAGAGGGAGTAGTGTTTGTGAACATTTGACTTGAACTTTCCAACGTTATAACAGAGAGGAAACACGTCTGTAGGCACTTTATTCCATAGGGGAAGTGCACGGCTGAAAAACGAATTCTCTCTGTAATGCGTAGTACAATTCCCCGGGCAATCGACCACAAATGGATGAGCTCTGTACGACAAACGCGTGTTTTGTATAAATGTGCGAATTTCGGGAACAAGATCCCTAATCTCGTCAGAGCAAAATCCATTGTAGTAACGATAGAACAGAGTAAGGTACCCCACACTACGTCGATGCTCCAGTGAGTCAATAGAGTTGGATACCCTACTATCACCGATAAGCTTCTTCGCCCTCTCCTGCACACGGTCGAGTAACCCCAAAATAGACTTTGGGGCACCGGCCCAAACATGAGAGTTGTATTCCATTTTCGGTCGGATATAGGTGATATAAATAGTAAGGAGATCGGATGGATTGAAGTACATCTTACACCGTTTCAAAAACCCGAGGCACTTGAATGCTTCTTTAGAGACATGAAAAATGTGTTTAGTTCAACGAACGTCGTACTGTATCTTCATTCCAAAAACATCAAGAGCATCCGATTCCTCAATATTTATATCATCCATGAGTACAGATGAAGCAGCAGTTGCGGTCGATTGTTTGTGTGTTAATAAACAACACTGGGTCTTAAGAGCGTTAAAGGCGACCCTGTTTTTACTTTTTTTAAATTTGTTTTTATTTGCATTGTCGTACCGTAAGATCCCATTTTCCAAAAATAAAAACAAAATTAAAAATATTTGAAGACATTGCCAGTATGACAATGTATCGTTGTGACCAAAACATGGTTGACTATAAACAATATGATTGGTCATAACAATACAACGGTTGGTTGTGATTATATATTTGCTTATGAAGGTTGATTATAGAAATGTGGTGGGTTGCGTTAATAACCTGGTGACTTTAATTATTTTCATTTTTAATTATGGCTAGATATTATATTTGACATCATTTTTGAAAATTATATGATTTTAAAGTAATATCGTTGGCTTCAGCCATACAATTCATTACCAAGCTGAAGCTTTTGCAATATTCACACCTCAACCGTATATGTATGTAAGTATGTAATATTATCCAGTTCGAGCTACCTAATAGCTGGAAAAGTTTCAATATATTTTACCTTTGTGGTCCGGAAAAGAGCCTGCATTAGTTTAGTATTTTTAAGCTTAACACCCCATACACTTATCGCTTTATCGATAAAAAGAACAAGGACTTTGTGTTTAATGTTTGGCAGGAAAACGCACATTCAATGTAAAAGAATATTGATAACGTTTGCTCAGTATAATCTACATTGAATTCTTCCGCTAAGCTCAACCTTTTTAAATCGATACACTTGACACGCAGAATCAGACAACTCACATTGCATTACATAGCTGATGAATATATAGTTCTTTGCGGGAATTTAAAAGTATTAGAGTAATGAAGTATAAGTTATTTGACTGGACATACGCGTTCACACAAAAATGAGTAGAACTGTTAAAAATACACTTTTTTATACTTTAACTTTTGCAAAGTAATAAAATTCAAAAAGATTAATTAAAGTTTTTATGTCTCTTTTAATTTATGACAATTTTTGTGGCAATAAAGCATAAAAAAAGGCTATATTTAGTTTAAAATAATAATTTATTTTAAACGATTCAGCAAACATGAAAAACGAGAGATGAATATAATTTTTGGTTCAGTGGAACATTTGGGAAATTGTCACTCGGGCATTCGTACTGTGGGATTCACCGATCTATATTGCGCACATGCTTAAAAGTTGAAGTATGCTGTTCCATACATGACATTTGGGTATTTAAGAATAACAATAAATCGAAAAACTAATTTGTTTTTACTTTGCAGAAATTCAAGAACTTATATTTTTATCTCAGAACTTTAATAAGAGATGGCCCAACCAAAACGCACGATTTTAATTGTACATAAAACAAAAAGTTGTCAGAGAATTATCTGAATATGTTTTATTATGACAGAAGGATGAATTATGAAAACTACGTGTGAAAAAAATATCAGGCAAATACTCGCCACGGCTTCAGTGGCATACCTGCAATTCAATGGTCCCTATTTTCAATGACACTGAGACTTTCCATGACGTTAATGTGGCGAATTATTTCATCATTTAGCTCTTGAATTGTTCTGGGCTTATTATAATTTGTCTTTTAAATATTACCAAAGAAAGAAGTCCAACGGCGTCAAATTACATGATCATGACCGATCGCCCGAAGTGAGATTACACGGCAATTGAAGATCTTGTGCAAAAGGGCCACTGTTTCGTTGGCTATGGGGCAAGTGGCACCATGTGCTTGTAAACACGTATTGTTCAGGTCCTTATCCTCAATTTATGGCCATAAGATATATCGCCACCATGTGCTTCTAAACACGTATCGTCCAGGTCCATTTCCTCAATTTCTGGTCACAAGAAATATATTCTAGTATGACGACGTGTCAAGGTTATTATGGTCACACTATCGCGAGTAGCGATGTTTTCCAAAGAAGGAACTGGTTGAGCATACACAGGTATTTTCATTAATATTTCCTACTCGTCCGTTCTGCTTCAACCCGGGGAGCAGGTTTTGCCTTCGTGCACTCCTAGCCAGGGTACATTGCTTTCAAGAGCATAGACGATAGAAGTTCTTCGTTTGTGGTAGCAAGTAAAACTCTAAGAAGCCGCATGTTTGTTACATTGAACTTCCGAAGTCCTCACCAAAGGCTAATTAACAGAACGGGGATCGGAAAAGGTTCTGCATGAGGGCCCTCGCAACACTGATCAAAATTGAGGTGTCTACATCTTGGCTGAAACGTGCTGGCAGTGGTTGAATCCTAAAAATGCTGAAAGGGGAATTAGTGCTCGCTGAAACCCATGGTGCATACCGGATTCCTTGGGCTAACAACCCCCGAAGTGCAGATACCTGCTCGAGAGCCCCTGTATGACTTGCAAGGCTCACACAGCCGCAGCTTTTGCCATATGTTTATAACCTCATGGACAAACCCCAAGCTCGGGCCTTTTAGTCCCTCTTGTATTCAATTTCCCAGACAGTAAATGGAAGACAAGGCTTATGCGTTGGTAGGCCAAAGCCCATTAGGGGCATCACTCCTGTTTCCTACATTACAGGCATAGTTATCAGGGAAACTAATTCACCTTCCTGTTATTTTAGATTCAAACCACAGCCAGAACGTTTCAGTCAAGGCAGGCATCTCAACCATGTTCAGCGCCTTAATGGTCTGCAAGCAGAACATCTCGGGGCTTTTACTGATCCAAGACAACATAAGTCATGCGGCTTTTTAGAGTTTTATTTGCTACAACAAACGCAGGTATCGTGTACAACAAGGCAAAACCTGCTCCCCGGCGGATTTCTCTTAATTTCTTAATGAGATAGCAAGACATTCAAACCTGGGGGCAAATTAACCTTTGGTAAGAGTTTGGGAAGCCCAACACACCATATTCATGCGGTTTCCTAGATTTTTATTTGCTACAACAAACGAGGAACTTCTATACGTCCAAGCCACAAAAAGCTGGGTGCCCTGTTTAGGTATACCTAAGTAAAACCTGCTTCCCACAGAACAAAAGACTGGAATGCATAACATTTTTCAAAATCGCCCATTGTGCGCTTTTTATATTTGCATTAAAGCAAGTATTTTTTTTTTGTTTTTTGTAATAATAATAAAGATAGTTTGAGCTTTAGATATTATAATTTCGTAAAACGTTTTACAAAACCATTACAGCTGAAAACCGTTGACCACCACTGTAATTATATATGTAACTTATGTGTATTACTTTTTATTTTAGAATTTAATTTGAATTTATTCTAAACGAATAAATTTTTTCTTTGTAGAAAAACTTTTATGATCTTTTTCGGGGTTTTTATTAAATGTTAATCATGTATTTTTTTATACAAGTACATACATATGTATTTGCTCATACATACAGTCATGGAGAAAATAATAGAAACATAAAATAATAGAGACACTTAACCTTAACATTCAAAGACGTATAATTTTAAAACGAAATCGAGTATTACAAAAAAGTAAAAAGTGATTTGTGGATAGTTTTTCTAGCTATTGTTTTTGTCTAGTATCGACCAGATTATGTAAGTTATATATATGCTACGAGGGTCGAACTGGAAAATTAAATTATTTTAATGTAGTTTTTAGGTACTGGTTGTACAATATTTATAGCCCGATTTTTTATTTTAAATTCATAAATTTGTATGTTTAGCTGTAATGTAGTTGATCATTTTCAGTAATCACAAATTTATTTAACCGGCTAACAAAAAAGTTACAGAGCAGGATTGTGTGTGTTGTTAGAGAATCTCGTTTCATTGATCTCTTAACTTTTGAGCTATAACTTTTCTGTTAATTGAGGAAACTTTTTTCTTCTTATATTTTTGTTACCCTATACAAATATATAACAAAATAAATATATTAATTTATTTAATAGACAAGTTGAAGCGCAAAACCTAAAAGGTCTGATAAAAGAGATTCTTTAACAACACAAACCTGCTCCGTAACTTTTTTGTTAGCCGGTGATAAATTTATATGATAATCAAAAAAGATCCACTAAATTATAGCTAAAAATACAAAATTATGTAATTAAGAAAAATGGAGCTATAAATACTGTAGCACCAGTACAGTTTTCCAGTGCGCTCCTCGTATCATATAAATATGTGTTATAATCTGGTCCGTACTAGACGAAGACAAAAGCTGGAAAAACTATCCACAAATCACTATTTACTTCTTTGTAATACTCGATTTTGATTTAAAAATAGGCCTTTTTGAATTTTAATGCTAAGCGCCCCTATTTCTGTGTGTCCCTATTATTTCGTCCATGACTGTATATCGCACTGTGAATATATTGCTTTTCAGACATATTTACATAGTTTTCTGCCTTTTTTCGTTATTTTCTTCAAATCTATCAATTCAACAAATTCATGCTGCAGGTTTTTCATATTGCAAAACACATTTTTCGGTCGATGCTTTTTGCTTAATATTGAATAAGCTGATAAATAAACATATTTCATTGTACTCGATTTAAAATCTTTTATCATTTAAAATTAGCACTATTTAATTTTTGTCACAGAATGTAATTGTTTGAAGACATTGTACTTTCGTCAGGTATCAAGCAACAATACTTTAGTGTAAAACTACATACTTATGCATTTATATTAAGGTGGGTCCATTTAGCAATTGATATTGTGCCATCAATTTTTTGACATGAGAAAAAAAGTTCTACGTTAAAATTTAATTTTTTTTACTTTTTCGCAACTTTTACTTCGAAGGGTTTTTAGTAGATAATAAAAAAATCGTCTGATAGAATTTTTGCTTAATTTTACCTCTCCAAGGGGAACTTTATTTGTGAATTATTATTATTTTGAATTACTTTTGGAGAAATTGAATTATTTAATAAAAAAAAAGTTGAAACTTGGGCTTATCGGAAATAATTTTTTTTTTATATCGTAATTTTGATGTCATGCCAACAAAAGCTATCGAAAAAATTAATGACACAATATCGACAAATTTTGGTACTTCCAAATCGAACCACCCTAATTTATATACATATTTACATAGTAAATATGTGGGGAATCCCCTTATCTTCCATTAGCTTTATCCTAAGCAAGCGATATTTGAATATATTGCGTTCTTAGTTTTCTACAGTATAACTATTAAGTCCCACAATTTTTCTAGCAGGCCTACCAAGAATATGCCTTAGAGACTGTCCATGGAATCTAATAACCACAGGGCCACATACAATTTCGTTCACGTGTTGGTCGACACACACACTTAAAAACCCACATATTATAAAATCATATATTTTTTTATTTAACTCCCAGAACCTCTGGAAAGGAATTGCCAAACTTGTCAAAACGACTTTAAAACATTAAGCTACGTACACACGGTTGTAAGATCTTACAATATTGCCAGTAAAATTGGCTGAAAATGTGTTACAATCGTATGAAATTTTCAATTTTTAACTTACAACGTTGTCAGACAAACCATTGACAATCAATTGTAAGACGACAATGTTGTAAGGCATCTGACAATCGTGAGAACACTCTTCGTCGGCATTGCCAGATAACTGGCTGGTATTGTAAGCTCAGTTTTAATTGTCAGATGTATAAAATTAATGCACCTGACAATGGCATCATTGCCAGAAAAAAGTTTGATGGGCAACACTGCCAAACAGATGGTTGTTGATATACATAAGTGGCAATACCTTACAACATGTCTGGCAATTTTTTTCATCTAACAATCTGACAACCGTGTGAACTGACAATTTTTGTTGTCAGATGAATTATTTGTCAGTCCATAGGCTGACAACGAAATTGTAAGAGTTTCTTACGATCGTTTGAACACACAATTTACTTCAGCGGGACCATTTTTCATTGTCACTACTTTGTCAGCATGTTGCCAGATCTTACAATATTGTAACATCCGACAACCGTGTGTACATAGCTTTAGCTTCTTTAGTTCTTTTTTTAGTTAGTTTCGTTCTATAGCCGATTTGCGGAAAACTTTACTAAACGCAAACTCACAGGAGGTAATAGTGATGGAAAATGAAGTTTCCATTTTAGCGCGTTTTAATAGAACAAAGGAAAACTGCCCAGACCTCACTTAAGAGTCACTGTTATCACTGGACATTGCCAGTTTGGAAACCATACCAGGAGACTACTACGAATATAACGACTTCTGCAGACACTGACAAGACGAAGACGAGGAGGAGACGGCCCTTCACCCCGTAGGCACATGCCCGGCATTAGAACACCACTGCCTTATATATCTAGGCAAGTGAAGTTTCGATAGCCTATCGTGTCTAGGCTCAGTCAATCTGACCACGCTGGTTCCTTCATAAGCAGCAGCAGATGTCTAGTATAATGGCATGTAACACCACACTAAGCAGTTGCCCACAATTTTCTATTTCTACGTACTATCTTCCTCTCTATTCAAGCAAACACAAAGGTAACTGATAAGAATCCACGTGCGTTGGACAACTAAGTTACACTTGGGGATCCAGCGGCCTGCCTACCTAAACTAATCAGCTGTTCACTCAATTTCATCCATTAAAAATTCCATGAATTTACTGCAAATTTCAGTTCTAATACATGGCATGTTCTGAGAAACGCGCGATCTGAAATCGCAAAGCGTTCTGAAAAACGCTTAACACACTTTTAAGTGTTCTAAGGAACGCGCGTTTTACTGGTGTTTCGGAGTTTTTCCGAAAAAATAAATATGATATATAAAACGAAAAAAAAATGACAACAAATAGAGAAATTTTTTAATTTGTTTTTTTTAATTGAAATTCTTTCAATTTTTAATTCAAATAAAAAGAAAACATTAAATTTTAATCGTGAATAATTTTATTTCCTTTTGCAAGTGCAGTTTTAGCAAATTCAATCCGGTCACTTCAATATACACATGCGAGTTGAGATCGCCAATTTTAAGCGTTATGCGTTTACCAGAATATCTATTTGGCGATTTCATATCGCAAAACCATACTTCTTGCGTTATACGTTTGTCAGAACTCCTAATTGGCGTTTTGAAAACGAAAACGCTAAATTTAAGCGATTTGCGTTTCTCAGAACATGCCTGACTATTTCACTTAAATAAAAAGCTGAGTCTTAAAAAAATTAAAACGTTTGTTGATTAAATAAAATTTTAAATATTTGATTATTATTATAAGATTTATGTGTTGTAGTCATATTTTCATTGCTTTGTTTTTGTTGTGCAGATGTTTTTTTTTATTTTTTTATAATACTTTCTTGAGCAGCACTTTAAAATTTATTGAATCGATTTAAATTTGTATTAATCAAGATCTCAGCTAATGAAGAGCACTTAGACAAACTTAAATTGTTTTTTTTTTTATTCTTATTATTAAAATTCATATTTTGGCCACTAGAACATTTAATTTGCTTATAGTGCCGTAGAGATAATGCAATTTATTTCAAATATGTAGAAATTGTATAAACATCGGACTTTTTGTTTTTTTTTAATTTTCAAAATTATTCAAACTATTACTCATAAAAACTGAATAAAACATTGAAATTCACATTTCACATTTTTCGTTTTGTTTTACAGTATTTCTTATTTATTTGAATTATGAAAAGTTAATGTTTTGTTTATATTATTAAATTTTATGTTATAATAATTTCACTAAAGAAACTTAGCAAAAGCGAAAAATTCTAATGTCTTTATACGATTTGCAGACGTTGTAGGAAATTGACTTAAAACCGAAGACGGCGCTTTTTGACGACAGCTGATATACTCGTAGTTAGTTGTCAATTGACTGACTGACTGGGTCTGTTAGTGAGTGCCGTGTTGGTTTTGATAACGAAGGTGATGGTCAATGCTGTTGATGGATGATGTTGTAGATAATTATAATTGAAATTTGCAATTCTTTTTTTGGCTTTGAAATAGCTAAAGAAAAGCATTTCATTCACTACATTCGATAGAAAGAAAAATCGAATAAAATTAATTACAAATTGTTTAGTTTTTTTTCTTATTTTGTTTTGTTTCACTTTTTCGTATTTTGATTCATTTAATTTTGTGCAAAACTTTTAGAAAAAATATTTTTTTTTAAAATAAAACAATGAAAACTTTGAATCGATTTCCCGCCGTAAGAATAATGTTAATAAAAATTTGTAATCTCGTTCGTTGTTTTCTTCTTCCAACAGCCGTCTCAATTTGGCGGATGTTGTAGACTGTCGGGTCATGCGGTAACAACTGATTTTGAGACGCGTTTTTAATGCCGATACTTCGTTTTCGCAGTAGTCTGTAATAACACAGAAACATATTGCTGTTTGGGTTGATTTGTTAGCCGATGTCGTCATTATTCTGTTCAATAACATTGAAGAAGAGAAGTAGTTTTCTATGAATATATACATATGTATGTACAGATTTATACATACACTGCCTGCCACTTGAATAAGGCATCACATTTGTTAACTTTAATTAATGGCGTTTTCTTTTCTAAAAAAGAAAATATTGACTGTGATTAGGCAACATTTTAAATGCTAACCTGGGGGGCTACTCTCTATTGCGATGCGAAAGAAAAATCGAAGAATTGGTACTCTGTTTTCGCATTTAATTTTTCCCTCCCACACATTTTATCATTCTTCGCTATTGTTTATTTTGTGGTACCAGCGTTGGTTCATTTTCAAACTATTTCGCGAAAAAGTTTGTGCAAAGGGAACAGAGTACCAAATTATACTCCTATCGCATTTGCCTTTCGCATCGCACTCACTTTCGCATCGCAATAGAAAGTAACCCCCCTGATTTTTAAGAAGTGTAACATATTTCAAGTTTCCATAAGAACACAATATATTACATAAAACAATAAAGTATAATTAGCGTTTCAAATTTGAAGTGCTTTTATACCAAAACTTGCTGTGTGGAAAACAAAGTTGGCATTACTGGTTTAAAACTCGTACATATTAAGGCACGTTTACATGGTAATACAAAATATTTAGATCAAGGTGCATTAACCAGATGGCATCTCTATCGCAGGTGACAATTTCTTATATAAAACGATCGGTAGTGTCAAAAGTTGTTAATGTATACATAAAGTGAAGTGAAAAGATAATAATATTTTAAGCAGCTTGAAAAAGTGCAAAAATAGCGCTTGAATTCAGCTTGCAAGCGAGCGAGCTCTATTTGAGCTAGCATTATTTTCTAAATTCAAAAGAACTGTACTTTTAGACTCGCGAACTGAAAATGTAAAGCTCGCGAGATAAGCTGAATTTTTCGGCTCTTAAAAATTTAGCCCGAAAAGAGTCGCACGCGAGTTTTATTTTTGTGTACAACGTATTTAAAACAATATTTGTTCATTTATTCATAAAGCAGCTCTGGGCTGAAGAACAGCTCTCGCGTCATCGTAATTATTTCTTAAGTGCGATCAGGCTTGTGTTTGTTGTTCGGTCTTTGAGAGTTTTACGTCTCACTCGCACTGATTAACGGTTTGCCTCAACTAACTGTATTGGTTTACAGTTTTTTCTTAGAGGTTATTCATTGTTAACTACGTGGAAACTTCCTATGTGAAGTCGTTATGGTTAGTCACAGCGACGCTACAAAAGTGCTGTTAGTACCATCTTGAGCATTATGGCATTTGTCACCGCGCCCATGCTGTGCATCCTATACTTTGCAAATTTACTTTGCAACTGTATAGCTACTGAATAAATAAATGTTTGTTCGTTGAATTGTGTACGTGCGTATACTATTAAACATACATGTATATACATATATGCGCATCCAAGTATGACTTTTTTCAGCTTGTTTTGCGCTCTTTCACATTTTAAAGTTTGTGCTTACGAGCCGATAATTTGGCTCCCGAGCCCATACCTTAAAACGGTCCGTTTTAGGTTCGCGAGCCGAGCTGAGAAGGGTTGCGAGACATAATAAGTTTGAGCTCGCGATTTAAAAAATACGGCTGGTGAGTCCAAACCTTAAAAGAAAAAGAACTAATGAAATGGTTGTGCAAAAAATTAATTTTTTCTGAACTTTAGTTTAGACGATATAACTTAATGTACTTTATGAAAGTTAAAAAAATGTTATTCCTTATTCAAGTTGCAGGCAGTGTATGTACATACATTGTGCTCTAAAAAAAAAAAGGTGAGCAAACAAGCAAATCGTATTAGAAAAGAATAAAAATTCAAAATAGTCGAGAGAACTGTAACAATAAGATTTTGAACTGTAAAAAATAAAACAAAAACACAAAACTAAAGCAACAACTTCTTTAAATAGACAGTTTAAAATAACTTGAAATTAATTTAATTTTTCTTGACGATCATAACAAAAAAGAAGAAAAAAAAAGCTAAAGAATGTGCCAACAATAACTTTTACACGTTTTTAAAAAATAACTATGTATGTGCAAAATTTACATGGTGACTAATGGGACATTTCAAGTTTGGTAAATAATGGGTGGCCCCACTGCATAATGCCAAGTTTTTTACCCAATTTCATTTGACATTTCTTTGTTACCTCAACTAACTGTTATTCAGTTAACTGAATACCTTAACTAACTGTATTAGTTTACAGTTTTTTTGAGGTATTTCCTTGTTAAACACGCGGCAACTTATGCGATGTCATAGGTCGGTACAGTTAGTCACAGCGCAGCAAAAAATTACAGTTAATACCATCGTCAGCAGAAGGTGGTATACGTTACTCCGCCCATGCTGTGCATTGTATACTTTGCAAATTTATTTGCAGCTGTATAGTTACAAATACAATGTGAAAACTTACATCAATGTCAATCACAAAAGTCATCAGAAACTTCTGTATACATGGTCTGATAAAAAAATAACCGTTATTTTAAAATTTCGTGAGTTACGTTCGATTTTTCTGTTGGTACACATGTCTGTTATACACATATGTTGACAATATCATCCATTTCGGGTCGTCAGTTTAATTTCGACAGATAAAAAGATAAGTCGTGTTTTGGTCGTGTTTGAGCAAAAACAACGCCGCCTGGACATCCCTCAGGACATGTTGAACATCGTCAATGATGATCCAGATTTCTTCAAAAAGGTCATAACTGGTGACTAATCATATCAATGAAAGCGTCCATAAGAGGAAGAAAAATAGAAAGACAGAAAACAGCACGTCAAGTTCGTTCTAATATAAAGGTTTTGCTCATTGTTTTCTTAGACCGCAATGGCGTGGTGCATCAGGAATTTTTGCCACAAGGTAGTACATTCAATAATGAATACTACCTTGAAGTTATGCGGCGTTTGCGCAAAGCAATTGGTCAGAAACATACAGAATTGTGGAAAAAACAATCATGGATTTTGCATCATGATAGCGCACCAGCTCACACATCGATGCTTGTGCGTGAGTTTTCGGATTTGACCCCCACTGACTTTTTCCTCTTCCCAAAACTGAAGACACCGATGAAAGGAAAGCGTTTTGCTATGATTGAGGGGATAAAAGAAAAATCGAGACGGGAACTGTTGGCAATATCCAAAAGCGCGTTTCAGAAGTGTTTCGAGGAGAAAAAGCTGGCATAAGTGTATTATATCTGAGGGGGATTAGTGATGGGTAAGTAAATATTTTATTTATTTATTTATTTATTTATTTATTTATTTATTTACTTCAATACATTGGAAGCCTATAAGGCCTATTATACATGTATTTATAGAGTATTATTGCTATTCTAAAAACATTAGTTTAAATTTGTATGTATATACATATAGGAAAAAAAAGTAAATATAAAAGTAAATGGCTCCCCTGCCTCACAAACACTGCTAAATTTAAAACAAAATCTTTTATCATAAATGTAACCAGCGATATCACTCACCAAAATTAAACCACCTCAAAAGCAAATTTTTAACTCTATACATAGAATATGAAAATAATCTGAGAGCAGTAGGTAAGCTATTCCAAATGCGACAAACTCTTATCTGAAAGGAACGTTCAAAAATGGAAAGGAATATTCGCGGAATTTCTATTTGAGTATTACGGGTAGAGTTTATGAAAGAAAATTTATTTACTAAAGCAATAGGTTGCCCTACCCTAAAGATTTTATAAAAATGTAAAAGAACACGCAGATGGAGATAGTTACGGAAACTACAACCCAAAAACAAGGGAGTAGTTTCAGAGACCCTCTCGTGATGAAAAATCCGGATATTATATGCATAACGAATAACTTTTCTAAAGAGTCTCTCTAGTATGGCAATATTACCCAGCAAAGTGCCTGAGTAGACTTCCAATCCATAGTTTAACTTGGACATAAGAAGAAAAGTGAAAATAACGGTTATTTTTTGATCAGACCTCGTATAATACCAAACTAGAATTTTCAAAAGATTTAAAAATCCTTGACACCAAAAATTTGGTTTGCACAAGGGAATTGGATTAATTATATTGCATATAAAAATTAAATAAGCATGTAGCCAAATTTGCCAAAATCGTTGCATTGGCAAAAAATCCGACAAATCTGGCAACCTTGCATAAATTTTATCAAAATATAAGATATTACAATAGACCAATTCTTGCATTTGCATGAAATCCAATAAATCTGGCAACCTTGTATGAATTTTGTCACTAAAAAAAATAAAAGAAATATTTTCGTGGCCAAACTTTAAAATCGCTCACATAAACTTTGATCATAGCTGGGACAGAAAAATATTTAATTGAATCAATCATTTGCCGGTTAATTGAGAAAATGAACTTTATGTAAAAAAAAAGATCACTGATCAAACGAAATCAGTCTCAACGACTATTTTATGAACACAGCCAAATAAGTAGCAGAAAACTAATGTGCTGTTCATAGAACACAGACGTGCACTCGTTTAAAAAATTCTACATGGAACTTACTCAAAAGATTGAGTAACCTCCATACAAATGTTCTAGACGAGTTGTTCGTCTGTGTTCTATGAACAGCACATAAAAATGAGAAAAAAAAAAAAAAATAATAATAAAAAAATAAAATAAACAAATAACAGAAAAAAAGAGTTGAACAATTTGATAAACTTTTGATTAAATTATATTTGAAATTTAATTGAGAAAAAATTATTGTTGACCTATTTCTCAGCCAAATACAATTAATTGACTTTTCTACTGGCACAAAGTGTTTAAGAAGTTATTACTAAGAAGGGAGTAATGGATGGATCCGAAAACCTGATCGGCAAAAATATGCTATTAAATGAGTATATGTATGTATTTATATTTACATTTCTAGTGTAAGAGGAAACAAAATGAAAGTATCACTTTTGAAATATATTTTTTAAATTCATTCACCAGAACCTGAACATATTTTTTTGTTCATTTTTTTTTTATTAAAGCAATACCAAACAAAAGTTCACACAATTAAATTACAATTGCGTTACAATTAAAATAGAAATGCATTAACTTTTCAATTGATACTGACTAGTACGGATTCTAATTTAGTTATTAAGAAAAATGCAAATGTAAATTGGATAACAAACAGCTTTAAGTAGCAAGAAAAACTGGATCAAAACACACAAATCTTTCCACAAAGTTTCCCACTTTTTTCATAACTGAAATCCATTTTGTAATAAATTATGCATAAATTGAAATAAAGAAATTATTTAATTAGAAAGCGTTTTATTATATTTCCACGACTTTTAAAAAGAACGTTTTAACACTTTTAATGAGAGCGAAAATAATGCATATTAATTTTTTACTTTTTATCAAAGTCGGAACAGCAGCAACAGCACCTTTTCTTGACATGTGTTTGCATGGATAACGGATGATTCAGTTGAAATGTTGTGGTTCAAGTTTTCGATACTGTTTCATTAGCGCATTTAAATATCTAAAATGTGTTTGTCCATAAAAAACAAAAACAAATAATAAAATTTCTATTTACTGTTGTACGTATTTTTCATTTGTTTGCTTTATACAACAAAAGAGCTTTTAAACAATTTTTAAGTGTTGTTTATAAATACATGCGTTTATGCAGTGGCGATAATAATTAAAGGTACACTTGTTAAAGCAAAATACATTCACCAACAACAGTTGTATTTAATGAAAAGCAACAACAACAAGAAAGAGTTATAACGGATGTCCAACGGAAAGCTACACTACTCGCAGTAATTCCATTGTAGTCCTGTTTGTGTGCGATGTGGCACCGTCTTGTTGATTCCATATGTTAGGTTTAACAGGCTGGCAGCCATTGAAAAGCCTGAACACTTAGGTCAAATATGGTCACGTTGTGTTATAACACATGTTAATCAAGCCCAAAGCATGCAGTTGTGACGTTAAAAAGTTTTCAATCATATCACGATATTGCTCCTCATTCACAGTTATCGTTACGCCGTTTTCATTTTCTCCTGATCTAATTGCACACCATATTGTTACTTTTAATGGATGCAAAGGTGACTGATGAATAATTTATGGGTTTCCCATTGCCCAGAACCGACCATTTTGTTTATTCACATATGGATTAAAATGAAAATGTGCCTCGTCACTCATTATGATTTTTTCATGATGATTGATTTTGATGTTTTAGGGATTAAAATACGTTGGTTTATCAAATATTTTCCCATAATTAATTTCCTATCACGACTACTTCACGACTGCAAATTGAACTATCAACACAAATGTTTACGAAAATGGCAGCAAAATAAATTAGTATAACTTCCCGGCGCACAACCCGATATGTACTAGGGCTGATAAAAAATATAACCATTATTTTCAATTTGTTCAAAAATTAATTATTTGTTCATCAATAATTATTTTGCCCCCTTTAAAGTAATCCCCCTCAGATATAATACACTTATGCCAGCGTTTATTCCAATCCTCGAAACGCTTCTGAAACGCGATTTTTTGTACCGCCAACAGCTCCTGTTTCGATTTTTCTTTTATCTCCTCAATCGTAGCAAAACACTTTCCTTTCATCGGTGTCTTCAGTTTTGGGAAGAGGAAAAAGTCAGCTGATGCGTTATCATGCTGCAAAATCCATGATTTTTACCACAATTCTATGCGTATCCGACGAATTGCTTTACGCAAACGGCGCATAACTTCATGACAGTATTCCTTATTGATCGTACAAGCTTGTGTCAAGAATTCATGATGCATCACGCCATTGCAGTAAAAAAAAAACAGTGAGTAAAGCCTTCACATTTCACCGAACTTGACGTGCTTTTTTCGGTCCTGGCTCTTCTGGACGCTTTCATTGGGATAATCGGACTCTGGTTTATTGAAACATATAGCCATACACCTATGATTCGTTGACAATGTTCTACACCTCCTGAGCGATGTCCATGCGCGACGTTGTTTTTGCTCAAAACATAGCAATTTTGGAACAATCTTCGCTGCTGCAAGTTTCATGCCTAAAATATCCGTAAAAATTGTTCGATATGCCAACATCATCAGCAACCTCTCTGATAGTGATCCGACGATTATCCAAAATCATTTTCTTCATTGCTTCAATGTTTTCATCGGTTGTTTAGCACGAGCATCTTCTCGGCCTTCCTTAAACCGTTTATACCCCAATTGAACTTGTGTTCTGCTCATAGTAGACTCGCCAAACGCCACAGTCAACATTTCAAATGTCCTTGCGCCATTTAATTTCATTTTTTACACAAAACTTAATACAGTTTCTTTGATCCATTTTTTCGATTGGTAAAAAATCGAAGAACACGCCAAAACACGACTAACCTTTTTATTAGTCAAAACCAAACCGACAATCCAAAATGGCTGATATTGCCAACATATATAACAGACACCAACATAACAGAAAAAAGCGAAAATCGAACATACGTAGCTCAAGAAATTTGAAAATAACGGTTATTGTTTTTTATCAGACCTCGTACATAGATTGAAAGACGAATAAAGTTGGTTAATTCTTTTTTTAAATATAATTTTACCAATAATATTTAAACAGTGATTTATAGCATGTTCGCCGATATCGAATGAAAATGTATACGAAAGATAGCTAGTCACTCACATTCGAATCAATTTGGGACACTTAAAATAAACTTGCATAATATATATTTAGATAGTATTTGATCAAATTGAAGTTTCAAATTTCGTCTATGGTTTAAAAAATTGTAAGTAAATATCTATTTATAGTGGTTTTAATTTCTTTTTTGTTTTGTGACACAAATTTCTGAACTTAATTATTTATTATTTCTGCCAAAAGAATTAGACAACACACATTTTGAGCAAAATACAAAAGCTACCAAACCTTCCTACCATAGATGTTTATGTATTTACATTGCTTTTCCTGGAGCTGGAAATAATATGGTCGTCTTGCCCACTGTTCAAACCCGGCAAAGTGTATAACTCTGTCGTCTAGTTTAAAATGTTATCAAATTTCAATTAAAGCAAAATATATTTTATCTGTATTTGTTTACATTCATTCTAGTGCAAACAACATAAAACAGAGGTAATCAACAAATTTAATATTGAAGTAAAAAAAAAATTAAAAGATTTTCTATTAATAGAACAAGTAATATAACAAATTGTATGCAAATTCTTTCATTGGAAGAATTACAATGCAACACAATTGAATATTTGGCTAAAAGTATTAAATACCAGCCGGTTTAGATTTAATACTGTGCTAAAATTTGCTATCGATAAAATTGCCATAATAAAATCTAGTAAATAAAATCTTTTAAACTTGAACTTTAGAGTAATAATAATACGCACAATACAATTTTTCCACAACAAATTTTTAAAAATATATTTTTTTGTTAGAAGAGGAAGAATTCTTTGACTTTGCAAAATAAGTGCTCAATTGAATTATAAATTCATATCACATAAAATTAGCTTACTGTTTTAAATGGGTTAATTGAGGAGAGGTATTTCAAAAATTTTGTTCTCTGTCTCTCATTTTAATTTTTTTTTTAATTTTGAAGTTTAAATTTAAATTAAGCTTAATACAAATCAATTGCTTGATAATAACTGAATTTAACAAAGCTTTAACATTTAACTTTCAATGCCAATATATACATATGTATTAATGTTTCATAGATAAAGCTAGATACTTTTTTGAATTGGCATTAATGTTATGTATGTTTGTATAAATTTTATGATCACACTCATGTTTGTACATACATTTGTATGTACGTATGCTATACATACATATACCACAAAAATAGGAAATGTTTTTGCGTAGAAAATTAAAACAGCGAATAGCAGATCTCCTACTGCATTCCAAAAATATCCTAGAAATGTGATAGTATGACGTGTTTAAAAAGGTTGACATTTTGAATAATTTAGAATTAAAAAAAAGGCGTTCTTCTTAAGCAACGCAGTACATACAGGAAAACTGCCTCTAATATTTCATACTTGCAGCAAAGCACCATATACACGTCTCAACTCAATTAGCAACTAAGTGCCAATTTCACGATAACGAGGCTGTTCGTTCGTTCGCACAATTACATTTAAGACAAAAACAACATTCAAAATTTTGTTATTGTTTTAAATGTAATTGTGCGAACGAACGAACAGTTTCGTTATCGTGAAATTGTGACGTAAGTCGGTTGCTGTTCAAATCACGGCTTGTATAGCCCTGTCAATTGATTAGTTGGGCAGTTGTATAAGTTGGTTGAAGAAAAATCAGATGATTTTGATTTTTTCAATTTGGCTAGTAAGTATTTCCATTTGATTTTGCTGTGTGTGCCAAACACAATAATAAAATTTAAAAAAAACAACTTATTGCAAATATTATATTAAACAAAGTTTAAGGAACTAGTATCAAGATTACAAAATAAATAAAATAATAAAATATCGAAAATAAAATACCGTTAAACCATTTTTATAAAAAGCATAAATAAATCAAGATCTTTAGCTGAAAAATTTTGAGCCTTGAGGCTTTGTATTGCATATTTTTGTAAATAAATGAAATGAATATTTAATAATAAAAAAGAAAGATTTTGATTTTCACTTAATAAAAAAGTTACTGTTTTTCCAGCTGTATAAATATTGTAGATGCCCCATTTCTCTTCAATAAACTTGGAAACATTTATAAAAAAAATTCAGTGGTTCAGATTTTTAACTAAAGTTTTTTTAACTAAAAGTTACCAACTTCTTTATCCCAGATGTCTTAACGCACTTAAAGCCGGTACGTGATGCCTCACAGTTTTGCCTAAAAACTCCACCTTAATGACATAACAAAACTTGATTTGAAGGCACTAAAGTGTTAAGTAAGAAAAAAATGTTAAGCTTAAAATAAAAAAATTAATAAAAAATCGCCACATAAACTAAACACACAGCTGCCATAAAATTATTTAAAAAAAAAGAAAAAATTAAATACTTAAAAAATTTTTGATAAAATTTAAAAAATAAGCAAAAGCTTTAAGAGGTAACAAAAGAAATAAAGAAAGTAAAGTAAAAACACTTACCTTTTTGGGATTTGGTGGCGAGTAGCTTAAAATCTGAGATTGTGAAAGACTGTGACGTTGCTGGGGATAAGTACAATTGCCGCAATCGTTATTGCTGTTATTGTGTTTTTGACTGGGAACGGAACTATGCTGTAAAATTGAGGATGCTAGAGAGGACGCAGCACCCACAGCCACACCAATATGTATAGCGTTATTAGAATGCGCTGGTATGCCGCCACTGGGTGAATAATTAACAATATGATTGCCGGTTAAAATATTTGCTAAACTGCCCGGCGAACTTTGAGTCTTGTCGTTTGCTGATGGCTGCTGTTGATGAAGGGAAGTATTTGAAGACTTTCGTTGTTCACTTAGTTTTTGTTGCTGTTGGCGATTTACGATTCCCAGCGGTGTGTCTAGGCCTGCTGTATTGGTGGCTGTTGTCCAAATTGACATTTTTCACCGTTTGATGCACCACCGGCACGCTTAATTGCACAAACAATAAACTTTAGCGACGACATTGTAATAGATTTTTTTTTGTTTACAAAATTATAGGAAAAGATAAAGTCAATTAGAAAAAGCAAATCAATTGCTGATAATTAATAGTACGACTAAAAATATTCGAAGGCGCACATGAAAACAACACAGACACGCACACACACTAAAACATATTGGCTTTTTCACAGTTGTTTTGTTGGCACGACAGCAGTTTTTACAAATAATTTTGCATTTTTGCTTGTTTTTTTTCCTATTTAACAAATAAGGCATATATTGTAAAATTAATAACACGTTTTTTTTTTGTTAGGTTTAATATTAAATTTTTAACACATCTACATTTTTTTACTAAAATCAGGAGTTTTTATTAAGTACAAAAAGTTTGAAAGAGCGAGCGATAGCTTCGGCGGCTGCGAGCAAACGATTACGTTTATTTTGTTTAAATAAATAAGCGTTGGCCTTTTAATAAATTGTTTTTTTCCATAAAACAAAAAATAATAATGTGAATTAGACAACAGATAAAATAGAAATAAACATGAGAAAACAATGAAAAAGACAGCTCAACTTTTTAATTATGTTGTTTTTGTTCTTGTTATTGCTTTTGTTTACTGAAATGTTAAAACAGCTGATAACAGGGTTGTTCACACAACGTATTAAAATCAACCGCTGGCAAGGTTTGGGAACAAACTAAAACGGAAACTAAAGATTTTTTGTATATAATATGTAAATGGGTTGAATTTAACTATAGGAAGAAGCAATTGCAAAGATGTTATAAAACTATATAACCTCCACTATTAATTTTTTTTTTTATATAATATTTGACTGTGATGACGCTAAAGCGGGAGTGCAACTACATATTGTATTATTGCAAAATAAGTTAACCATTGTATGTATGAGATTTACGCAAACAGCGGCCCCGCTTGCAGCTATTATAAACCTTATCGTTAGTGGGAGTTTAAGCGGCAATCAAAATGTGTTTCAACTGATCAACTAAACACTTTAGGGCTGATTAAAGAAAATTCAAAGTTCTCCTTCTCCAGTAATTAAATTTTTATGTTTGTTAAAGAAATTGGTTTCATTCATAAAAATTTAAGTGATTCAAAAATTCCATAGAAAATTTTACTAAAATTCATTTTAAATGCATTTTTATTTTTTAGTAATATACTTATTAGCATTTATATCTTTGTTTAAGAAATTTGTATTTCTCATATTCATGTATTCATAATTAATCCTATTAAATAATCTTTGTGTCAGTTAATAGAAGAAGAACCTGTTTGTTTGTTCGTATAATCATATTTTAAACAAGAGCAATATTAAAACAATTTCCACATTTAACGTTTTGTTTTAAATGTGAATTAACAAACATGTTCTATATCCGTAAACTGGTGCTATTTGTCTTGTAAAATTTTGTACATAAATTTTTCGAATTTCAATACAAAGTTTGTGAACCAGTTGAAACAACACGTGACTTTTGATAAAAACCAGTTCAGAAAAATAAAAATAAAATAATTATATAAATCATATTGCTTGCTTCTAATTTTTCGACCCCTTTTTAATTTAAATTGTTATTTGTTGTTGAGCTAGTGGTCTTCTTGTTTGGTAAAAAGTACGGTTTTATATTTTTCAATATTTCCTGAAGAAGACACACAACGGAGTGTCGAAATATTGAAAAATATAAAACCGTACTTTTTACCAAACAAGAAGACCACTAGCTCAACAACAAATAACAATTTTAATATAAATCATATTCATCAATTTGATATCAAATGTAATTATAACAAATTTTTTTTTGTTAAATTCCAAAGAAAGCTTCATGATATACACATACATATATACATACGAGTATGTGACTGTATGTAGAGATGTATGAATGTATATTTTTGTGGTTCAAATGCGATTAAATGTTTACTCGCCACCAACAAAAACGTAAAAGAATTGAAAACTACGATAAAAATGAAAACGATTTGATATTATAAAACAAACCTTAAAAAATAAGCACTATGGTCCAAAATGCCAATCGTGATAAGCAATACATACAGTAACTCAAACCATTGTTCGTACAGAAATTAATTTCAAATTCATATGGCAATATATAAGTATTCATTAAATTTATTTAAAAGGTTATTTGGCTGTTCTAAAAATCATAATAGGTGTGTTTCTTAACTTTCTTTGTAAGTTTCTTGCAAATGAGAGCAAACATAAGTTTTTCCCGAAAAAGAAATAAAATTTACCAAAAGTACGCAACATAAAGCCTATTTGGTGCTACGAAATTCAATTATGGGGCACCGCCTCAGCGTCAAACATTGACAAAATTCAAAGGCGACAAAACCAAATTCTTCAAACAATTACTGCAGCTCCATGATATGTAAAAACTAACGAATTCACAAGGATCTGTGTGTTTCCCTGGTAAAAGATGAATTTTCAAAGTATGTGGCAAGGTATATCATTAAACTGGAACTTCACCCAAACTTTCTTGCATGAAACATACTTAGTTTTAGCGGTCACACTCGGCTGAGAAGAAGGTATGGCAAGGGTCACCATCAGAACATTAAATAAGTGATTTCACCGATGTAATTGGCGCAAAATAAAACTTTTTGTCTAGCATTAGCTGGATTTAGTTATTTTTTGTATTTAGTATTAAGATTTGGATAGTCACATTGTGAAGATTTAACAAATAAATAAAAGAAAAAAAAAAAAAAGATGGGGGACAGCCAGCTGTTTCGTAGTCGCTACACTACTCATCAGCACCCATTTGAATTTGAACTCGGGTCATGAACCGTACTTTTCTACAAATTTCAAGTTTGCAGCCAAAAGCACAAAGCTTAACAAAATCAAAATATGAAATTGGTTGATGAAACCATTTGCGTTCTTAACTCTTAAATTTAGTTATAAAATGAACTTTCGAAATACTTTTTATTAACTGAAATTTTGTTTTAAAAAATTGGTTATGTACAGAAATATTTCGAAAAATTAATTTGCTTGAACTGTTTTGCAATTTTGACCCGTTTAATATGTACATATACAATTTACTCAGAAACTATTAATTTTATTCGCTGACGATTTTTTTGACGATTTGCGATAATCATATTGACGATTTTCCCCCCTGAATTTGACGATTTTAAACTAGATTTATCTAGCATCTGTGAGCAAGATGTACAGTTGTGATATTTTGCATTCCAGCAGTTTTCGTTAAAATTTGCAAATTTAGAGACTAATTTCCCTTTTACTCTTATTAGTCGGAACTAGTTCGAGATCTCGTGGAACACACCTTATGTATTTTACAGAGTGCTTTTCAAATTGTATGTAAATACTAAAGAAATTTACTTCTGCAAATGTAAGACTAAAAATTTATGTTAGAGCATGTTCTATTTTAAACTGTAAGGGCCAGTTTCACGATAGCGAAGCCGTTCGTTCGTTCGCACAATTACATTTGAAACAAAAACAACATTCAAAATTTTGTTATTGTTTTAAATGTAATTGTGCGAACGAACGAACAGCTTCGCTATCGTAAAACCTAAAAATGAAACCCTAAATGTAGCTGATATCAGCTGTTTTGCAAGAGAAACCAAATCATGCGATTTGGCAGCATACAAATTTGATTGGGTATGTTACATAATGAAATTTACAAACGCAACCTCTAATGATTAAAAGACATGCTTGTGCAAACAAGCAAGGTTGCAGAATGTGGAAAAATAATTGAGAAACCAAATCAAACGGTCACTGCATGCAAACTTGATTGGGTATGTTACATACTCAAATTTACAAACGCAACCTTTAATGAATAAAAGATATGCTTGTGCAAACAATGTGTGGTGGCCAATCACACCGCCAATCAATTTAAGACGAGTGTACATTGATCATTAAAAAAGCACCGTTTGCAGATCTCTGCTACATATAACAATTTTGTTAAAAAAGCAAATGCCACATACGCATGTGGCGTACGGTGCGAGATAGATAAACTGGTGGTAATACAGCTTTCACACACTAAAAGTTTACTTTGCAAAGTCTTAAGTTTATGGCGGTAAGACAAAATAGAGTGGCTCTCTTTACACATACTTTATTTTTTCCTGCCACCGCCAGACTCAAGTAAACTTTCCGCGTGTGGAAACTGTGTACGTAGCTAGACAGATGACCCTTACAAATTGGTATATGAAATACTCCTCCCTCCCTCAACTTGTATAGTGTACATATAATTTTGCTAATGCTTTCAAATCAAATACAGGTGTTTTTATTTTTGTTTCTTTTTTCTTGCATTCATTAAAATTTTGTGTTTTTTTTTTAACACAAGTAAAACAAAAAAAAAAAAAAAAAAAAAAAAAAATTATTTAAGAAATAACAACAAATAAGAAGATAAAGAAACCGAATTAAATTTATATGCAGCCAACCGATCGTTTAATAAAGAATACAATTTACTTGGCAAGTACTTTTAAATAAAAAAAATAAAAAATAAAAAAAAAAAATGCTGACAAAAATATATTCACAATTTATTTTTTTTTTTACTATTTTTCTGTTAGGGCAAGATAAAACCCCATTTCCTCTACAAAATACAAAAAATAAAACTTATTTACATAAAAATAAAACAAATAAAACAGAAACTTTTGTTTGATTTGGTTGATATTTTTGCGTGTTGAACTTTAATTCTAAAAATAGAAATAAAATTAAAAATACTTCTGTTGTTTAAATTTGTTGTAATTTTAGAAAGAAAAATATGTAAAAAATGTGTTGTGCTGCTATCTTGATTCTATTTTCTTTACTTATCTAGCTGAGATTTGCAGATTCATTTTCAGGTGATGTGACTTTCCAGTTTGCGAAAAGAAACCCGACTCCACTGAAAACTATTTTGGATTTGAACGAAAATTTAACTTCCTCCACACCCGTTACAGTGGGCAAGCAGCGAAAATAAAGGCTTCAGCCCATGGACGTCCCGATTCACCAACTTACATAATCGTACGATTCATTGGTCTATCGCTGGTTATATACAGCATTGTGTGTGTGGATTAGTGTTTTTGTATTCATTCCTCTCTTGAAGGGCTTCTAAGACATTATTTTAGATCTGATACTCATTCTTGCCTTCCTTCTGATGAAGGTCTACAAACCCCCTACTATACAAAAGGCTACAAACATGTTACAATAACAATACCACTTTCCAATTACTACTAATTGCGACCACCATCTACCGCTACAGCTAACTATTGCAATACAGCGCAAGCAAAGTTGTACACCTAATAAAATTTTTCAAATCGCATGCGTTGTCAGAAACTCGTCACCCAGTTCACTTTTAGTACACAGCATAGCACACTTTTTCAGCAGATATGACAGATCCACTATTGTCACAAAGTAAACAGAGATGTAGTTATCTATTTAATTTTTTCTCTCCGCTTTTTGCGCTTCTCTACGTAAACAAAGAATTTTGTTACCTCTAAAGCATATGTAGGTAGAAGAAGGCAACAGCTCACTATTTCTGTCTTTGTTGTGACATCTCTCTGAAAATTCCAAACCCTGATTTTTATGATTATTCAAACGTCACTTTTTTCATCCCTGTGTACTTTTTGCTGTTGTGTACAATAGGGTCTTTAGAGATGTACTCGTACATATGTATGCGTTCGGATCTCCAATTTGGCCACCATTAATCCCCACTCCAAATGTTTGTGTTACACAATGAGAAACTTTTTACAAGCAGTAAATTAATCATAAAGATAATTGTTTTCTTTGTTAATTGAAATCTACATAAATAAATACTTTCTATAATGTATACACATATACATACATACACACATGCATATATGTATACATACTTGAGCAAGATCTTTCCTTTAATTTACTTGACTTTCCAAAATAATTCCATACCTTTCTTTTCTTTTTATAAAAAGCTTTACGGTGGTTAGTGGTTTCAATTATCACAAAAATAAAAATATACTTTTTTTTTAAATCATATTGTAATAACAAGTAATTTATAAAAATTTTAATTGCAAATAAATAATCTGTATCGGTGTAGATCACTTGTCAGCGCTGTCTAGATTCCATTAAAAGAAAATTCGTTTATTCTTATCCTCATGTTTATGTTTTCGTATCAAACAGATTTTCATTATACATATATTTTTTTTAACTCGAACTTTATTTGATACGAGTACTCGTATTTACATGCCAAACAATTGAAATCAATTAAGTGTAATCAATCTGCGACATTACAAAATATTTATTCCATTCGTGTCCAACAATTTTTCCTTTGTTGTTGTATCTGAAAATCTTATACTTTATTAAAGTAAATAGATGAGTTCACTACGATAGCAGTGCGGTCAAAACCAAACAAAATTTAAGATACGAGTATTTATTAGAGGTGTGTTCCACGTGAATAATGAAACAGTCCTAACTATTCCAAAGTTGTCCAAAAGCGTTCCACGTAATAATTTTTCTGCAATTTTGAGTGAAAATCAGACAGAGTTTTTTTTCATTTCCTGTAGAAAGTTGCACGAATTTTTTCCCTGAGTAAGTTTAGACTAGAATTGTATAATCAGCTGTTTTTTGTTTACATACTCGCATATAAGAAACTGAACAAAGTAATCAGAAAATTTGCAAAGACGGAAAAGGTTTTTATTAAAACTTTGTTAACAAGCAAAATGAGAAGTTTTCTAAAAAAAAAGAATAAAAAAACCACGAATTGAATTTCTGACATAATAAGCAAAACAAGCGATAGTTGGTTTTCTGTACATTTCGTATATACAAGGGCTGATCAAAAAATAACCGTCAATTTTAATTTTTTAAGAAAGTATTTATTTATTCATCAATAACTAATGATTGAGTTTTATTCACAATATTAGCTTCTAACATTGATACCAGTAAAAAACAATAAACAGCTTGTTGTCTATGTTTCCTATATGTCGACATTTCATAGGAGCTACCCTAATAATCAGTAGACTTTGGATTGTTTTTGAAAGATATTCAACTTTACATCCCATCAATCTAAATAAATTAAGTTTTTCCAAAAAAAAAAATCCAAAGCTTAGTGATGATTAGGATAGCTCCTATGAAATGTCGACATATAGGCAGCTAGAAAACCTAGACAACAAGCTATTTATTGGTTTTTGATTGGTATCAATGTTAGAAGCTAATATAGTGAATAAAACTCAAACATTAATGAAATTGTAAAAAAAAACGAAAAACGAAAAATTTTCATCTCATTAATGAAGCTTTCATAACCGAAATGAAACCTTTCATAGTAGTAACGAAAGAATGACGAAGCTTTTTTCCTTCAGTGTAATAAAAATTGTAATTACACAATTTACTTTTATTAACTATTTTAACTTCTAATATTGATACCAATTAAAAATTTATAAACAGCTTGTTTTCATTGTTTCCCAGCTTTCTATATGTCGACATTTCATAGGAGCTACCCTACTCATCAATAGATTATGAAATGTCGACATATAGACAGTTGGGAAACATTGAAAACAAGCTGTTTACAAAAATTGTAATCTTTAATTTTAAGAAAATATGTAAAATTTTTTCCACATATACACATATACACTCGTATATGATTTGTATATGGATTGTTTCAAACCGAATATTTTCTTTGTTATTATTAACATTCCAAGCAGCTGGTTCATTAACTGCTTGTTCACATTTGCCTGAAAAGAAAATACAGGCTATTTTGTGTAAAAAGAGGAAACATACTCTTCTCTAAAATTCGTTTTCATGTGCCCATTTTTTAATATAATTTTCCTAATCAACCAAATGTGTCTATAAGCGAGAAAAATGTGCGCAAATATTAGCAAACCGGGTCTGGTAGAAGATGTCAAAACACCTGCGTATGCTCGCCCAGTTCGTTTTCCGAACAATATTGCTGTTGTTTGCAATAGTGTGGCAGAGCCGTCAACTTCGTCTTTCCTGCGTGCGAGATACTAACGGACTTCTTGTGGCCAGAAATTAAGGATATGGACCTGGACTATATGTTGTTCCAACAGGATGGTACCACTTGCCAGACAGCCAACAAAACAATGGCTGATTTGCGTGAGGAATTTATTGGCCATATTATCTGACGTCGTAGTGAAGTTAATTGGCCGCCAAGATCATGTGATTGGACGCCGTTAGTCTTCGTTCTTTGGTAATACTTAAAAGAAAAAGAGTACGTCAATAAACAAAGCGTAATTCAAGAGGATGGAATACTTTGGTACAATAACCACATTGAACCTCCATTATGCCTCAGAGTCGTTCAAAATATTTGTCCTATATTGTGTGTCTAATATAATTGTTATCGACCTATTTTATTATCATAGAAAATATTAAGATAATTCTTTATAAGCTTCTTGTTATATTTACAATTAACATCATGCATTATGGCCGGACCACCTTTTATACGTAAAACTTTCTTACTTTGAATAATAAATTTTTTCCGTTTACAAGATGGTTGGAAAAACCAAAAATTTTGTCCGTTTGCATATTTAACTTACTCGGCTTAATTATTATAAGGCTGTCTCAAGTGCACCTGCTATTTATTTATCCACAAGTGTAAGCGATTTCATAGATTAATAAACTTAGGCACAAGCGGTATAAATATATACTAAAGAAAAAATATTTATAGTACAATAAATTACTTGGACAATAAAATTGAACCACACCCCCTTTTATTAATTGAAAAAGCTAAAAATTAACGTAGAAAATAAAAATTATAACAAATTTTTGTACACAGATAATAACAATAAAAAACAAAATGAGGAAATTTTTCACTTTCTTCTTTTTTAAAATGTTTGAATAATAAAACAAATTATTTTTGATGAAAGCATTTGGGAATCGATGGAAGAACTAACTGGACTTTTTACGGTAAGTTACAGCGCAATCGAAATTAGCGCGTCAAGCGTAATTTATCTGGCAAACACCCCCGAACACTCTGCTTTGTGGGGGCATAGAGGGGAAGGAGTCTTTTGTTATAGCAAATAAGACACTAGAAGCCGCATGACTTATGTTGTGTATGACTTCCGAAGCCCTCACCAAGGGTTAAAATTGGCAGAACGGGGATCAGCACCGCCAACGAGAGATTCTGCCTAGCATATCTCATGCTGATCATGGTGCCTGCCTTGGCTGACACGTTCTGGCTGTGGTTTAAGCCTAAAAACACAGGAAAGGAAATTAGTTTCTTTGATAACAACAGTGTATATCGGTTTTCGGGTGCTAATAACTCCTGAGGTGCTGTTGTTTTGCAATAGACACCTGTAATGTAAGGAACCAGAGGTGATGGTTAGACGGGCTAGTTGGTTAAGGGCTAATGTTCTTAATGGACTTCGGCCCACCAGTAAGCCTTGTCTTCCAATGATTGTTGAGAAATGGCATACAGGAGGGATTAGAAGGCCCAAACTGCAAAGCAAAGGTTTTGTCTTGGCTGATGTTCTTAATGGACTTTGACTAATTAAGCGTTGTCTTCCATTAGCTGCTGGGAAATTTTATGCAGGAGGGATTAGAAGACCAAAATTCTCAAGCTAGGTGTTCGTCTATAGGGCTACAAATTTAAGTTGCGACCTGTGCGAATCGTGAATAGTTCACCCCGTGGAGTTAGTCTATCATCAGATTGGGCCGTTAAGGCAGGTGCTGATGTAAATCAATTTCGCAGTTGACTCATTTACTCTCCGCGAGAAGCAGGTTTTGTCTTGATCTACGGCTAACTAGAGCACTCTGCTTTCTGGGGTATAGGGGAGTAAATGTTCCTCATTTGTTATAGCAAAAAAAAAAAAATAGTAGGAATCCGCATGACTTATGTTCTGTTCGACTTGCAGATCTTTCGGTGCTGATCATGATTGAGGTACCTGCCTTGGCTAAAACGTTCTGGCTGTGGTTTAAGCCTAAAATCGCAAGAAGGGGAATTATCTGCCCTGAAAACTTTGGTAGATGCCGGTATTTGGGGTCTAAAACTCCCGAAGAAGGGGAATTATCTGCCCTGATAACTTTGGTAGATGCCGGTATTTGGGGTCTAAAAACTCCCGAGGTGCTGCTGTCTTGCAATAGATACCTGTCATGTAAGGAACCAGCGGTAATGGTTACACGGGTTAGTTGGATAAGCGCTAACTAATTATAATATTCTTAATGAACTTCGGCCTACAAACTCATTGAGACTTGTCTTCCAATTACTGTTGAGAAATTGCATACAGGAGGGATTAGAAGGTCTGAACTCTTAAGTAAAGGGTTTGTCTATATGGCTATAAACTTATGGCAAAAACTTGTGACCTGTGTGATCCAAGAAAAACACTCGGAGGCTCTGTTGAATCGTGAATAATGCACTCCGTGGAGTTGATACAGATAAGGTCGTCAAGGCAGCTGCTGATATATCTCAGTGATATCAGCTGTCTGGCAGCCGGAAGTTTGTGGTTGACTGCTTCGCTACTGAATTGAAAATCAGTTGTCTTACATAATCCAGCCATATTCATACTAGTATATCATTGTCTGCTATTTATTATTTTTTTCTGCCAAATAAACATACTATACATCCACAAATGTATTTCTTTCAGAATTTCATTTATTTACAACTTTGTTTTTTTTTATGTAATTTGAAACTCAACGTCATTTAAGAAATGACGTTAAAACTTAAAATAACTGCATGCATTGACAGTGTATATACATGTGTATGGTATATATATGTATGTGTGTGTGTGTGTATGCATGTATTTCTAATTGAATGGGAGCGGAAAATTCCCATTAGACAGTCAAACCAATAAATTTTCATCTAATAATACGTTATTAAATATCTTCAATTGATACATTCCTCCTGATTTTTATTTTCGTTTTACATGTTCTGCAGTTTATTTGTTTAAATGCAAACAAATGTACATACACACACACATACATATTTTGCACTTGCGAATTCATTTACAATATAAAATCAATTTTCTTTGTAACCTTGCATATCGATTTCAAGACTTTGATTTAAATTTCTTTACAGTCAATTACTCAATCAGAGCCGATACTCGGATACAAATTGTTGCAGTTGACTGCGATATCTTTGATTTAGAAATGTTGTTCCTTGAATAACAAAAAAACAACAAAATTGTGTTTTTTTTAAATTTGAAATAAACAAACAAGTTAATAAATAAATTTGAAAACAAAAACTTTGGCTAATAGTTTAACTACACTTTCTATTCACATATGTATGTACAGTATATGCTGATATATTTATAAAGAAAATGGGATATGTTTTTAAAGTCACAAAATGTGACAAATGACTACAACTGATACAGCAGTTGTTGGAGCTGAACTGCTGCCATATGCTGCTAAACAGCCTGAGTCCATGAGGCGTAATTTTCAAGTCGTTGAAAATACAAGCAGTAGTAAAAACTCCAGGAAAGCTCCAGGTATTGATCAAAAATCGTGTAACTCAAATAGTTTTCCTTTCTAACACGCTTGTATTAGTTTCACTTTGTATGTACGCGTATGTTTGTTTGTTTGCTTGTCTGTTTGCAACACTGATTATCACATATGTAGATATATAAAACGGTGTTGATGCTTTAGTGCAAAAGTTATGGTTGCTTCCGGGGAAGTGAGGGGATTTTGGGGATTCATGAAGGCGATTTTAGGAATTCCCAAAAAGTTCGAAACCACTTCGTTAGCCGTTTTGGAACCAATTTTTCATATTCGGTGCGTGTTTTTGCCGTGGAACATGCATCTGAACTATAAACAGTCAATCGCTTTAGTGCGAAAATCTAAGTTGCCGTATTGCTGCTGAGGAAGTGAGGGAAATTTCGACGTTTGCTGAAAAGAAAATCGGAACCGCCTTGCTAACCGAATCGGAACTGGGTTTTCATATTCGTTGTGTGTTTCGACTGTGGAACATATATCTGTACCATTACCGGTCATTCCCTACGGGGAATTTTGGCGATTCCTAAAGCCTAATTATCTGGTTATATGGATAGTTTTTTTAATATGGATGAACTCTCGATGATGAACGCGTGCTACGTAAAAATGTGCAAGTTTCGCGAACGAGATCCCTAATCTTGTCAGAGCAAAAACCATTGTAGTGACGATGGGACAGAGTAACGCACCCCACACTGCGTCGATGCTCCAGTGAGTCTAGGATAGCTATGATGCCCAAGCCATAGAAGCATCCCACTAAAGTAGAATGATATAGACCAATAATTCTACTGCCAACAATTGTAAAACTGTTCGAAAAATTGGTGATGGCGAAGCTGACTCCAATATTGAACGATGTACGATGTATCCCTAATCATCAGTCCGGCTTTTGGGCTAAACATAGCCCCATTCAACAAACACATAGACTAGTAAATGTCATAAAAAATACTTTTGAATACAAAAATTTTTATATATTGACGTTTCTTGCCGCTTTTGATTAAGTTTGGCACAACGGTTTTGGTATAATATAGTTGAACTTGCCTGCAAGCTTCTAGAAAGCTACTTATGTGACGGGAAATTTGTTATCAGAGAAGGCGAAGTCACAAACTCCACCAAAGTAGGTATTCCCAAGGTAGCATTCTCGGATCTACGTTATCTTTCTTTTACGCCTCTGACATTACAACGAGATGCGGAATCCACACTTTAACTTTTGCAGATGACACAGCATCCTGCAGCTTTCACGAAAATCATCAACTTGTTTCACAAAATTCGCAGGATTATATTTTAATATTAGAGACATGGCTAAAACTTTGGAAACTCAAAGCTAATGAACAAAAATGTACTCATATTATATTCACACTTCGTAAACAATCATGTTCGCCTAGCCAAAATAACAACTCACATATTCCGCAGCACAATGAATAAAATGATTGTGCAATCTATCAAATATAATATGTAAGCAGAAAAAGTACTAAAAATGCAACTGCGTGACAGCTTTTTAAAAAATCGTATGACTTCCAAAAGTTATCATGAACATTTTCATAAAATGATGGTTTCTATGGGATCAGAGTTGTATTTTTTGTGAACAACATGGGAATATTATAGGCGCCTCGAAAAATAAATTGAAATAATATAAAATTATTATAATATTTTTTAATTATTTTACTATGTACATATATAAAAATTAAAATCATTCTTGTAAAATCGTGTGGCACTACAACTCCATTTTGAAGCGATTTTGTAAAGTCGACCAGACTTCTAGAACATTACCTTATGTATCAATCGTACGATCATGTAGGATATTGAATCAGGGCTTTTAGATATACTTTGTATCTTATTTATAAAAATTTTAATGTTGCCATGCTGTTCGTATAGCAAAAATCGTAATTTTTAAGACAAAAAACGTCAAACAGTCATTTTGCTAAATTTTGCCATGAAAATTTTCAAAATGAGACATTTATTTTAAAGCGAACTTTACTGCGAGACAGTAAAGCTTTCTCTCTTACGCTCTGTCAGAATTGGATTTTCCAATTGCCAAGCTTTGACGCCGAGCTATTTGGATTGGTCTCATACATTGTGTATGTACATACATGATGATTTTTGACAGATAAATTACGCTTGACGCGCTAATTTAGGTTGCGCAGTGAGTGATTATTTATGGGGAGGGATAAGAACATTATTACTTATACATGCTTTCATAGCTCATCAAATTAAAAAAATGAAGGCGCCAATTTGAAGCGATATAAGTATACCAGAATACCCCTTTGGCATTTTCAAATCGCAAATGTTAATTTTAAACGATTTGCATTAAACGATTTGCGTTTGTCAGAACATGGCTGATAGTTTATAAACTTACTGCAGTTTAATAATACTTTTAATATTTTTCATTCTAATCATTGAAATTGTTAAAAATTTAAATTTTGTATTGAATTTACACACAAAAAAACAAATTTTTCCTGAAGAAGTCTTTCAAAGGAAGATGAAATATTGAAAAATACGTAAAACATTTTTTAAAAAACCAAAACCGACCTTGAGCTGAACGAATATTTGCAAATATTGAAATTTTTATATATTGTAAAATAGATTTGAAATAAAAGTAACAATAAAAAAAACTTTTCAGGTTCTTTTATAAATAGATTACGATCTGTAGTTGTATTGCCAAGTACTGAAAATGATAATGCAGTAACGCAAAATGATAATACCGGCAAGAGAGTTATAAAGCCAAAGGTAACTGTAGTTGTTGTTTACTAGCTTTATGTCAACGAGAATTGAATTGAATTTAATTAATTATGTGGCCTTTCATAATTAAACCGTTATTGTACCCAGCAAAAACTTGACTTAAAAAATAGGCTATTTAATTAATCAGAAAATATTCAGGCAGGTACTTATGATTTTTGCTTAATACTTGATTATATCAATTGTTCTCATTTCCAAATAAATCAGTTCGCTAAATTTAGTAGAAATTATTTCGTCTTACAGGAACTTATTTAACATTTTGTTTTTTATTTTTATTTAAATCTTTATAATCATAAAATTAAGTAACAATATAGCTTAAAAGAAGAACAGTTATAATTGACGCATAATATAATTAAAAATAAGTACATTTAGTATTTTCTAGGACAGAATTTAACAAATTTCATTATATATGTATATGTATGTTTAAAACTAAAGTTAATTAAGTAAAGATCACACAAGAATATCTTGTAAATTTTAAAACTAAAATGGCAAATGACTGAAAAGGTATTGAATAGATTCAATAATAAGCAAAAGTCATCACCGCAATTTCAATTCCATGGAGGTCAAAGACTTTTTACGTTCATTAACCTCAAAACGTTCCATGATTTTGGCCACAATATGAGAAGGAGGAACATCTGGATTGCCCGTTAGACCACGATAGCCCAAGACACTGTGATCGGCCAAAGTATTGGCTAATTGTAAACGTTTGATAAAGGCTTCAGTGTCTATGCCGCGTACTTGAGAGGGTTTTAGAAAACGTTTTGGTATGCGCGAGAGTATATCTTCTGAGCCCACCGGGCCAAAACCCAGATTTATTAAAATTGCCTCCGGATCGGGTTTACGAGCTTCAAGTAAACTGTCTACACTGGAATAACGGCTGGAATCCGAATGTATGGAGTTATCACGCTTTAAAATACACTTCTGCAATAGGCCACCACCACTACAATGAGGTAGTTCTGAGATCGAATCAAAAGAACCGTCTGATTTTAAACGTCTTTCATGACTACCCGTGGTACACGAAGAGTTCAACGACGATGTCAGCGACGACGAAGAGAAAGTTTTTTCGATGGGCACATGCTGACCCATTAGTTTCAAAGAGCTTTCACTTTGCTGTTTATTGCGAAAACGTACTTGTTTCTTTTTCTGATTGGGCAAATTAGAGACGGCAGGTAAATTTCGGTTTGCTTCCTTCTCATTGGGACTATAACCCTCATCCTCTTCATCATCTTCCTCCTCTTCCAGATCGGCGGCATATTCAGCTTCGTCGCCACTGTAGACAGCTGATTTTTGTCTCTGTAAACGTTTTTTACGTTGCACCGTTGTTGAGCTTGTTTGTGTAGAGTTTTGTAAAGTCTTTTGGGTCATTGTTGAATATCGTTGAATATCAGCTGTTTCATTGAGATGCTTAAAGGTTTTTGTTCTTATTTGATTTTGTTGTTGTTGTTCGACTATTTTCAAAATATTTTCACAGCTGGAGTTGGATGAGTTTTCTTTGAAATCGGAACGATTGAAAGAACATTCCATTTTGCTTGAAAATATCGCTTAAAATTTTGTGGCGCTTTCTAAAAATAAAATGTTTGAGGATAATGAGTGTAACGAAGATGGTTCTTTAATTGTGCAGGATTTATTATGCAAACATCACTGAGCGTTTAATTTTGGAGAGTTCGTAGATTGCATTGGCTTAACTCTTACTTAAAATATGGAAATCGTGGTTTCTGCCATATTCATAAAAAATGTTTTATATTTATTAAAAGTATATTTAACAAACTTTGTATAGAAAGTTCTCAAATAAACCTGTAATAAACAAAACATATTTTTTATTATGAAAATGACCGTTTATGGAAACTAAGTTTTCTATAAAATGCCAACTTTTTCTAGAGATGTTATTTGTATAAACATTTTTTAATAAATTTTCTCCCTGAAATTTATTATTTCAAAATAATTAATTATAAAATTATGATTGGAAATGTCTAAAGTGGTTGTACTTTTGCTAAAATTATTATATTTTAGAAGAGAATACGAAAACTTTAGCTCTATTCAAAATATGAGCTCTAATCACAGTCTCCTGCAAATGGTATTGCATTATTGCATTTGCAAAAATGTTTAGCTTACTTTTACTCTACACTAACGAAATACACAACAATGCACTTACTAGTCGCAATCACCGCTTAGTTGCCGTCACTCATCCCGCATTTAAATAACACCAATCGATGTCTTTATCTAACTTAAAATCGAGTTTTCGATTAAAAAGTCTATTAACTGCTCCTTAAAGCTTTTTCTCGCATATTTATTTTTGATTAAAATTTCAGTAAATTATTATCTACTCTAATTAGCAATCAGCTGTGAATTCGCTTTTAGCAATCAGCTGTGAAATCGCTTTTTCGATTAAAAAGTATATTAACTGCTTTTTTTCGCATATTTATTTTTGATCAAAATTTCAGTAAATTATTATCTACTATAACTAGCAATCAGCTGTGAATTTCGTGCTTTGCAAAGAGTAGTACAAACTAGAGGTGGTTCACAATTGATAGCATATATTTACAATTGCATAAATTTGCAATCACAAATGCACAAGATTGTGTATTGCAATTGCTTTTGAAATTGCAAGTTTGTGCAAAAGCTACAAAGTAAAGAGAGAAAAAACAAACTACAAAAGAAATAGAACAAAATCATGCAACTATATGTATCTCTTGCATTTCTTCTCTTCGCCATTCGTGCTTTCATTCGTCAACAAATAACTCTTTATGCTTTAAACCAAGTGTGCCCAGCCCTATGCGCTTGATGCTCAATTGTTTTTGTAAATGCTCTTAGCTATAGTGCTGTGCTCTTTAATACACAAATACTGCGCTCAGCACTAGCAATGAAAAATACACAAACAACTTCGTCTTATTATATATGGTTTTTGTCGTTCTTCACTGCACACACACAAAAGCAAAGCAACACACTTCCGCATGTTTTGCTCGTAAACATTGACGACAGCGATTATCAGTGTGAATTTTGTTTTTGTAAATGTTTTGCTTTTTACAACAAAAAATATTAAATACAAATAGTTTTTCCTTAAATGTTTAGGTGTTTACTCTTCCATATAGAACTTGTGGGCACCACTGCTTTAAACACATTCATCACAGCTGCTACATGAACACATGTCTACAAATGTAGCAATGCAGCCAACAACTTAATTACATTGAAAGCCACAGCTACATCATAAACAGCTGATATTGTTGTTTTCTTTCTTTGCAAATATTAGAAGTTTTTTAGGCTTAAAAATAGCTGAGGGAAATTTAGTAAATTCTATAAAATCTTTTGCTCAAATAGTGCGAGCTGCTCAGTATACGGTGTAATAATATAAACACATACATATATCGGGTAGTGAAATTTTGAGGGGCCGATGTTGAATGTGAACCACAACTAAACGTAAAATATTTTTCTGCATTTCGTTTGATACTGTTTAATTTCAGACTAACTTAATTTGATCCATGGCAAGATACACAATCTAGCAACGCATTAAAATTGAGGCTTATGAAAATGGGCGTTGAAATCAAAATGCATATCGTCCATTTCGTGATGCTAACGGTCAAAATAATCGCTCAAATGTGTGTACGATTGGAAAAATCCTGCAATACTTTGAGCAAACCGACTCTTTAGGAGATGTCAAAACACCAGTACAGGTCGTTTTGCAGAAAATATTGCTGCTGTTAGCGATAGTGTGGCTGAAGAATCGAGAAGTCACAGCCAGAGAATATCTTTCAAAAATTTCCAAAGTCTACTGTTGATTAGGGCAGCTCCTATGAAATGTCGACATATAGACAGCTGGGAAGCATAGAAAACAAGCAGTTCATAATTTTTTCATTAGTATGAATGTTGAAAGGTAATATAGTGAATAAAACTCAGTTATAAAATGTGTAAGTTCTGTTCTGGGAATTGTAAGCAATATTTTGTTAGGAAAGTTTTTCGCTCTGTAGCAACTCTGGTTAAAATAAACACGATGAGTACTTGTAAACATCCGACTAACTTCTTACAATTGATTGATAACTTTTCGATTCTTTTAAAATCAAAAAATTCTCTCGGCAAAATTTGCTTAAGTTTCGAACAATACTGTAGTTGTTGAAAAAAAAAAGAAAAAATAATACAGACGGCGGCAGATTAATTGAGTATTCATGTCTGGGACCGGCTGCCACAATTTGTAGAACAATTTCAAATGCAATAGCATTGATGGCTTTATCTCATAATTTTTAGAATTGTTTATTTAATTAATAAACTTCGTGTAATTTTTCTCTGAAAGCTATACATTTTTTTTTTACTTTTACTTGGTAATAATTTTTTACATTCTTTTTGATTTATTAATTTTTATTTATTTGTTTTTTTGTTAAACGTGCTCATTTCCATTCCATTTTCTTTTTTTTGTTGAATTTCTTGGCAGTTTGTAAAATGACTTCTTATTAAACGTTTAAAAAATCATATTAAACTTTAAGCCAGAGAAAAAGCACAAGCAAACAGATTATCATTCGCTTTTGTAAGGGGAGGTCCAACCACAACGCACGAAGTTAATTGTGCGTCATAGCTTAACGTCAATTAACGACGTAAATTAACATTTCTTTGCTGCAGATTCGCAGGTAGGGGAATTAATACCCCTGATAACTATGCTGGGGCTACTAACCCCCCCGAAGTGCTGTTGTAGTGCAACAGATACCTGTAATTTAAGTGGGCTTAGAGCTGGTACTCTTAGTGGACTTCGGCCTACCAACTCATTAAGTCTTGCCTTCCATTGACTTCTGGGAAATTGCATGCAGAAGGGATAAAAAGGATCGAGCTCTTCAGTATGGGGTTTGTTCATATGGAAAATTAATGTGATGTCTGTGAGTCTTGCAAGCCACACGGGGCGCTGGTGTAACGTGAATAATTCCCCCCGTGTAGTTGGTCCATCACCAGATAAGGCTTTCAAGGCAGTTGCCTTGATGTAAGTCAATTTCACATGTTTACGGCCAGAAATTGAGAATACGGACCTGTATAATATGTGGTTGCATCAGTATGGTACATCTCGTCAGACAGCCTATGAAACTTAATGGCTTTTTGAATTTTTGTACATTTGTACGAGTACAGCGGGTTATAGTTCAAGTTGTTTCCTTTTTTAGGTTGCTTACGAAGGATTGTTTTACAATACCAATTTGCTGAGATCAATAATTTTCGATTGAAAAAGGCTAGAAAAGTAATCAAACTGTTTTTAGCTGGCTGACTGCTAGCTGTTTCGTAGCCGCCATACTACCATCAGCACCCATTTTCGGATTTAAACTGGGCTCATGACGCATTATGAACGGCCTTCACTTAACTACCAAGCCATTGAATTATTTTTTGTCTATATTCATCTCATATTGCATCAATGGAGCAATAGCTTTTTGATTTTTTTTTGTACATTTGTACATCGGGTTTTAGTTCAAGTTTTTCCCTCTCTTAGATTTCTTTAGAAGGATTTCTTTACAATGCCAATTTGCTGTGATCAATAAGTTTTGATTGAAAAAGACCAGAAAAATAATCAAACTTTTTTTTAGTTGGGAAACAACTAGCTGTTTCGTAGCCGCTACACTACTCATCAGCACCCATTTTCAGATTTAAGCTGGAGCCATGGCGTATTGAATTATTCTTTGTCTATATTCATCTCATATTGAATCACATATGCATTTTGTTAATTGCCCGCATTGCTATTTGTACAGTGTTTGCTATCTCTGAACAACAGGTTTCTTGCGCGTATTATGCGCGTCATGGTTTGACTTCGCTGGGGATTCTTTTTTTTGGAATATATAAAAGAAAAAGTTTATGACAATAAGCCAAAAACAATTGAGCTCAATATTGAGATAACTAATAATACTAACGACATTGAACTCCAAATATATTTCATAGCCATTGAAAAGAGGGACCATCAAACCAGAGGTATGTCACCGAAACCTAGGCGAGCATTTTTCCGATATTTTTGTTCCACACATATTGCATAGATCCTTCTACGAGTATAATAATAAAGAATATTGAGAGCCTATTCTGAAAACGTTTTGTTTTATTTACAATTAACATCGTGCATTTTGGTTGGACCACCCTTTATTCCTATTGATCAGTATCAAGTTCAAAGTCTAATGGTTTGTGTGGACATATGTACATACTTATATTTGTTAATTGAAATATTGATTAATTAAAATATTAATTAGTTTTCAATTCACCACTTATAATACTCATGAAAAAAAATTAAGCGGCTTAGAAACAAAATTAAGTTTTTATGTCAACTTTTTGTATTTTTCTAAAAAATTTTTACTGGTTTTGAAGAGAACACAGACAAAACAGAAACTCAAAGTTTAAGAGACGCTGGTTTTGAGCAACATTGTTAGCAAAAAAAAAATTAACTAATAATTTAAGCCATGTTTTCTCGTACAAGTTCAAGATCATTCAGTTGACCGTCTAAGCCGCTTATACGCTTTGTAGTTATTTGCATATATGTATGTTTATGTGTGTATGTATGTACATGTGTATTGGCTGGTTTTTGCAAAATCATTGGGGATTTTTATTTTCGGTTTCGTCATTTGTAATTGTTGGAATTTTTTTTAAACTAATATTTGTCTACTACGAATAAGTTTGTCTCGAAACAGAAACTTGATTTTTTTGCTTTTTTGTTTAAGTTTATTATTCTTGTTTAGATTTGTTGTTGACTTTGTTCTTTTATGGCATAGGAAATTTACAGCAGGTTTAAGCTGTCGTAGTGCTAATATGGACCTTGTGCATCTTTGAACTTTTTACACTGAAAATAAAATTTAACCCACTGTACTTAAATCAATCTTAAGCGGAGTTAAAAGTAGGCTAAATACGGATTTTTTTAAAATCAAGTACGGTGCGCTTTATTCAACTACACATTATTCAAACACTAAATACTCGTACTTAATTTTAGACATACTGAATCCCAAATCCGTACTTGAAATGAGATTGGTTTGAGAAAAATCTGTGGTCGCATCAATTTTAAAGTGCGATTGATTCAAAAATTTTAAAGTTGGTTTAATCCCAAATCTGTTGTTCAATAAATCTTTGCATTTGTACGGTTACAAGGTGCAATTGACACTTAAGAACTAAAACCTCTTGACCATTCCAAGTGTTATCAATGGTCAGAATGGTGGCAAAAAATGGCGACAGTGGAAAATCATCTTCAGTGATGAGGCACATTTTCACCTCAGACGTAGAATTACCGCATTTGGGCAAATGATAATCCAAGAGTGATTGTCAAAAATCCAATGCACCCTCAAAGAGTGGCTGTTTGGTGCGGTTTGTGGATTGGTGTCATCATCGAGCCATATTTTTCCAAAATGTGGCCGGTCCGACAGTTCTCTATAGTGAGATGATAACGATCTTTTTATGGACCGAATTCGAAGATATGGATATAGACGATATGTGGCTTTTTTGGGTGACAAATTCAATGGTCGTGTTATCTAACGTACATGATACGTATATGTATATTAGGGTGGATCGATTTGGAAGGATCAATATTTCTTGATATTGTGCGATCGAATTTTCGATAGATTTTTTTTTTTGAGTCACCGGCCTAAACATGTTAGTTTTAGTTCATTTTTGGTGGCATACATCTTAGAGAGAACGGATAGAGTGATGTATGTCTTACACCGTTCCAAGAAACCAAGACACTTGAATGCTTGGAAAATGTGTTCAGTACAGCCAACATCAGATTGAATTTTTATTCCAAGAACATCAAGAGTATGTGATTCCTCAATTTTTATATAACCCAGGATTATAGATAAGATAAAGTAGTATTCACGGCATGCGAGCCGTATTTTTCCAAAATGTGGCCGGTCAGACAGTTACTGAGAATCGTGAGATGATAACGAATTTTTTATAGTTCGAATATGAAGGTATGAATTTGGACAATATGTGGTTTCAACAGGCAGTGAATGGAGTTCCCTATCGTGAGAGGATAACGAATTTTTCATGGCTCGAATCGGAACGTGTATAATATGTAGTTTCCACAGAACGGTGCCACTTGCCACACTCTTTTCTCTTTTCCGCGACAAATTCAATGGCCAAGTTATCTCACCTGGTGGCGATGTAAATTATTCGCCAAGATCATGTAATTTGGCATCATTGAACTTTTTCTTTCCTTAGGGTTATTTGAAAGAGAAGGTGTATGTCAATAAGCCAGCAAAAATGCAAGAGCTAAAGGATCTTACTTGTGTGCAAAACATCATCACATCTGTAAGCAAAGTTTTCGCCGCTGTGAAGTGTTTTGAAACATTTCGCTCCTTTATGGCAATATAGTCATATCTCAAAAAATGATTTTTTTTCGTGTTAACAATGCATTTTTGCCACAATATAAAAGGTAGTACTTTTATATTGTGCCAAAAATTTTTTCAAATTACTTTTAAATTGTTTCCTTTAAGAGATATTAAAAAAAAATTCTAAGACTTGTATGGAAACTAAAAATTTTAAATGTGTTCTTTTCGAAACAAGTTTTTTTTAGTTATGACTATGTTGCAATAAAGGAGCGATTGTACTTTTTAATTTTCTTATCTATTTAGAACAGTGATCGCCACAAAGAGAACTTTTAATATGTAAATGTATAAGCGCGATTACTCTTGAGCGCATTGCATGGTAATCAATGAGTTTAGAGCTAGTGTGATTTTTAACTAGTACTGGAAACACTCAAGCCAGCTGAACTTTTCGAAATTAGGTCTAAAGATGACTTAGCCTCGTATTAGAAGATCTGGACATTAAAAAACAAAATTGCGCTCTACGAAAATAGTGTTCATAGAATATCATTTTGTTTATTAATGAAAAATCATAAAACTAATTTAGTTTTCTTTTTTTATTTTGCTGGTGATATTGTTTACTCGTAGTGTGTAAATAATACCATCTACGTCAATTTCACTATTATTTGATTCAAATTATCTAACATTTGTGTTCTGTTGTTTTTCTGTTTTTAAATATTTATTTAAGGCAATTGTAATATACTAACACATTTGTACGTACGTATAGGAAAATGTTTTTAATTTAAATTAATAAAAATTAATGTTTTTATTTTAGTGGATTTTGCATTAGTGAGCGGCACGTGCCGGTACTTTCATATTTGCATACTGAATTTCGTATTAGAAAACTTTTTTAAAGTGTAACCTGCCAGTAAAAAAAAAGAAAAATTGTGTCGCTCAAAACGCCGCAAAAAATTGCCAAGAATTATTTAAGAAGAAAATTAATTCATGAATGTATAATATGTTTATAGATTTTACTTTGTAAAAAATAAAGCAAAATATTTTGGATCAAGGAAATCTTTTTGTTTCTCTTGCAGTCGATAGATGGATGGGCAGATAGTGATTAAATTTGCTTCAAAGATTTAATTGACAAAAAACCTGTCTGGTGTAAATCTAGCTGTTCAAAAATGCGAATATTTTTGCCTAACTTATGTACGAGGGTTGCTTGATAATTCCATGGCTCTGTGAATAATTTCTTTTTATTTCACCATATAACCTTCTTATAGATCAATACATTTAGACATGTTGTTGCAGCTTTTCTATTCCTCTCCAAAAACAATCACAAATCAATCAAAGGATTGATCGATTTGCGATTACTTACAGACGTCGTTGAACACCCAGCCAGGTAATTTGTGTCAAAAAATCTTCCAAATAATATGAATTCGGTATTAAGCTGAGGGCAAGTATGACGTGGAAGGAGGTGACAGATGGTCATGCCTTAATTATGGGAAAATAGTGGACCTTCCAGAGAATATTGATGAATGTTTACCGGCTCTACTGGAGGACAAGAGATTTCGTCAGGCAGGGTCTCTAGTAGAGGTGGGTAGTTCGCGAACGAACTAGTATAATTTAACTATTCACATCAGGGAGCTAAGTGAGCCGATCAATTCTGCGAGATCTCTTAGCTCCATAGTTTATGTTTCTTTCTTATGTTATGTGTTAAGTTTTCTTTTTCATTCATGTTTCCTTTTACTAGTAAACAGAAAAAGTCAAAAAGTAGTGACATAATTTAATTCTTCAAAAAAAGTTTTCGTGCTATAACTTCCATTTCAATGCAGTGAGTCTGGTTTGTATTAAATAGTAGTATTTAATAATAGCAGAAAAAATCAAAATCATATTATCTTTGCTGCTTTCATGTGTTTGTTAGCATTTTCTTTTACTTTTCCTTTCTTAATATCTGTTTATTGTGTCATGTGAACTGAAACAGAGTCGTTTACAGAACTTTTTTCACTGCACTATTGAACTAAAACTAAATTTCAGTTAAAAGAGCTGAACTAAAAAGAGCATTAACTTAAAAGAGCTCATAAGCCCAACTCTAGTCTCTAGAGTAGTCGGTAAACATCGTCCAGAAGATCTTTACAGATGGATCCAAGTAGAACTCAGCAGTTGGTAGGGGGGCAAGAAATACTAACAGTTGATTATCAATTTTCAAAGAAAACATGGCAGTGGTTAGACCCGTTTTAACCTCAGTGGATTCGTTAATAAGTAGAATTGCCGCATTAAGGTGAATGATAATCCAAGAGTGATTGTCACAAAGAGTGACTGTTTGGTGCGTTTTATAAGCTGGAGGCATCATCGGGTCGAATTTTTTCCAAAACGAGGCCGATCAGGCAGTTACTGTGAATCGTGTGCGCTATTGTGATATGTTAACGAACATTTTATGGGACGAACTGAAAGATATGGATGGGGATGATATGAGTTTTCAACAAGACGGTGCCACTTGCCGCATAGCTAACGAAATAAATGCTCTTTTGCATGACCGTATTAACTCACGTGCTGGCGATGTCAACTGGCCGCTAAAATTATGTGAATTGAATTTCTTTCTTTGGGTTTAGTTGAAAGAAAAGGTGTACGTCGAAAAGCCAGCAACAATTCAAGAGCTAAAAGATAAGATGATTCATCACATTAACGTCATAGAATTTCAATTATGTCTCAGCGTCATTGAAAATGTGGATCATCGGATGAAGGTGACAATATTTGGTTTCAGACATAATTGAACCATACCAATATTATCATAATAAAAAGAAAGGCCAATAATTCTTAAATAATTTGTGTTTTATTTAATATCAATATCCGCCCTTAAAATTTAACTACCTACATATTAGGCAATACCAAAATTGCAGCCAAGTGGGCTAGATTTTTCAATGGCTAGCAGTCTGTTAAAGATAACCTAGCTATTATACATATACAAAAATATGCACAATTTTTTAGTCCCTTCAACTACTTATTTTCTTCTTACATTGTAGAAGCTTTAAACCAGTGGTGCCCACAAGTTCTATATGGAAGAGTAAATACTAATACATTTAAGGAAAAACCATTTTTATTTAATATTTTTTATTGTAAAAAGCAAAACATTTACAAAAACAAAATTCACACTGATAATCGCTGTCGTCAATGTTTACTAGCAAAACATACGGAAGTGTGTTGCTTTGCTTTTGTGTGTGTGCAGTGAAGAGCGACAAAAACCATATACAATAAGACGAAGTTGTTTGCGTATTTTTCATTGCTAATGCTGAGCGCAGTATTTGTGTATTAAAGAGCACAGCCCTATAGCTAAGCGCATTTACAAAAATAATTGAGCATTATGCGCATAGGGCTGGGCACACTTGCTTTAAACTATACAAACGTTATTTTTATAAAAACCTTGAATTGGATGAACAACTATTTTTGGTTTCTATTTACAATTTCCTACATTCTTGTTTAACAATTAAGTTTATCTAAAAATTATAATAAAAATAAACAAATGTGCATTAATTGCTGCAATTTTACGACCGTTTTTTTTTCATTTAAATTCGTCAAAATGTGTATTAAATATCATTTTGTGCACAATTAACTTTTTTTAAAGCTTTATAGCCGTAATGCAAACATGTTAACAACAACAAGCTAAACTGTAACACAATCTTTACAATTCAATAAAAACAAAGGAAAGAAATTATTTTATATGAGTAAGCTGTAAACGTGCGTTACTTGAATAAATAGCGATCGATACAGCTTGAAAACTGGCAGAACACGACAACGCAGTTTAACTGTAAAAGGGAATGAGCGGCAAATAGTGATATGTACTGAGATTTTGATTTTATGATTTGCTGCATAATTGTAAATGAAACAAATCGTAAGTTTGAAGTCTTAAGAAATGCATACAGTAGGGACCAAAATAGTTGTAACACGAGAGTCTGACATTTCTCTCTATTAATAGCATTAATCCATATGTTTTTGGGGATAAACAATTTCTACAGTTCGTAGAGTACACTCACAGCTGTGTTGTTACAGACAATGACAAGTTCTTTTAGACGCCATGACCCTTTCCATCGCTACGATGTCATCCACTACCTCAGTTGCTTTAATAAACAGGTGGGCCAGATACAGTGTTGTCAGATCGTAAGATTTGCCTTTTTTTGCTGGTGTGACTTCTTTACAGAAAATAAAAGATTTTTTGCAACACTGGCCAGATAGGACAATTATTTTTATCAATGGAACGCTTTAAGAGATTTTATTTATTATAACAAACAAATAAAATATGTCATTAAATGGATGTCGCCACTGTTATGCTATAATACTCAATATAGGACAAAATTCTCTGACGACTTTTGTCATTGAAATTAATGTATAACAATTTACAGAGTTATGGTGTCACAATTCTGATACGTCGTCCTCAATAAGTGGATGCATTTTTCTATGAGTATATTTACATATCTTTTCAGATATACTCCTACTAGGATTTTATACAGCGCTGGGAGGATGACTGCTATTGTAAACACATCTATTACAAAAATCAACATATGCCATATTTAACATATTGCTGTACTGAAAAGTTGTCATTTAGTTTTACGTAACTGTGTTACGAGTAAAGCTTTTTTAATGCCTTTTTCACATATTTTATGTTAGAAGCCGCAACATATCTGCCCATCGCGGTTTTATGTACATATGTAACAGTAATTAAAAAGCAGCGTAAAAGTGTAAACAATTTTTATGAAAATCACTTAAAAAAATTTAATAATTTTCATACAGATTTTCTAGACGAGTTGCTCATCTGTGTTCTATACAGTACTGTTTTTAATTTAGTATTGATTTTAGTACATATTTTGCTTGTAATTTTTACGTATTTTCTCTCCCTACATCGTAGAGAATATTTTAAACAAATTGATAGGATTAGTCCCAGTTATTCTAGAGTTTTGCGCTTAACAACACATTGGACAATACATTACATAGGTGTACAACGAGCCAAGCTCGATGGTATTTGGTGCCACTTTCCAGCCCTATTAGCAGACGTTACTATCTAGTATCAAAGTAGTCAGCAAGAAATATCAATTAAGCTCTAACTGCTCGGAGTTCCTATGGCCACCTTCCAGCTCCCTTGTCAGATCAGCTCTACGTCATAATAATTTTGCATTGTCATGCAATATATACATGCACGCAAAATATTAGCAGCGGGACAGGTGAAACTAAAACAAGCTCGTAAAAAATATTTTTTGTCTAAAAGTGGAATTGAATTCATAGCCTGATTGTTATTTCTTCAATGAAACCAATATTCATAACCCGAATAAAGCTTTACGTTTGCCCAACATCAACGACAAAACTTTAAAGGGGGATAGACACGGTCAAAATGCTTAACAAGCATGGTTATAGTATGTGTGAAAATTTGTTAGTATTTGTGACACCGACGATGCTTGAGGGGAAATCAAAAAATTTTGACTTTCTGGCATGCTTGCTGTCACATGCTTGGTTGTGTCTAGTGCAAGCTATCAAGCACGAATAAATTTTTATTATTATTTTGTTTTCGTTGAGAATGGTTGTCAAGAACATATAAAAACAGAAGAAGAAAATTGAATGAAAAAGTGTCGAAATAGAATATTTTGAATATCAAGTGGAAATAAAATTTAAATATTTCTTCAAATCGTGAAGAATATTTTATGAACAGAAGAAATTAACGATAATAAAGATACTTTGGAAGTTTACTCGTCTTTACCTATTTATACTCTGGGATGTGCTATGCATACAATAAGCGATCGCTGCGTAAAAGGCGTACAATATCAAATTCTTTTAAAAACGTTTTTAAAGCAACATCCAGCAGGAAAGCTACAGGATCAAAAAACGAAATAAATGTGCTTCGATGAAAAGGAATTAAGAAGAAAAAATAAGTTTTCATTAAAAATTTTTTTATTTATTGACCTTTTTTTTCTACCAAACCAACACCTCAAAATCAAAATGAATGCTTGATGGGTATCAAGCACAAAATTTTTAAAGCGTCAAGCATACGTACACGAAATTGACAGCAAGCATTTTGACCGTGTCTATCCCTCTTAACATAAATGCAAAAACTCGTTGTTTTTGTCAGTGTATGGAGAAATAAAAGGACACCAGCAAGGCTTAACGGTAAATCAAAAGAAATAAAGACACAAACTGTATTTGATTTTGGAAAATTTTGTATTACATTGTAGCTAACCACAAAGTCTGGGGTTGTAGCTAACCAAAGTGGGCTAGCTAGCTGTTAAATCTGAGCCCTATATAAGAAACCAAACTAGTTGGACATGTTTTGCGCGCCACTGTTTAAATCATAATACATAGATACGTACGTACGTATGTATGTATATACAAGTACATTTATATATTTAGTATTATTTTCCAATTTCCAATCATAAATTTTTTTTATTCAATGCAATAACAAATTAAATATTTAATACTTGAGTAGTAGTTGTTATTGTTCAAAAAAATAATAATTTCACCGTTGGTTGACATTGACTTCCATATTTGTATATTTTAAATTTAACCAACAATAAAAACAAACACAACAACAACAAAAAAACATGTTTTTAACACGTTGTTGGGATTTTTTGTAACAATTAAAAACGACAACAGAAAAAAAATAAACTGTATCACATTATAGTTCTGTTAAATTAAAAAAAACACCGTTCCTTTGAATTGTATTTGTATTTAATTAGATTATATTTTTGATTGTTGAAAAACAAAAATATTAAAAAACAATATATACATAAGTATGTATTTCGTTTAATTCAAATGATGTTTGCATAATTTCTGCTTTAATCTCCTTGTTGATTTTGCAGTAATACTTTTTTTATTATTATTATATTAACCTTTATACTTGTTTTTTAAGTTTGTAATATGTTTTTCTTATGATACTTATTAATTTAATTTATTAAAAGAAAAACAAATAAATTTTGTTAACACTTGTGTTTTGTTGTTTTCCGCTCTTTTTTCTCTTTTCTGCTTTTAAGTTGTTTTCACATTTAATAACAAATTTCAACTGAGCCAGTTTTTGAATATCTTGCAATTTTTTAGCTTTTTCGAATGTGTGTTGTTGTTGTTGCTTTTTGCTGGTTTCTGTTTTAAATCCGTTTTCAAAAGCTTAGCTCACCGTTTTTTGTTTGCTTGCTTTTTTTTGTTGTTGATTATATTTTATTATACCTTAAACACATTCGCGGCAGCAGGCTACCGACTGCAACTTGTCAAATAGGAGTTGTTGTATTGGTATACAAGTTAATAATGTCGATCTCTTTGTTTGAAATATTCATTATTATAATAACGAAAGTGAGTTAATTGAGATTATTCAAAGCACTGTCTATTACGCTGTGTCTTCACGTGCCATCGACTTGAACATGGCATGAACATAACGTCGGCAGAGCGAGTGTAAAAAAAAGTTCATATTCTGTATGTGGCGAATACGTATGTTCGGATTTACCTTATCAAAGTGTTCAATTCGGCGCCATTTTGTGTATTTTTGTACGTGATGGCCAACTTCATCGATGTCAGAGCATGAACGAAGCATGGCCATGAGCGGCCCACATTAGCCATTTGCGATGTTCGCCATGATGCTCATACCATGTTCATGGCTAATGGAGACCCCCAGTTAAGGTCGTTCAAGAATTTTAAAAACTCGATTCGTACCCGGTTCATGTTGTTCTCCCTAAAAAGACCTAGAGGTGGTAAAATTTATTGCTAATATTGGTAATGAATATCGTTTAAATAACTAAAAAACACGCTTCCATATCAAACTGAAACAATTATCCATATAACCTTTCCCAATAAACTATATGTCAACTTCAATTTCTGCACTAAAGCGAATGATCGTTCATAGTTCAGATTCATCTTCCACGGCAAAAACGCACACTGAATGTCAAAAACCGGTTTCGAACCGGCTAGCAAAGTAGTTCCGAGTTTTTTTTTGGGAATTCTCAAAGTCAACTTCGTGAAAAAATTTAGAAATTTATATATGAGTAGAGTATGTATGTATGTACTTGTGGAATGCTGCATTACTAGCAAAACTTATTGCTTTTGGTGGCGGTGATGACTTTTCTCGGTTTATAACGAGCTTTTTCAGGGACCGCACTATGCTCGCACGAGTTGTTATAGATGGGGTCCAATCAAACGAGTTCAAGATTAATTCAGGGGTACCCTATTCCTTATTTTCCTCAACGACCATCTGTATCAAGCTTCCAACCCTAACCACTCTTTAGCAGATGACATCAGCATTTGTCATTCGTACTCTTTCAGTTATAGGCCCAGCCTATCCGAAATCGTTGCCAAAATGCAAAATATGAATGCATCTTCTATTAATCTCCAAATGGGGTCGCAAAGACAGGGTCGCCTTTAACGCTCGTAAGACCCAGTGCTGTTTATTAACACACAAGCAAACGACCGCTAATGCTGCTTCATATGGATGGTACAAGTATTGAGGAATCGGGTGCTCTTGATGTTCTTATAATGAAAGTACAGTGTGATGTTCGCTGGAATGAAGCCATTTTCCATGTCTCTAAAGAATCATTCAAGTGCCTCGGGTTTTTGAAACGGTGTAAGATGTACTACACGCCATCCCACTTTCTTACTATTTATATCACCTACATCCGACCGAAAATGGAATACAACTCTCATGTTTGGGCCGGTGCCTCAAAGTCTATTTTGGGGTTACTCGACCGTGTGCAGGAGAGGGAGAAGAAGCTTATCGGTGACAGTAGGGCATCCAACTCTATTGACTCAGTGGAGCAGCGTCGCAGTGTAGGGTGCGTTACTCTGTTCTATCGTGAATACAATGGATTTTGCTCTGACGAGATTAGGGATCTTGTTCCCGAAACTCGCACATCCATTTGTGGTCGATTGCCCGAGGAATCGTACTACGCATTACAGAGAAAATTCATTTTTCAGTCGTACGCTTCGCTTGTGGAACAAGTTGCCTTCATACATGTTTCCTATCTGTTATAACGTTGGAAAGTTCAAGTCAAATGCTCACAAACATTACTCCCTCTTTCCCCCTCCTCACAACCTATTATCCTAGCTCTGATACAATGTAGGGGTCATCCTCTGTGTACTGGTCGAACATAAAAAAAACGCACATTAGACCTACAATGGTCGCAGTGTAAGTGGCCGATGAGATCCAATAATAAAATGTATGTATATTCATATTTTTACTCGTTTTTCTTTTGATTTATGTAATTTTCAAATTAAATAATGTGCCTTTATTTACCCGGTACTCTTATATAAAATTGAATTCATGTTATATTGCATTTTTGAAAAAGGTAAATAAATAATAATAGAAAAATATATACATAAATATAATATATGTAAACATATATTACAGCTGCTGTTTCTAAAATTATTACACGGCAACAATTGCTGCTAGCGGCATTTGTAGTCGTCAGCCTGCTGTCATGATTGTGTTTAATGCGATAATGGCACAATGGTTGTATTCAAGACGCATTTGTATTGAACATTTTAAGCTTTTCTCCGCTCTCTGAGAATGATAATCATATAACAACAGTGCTGCCCAATAATTTAAGAATTCTGTCTGCTATGTTACATATCTTTCACAATTTATTTATTTATGTAGCATTAACTTTATTTAATATCTAGTATATTTAATATTAAACGTAAAATTTTCATAGTATTGACTTTCATTTAAAATTTTTGATTAAGTTACCTTAAAATAAAAATTTCTATTTAAAACTGACGAAAGTGGCAATACCGATCGTGTTGCTTTCTTCTTTTTCTTCTCCCATTTAATGTTATCAAAACTTTCTGTTAACAATTATTTAAATTAAAAGCCGTAGAGGCGTATTTTTTTTTAACGGTTTATAAGCTTCGTATCTAGAATTGTAATTATTTAGGCACACATTTAAACAGACGTTAAATAAATATCTGTTAGACAACAACAAATCTAGATACAAACATACATACGTATTTATAACAGTAGCACTTTATAAATATGTAGATCAGTAGTGGATATAACATTCGATTGTTTGTGTGTCTTTTTTTTTGTATTTATAATGTAAGCTATCGGAAATGAATAATTTAAGTACATAAATTTTAGCACGATTCTGATTCATTTAAGAATCTACAAGAGGTGTATGCAAATTAAGGCGGCTAAAGAACGGCAGTTTTTGTTATGACGAAGTTTTATTTTTATCAAGATTGAATAACGGAGAGTTGTAATATTATTACTTAAAAAAAAAAGATTTTATAAAAAATCCCAGTCTAGGCTGCTGATCGTCGTCAATTTTACATATCTTCTAACCAGAAACTGCGCTTAAGTTATGTGATGCTTTTGCTGTTGGATGTGAGCACGTTTGTGCAGTAAATGAAGCTGAGAAAAAGGTTAACGATCACGCCTCTTGCAGTATGGGCATTGACATCTATTTTAAATACGCGTACAACGTAACATCTAAAAGCTGTACGCGCAACGTAATTGCGTAATTGTTCAAAAAATCTGGTAGGTATTTACTGAAAAGAAACATTTTTCGACAAAAAAACTTTTTTTTTTTTATTAAATAAACATAAAAAAGATTAATAGCAGAAATTCCTAAAAAACTTTTAAAAAATCATTTCTGTATATCAAAAAACCAGCAAACAAAGATAAATCTTACGATCTGACAACGCTATTTGGATGCCACTTGGTCTTCTCTTTGCTATCACACATTTTTTAAAGCTATGGGATCATCGCGATTAGGCACATACATATGCCATGACCTTTTTTAGTTAGCTAGTTAGCAAACAATCGAGTTTTAAAGAGAATACCCTTGCACGATCAACAAGAAAGAGTCAAAGTAAACAATTATAAAAGGTATTAATTTGCGTGCATTTTTAAACGAGTAATGGTTTGCTTTCAGTGAGAGATGTTGCAGGTTTAAATAAAAGCTCACAAAATTCACAAGCTTTTTAATGTTTGAGTGAAAAGTGGTAATAGGAATGTTTTAAAGCTTTTTCCTTTCTCTCAATTACCACAAAAATGATCAGAATAAGCAAATAATAATAACAAAATAATTATTTGAGTTTTTACTTTGTTTTTATTACAGACATCCGACAAACTTCATCAAAGTTTTATTTATGGTCATGGATTCATAGAATACTCAAAGCTGCTTTTGTTGCTATTTAAGGTAGAGTAAAGAATATTATAAAGTGAAGGAAAAAATAGTATCAAGTACTTAAAAAAAAAGTTATTAATCACAATATATGAAATCAATATCGAGTCCAAGCATTTGTAAGCGTATAACTTTGCTTCCGCCGTTTTTTCCGAAATTCGAGATTTTGTCGTAAAAAACTGGTTAAACATTTATGATTCAAAGTATTTTCCATCGCTGGCCATTTCTCCATCTGTCGGGCTGAGTACTAATCCCGCGTTGAAAAAACTTGTCACATTTTTAAATGATCTACCATTCGATACATTTTTTTCTGCTTCACAAGTCTGAAAGTGATGGTCAACCAGGCTATGTGCCATTGATCGAAACAAGTAATAGTCCTAGGGGGCAACGTCTGGAGAATACGGTGGCTGGGGTAGTGCTTTCAATTTCAACGTTTCCCTGTATGTTTTGACCACTTTCGTAAAATGGGGTCGAGCATTGTCATGCTGTAAAATCTTGATAAAGAGAAAAGTCTATCCTTGCATTGCGGCCGTAATACAGTACTTCGAGCTGATGCCACCAAATACTGAACATGATCTTGGAACCACGAATATTCGGTTCGGCCGTCGACGTGGAAGTGTAGCGGCGCCATCTCTATGGTTTTTGTGCGTGGGATTAGCGTTGTGAGCCCATTTTTCGTCTCCAATCACAATTCGATGCAGAAATTCTTTCCTGTTTTTGCCTGGCGAGCAGCTGTTCACAAGCAAACAAACGCCGTCCAATATTTCCGGAGTTGTATTTTTAAATTTGCATTGGCAACACTATGAGTGTTATTGAAGGTGGTATACAATTTAGTGTCCATTTCCACTATACAAGAAAATAAGTTTACACATTTTTATTTTCTTCTTTGAACTTTCTTTGCCGTTTACACTGTACAAGTCTTATTGCTTAAACTGAACTGATTTTAGCTTGAATAGTATTCATACGAATATGAAAGCAAAACGAATTGCAAGTACATGCAAGTATGTATTCATTTACTGGATGAGGTAGAATACCTCACCCCGTTCTCTAAAAGTTAATCAGTTCAGCAATAAGACTTGCATAGTGGAAACCTATTGCATGTAGTTTTTGTAAACGTTGTAGCATTGTAGCCCTCAGTAATTTTAGTTTCAGAGTTTAACCAGAAAATATACTTGTGTAAATACCTTGAGATAAATTAAAAAAAAAAAGAAAAAAAAAATCTCTTTCGCTTTGTGATTCATCATGGCTGTATGACTTCTAATAAATATTTGCCGTTGTTCAACAGTCATTGTGTAAATTTTATAAAATTTTTTACGATAAAGTCAGTTATTTTTTTGTAAATATTTCCTTTCTAAAAGGTCATGTCTGAAAAGGTCTCCCAACGTTATTTTTTAATTACTTTCAAAGTTGTTCTTTTTAAAAAAAATAACAATAAAAATTTTAAGTAAATAAAAGTCTCGAGGCCTTAAACTTTCTTAAAGTGAGTTTGTTTTTCTAAAAGAATGCAAATTTGTAATTGTTTATAAAGCAAATAATTTTTGTTTAAAATAATCGTTGTTAAGCTAAGAAGAAAAATTAATATGTATGTATGTAAAAATATTTTTGTTAACCTATAAAATCACTTGAACAATTGTACAGATGTTTGTACTTACATTTTTTAAAATGAAAATCATCATTAAGATAATTTGTTTTAACTAATTGTTAAAATCGGTGCAATTTAATGGTATTTTTAGCTTAATGATGTTTTTAGTGATTGAATTAGTAACACGTGTCTGATGTTCATCGGCCTATAATAACATTTTTCCAAAATCCATACAAAATATTCAATAACACATTTATGTATGTACATAGTAGGAAAATAAGCCAAAACGCATTCGTACAAAATGAGATACCACAAAAAGCCCAAAAATATTCCTGCCACCATGTGAAATAAACTTTAGAACGATTTCGCTGACTCTGTTTGGAGCGCACTTTTACAGCATCGATACCCATACAGACTGGTGCACTTCTCTGATAGTAATACAAAAAGGTTATAACGATTTTCTTTAAAACAATACCAAAAATAATTTGTTGTATACTCGTCTTCGATAGGAATTATCTATTCTTTGATAGGCACTCAATATTTCATAGACCTAAGCTATATACATATAGAGACTGCTGAAAATATTCCGTGAATTCCAAATATTTTACCTAGCCTTCATGTGCTTACCACGATGCCTTTTGTAATCAGGGAGATTCTGAGCATTTTTCTATTCTGTTTGACAACTTTCTGCTGAAATATTTTTCATTTAATGTTATTTTTTAAAAAACACATGTATTTGTTTATATAATAATCATATTTGATAATTAAAATTAAGTCACAAACATGATTGTGTTGCATAAAAACTTGTAATGGGAAAAATATTGCGTGTAAATTTTATATCAAGTGTAACATGCAATTCAATAAATTTATATTTAATTGAAGTGTAACAACAAACGAATCAACAATGGTTTGAAAATAAAACTGTTATTTATTTATTCTTATGACAATAAAAATTTATTAAATAATATTTAATGAAAATACGTAATAAAGTTTTAATCTTACTTATCATACTTGGGAAAATTCCATTAGCACGAGTGTTGACTGCATGGAAGGAGAGATAAGAATGGCAACGCAATAAAAAAATTTCCGTAAAAACTATAATCCATCTAACTTCAGGTGTATTAGCGATGTTTTCGTATAAGCAATATGTATAATATATTATTCATACGCAAAGGTTTTTCGTATTATGCAAACAGATACGAGATATGCACTATATTAACGATTAAAAAGGAAACTAACTTTTTGATTTGATATGAGGGTTGATGAAAAAATAACCATTTATTTAAATTAAAAAAAAAAAAAAAAAAAAAAAATTAAAATAAAAATAAAATTAAATGTATGCAAAAGCATATACAGTGGTGGCCACATAATTAAAACATTGTTGATAGTAAATTAATGTATTGTTTTGATATCTACATATATCTAAGATCGTGTAGTTGGATAACTAGACACCACTCATAGCGTTTTCCATATGATCCTCACCGAAAAAACTTGGATTCAACACTCCATAATATATTTTTCCAAAAGCTCTTAACGTTTTTTTCTGACAAAATCCAATGTGGATTTAATTTTTTTTATTGAGATGAAATCTTTCTCCTTGCGATGCATCCACGTAAGCTACTTTTATTAGGCCGCCGTTGGATAGTTCTAGATCAGTGGTTGTGTTAGTGAGATAATTTGAGATTGTTATATGGTGGGAGTACCCGTATGTCTTGATTTTTCATTATTTCAACTCCGTCAACAAAAGTATATTATCACTTTTTATGTCCCTTTTTATAGTTTGTGGAAAAAATAGCCCTATTCACAATCTTGTGCAAATGATCTTGTATCATTGCATTTGCAAAATAGTGCAGTATATTTTTACTTTACATTAGCAAAATACACCCAAAAATGTAATTTTTACAGTTGCAGATATATGTAACCGCAAATGCAAAAGGTTGTGCATCGAGCTAATAGGTTTTTATTGCTAAATTTGCAATCTATAAAAAGATTTTGAACTTTTTTTTTTGACAATTTCTTTTAATTTGAAACTGTTTTGACTGTTTTCATATTAAAAGGTCAATTTCTGTTAAGACAGCGCTTTTAAAACAGACTTAGCAGCCGTGTAAAAACACAGTTGCCCTATTCACAATCTTGTGCAAATGGCCTTGCAGCATTGCGTTTCCAAAATAGTGGAGTATATTCTTGCTTTACACTAACAAAATACACCCAAAAATGTCACTTTTGCAATTGCAGAAATATGCAATCTCAAATGCACAAGATTGTGAATCGGGCTAATAACATTTGCAGTCTACACCTTACAGTAACAGTATTTTGCTGTTCCTGTTAGTGTTCTCATATCAGGTGTGGACAGCACTTTATGCCGCCGAATAGTGTTCTAACTTTCATGATTCATGTTCTTGCAATATGGCCCGCTTAATGTTAAAACTTTTACATATGTATAGCCACTTTAGTTATAGCTCAACAACCTTGACATTTTCCATTCAGAATCTTGATTGCAAAAACTTTCTCCTGCTCTTTAGCACAACAAGTCTGTTACAATAATGTCAGCAACTAAAGTGACTTTAAAAAATGCAAGAATTCATTAAGATTCCCATAAATTCAGTATAAAAAAAATGTTTGCAGTTTTAAAACTGTCAAACGTTTTTACACACACACACACACAACATACACAATATTCTTCATCTCATTAATTTTTAAATCATACTCATACAGTTATTGAGAGCGCCGTATTCTTTTTACTCAAGAAAGTGTGACATACAATTAGTTTGTAGTTTGTGTGAAAGAGATTTCTCGCCATTTTAGTTTTTTTTTCGCCAGTAACTTGTTTTGTTTTATTACAAGTAAAAATACAGAATTACTTGTCTGCTGTCTGCCTATTTGTGTGACGACATGCTGTTTTACAGGCCCAGTTAATAAAAACAATTATAAAACTTTTTTCTCGCCAACAAATATTTATAAATTAAAACTCACCTGTTTCAGATGGAGGACTTAAACTTGTTTGCGATGTAGGTGTAAGTGTAAGTATGTGAATATTTCTATTAAATGACTTTCCTGAAAAATATTTCTTTAATTAAGTAAATTTTTTTCTTCGCTAAAGCGATGCTGATGATGTTCTTTCAGAGCTTCGTAATATCTGTATTGTTTACTCGTAAAATGTTGAATGATGGTGTGTTAACAAATTTCCAATTAAATGGGAAGAACTTTATCAAGCACGATTATTTACGTTAAACACTATAATTTTCTGTAAATAGAAACAAAAAATAACAATGAAAGAAATTAATCATTTAAATTTAGTCGAAGTGATTAAATAACAAATAAAGTTAAAAATATAACTATTTTATAGCTAAAGGGCATTTCTATAGCGGCATAAAATTTTAAGTTGGCAACACCTATTTGACTGGCGACCATTTTATCAGCTGCTTGCCTCTCAAGAAATTGTACAAATTTATTTTGAAAATTATTGTTCTGTTCGTAATACGTATCGCATAATATGTCCATTTTACGATCAACATAATCGTCCAACTATTAGGTGTGCCAATTTGCTTTCGCATTTTGCAATAGATGGCTGTAGCGGTAAATCGTACTCCAAATAAATCGATCGCCATACAATAAGATTTGGTATTTGTAAATATAACGCCAATCTCAATACCATTTAAAAAATTCATCCTTATATTATTCCATTTCAAAGTTCTCGACCTCTATGAAAACCACCCTTTATTTGCAAATGAAAACAAATTTTGAAAGTTTTAGGGAATGTATGAGAAACGTGACATGTCAGTAACAGGAATGTGGTTTTTTTACAGCAGGCCAAAGACTACATTTACTTAAATTGCTACTAAAATAATAGCCCTATTCACAATCTTGGGCATTTGAAATTAGAAATTAGTGCAGTTACTAACTTTTGTCTCGATTGTGAGTGGATATTTTGATTGGTTGTCTTTTTTCCCCTGTTACTAGCTAGCTGGTTGGTTGGTGAGCAAAGTTGTATACCTAGGAGTATGTTATATAAAGACCTATGAAACGTTTTTTCACCACATTTACTCTGAATGATAATACGCAGCCATGACTGTGGAGTTCAGCGTAGAGAAAGACCCGATTCACACTATCCACCATTGTGCGCAAGAATTAAATATGTGTTCATCCACTTCATGGAGGAGTTTGCGAAAAGAGTATGATTTATAATGTAATATAAAAAAAAAGAACTTAAATTTTTTTATTGGTTAAAACAATTCAGGACATTTACTGTTTGAAAATGATATCAGTTTTATATGTCCCCGACAACGTCTAAGATGTTTTGTTCATCCGAAAAGCTCAATTTTGGGTGACTCTTTTCATTCATACCAACTAGTGCCTCGCGATAATAACAAGAATAATATTTTCTTTCAAAAAGTCAGTTGAAGCTGGCTAAATTCGTAGCTGGCAGAGATTTGTGTGCTGTGCCACACGCTGCAATAAACTTGGTTCAATTGATCTGATTTCTCAACGAATATTTTCCTTTAAAACCATTATAGATTGAGACTTGTACCCCTCTTGGAGGTAGCCCTATAAAACACCTATGGGAGTTAGATCAGGGACATCAATGGTCATAGGATGTCCCGAAAGAAACTGATCAGTTTTTCCCGAAGCAAATATTTATTTTATTTATTTATTATGGATGAACTCGAAGATTTGACGAAAAGAATTCCACAATAATGCATCGATAATGTTCACTATTGATATTCGTCTCTTGGCCTCTAGAACTATCGAAAAAATGATCCAATTATCCCATGCGTGGACCAGGTACACCAAACAGTTACCCTGGGGCAATGCAATGGTTTTTGGAGCTTCAATCGAGATTTGCGGGTTCTTGGAGACCAGTAATGGCAGTTAGCTTGTTAACGTGACCGTTTATTTGAAAATGAGCCTCGTCACTGCAAAAAAAAAAACGGCATTTATAGCACAAAAATGCTCCAACATCGTTTCAACAAAATTTTTGCTTAAATTAAATTCAGTTTCTTCAGTTATTGAAAGGTTAGAATTTTAAAAGGATGGAACCCTAGATTTTTTTTTTAAATTTCACGAATATTCGCTCTTGGAAGTCCCAGCGAGGCTGCTCTTTTCCGTATTGAAAGTCACGGATTTTCGCGTAAACTGCTTTAACCAGTTCAATGCTTTCTGGAGTACGTGAAGATCGGTTCTGCGACGAAGGGTTCATGAATAAATTAAATTTACACTTGGTCCATCACGTACTCGCGAATACGAACTTTGAATAAAGTTGTCGACGGGTAATTACGTAAAAATCATTATTCTTTAAAAACAACTGCGCCCACTCGACTACAGCGACATCGTGACTAGCGAATCTGCGTGACCCACCGCCCGTACCGTTTATTATTATTTTAAAATAAACGTATTTAAAAATATAAATTTACCATCAGACAACCTGTATTTTACGCAGTTATAAGAAATAATTCCTATGCCAAGTAACAGCGTGTTTATGAAAAACCAAATCGTTTAAAAATTAGCTGGAAATCACTAAATTATATTCGATTTTGATAATACGTTTCTTGTATTGAAAAATTTTTAAATTTTAATCAGTTTATATTTGAACAAATTTCTTCTAAAGTTCAAAACAAATGGTTTTAGAAAATAGGCAGACACTTTAAAATCCATAGTGCCATAGTTTGATGATTTGAAATCACTTGACTTGTAAAAATTAGGTGTTAAGAATACCATTTTTGTGATTTGAAATCACTTTGATAAAATGTGATATTCAAAACATGCAATTATACAAATGAAATTAACAAAATTGAATGTACAATAACTATTTGTAATTTGAGTTTGTTCTGCGATGTAATTATGGCAACTTCCATTATTAAACTCCCTATAGTTTAAAAAGTGAATTCGACGTTTTTGTTGTTTATAATTTATTTTCCACAAAAATTTTAATTGATGGCTTTTCATCATTTGCCAGGCGAAATTCAATCTCTCGTCATTGTGCACAGTTTAACGTTGCCAGTGAGTGCATTTTGATTGTCGCATGTCTGTTCTTTCTTTTGTTTTGATTGCACTTTTATTTCAACAGATTGCAAATTGAACTGCTTCTTTTTATGCATTTATTGCTTAAAGAGAAAAATAAAAAACTCTTGTATAAAAATGTATACAAAACAGAATGAATTTATATAAAAGCAAGAGGAAAAGTAAATTTGTATTTTAAGCTGAAACAAAAAGAGGTGTTCACACAAACAAATTTACGCAGGACTGCCACCCAGTAGTTCAAGTGAACGGATTTTGTGTTTTTGCATAGATATATTGTGGTTGCCACTAGGGTAGTATTAAAAACTATAAGAAATTTATTTTACGATAATCTGCGTTCATAAAGTGTTTAAATAGAAATTTATTCACAAGAATGTCTATTTCTAAATATATTATGTTTCCCTTTTAAAAGATGTACATGTGTAGTAAGTACTTTAGTATGTTTCTGACATAAAAATTTACAAAAAAAAAGTAAACACCATCTTTTGCCACTTTATCAAAATAGGAATTTCTAACCACTCAGCGGCAACGCGGCGGTATTTCGGTTTGCTTCATATAATTTGTATGGGCATGACAAATTTTGACAGCAAGAAAACGTTTTCCGCTTTCGTTTAGGTATGGCTGTAACATATGTTTTGAAGCTAATTGGTTTGTATATTTGTACAACGGGTTATAGCTCAAGTTTTTTCCTTTCTTAAGTTTTTTCTTAAGAAGGATTTTTTTAAAATACAAATTTGCTGCGATCAATAATTTTTGATTGAAGAAGACAAGAAAAATAATAATCAAATCTTTAGCTGGGGGACAACTAGCTGTTCCCATTGGGATTTGAACTCGGGTCATGACGTATCATGATCTGCTGCCTTAACCACTCAGTCACCGAGCATTTAATTATTCCAAGCGAATCGGGAAGTCTCTAGGGTTTCGTTTGTTTGCTAATTGAATCTTATATGGAAGTAAGTTTAAATCTTGGTGCAAAATTGTCTGCAGTGACTGTCTCTGACACCTATTTGAGCAGACAAGCTCCTGGTCGAAACTCTCGGATTGGATTGTACGGCAGCGATAGTTTCCTGCGTGCGAACTGAGGGATCTCGATGATAAGACCTTCTTGCGATTGTGCCAAGCTCGGCAAAATTCTTCATTAGCCTTATTATAGCTCATCTGCTAAGAAGAGTGCCGCCAAACGTACGCCTATATGCTCTTTGGATAAAAACAGCGGCCTCTAAAGCATGAAAGCGTTGCACTTTCCAAATTTTTGTTTCATTCAATTCTTCATTTTAGTTAAACTTAAAGGTCAATCTAGAAAATACAATAAAAATGGAACAGGCTAGTTGCATAGAAAATAAGTTATTACGTTTTTTTTTCATTAGCCACCCTGTATTTTGACAGATAAATTACGTGCTAATTTAGGTTGCGCTGTTAAAATATTTGTAGTTGGTCACCTTACAACTACAGGGAGTACCACAGACTCTTATTCATACTATATGTGTGGATGTTTGCATGTCAACACTCACCGACAGAGCATCGGAGCACAGCATCTTTTTGACAAAGTGTCATTGTAAAACAATTATGTAAAGTGACACTAGAGATTTTAAAAATAAACAAAAAATTAAAAGCAGAAGGGAAAAAAACATCAAAACAACAAGTAGTTGCACAGTTTGAGTTGAAAAGAAAAAGTCGTTGCACTTATACAACAAAAAAAAAAAAAAAATTAAATCATTTAAAGAAATGCATAAAAAAATTAAGTGCAAAATAGCAGCATGTTTAAGCAAATAATGTTTTTCTTTTATTTCAAACGTATTTTGTTTTAGTTCTTTCGTTTCTTTAGCCTTTTAGTGATTTGTTTGGGTGGAAAATTATTCAAAGAGTTTTAGACTATCAACAGCTACAACAAATACAAGCACATAATAAATACGTACGAGTATAACAATACAATCGGAAAGAACAACATGAGAGGCAGCAACAATAACAACAACATCAACAACAGCAGCATATACTCATTATTTCCTCATTAAAATGCAAAAGGTGTTGAAAGGTAAAGTGTTTATAATTATTATACATTTAATTTGAGACAAAAATTTGTGATGAATGAGTGAATGAATGCTGTATACGAGTAGTTTTGTGCACGTACATATGTATGTATTCATGATACATATTTATGAAATATCTTTTAAGAAATATCTTTTAAGTGAAAGGGCCAGTGCAGATGACATAAAGAATAGGAACTGAAGTTTGGAAGCGGAATAATAGTTGAAATCTATGCACATACATACATATGTATGCACATAACAAACTAGTTGGCAATATTATCCTATACGACATAGTCTACGAGGATGTACATATATGAGTATAGGGTGTCGCAAAATTAAACACCCAATATCTATTTTGATTACCTTTTTATCTGAACAAAATGTTTATTTAGTAGTGTAACTGCACTTAACTATTTTTGTAGGGAAAAAATGTAAATAAAATTTTTTTAATTTACATTGGAAAAATTTTTTTAGGGGAAAAATGTAAATAAAATTGTTTTAATTTACATTGGAAAATTAGGTCCAATTAGCTTAAGTAAGAACTAAGGTTCTTAAAAATATCGCATAAGGATTTATATTTTTTTGCTGGTTTTTTGAGATGCCAAAAATAATTTTTTCTTAATTAAAAAAAAAAAAATTATTCGGAAATTTCTGCAGCTTACTTTTTTATAAGTTTTGAATAAAATGTAATCAAATATATAAAAAAAAAATTTTTTTAGTATAAAAGATTTTTTTTGGAGGTTAAAAAATTTTTTGAAAAAAATATGACAAAACTGAAAAAAACGGCAAATTACATAAAGCAAAAATAGTTTCGAAATAGACAATGGGTGAACGCAGTTTAAAAGTAAATACTCCGTTGAAAACTGAAGAACATTAAATATGATAGACTTGTATTTTAGACAACTTTTGCCTTTTTATTGCTTTTCAGTATACTACATATGTTTTACAAATGTAATTATTTTATAGCAGCTGTATCTCGAAAATTCTGTACAAATTAAATGCAATTTGCTTATTTCAAAGCTTTCCTATTATGTTGCCAGATAAATTTCGTGTGTTTTTCTACGTCATAACACACTACGACTCTTGCATTATTTTTTCACAAATTTTCCACTTTTTGTGTTTGCATTTTGACAGCATTTTACATGGAATGCCAATGTGCAAGGCGAATTTATACAGGTGAATGCAAGCGGGAAGGCGAATTCAACACAATGTATTTTGTTATTGTAAAACTTCCTGAGAATGTCACAATCTAAATTCGTCTAAGATTGTTCAGCAGGAAAAACATTTTATATAAACATTAAATATAAACTTTTATAATTGTTTGTAATTAAAATCACATATTATATTAGTTTTTCACTTTTAAATACACATAAATATCTTGATATAATCTAAATCATACAAAAAAATCTTCCGATTAAAATGGCGCGAAAATATTAGTAAACAAAAGAAAACAAATTTGACAGTCTCATTGAAAAAAACACGAGAAGCAAAAAATAATCACCTGAGCTCTCAAGTTCACTTAGTGATGAATTCGCTTTCCCAATGTGCTAGAATACACGAAAACTGTTTTCAGTTCGAACAATTTTTGTTCTTTTCATCACACACGAGATTAATTTATCTGCCGGAAAATGCATACGTATCAGGGATCACCAAAAATCATGTTTTCTTGATTAACTCATACACTAAAATTTGTAATCAACAAAAAACAACAAAGTTCAACGCTGAGAAAATCAACTCGTCTTGTGAACATTCTATATTTGTAATCAAAATTCAAAGCTGAATAAAATCAACTCGTCTTGTAAACATTGCGCAAACATTGTTGAATAAAATAGGCTTCATGTTTATTGTTGCTTTGATAGTGAGTTTTGTGAACATATTTGAAGCATATTTACATACATTTTTCTTTGGTTTCATGTATATACACATATACCTAATAAAGTGTTAAGGTGGTTACCAAATACAGAATATGGCTTTAGGCCATATTTGCACGAAAAAACTTTTTTTTGCTTAAAACCAGTTCTGTATATATAGAAGGAGGTTACTAAAATACAGAAAATTAACATTTCCGTTATCACTCCAAATATGCATGCATACCTATAGCCTAAACCGGTATTTTCCTGAAACCCATTACGTTTTCTTTAAAGCGGATTGATAGCGCTAGATGGCAGCACAAGCAGAAAGCCAGTGGTTAATTATATGTCTGTATAAATTGTTCATATTGAATTTTTTGTTATATATGTAGGTATTTTAAGTCTAATTTAATTTTTTAAATGTGTACATGTGTATGTACGTTGTCTTTTTCTATGAAAACCTTTTGTATGTGTATGTTATTTTGATTCTTTTTTTCAAAAGAGACATACAGAAAAAACTGTTGAATACATCACGAAACAAAAATTCAAAAGCAAGAAATCATTGCCGAACTATATGCGCATTCATTTATATTCAAGCATGAGCACCTTAACGATGATTGCACTCACTTAGCGAAGATGTTGCTCATCGTGTTACTGATTAAAAATCAACTGCACATTTGTGCGGCTGAACACAAAATCATATTTGAACGAAATTTAATGTTTTTAATGTTGTTGAGTAAATACGAATTTTTTTGCAATCACTCAAAGCTGTTCTCTGATATGTATACACAGCGTTGTGTATGTATTAGTGTTTTTGTATACATCTGCTTGCTTGACTTATGTTTTGCATAAGTTTTGGTTTTGATTGGTTTTGCGCTGGTTGAACAAATTATGCCGACAAAGTATCATTCCCTTCACCTCGTTCGCCAACAAGCTGTAGAACAATTGTTTTCGTGTGATTGATTTTTATGCTCCTACAACTTTTGTATTTATTTAATGAAACTATTTTCTTACTTGTAATTTTGCCGTTTTTACTAAATTCTAAGAAAACAAAAACACTTTTAACTCTCTCGAAATTTAGATAAAGACTGAATTTAAAAACAGCCGCCAGATTTATATTCTCCTTACATGTAAAAATAATATCTTTAGTTGACAGTTGTGTAGTAAAAAGATAAAATACTCAAGATGTTGCTCAGGTTATGTCAATAAATCTTATTTAGCAGTTAAAACATTTATAAAAATGAAATGTTTATTATTTTAACGCTAAGTAGATTAGACTACAAATATTTAATTAACAAATTTTATCTCGACTTTGGTACAAACACAAAAATAATAAAATACAAGTAGACAACTGCAATAGTGTTTTACAAATACAAAGAATTTAATAATTGAGTCGTTGAAGAAAAGCCCCGTGCTAATTATACAATGGCAAAATAATTTGTTTATTAAACAATGGCAGAATGTTTAATTAAATTTTACACTTTAATGTGCAAATTTTGCGATTTCGGTATAAACAACTTCCGTAAACATCGAAATGCCAAAACGTAAACAATTCGCAGCGAAAACATGAAACTTTGGTGCTTTTAAAGTAAACAGAAGTGTCCCCGATATACAGTGGATCACAACAAACATGGAAACACTAACTAACTGAAAGTTTAGTATGAACCACACATGTTAAAATTTGTTTAAAGTTATAATATTATTGTTAAATCATTTCATTTGGAAACTCTGTTATAACTTAAATGGATATTTGAGTATAACAATCTTGTATTTGCTGTTGTTGTTCGTCAATAAGAAGTTATAACTCTAAAGCCGAAGGTCTGTACCTCGCGTTATATATGTTGTCGCTTTCTACGCGTTTCCAACTTTATACGCATTTTACACCTTTCAAACAGTGCAACCAAAATTAGGACGTAATGAGCAACGTAATTTAACGCTTTGAAATTACGTTATAGTAATTAACATAAATAAGAGCGTTAACTTCGTAACACGAAAAGTATTGCTCACTGAACTTGTTTAATAAAAATCACTAAATAAAAATAATAAAAAGTGATAAAGCCGCTATATTAGTCTGAAAGCAGCTGAAGTGTAATTATCAATAACCAATAAAAATTAACAAAAAATAAATAACATTTATTTTGAAGCGACCTCTACTGACAGACAAAGCGCTATTTGGGTTGGTCTAATACATTTTGGGTGTACAACCGCTTGCTCAAGAGTTCGGGTCCTCTAATCACCCCTGTGTGCAATTTCTCAACACTTCCTCGGAAGCAATACGGCAACTTCAATTTTCGCGCTAAAGAGAACGAATGTTTATAGTATAGATGCATGTTTCATGGCAAAAACGTACACCGAATATGAAAAGTCGGTACCAAACCGGTTAGTAAAGTGATTCCGAATTTTTTTTTGGAAATCCCAAAATCAATTTCGTAAATCCCAAAAAGCCCACCATTTCACCGGAAGCAATACGGCAACTCCAATACTAGCACAAAAGCAGCAACGCTGTTTATACATTATTACATACATAATAATCACTCATACGGCATGGGTTTCGAGTGTTGCAAACACACAAACAAACAAGCAAAACAAACGTGTATTAGAAATGTTATGTTATGCGTATTAAAAAAACTTATATATGTCTATTTATTTTATTTTTAGTTTTTTTATATTATATTTTTGGCATATAAATAAAAGTATTAATATTTGTAACATGTTTCCTTGAAAAATACCCATTAAAATTAAATATCTATGGGCAACACTATTTGTTGTGAAAAAATCAGTTGCTACCAAATCTCTTGCAAGTGAATGAATGAAGTGAGTGTATGTGTTATTAAAAAAAATTACAATATATTGGTTTTTTTGCACTTGCATGTGTAAGCACTAAAGTATTTTGGTTTATGCCAGGGGTGCCCACAAGTTCTAAATGGAAGAGCAAACACCAATATATTTAAGGAAAAACTATTTTTATGTAATATTTTTTGTTGTAATAAGCAAAACAATTTATAAAAACAAAATTTACTCTAATAATCGCTGTCGGTAATGTTTACCAGCACAGCATGCCAAATTGTTGTTGTTTTTCTCTTGTGTGTGTGCAGTGAAGAACGACAAAAAAATATACTTACAAAAATTTACCAGATTTCGTCAAAGTCTAGTCGCAATCTAGATTTCATTTTGTATGTGAAATCTCCTCAAACTGAACTAGATTTGATTCGAAATCCCGAAAGTAGTAGACTTGACTTAGGTGTAAATGGCCTTTAAATAAAATAGGGGAAAATGGGCGGGTAGTTTTAGGCGTATATTAAACGTATTTTTATCTTTTACGATTAATATTAATGAATACTGAATTTTGTACATCATTGTTGCCTTGTAAAATTCCGAATTTAATTGGCCTTAGCGGCTTAAGAACTCAATATAAAAATAAATAAATAAAAAATAAAAAATTAATAATAATAAAGTTAAAATTCATTTGGAGTTCATGTAACAATTCATAAATTTTAAATATTTTGCTAATTTAAGAGGGCTAAATAATAAAAAATATATTGTCCAAATTAGTTTGGACAATTATTATTGGTCAAATGTTTAAAGGGATTCTTATTTATACTGATAAATTAACTTTACCTGTTTGTTACGTACAGCAAAACAATCAAGGTCCAATCCAAAATACTTCAACAGTTTACTTTATTCACAAAAAAAAAAAAAAAAAAAGAACTACGCTCTTGACTTTGCATGTAAAACCGGTTTTAAATAGTGGCTACAAATTTACTATTTACAACGATTAACCGGCATAATAAACTATAGATACTGGCACCATTTATACATTAGCACTACTCGCACACAAACGCAGCCAACAACATTAAATTTTAAGTTAAAAGAAAATTTGGAAAAAATATTTTTACGAACAAAATTCAGCAACGGTTTCTATTCAATTGTTTTCTTTTCTATCAACACAATTTGTTCCTATTATTTATTGTTAAAAAATTTTGTTGATTTAGTCGTATTTTAATTAATATTTGATTATGAACAAAAATACAAAACAAAAAATATGTTTTAAAAAACACTTATTTTTTTTAAATAATTTTATTATGTCTGGAGTACGAATTCCACAATAAACTATTTGTTTACTTCTTTTTGTCGAATTTTCTTTTTGTGTATGTGCGTATGAATAGTTTTTTAAATACTTATTTTTTAGAACTTCACGAAAATATATGTACACACATATATAACTTTATATTCCATTTACAATATTTTTACTAAGCAAAAAATTTGCGTTTTTGTTTTGTTTCTTCTACTCTGTTCTCTTCAATAGCATGTTGTTGTTTCTTGCACGCTCACCACAAAAATGAATCGATCTCTGTTGTTGTTTGCTTTCATGTTGCTGCTTGCATGCAAATGTTTACATTTATTGTTGTTATTTTAATACATTCTATTCGCAGTTGCCAGATTAGATTTTCTACTTTAAGCTAGACGATTTCAAAAGTACAAACAATTAGCTGTTTTTCTAGACATTCTGAACTCTAAGTTGGCAACACTGTTCTATTTGACAAGCCATTTTAACTGCTGATAGACTGAAAAGAAAATGCAATATGTCCGTAATTAAATCAAGCTCAAGCGGTGTCAAAGGCAGGGTAAGTACGGATTTTCTTAAGTCAAGTACGGTGAGCCGGATTCAAGTATAGCTTATTCAAACATTAAGGGCCAGTTTCACAATAGCGAAGCTGTTCGTTCGTTCGCACAATTACATTAGAAACAAAAACAACATTCAAAATTTTGTTATTGTTTTAAATGTAATTGTGCGAACGAACGAACAGCTTCGCTATCGTGAAACTGGCCCTTACACCCGTATTCATGAATGACTTGAACTAAAACGCATTTCAAATTCATTTTAATTTTTATGAACAGGGCCATAAATATAAAATTTTAGACATATTTAAAAATTGCGAGCGAACCAACCTTAAAGCGCGATTGATTTAAGAATTTTAAGGTTGATAATTTTAAAGTCGCATAAAATGCTAGCCATTCAATATTTATCGCGTGATCCACGACTTCAGTGATACATCAATACTGCATGCTACACTTTCAGCTAATATCGCAATACTGGATCGCGTTCAATATATATTCAACGTATAGCAATGCCCAAAGCATTTATTGCTGATATCAATTGAAGTTCCTATAGTACTAGAAACTAAATTCTCATCAATAGTTTTCAGAATGTTTTAGTCAATTTGCCGTGTTATTTTTCTTGGTCTGCTTCAGTTCAAATCTTGCTACATTTGCGGCTGGTCGAATAACGTTATACGAGATTTAATAAAATAATAACCGTTATTTTAAAATTTCGTGAGTTACGTATGATCGATTTGCGCATTTTTCTTCTGTTATATTGGTACACATGTTTGTCGTATATGTTGGCAATATCAGCCATTTTGGATTGTCAGTTTGTTTTTGACAGATAAAAAGGTTAGTCGTGTTTTGGTGTGCTCTTCAGTTTTTTTTACTATTCGAAAAAATGTTTTTTGATGCATTATTAGGTTTTGTGTAAAAAATGAAGTTAAATGCACAAGGACATTTGAAATATTGACTGTGACGTTTGGCGAGTCTACTATGAGCACAACACAAATTCACTTGTAGTATAACCGGTTTAAGGAAGACCGAGAAGATATCCATGACGATGCTCGTCTTGGTGGCCGATAAAAACATTGAAGCAGTGAAGAAAATGAGTTTGGACAATCGTCGAATCACTATCAGAGAGGTTGCTGATGATGTTGGCATATCGTGAAGATTGTGAAATTAGGTCAGCGACTGTCACAAATTTTTTAATTTTAACAAGTTTCCAAAAATGATAAGGACAATGCACTAACGAATCCATTATTGCGAGGCTGAAAACGGGGATCATTTAGGTGACATTATTCTTCACACTTGGTGTGAAAAACATTAATTTTGAATTTTTATAATGCGAAAAAATTAAATTAAAAAAAAAACTTCTAAACGAAAAAGTTCTTAAATTTCAGTGTAAAACTTAGCGATTACTAATTTTATATTAATGTTATATTTGAAATGAAAAAGACAGTAGCTCTATTCACAGTCTCGTGTAAATAGTATTGCAACATTGCATTTGCAAAAAGGTTTGGCATACTTTTACTCTACACTAACAAAACACACATCAATGCACTTGCTAGTCTTATGTGTATATGCAATACTTAAAACCTATAGTTTTTATTTGCTCTGCTTATGCACAAGTTGGTTGCAAATCGACAGCTGACAATCTGCGATCCAAGCCAATCAGTTCGTAATCGCCGCTTAGTTACCGTCGCTCGTCCCGCATTCAAATGACACCAGTCGATTGACTGCTCCTTAAAGCTTTTTTTCGGCATATTTATTATTGACTAAAATTTTAGTAAATTATTTTCTACTCTAATTATCAATCAGCTGTGATTTTCGTGCTTTGAAAAAGTAGTACAAACTTAACCATGAGAGGTCATTCACAATAGATAGCATATATTTGCAATTGCATAAATTTGCAATCACAAATGCACAAGGTTGTGGATAAGTCTAGTGTATTAGACAGCATAGTCGTTTTGACAGCTTTTTCTTATAATTTTCCTATTTCCTGCCTCAGGCCAGTGATGCCAGAAACTTGAGTTTTCAAAACAAAAATCTTAATTAAAAAAAAAAAAAAAAAAAAAAAATCGTAATATGTGTTTCTTTCGTTTACGATGTCAAACGCAAAAATAACTGTTTTTAATTATTGCAAAATTATGATTATATTAATATATATAACAAGAAGATAAAACAATTATTTAAAGCGTGCAAAAAGCAAAATGTGATTTTAGGTCTGATTTAATGAAATAAGTTAAACTTTATTCAATATTTGAATATTGTTCAAACATTTATTAAAAAACTATAATCTTAATTTTGAGAGATATATCTTCATTGTATGTTTATAAAATCTTTAAAACCAATTTAAAATCTTGATTCTGGCCACGCTGCCCTTAGGCACGATGAAACGGAGTTGCTGTTTAAGTTTCCAATTTTTGTTGTTGTTAAGCTTTTGTGCTTTTAATTAAAGCTTTTATATCTTTGCTCAGTGATCGTAACAGAAATGTTACTTACTAAAAATGTTGCTAACATTAAATCATTTTACAGTAAAATATATAACTTTTTAAGCTTTTAAATTTGTAAGCTTTTTGCTTGCTTGTGTGTTGCCAGGTTAGGATGCTTGTTAAAAATAGAGATAAACATGTAAATCCGAATTAAATAAAGTATAGAACTGTAGATAGCAGGGATGCCCAAAAGTTCTATATGGAACAGCGAACACCAATACATTTAAGGAAAGACTACTTTTATATAAAATATTTTGTTGTAAAAAGCACAACTTATTTACAAAAACCAAATCTATACTGATAATCGCCGTCATAAATCTTTAGCAGCAAATCTTTAGCAGCAAAGTATTGTCGTTTTGATTTTGTGTGCGTACAGTGAAGAATGACCCAAAAAATATATTATATAAGGTAAGCTGCTTGTATATTTTTCATTGGAGGTGCTGAGCGCAGTATGTTTAGATTAAAGAGCTCATCCCTAAGCTAATTGTTTTTACAAAAACAATTGAGCATCAAGCGCATAGAGCTTGGTCACTACTGGTATATAGTATAGAGTTGTATAAAACAGTGCGCGTTCGATATTTGAAACTAATAAAAAACAAGCCTATCTTGAAAACCTGATTGGGAAGTGTATTGAAAAATTTCTTGTTATTATTAATATTATAAAAGTTTATTACACATACACAAGTACTTACATTTTAAATATTATTAAAGAAACTGGACATTTTAAGTGCATTATGGTTGGACCAATCTTCATTTTAAATTTTTGTTCTGTTTTACACTTGTCTAGCTTAAAAAAAAAACACTCGATTTGTGTATTGTGACCTATTACACTAGATTAAGGAATTATTTGTACATTCGCCAATAAGAAAACATCAAATGTTCAGTTGGCCCTTGAGTTTTGTACGACCGGAAGCCTAATTAATTGACTGTTTAATTTTTAACGGTATTTGTGTACTAATAAAAACGTTCAAGCAGAGCTGGGAGTGGGTGGGACTGGGCAACATACGAAAAACTAATTAGCTTCCATAACAATAATGAAACGCCGACACCTTTTTGCTTCAATGTAAAAAATGTCAACCGGATAAGATTAACTAACATTTGCTTGGCAATTACCGCTGGACAAACACATTAACGGAATAGCACTCTCGTCAGTCAGTATATAAAAAGAAGCGCAAGCAGAATGTGCAGGTAGATAAATTTGTTATTGATTGGCCGAAAGCCAATTGTGTAACCACATACATGGCCGACCAAGTAGATGGTATTGCAGGTTTTCGTTTTGTTGTTGTTTTTTGAAAGATTTAAGGGAATTATTTAGAGATTTATTGTGCACAACAGCGGATATGTTTTAGATGTCAATGTTTTAAAAAATTACCTCTGAAATTAAATTACGGAATTGGTGGCTGTTATTGCTTGTCTTTACTTTTCATTGAAGTATCTAATTCCTGGTAATCGAAAAGTTAACTAAGAAGAAAAACTATGAAATTAGATACAAGAAGATTGGCAAAACGCTTAATATACTATAATATTCCAATACTGAAACTAAGATACAAATTAAAGTGAAAATCTGTAACATTTGTACGTAAAGGATATTTTATTAAGCGCTGCTTATCTTTCGATTGATATGAAATAAAATGTGCGTACGAGCGCTTGCACATTCGGCAACTTACTTGCGCAAGTATCTTGCCCAATTCTTTTGCTTGTAGATGTAAGAAGTAAAGCAGCTTGAAAATTGTTTCTTAAGCGGGTGAGCTGCGCTGAAGAGGCTTCGGCCTACCTTGTATACCACTGACTGCTGAAAAGTTGCATACAAAAAGGATAAGAAGGCTCGTGCTCTTTAGCAAGGGGCTTATTAATATTATGACAAACATATGCCAGCAGTTGCAGCCAGTGTGAGCCTTGCAAAACATACAGGGAGACACTGGTGGATCGTAAATAGTTCACCCCGTGGAGTTGGTTTATCATCAGATAATGGCATCAAGGCAGGTGCTGATGTAAATCCATGACGCCTCCTGTTCTAACGTTAGGCGATTATTGGCGTAGACGTAGCTCCCTACAAATAAAGTCGAATAACGTCGAATTAGTTGATTCTTGGTAGCCAATTGACATCGTCAAAATGTAATACTGCGTATTCTGTAAACTTCTCATGCAACATAATGAAAATCAGTAGTATTGTGTGACTCATGGCACCACATATCGTCCAGTTCATAACCTTCAATTACACGCCAACAAGAATTACTTATTATAAGGACAAACCTGCGGATGTTCGGATTATCCGCTACATATTCAGTGAAAGAAGTGGTATTTACGTCAGTGCACATATTGTAATGATCAAGGCAGGTGCTGATGCCTCATCAGGTGCACGGGCGTCATGACCATATCTGTAATAATTACGGTCTTCCGTAATTTCTTTACAGATTTCACGTGCACAGTAGGTCGGCTATGACAATGTTAATAATTCCGTAAAGCTCAACTAGGGGCCACTTGTCAACCTCCACTTTTTGTAGCATGTTTTAACTAATTATTTTTATGTGTTCTTCGTTTACTATAGGATCCATATATGTACATGTCATACTAAATAAATGACATTTCGGATGACGTTTAACAGCTGATAGTTTTGTCAGACTGGCAGCATACACAGAGATGTTAAAAGTAATTTTTGTAAAAAGAAAAGTTTTTTGGAAATCTAAAACTATATACAGCTGGTTTCGAAACAGCATTAGAAATCGGTAAATACGAATACATCATTTCTCTTGACAGTTAACATAAAAAATTTATTTTATATAAACAAATTCATTTGCAACAAGTGAGTTTTTTACCATTTCGTGATAAAAATTAAAGAATATGTTTATTAATTTTCCAAAACAATTTTGAAATATATTATGGGAAAATTCCACGAATATCGAGCGCGTACTGTACACATAAAAGTAATAAATGATCGCGATAAGTGCAGTGCTTCCTGATCAACTTTAAGAGATAAAAACTTATCATTTACTTCCTGTTTTCTATATTTGTTTAAAAATATTAGTTTATTATGTTTGCTTTCACAAAACAATTTAACAAGAATGTACATTAGGGCGTCTCGAAAAAAAAAGTTCGCCGTACACCACAGAATATAAAGTATTGTTGCAAGGCAGTTTTGAAAAAAAAATTTTTAATTTTTTTTGCCGAAAGTAGGGGTCGCCAAACCACATTTTTCGTTATATCTTCGACATTTATAGTCCTATCTCAAAGTGTGATATATCGGTGTTTTCGTCTTGAGGAGGCCAATGTTTTGCTTTAATAGTCAATGGTATTTTATATCCCGTTCTAGTATTTACCCACCAGATCTCATTTTCTACCACCCTAATGTACATTGTACATATGTATTCGTATGTATAAAAAACAAAAAGTTTTTCAAACTGACGCAGCCGAGACGGTACCAAGATCTACGAAGAAGCTATTATAAGTGGAGCAAAATTAATCATAAATTTTCGTTTTTGAGATCATCGAAAAAGGTATTACAAGTGGTGCAAAATTAATCATAAATTTTCGTTTTTGAGTAACTACTTCACTAAATAAAAAAGAATATTTTGAGTGTTGCCTTTGTCTGGACGTGTACAATTGTTGCTGTTAATTGGAAAATATGATATCAGCCAAGTGGTTGTCACCAGTGTTGATACCTATTTGTAACCGTTATGTTATATTTTCCATAGCTTTTGCATTCGTGTCAATTATTTTGCTTAAGGCTGCGATTAGCTGGGACTCGTTAACACCCGAGACTTTAAGTAGCCCTGAAGTAAGGAAAGTCTGGTTAAATCGGCTAAATGCTTTCTTCACAATATCCTTTGTGGCTCCTGCAGTGTATATGGTGCAACCGCTTCTTCAATTCCGGCTGCAAGAAGTCGCTTTTCATGGCCCTGTACTATCCTCCAGCAATTGTATTGCCGATGTTATTCTCAAAAAAATATGGTTCAAACACTCTTACCACGTTAAAAATGCACCATACAGCAGCTTTGAGTGGAAGCAACGGCTTTTTATCCATCGCAGGCGGATTTTCAGAAATCCAGAAGAAAACTGACGTAACTGTTTAAATGATATTGCGCCTCGTCGCTCATGACGGTTTTCGATTCCAAAATTCGAAACCACTATTTAACGCTCTTATATATATATATATATATATATATATATATATATATATATATATATATATATATATATATATATATATATATATATATATATATATATATATATATATATATATATATATATATATATATATATATATATATATATATATATATATATATATACAGCTATGGACATATAAATGGCACAAATTCCAATTGAGCATAAATTCACGCGCTTTACAACAAAAAAGTTTCAAAAATACAAGTTTTTTTGTTTTCTTATTATTCGTTGTAAGATTAGTTATCTCAACAACACTCAAATGTTCCGTTATATTTCGTTAATAATTCACCGTTATATTTTTTTTACAAAAAGTGCTAATTTTAAGTGGACATATAAATGGCACAATTTACTTAAAGAAGGCAGTTCTCGCGAAAATTTATTTCAAACCACTTCTTATTTTTCCTAGTTAAAAAATAATTGTAAAGTGTGAAAATTTTTTAAAAATGGGTTCCGGCAAACATACAACAACTGAGGAAAGGCGAATAATATGGAAACTGCATGAAGACGGAAAAAAAGTGTCAGAAATTGCTGAAGTAATGAAAGTTTCTAGAAAAAAAGTGTATAACGCAATCAAATCATGTGTTGAGATTATGATTAAGGGTAAAACTCGAAAGCCAATGCCTCGAAAAACAAATGTGCGTACGGATGGAGCTATTGTCAGAATGGCGAAAATTGATCCATTTAAGTCCTCACGACAGATAGCATCTGAAATTAACGAATATTTGGACGCGGAAATATCTAGCAGACTTGTTAGAAGAAGATTAAATGAGGCAAATCTCTTTGGGCGAATTTCCAGAAAAAGGCCACTCCTCTCAAAAAAGAATATTTCCAAACGATTAGTCTTCGCCAGAACGCACAAAGAAAAACCTATTAGTTTTTGGAAAAACGTATTATGGAGTGATGAAACTAAAATAAATAGAATAGGACCAGATGGCAGAACCTTTGTAAATCGTCCTAAAGGACAAGAATACAATCATCGGTTCACTCAGAGGACGGTAAAATACGGCGGAGGTAGCATTATGGTATGGGGTGCATTTTCTTGGCATGGCGTAGGTCCTCTTGTAAAAATTAATGGGAAAATGGACAAGTTTCAGTACCTAGACATTTTAAAAAACCATATGGAACCATACGCTTTCGATTCGATGCCAATTAAATGGAAAATCATGCAAGACAATGACCCCAAACACTCCTCCAAACTAATAAAAAATTGGTTTAGTGCAGAGCAGATCGACGTTTTGGATTGAGCAGCCCAGAGTCCTGACTTAAATCCAATAGAAAACCTTTGGAACGAAGTCAAGGTTGAAATCGCGAAAAAAAAAATTATAAAAATATGGACGATTTGTGGCCAGCCGCGCAAGAAGCTTGGTATGCCACACCTAAAGCAAAGTGCCAAAAACTTGTGGAAAGTATGGGTCGTAGGTGCGAAGCGGTCATCGGAAATAAAGGTTACAGTACCAAATATTAATGGTAAAATACTTTTACATACCAAAAACCCAAATAATTCAATACTAAAATCATTTTTTACTTATATTTAGATATTGTGCCATTTATGTGTCCAGTTTTTTTCACTGGTGTTTTTTTCTTTTAATAATAAAATTTTTTTTAACTAATGAATTTTTATTTTAGTTCTTATCAATAATAAATATACTTAATAACCCTTAGAAAAAAACTAAAAACTTGTTGCTTGTTAATTGTTTTTACCCAATAGTAGCATACGAATGAACTCTCTGTAAGATGTGCCATTTATATGTCCATAGCTGTATATATATATATATATATATATATCTTGCGACTCTTTCTGTTATACGAAAAATAAAACATTAATCAGCTTAATTACAAATGTAAATTCCGTGGGAGTTTTTTCGCTTTTCTTTTTTCTCCAATTATGAACAAAAATCGAATGATGTTTTGTTTATTCTTACGTTCTCTTCATTAACTGAAAGCACTAAAAGGAGATTAACTCTTCAATTGCTGGGGTCAAGCTAACAAAAATTGTGCTTTTCTTCTTAATTTGAATTGAGGAGAGGAAAAAATTCCATGAGAAATATATTCCGTGAGAATATTCTTAATTGGGCTGAATGTTTCTTAAATTTATTTATCATATATTGAACTCTCTCATAAATCAACATGCGGCACAGATCCTCTTTATGCAGAAATGGAGTCTATCTTTTATAAATTATCATTTTAAAATAAATAACTTGTTCCATTGATTTTATTGCACTTTAATTATTCATTGTTCTTATCACACATGGTGGGACCATCACCAATGCAAGCAGCGTAAGCCATTATATGTGGTATTGTGCTCTGCTGCATGTAACCGGTAAAGAGATGAGCAAATGGTCCCGTAGCAAAAATACCAACATCATCGCCAGAATGATGACCATCATTGGACTTAATATAGCTGGGATATTCGAAATCTACAAAAAGTTATACATAGAAGTATAGTGCATTAATCATGGTACAATAATATACTAAGTAGTGTCAAAACGCCAGCTGATTTTTTGTTTGATGATGAGAACTGTCAAATTATGTTTAGATTTTGCAAACACACACTCACACTTTTTTGTTGCTGATTACGAAAGAGAGACAAATTGTTTATATGATAGAAACAAAAGTAAAATACACCTTTGTTTTACTATTTTTCTTTTCTCTTGTTTGACAGTTCTCAACACAAAACAGCAATAAAAATCTCTGTTGTTTTTCTTTATTGTTGGTTTGCGTAGTTTCGCATTTACCTATTACTCGTATGTTACGCTGCATTCACACACGATCAGTTTACTTCGCAAATACCTAAGTTTGATGTTGGCAAGGGAAAAGAGAGTGGCTCTTGCTGCCACCAAGCACAAGACTATGCAAAGTAAACTTTTCGTGTGTGAAAACGATGTTATTGTATCATGACATTAATTTTACAACATGATACTACTCACCGGCATCTATTTTCACTGCTTGCAAATTTATACGTTCACCCTGGTCATCTAAATACTGTTTAATGCCAATGGGATAGTTCAAGGTGAAATATTTACGACCATTTTCATCAGTATCATGTTGATTGAGACCTAAAATATCATTACCTCTACCCGGGTAGCCCGATATTGTTAGAGGATGTGCATGATCTGCTGACACCACAATTAGGGTATCATCAGCATCGGTCATTTCTAGAGCTGTTTGCACGGCCTTTTCAAATTCCAAACATTCATCTAAGGCCAAGGTACTTTTCGTCTCATGATGGGCAATGTCTATTAGACCGCCCTCTATGAAGAGAAAATAGCCTTTATTTTTAAGTTTAAGAAAGCTTAAGGCACCGGCAGTCATTTCACTAAGGGAAGGTTGCTTTTGAGCATTAGCCTTTAAATGATAGTCCAGGAATTCAGATTGAAATATGCCCATGAGATTTGTATGTTGGGAATAGTTTAAATTAAGCAACTCCTGACGATTCCTAACAATAATGCCCTTAGGATGCATATGCTGCCAAGTGGAAAGTAAATTCCTACCATCTTCTCTTTGACCCGAATTACCGTAGCAATCCTGTATGGTATAGGGTAAAAACTTCGACATGCCCCCACCCATTATAATATCAAAATTACGGCCCGGTTCTTGGTAAATGAGCTGGGAAGCAATGTCTTTGCAGCTTTCAGGATCAAAACCAAATGAACGTACATCAACATCACTTTCGTATAGACGATTGGCCACATGAGCATACAAACCACTGGGACTGGCATGAGTGATTGAAGTGGTGGTTATGAAACCGGTTGATTTGCCCGCCTTTTGAGCCCAATCAGCTATAGAAGACACATGATATGCGGGGTCCATGCTGGCAGTACAATTGTCAAACTTAACATGGGCACTCACACCAATGGTCACAATGTTACTCTTCACACCGCACAAATAGGCGGTAGCCGAACAAGCAGAGTCGGCCACTTGAGCATCGGTGCAATAGGTCTGTAAAAAAGTGTTAACATTGAATCAGCATTTCTTTTACAACAAAAAGCTTATGTTCATACTTTGCTTAAGCCGGTGTAAGGAAATTTTTCAAAACTTAACACCTCCTCTTCGCCAGTGTTGCCTTTCCTCTGACCTTTTAGCCATCTGGCAGCAGTTATTGTACTCAAAGACATGCCATCACCCAAAAAGAATATTATGTTCTGGGCTTGTTTGGCATTCAACTGTTGCTTTTTTAAATTCCCCTCCAATTCCTGGCGAGCCAAATCTCTCCAATATTTTGGATTTCTCTCCTCTGCTGGTGAAATTTTCCCCCGACCAACTTCTTCAATGTAGGCTCGTCCTTTTCGACTGCCAGTTAATTTGAAAGCATTGTGAAACTGTTCGTTGGATAGCTTAAAGCCGTGGATATGCGAGCTTTCATTTAAATTTAAAATCACTATAAAAACTACCAGTAATTTCAAAAACATTTTGCTTCTAAGTTCCACTCTGGTTAAACGTTTGCAACCATTTGAATGAATTGTTAGTTGCGGTCGAATCGAAAGTTTATTATCCGTTTTATATATGCAGCAAATGTTTGCGTTTATTGCCAGCTTATCTAGTAAACGCAACCATGAAATGAAACTTTATGTCGAAAACTAAACGTAGATATTTATTCATTTGTTTAACTATACAATTGTAAAAAAAAAGTAAATTTGCAAAAGTATAGGATGCACCAAGAATAATACGACAACTCTCACACAAAACTGAAATCTTCTGCGCATGTTGGTCCAATGACGTCACGAAACAATAACTACAAACACAAACCTACGTTATTTTTCTGGTAATATAAGGAGCTTACCAACTACAAAAAATGAAAAATTCCGATATCGGTCCCTATATGAGTATACCCGAGATATAATAGCTTAAACCGATTTTTCCATGAAAAAAATTTTTTTTGGTTGAAAACAGTTCACTTACAAAAGACGTTTACTTAAATACAGAAAATGAAAAATTCCGATATCGGTCCATATACACCCGAGATATAGTCTAAACCGATTTTTTCCTGAAAAAAATTTTTTTTGTTTAAAAACAGTTCGCTTATAAACGACTTTTACTTAAATACAGAAAATGAAAAATTCCGTTATCGGTCCATATATACCCGAGATATAGTCTAAACCGATTTTTTCATGAAAAAAAATTTTTTTTTGGTTGAAAACAGTTCGCTTACAAAAGACGTTTACTTAAATACAGAAAATGAAAAATTCCGTTATCGGTCCATATATACCCGAGATATAGTCTAAAACGATTTTTTCATAAAAATGAAAAAACTTAAACAGTTTTTTTTTTGCATTAAAGCAGTTCTGTTAATAAAGAAAGTTACCAAATAGAGAAAATAAAAATTTCCGATATCGGTTCATTTATACCCGACATATTTTTCCATGAAAAACCTATTTTTGCTTACAAGCAGCTCTCGTCATAAAAAGGGGTTACTAAAATACAGAAAATTAAAATTTCCGATATCAGTTCATATATACATTTCACTCCTTTATTGCAACATAGTCATAACCCGAAAAAGATTGTTCCAAGAAAAACGCATTTCAAATTTTTAGTTTCTATACAATTCTTATATAAGCGAGATATAGCCTAAACCGATTTATTCATGAAAAAACAATTTTTTTTTGCTTAAAAGAAGTTCTGGCAATGTAAGAATAGAGATAATTAAAATTTTCGATATCGATCCATATACATATACCGGAGATATAGTCAAAAGCGATTTTTCCATGAAATTTTTTTTTTGCTTAAAAGCAGTTCTCATTATAAAAGAAGGTTACTAAAACACAGAAAATGAAAAACTCCATGCAAATTTCCATTAAAGATTAAGTTTTTGAAATGGAGATTACAGGGTAAAAATAGTTTTTCTTCGATATCGGTCCATATATATCCGAGCATATTTAGTACAAATTTGTATATATACTATCGGCCTTATGTATGATCAAAATCCTTATGCTAACTAACTAGCTTTCGCGCTTCGTTTGTAAATTCCCTTAAGGGAAAGATATCAGCAATTTAGTTAGCAGAAGGTTTTATATCATACCTAAGGCCGTATATATACATATATATACGTGACTATCGTGGAGTGTATTTTAGGTTCGGACCAACCGAATATACTACACTCTTACTTCGCTGTTTTTCTTTCGAATAAAGTGAATTTCGCCGCAATCTGAAAACTTCATCTTTGATGTAGTCTATTTCAAAGTTCTATATCCCCTTTCGTATATACATTTCGTTAATGAAATAATATTTAATCAAATAATAATTCCCCAACAAACACACACAGAAAGTTTACTTTGCAAAGTCTTCAGTTTGGTGGTAGCAAGGGAAAAAGAAGAGAAAAGACAGCCGCTCTCTCTTCCCTGGCCACCACCAAACTCAAGACTTTGCAAAGTAAACTTTTCGTGTGTGGAAGCGGTGTAGGGTTTGATTTCAAATTGAGAATGATTTGAACTCAAACGTTTACTCAAACAACAAACGTTTGATACTGAGTTGAATTCAAATTGATAAACATAGTGTTCTCAACAAAAAGGGGAAATTATTTTCAATTTAATAAATTCATTTATTCTCGAATTAGTTTCATATGTTTTTTAAATGTGGATTGTGAGGTGAAATACAAAGAAAAACTAATTTTTGCTTTACAAATTTCTTTGGATTTATTTGCGATTTTTAATTTAAATTGTCGATTATTTTTATTTATTTTATTATTGTTATTTTTCCCAGTCTTGAAGGACAAAACAGTTGGTTCCTCTTGGCTCTAAATCGTGCTCAAAACAGAGAATCTCTTTACTTTTTATTGTTTCACTTTTTTTATGTTTTGCTTCATGCGATTTTACTTATTAAAACAAATCTCACATTTAATTGCATATTGCTTGCAAACAAATCACATTTATTAATCTTTTCCCGAATTCTTAATTTCTTTTTTTGTAAATAAATATAAAAAGTTGACACATTTGTTTCACGCCACAAAAGCAAATGGATAAAATATTAAGTATCAAATGTTTATTTTCAAATGGTTCTTAATTTAAATTCAAATGTTAAAATCAAACCTTTGAAAAAGGTTTGAAAATGATGTTTGACATCAACTGTTTGTTCGGTCTATTCTCCGCAACTAGTTTTTAATAAAACAAATCTAACTTTTTTATGAAATCAATGGCTTGAAATAATAATGAGGTTAAGCTAAAAGCTTTGTGGGGTAATTGGATAATTCACATTTTATTTTCCTGCAAAAAAAATTTTTTTTTGCAGCATTCGAAACTTTAAGGGATTAAACTTCAAGAGCTTCCTTTGAAAAAAAAGGAAATTTTGAATTTTAAAAACTGGAAACAGTTTATAAAACATTAATATATTATTTCTCTGGCTCGTACCAATCATCGCACATAGTTGGATTATCGCCTATACAAGCAGCATATGCAATAGTATGCGGTATAGTGGTTTGTTCCATTACTCCAGCAAATAAATGAGCATAAGGACCGGAAGCATAAATGCCCACATCGTCACCACCATGTCGGCTATCTGATGTATTGATGTAAGCAGGATACTGAAAGTCTAAAATAATACAACATTCTTGGTCAAAGGCAAAATCCATTCAAGAAAATTTAAGTATTTTTACTTACAAGCATCTCTATTGATATTTTCCAAATTCAAACGTTTGCCATTTTGATCCAAATATTGCTGGGAACCCGTGGCATAATTTAGAGTCAAATACTTTTCGCCATTAATATCAAACATATGTTGATTAGGACCCAAAATGTCATTACCCCTGGGCGGATAGCCAGATATGCTTAAAGTGTGTCCATGGTCTGCGGTCACCACTATTAGAGTATCTTCCTCGCTAGTAATCTCTCTGGCTCGGTCGATAGCTTTGGCAAATGCTCTCATGATGTGCCACATCGATTAAACCACCCTCAACGAACAGAAAATAGCCCTTAGGCTTGTGGTTCATCAATTTAATTGCGGTCTCGGTCATTTCGGTAATTGTTGGCTGTTTACTAGGATCAGCTTTCAAATGAAAGTCCATGTATTTCGATTGAAATATACCCATGATGTTTGTAACTTGTGATGTGTTTAGGTTCAGCAATTCTTCACGGTTGCTTACAATCATACCATCGGGGTGCTTATTCTTCCAGAGAGTTAATAGATTTTTGCCATCCTTCCGTATACCCATATTGCCATGTGCGTCCTTTTCGGTATTGGGCAGGAATTTCGACATTCCACCACCCATTAAAACATCAAAATTGCGTCCAGGCTCTCTTGTTATCAATTGTGTAGCAATGTCCATACATTTCTCAGGATCACCTCCAAAACTTTCTACATCGGCATCGCTTTCATAGAAACGGCTGGCCACATGAGCATGCAGACCACTGGGACTGGCATGTGTTAGCGTGGTGGTGGTTATAAAACCGGTTGCCATTCCAGTTTTCTGAGCCCAATTAGCTATGGAAGACACATGATTTCTGGCATCCATACCTTCGGTACAATTGTTGAAATGAACATGGGCATTGACACCGATTGTCAATAAATTACCCTTGACACCACATAAGTAAGCTGTGGCCGAACAGGCAGAGTCGGCCACTTGAGCATTGGCGCAGTAAGTCTGCACAATAAAATCAAAATGTAAAAAATTTAATAATCGGGAATAAGTACGGCATTTGCGGCATTAGTGATATCTTTGAGGCATTTTGAAATATAAATTCAATATGTGTGTACGATTATGTTAAAGATAAATAGTTGAACTTATTGAACATTTCTCATGTTATATGATAGTACGTATGTTTTTGGCTCAAGTTTAAATCCGGCTTTCGCCAAGAATTATTTTTATACCTTTCACCAAAAAGTAAAGGATATATATATCAGTTTGTGATTCCGTTTGTAATTTTCACAATGTTCATTTCCGAGCATATAAAGTATACATATTCAGAATCGGTATTGAAAGAAAATTCGATTAAGTGATGTCCGTCTGTCCGCCGTTGACATACCGTTCCTAGGAAAACCATTAGACTTATAAACTTTTTTCTGTCACCATTCTTTTACCCTAATTCATGGGTTTGCTATTGAAATTCAGTAATATCGGTTCACATATAGCTGAGATATATCTAAAATTCCGAAAAAAGTAATTTGTTTTTTTGCAATATTGTATGGAAGTTTTTGAAGAAAAAAGTTGTTTGTTTTGTTTCAAACTTCACACAATTATTAAATAAGGCAACTAAAAGGCAAAAAAAAAACCAAAAAAAAAAAAATGTTTCCAGATATCGGTCCATATATGTATACCCGAGATATAGCATAAACCGATTTTCCCTGAAAATGTCGCAAAAGCGAGCCTAAATAACTTTTTTTTTGCTTTAAAACAGTTCTGAAAATAAAATAAGGCTAAATATAAAAAATTTAAATTTCCCATATCGGTCTATATATATCCGAGATATAGCCTAAATCGATTTTTTAATGATAATATTGCGTAAAAGAACTTAAAAAAATTTTTTTTTGCTTAAAGTCAATTCTGGTAATATAAAAAGGTTATCAAACAGAGAAAATTAAAATTTCCGATATCGCTCCATATATACCCGAGATATAGCCTAAACATATTTTTGCATGAAAAAACTGTTTGTTGTTTAAAGGCAGTCCTTTATATAAAAACGTTATAAAAAAACGTTACTAAAATACACAAAATGAACATTTCCGACATCGGTCCATATGTACCCGAGTTATATTCTAAACCGATTTTTCCATGAAAAATTTTTTTTTGCTTAAAAGCAGTTCTGCTTATAAAAGGAAATTAGTAATTTAAAGAAAATTAAAATTTCCGATATCGTTCCATATACTCGTATACCCGAGATATAGCCTGAACCAATTTTTCCATGAAACAATATTTTTTTTGCTTAAAATCAGTTCTGATAATAAAACGAGATTATTAAAACACAGATAATGAAAATTTTCAATATCGGCTCATATATACCCGAGATGTAGTATAAACCGATTTTTCCATAAAAATTTTTTTGTTGAAAAGAAAGTGACTAAAATACAGAAAATAGAAAATTCCATTATCGGTTCATATATAACCGAGATATAGCTTAAACAAACATTTCCATGAAAATGTCCATGACAGATTTCTTTTTTGGAAAGGTGATTACAAGGCAAAAATATTTTTACCCCGATAGCGGTCCATACATATCCGAGCATATTTAGTTCAAATTTGTAACATATACTAGACATATACGTGTCTATCGTGAAGGGTATTTTAGATTCGGCCCAGTCGAATATACCACACTCTTGCTTGTTACTTATAACAATACTTGCCGCGATCAATAACTCTTGATCAAAAAAGACTGAAAAAATAAGTGAATACACTAAACAGCTGGGGGACAACTAGCTGCTTCGTAGTCGCTACACAACTCGTCAGCACCCACGAGGATTCGAACTCGTTATCATGTAAGCATGATGTAATTAATACGGCCATTTAAGGAGTTCGAATCCTAGTGGGTGCTGATGAGTTGTGTAGCGGCTACGAAACAGCTAGTTGTCCCCCAGCTTTTTAGTGTATTCAATTATTTTCTCCCGTCTTCTTTGCTCAAGAGTTATTGTTCGCGGCAATTAGTGTTATAATTAAAAATAATTCTTGGCGAAAGTCAATGTTAAATTCAATTTACCTTGCTTAAGCCTATGTGGGGAAATTTTTCAAAACTTAACATTTCTTCTTCGCCCGTGTGGCCTTTCCTTTGACCTTGAAGTATTCTAGCTGCTGTCACTGTATTCAACGACATGCCATCACCCATAAAGAATATTACGTTTTTGACTCTATTCGTATTCAGCTGTTGTTTCCTTATATTGTTTCTCAATTCTTGCTGGGATAGATTGGACCAATATTTAGGACTCTTTTCATGTTCAGGTGTTACAGTATCCTTAACTTTTCCAAATTTGATGATTTCAGCAACAAAATCAGCATCATAGGAACCTGCGTTAACCTGAACTGGAGGCTGAAGCGCGGTACAAATTATTAGCGCCAGGAGCTGCAGGAACATTGTAATCAAGGCAAGAAATCCGAAGAAAAACCCAAACAAGTATTTAAAAATCTGACGAACTACTGCTGAGCTAAACGCCAAGGCTGTTTCTTTTATGCAATTTTGGCGATTTTATCTACGAGTATATTATATTGTAGTTATATTTTACGTTTTAAAGAAATATGTTTTTTATGATAAACAAATATTAACAATTTCATATCTTAAATACAAACTTAAAAATTTTACAATTTCAGGTATTCAAACCTATACTAAAGCTACATATTTTAACTACGGTTTGCTTACCATAAACAACAATTCGGTATCTCAAATAAATATGTACTCGTATGTATGTATGTACAAGACCTAAAATAATTATGTTATAACTAACAAGTTTACTTTGTTTTTTTGTAAGTTTTATGGCCTTTTTAAATTCGCCTTGTTTGCATAAAAATAAAAATTCTAGCAAATAAGCGATAAGTAAACAGAATAAAATATCTAATTTTTCTTGCCTTCAACTTGAATTAACAAAAAGTATAGAAAACTTAAAGCAAAGCCTTAATTAGCATTGGTAACAAACCTTTTACTGCTCAAAAAGTTACTTTTTGCGAGTACTGTATAAGTAGCATTATCTTTCCAAGGTTCTGATGGTGACTGATAAGGTTAAGGAATGCTACGTGTAAGGTTCGCACTAGATTTAGCGCTTCCCAATACCTAGAAACTTGAATTTTTTCACTTCAGGGGGGTTTTTTTAAATAGGCTAAACTAGCGCTTTTTTATACACTTAATTTTTTGCACTCTTAAAATCTTTATAGTAGATTCTAATGATTTAACAACTGATGCCGACTTGGTATTAAATTAATATTTTCTGACATACGAAATTATCGTAAACATGGTTGCCAATCTAGCGATTTTGGCACTAGATTTGGCGCTTAACAATACCTAGAAACTTGAATTTTTTTGGTTTAGCGTTTTTTTTAATATGCTAAACTAGCGCTTTTATATACATTTCCTTTTTTGCAATCTTAAAATCTTTCTAGTAAATTCTGATGATTTAGGAACTGATTGATGCTGACTTCTTATTAAATTAATACTTTCTGAGATACGAAATTATCATAAACACGGTAGCCAATATAGCGCCTTGCGCTCTAGACTTAGCGCTTTTCAATACCTAGCAACGTGAAAATTTTCGCATCAGCGTTTTTTTTTAATACGCTAAACTAGCGCTTTTTATACGCTTACTTTTTTGCAATCTTAAAATCTTTATAGTAGATTCTAATGATTTAGCAACTGATGCTGACTTCTTATTAAATTAATATTTTCTGAGATATGAAATGGCCATAAACCTGGGTGTCAATTTAGCGCCTTTCGCGCTAGACTAAGCACGTTTCAATACCTAGAAACCTATATTTTTTTGCTTCAGCATTTTACGCTAAACTAGCGCTTTTTTACACTTACTTTTTTGCAATCTTAAAGTCCTTATAGTAAATTCTAATGATTTAGCAACTGATGCTGACTTCGTATTAAATGAAGATTTTCTGAGATATATATGTGTATAAAAGTCTGCTGTGAATACAATTTAACAGTTCTGAAAAGGAATTATATACGAAGCTGAGCCGCATTCAAAAATAACTTTTCAAACAATATACGAGTACTAAGCATTGTTAAAATTACCATTTGTTAAAAAGTAGTTTGATTTTGAAAACGAGATTGACGAAATTTATTGCCAGTTCGCCGATGGTGAAAGTATAAGTTCATTCGCGCTCTAGGCGATAGAAATTTGATTTGGGGTTTTTCTAATTTTATTCTATGCGAACGATGTGTCAAAATTCAATTAAACTATCTAAATACATGCGAACGAATAATAGTGACATAGACAAACCCAAATTGATTCGAATGTGAGTGACTAGCTTTCTTTCGCATACATTTTCATTCGATATCGCCGAACAGGCTGTTAAAATCGAAAATAGATATAACACTTCTTTGAGATATGTGTGTACATGGTGTTAAAAATTTATTCAATAAAAAAAAAAAAATAAAATTGTGGACGTTTTTCATTAACACAATTATTTGGCACGTAGAGCAATACGAAAAAATGTTCCCCGTTATCCGTAGATATATGTATATCCGATATAGCTTAAACCGAGTTTTCTTTGAACAGAACAGGAGATTACTAAAATAAAGGAAAGGAACATTTCCGATATCGGTCTATATATATCCAAGATATAGTCTAAGCCGATTTTTCCATGAAAATGTCGCGTAAGCGTATTTAAACAAGTTTTTTTGCTTACAAGGTCATTTAAACATAGAAAATGAAAATTTTCGATATCGGTCCATATATACCGGAGATATAGCTTAAAGCGATTTTTCCATATAAGTGTCGCGTAACCGAACTCAAAACAGTTTTAATCAGGTGGATACTAATATGCAGAAAACAAAAATTTTCGATATTGGACCCGAGATATATCTTAAGCCGATCTATGCAAAAAATTTTTTTGCTTAAAAGCCGTTCTGGTTATAAAAGGAGGTTACTAAAATATAGAAAATGGAAAATTACGATATCGAACCATATACATATATCCGAGATATAGCCTGAACCGATTTTTGTATGAAAATTTGTTTTTTTGGCTTAAATCAGTTCTAGTTATAAAAACAGGTTACTAAAATACAGAAAATGGAAAATTCCGATATCGGTCCATATATATCCTTGATATAGCCTAAGCCCATATTTGTATGAAAACTTGATTTTTGCTTAAAAGCAGTTGTTCTGGTTAAAAAAGGAGATTACTAAAATACAGAAAGTAAAAATTTCTGATATCAGTCCATATACACCCGATGTACAGGCTAAACCGATTTTTCCATGAAACATTTTTTTTTGCTTAGAAGCAGTTCTGGTAATAAGCGGAGGTTACTAAAATGCAGGAAATGAAAATTTCCGGCATCGGTTTTATATATACCCATGATATAGCCTAAGCCAGGTTTTTTTTTTTTTTTGCTTTAAAGCCGTTTTGTTCTTATGGGGAGGTTACTTAAATACAGAAAATTAAAATTATTGATATCTGTCCATATACTTATACTCGAGATATATAGCCTACTCGTCAACCGATTTTCCGGTTTAAATACAGAAAATGAAAATTTTCAATATCGGTGCATATATACACGAGATATAAACTAAACCAATTTTTCCATGAAAGTTTACCACCTTGGCACAGCGATTACAAGGCAAAAACATTTTTTCTCCCATATCTGAACATATATAGTTCGAATTTGTAATAGGTATACACTATATATTTACGTGACTATCAGTGAAGGGTATTTTAGATTCGTTCCAGCCGAATATACTACACTCTTATTTGTTAATTATTGAAGTGAAACAATGGCTTCGTCTATAATTTTTAGCTTATAATTAGTTTATAGTTTGGCAAATATACTCGTATTTAAATTGTATAATATATTTTTTTCGTATGATAAATAGTTGAACTTATTTTAATATTTCTAATATTTTATGATGGTATCATTCGTCTGGCTCAAGTTCACTTCTGGCATTAGCTGCTCATCAGCACCCACTAGGAATTCTAGTGGGTACTGATGAGCAGTGTAGCGACCGCAAAACAGCTAGTTGAAAATAAAAATATTTCTTGCCTAAAGCCAGGATTGAACTTGAGCCAGACGAATGATACCATCATGTAATATTAGAAAGATATTTTTTTCGTTTTTTTCAACATTCAGTGATGCATCAACATTATGTGCACGAAAAAATCGTTTAGTTGAGAAAAAATCAAGCATAAAATTAAAAAAACTGACAACACAGTAACATTTGAGCTTCAAACGTCACTTTTCAGCAAACATTTTTTCGATTTTTTTTTTACACTTCCGACTTATTATCGATAACATGCAGAAAAATTTTGCCGTTTTTAGATTTTTTTCAATAGTTACTCGTTTAGCTGTACTCTGGTCTTAAAAATAATTTCAATTGTGATATATCTATACTCTTCTCCGAAATCTTAAAGAGTCCAAAAAAAAAGTAAGTATCATTACGTCTTAGCAAAAAAAAAAAAAAAAAAAAAAAAAAAAAAACAAACTTACAGCCTTATTCATAAAAAGTATTTCATGTTTATTAAAGGCTTATTTGATAAATGTCTATAAAAAATTTATCTTATGATCTTCTAAGAAACCTCATGTGCCTATTATTTTTTATGAGAAGGGAAATAGAAATACATATCATTGTTAATTATTTTATTATAAGTTTTTTTTTCTTGTTTGGCGTATTTTAAATAATTAGTACAGTAATCCATCGATAACTATCTGAACGAAGATTCTAACATAAGTCTCAGTTTTTAAATTTAAATAAAAAGTAGTTAATTTTCATTTAAGTAGTATTTAAATTTAAATTAAATTTGCACTCCCAAGTGATTCATCTTGTGATAAAAGTGTGGCAGCTTTAATTATATTCCAAAGTGTTCCTACAACAGCTGTCTGTTATTGGATGAATAAGAAAACTCTTAAAGAAAAATATTAAATTTATTAACGGCATAGACAAATTTAACAATTGCATTGCATGAGATGTAATTTTTAGTTAAATATTAATTTATATTGTATAAATCGTTTAGCTAATGTTTTGAAACTTCGTTCTCTTCATCGCACACAGTGGGACCCTCACCCAAACAGGCAGCATATGCCATCATATATGGTATAGTGCTTTGCTCTATTACGCCAGTAAATAAGTGAGCAAAAGGCCCGGAAGCATAAATGCCCACATCGTCACCACCATGGCGGCTATCTGCTGTGTGGATATAAGCAGGATACTGAAAGTCTAAAGGCCAAGGTCAAAATCTATTGAAGAATATTTTAATCACTTTTTACTTACCATCTTCTCTTTTTATATTTTCCAAATTCAAACGTTTGCCATTTTTATCCAAATATTGCTGCGAACCCGTGGCATAATTTAGAGTCAAATAATTTTCACTGCCATTAGGTTGAGCTAGACCCAAAATGTCATTGCCCCTGGCCGGATAGCCTGATATGGTTAAAGAATGTGCATGATCGGCCGTTGTTACTATTAGAGTATCTGTCTCGCTGGTAATCGCTCTGGCTTGTTCGATAGCTTTGGCAAATTCTATAGTCTCGTCGAGAGATATGGCAGCTTTGCTGTCATGATGAGCCACATCGATTAAACCACCCTCAACGAACAGGAAATAACCATTAGGATTTTGGTTCATTAATTTGATTGCTGTCTGTATCATTTCGGTTAATGTTGGCTGTTTAACAGGATCAGCTTTCAAATGAAAGTCCATATGTTTCGATTGAAAAATACCCATGATTTTCTTAACTTTGGATATGTTTAGGTTCAGCAGTTCTTCACGGTTGCTTACAATCACACCCTCGGGGTGCTTATGCTGCCACAGGGACAATAGATTTTTGCCATCCTTACGTGCACCAACATTGCCATGTGCATCCTTTTCGGTATTGGGTACGAATTTCGACATTCCACCACCCATTAAAACATCAAAATAGCAACCAGGCTCTTGGGTTACCAGTTGTGTAGCAATGTCCATACATTCCTTAGGATCACCTCCAAAGTTTTCTATATCGCTATCACTTTCATAGAAACGATTGGGTACATGAGCATATAGACCACTAGGGCTGGCATGTGTCAGCTTGGTGTTTGTTATGAAGCCGGTAGATTTTCCCTCCTTTTGAGCCCAAGCAGCTATAGAAGACACATGATTTTTGGGATCCATACTTTCGGTACAGTTGTTTAAGTTGACATTGGCATTGACACCGATTGTTAATATATTACCCTTGACACCACATAAGTAAGCTGTGGCCGTACAGGCAGAGTCGGCCACTTGAGCATTGGTGCAATAAGTCTGAAAAAAGGGGGGAAAAAATTTAAAAATATTCAGGTTTTTTAGGCGGTGCGCGAGGCGCTGGTTTAATCATCTGTTATATGCGATCGAAAGTGAAGTACAACTCTCATGTTTGGGTCGATGTCTATTTTGAGGTTACTCGACAGGAAAGGGCTAAGAAGCTTATCAGTAACAGTAGGGTATCCAGCTATACTGACTCACTAGAGCATCGACGCAGTGTAGGGTGCATTACTATGTTCTATCGTTACTACAGTGGATTTTGCTTAGACGAGATTAGGGATCTTGTTACCGAAAATCACACATTTTTACATAACATGTGGTCATCGTACAGGGCCCATCCATTTGTGGCCGATTGCCCGGGGAATCGTACTACACATTGCAGAGAGAATTCGTTTTTCAGCAAACGTGTTTCCTGTCTGTTATAACATTGGAATATTCAAGTCCATTGTTCATAAACACTACTCCCTCTTTCCCCCTCCTCACAACTATTATCCTAGTTCCGGTACAATGCGCTGCATATGTAGGAGTCATTCCCTGAGTACTAGTCCAAGATAAAACCAAACTCAACTCAACTTTTTTTCTGTCAGTAAACAAGTCTTTTTACAATTAATACAATCAATAGCATTTTATTCAATCCAGTAAAGAAATCAGATAAAGGAAATGTGTAATTGTTTTTATCTCTCTCATTTTTTCTCTCCATGCTTTGTGCTTGTCAGCTTTCTGGCAATTATTTTACAGTTTGGGATGTAGCGTACTTTGAAATGTTTTACAACATTTTTAAACAAAAAATTTGCCGGATTAGCGAAATCTTTAAATGATCGCACGTAAAAGGTAAACTTTTTGTTTAACATGGCAGAAATGCATATTTTTAATGAATTTTTATGTTTAAATAGCAACAAACTTTTGTGATTGGAATATATTATCAGATATAAAAAGGCAGGTTACTAATTCATTAATAGTTCAAAATTCATAAATAATTTTAATTTAACTATGAATTCAATTTACCTTGCTTAAACCCATGTGGGGGAATTTTTCAAAACTTAACAGACCTTCTTCGCCCGTCTCGCCGTTTCTCTGACCTTGAAGAATTCTCGCTGCCGTCACTGTGTTCAACGACATGCCATCACCGAGAAAGAATATTATGTTTTTGGCTCTATTCCTATTCAACTGTTGTTTTTTTAAATTAATTTTAATTTCCTGTTGGGCAAGCGTTTTCCAATATTCCGATTCTTTTTCTTCCACAGGTATTCGAGAACTATCAATTTTTCCGAATTCGAGAATTTCAGGCACAAAATTAGCTTCATAAGAACTTTTTGTAGTGTGAACTGCAGGCTGAACTGCGTGACAAAATATTAGCACCAAGAGCTGAAGTAGCATTGTTATAAACTCAGGATATATCGTAAGAGAAAAGTACACACAACTGACTTAAAATCCGCCGAACAACTATTGAACTAAACGTGAAAGCCGTTTCTTTTATGCAAAATTGGTGATCTTTACTACATGGGGTGATACCTTATGAGGTTTGGTTTGTAAGGTGTTTAGTATATCACATAAATTTTAAAGTGAATTTAACATTTTAGTATCGGTTAAAAAAAGAACTCAGGGTATTTACTATTTGAAAATGGTATCACGATTACGGCCCAGTTGTGAGATCGATTTACATAAGCACCTACCTTGACGGCCTAATCTGATGATGCACCAACTATGTGGGGTGAATTATTCACGATTCCGCAGCGCCCCTCTGTGGCTTGTCACACAGGTCGCAACTTTTCGCTATAAGTTTGTAGTCAGTTGAAAATAAAAGCAGCGCAACTAAATTGGCTTATGGGCAGAAATTCGATATTGAAACTGGATTGCAAACTTTTGTTATATAACGCAATTCTAAAGCCTAAAGTTTTGCTTTTCCATAAGGTAGTGCTCAGGTTTATTTTTGTGTTAGCGCATTTCGTTTGCGTTCCAGAAACATATTTTTAAACAACTCATTTGTTTAAAATTGCCTGCAAAATAGTGGATTATATTTTCAGCATTTCCAGCATCATGTTTGTCATAGAAACCGTAAATGTGTTTAAGGATTGAACAAGAGTCTGCAGAGTTGCCTCAAGATTGTTAAAATTTTGATCGGAATTTTGCGGCTTGGGCTCCTGATTCAAGTTTTGTATATCGATTTTGACCATTTTTGTGTTGGCACATGGGCAAAATGTGACAGGTTGTGGAACACGATAAGCCCAGCAGCTGAGAACGACAATGAATCGATTCGCCACGGCCTTTGTTTGCTCTCTCAAAGGTACAGCTGATATATTCTTTTCTCTACTTGCCGGATGCGGTCTAACCAGGCGAGTACTATTCACTAATGTAAACTCGGATGCAAACTCGGAAATGCTATTTGACCGTAAGTCGCTCGCATCGAACGAAAGACATTTCTCACAGAACGCTATTATTCGTAACACTGTTGTGGTGTGACGCGCTATTGTGGTGTGAGTCTTTCGATGATCATTTCCCAAACGATACTCAATAAAAGTTACAAAATTTGACAAGAGTCATGCGATGTCTGTTAAAAAAAAGCCTATTGAAAATCAAATCTCATGTTGAATCACCCGGTAATAAAATATAGAGTTAAATGTTTGAAAATATTTTTGAAAGGCTCCCAGTCTATTCATGGTTAGCTTGGCCCTTATAAAAGACAACACAGAAAAAACCGAAACCGAAAAAACAGCTGTTTAAATGTTTTCTTATTTTCAATAAAGATAAAAAATAATAAATAAATAATATAAGAGTGATAATAGTTTGAAAAAAATTTAACGAAAAAACAAGTTTTTTTTTGGAATAAATTCTTACAGCTTGAGATCTTTTATTAAAAAAATTTATTTAATTTTTTAAATAGTTTCATATTAATTATGTATATCCTTGTACATATGTATATGTATATCATATGATGGAATGTATACATAACCATAAGCTAGAAATACGCATATTCTTATTATATTTTTCTAATTATTTGTTATCAAAACACTTGTGCCAACTTTGATTAAGCCTCGTACACACGGTTGTCAGATCTTACAATATTGCCAGTAAAATTGTCTGAAAATGTATTACAATCGTGTGAACTGCCTATTTTTAACTTACAACGTTGTCATAAAAACCATTGTCAATCAATTGTAAGACGACAATGTTGTAAGGCATCTGACAATCGTGAGAACACTCTTCGTCGGCATTGCCAGATAATTGGCTGGTATTGTAAGCTCAGTTTTAATTATCAGATGTATAAAATTAATGCACCTGACAATGGCATTATTGTCAGAAAAAAGTTTGATGGGCAACACTGCCAAGCAGATAGTTGTTGATATACATAAGTGGCAAAGCCTCACTACATGTCTGGATATTTTTTTCATCTAACAATCCGACAACCGCGTGAACTGACAATTTTTGTTGTCAGATGAATTATTTGTCAGACCACAGTCTGACAATGAAATTGTAAGATTTTCTTACGATCGTCTGAATACACAATTTACTTCTGCGGGATAATTTTTCTTTGTCACTACATTGGCAGCATGTTGCCAGATCTTACAATATTGTAACATCTGACAACCGTGTGTACATAGCCTTAGTTTCATGGTTTTGTATAGTAAATTGGCCACCTTGATCGTGCGATATCAGACCTTTGAACGATTATCTCTGGGGATATGCAAAGTCTGAGATCTTCAAGAATGAGCCAGCTACTGTATACTGTAGATTTTGGAAGCCTACATACAGTATTCCTATTATTCGAGAGATGCCAGTAGCTTTGCTAGAACGAGCAGGGCTGGGAAAATACGCACCATATGTATCTTAAATACAAAATACTTTCAAGCTACGAATTTCAAGTATAACATACAACTAAAAAATACAAACACTTTTTTGGCATTTCGGTCTCATAAAAATGTACCTCTCTGGTCTTAGATACATATTTTACTTTACATATTAAGTTGTATATAGTCATCTAAAATCCAGAAGGACGTAACTGGCAAAATATTTAAAACTATTATAATTTGTGAATAGTTGTATTATTGATAATAAGACATCATTTTATGAAAATTACGGACTAGAAATAAAAAGTAAACAAAATGTGTGTGTGTTAGTGAAAAGGAGTAGTGTATTGCAACTTATAGCATAGACAGACGACAGCGTTAATGCGCATTAAAATCTCACTAATGTGCATTAAAATTTTACTCTGACAGACGACAGTAACTGCATTTAATAAACAGCTGTTTGCTTGTAAAGAAGTGTGTTTTGATAGGTAAATTAAATTTAAATTAATTTGCATTAAGACTACTAATGCGCATTAACGCTGTCGTCTGTCTACGGTATTATATGCAATTACTTTCATGTCTAAACACTAGGTTGGGTACAGCAAACACACTCACACTGGTTTGTTTTGTGTACCATTTTTTTTGCAAAGATCAGTTGTCAGATTTTAAGATTTATCCTTTATTGCTTTTGATGCTATAAATATATTTTTAATTTGTTTTTCTTGCGAAAAAAGTTCTTTCAAACAATTGAGTTTTATTCACTATATTAGCTTCTACCAGTCAAAAATTATCAGCTGACCACGGTCGACATCATCTGTAGATTTTGGACATTTTTCAGAGATATTCTCAAACATCCAATTCTATGTCCCAACAATCTAAATAAATTATTGAGAATCTGATATAATAAATTATTGAGAAATAATGACAAATGGTTAACGGCCAGTTTGTGGCTTTTTTCTTCTAGTGGTACCCTTAACTAACGCCGGATCCAAAAAATTTCTGGAGCCACCAAAATAGTAGTGCTAAAACATAGTGCTAAAATATTTTCTTTGAACAAATCAAATAAACGATTACCCTGGTACATACACACTACTTTAGCTTTACTCCTCCTACTCATAATGTGTATGCCTGGTTCCTATATGTAGGGGTCTTTCCCAAAGTATTAATAAAAAAAAAACTTTTCAGGTCTAAACTACAAAAACTTCTCTTGAAAATTTAGTTTGGTGAGTGCAATATACAAAACATTATATTTTCAATGTTAAATCGTTTAAGCCTATAAGTACTGGTTTGGAAACTCGTCCCTTTCATCACACATAGTAGGACCATCGCCCAGACAAGCAGCATATGCCATCATATGCGGTATAGTACTTTGTTCTATTACTCCTGTGAATAAATGAGCAAAAGGCCCGGAAGCATAGATGGCCACATCGTCACCAGTACGGTGGCTACCATGTGTCTTGATATAACTAGGATATTGGAAATCTTAAAAAGATATAAAACTCATTTAAAACGTAAAATTCCTTTAAAAAACATAAATTTTTTTTTCTTACTTACCAGCATCTATTTTAATTTTGTCCAAATTCAAGCGTTTGCCATTTCGATTCAAGTACTGTTTGGGACCCGTGGCATAATTTAAAGTCAAATACTTTTTGCTATTAATATCAAAGTTATCTGGACTAAGACCCAAAATATCACTACCTCTGGCCGGATAGCCGGATATGGTTAAAGAGTGGCCGTGATTGGCTGATGTCACTATTAACGTATCCTTTTTGCTGGTAATTTTTCTAGCTCGTTCGACAGCTTTGGCAAATTCTAGAGTCTCGTCGACAGATATGGCAGATTTGCTCTGATGATGAGCCACATTGATTAAACCTCCCGCAACGAACAGAACATAACCATTTGGATTACGTTTCATTAACTTGATGGCCGCCTCAGTCATTTCGATTAATGTTGGCTGTTTAGCAGGATTCGCTTTTAAATGATAATCCATACGACTAGATTGAAATATGCCCATTACATTCGTAACTCTTGATAAGTTTAGGTTCATTAACTCGTTACGGTTGCTTACAATCACACCCTCGCGGTGCTTATTTTGCCAGAGGGACAATAGATTCTTGCCATCCTCACGTGTACCAAAATTGCCATGGACATCCTGTACGGTATTGGGTAGAAATTTTGACATTCCGCCACCCATTATAATATCGAAATTTCGTCCAGGTTCTTGGGTTACCAGTTGTGTAGCGATGTCCATACATTTTTTAGGATCAACACCAAAACTTTCCACATCTGTGTCGCTTTCATAGAAACGATTGGCTACATGAGCATATAGACCACCAGGGCTGGCATCTGTCAGTTTCGTGTTCGTTATGAAACCGGTAGACTTTCCGTGTTTTTGAGCCCAAGCAGCTATAGAAGACACATGATTCTCGGGATCCATACTTTCGCTACAATTGTTGAAACGAACATGTCCATTGACACCGATTGTCATTATATTACTTTTCACTCCGCACAGATAAGCAGTGGCCGAACAGGCCTGGTCTGCCACTTGAGCATTCGTGCAATAAGTCTGAAAAAAGGAAGAAAAATTTAAAAAACTTGTAACAATGTACTACATATATAATGTGCTTAAGGTATGCAACGAAGTGGTAAAAAAGCATTTCAAGATTCATTTTATGTTAGAGGGCAAAATTCGTTAGATATTTAAAAATAATTGACACCTTATTTATTAGAATACTAAATCTTAAAAATCTTAATTTTAAAGCAAAGATCATAAATATTTAGTTTACTCATAAAATCTCTAAAAATGTTCATTCTGGCAACACTGTGTACACACAAAATGTATGAAACCATCCCGCACAGCGCGGCGACAAAGTTTCGTAGTTGTAAAATCCAATACTCATAGCGCGTAAGGCAGTTGTAAACTGATCCAGAGAAAACAACGCACTTCACTATTCAGTATCTGTTTTGTATAATGTTTGACAAACTTGTCCTGATCAAAGCACTTTCCCCCACACAGCCGTTTGACCGTCTAATAACCGTTTTAAAAATCAGGTTTCGAAAGAAAAAAATCGAAAAGTTGTAATTATATGTGCAAAATTGTTATTCTCTGTGATCCATTTTCAGTCTGGTAGCAGATTGATATTTTCAAACTTAAATAAAACACGTAATAATTGGCACAAAGTTTTATTAAGAGCATTTACTGAAAATGCGGATTTTACTTTTTAAAGAGTATGTCAACCAGATGTCTTCCGTCCAGTTGAACATTTCACTGCTCAAAGTAGAGCTTTGTGTTCTGCGACACAAGCTGCAATAAATTTGGTTGAATTGAGCTGATTTCTTAACGAATATTTTCCTCTAGAGCCACAAGAGATTGGCAATTTACATTATTAACCCTCTCTTTGAGGTAGGCCCATAAAAAATGCTAGCTCGAGCAACCTCGGAGGGTATGGAATGCCGCCAAAGCAGCTGATCAGTTTTTGGAGAAAATTTTTCCATAAGAAAATTCGTCCAAGCTCTGGCTATGTGTACAGATGCTTCATCCTGTTGAAACCACGTGTGTGAAGAGTACAATAAATGAGCTCTCAGGTTTGGCAAAACTAATTCCGTAATTATGCGTCTATACTTTTCACCGTTAATATTCGTCGCGTGGACTCGAAAATTTTCGAAAAAAAAAAAAATCGTCCAACTATCTCATGCGTGAATAAGTCACACTAAGCAGCTGTCCTGTGGCAATACAATGATTTTTGATGTCTTAATCGGGGTTTACAGATTACTGGAGATCAGTCACGGCAGTTTTGCTTGTTGACGTGGCCGTTTAAGTGAAAATTATTTGCGAATTCCAAGATGTAGACTAGAAAAAACTAAGCGTTGTGTGGATTGTCGTCCTGCAAGGATACCTGTCAAATAACACAGAAACACTTCTGCGAACTTAATATCGCTCCGTTATTGCAACATAGTCATATCTCAAAAAATGAGCTTTTCGTGTAAACAATGCAGAATTGTTAACAGTAATCCCTTTTATATTGTGCCAAAACTTTATCCAAATTACTCTTAAACTCTTTCCTGTAGGAGATATTTTCTAAAAAAAATTTCTAAGACTTGTATAGAAACTAAAAATTTCAAATTCGTTTTTCTCGAATCAAGATTTTTTTAGTTATGACTATGTTGCCATAAAGGAGAGATATATTGTATAAACTTTTATTGAAAAAGTTTGAGTTTTATTTTTATAAACTTTCTTAATCTTTTCCAATTATATAAACTTCAATTGTGTAAATTTGTACATTCAAGCTAATAAGATTGCCGACTTCCAATAATGCCTCTAAGGCGCTGGAGCTGTTACTGTGTGAAAACGTTCCAACATCGTTTCACAAAAATGTTTGCCTAAATCAAAGTCACCTTCTTGCGGTTCTTGAACGATTTGAATTTTAAAAGGATGGGACTTCAGATCCTTTTTTAAAATGAATTAGCGGTCTTGAAAGTCCCAATGAGAGTGCTGTTTTCCGTATTGAAAGTCGGGAATTTTCACGTAAACTGCTTTCAGCCAGTTCAATTCTTCGGTAGCACTTAAAGATCGATTGAGCTCTGGCCGTGGGACAGTCATAGCCGAAGCAATTGCGTGGAATCTCTGCATACACGAACGTATTAAATTTACACTCGATCCATCATGTCTTCGCCGAATACCGAGATTTGTACAAATTTGTCGACGAGCAATTACGTAAGAATCATTACTCTTAAAAAATTTTTTCACAGCAATCACGCGATGCTAACTCGTGCGATTCTCGCATATATAAGATATAAGTTGAAACTGAAAAATGAATCTGTGCGAGTTTTAGGAAAATGCCGCGTGGAACTGAATTAACTATTGAAGAGCATGAATTGATCAAGGGTATGAATCAATCTCCTATACAAGTAAAAAAAAATCCAAATAGCTGCTAGACAATTAGAGCATAAATACTTAAACGTATTCGCATCCAGCAGTTAGCATATTCTGTGTATAAACGGGATATAGCAAATCAATTTACCTTGCTTAAGCCAGTGTAGGGAAATTTTTCAAAACTTAACTTTTCCTCTTCGCCCGTCTGGTTCTTTCTTCGACCTTGAAGAATTCTAGCGGCTGTCACCGTATTCAGCGACATGCCATCACCCAAAAAGAATATTATATTTTTAGCTCTATTTGTATTCAACTGTTGTTTTTTTATACTGTTTTCCAATTCTTCTAGGGCAACTTCTTTCCAAAATTCTGGATTCCTTTCTTCAACAGGCGTTATATGATGTTCATAGGTCTGGTACTCGTGCATGCGAATTTTAGAGCTAGCAGCCACATGGCTAGATTTTCGGAAAGCAAACATTTGAAGCTGAGCCGTATTGCAAAGTGTTAGCAGCAAGAGCGGAAGGAACATTGTAATCAACTCAAAAATCGAAGCAGAAACGTTCGAAACAATTATTAGCGAATTTGTCGACTAACTACTGAGCTAAGCACGAAAGCTGTTTCTTTTATGCAATTTTGCGGGTTTTATCTTTATCGCATAATAGTTATATTTTATGGTTTAATAATTTCGCTTTTTTATGACAAGCAAATATTAAAAATTTTGTTAAAAAAAGAAAAAAATTTTTAAACTTAATAGTTTATTAGACGAACCTAAAATAGCGCGTAGCGTAATATAACGCTTAGATTTTACGCTGTAGTGTGTAGCTTAAATAAAAACTATTTAAAAATAGAATAAACAAAATATATTTTTTACAACATGTTTTTCCAAATCCCATACAAATTTGTGTGCTAAAGTATTACTCTAATACTTTAAACACATTCAAGACAGCGGGCTATCGGCTACACGACAACACATTTTCTTATAGGCCATTTACACCTAAACCAAATCTACTACTTTCGGGATTTCGAATCAAATCTAGTTCAGTCTGACGGGACTAATACTTTAAACACATTCAAGATAGCAAGCTATCGGCTACACGACAACAAATTTTCTTAGCCATAATTAACGTCGTGTAGACAGCCACTTAATTAAATTAGCTTACAATTACGGTATTCAAAGGGCTGTCATAAAGTCATAAGTCTTAAAATATTAGTATGAAAAAATATGAATACTGTAAGAATTCGGATATAAATTATTTTAAATTCGAGTCAGCTGGGATCTTTACGGTCTAGTTATGGCAAATCACAAAACACCGTTTTAAAAGTCTTATTACGAGTACTTTTTTGTTCGAAGCATAGTATAAAATATTATGACATTATGCGTGATATGACACCGTTTGTATTCCCCACTATAACTATTTAGCTTGCATGAGATTACGGTAGAAAACTAAACCTAGATCATTTATAAGCTTGTTAACTCAAAACACCGTTCTTGTTACTATCCTAGATACTTAAAACATGGTGCGAGCAGCAGTGATAATGATACAACTATCGGCAATATGTTTTAAAATATCTTCGCAACAACATACTCCAAAGGCACAATCGATTACAGTTCTACTTATCAGTTTAATTTGGAACGTTCATATGGCATAACTTTTCCATTCATTGACAGTGAAACTGTTCTTTCAAATTTAAGATCACTTAGCCCTTCTTATTACTCAAGTCCGGATGGAGTTTCAACAAGTCTATTGATGTACGCTACCTTCCTTCTGAATGGAAAAGATCATTCATTATTCTTTTGTTTAAATGTGAAAGCTAGTTTGATATGTCAAACTACAGAGGATCTGCTAAGCTAAATGTAACTCCAAAACTTCTGGAAAAATGTTGACTGACTGTTTATCGTACCATTTAACTTTACTGTTATCAACGTATCAACAGGGCTTTTGTAAGTCACGTTCTACTACTAAAGGGTGATTAAATTTTAAGGGGTGATGTTGATTTTAAATGAAACACAAATTATTTAAGAATTATTGCCATTTCTTTTTATTTTGATAATATTAGCATGGCTCAATTATGCATGAAATAAAATATAGGTCGCAGCGATCTCTCCATACCATGGTCCAAGTTTTCGATGACGCTAAAGCATAATTGAGGTTCTATGTTATCAATGTGCCGAATATTATCTAATCTTTTAAATTATTGCTGGCTGGTCGTCATACACATTTTCTTTCAAAGAAAGAAAAGAAAGAAGTCCAACAGTGTCAAATCACATGACCTTGACGGCCAATTGACATCGCCACCACGTGAGATAACACGGGCATTGCATTTGTCGCGTAAAACAGTCATTATATCGTTAGCTTTGTGGCAAGAAGCACCGTTCTATTGAAACCGCATATCGTCCACATCCATTTCGGGTCATAAAAAGTTCGTTATCATCTCACGATAGCGAACACCATTCATAGTAACTGCCTGATCGGCCTAATTTTGGAAAAAGAAACGGCCCGATGATACTGCCTGCCCATAAACCTCACCTAGTGGTCACTATTTGTGGCTGCATTGGTTGTTCCATAATCACTCCTGGATTATCATTCATTCAAATGCGGCGATTCTGCTTTTTGACGAATCCACTGAGGTGAAAATGAGCCTCATCACTGAAGATAATTTTCTTCGAAAATTGATTATTATTTATATCATTAGTATTAATTATACAGATAAGTATTACGCTTAAGAATGATTGTAGAAGAATTAAGATGGGGAAATGGTGAAAATATTATATACCAGAGATCTGCAACCGGTGCCCTTTTTATTCTTGTAAGTATACTCGCTTTACTTTGAGTTGAGGTTTGATCGGCCACCACCTATTGTTTGCACAAGTATTTATTTTTGTTCCTATTTACTTTGATCTTTTTTAATTTAATATTTGCAATAAATTTCATTCGTTCAAGGTCCTTTTTGTGTTTTAAATAATTTTAAATGTATTTTTTAATAAAAATGGAACAGGTTGGTTAGACCTATTATAACGTTTTTGTTTTGGTAGCAGCTTTCATCAGCCACAACGGAACTAAATAATGTTGGACTGTTTTTCTGCTAGTTGTTCTTCGGTTATATAAGTGTATATAAAGAAAGGTATCATACCAAGGCAGCTTTACCAGGTAGTAGTAAGTGTATCATACCAGGTAGTAGTACAAGCACAGCTGTTTTTAGTTGCCGAGCAAGAGAATATCAAAGTTTTATTTACATTATACTTAGTTCTGAGAATACATACGAGTATGTAGACTTTGTTGCTTTTGCAAATAAAAGAGAGCACAGATGTTGACATCATCATATTTCTTTTTATCTATAAAATATACACAGCTGCTTAAAGTCCTTCCTAGCTGTTTAGATGTCGACATTTCATAGGTGCCAACCTGCGTAGACTTGGAAACCTTTGAAAAATAATTTCAAACATTTAACTTTTATATTGTACTATCAGATGATTGAGTTGTGAGGTTTGATTTTCAATAGACGGTTCTCAAACATTAAATGAGACAAATTGAAAACAAGATTTAAACTAATCTAATGCATCAAAATCTATATTTATTTAAAGGACAGCACTTTTAACCGTTACAAGCTTATACAAGTATGTTTAAGAAGATAATGTCTTGTAATAATGAGCAGGATGTGCCTTAAAGCCCATTTAGGATGATATTTTCTTTGGATGATTCTTCGAAATTTTGTCGATGACTAAATATAAAGGTTCATAATCGTTCTCGTTTTCATTCAAAAATTCTATTTATTTTTTTGGTAATTTTACTTTTGGACAGCTCAAAACTGCAAGAACTTTATTTTGCATAAAACACGAATTTCGGAAGTAAGATTAGCTTCAATTTTAGTTTAATAGAGAATGCAATTTTTACAAAATATTATTTTTTACGTCCTCGTACAAATGCTGGTTTGAAAGCTCGTCCCCTTTGTTACATATAGTGCGACCATCGCCCAGACAAGCAGCGTATGCCATCATATGCGGTATAGTACTTTGTTCTATTACTCCAGTAAATAAATGAGCAAAAGGTCCAGAAGCATAAATGGCCACATCGTCACCAGTATGGCGACTACTTTGTGTGTTGATATAAGAAGGGTAGGGAAAATCTTAAAATGATATTGAACTCATTAAAAAACCAAATTTCTGGAAAAAATTCAAGTTTTTCTTTCACTTACCAGCATCTATTTTTATATTTTCCAAATTCAAACGTGTGCCGTTTCCACCCAAATACTGCTTGGAGCCCGTTGCATAATTTAAGGTTAAGTATTTTCCACCATTAATATCAAAATTATAAGGATTAACACCCAAAATGTCACTACCCCTGGCTGGATAGCCTGATATGGTTAAAGAGTGGCCGTGATTGGCTGAGGTCACTATTAAAGTATCCTCCTCGCGGGTAATTTCTCTAGCTCGTTCGACAGCTTTGGCAAATTCTAGAGTCTCGTCGAGAGATATGGCAGCTTTGCTCTGATGATGAGCCACATTGATTAAACCTCCCGCAACAAATAGAACATAACCATTTGGATTACGTTTCATTAACTTGATGGCCGTCTCAGTCATTTCAATTAATGTTGGCTGTTTAACAGGATCAGCTTTCAAATGATAGTCCATGCGACTAGATTGAAATATACCCATGATATTCGTAACATTTGCCAAGTTTAGTTTTAGCAATTCTTCGCGGTTGCTTACAATCACCCCTTTGCGATGCTTATGCTGCCACAGGGATAATAGATTTTTGCCATCCGTACGTGTACCGTACTTGCCATGCGCATCCTTTTTGGTAGAGGGTACGAATTTTGACATTCCACCACCCATTAATACATCAAAATTGCAGCCAGGTTCTTGGGTTACCAATTGTGCGGCAATATCCACACATTTTGTAGGATCAGCTCCAAACCCTATTACATCGGTGTCACTTTCATAGAAACGGTTGGCTACATGAGCATATAGACCACCAGGACTGGCATGTGTCAGCGTGTTGGTTGTTATGAAACCGGTAGATTTTCCGTCTTTTTGCGCCCATGCAGCTATAGAAGACACTTGATTCTCGGGGTCCATACTTTCGCTACAATTGTTGAACCGAACATGGCCATTGACACCGATTGTCATAACATTACCTTTCACACCGCACAAATAAGCAGTGGCCGAACAGGCCTGTTCTGCCACTTGAGCATTGGTGCAATAAGTCTGAAAAAAGAAACAAAAATTTAAAAACTTTCAGTCTTACACAAAACATGTAGAAATAAACATGTGTTCCCATAAAGAGCAAAAGACCTCAAACTACGTTTTTTTGCAGCAAAACACTTCGAAAATGTCGTATGCAAAAACGTGATACCTATAAAAAATCATCTTACCTTGCTAATACCAGTGTAGGGGAATTTTTCAAAACTTAATTTTTCCTCTTCGCCCGTACGGCCCTTTCTTTGGCCCTGAAGAATTCTAGCTGCGGTCACCGTATTCAGCGACATGCCATCACCCAAAAAGAATATTATATTTTTAGCTCTATTTGTATTCAGCTGTTGTTTTTTTATACTGTCATCCAATTCTTTTAGGGCAACTTCTTTCCAAAATTCTGGATTTCGTTCATCTAGAGGTGTTAGATGATGTCCAAAGCTTTTGTATGTGCGAGTTGTGGTACTAACAGTCGCATGATAAAAATGGCGATTGCCCAACATTTGAAGCTGAGCCGCGTTACAGAGTGTTAGCACCAAGAGCGGAAGGAACATTGCAATCAACTTAAAAATCAAAACAAACCCGTTCTAAACAATTAGTTGAGAATTTAATGAATAACTATTGAGCTAAATGCGAAAGTGCTTACATTTATAAATTTTGGAGGTTTTATCTTTATTATATAATAGTTATATTTTATGGTTTAAAAACTACACTTTTTTATGACAGGCAAATATTCAAAATTTTGTTTAAAAATATGTTAAAATTTAATACTTTAATAAATTTAATACCTTAACGTTTAGACTTCTTTAGACGCCGTAGTGAGTAACTTAAATAAGCGCGTTAACGTTGTATAGCGAATATTACTGTTTGCTAACGTTGTTTAAGAAAAAATTACTGAATAGAAATAATAGCGTGTTCAGACATGGAATTTTAATTGAGTCAATTTGAAGATCCACTTTTTTATCGAAGAATTGTGTTCAGCGACGAGGCTCATTTCTGGTTGAATTGCCGTATTGTTGAAACTGCCGTATTTGGATTGAAGAGCAGCCAGAAGCATTACAAGAGCTACCAATGCATCCACAAAAAAAAAACCGTTTGATGCGGATTATGGGCTGGCGGCATCATTGGGCCGTATTTCTTCAAAGATGATGCGAATCACAACGTTACTGTGAATGGTGAGCGCTACCGTGCGATGATAACAAACTTTTTTTTGCCCAAAATGGAAGAGCTTGACTTGCATGACATGTGGTTTCAACAAGACGGTGCCACATGCCACACAGCACGCGAAACAATGGACCAATTGAGAGGCGAGTTCGGTGAACAGTTTATTTCTCGCTTGGGACCAGTCAATTGGCCGCCCAGATCGTGCGATTTAACGCCTCTAGACTATTTTTTGTGGGGCTATGTTAAGGCTAATGTCTATAGCGACAAGCCCGCTTCGATTGACGCACTGGAAGCCAACATTGCCAACATTATTCGTGAGATACCGGCCGAAATGTTGGAAAGAGTATGCCAAAATTGGACTAAGCGGATGGACCATTTGAGGCGCAGCCGCGGCCAACATTTGCATGAAATAATCTTGAAACATTAAATTATATCGACCCAACTCAATAAATATTTCATGCATTTTTCTGAATTTTATGTGTTTTTTTTTAAATTTCCGATAGTTCTTATAAAATCACCCATTATATATATATATATATATATATATATATATATATATATATATATATATATATATATATATATATATATATATATATATATATATATATATATATATATATATATATATATATATATATATATATATATATATATATATATATATATATATTTATTTATATATATAAGGTGTACGTCGATAAACTAGCAACAATTCAAGAGCTACATGCTGAGAAAAGTCGGCATAGAACCTCTATTAGGCCTCAGCGTCATTGAATATTTGGACCCTCAGATGGAGGCGCGCCGCTGGGGTTGCGGCGGGCATTTGACCAATACTTTGTTCCATGCCTAATTAAACCATACCAATATTATCATAATCGGCCCTTAAAATTTAACCTTTTATATAAGTTGAATCAAACGATTGCTTTGCAAACAGCTGATTGCTTGCTAAACTATTTGAAACCAGACCCAAGAAAAAGTATTTGCTGATTCAGACCAGAAAATGCACATATTGTCTATCAAAACACCCTTATTCGCCCAAGTTTAAACTACGAAAACGCTTTTCATGCAAATTGGGATGCCGCGGGTTCCCAGAGTAGAGTAAAGAAACCGCCTATGGTGTGCCTGCCATAAAAGGCAATTCGTTATCTTAAATTTGGAATATAAACTTTCATATCTTAAAAAAAAATTATGGAATTACTATTCAGTTTATTTTGTTTTCTTTTTTTTAATTTTTGGGGTTTTTTAAGCTTCTATTGTTTAAAACGCAATAAAAAAAATTAGGTAAACATTCGCTAAACCAAACATATATTTTAGAATTTAGGTTTGCAAAATCCCATACATATGTATGTTTAAAACCAGTGATGCTCTAAACCAGTAATCGTCACAAAGAGAACACTCAGTATGTACTAGGTCTGATCGAAAAAGAACCGTTTTTTTAAATTTTTTCAAAAAGTGTTTGTTTATTCATCAATATCTCAATATTGTCCCCTTCAAAGTAGTCCCTCTTAGAAACACTTCTGAAACGCGATTTTTGGTATCGTCATCAGTTCCTGTTCCGATATTTTTTTTATCTCCTTAAAAATTAGCAAAACGCTTTCATTTCATCGGTGTCGTCAGTTTTGGGCAGAGGGAAAAGTCAGTGGGAGCCAAGTCCGGTGAATACGGTGGTTGAGGTTATGATAACGGTTTTGTTTGTTGTCAAAACCTCACGCACAAACATCGATGTGTGAGCTGGTGCGTTATCAAGGTGCAAAATCCATAAGTGACTTTTCCACAATTCTGTGCGTTTCTGAGGAATTGCTTCGCGTAAACGACGCATAACTTCAAGGTAGCATTTCTTATCGACCGTACGACCTTATGTCAAGAATTTATTATGCACCACGCCATTGCAGTCAAAGAAAACAGTGAGCAAATCCTTCACATATAACGGAACTTGACGTGCTTTTTTCGGTCTTGGCTCTTCTGGACGCTTTCATTGGGACGATTGGGCTTTGGTTTCAATATCATAGCCATACACTCAGTTATGATCTTTTTGAGGAAATCTGGATCGTCGTTGACGATGATCAACAGCTCCTGAGTGATGTCCATGCGACGTCTTTTTTGCTCAAGATGTAGCAAATTTGGAAGAATTTTCGCTGCCTTACGCTTCATGCCTAAAACATCCGTAAAAACTGCTTGATTGAGTTAAATTTTAGTTGTTGTCTTCTTGTATTGTTAGAATAATTATTTCTTTGTAATGTTTAAATATTTGGTGTAAAAAGTACAAAGCATATGTTAAAACTTCTTATCTCAAATTAAGAGATTTATTTTTGAAAATTTTCCACAAAAACTTCAGGCGTAACTGATAACACTTGTATAAAGTAATACAAATCGCCATATTTATCGAGAAATCGGCAGATCTGACAACCCTGCGTACTATTTAAAAGCAATAAAACAATTGTGCGTCAGTTGAAAAAATGGTGTCGCAAATCTGGCTGGTGAAAATTATCTAAATTTTATACGACTTAGTTTTATAGTTTGGCTGTTTGTATTAAGATAAACAATTTTTTTAAAGTAGTCGTAACCGCGTTTAATCGTTAAAAATGAAACCATAAACATATGGAAATTAATAGAAGATCACTATTCAGTGAGTCATTCATATTTCGTCTCTTGGCAATGTTCTCGGATAGGCCTTGGCCTATAACTTAATGGGCCTATAGCTGAATAAGTATGAATGGCAAATGCTGCTGTCATCAAAAAGTGGATATGGTTGGAAGTTTGATATAGAAATTGTGAAAACTGTGAAAATGATTTACATCAGTACCTGCCTTGACGGCCTAACCTGATGGTGAATCAATTCCACGAAGTGAATTTTTCACGATTCACCAGCGCCCCCGTGTGGCTTTCTAGGCTCACACAGGTAGCAATTCTTGTCAAATGATTGCGGTCATATGAACAACTTCTTGTTGAGGAGTTCGGGCTTTCTAATCCCTCATGTATGCAATTTCCCAGCAATCAATGGAGGACAAGGCTTAATGAGTTGGTAGGCCGAAGCCCATTAAGAGCATCAGCCCTTAAACCAACTCACCAGTCAATCATCACCACTGGTTCCTTACAGTACACGTATGTATCTGTTGTATAGGCAACAGATCCTCGGGAGATTGTTAGCCCTCGAAAAAAGCCATCACCAAACAATTATCAAGGATACTAACACTCCCTTCCTGCGTTTTAGGTTTCAACCACAGCCAGAACGTTTCAGCCAAGGTAGGCACCTCAACCATGATCAGCCCGGGTCGAACCGCAAGCAGAACTTCCCGGGGGCCATGCTGATCCCCGTTCTGCCAATTTATACCCATGGTAAGGGTTTCGGAAGCCAACACAACATAAGTCATGTGGCTTCCTAGAGTTTTGTTTGCCGCACCAAACGAGCGACCCCTTCCCCTCTTTTCCCCGAAAAACAGAGCGCCTAAGTTAGGAATACGCCAAGGCAAAACCTGTTCCCCGGGGGGAGAAATTGTGAAAAATAAGAAATAGGGTAAGAGAACGAATTAATTTTAAACTCGTTTGATGAGACCCTATCTATAACAACCTGTAAAGTTTAGTCTCCGCGAGACCTCGATATAAACCTAGAAAAGTCATCACAGTAGTGCTTCATTCCACACTCTGTCAAATGTTTTGGAGATATCTAGAGTCACCAATTTACTTTCACCAATATGATAGATTGAGCGACACGATTTCTCTGAGAGATTTAACAAAAGATCGCCAGTAAAGCGATGCTTGCGAAAACCATATTGACGATCCTAAAGTGATTTAGACGACTCTAAATTCCTCACAAGCTGGTAGTTAATCATACTTGCCAATACTTTGGAAAGTGCAAAAGAAATTGCAATTGAGCGGTAATTTTCAGGGTTATTTGACTCACTCTTGGTGGGAATTGGCGCTACATTAGCCATCTAGCATGATGAGAACTCACCGACTTGGTAAAGTTTGCTGAAGAGGCGCGCTAATGGAAACGCAAGCATAGAAGAACACTGCTTCAATGCCAGGGCTGGAATGTTATCTCGTCCAGGCGCCTAATTTATGACGAGGTCAGCCAAAACGCTTTCAGGTGTCCGAAACCAGCAAACATCTTTCTCATAGCCACAGATACTCGGAAAGTGGTCAACTGCTTTCCGGCTAGTAGAAATTGCTTGCAAAAATAAATGAAAGACCAAAACTTCTTTCAGCCCCAGAGAGCTGTAAAGGCCTTGGCATGATGCCGCTGCTCGTGGATAAACCTTTTTACAGTGCTTTACTGTTAAAGTAAACGAATGCAATGTTTGTAAACAAAAGCCCAACAAACTAGATGACTTGAGAAAATTAATTAATATATGCATATTAATATAGGAGATAGCGATAAAATTTTTGCAGGAATGTAAATTGCGAGTGTGGCAGGTTGATTAAAGCACGTTGGCACGTAAAATGTGTTCGAAGGCGTTAGACTGAACCAGGAAAGGTTTGCAGAGCAATGAAAACTGCTTTGCTGGAGAGACAATTTTATTAGCAGAAGATTTCCATCAAACATTGCCAGTGATTCTTCAGTCAACACCTGTGCCATGTGTAAAGTTCTCTGTTTTGTGGAAATACGTCAAGATACTAAATTAAGAAATGCTTTCTTTTGCAAGTCGAATAGAAAAACGATCAATCTGGAGGAATATTTTCTTAACAACTCATTGATATTGGTAATGGAAAAATCGCTGTTGATGGTTGGAGATCAAAAACTCATTTCCTAAGTTTACTAAAACAATAACCGAGCTTAAACATGCGTTGTTTCCAAATATCTCCCAAAACTACAAAGCTAATAGTAGTATGTTTGTGTACCTTCCGTATCACCATTTTCCGTACAAAAGTTGGAGCATGCGCCAGTATCTCTAGCGGAGAGAATATGTACTACATATTCTCACCGCCATGGCAAAATTTGGTGTGGTGAATGTAATTACAATGTGGTAGTTATGTGATTAGAAGTTGTCTATGCTAAATTGATCTGTAGGGAGTTGTTTTCTTGAATAATTTTAGTGTGGTGAATTGTCGTCTTGAGTAATTTTAGTGTGATGAATATAGTTTTAGTATATATTCTCGCCGCTAGGGACGCTGGCGTATGCTCCATCTTTTGTATGGAAAATGGTGATACCGAAGGTACACAATCATACTACTGATAGTTTTTGGCTGATCGAACATGTTATATGTATAGCTGTAACAGGGATGTAGATGAAATAAACTTTAAAATTGAAACTGAAATTGTCATTAAATTCAAAGCGGTTGATTACGTAACCAAGACTAACGTGTATTTTGAGGGTTTCTCAAAATCGTATTGTTCAGATGGTATAAAAAATTTTAGTATCGTTTTACTGAGGGTATTGAGCTAAAAATAGATGGGATTTGGAAAAAATTAGATAGCTTCAATATCAATCCGCCCTCGTAGTTTATATTTAAGCAGGTAGCCATTAGTTTTTTAATGATTGTTTATTATAATTTTTAGTTGTAATAAATCCCAAATAATAATGATAATAATAATAATTTATTTAAGTCCCGTCTCTGGAAAAAAATCCTTAGGCTTATGTTGGTTAAAAATACGCATAAAAAAATTAATTATTCAAATGTAAAGTTATACTAGGCTTAATAATATCAACATGGACAGACAGATCAGTTAGGTCTAACGTTTGATTAAAGTTGTAATAAATTCTATCAATAGGATCGACATGTACGTAATTTTGACGCTAATATTAATGTGCCAAAAAGCGCAATTGTCGCACAGAAAGTTGTGGTGCATACAGGTGAAAATTATTAAGCAGCAACTTAGAGGCCCTTGTCAGAAACAACCAAGAAGAAGAAATTATATTTTTTGCCTTTGAAGTGGTCAATACCCTGCGGGATCAAACTGCGCGAACTAAAAAAAGAAAAAAAAATCGTGAAATTGGGAATTATATTTATTTTAAAAACTTAGTTACGAATATATCCTGTATATACTGGTTGAAGGGCTCCATTTCGTCACATATTGTGAAACCATCGCCCAGACAAGCAGCGTATGCCATAATATGTGGTATGGTATTTTCTTCTATTACCCCAGTAAATAAATGAGCAAAAGGCCCAGAAGCATAAATGCCCACATCGTCTCCACCATGGCGGCTATCTCCTGTGTGGATATAACTAGGATACTGAAAGTCTTAAAATAATATAACACTCATGTTTAAAGCCAAAATCCATTCTAGAAAATTTTTGTAATTTTTTTTATTACCAGCATCTCTTTTTATATTTTCCAATTTCAAACGTTTGCCATTTTGATCCAAATATTGCTGGGAGCCCAAGGCATAATTTAGAGTCAAATACTTTTCGCCATGTACATCAAACATACGTTGATTAAGACCCAAAATGTCATTACCCCTGTCCGGATAACCTGATATGCTTAAAGTATGTGCGTGATCTGCGGTCGTCACTATTAGAGTATCTTCCTCGCTGGTAATCTCTCTGGCTCGTTCGACAGCTTTGGCAAGCTCTAAAGTTTCATCGAGAGCTAGGACAGCTTTGCTTTTATGATGAGCCACATCGATTAAACCACCCTCAACGAATAGAAAATAACCATTAGGATTGCGCTCCATCAATTTAATTGCGGTCTCGGTCATTTCGGTTAATGTTGGCTGTTTAACAGGATCAGCTTTCAAATGATAGTCCATATATTTCGATTGAAAGACCCCCATAATATTCGTAACTTCTGATAAGTCTAGGTTCAGCAATTCAGTACGGTTGCTTACAATAGCACCATTCTGATGAATATCCTTCCAGCGGGATAATAGGTTAATGCCATCCTTACGTATACCATAATTGCCGTGTACATCCTTTACGGTATTGGGTAGGAGCTTTGACATCCCGCCACCCATCATAACATCAAAATTGAGTCCAGGCTCTTTAGTTATCAATTGTGTAGCAATGTCCATACATTTTGTAGGATCACCACCAAAAATTTCTATATCGGCATCACTTTCATGGAAACGGCTGGGTACATGAGCGTGTAGACCACTAGGACTGGCATGTGTCAGCGTGGTGGTGGTTACGAAGCCGGTAGATTTTCCGGCTTCTTGAGCCCAGGCAGCTATAGAAGATACCTGATTCGCGGGATCCATACTTTCTGTACAGTTGTTGAAGCCGACATTGGCGTTGACTCCGATTGTTAATATATTTCCCTTCACTCCACATAAGTAAGCTGTGGCCGTACATGCGGAGTCGGACACTTGAGCATTGGTACAGTAAGTCTGAAAAACAAAATTTAAATTTAAATAATTTAACAATCTAAAACAATTACGACTTGCTATATATTATTGATGTGTTTTTTAATTACGGCTCATCTTAGGTGATCAAAATTCAATTTACCTTGCTTAAACCAGTATAGGGGAATTTTTCAAAGCTTAAAATTTCCTCTTCGCCTGTCTGGCCCTTTCTTTGACCTTGAAGAATTCTAGCTGCTGTCACTGTATTCAACGACATGCCATCACCCATAAATAATATTATGTTTTTGGCTCTATTCGTATTCAGTTGTTGTTTCCTTAAATTGTTTTTCAATTGTTGTTGGGCAACTTCTCTCCAATAATCGGGACTTTTTTCTTTTTCAGGTATTACAGTATCTTTAACTTTTGTAAATTTGATGACTTCAGCAATAAACCTGGGATCGTAGGAGCCTTTAACTGGAGACTGAACCGCGATACAAATTATTAGTGCGAAGAGTGGAAGGATCATTGTACTCGTAATCAACTGCAGAAATCAAAAAATGTCTAAACAATTATATAAAAAGCTGCCGAATTACTACTGAGCTAAACGCGAATGCCGTTTCTTTTATACAATTTTGGCGATTTTATCTATATTATACATTTTACGTTTCAAGCAGATACGTTTTTTATGATGAGCATATACGAGTATTAAAAATTTTATTGGTTAAAAACATATTTTAGATTTTATTTGAAACTAAACTAAACCTAAACACGTGTAAGCACATGTATGCACAGGGTGTCCACCGGGAAAGTATTATATATATATATATATATATATATATATATATATATATATATATATATATATATATATATATATATATATATATATATATATATATATATATATATATATATATATATATATATATATATATATATATATATATATATATATATATATATATATATATATATATATATATATATATATATATATATATTTTTTTTTTTTTTGAAAAACAAACACAAAAACTGCGAAGCATTTTTGCTTGTCTGCAGCAACACCCAGGGTCTGAGGCAGGATTCGAACTTGAAATTGTTGAAATGGTAAAAACATCATATCGCTCCTTTATTGCAACATAGTCATATCTCAAAAAATGAGCTGTTCGAGTTAACAGTGCAGAATTGTTAACAGTACTACCTTTTATATTGTGCGAAAATTTTATACAAATTACTTTTAAACTGTTTCCTATAGGAGATATTTCCTAAAATTTTTTTCTAAGATTTATATGGAAACTAAAAATTTGAAATGTGTTTATCTCGAAACAAGCTTTTTTGCGTTATGACTATGTTGCAATAAAGGAGCGCTATGAACGTGGGTTCACTTTTGTGCATGAACATTTGCATATGAAAAAGCTATCGGCAAGATGGACGAGCTATAACATCCTATTGATTTTGGGGATGAAACTCTTGTGTCAAGTGAAACTGAAATGGAAACAAAGACAAAACCTTGTGCAGAATTGTGGTTCTTTAATGGCCAAGTTCCTGAGCACGTCGTCGAATTGAGGTTGATGGATTGCTTTGAACACTGTTCTCTGAGCATATGCGGACGAATTACTTCCATTTTTAATATGAGGCGTGTTTCTTCACTTTTTGGCTAAGCCCCAAGCAAATGAGAGTAGGCATAAATTTCTCTCAAAAAGAGATAAACTTTGCTGAAAGTAAGAGAGCGCAGACAGCGAAATTCCTATCCCGTAAAGAAATATATACTATGTCTTAATGCTGGAATGAATATTGTCATTTAGTTTTAGGAAAACCTAACTCACCTAACGTCGCTCATCGTGATTTTTCGTGAAAATCAGTGTTATCATAGGCGAGTTGTAACATCCTATTGGCGTTTGCAACACAGCGTAAATGGTCTTGTGAGAGAAGCTCTTGTGTCAACTGAATTTTAAATTAAAGCAATGGCACATCCTGGTGCAAAATTATGGCCAAAGTTGTTCTTCGAATCGAGGTTGAGAGATAGTTTTGTACACTTTCTTGAGCAGCAGTAATGTTTTCAGCTGATCGAGGGTGACTCGATGGCTGATGTGGTAGAGTGCTCGACTAACAGTCTCGAGGTCGCAGGTTCGATTACTGCCACAGGCCCTGGGCGTTACTGCAGACAAACAACAAAGCTTCACAGTTTTTGTGTTAGTTGTAAAAAATAAAATCTTGCAGTATATTGTGGTCTATGCTAGAGCCTCTCACCTACACTCCTTCTTCGAAATCACTCACTTACACTATACATAAATAGTGCGTTTTGTTGGCACGTTGGTGCTCCCAACTTTCTCATCGTCTCTGTTATCCATAATTGATTTTGATCATTTTATTTTTTAACGATTAAAACACGTTGGTTTTTCGAATATTTTGCCATAAAAAATTTGCCACGACTGTCAAATATGAACTGTCCAAACAAATGTTAACCAAAAAGGTGGCAAAACAAAGTAATATACATTCCGGGCAGACACCCAGTACACATGTAGAAGCCCTAAATGATCTACGTAATTACTATCGAGTTTATTTTGTAAGTTTTTATTATGTTTTGAAATTTTCCTTGTTTTTAAACCAATAAAAATACTAGACAATGAAAGATAAGCTAATTTGTTTTGCTTCATTTCAAATATTGACACACCAGTCTTAATAAAAAGTACGCCAATTTTTGCACACATTAATGACAGTGACATTGAAATAGTCCTTTTGTTTAAGTCCAACCAATGCTCAGACAAGGAATTACCTTTTGTCAGTACTGTATAGATAAGGCTCTGATGGCGTCAAGGGTACCGTCTCAATCGAGTATGGGCGCTAAAGTTAAGGACACAATTCAAATGAAATTGAAATTTATTCTTGTGCCTTGGAACTATAATAATTGTGCGTAGAATTTTGTTGTGACGCTTCACTGCTCAAAAATAGGTTTATTTCGAAAATATCTGGACCTGAAAATAAGAACGAAGTAGACAATACAAATAATGATATTGAAATTGTTTTAAAGTGATTTATGTTTATGCCTTGATTGGTCAGGCTGCAGCACAAAAACTGTGAACTAGATTGTCTGGACATATTTAGTAACTCAGCGGTAAAACTGTTGCTCTTGCATTATTTGATAAAAATAAAGCCGAATGGCGAATGGATTTAAAAATGGAAAATATTGAAAACAGTGAGCTAGAAGACGACGTGAATGAAGTCACGATAAATGGCTGCGATGCTTAAACAATCAATATCGTCCTTCATATATTTTTGGATTGAAAAGTGTAAGACGTATGTTGATTCTACACATATAAAAAGAACTACTTATATATTGAAGCTAATAACTAAGTAGGAAAAAAACATTTTTATCTTGAAAAAACACTTATCTCTCAGGGATTTATTACAATTGAAAATATAATATAATAAACAATCACTAGCTATTAATGGCAATCGGCTTAAATATACGCTACGAGGGCAGATTGATATTGAAGCTAACTAAGTAGGGAAAAAACATGTTTTTAAACCATTTTCCAAAATATCCCCTTTTAGCTCAATACACTTAGTAAGACGATATTCCTACTTTTTTATGCCATCTAAATAATAAGATTTTGGGAACCCCACAAAATACGCGTTAGTTTCGGTAATCACTTCTTTGTTTGAGATGAATATTTTTGCTGCGAGCCATTTTTCTAGCTTGGACACAGGAAAAAGTCACTAGGAGCTAAATCGGGATAATAAGGTAGATGATCTACAAATTTTGGCTGTATTTCAAGTAGTTTTAGCAACATATGCTGTGTGAATCTTGAAGAAAGGGCACTTTTTTCTTTTTAAATGTGGTCGTTTTAACGTGATTAAATCAATCAACTGATCCAATAATGCACGATAACACTTTCCTGCAGTTATGGACTCCTTTTTCAATATAATCGATGAGCAATATTCTTTGTGCATTCCAAAATACAGTGGTTATAACCTTGCCATTCCATTTCGCTGTCTTCGCTATGCGACAAGTCACTCAAACGACAGTGCAAAAGGAAACGTAATGGGGTTTCATATAAATTTATTGTTTACAATATCGAAGTAACGGTGACAGACCCAAGCGAACATAAATTTCAAAATCATAAAATTGCTGTTTTGCTTTCGCATAAGAAATATTTTAACAGAATTGTGTTTTTTCCCTGTTTTATTGAACAAATTTTAAAAAAGATTTTCTATTAATTTCTTTTATCATGTAAATATACATATAGTGCATTTTTGAACTAAATATGCTCGGATGTATGGTTACCGATATCGGGGAAAAATATTTTTGCCTTGTACGAGTAATCACCATATCAAAAAAGAAAATTTTCATTTTCATAGAAAAGTTTGTTTAAGCTATCAGCCCAATTATAAATAAAAATTCCATAGGAATTTTATCACTTTTCTCTTTCCTCCAATTATGAGCAAAAATAAAGTATGAGGTTTTTTATATTTTCTTCTCTCCATTCACTAAAGGGAGATTAACTTTTCAGTTCTTCCATAGGAACTTTATCACTTTTCTCTTTCCTCCAATTATGAGCAAGAATTAAGTATGAGGTTTTATATTTTTTCTTCTCTCCATTCACTAAAGGGAGATTAACTCTTCAGTTCTTACGGACAAAAATTATAATTTTTAATTTGAATTGAAAAAAGTAATTTATGTGAGAAATAAATTCTTTGAGGAATAAATTCCGAGTGAAATAAATTCCGTGAGAATATTCATAAATGGGCTGTATATCTCGGTTATATATGAACCGCTATAGGAATTTTCCATTTTCTGTATTTGAGTAACCTTCTTGTATAACAAGAATTACTTTTCAGCAAAGAAAAAAAATGTTAATGAAAAAATCGGTTTAGGCTATATTTCGGGTATAAATGAGCCCAATATCGAAAATTTTCATTATCTGTATTTTAATAACCTTTTTAATCAAAAGAAGCAAAAAAATTTTTTTTATGGAAAAATCGGTTTAGGCTGTATCTCGAGTATATATATATATATATATATATATATCTCGAGTATATGGGGCTATATTGGAAATTTTCTGTATTTTACTAACTTCCTTTTATATTCAGAACTGCTTTTAAGCAAGAAATTTATTTTTTCGTTGAAAAATCGGTTTAGACTATATCTCGGGTATATATGGACCAATATAGGAAAATTTTCGTTTTGTGTATTTTAGTACCCTTTTTTTAACCAGAACTTTTGAAAAAAAAAATTTTTTTTTTCATGGAAAAATATGTTTAGGTTATATCTCTGGTATATATGGACCGATATCAGAAATGTTAATTTTCTCTATTTGGTAACCTCCTTATATTACCAGAACTGCTTTTAAGCAAAAAAAGTTGTTTAAGTTCACTTATGCGACCTTTTGCTGAAAAAATCAGTTTAGGCTATATCTCGAGTATATGTATATGGACCGATATCGATATTTTTCAGTTTCTGTATAAATATCCAGAACTGCTTTTAAGTAGAAAACAATTGTTTAAAACTGTTTACGTGATATTTTCAATAAAAAGCCGGTTTAGGCTAAGCATATCTCGGGTGTATATGGACCGATATCGGAAATTTTCATTTTCCATATTTATATAACCTCACTTTATGACCAGAAGTGCTTTTAAGCAAAAAAAGTTGTTTAACGTCGTTTATGCACATGTTCATGAAAAACCCGGTTTAGGCTATATCTCGGGTATATATGGACTGATATCTGGAACATTTTTTTTTGCCTCTTAGTCACCATGCTTAATAATTGTGTGAAGTTTGAAACAAAACAAACAACTTTTCTTTTTAAACATTTTCATACAAAACTGTAAAAAAATATTTTTTTCCGGAATTTTGGATATATCTCAGCTATATGTAAACCGATTTTATTGAAATGCAGTGGAGTAAAAGAGTGATGAAAGAAAAAAGTTTCGAAGTCTAATGGTTTTCTCAGAAACGGTATTTCAATGGTGGAGAGACGGACAGGCGGACATCGCTTAATCGAATTTTCTATCAATGCTGATTGTGAATATGTGTACTTTATATGGTCTATGTTTTGTTCTGTTTGTTCTAAACAATTATAAGACAGTATTCGATTATATGTTCAGAACATCTCGGCACTGTAGTGTTTATCTTGAAATACGAAAAAAGAAGATGGAAACATTACGATGTTTTATAACACATTTTTCTTGTGTTTGAGCAGCCCTATGAGAAGTCTATGGGCTTAAATAATAAAGAGATTGGCGTGATATTTTTGTTGGATGAGTCTTCGAAGTTTTATCGCTGACTAAACATAAACGTTCATAAAACTTCTCGACATTCACATTCAAATATATTTTTATATATTTTTGTAAATTTTCTTTTGTACAGGTCAAAAAAAATTCGAAGGCATGAATTTGAATTTTAGTATTAAAAAATTAGCTTAAATTTAGTTTAGTAGGAGAATTAAATTTACAAAACATTTCTTTTTTTCAAAGCTAGCCCCGTTTGTCGCACATAGTGGGACCTTCGCCCAGACAAGCCGCATACGCCATCATATGCGGTATACTACTTTGTTCTATTACTCCAGTAAATAAATGAGCAAAAGGCCCAGAAGCATAAATGCCCACATCGTCGCCAGTATGGCGGCCTTTTTCGGTTTTGATATAAGCAGGATATTGAAAATCTTAAAATAATATAGAACTCAGTAAAAAAAAAAAAAAAAAAATTCCTTGAAAAGCAATATTTTTTTCTTTTACTTACCAGCATCTATTTCTACTCTTTCCAACTTCAAACGTTTGCCTTTTTGACTCATATATTGCTTGGACCCCGTGGCATAATTTAAAGTCATATACTCTTCGCCATTGACATCATAATTATATGGATTTAGACCCAAAATGTCATTACCTCTTGCCGGATAACCTGATATGGTTAAAGAGTGTCCGTGACTGGCTGACGTCACTATTAAAGTATCCTCTTCGTTGGTAATTTCTCTAGCGCGTTCGACAGCTTTGGCAAGTTCTAAAGTTTCATCGAGAGCTATGGCAGCTTTGCTCTCATAATGAGCCTCATTGATTAAACCACCATCAACAAACAGAAAATAGCCTTTAGGCTTAAGTTCCATAAATTTAATTGCTGTCTCGGTCATTTCGGTTAATGTTGGCTGTTTAGCAGGATCAGCTTTCAAATGATAGTCCATGCGATTAGATTGAAACATACCCATTATATGCGTATATTTTGACAAGTTTGGATTCATTAAGACTTCGCGGTTGCTTATTATTAGACCTTGTCGATGCCTGAACAGCCAGTTAAACAATAGATTCTTGCCATCCTTACGTATACCGAACTTGCCATGTGCATCCATTTCGGTATTAGGTAGGAACTCCGTCATCCCACCACCCATTAAAATATCAAAATTGCGCCCAGGCTCTTCAGTTATCAACTGTGTAGCAATGTCCATAGATTTCATGGGATCAGTTCGACTGTCGGTGCCACTTTCATAGAAATGGTTGGCTGCATGAGCATATAAACCACTAGGACTGGCATGTGTCAGCGTTGTGGTTGTTATAAAACCGGTTGACTTTCCAGCTTTTTGAGCCCAATCTGCTATAGAAGACACTTGGTTCTGGGGATCCATTGATCCGGCACAATTGTTGAACTGAACGTGGGCATTGACACCGATTGTCATAATATTACTTTTCACACCGCACAAATAAGCAGTGGCCGCACAGGCCTGGTCAGCCCAATCATAAATAAAAATTCCATGGGAGTTTTATCATTCCTCCAATTATGAACAAAAAGATCAACTCTTCAATTCTTATGGTCAAGTTAACAAAAACAAAATTTTCTTTTAAATTTGAAGTAAGTATACCTACTTTATATTTGATTTACGCCTTTGACATGCCAACGACATCCGGAATCCACTCTTCAACCTTTCCAGATGATTCAACGTTTTTGAGCGTTCATGAAAACCACTTTTTCACGAAATTTACAGGAATTTATTTCAATATTGGAAAAATGGCTGATGCTTTGGAAAATCAGGGTTAATGAACAGAAATATACTCATGTCACATTCACACTGTGTAAACAAACATGTGCGCATATCTGAATTAACAACTCACCTATTCCGCAGCACAATGAAGTCAAGTACCTTGGTATACACCTCGACCGTAGGCTAACGTGGAAGTCTCACATTGAAGCAAAGGTCACTCAGTTAAAACTAAAAGCAGCGCAGCTAAATTGGCTTATGGGCAGACATTCTACATTGAAATTAGATTGCAAAGTTTTGTTATACAGCGCAATACTAAAGCCTATATGGTGCTACGGAATTCAGTTATGGGGCACCGCCTCAGCGTCAAACATTGAAAAAATGCAAAGGGGACAAAACAAGATCCTCCGAACGATTACTGCAGCTCCATGGTACGTAAAAAATTCACGAATTCATAAAGATCTGAGTGTTCCGCTGGTTAAAGAGGAACTTTCTAAGTACGCGACAAGGTATATCAGTGAACTGGAACTTCATCCAAACCCTCTTGCGCGTAATATACTTAATTTTGGCGGCCACAGTTGGTTGAGAAGAAGAGATACCGTTGCCACCATCAGATTGCTCACAAGGTGATTTTACCGAAATAGCTCCCGCATGATAAAACTTTTAGTCTAGCATTGGCCGGACTTAATTAAAAATCAAATTTTTTAATTTTAAATCACACTTTTTTTTCTTTTAACTTTAAATTTAGTATTAAGATTTGAATACTTATTGTTAGTTTATTTTGAAGATTCAATAAATAAACAAGTAAGTGTGTAGTATATTCGGCTGGGCCGAATCTAAAATACCCTTCACGATAGTCACGAATGTGTATAGTATATTAAAAATGTGACCTAAATATGCTCGGTTATATATGAACCGATATCGGAATTTTCTATTTTCTGTATTTTAGTAACCTTCTTTTATAGCGAGAATTGCTTTTCAGCAAAAAAAAATGTTATTGGAAAAATCGGTTTAGGCTATATCTCGAGTATATATGGACCGATATCGGATATTTTCTTTTTCCATATTTATGTAATCTTATTTAATTACCAGAACTGCTTTTGAGCAAAAAAAAGTTGTTTAAGTTCGCTTACGCGACATTTTCATGAAAAACCCGATTTGGGCTACATATGGACCGATATCGGAAATTTTCATTTTCCATATTTATGTAACCTAATTTTATTACCAGAACTGCCTTTGAGCAAAAAAAAAAGTTATTTGGCTTCGTCTATGCGACATTTTCATTAAAAATCCGATTTGGGCTATATCTGAAAAAAAATTTTTTTGTCTTTTAGTCACCATGCTTAATAAGTGTGTGAAGTTTGAAGCAAAACGAACAACTTTTGTTTTCAAAAATTTTCATACAAAACTGCAAAAAAAATGGCTTTTTTCGGAATTTTGAATATATCTCAGCTATACGTGGACCGATATTACTGAATTTCAATAGCAAACCCATGAATCGATGGGGTAAAAGAATGGTGAAAGAAAAAAGTTTCTAAGTCTAATGGTTTTCTCAGAAACGGTATTTTAACAGCGGACAGACGGGCAGACGGACATCACTTAATCGACTTTTCCATTAATTCTGATTCAGAATATATATACTTTATAGGGTCGCAAAAAAAAACTGTAGAAATTACAAACGGAATCACAAACTTATAAATATCCTTTACATTTTTGTGAAGGGTATAAAAAATGCTAAAAAAATTTTAAGTGAAAAAGTATTTTATGTGAGAAATAAATTCCGTGAGGAATAAATTCCGAAAGAAATAAATTCCTTGAGAATATTCATAATTGGTCTGTATATGTCTTCTTCTTATTTCAATAAAAAGTTGAAAGAATTTTACACATTTTCAATTAAAAAAAACTAAATTAATAAATTTTTCTAGTCGTTTTAAAATTTTTATATACATATATACGTATGTAAAACACATGTTGTATCTTTTCGGAAAAAACTCCGAAACGCCAGTAAAACGCGCGTTCCTTAGAACATCTAGAAATCATTTAAGCGTTTTTCAGAAAGCTTTGCGGTTTCAGAACGCGCGTTTGCCGTGTATAAAACAATGAAGTGCTGTAATCGTTTCAATTTTGCAGTGCTTTTATATCAAAACTTGCTGTGTGGAAATAATGCGTTGGCACTACTAATTTAAAACACATATACTCGTATATTAATAATTTTATAGCCTTTTTTCTCTTTTATATTTGTTTTTGAAATAATTATCGATAGTTTATAAAAACAAAAATAGTTATTTTCAGATAATCATATATATAAGTCAGTATGCAGCGTAGTAAAAAAGGGCAATATATCGCCCTATCCATGCAAACTGGATGGCCAAATATGTTTCCTATGTTCCCCTTCCATATTTAGAATATAACACATTTTTATTTATACTGTTGCCTACTTTTTACAAAAGAACATAAAAACGGGCAGAGAGTAAAATAATCGTAACCTTTTTGTTAGACAAGAAAACGCTATTAGTTAGAGCGCTTTTACATTGAGACAGAAGATGGGCGACATTTTTTAATTTCTCTTTTGGTCTTAAACCTTTTACATTTAAGAAATTAATAGACAAGCTCTAAACACATACACGACAGCAGACAGCAAGCAGCAATCTGTCAAAAATAAAATACATGTGTTCAAATGCACACGATTATTTTAACGACATCACAGCAGCACGACTTCACAACAGCATTTGCAGCTGCTGCCAACTTAGATTAATTTCTATTTTCGTAAGCAGCAAAAAGTAAATGCAGTGCTGCCACTATAAATATAAATTGGCAGCAATAAAAACTAAAATTTGTTTGAAATATTTAATAGAAATAAACTTCACATAAATAAAATAAACAAATAAATTGATTAGTTTTTACAGTTTTACGTGATATTTTTAAGTTTTCAGTCGGTAATTTTAATTTTATTCATGTAAAATATATATGTGGCACCTCTGAAATTTGCATTGTTTAAATGCACATAGTGCTGCTGCTGTCTCTAAAATAATTATGTTGCTGGCCACACGGCAGCATTTGAAGCTAACTTCATTTATACTCGTGAAGTTGTGAAGTCTGCTGTCGTCTAAGTGTTTACAGCTGCAGACAGAAACTTTTCGTTTCTCTTTTGTTGTTGTTGTTGTTTTTTATTTTTTTATTATTTTTTGACAGCTGGTGTGTTTATATGAAGTTGGTGTTGCTATGAGAATAATGATATGAAGCAACAACATAAAAAATGCGAAAAGTTAAAAAGAGAAAGTGCCAATTTCCACTATACAAGAAAATAAGATTCATTTTCTTCTTTGAACTTTCTTTGCCGTTTACACTGTACAAGTCAAGGTGCATTAACATCTACGTCATGTGACAATTTTTTGCTGCTGGCAATATAGTAAGCCATTTACGTCAAGTGTATTGTTTACATTTTTGAAACTGAATTTAGTGATTTATTCTGAATTAAGCATTTAAAAATTATTGTGTGAACATATAAATACTTAATATAAAAATAATTCACAATTGTGAAAAAGTACTTTCATAGTTTATAGTTGTGGAAAAACTTACAAATATTTTAGACAAACATAGCTTACTACATGCCTGTTTTGTTGTAATTTTTCTCTAGTGCTGCCACCGTGTAGACGTTAATGCACCTTGGTACAAGTCTTATTGCTTAAACTGAACTGATTTTAGCTTGAATAGTATACATACGAATATGAAAGCAAAACGAATTGCAAGTACCTGCAAGTATCGGGTGGTTAAATTTCAAGGGCCGATGTTCAATGTTAACCACACCTAAACGCCAAGTTTTTTTCCGAATTTTATTTGACATTTCTCTATTTCAGACTTATTCAATTTGAACCATGGAGAGATACACAATCCAACAGCGTGTTAAAGTTATCCAGACTTATTATGAAAATGATGATCAATTTTCGAAGAAAATCATCCTCAGTGGATTCGTCAATAAACAGAATTGCCGCATTTGGGCGAATGAGAATCCAAGAGTGACTGTCGAAAAACCAATGCACCCACAAAGAGTGACTGTTTGGTGCGGTTTATGTGCTGGCGGCATCATCGGGCCGTATTTTTTCCAAAATGAGGCCGGTCAGGCAGTTACTGTGAATGGTGTTCGCTATCGTGAGATGATAACTAACTTTTTATGGCCCGAATTGGAAGATATGGATGTAGACGATATGTGGTTTCAGCAGGATGGTGCCACTTGCCACACAGCTAACGAAACAATTGCTCTTTTGCGCAACAAATTCAATGGCCGTGTTATCTCACGTAATGGCGATGTCAATTGGCCGCCAAGATCATGAGATTTGACACCGTTGAACTTTTTTCTTTGGGGTTATTTGAAAGAAAAGGTGTACGTCGATAAGCCAGCAATATTTCAACAGCTAAAGGATGAGATAATTCGGCACCTTAACGGCATAGAACCTCCATTATGCCTCAGGGTCATCGAAAATTTGGACCATTAGATGGAGGTGTGCCGCCGTGGTCGCGGCACCCATTTGGCCGATATTTTGCTCCATACATAATTGCATAATACCAATATATCATAATAAAATAATATTACAATAATTTCCTAAATAGTTTGTGTTTTATTCAAAATCAACATCGGCCCTTGAAATTTAACCACCCTGTATACGTTTACTGGATGAGGTAAAATACTTCACCCCGTTCTCTAAAAATTAATCAGTTCAGCAATAAGACTTGCATAATGGAAATTGGGAAAAGCTAAGAATGTCCACAAATTTCTAGTACAAAGAGTTGTGTACTACATACTTTCCCCCACCGACAATCTTCGTTACAGCATCCTCAAATTTCGTCTGTCTTTCCATCGTTTGCCCAAACGTAAGAGCAGACTTAGTTGTATCAAAAGGGTACATTGTTGTAAGTTGACAGAGTTGTATAGGAAAGGAACAAAGGTTACTACAAGCATTACACAGGATTTGAAGCTATTGGTATATTAGTATGATATTTCAAACCTCAAACCTCTGAAAAATCAAACTGCATGAGTTTGCTTTGAAAATAAAACGTGAATTTCAGAATTACAATTAGCTTAAATTTAATTTAGCAAGTTAATGCAATTTACAAATGCTGGTTTGAAAGCTCGTCCCCTTTGCCACATATAGTGGGACCATCGCCCAAACAAGCAGCATATGCCATCATATGCGGTATAGTACTTTGTTCTATTACTCCAGTAAATAAATGAGCAAAAGGCCCGGAAGCATAAATGCCCACATCGTCACCAGTATGGCGGCTTCTTGGTGTGTTGATAAGAGCAGGATATTGAAAATCTTAAAAGGATATAAAACTGATTAAAAAAAAGAAAATTCCTTGGAAAATTTAAGTTTCTCTTTTAATTACCAGCATTTCTTTTTATATTTTCCAAATTCAAACGTGTATAGTTCTTATACTGTTGGGAGCCGGTGGCATAATTTAAAGTCAAATACTTTTCGCCATTAATATCAGAATTATATGGGTTAAGACCCAAAATGTCACTACCCCTGGCCGGATAGCCTGATATGGTTAAAGAGTGTCCGTGATTGGCTGATGTCACTATTAAAGTATTCTCTTCGTTGGTGATTTCTCTAGCTCGTTCGACAGCTTTGGCAAGTTCTATAGTTTCATCCAGAGATAATGCGGCTCTGCTCTCATGATGAGCCTCATTGATTAAACCACCATCGACAAACAGAAAATAGCCCTTAGGATTACGTTCCATAAATTTAATGGCTTTCTCGGTCATTTCGGTTAATGTTGGCTGTTTACTAGGATCAGCTTTCAAATGATAATCCATGTAGTTCGATTGAAATATACCCATGATGTTTGTAACTTGTGATATGTTTAAGTTCAGCAATTCTTCACGGTTGCTTACAATCATACCATCGGGGTGCTTATGCTGCCAGAGGGATAATAGATTTTTGCCATCTTTACGCGTACCGAACTTGCCATGCGCATCCATTTCGGTATTAGGTAGGAACTTCGACCTCCCGCCACCCATGACAACATCAAAATTGCATCCAGGCTCTTCAGTTACCAATTGTGTGGCAATGTCCATACATTTTGTGGGATCAGCACCATAGCTTTCAACATCGGTGTCACTTTCATAGAAGCGGTTGGCTACATGAGCATATAGACCACCAGGACTGGGATATGTCAGCGTGGTGGTTGAAATAAAACCGGTAGACTTTCCAGCTTTTTGAGCCCAAGCAGCTATAGAAGAGACATGATTATCGGCATCCATACTTTCGGTACAATTGTTGAAACGTACATGGCCATTGACACCGATTGTCATAATATTACTTTTCACACCACACAAATAAGCAGTGGCCGAACAGGCCTGCTCCGCCACTTGAGCATTGGTACAATAAGGCTGAAAAAAGGATTAAAAATGCAATAATGACTAGTATAATATTTATTTTTTTTATTACTTTTTTTTTCTGAAGAAACTTATTGCATGGAAAATTAATTTAAGAAACCACAAGAACAAATTTTATTATCACTGTCTCTATATTACTATACCTAACCCCAAGCTAGCTTTATGACGGTAGTGGTATAGGCACAACTGTCTTTCGTTTCCTTGCGTAAATTTGACAACTGTTCGTAAATTCTACCAACAAAATAAACGTTGAATTTTTTTAGGTGTTGTATATTTTTGGAATTCTGCCTCTACTTATTAAAGCTGCCTTGCCTAACCCTTTTTTACAAACACAATTTGATTTAAAGCTTATTTCAGAGTCTCGAATGTTATATTTTAGATACATTTTGAATGAAAATTGTACCAATATTAAAACCAGGAAAGGACGCAAAGTCACCTATAAGTTATGGTCCCATAAGTATGTTGAATTGCTTTGATAAAGTCTTCGAAAACATCGTGCTAGAGAGAATAAATGTATACACCGAGACTAATAATATAATACAAAAAGAGCAATTTGGTTTTAGAAAAGATCATTCAACAGTGCATCAAGTTAAGAGAATTGTAAACTTTATCTCAAATAACAAAAGTAACCGAAAAAGTACTGGGATAGTCCTGTTAGACATAGAAAAAGCCTTTGACTCTATATGGCACAACGGATTAATTTTTTAAACTCCATAATTGCGGTTGTCCAATATATTTACAAAAAATAATACAAAGTTTTTTGAACAAGAGATCTTTTGTAGTGAATATTGATACAGAGTATTCCATCAAGCGATATATCCCAGCTGGACCTCCACAGGGTTCGGTGTTATCACCAGCTTTATATTCAATTTATACATCGGACTTCGAAATACTTGAAGATCAGGCAGTTGCACTGTACGCAGCTGATACTGCCATTATAACTAAAGGTAAACTTCCAAATGCCATAGTCAAAAGGATGAAAAAAGGTCGTTTTTAAAAAATGGAAAATAAAAATCAACGAAAATAAAACGCAGGCAATAATATTTCCTTTCAATAAATCTCCGAAAAGGATACCTTCAATACCACTATCTGTGGAAGGAACTGAAATTCCTCTTCTGGATACCATTAAATATCTTGGACAAAAAACTGACTTTCAGACAGCATGTTCTAAAAACCTGTGAAAAGGCAATTAAATGTGGAAGAGCCCTTTTCCCATTATTAAATCGCAAATCAACATTGAATCATAAAAATAAAATCTTTTTGTACAAAATGTGCCTACGGCCTATTATGACATATGGATGTCAAATTTGGTCAAATAGATGTGCCAAAACCCATCTAAAGAAGCTGCAAATAATCCAGAAAAAAAATTTAAAAATCATTTTGAATTTGCCTAGAAGATACTCAACAAGTAGATTGCATCAAAATTTTCAAGAAGATTTGTTTAAATCAGTAATATCTAATTTAACACAAAATTTGAAGTTCGAAATAGAGCTTCAAATTATGATATAATAAGGAATTTGTGATTTTAATTTCTTCTTCAACTTCAGTGATGAAACTGATAGAAGGATTAATTTAGAATTTCTTTAAATCTTCACTAGGTTTTCCCCTATCTTTTTTTCCTAACATTGCATTAATGTAAATTCTAAACTATAGATATTTTTAAACAATAAATCTAGGCTATATTTGTTGCAATACTTATTTAAGTAAAAAAAAACAAATCCCAATTTCCGCTTGGTCTTTGAGCAAGAAAACGTGGCAATGAATATAGCAACCTATCATAAACAATACCAAATTGTACACCAGACTAACACTTTCAATGGATGCAAAGATGACTGATGAATAATTTGAAGCGTTTCCATTCAGCAGAACTGACACATTCCACTCGTCCATTTATATGGAAATGTGCCTCGTCACTTAATATGGCTTTTTCATGAAAACCGATGATTGATTTTGATAAAATATTTTAGCGATTAAAACACGTTGGTTTATCAAATATTTTTCCATACTACATTTGCCATGTGTCTACTTTACGACTGCCAAATATGTACTGTCAAGACTAATGTTTACCAAAATGGCAAAGTGGTTTAGCATCCCGGCGGACACCCTGTATTTAGTGCTTGAACTATTCGTATTTGATTCAAGCAATCCGCACTTGATTTCAGAAAATCCATACTTGCCGTACTTTTGACACCGCTTGGGATTGATTTAAGTACGGATGGATGTGTATAAACAAGATATGAAAATCAATTTATCTTGCTTACTTCACGACTGCCAAATATGAACTGTCAACACTAATGTTTACCACAATGGCAAAGTAGTTTAGCATCCCGGCGGACATCCTGTATTTAGTGCTTGAACTATCCGTATTTGAATCAAGTAGTCCCAACTTAATTTGAGAAAATCCATACTTGCCATGCTTTTGACACCGCTTGGGGTTGATTTAAGTACGGATGGATGTGTGTAAACAAGATATGAAAATCAATTTATCTTGCTTACTTCACGACTATCAAATATGAACGGTCAAGACTAATGTTTACCAAAATGGCAAAGTAGTTTAGCATCCCGGCGGACACCCCCTATTTAACGCTTAAACTATACGTATTTGATTCAAGTAATCCACACTTGCCGTACTTTTGACACCGCTTGGGATTGATTTAAGTACGGATGGATGTGTATAAACAAGATATGAAAATCGATTGTTCTTGCTTACTTCACGACTGCCAAATATGAACTGTCAACACTAATGTTTACCACAATGGCAAAGTAGTTTAGCATCCCGGCGGACATCCTGTATTTAGTGCTTGAACTATCCGTATTTGAATCAAGTAGTCCCAACTTAATTTGAGAAAATCCATACTTGCCATGCTTTTGACACCGCTTGGGGTTGATTTAAGTACGGATGGATGTGTGTAAACAAGATATGAAAATCAATTTATCTTGCTTACTTCACGACTATCAAATATGAACGGTCAAGACTAATGTTTACCAAAATGGCAAAGTAGTTTAGCATCCCGGCGGACACCCCCTATTTAACGCTTAAACTATACGTATTTGATTCAAGTAATCCACACTTGCCGTACTTTTGACACCGCTTGGGATTGATTTAAGTACGGATGGATGTGTATAAACAAGATATGAAAATCGATTGTTCTTGCTTACTTCTCGACTGTCAAACATGAACGGTCAAGACTAATGTATTTAGTGCTTGAACTATCCGTATTTGAATCAAGTAATCCCAACTTGATTTAAGAAAATCTGTACTTACCATACAATTTGACACCGCTTGGGATTGATTTAAGTACTGATGGATGTGTATAAACAAGATATGAAAATTGATTTACCTTGCTTAAACCAATGTGGGGGAATTTTTCAAAACTTAACATTTCCTCTTCGCCCGTCTGGCCTTTCCTTTGACCTTGAAGTATTCTAGCTGCTGTCACTGTATTCAGCGACATGCCATCACCCAAAAAGAATATAATGTTTTTGGCTCTATTCCTATTCAGCTGCTGTTTTTTTATACTGTTTTCCAATTCTTCTAGGGCTACTTCTTTCCAAAAGTCTGGATATTTTTCTGCTACCGGCGTTAGACTATCTTCAAATGCTTTGTATATACGAGTTTTAGAACCACGAGAATTTTCCATAGCGATGACTTGAGCCGCGTAACAAAGTGTTAGCACCAAAAGCTGAGAAAACATTGTAATCAACTCAAAAAATCAAAACAAAAACTTTCGAAGCAATTAGTAGAGAATTTGTCTTATAACTATTAAGCTAAACGCGAAAGCGGGTTCTTTTATGCAATTTTGGGGGTTTATCTTTATCATAATTTATGGCTTACAATTTACGCTCTTTTATGATAAGAAAATATTAAAAATGTTGTTTTTGAAACAAATGTGAAATTTAGGACTCTAACAGAGCAATCTAAATTAGTGCGTAAAGTAATTTAGATTTTACGTTGTAGTGAATAACTTAAATAAACGCGCTAATGTTGTGCCATGAACTGTAATGTTCACTGCTCAGGCTTAAAGCAGGAGTGTCCAAGCCCTATGCGCTTAATATTTAATTATTTTTGTAAAACCACTTAGCTATAGGTTTGTGCTCTTTAATACGGACATACTGCACTCAGCACTAGGAATGGATATTACACAAAATACATAAACAACTTTGTCTTGTATATATTTTTTGTCGTACTTCATTGCATACACACAAGAGCAAAGCAACAACACTTTCGCATGATTTGCTGGTAAACATTGACGATAGCGCTTAGTAATGCAGATTTTGTTTTTGTAAATGTGTTTTCTTTTTACAATAAAAAATATTACGATAAAAGTAGTTTTTACTTAAATGTATAGATGTTTGCTCTTCCACATAGAATTTTTGGGCACTTCTGTCTTAAAGCTACTGTGTGATTACCAATTGCCACAAAAATAGAGAACCAATTATTTTCAAGCACATTTACTGAGCAATTAGTAAAGTTTTGTCTCTTACGCGCTGTCAGAAATGGATCTTCCCATAACAAAGTGTTGACAGGGCCATATTTGAATTGCTCTAGTATAATTTGTAGGTGCATGAAAGTTTTTGGCAGCTGTGTAATTGATTTGCATCAGCGCTTGCCTTGACGGGCTTATCTGACGGTGGACTAATTCCATGGAGTAAACTAACTCACGGCTCACTAGTGTGTGGTAAGTGTTTCGGAAGCCAACACAACATAAGTCATGCGGCTTCCTAGAGTTTTTTTTTTTTTGCTACAATAAACCGGGGCCTCCTTGTCCTCTATCCCGAAAAACAGAGTACCCTGGTTTGGAAAACACCAAGGCAAAACTTGCTCCCGGAGGGACCATATACTCTAAAGCAGGGGTGCCCAAAAGTTCTGTGTGGAAGAGCAAACACCAATACATATAAGGAAAAACTAATTTTTATTTATTTACAAATTTATTATAATTTAAATTACAATAAACTATATGCAGTAAAACACTAGCAACTGAGCTATCGGCCCCAGTTGCTAGGCGCACGGCCTATAGCTAAGTGCTTTTACAAAAACAAATGAGCACCAAGCACATAGGACTTGGGCACTTCTGCTCCAGAGAGTGAAACAGATTTTATCAGCACCCGCCTTTACGGCCTAATCTGATGATGGGCCAACTCTACGGTTTGAATTATTCACTATACGCCAGCGCCTTCTATGACTAGCAAGAATCATACAGGTCTCAACTTTTACCATAGGTTTGTAGCCATATGAACAAACTCCTTGCTTAGGAGTGCAGATCTTCTTTATGCAGTTTTCTAAGCAGCTCATGAGTTGCTAGGCGCAAGTTTATTAAGAGCATTACCCGTTAACTGACTTACCCGCCCAACTATTAGTACTGGCTCTTTACATTACAGACATACATTGCAAGACAACAACATGTTGGAACTATTAGCCCCCGAAAACCGGCATGCACCAAAGTTATCAGGGATACTAATCTACGATTTTAGGTTTAAACCACAGAACGTTTCAGCTGATGCAGGCACCTCAACCATGATCAGCACTGAGATGGTCTACAAAGCAAAACCTCTCGGAGGCTTTGCTGATACCCGTTCTGCCAATTTTAACTTTTGGTAAAGACAACGGAAGTTTTTTTTTTATTCGCTACAATAAACGAGAGATTCCTTTCCCTCTATCTCCCAGAGAGCAGAGTAACTTAGCAAAACCTCTTATTCCTGACAAGAGCGCTTTATGCGCTAATTAAGGCTGTACTGTAAGGCATCTACTTAGGTACAAATATCTTCCATATTTAAATATGGTGCGCTTGCCCCAAAAAGCCATTTGTTATCTTACATTTTTAAAATAAGCTTTCATATCTTTAAAAAAATTGTGAAACTATATTGCTAGTTTTCGCTGTTGTATATTTTCCTTGTTTACAAACCAACACAAATGAAAAAAAGGTAAATGTAAACAAAACTTATTTTTTACAACATGTTTTGAAAAATTCCATACACAGTTTTGCTTTAAATACATTCCAGACAGCAGGCTACCGGCAACATGGCGACAAATTTCGCGCGCTATAATTATCGTCGTGTAGTCAGCTACTTATTTATATTAAAAGCAGCAGCAGCAGAACAAACACCGATCTCTCAATGCGACCTTCAGCTCGTAAATGCCCATTTTTATTTCTGTAGTATTTACAAAGAACAATTCCATAGGAAAAAAGTCGCAATAAAAATATTAAATAAAAAAAAACTACCAATCAAATATTAATTAAACGAAAAATAAAGAGACAAATGACCAACTTCTAATGCCCTTTCAGTTTATTTATATTGAGTTAAGCCGTCTTTCATTATTTTGGCAACAATAACCCGATTATTGCTGACCAAAAAATTAAAAATTAGTTTAATTTGGCTACAGCTACAAATGCAACCCTGTAGTAGTATTTATAATAATTTTCATATATCTTCTATTCTATTTTTGAAAGGTTGTGGTCAATAGCTCGCTGTTTTGATTGTGTTCAGTGCATGAAATACCTTAAATTAGCTACCTGTTTTGGAGCTCGCTTTTGATCAGTAATCAGGGTTGCCATTTTGATATGATTGAAAAATTTTTGACTATTTTCAGTTGTCAAGTAAATGAAAAATTTCGCCAATAAAAATAATTATGGAGTGTTTATTTTGTAATTTATTGTATAAATAACCAAGATAAAATCTTAAAAAAAAGTTTTGGATACCTAAATCTGTTCTCCGGGGGAAGTACAAGACAACACTAACTCGGGGACTATAATTGGCATTCCGAAAACAGAATTATGATGCATAATTATCAAGGAAGACTATAACCTCTCTATGGCTCATAGCCGCGAAATATCAATAAAGATACGGGTACCTCAAACACGACCAGGATAGTCTGTAAAACAGAACCATTCACTACACTACACTCAATCCTTGGCGACGCTTTTCGGAAGCCCCAACACTAGCTGAGTCATACTGCGACTTCCTAGACTTTTATTTGCTACAGCCAATAACGGATTCCTACACGTCCCGAAAGCATAGTCCCTAAGTTAGGGATGCGACAAGGCAACATATACAATAAGAAACTTAGACTAGTCGTTATTACTACTTACAGAAAGGGAAATATTTTACATTTTGTTTACGTATACAAGCACAAATCCCAGAGGTAGAAAAATTAGTGAAGTACACTGAGTTTATATCAAGGCGGCTTTGCCAGGTAGTGGTATACTGAGCACAGCTTATTAAATTTTGTTTACAAACTAAGTAGAAGACATATAGGCTTTATTACTTTGCGGATTTTGACAACATTATGTAATTTCTACCAACAAAATACATGTCATGTTTTTTCAGTGTTATAACAGGCGTGGCTATAAGACAAGTTGCCCCATTTTGTTGAAACCAAACAAAGTTGAAAGGGATTCCTTTTCGCCGCAATTCTGCAAAGAAAAACTGTTTCAACATTTTTAAGTAACGATCTCCATTGACCGTAACAGTAAGATCGTTTTCTTCAAAAAAGCAAGGCCCGACAATGAACCTTGAAGAAACTGCACACCATACTTTGATGCGAAGTGCGTGTAATTGCAATTGATTAGAATTACTCCACATTCGACAATTTTGTTTGTTAACATTGCCGTTTAAATCAAAATGTGCTTCGTCAGACATAAAAATGCAGTTCAAGACGTTTACATTCTCTGACACCATTTGAATGATCTTCTCCCAAAATTCCAAGCGAATTGGGAAGTAAGTCTCTAGCGCTCAGTTTGTTTGTTAATTGAAGCTTATATGGAAATAAGAAGTACGTCCCTAGGGGTCAGTTTGTTTGCTAATTGAAGTTTATATGAAAATAAGTTTAAATCTTGATGCAAAGTTGTCTGCAGTGACTGCCTGCTAACACCCATTTGAGCAGCTAAGCTCCTTGTCGAAACACTAGGATTGGCAGCAGCTACAGCAGCGTAGTTTTCTGCATTAGAACTGAGGGATCTCGATGATAAGACCTTCTTGCGATTGTTGCACACTCAACAAAATTCTTTACGAGCCTCTTTATAATGCCGCCAAACGTTCGCCTACATTCTCTTTGGACGGAAACAACGGGTTTATAATCATTAAGTGCATATAAGTACGTTTTGATCAACTAGACGTCATTTTTGTTTCTCGTTTAATTTTGATATAATCTTAAGCCAGCTTATAAATAATATGGTTAGGCCTTAAAAAGGGCAAACTCAGGTTTTCTATTTTTTAAATTACACAAACTAAAACATTTCCCAAATACCATTTTATTTTAAAATTTTTCTCAAGTATTTGGCAACAAGCTGATAATAAAAAAATAAAAAAGAATATGTAAATAAATATCATTATAAATTATTTTTCGTAGTCAGTTTGCTTTTATTACTAAAATGCGTGCTATCAGACACGTTTAAGAAAAGTAGTACAGCACAGACTTATTCCTCGTTTCCCACATAATTTTTCTTACAATACTCCGTACTAAAAATATTTACCAGACCTTGTTATTCACTATATTAGCTTCTAACATTGATACCAATAAAAAATTATAAATAGCTTGTTTTCTATGTTTCCCAGCTATTTATATGTCGACATTTCATAGGAGCTATCCTAGCCATCAGTAGACTTTGGAAATATTTGAAAGATATTCTCAAACAATTATCGAAAAGCTCTATATGTCGACATTTCATAGGAACTACCCTAATCCAAAGTCTACTGATGATTAGGGTAGTTCCTATGAAATGTCGACACATAGATAGCTGGGAAACATAGAAAACAAGCTATTTATAATTTTTTTTTTACTGGTATAGATATTCTCAAACATTTAACTTTCCAACGATGGTCCAGAGATGTATTCAATTTTCGGTCGGATGTAGGTGGCATAAATAGTAAGAAGGTCGGATGGATTGAAGTACATCTTGCACCGTTTCAAAAAACCGAGGCACTTGAATGCTTCTTTAGAGACATGAAAAATGTGTTCAATCCAGCGAACATCACACGGTATCTTCATTCCAAGAACATCAAGAGTTGTCTACCTCAACTAACTGTATTAGTTTACAGTTTTCTTGAGGTATTTCGTTATTAACCACGCGGCATCTTCCTATGCGAAGACATAGGTCGGTACAAGTAGTCACAGCGTCAAAAAAAAAAAAAAAAACAAAAATACTGTTAATACCATCGTGGGCACGAAGTCTACGTTACTCCACCCGCTGTGCATCCTATACTTTGCAAATTTATTTTGCAACTGTATAGTTACAAATATAATGCAATTCTTTTTAGCAACAACAAATACAACGAAGCTTTTTGCTTGTCTGTATTAGTTTTTAGCTTTTCAGTTATCGCAAATTAATTTATTTACCTGAACTTTCCTTACAAGTTTTTTTTTTAATAGGAAAATACACATGTCTGGAGAAAAGTAATTAAAATTATATTTTCATTGAAAAAATACACATTTTGTTCTATTTACAAGTGTTCATTCGTTTAATCGCTGTTATCACACAAAGCCTGCTCCTTTCCTATACAAGCGGCATAAGCCATGAAATGTGGTATAACATGCTGTTCCATGACTCCCTGGAACAGATTAGCGTGCGGACCATAAGCATAAACGGGCACATCGTCACCACCATGAGCACCCGTCCCTGTATTTATGTAACTTGGATATTGGGCTAATAAGTCTTTGCCTAAAGTATTTTCTATATCCAGACGATTACCCCTTTCATCCAGATACTGTTTACCACCAGTGGCATAGTTTAAAGTGGCATATTTCAAACCATTTATATCGGTATCTTGTTGATTAACGCCTAAAATATTGGTACCTCTTTCCGGGTAACCGGCAATACTTAGAGTATGCGAATGATCTGCCGTCACAACAATTAGGGTTTCATCGGAATTGGTCAAGTCTACTGCCGTTTGTACAGCTTTTGATAGTTCAATGGTTTCATCCAAACTTAAGGCTGCCATACTTTCGTGATTGGCATGGTCGATTGCTGCAGCTTCAACAAATAGAAAGTAGCCGTTTGCATTTTTTGCTGCCAATAGTTCAATAGATTTTTCTGTCATTTCCGCTAAAGTGGGCTGTTTTCTAGCATCAGCCAAATAATGATAGTTCAGAGGACCAGATTCAAACAGGCCCATGACATGAGATACTTTGGAAACATTCATACTTAAAAGGCTTTGGCGATTATGTACCACCACTCCACCAGTATGCATACCCTGCCACATGGCCAATAGATTATTACCATCTAAACGTTCGCCCCAATTACCATGCAAGTCTTGCAGTTCTCTAGGCAAAAATTTAGTCATGCCACCACCCATCATCAAGTCAAAAAGTCGTCCTGGGCTTTCGGTAATCAGTTGTTTAGCAATATCCTTACATGCATAGGGATCATTATATTCACCCCATTGCAGTATATCGGCATCAGATTCCCAAAAACGATTGGCTGAGTGGGCGTACAAGCCAGCAACACTGGCACCTGTCAAGGTATCTGTGGTAACAAATCCGGTAGCTTTGCCGGCTTCTTGTGCCCATGTTGCAATAGAAGACACATGATTGGCAATGTCCTCACTCTCACTACAGTTGTTGAAGTTCACTTTAGCACTCACGCCAATGTTGATCATATTGGTTTTCACCCCACACAAATAAGCCGTAGCTGTACAGGCAGAGTCCGGCACTTGAGCGTTGACACAATAGGTCTGTAAAAAAAAGGCACAAGAGAGCATTTACAGACGACTTTACATGCTTTAAAATTAAGAATATTAGATATTCAAATTTTGAGAAAATTATCTACAGCCTGTTCGACGATATCGAATGAAAGTGTATGCGAAAGAAAGCTCACTCACATTCGAAAAAATTTTGGGTTTGTCTATGTCGCTATTGTTCGTTCGCATGAACTTATGTATTTTAATTGAATTTTGACAGATCGTTCGAATAGAATAAAGTTGGAAAAAACACAAATCAATTTCTTTTCGCCTAGAATGCGAATGAACTTATCCTTTCGACATCGAGGAACTGGCTGTTAATTATCCTGTTCCTTAGGACATGCAAGAGGGAGAGAATATTAAACATTTAGAAAAGTTTTTAAGCAGGTGGTAATTTTCGCCATTTTGAGCACGATTTGCTAGTTGACCCTTTGTGGATCAAAAATCTAAAACGTTAAAAAATTCAAAATTTTTTATGACTTGTTGAAAATAAGATAAAATTTTAGCGTTGTGGAGGACTTGCCGTTGTGCGCCGAAAAGGACCTGGTACTTTTATAGTAACTTTGATACTAACAGTGAAAAATATGGCATCTTTTAAAGAATACATCTTTGAGCAAGACGGAGCACCGTGCCATATTAATAAAATTGCAAAACCTGGTTTCAACAAGACAATATTAACGTTCTGGACTGGCCAAGAAATCAGCATCAGTGTGGGCAGTCATGAAAAGAAAATTGAGACTCGAGCCTCAGGATAACAACAATCGCTGTTCTTAAAAGCTGTGATTCTATTTCTTCAGAAGAAGGCCAGTTTACTACTTCACTTGATTCGGAGCCTTAAGTTACTGTTTACAAATTACTAGTCTGTTGGTTGGTCTTAACAAAACTGGCAAATTTTTTCAACATGATTTTTCAGAAAAAAAAAACATCAAAATGACTTTAAATATATCTTTAATTTTAAAATGCTTTTAATAGAAATGCCCTTTAATAGACGATTGAATAGATAGCGCTTACCTTACTTAAGCCAACATGAGGAAACTTTTCGAAACTCAAGGTGTCTTCTTCGCCTGTGTTGCCCTTCAATTGACCTTGACGTATGCGAGCAGCCACTACATTAGCATAAGACATGCCATCACCCAAAAACATAATTATATTTTTAGCCTTCTTCACTTTGTTAAAATGCGTTCTTTTTCTCGTCCTCTCGCTCACTTCTTTGTGGGCCAAATTCAACCAAAATTGTCTATTGGCTTCGTGCGGCAAAGTGTGTTTATTCCAACCCAGATTTTCAGCTAATTCACCTATATTTTTCAAAACATCTCCGTTTTTTGACTTTGGCTGCTCATGAGCACTTCGAAACATTGATATCCCCGGATGGACAACATCATGAAATGAAGCTCGTGCCGCCACAGATGTTACAAGCAGTAAAAATTCTATATAAGGATGCATGACAAAAAATTTCCAGCTTTTTTATACTTGTTCTATGAACCAATTAGATATTATGCAGCCAACAGTTGAAATGCATGAAATTTCATTAAGAACTGATATCATTTTCGAATAAAAAACAACATTTTATACTTCTCCCTAAATTTAGAACGATAGTATGTACATATAAAGGGTCTTTCATTAACCTCTTCTAATGTGAAAATTTAAATAGACATCGCACTCGAGATGTCTACTGATGCCATTCTGAACGATCTGGATGTAAGACTGCGGGTATGGCGGAGAGTTATGCATGTGATAAGCCCATTTTTACATGAATCTGGCGCCTAAATCAGTTTGAATTTCATTGTTAGCATTGTTTATAACGGTTTCAAGGTCTGCCGAGATTTGCAGCGTAGGCTAGCTTGTGCTAACTGGCAGTTTCATGAAACTAGTTTAATCGGGTTCTTTCTTGTTTCCGTTGTGCTGCCAAAGCGAGAGAGGCCACTTGTGAGACCTACACATATCCCGCCAGTAGAAATCCAAACGAAACCGAAAACCTTATAAAAGAATTCTGTCCGCTCACCTCGTTTTCTGATATATCTGCCAAACCGTACAGTATCGGTCTAACCAGATACAAGTGGAACACCGACAGATGAATTGCTCAATTCTCTCCTCCTCCTTCTTCATCTGCTAAAAAAGCATTAAATAGAAGATTTAATTACCTGGTATGCACAGCTACGGGACAATAATATTCTGTTAACACCCCAACCCATATGCGCGAAATTCTCCGGAGAAGACCCCGCGAGATAACACTCCAACTACAACCATTCACAAGTCAAGTTGGTATCGCTATTTGGCAGGTAACCGCATCAGACTATCTGCTCTATGCTACAAGTTGATGCTGTACTTGGTTTCTGAACCTTTTAAGCGGCCGTCGTTTTACCAATTTCCCCCTGCTGTAAACTGACTTCAGCCTTCGCCAGTGAGTGCACTACTATATTTTCAGACACATTACATTGTTTAAATGGCAGGTTTAAATGTCTCGCTATCGTATTAAGAGATATACAGCATTCATGCTGCACTTGCTCCTTAAAGTTTTTATGAAGGACTTCTGTAAACGGACTCCAGCCTTTGTCAGGTCATCCACAACTGCATTTTTAGACACTATATTGTTCCCCGCTACCTAGAAAAGCTACAGGTTTTAATGTCTTGCTATCATTAATGATTCCAAGACGCGTTAAACATATTTAACGTGTGGAATCTGTACTGATAGTACACATTCCGATATACACGACGTATGTCCTATAGTACCGCATCCAGTTAGCTACTCACCTTACAGCTGTGATTTCAGCCTGCGTTACACTCAATCAGTGCCTAAAACTCAGCCTCCTCTGATACTAGGAGATACATATGTTACCACCAACTCCCAGGTCCGAATTGAATATACTCGTATCTGTAAAGATGTCGAGCATGATTTTGGAGGAGAATATTACGTCAAATCTATCATCCGGCAGTGAAGTTAGTGAACAGTTGTCAGCATTTCTAAGCAGGCAGGCTCCTGCCTTTACCGCTTAATGTGATGATAGACCAACTCGATTCACCAGCGACCACGCGTGGCTTGCTAGGCTTACACAACTTTTTGCTATACATTTATAGCCATATAGACAAATCCCTTGCTTCTAAACCCTACTGATGCTTTTAGTCTTTATTGTATGCAATTTCCTAATAGTCAATGGAAGACAAGGCTTAATGAGCTGGTAGTTCAAAGTCCATTAGGGCATCCAGGGAAGCATTACTACCGGTTGCTTGCAGTGCAGGTATCTGTTGCAAGACAACAGCACCTGGGAGGGTTGTTAGCCCCCGAAAACCAGCATGCACCAAGAGATATCTGGCACATGACACTGTACAATTGGAACCACTAAACATCCGCGGTCATTTCATCTAGGCCATATAGGGTGATGGTCTGGCTGCTATCGTTCTCTGAAAAGTATGGCCATCAACCCAAAACCTACAGCGAATGCTGGTTTTTGCGGTATAGGATTGGATCTGATTTGAGTTGGTTGCATAGAGATGATTTTCGTGGTTATCGACTTAGCAATTCAACTCAAAATAAGCTTCACCGCAGAAGATTACTTTTTGCCCCAAAGAACATTCAATAAACGCACATCATTGTCTAGCACTGGTTCAGTTATATTATTTACGGCTGCAATTCTAAGTAATGCGCCCAGTTGCATCCGGCAGAGATTCGAGATTATGTAGGTAAGGCAGAATCTAACGACTTGCCAACTCAACCCGAAATAAGCCTCACTGCCAACTTCTTTGTCCCAAAGAACATTCAACGAACGCATATCATTGTTTGCGGTTGCGTACCAGAAATTCCTCTATCAGTTAAATTATGTATGGCTGGAAGTCTATGAAAGGAATCGAGACTCTATGGGTTAAATTTGCTTAGAAACAACAGTTCTATTCGTGTTTTGTGCACCAAGTAGATTCAAATGTATTCACCACGCTGCCAAAAGTATTCGCAACAGGGTTGTTATGACGACCGAAAAATTGGCGAATTACGCGAAATGATTTTTGAATATAAGTCTGTTTAGAAAAATATGTTCACTCTTAGCTAGTTCAGTAGAATATGACCACTATCCGCTGTCACAGTTTAGAAGTCCCTGTTGTTGGACCCTGTACTTAAGCTTATCACTTATGCAAGTGTTTTGTGTTTATGTTTTTATCTTAGAAATCCATAAGATAACCTCAGTCGCGCAAAATACTTCTTTCACTTATTTTAAGCTGCTCTGTATTCGTTTAATTGACTCCTATAAATTATACAAATTTATAGAGATTTTACACAAGCCCGCTCATTTTCTTTTTTTTTTTTTTTTGATTTCGAAACAATTTTTTACAGCCTTTTAAAATAAATAAATATATATCTTAATCCTAGGTTTTCGACCTTTTTAACGTATAATTAAAATTATATCTACAAAGAAAATTATTTGTCATCTGTTAATACATCAGCACATAAAGCCGATTAAATGGTTTCTGAAAAAGTATGGCAGCTGAAAAACCGTTACACCCACTCAACGCTACTATGTGTTCACGCGGGAGGGGGAATGGACTGTCTTTTTCGAGGACGTCGCCGCCAACACACTTACTGTTACTGACGAACGCTTTATGGTCATTATAAGCATCTTTTTACTGCCAGAATTGAAGGAGCGAGGTTTGATGAACATGTGGTTGTTATAAAACGCTGCAACCGCACACACACACACACACACACACACACACACAGCAGGAGCCACAAAGGATATTGTGAAGGCAGCAATTCCTGGTCGTGTTACCTCCCGTCCCGAGGACGAGAAGGAAAATGTTGAGCACTTCCTCTGTCGGTGCCTAGCTCTCTGTTCTGTGAGAGCGCTGTATCTAGGCGGACCTATGCTGCACGGGTTGGCAGACATATCGGAATGCCGGTTGAACGGTCTGGATTTCTTTATCCGGCTTTCCGGTTGGTTTGGATCTGAACCGTCGGCGGAAGTGTAAGTCTCATGGGCTGTACTTCTCCCTCAGGCAACACAACGCGACCAAAAGGACCCAAGTGGGCTGGTTTCATGAAACTGGCGGCCTCTACAACCTAACCTAGCCTACCTTCCGTTTTGGCAGTTTAGTAACGCCGGAGAAATTGCCTGATTTAACTGTCCCAGAGTTTTTTCTTTGTAGCTACTTGAAGTCAAGGGGTTATGCCAACAAGCGCCAGAATATCGCATTTTTTTATATGGGACCAGTACTCAGGGGATGGCCCCTACATATGCAGCGTATTGTACTGGAACTAGTAAAATAGGTTATAATGAGGAGGAAAGAGGGAGTAGTGTTCGTGGAGGTTTAACTTTAATAATAACAACACGAAAGACTAAAACAAACTCTATTGCAGCACTTAAAAATGTTGGAATTAAATTAGTTAAAACTGATCAGAGCCCAGTGTATATACCTTCGACACTGCTCAGATTAGCAAAATTTAGTTCAACACCTTCCACGCTATGAGGTAATGAAATGCATTAAAAAGAATAATAGTGTGTCGTTTTTTTTTGTATGGCAGGCGAACCATTCTAGTGGCTACCCTGGCAAAACACCATCCCCGGGAAGAAAAATTTCCAACACTCAAAATAATTTGTTTTAGTAATACTTTATTTAATAAAAGCATTTTTCAAAAATGGAATTGGATGATGATTTGCGCCACTTGAACCGTAAAATTGTTAACAATTAATAAAACAAAATAACTTTCTCATTTAGTTTCTAGGAGTTTTTAGGAAGGAGCGCATCCATTTTATTTAACGTTTTTAGACAATAACTAGAACACAGCGTACAGTGCAGGCCAATTTCGAACACCAACGATTTTCGTTGCCACCGCAGCCCAAATGTGCCATGGGACGGCAAGTGCGACTATTTGGATCAAAATACCACATTCTTCTGGGTGGGGCTGTGGTACAGTTTGTGCCCACATTCATTTCGCCAGTACAATTTGCTCTGCCTAAGAGATTTTTTTAGTTAATTTATTACAAGTACATTAAAAGTTTGTTCAACTTACAAATTCCTTGGGGACATCTAGGACATCGCAGTTGAGCTGTTATGATGGCCACATACACTACCATAAAAAATGTCACAAAAATCACAAACTTCATTTTTCGATATTTGACCGTTTCTTTTTTAATGATTTACACTCTTCACCGTTTTTATTAAGACTGAATTTGAGTAGTTTAAAGTCTGTGAATATTTATATGGCGTAATGAGATTGCAACAATTCAAAGCAGGTGTTTTAACTGAAACATGTTGCAGTGAAATAAATATTTACTTTAAGTCCTTGTTCAAAAAACAAAAAAAAAAAAAAAAAAAATTCAATCGATTGTTTGCGTTTTGAATGTTTTAACTAAAACAAAAAGAATTTATTTCTTTATCATACTGGAAAACGAACTGCGAGTGAAGTTAAAGCGTTTTAAATCATATATATATATATATATATATATATATATATATATATATATATATATATATATATATATATATATATATATATATATATATATATATATATATATATATATATATATATATTGCCTGAGGTAAGCCGAAGGGTACGAAACACGCTAGGGAGAAAATAGAGCCAACACGAGGGAGGCGATACCAGTTCAAGCATTTCAAGGAAAACCAAGGTAAGAGGTTGAATTTTAAAGGCAAGTATGAATATTATTGTATAGTGCTTGTGACAGGGCATTACAATAAGAAGGTGAGATCTGAGTGCTAGAGGCACGTGCCAGGTGTGAAAGGCTAAAGAGCTCGAGAAGGGAGAAGACAGCAGGCTCTTGAGACGAATAAGTTCAACCACACTTAAAGGATCTAAGCCGCATCCTGACTGACTCAAAACAGACCACACAGATGACACCGAGTCGAAAGGCGAAAGCCACCATCCTGGCTCATGCCCCAGCACCAGTATGGTTGGCAAGAAAGCCGCTTGAAAAAAAAGAAAATCACGATATTTACATCCCTGTCGGATTACAACCGCTCAACAAACCACTCACAGCACCTGCAGCCCTACCACTTACACGGCCATCAGCGAGTCCGAAAGCTCAGCACCAGCTCTAAAGCAGTAAGTCACTCTCATCAAGCACTCCAAAGCTCCGATACAAATTCGTCAGGGCGGAGACCCCTGGTTGCCGGTGGCAACACGAGCCGTATGGGCAGCTGTACAGGCCTACGATTCCAGCGACATCAACACCTCATCAGCAGCCGAACGACACCAGATACCGCCGATACATCCGACGCTGAGGCGGTAAGCCGACCTCACCCAGCCGCAAGTAGAAGAGGCCGTCCAACAACATAACACGCGCTGATAGCAGATTAAGAATGGGGTAACCGTAATAAAATCACCAGCCGGCCGTTAGTAATAAAGTTTACCATATTAGTAGTGTAACTTGTAGTCGCCCGTCGAATTTGTGACAGGGTGAACTAGTGTAGATGTAAAATTGACCCATAAAGCTAGATACTATTGAATGAGCGCGCTACTAAAGGCGTGCCAACGTCATTTACAGCTTGCCAAGCTTCAAATTCCATGTCGCCATCAGAGCATAAGCTCGCCTATTGTCTTGACTGAATGCAGATGCCATTTATTTGAATACAAAACCACAATAGATTGTTCATTTCATTGTTGGTTAGATTAACTTAGAACTAATGACCGTCAAGTATTCGACATTTAATTAATTTTTATCGCGTTTAAATTCAAAACAAAATAATATCACAAATTTAAATTTTGACTTAAATAATTAAGATTATTTGACATTTCCTTAATTTTTATTGGATTTATACTCGAACCGACAGGATAACTGTAAGTTAATTTTTACTTGATTAATTAAGCTATAATAACAGTCAATTATTTGACATCTACTTACTTTTTATTGAATTTGAATTCGAAATAACAGAATATCTGCAATTGAAATTTTACTTAATTAATGTCCTCACCAAGGGATAATTGGCAGAATATGAATCGGCAAAATCTCCGGAAGGTTCTATCTACAATCCATGCCAGCGCTGGTCATGGTTGATGTGCCTACATCTGAAACTGAAACGTTCTTGCTAATAACCCTGGAGATGCTGTTGTCCTGCAACATATGCCCGTAATGTGAGGAAATAGTAGTGATGGTTAGATAGATGATTTGCTAAAAGGCAGATGCTCTTGAATGGCCTTCGTCCTGCCATCTCTTCGGCTTTATCTGCCATTGACTGCCTAGGAAATTGCATGCAACATAAATTAGAAGGTATGAGCTATTCAGTAATGGGCTTGTCAGTATGTCTACGAACTTATGGCGAAAATTGGAATCTGTATGAGCTTTGCAAGCCACATGGGAGCGATGGTGAAGCATGAATAATTTACCCCTTCGCATTGATTCATCATCAGATAAGACCCTTAAGGCAGATGTTGATATAAATCAACTCTACACAACATGTTGTTTCGCTGAAGAGTAGTTTTTGGCTTCGCGTATGCGCATCTTAGGCAGTCTGCTTTGTGGGTTATAGAAGAGACCCCTCAGCGTGCTCTGGCTGTGTTGGGGTTTGCGCAAACCTCACCAAGAGTTTCAGGTCGCACAGGAGTTTCAGTTTCGCAGACCATCATGGTGCTGATCATGATTGAGGTGCCCGCATTTTGGTTTAAATCTAAAATCACTGGGCCCCACCCAGTATAATTATTAGCAAGCTATGATAATTGTGGAGATTGTCGGCTTTTGCAATTGCTTCCTGTTCCCAATGGCACTAGGACTTCAGTTTGTTGTTTTATAACGTGTCTTTACATAGGTACTGCCAAACTTTGATAGTTAATATTGGTCATATTGTAAAACTCAAATTGCTTTTTATATTTTGCAATCTTTTAACTTGTGCGGTAATAATTGTAAAAAGCCGCACAAGTATTGATGACCTCATTTCTTCAATTCAGTAAATAACTGTATTGTACTTATTTCGCAAACAGCTTGTGAGTTCTTTTACCTTTTGCTATAACTTATTGATTTATTTATGAATTGTTTATTATATAATATATACATATGTATAGGTGTATGTATATGCGTAGCTGTAAAACAATTAAATAGGAAACAGAACAGTAAATATTTTTTATTGAAATGTTTTTAAACAAAGAAACATGTGTTTTGGCAGTTTTCATAAAGGGTATTTCATTAAGTGATTGCTGCCTGTACATTTAAATAGAGCGCCTAGACTGATATCATCTTAAACCCAACAATTTTATAGTTTAGCGAATGCGTTTACCAAGAAGTAAGTCTAGTTATTCTACCATTTCTATCAAGAAATAAGTCTAGCCAATCTAAATTAGTTGTGTTTCTCTTAACCATAATTTGAGTTTTCAGTAAAAAAAAAAAAATGTTATATATTTGAATTATATTTGTTATGAATTTTTATATATGCTTTAAATTTAATAATATTTATTACCAATAAAAATTATAAATAGCTTGTTTTCTATGTTTCCCAGCTATCTATATGTCGACATTTCATAGGAACTACCCTAATCATCAGTAGACTTTGGAAATTTTTGAAAGATATTCTCAAACATTCAAAATAGCGAATAAAAAACTTAATTGTTTGAATATTTATTATCTATTTTTATACTTACCTAAAATATAGCATCATAAAGAAAATATAAAGTTGACCACACTGATGACGGGTAATTTGGAAATCTTTCAGACCCCAAACTTTTCCCAAGGTCGAATATCATGGTTGAAGGTCGCCATTACATGGAACTTTAATTATTATTTATTGAATTTTTGATGAACTTTTATAATTTTTTAAATTAAATTTTTGGTTTGTACATTTGTATAGTTCAGGGTTTTTCCTTTCTTAAGTTTTTTTTTTTTGTTTTTTTTTTTTTTTCTTAAGAAGGATTTTTTACAATACAAATCTGCTGTGATCAATAATTTTGATTGAAGAAGGCAAGAAAAATAATAATTAAATCTTTAGCTGGGGGACAACTAGGTGTTTCGTAGCCGCTACACTACTCATCAGCACCCACTGGGATTTGAACTCGGGTCATGACGTATCATGATCTACTGCTTTAACCACTAAGCCACCGAGCATAATTATTTTCTAATTTTTAATTATTATTGCTTTTCTAACCTGTGATCGATTAACATTCAATTGGCTCTCCCATCCTCAGATAACATTGTTCATCAAATTAATGAAATAAAATCCTGAAGTCAAACATTTAACTTCACCTTTTATTTCTTCCACCCATCCGCTATTATAATTCTTCCATCGCGCGAGAATTATAGTCACTTTTTCTGGTAGATTCAACATCTCCACAATTCTCTTTGGCAATATACGAGCAAAGGTTTAAACAAAGTAGTCCAACTTTTCTTCACTCAGATACTTCAACCCTTTGAGTTGGTACTATTTTTTGTTCAGCTATTCACGCTCGTTTGCTATTATATCCTAGATTAGTTTTTTGTGGCAGTAGACACAAAACTCGCCACGCAAGAACAGTATTCTGTGAGCAACATACTCGTCCAAGCACACATGACCAGCGGCAAGTTTTATGACAATCGTGACGTTTCGTCGACAAGTGAGAGTTGTAGCAATGTCTATAAAATCAGGGAACTTAAATACATCTATCGAACAGCGAATAGCAGAAGAAATTGCGCGACCGTGAAATATGTGAAACGCCCTATGGTGATTAACCAGTTCCATTTTTTAAATGCTATTGCTGAGGGCTTTATCCTTATATGGTAATTTGGTTAAGCCCACTGAATATATTATATCTAATTTAATAGTTGCAACTGCAACAATATGCCCGCTGTCAGGCTTTCGATGTTCCTATGGAAATACCCTGTACATTACTTAGTATATATATACAAAACAGAGCCGCAGTGTTGGGAATCGTTCAAAGTTCGGACTGAAAGGAATATGAAACTACATATTTTATTAATATTTTTTGCTATTGTTCTCGTGGCCGCTGTAAACGCACAGCAAAGATGTCCCATTTGTCCGCAAGGAGTTTGTAAGTTTACTAAAATATTTACCTTAAATTTGCTGTTTATTTATTTGGCGCATTTTCTGTCTTAGGTACACCGAATTGTACTGGTGAACCAGATGTGGGCACGAATTGTACCACAGCCCCACCCAGAAGAATGTGGTATTTTGATCAGAGCAGTCGGGTCTGCCGACCCCTGAACCACTTGGGTTGCGGTGGTAATAACAATCGTTGGTGTTCGCTATTGGTTTGCTCTCTACGTTGTGCTCTTGCAATTGGTTAGAAAATTATGTCTTTAGACAAATTCTTGCGGAAACAAAAAAACAAAAAAAAACAAAAAAAAAAAAAAAAAACAATAGAAAAATTAAAAAAAAAAAGTATTCTCAATATAAACAACTGAATTTTCACTTTATTAGCTTCTACATTTATACCAATAAAAAAAATTATGAACAGTTTGTTTTCTACATATCGCTCCTTTATTGCAACATAGTCATAATTCAAAAAAGCTCGTTTCGAGAAAAACACATTTCAAATTTTTAGTTTACTTACAAGTCTTAGAATTTTTTTAGAAAATATCTTCTAAAAAAAACAGTTTAAAAGTAATTTGAATAAATTTTTGACCCAATATAAAAGGCAGTACTGTTAACAATACTGCATTGTTAACTCGAAAAGCTCATTTTTGAGATATGACTATGTTGCAATAAAGGAGCGATATGTTTCATAAATGAAAAAGCTTGTTTTTTGTGTTGTGTTGACAGTTAATAAAAGATTTTTCTTTTTAAATTCTCAATAATTTTTTTACATTGTCGGGATATAAAATTAAATGTTTAAGAATATCTTTCAAAAGTTTCTAACATCTACTGATGATTAGAGTAGCTCCTATGAAATGTGCTAAGAAACGTAGAAAAGAAGCTGTTTATAATTTTTTGATTGGTAAAATATAAATTACAATAATTTTTAAATAATATATGTTTTATGCAAAATCAACATCGGCCTTTTTACAACCCTTTAGTTCTGAGGTGAGGCTCCACTTTTCTGAAGGCATCGAATTTAATAAAACACAAAGATTCATAAAAATACAATACTTTATGTTTATTACAGATTTATTTAACAAATTTCTGTACAAGGTTTGTTAGATTAACCGTTAATACATATGATATATTTTATATGAATATGGCGATAAAGGTAAAGGGTCTTCCAACCGAAATGCTCATGGTTAATTATAAATAAAACAAAGATTTTCAGAGAATTATCTTACTATTGTTTATTATGATAGAAAGACCTATGATAATTATGTGCGTAGCAAAATATCGGCCAAGTGCCAGCCACAGTTTCGGTGTCATATCTACGAGGGCGGATAAAAGCTACCTAAGTAAAATTTTTTTTTTTCAAAAAACGTTTATTTCTCAACATAGTCTGCTTTTAGCTTAATACACTTTGTAAGACGATATTTCGAGTATTTTTATGCCATCTGAATAATATGATTTTGGGAAGCCCCTGTCTTTACCTTCTTCCACCAGCTTCCACTCATTGTTTCCATTGATTTTTGGTTTCAGGTGTGTAGTGGTGGACTTGCATTTTATCAGCGGTTTTTAATCAACTAAATGGTAAATAAATAAATAAATGCCAAAATTTTGCTTGCTAATGAATCCAGTGAAAGTGTATCTCGTCGCTGAAGATGAAGTGTACGAAATGCACTTTGTTATGAATGCCCTTTTTTGTAAAAAGCTTTAACAACTTTAACGCGTTACTGGATTGTGTACCTCTCCATGGTTCAATTTGTCAAATACTGAAACTGAGAAATGTCAAATTAAGCTGAGGAAAAACCTTGAAGTTAAGGCATCGTTTGGTTATGATTGGACCACCCTATGTAAACAATATTGCTGAAGAATATTAGATATGGCACTTGATAGACATGTGTTGTCAGTTTTTTATATCTTGAGAAACAAACAAATAAATTTTTTTTGATCTTTCACATTAGAGTTATGAGCTTTAAATGTTATTCAAACAATCTTATCTTCAATTTAATGCAAATGCTTTTTGAGAATCTTTTTTAAAAAGCAAAAGTTTTCAAATCGTTTATTGTGTTTGGTATTGTTTAGAAAGCTGCACTAAATTTAGCCATGAAAACCTATTTTTTTCTTTTACTTGGCCTGGCAATGGCCGAAGGCTATGGTCTTCATTATCACTCCATTGAAAAGTTGACAGGACATCGTCATGATTTATTCGCAACAAATGATGATTCTTTTGAGTCCCAGTTTGCTGGTAAAAATATACCACAATACGAAAAGAAGGCTGAATATTGGAATTCTTTAGCACATCGAGAGCTGCTGAAACGTTTAAATGAGAAACCAAATTTAAATAAGGCAAAAAATTTAATACTCTTTTTGGGCGATGGCATGTCAATGTCAACGGTAACTGCAGCACGTATACTTCAGGGTCAGAAAAATGGCAAGACGGGCGAAGAGGAGCTGTTAAATTTTGAAAAGTTTCCATACACCGCTTTCAGTAAAGTAAGTACATAAAAATTAAGTTTATCAAAGAGCCGTTCAATTTTAAAGGGCGATGTTGAGTTTCAATACAACACAAGTTATTGAGGAATTATAATTATTTTTATTCAAACAATTAAGTTTTTTATTCGCTATTTAAGCTTCTAAACATTTATACCAGTAAAAAATTATAAATAGCTTGTTTTCAAAAATTTCCAAAGTCTACTGATGATTAGGGTAGTTCCTATGAAATGTTGACATATATATAGCTGGGAAACATAGAAAACAAGCTATTTATAATTATTTTTATTATGATAATATTAAGATATTAAGGAAACTAATTCCTCTTCCTTGAATTTAGGTGTAAATCTTAGCCAGAATATATCAGCCAAGATGTAGGCACTTTAACTATGATCAGTGCTGAGATTGTCTGTAAGCAGAACCTCTTAGGAGCTTTACCTATCCCCTTAACCCTAGATAATAGTTCGGGCAGCTAAACACAACAAAAGTAATGTGGCTTCCTAGAGCTTCATTTGTTGCAACAAACTAGGAACTCCTCCTACCCCTCTATGCCCCAGAAAGCAAAACATAAACTTGCTCCGTGGGAGATGACTGAGAGAGTAAAGTTTACTCTCTTACGCCCTGTCAAAATTTTTCAACGGCAAAGCGCTGACTTCGCGCCTTTAGGATTATTCTTATACGAGTACATTTTGTATGTAGTTAAGAAAATTAACACTTATGCATTAACTTAGGCAGCGCTGAGAAATAATTTTTATAAATTATTTGACTAAATAAAAATGTTATTTAAAAACTGGGGTGTCGCAAAGCCATAGGACTTCCATTGAGACATAAGGCCATATGCCATTAAGTCTTACTATAATGGGACTTAACGCCATATATTTTTTTCCGTAAATGAGACATAAAGCCATATTTTTAATAATGAATGATATTTTTAATTTGAATGAGAGATAAAGCCATCATGGCAATATTAGAAAGCGGCTTTATCTCTCATTTCTGTTTCTGAGACACTAAAGTTAAGTATTGAAATGGTTTCGCATACTAAAGCTGTGCCGACTGGCGGCCTCCGGCCGCGGGTTTTTTCCTCCAGTAGGACGCGGCAGGTGGCTTCGCTGAATAAAGCTTTTTCTGCGTGCGTCACAAGAACAAAAAAAAAAATGTTTTCCAATGATAACTAAGGATTTTTCTTTTCACAAAAGCTGAAGCCTATAAATTTTGGGGTTTTTTTTAATCATTAATTTCATAGATGAAATAAAACATTTGTAAAGCAAAACATCAAATGGGACATATAGCGCTAATGGCTTTATGTCCTATTTTACTAAAATTGATATGAGCAAGATAGATTCGATTTTTAAACACACGCTGGTACTTTTGTAACATACTTTTAATATTTTTTTTTATTTGCAGACTTACTGCGCCAATGCCCAAGTGCCGGATTCGGCCTGCACATCAACTGCCTATCTTTGCGGTGTCAAGGCCAATATTGTCACACTGGGTGTTTCTGCTAAAGTTCAGTTTAACAACTGCTCAATGAGTATGGATCCGGAAAATCATGCCAGTTCAATTGCTGAGTGGGCTCAAAAGGCTGGCAAATCTACAGGATTTGTGACAACAACTTCCCTGACCCATGCCAGCCCTTCAGGTCTGTATGCCAAGGTGGCAAATCGTTTCTGGGAGTCTGATGCTGACATTGCGGATTGGGGTCCTGATAATGATCCTTCCACTTGTTTGGATATTGCACAGCAATTGGTAACAAAAGCTCCGGGACGTAATTTCAATGTAATGATGGGTGGTGGCATGGGTAAATTTATACCCAACACTAAACGTGATGCTTACAATAAAACGGGAGAGCGTCTGGATGGACGTGATTTGTTATCGCTGTGGCAAGAAATGAATCCGAACGGACAATTGGTAACCAATCGCAAAGACTTATTAAATCTTGATTACGAATATACGGATAAAATTATGGGTATTTTTGGATCGCGTGTCATGAACTATCACGCCAAAGCCGATCCTGAAAAAGAACCCACCTTCTCGGAAATGGTTGAGGCGGCAATTAAGTGTTTGAGTAAAAATGAAAAGGGTTGGGTTTTGTTCGCCGAATCTGGTTTGGTCGACTACGGCCATCATGTTAACAAGCCCGGCATAGCTATAGATGAAGTTTTGGAAATGACTAAAGCTATATCAATGGTACTCGAGCAAACAAATCCCGATGAAACCCTTATTGTGGTAACAGCAGATCATTCTCATCCCTTAACAATTGCCGGCTATGCACACCGCGGTTCTCCTATCTTGGGGCTCAATGAAGATGATGAGGATGTCTATGGCACACACTATGCCACTCTGAACTATGCTCTCGGCATGGAACAATATCGTGATGAGCATGGCCAACGTCTTGACTTAGAGGGCAAAATTGGTGGTATAAGTAAGTGTTCTTACTTCTAAAAATATATTCTTGCCATAAATTTTATAGGTGTTTTTTTTTTGCTTCCAGCCGATACCTATCCCAGTCAAATACCTAATCGTGTAGGTGTTCATGGTGGCGACGATGTTCCTGTTTATGCAAAGGGTCCACAAGCTCACATATTTAGCGGTGTTATCCAACAGCATACAATACCGCATTTGATGGCTTTTGCTGCATGTATTGGCGATGGCCCCACTGTATGTGATGCACATAAATCAAAGTTATATTTTTGATTCAATTGTTTCAAATATATTTGTCAAACTTTTGTTTTTGAATAATTTTGATTTTTTTCATAGTCAGCAAATTCCTATAAAAGTGATCAGGTCTTGAAATCCATTGAAATTGTTTTAAAAAAATTACTGATGAGTAATTCTCACTAAAACTCTTCAGTTAAAAGAGTAACAAGTACTCATTATTTTCTTTTTTCACTTTCTTACATCTGTTTGTGTTCTCTCCGGGGAGCAGGTTTTGATTTGATGTATTTCTATTTTGTGCATTGCTCTCTAAATTATAGAGAGATAGGTGTCGCTCATTTGTTATAGCAAATAAAACTCTAGGAGGTCCATGCAAGAATTGGTGTTGAACCCAATAACCCGCATCAAGGGTTAGTTAGTAGAAAAGGTTTCAGTGGCTCCCAGGTGGTTATGCCATGCAAACCATCCTGACGCTGATTGTGGTTGAGGTGCCTTGATTTTGGCTGAAATATTCTGGAGGCGGCTTAGACCTAAACCCCTAGTGAGGTTTTAGGTCTCCTGTCTTCCCAGACCGGAGACTTAAATCTGGTACCACGAGAACCGGGAGCCCCAGGAACTCGTTCTTGCCCGGTTATGGTGCGGCCCTTCGGGGAGTATCGTGGTGGTTGTGGTTTAAACCCAAATCGCAGGGAGAGTTCAATTGAGCTCGGTGTGGAGTTGCATTGCAATCGGGTGCAGTGACCCATAGATCGGAAGGAGTTTTAGAATGGCTCCGCTCCTAACCAAGGGGGAGATCGTCCAAACAATATGAGATCGAATTGGTACTCATTCATGGCAGTTAGACATGTATGGGGGCGCTGGTAGACGTATTGTATTCACCCGGTGATTATATCACCGTGCAAAATAAGTATAGGGTGACGAAATCGAAAATCGCGACTATAATGAGAGCAGATATTACTGGTTGAAGGAGATATCCAATTTGTACTGATAGTAAGGCCGTGTTGAATGGACTAGAGGAGATCTATATAACATCCAAGTTGATTTGTGGATGTCGGATATCACTAAACAAAATAGCGCGACATTCGAACCTGGAGCTTTTCTGGGTACGGGGGCACAGTGAAGTGCCCGGAAATATTGCAGCGAACGAATGGCAAAAGCTTTAAAATCTTATTAAGATTATGAATTTTAGAAATTTTTGGCAAAATATATTTATATTGAATTGAAAGATATCGCAGTGTATAGCATAATGTGGCTTTTGAGAATTATATATAATATAATATAATAATTTGTAACAAACTTATGAAATTGACTTATCCTTGTTTTCCTTTTTGCGTTTTCTAAAATGAGGCCTTTAATAAATATTAATTAATTTTTATTTAAACCTGCTGCATGCGCCATAAAATGTGGTATGGAGTGCTGCTGCATTACACCACCAAAGAGATGAGCAAATGGGCCGATGGCAAAAACGCCTACATCGTCACCCGCATGGACTCCAATTTTGGCCGGTATTTGGCTGGGATGAATAGCCTCTATAAATGATAGAATAATTTATAATGCCATCAGCTTTAGAAAAATCTTTAATATCTTACCGTTGTTATTCAATATGTGCTCCAAGTCTAAAGACTTTCCCTCACCATCTCGATACTGCTCCGGTCCTACGGCATAATTTAAGATGGCATATCTTTTGCCATTCTTATCAAAATCATGACGATTAATGCCTAAAATCGGTGTGCCACGACCTGGAAAACCGGGAATGGTTAAGGGATGGGCATGATCAGCTGTTACCACAATAAGTGTATCTTTGGGATTGGTTAAATTGCAGGCGATATCAATGGCTTTTTCCAGTTCTAAAGTTTCCGAAATACTGAGACCGGGTTTATTGAAATGATTGCCCAAGTCTATTAGGCCGCCTTCTATGAAGATTACAAAGCCTCTTTTGTTTTTCTGCTGTAAAAACTTTATAGCCACCTGGGTCATATCCGCTAAGCTCGGCTGCACCTGCTTATTGGCATGGTCATGAAAATCCATTAGTTTGGAATTAAATAGACCCATAATTTTATCTACTTTTTTGAGATTTAAATTTAATAACTCTGAACGATTGGTGACTAAGGCGCCCTTGCGATGCATCTGCTTCCAGAGCTGTAGTAGATTACGACCATCCTTACGTTCACCCCAGTGACCGTGAGCATCGTTGAGGTAATTAGGCACAAACTTGCCCATGCCACCGCCCATCATTACATCTAGATTGCGGCCAGGAGCCAGCGTAATCAACTGCTGGGCCATGTCCATACAGGTGTTGGGATTCTGTTGAGAATTTAGGACATCGGCATCAGATTCCCAAAAGCGATTGGCCGTGTGGGCATACAAACCAGCTGGGCTGGCATGTGTTAGGCTGGTAGTGGTTATAAAACCGGTAGATTTACCCGCTTTTTGTGCCCATGCAGCAATCGAGCTGACATGATTTTTGGGATCCATGCTCATGGAGCAATTGTTGAATACCACATTAGCAGAAACACCAATTGTCATTAAGTTAGCTTTGACGCCGCACAGGTAAGCAGTTGCTGTGCAGGCAGAGTCTGCCACCTGAGCATTTGTGCAATACGTCTGAAAAGCAATTTGAATAGCTCAAAATGGAGAGATAAGTTTAATTTATATCTTAGTACATACCTTGCTTAAGCCCACCCAAGGAAATCTTTCAAAGCGCAAAGACTCTTCTTCACCCGTCTGGCCATTCAGCTGTGCTTTGCGTATACGAGCTGCTGTCACTGTCGACAGAGACATGCCATCACCCAAAAATATTATAATATTCCTCGCCCTGTCATTGTTTGGCAGCGTCGAGCTTAATCGCTTGATTAACTCTCGATCGGCCAGTGAGTGCCAAAACTCTGGCTTTTTTTCTTCAGGAGGAGTATATTTTCCCCTGGCAATATTATCCACACTACGCTGGTTATTGGTAGCCTGTTCCAGCAAATGAATGTCTTGGTCATTGATGGACATGCTACAACTCAAACTTGCCATTAACAATATAATTTTAAGTGAAATAAATATCTGCCGACACATTTTAACTTCAAGCAATTCAAAACTGTAATGCTCTTGTGGGCCGTGAAATATTTGTAGTTAAAAGAAAATTTGAAAATTACATTGCAAAAAAATTTATTTGCTACATTTAATTTATTTTGGACCTCATGAAACAAGACAACGTGCAGTCTTATCGGTCGAAAAAAAAAAATCAAAATCCCAGGTATTAGAGACATTAAATGGACTTCACCTGCCGCTAGATTTTATGTGACTGATTACACGAAATACAGTGGAAGATATTGAGTTAAAAGTAATAATACAACGTAGCGTATGATTAACGTAGCGTATGATTATGTGATTAATAAGTAGAGCAAACAATTTTAAGTACGAAAAAAAACTGTTAACTCCTAAAAGCATTGTGAAGTAGATCTACAGCGCATGTCTAAAATCGGTGCGGCAGCAGTTGCAACGTTTTTTTTTTCAAACGAGTGCATATGCAATTCCCAAGAACAGATTTATTGTTAGCATATACAAAGATAAGCCCAACAAGTTTATATTATTATATGTAAAAGTTTATAATTTATTTCATTTTGGAGAGCTCTTGAATTGTTGTTGGCTTATCGATGTACACATATATTATCAAATAACCCAAGAGAAAGAAGTCCAACGGTGTAAAAGCTCATGATATTGGCAGCCAATTAGTATCACCACGAGAGATAACACGACATTGCAATTTGTCCCACAAAAGAGCCGTTGTTACGTTAGCCGTGTGACAGTGCTACTTTCACACATCCATATCTTCCAATTTCGGCCATAAAAATTACGTTATCATCTCACGATAGCGAACACCGTAACTACCTGACCGGCTTCATTTTGGAAAAAATGTGGCCCGATGATGCCGCCAGCGCATAAACCGCGCCAAATAGTCACTCTTTGTGGGTGCATTGGTTTTTCGACATCACTCTTGTATTATCATTCACCCAAATGCGGCAATTCTGTGTATTCACGAATCCAGTTCGAGTTTTGTTAAATTTCTGTTCTTCCACTAAATAAACACAAACTTATCAAAATATTCAAAAAACCGTCAAAAATTGCCAAAAATCAAATAATTAGCAGATCCAAAGTAGCCGTTAAAAGTTCAGATATATGTTACACGTCAACATTTTAATGCTTATTGCTAGTTCATATTTTGAAGTTTCAATAAATAGGTTAGGTTAGGTTTGACAGGCTGCCAGCCATTGTAAAGCCAGCTCACTTGGGTTCGTTGTGTTGCCTGGAAGCTTCAATTAATAAGTGATTGAAAAAAACACAAAGATGTTCCACATCAAAACCCCAAACCAAATGTGAAAACCCGGTTCCAAACCAGGTAGCGAGTTTTTTGGGAATTCCAAAAATAGTCTTCCAAAACTCTTTTTCTATACTCAACACTCTTTTCTATATATAAGAGAGGTATGTACAAATGTACATACCTTTCTTATATACAGAGAGGCTGCGAGTGCTACAAATATACAAGTGAAGTTACAATAGGCGTGTTCAAAAAAAAAAAATAAAAAACAAAAAAAAAACAAAAAAAAAAAAAAACTTGCTGTGTATTTGGTGGGATCTGCTGAGTATGGTTATTTAATCCAAGTTAGGTAATCACTGGAACTCCCAACCTATCACGAATGATGACATTGAGCTGAGCTTGGAAGGAAAAACGCTCATTGTGGCGGTTCTGGTGAAAATATGTTTGAGAATACTTGGTAGGTAAGAACTGTACTCTCCCTCACCTTTAGCTTCCACTATATTCACCAGACATTGTACTGTATCTGAAAAACCAGTGTTCGGTTTAATAGTAAATGCGCCGTCAGAGCAGCGATTCACGTCATATAAATATACCAAAACTTGCATCAGCAAATGCTAAAAAGGTGTACGTACTTTTAAGAAGCAAAGAAATCATTCATTTGCATTTGTATTTTAGTTTTCTTTCAGAGCTACATCGCCTTCACACCTCCATACATAAATTTGGTGGTGGCAAAGGAAAAGAAAGTAGCTTTCTTACACTCTCTATTTTCCCTTCCCACCATCAAGCTCAAAACTTTGCAAAGTAAACTTTCCCTGTGTGAAAGCGGTGTTAGCTTGAATTAGAGCACAACAATATGAATTGAGAGCCGAATTTTTTACTTCTTATCTTCTTTTACGGGAAAAATTATGGAAAAAATACATTTATGTTATTATATATTTTTTTTTCGCAAACTTGTGCTTTATCTGCCACTGTGCAATGAGTTTGTGTTGATCTCTTTTATTGCCTAAGGGTTAATGAATATTTAAATTTTATTGTTCGTGTTATAAAACACTTGTTTTTGAGCTGCTAAAGCAGCAAAATGAAGTCAGTATTACAATTTTTGATAAAATTTTATACAATTAAATGAAAAATTTAAATTTTATACAATTAAATGAAAAATTTGACATACATAACTACATACATACATATGTATATGGCAAGGTTTAACAACGACGGCAACCGATTAATGGCCTGCAAATTACGATATGTGTCAGTGTTATGAAAGCAAATACATGCTTTGCTGTTGAGATCATTCAATTCAGTGCAAAAGAAATTGATTACCGACGACACTTAAAGAACTCGTTGAAAATAGGGACAGGAGCCAGAAGTGATGGTTGGAGGGTTAAGCGCTGATGCTCTTAATGGCCTTCGACCTTCGGCCAACTCATTAGTCCTTGTGTTCCATTGACTGCTTAAAACACCCGAACTCTTAAGCAAAGGGTTTATCTATAGGGTCACAAACTTATGGCAAAAAGTTGCAACTTTTGTGAGCTTTGCAAGCCACAAAAGGTGGCGCAGCGATTAAACATTATTATTTGACAGAGGAAACGGCGAAATAGAAAAAAAAAGCTGGCTGAACAACACGGTGAGTCTGCTTCGTCAGATTACATGTTAAAATATTGGATTGATGAATTTAAAGGTTGCCGAACGATACCACTAACAAAAAGGCCAAAAGAGGTTACTGAAGAAAAGTTACTGAAAAAAAGAGTTACTGAAGAAAATATCAATAAAATTTTCGATTTCGTTATGAACGATCACTGAGTCAAGTTACCTGAGATTTTTGAAATGGTATATTTATATAATTAAAAATAATCCTTCTTCTTAACTGAAGTTGGACTCGAACTCACAACTAGTTAATCTCGTACATATGTATATAACTAATAAAGTTCACTCATTAATGATTTACATACAAATATCAATTTCATTTAAAGCTCATTTTCGGCAACACTGTTTTATTATATGTCATTTCACTTACAGTAAGTCAGAATTTAGACGAGCGAACATTGGGAAGAAAAACATTTGAAATCCCCTTTTGATTTTTCTTGCCTTTTCACACAGTCAAACACGTTGCCGGCAACATTCCATTATTATTTCTTTTTTACATTTTTCGTTATGTTGTCTGTTAATTTTTTGACATATGATTAAAATAAATTATAAAAGATAATAAAATTGAAGTGTTTCATAAATAAATTTATTTTATTTACAGTCACACCAAATATATCCTTCTCCAAAATATTTTTCATTTCCTTAAATGCCTGTGCTTGTTTTGTTCGGTCCATATATTCTTTGGATCGCACACTGTACCGATAATCTCTTTCCTGTAAAAATTATTTATATTCCATATTTATTAAAATTTCTTTTTCTTTAACAGAATTAACGAAATTTTTAAAATCACACAAAGCTCCAGAAAATGTAAATTAAATTAAAATGTCAAAAAGTAAATTATATGTCAATAGAGTAAATGTCAGCAAAGCGTGTTGCCGAGTACCGAACACAAAATCGATTCTGCCTTCCCCACCGGCAATTTGCTACCAAACTAAATGTTTCCCTTCCAAATGTTTTCGTGTCTAAATGCAGATTAAATATTGAAAATTCACTTACAACTCAATTTGATTGTGAGTTAAGTTTTAATAAAAAAATTTGTATGTGTTGGTAAAAAAGTTTGAACGTATTGACTTTTTCGAACTTTCTCTTGCACGTGTAAATGCCGGGTTAGCCAACATTAAAAATCTTGTTCTTACCACATATGGCAGGTAGGCGTGTTCTTTGTCTATATTATTTTTTAAAAAAAATTTTCTTGACTAAAGTACTTGTATACACCGCTCCTGCTATTTTTGTTCCATCGCTATAAGGGACCAAAACACTGCGCGCTATTTGGAAGGGGGGGTGGGGAAGAGTTCGTCTTTACAAAAATTTCATTAAGAACATCAACTTATTAAGAAAAATTTTTACGTAGTATACGAGTACTAAGGTTGAAAATTTTGGTAAAAGCCAACTTTTTAACTTCTCAAGCTTCCGTATTTCTTTTTCTTAATTCCAATAACAACAACATCAAATCCGCAGGTACTTTGAGCGAAAAACAATGCCAATGTTTGCTGATTGTAATAAAAAGTTGAAAGCAAACAAAAATAAAAAAAAAAAACCTTAAAACAACATAACACTAAAATAAACTTTTATGGTTTCTTTAAGTTTCAGTTGTTAACACAAGTAACAAAACGACTGAGAAAAATGGAAAAACTTTATTTGAACAAACAAACTGGAAACCGTGCAGTTGAGGCAAAATAAACTTTTTACAATTCTTTTAACGCGATTTGGTTTTCTCATTAACACAAATAAGTAAAAATCTATACACAAGCTGTTAGTATTGGAGATGGCATAAGTCCACTAAAATAGGAAAGCCAAGGTTACTCATTTATACATATGTGTGTATGTATATTAGCAGGAGTTATGCTAGAAACACAACTGCGATGAACAACGAATTTCGCTCATCGTAACGACTACGCCGTCATATGTATATTCGTTGTATAAATTCGACGTGTTAAGCATAATATCAACGATCTTTTGTGTAGATAACTTTGTTTACACATAAATATTAAGGGGGCCATATTAAGTCTGCCTATATAAATCTCATCCGAAAGGTGGATTTTTGAACAAATTATTTGAGGTACTTTCTATTTCCAGAGCATCTTCATACATTTTTTACTACATGAATTAATATAAATATAAAAAGTATGATATCGGGAAAAATATTTTTTTTATATAAGAAACCTGGCCACCTAACATATTTTGTTTGTCGTTCGCTGACGAAACGATTAGAAATAAATGTGTTTCAACTTTCGCTGAGTATGACGAATTGCGACCAACGCCGCGATTGCGTGCATTTTTATATACACCAATATGTTTTATTTTTGACCGCGAATATTCGAGTCTAAAAATTCGTCGTTCGTCGCAGTTGTGTTCCTAACATTAGTGTTATCTATATGGTAAACCTTGGGAACGAGATTTGCATACGGTAGAACCTCTTATTTTGTGGGAGTTGGTAAAAAAATGTATAAGCCAAAAAATTTGGGTAGTTGCAAGGGGGTAAATGGCTTCTCATACGGGTCAAAATTCAAGCAGAATAGCACAAAATCCAAAGAAAGCTGTAACGAAGCATACATTTTTGTTTCGTACATATTATTCCTTATTTACAATTAGCATCAAGTGATCACGATGGTTAATGTACATAAATAGATAAAATACAACAACACTCACGGAGAATAATGGTTGTTGTAACAAAGCATACATTTTTTTATTACATACCATGATTAATATGCATGAGGTATACATACGCACAAGCTGGAAAAAATACAACAACACCCACAGAATATGATGGCTTTGTTGTTAAATTGATTGAATGTACATTTCTTTAAGTTGATTGAATTAAACTGTAGTTAGTAATAATTCTCATACAGTTCGTGCACTGAGAAGTATAAGATGACAAAGAAAGAAGGCAGTCATCGGTGATCACCCAGGTGCAGATATTGAAAGATATCTATACCACGAATATTCGAAAGTGTTTTCCCCCTTCAGGGCATAAATTATACCCAGCGGTCTTCCGACTAGACTGTTCAACAGCAGCTTCGGCTGATTTTTTATATATACCCAGCAGCTTCGGCTGACTGTTTACCCAGCGGCCTTCGGGCTAGACTGTTCCCACAGCAGCTTCGGCTGACTGTTTACACAGCGGCCTTCGGGCTAGACGGTTCACTTAACAACTTCTCTGTCCTCCAATTCGCAGGTACCCAGAATGTGGCGAGATACACACGACCGGCCTTAAGAGCAAATTATCACCAGCGGCCGCTGTTATCCTGGTCCGAGAGAGTCCCTACCGAGACCGATTCCAGTGTACGTGGAGCACGACTGTTATACCGAACCTGAATCCAGTTCGTACACCCGACCCGTCCTACGAAGACTTCTCACTATTTACCGTTGTCGTACCGACAAGGCCGCAAGCAATCATCACCACAGATTAAACCTGCACGAACGACAGACGAAATAAAAGCCGAACCGCAAGCATCCTGAGCCGAAAGTTATTATTGCTATTATTATTGTAAATACTGAATAAATCCTGTCTTGTTAATTACTTAAGGTTCGTGGATCCGTAAGTAGACCCTGGACGTCGCTTTGCTACCTCAGCCGACGGCAAAACCACGTTACAAAGCTTCATAACTATATCTGTGTCACTTTTAGGGGGATAATATTAATGTTACTTTCTAAGATATGTAAATAAAAGCATGCTGTGAAAACAGTTTTAAAGTTAGGAAAAAGAATAAATTAAAAGATATTTAGCCGCATTCAGAAAGACCCTTTAAACAATGTTAAAATTACTACTAGTGAAAATGAAGTTGACAAAATTTTAAACCGCTTTTTTTTATTTATGGGAAAATAGTTATAAAACATATTTGAAATATGTACAAAGTTTTTAAAAATTCATTCAATGAGAAATAAAATCGTCAACTTTTGTCATTAACTTATTAATTTTTCCTTTTTCGAATATGGAAGTGTATAGATTTTTTATTGTGTTAGACCAGAACAAATTTTATATAATTATTATTTACATTATTAGCTATTAATATTAGTACCAATCGAAAAATAAATGCATTTTGTTTTTCTGTTTTCTAGATGTCTATATGTTGGCACTTCATAGGTCCTATCCTAATCGTCAGTAGCATCAGATTTTGGCTATTTGTTAATTGGTTATAAGGTAACATGGTTACACCAGTACAAAAGTTAGTTATATTAAAATCAGCAGAATGCCATGGAAATAATTGGGACTATAACACATATGTGTGATCAGTATGAGACAAATATAGATGAAGAATACTTAAAGTACTTGGTGATTAAGTTGGTTGAGCGGCCGTATTAAAAACACATCATAGTTACATGATGCCGAGTTTGACTCCTAGTGGATGCTGATGAGTAGTGTAGTGATACGAAATAGCTGGAACAAACTGTAATTAAAGCGATAATATGTTGTGTTTAACAGTAATACCCAACGCTATAGAATATATACTAATGTTGTCGCAACCATATATCATTTTGCCTTTTCTTTGCGTGCACCCTCAACGGAACTCACGCTTATACATTTACATACTGAGTGCTCTATTTGCGGGGATCACTGCTTTAAATCACCGCATAAGTAAGTTCTTTATGTGCATAGCTCTGCTTTTGACATTAAGAAAAAACGGCTACTGTGGCAGATAAATGAGAACTATTTGGATTGTTAAAAAAATGTCTTTCCCGCAAAGACATAACTCTAAGTAAAATTGCATGCTTTTAAACGCATTTCTTTACATTCTTCTAATTTTTTTTCTTTTTTTTGCCAATCGATATTCAACACCATACGAGTAAAAATAGTTTTTACATTTCAGTCTTGCATGGCTGGCATTTACTGAGATTTTTAGCAGCGATGTGTGTGCCAGTTATTTGTTTTACATTCAACATTTTTAAATGAGAACACATTTATATTCATAAATACAAAAAAGCAGAAAACTTGGTGTTACACAGACAAAGTCTTGAAGTATACATATTCAATTTGAAAAACGATGCCAGTCTTAGCAGATCTTTTGTGCGTTTGGATTTAAGAAAGTGGTATTTTAGCCTTTGTGTACCAGAGATCTGCACCGGTGCACCGCAACCATAAGTACACCGGTTGTTTACCCAATCATTTTCACATTCGTGTATTTTAAACACTTTTAAAAATTGATATGATATGATACATCGAAAACGTGTCCAATCAGTTTCGTATCTTGTGTATTTTTTTTAAGAGTAAAAGAAACGACCACAAAAAAGAGTGGCTGTTGTTAATAGCACTGGGTAAGAAGAACATTTTCGGTATTTTCTACTTTCGTTTCTAATCGTTTTCTTAATAATACATACATGACGTTGTCACAAAATCAAACTCTCGGCAAATTCTTTTGCTGCGTATATGCGTCCCTTTTTATTTAACATTAACTGAAATTGCGGCTGCCAGATTTAATAATTTACAACCATGTTGACGATTTTGAAAGTAACATACTGAATAATGATTTTAAGATTGTTTTTGCTGAAAAATTTGTAACGAGAATTCAACTCAAACAAAAATTTTTCCACAATTAAGGCCATGTTACACTATCGTGCGATCTACTAAATAAAGCATGTGTGCTAAAAAGGACTAATAATGCAACCGTACGGCACAGATTTGAAACATATTATGAAACTTTTCAAAATATTATAGTTTCTGTGCGATCAGTGTGGTATATATTGTGATAAATATGAGAATATTGTTGGTGCCTCGAGAAAAAGATTTAAGTAATGTAAAATTATTATAAACAATTAAGTTTTTTATTCACTATTTTTAGCTGCTACCATTTATACCAATAAAAGAAAGGTGTAAAGAAATGTTAGAGAGGTGAATAAATGAAAAGGCTTGTTTTTTGTGTTTTGACAGATATTATTAGAGCATTTTTCTTTTAAATTCTCAGCAATTTATTTATATTGCTGGGATATAAAGTTGAATGTTTGAGAATATCTTTCAAAAATTTCCAAAGTCTACTGATGATTAGGGTAGTTCCTATGAAATGTCGACATATAGATAGCTGGGAAACATAGAAAACAAGCTATTTATAATTTTTATTGGTATAAATGGTAGAAGCTAAAAATAGTGAATAAAAAACTTAATTGTTTGAATTTTTGTTCTCTGCTTTTCGATACTTTCAAAAAGCAAATCGTAGCAACCAACGGTTGTTCATTTGTTTGAAAGGTGTAAAGAAATGTTAGAGAGGTGAATAAATGAAAAGGCTTGTTTTTTGTGTTTTGACAGATATTATTAGAGCATTTTTCTTTTAAATTCTCAGCAATTTATTTATATTGCTGGGATATAAAGTTGAATGTTTGAGAATATCTTTCAAAAATTTCCAAAGTCTACTGATGATTAGGGTAGTTCCTATGAAATGTCGACATATAGATAGCTGGGAAACATAAAAAGCAAGCTATTTGTAATTTTTATTGTTATAAATGGTAGAAGCTAAAAATAGCGAATAAAAAACTTAATTGTTTGAATTTTTGTTCTCTGCTTTTCGATACTTTCAAAAAGCAAATCGTAGCAACCAACGGTTGTTCATTTGTTTGAAAGGTGTAAAGAAATGTTAGAGAGGTGAATAAATGAAAAGGCTTGTTTTTTGTGTTTTGACAGATATTATTAGAGCATTTTTCTTTTAAATTCTCAGCAATTTATTTATATTGCTGGGATATAAAGTTGAATGTTTGAGAATATCTTTCAAAAATTTCCAAAGTCTACTGATGATTAGGGTAGTTCCTATGAAATGTCGACATATAGATAGCTGGGAAACATAGAAAACAAGCTATTTATAATTTTTATTGTAAAATTATTATATTAATAAAAGTTTTTAATTATTTTATTGTGTATATAAATTATTATTATATAAATTATATTATATATATGTATATAAATTATATTATATAAATTATTACGTAAATTATTATAATGTAAAATTATTATATTAATAAAAGTTTTTAATTATTTTATTGTGTACATAAATTATTGCAATTATGATTGTATAGTAGTGTGGCCTACAACGCCATTTTGAAGCGATTTTTTCAAGTCGGCCGGACTTTTGAAACAGTTTCCTGTGAATGAATCGTACGATCGTGTAGAATAGTGAATCAGGGCCTTTAGTTATATGTATGTATAACTGTGCATTTATTAGGGTTATGTATTAAAATTAAGAAATAAAAATTATTATAAATGAAAAAAACATAAAATAAAAGAAATTTGATTAAAATTTGCTCATAAAAAAAATTTATGTGTTTTTAAGTAAAAGTTATTATTTTTACCGATTTTATACTAACGATGTTCAATTAAAATATTTGTATATATTTCCTTCAAAACACGATCGCTAAAACATGATGTTTTAAAAACCTTCTGGCAACGCCGCGCTTAGTACGAATATGTTTACCGAGTGTGAGTGAGTAAATACATAAAACTGAACACACACACTCTCATGGGTAAGGTAAATGTGTGACTGCAAATTCTTACACACAAATATTATTTTTGTAGTTAAAAGGAGGTACGAGTTCGATTGCCGAGTGTGGAAAAAATTATTGAGAAATCAAATTAAGCAGCCACGGCATACAAACTTGATTGGGTATGTTAAATGAATAAAAGGAAATAAAAGATAAATATAATTTGTTCTGCTACAAAACTGTTTTTGCAGAAAACACGCGAGTAACTTATCTAGGGAACTTTTATTTATATTGCTCAAACTGTTGAGTGCTTTTCATTCATTGATATAAGGCATCAACGTATAACAAATACTAACGCTTCTTATATACTATTTAAACTACACAGAGATTAAAAGCTCGTACTAAATTTGAGTTTTTTCTACTTGCCTTTAATAAGAATCGTACTTATTTAAATATGACTAACACGCCAAAGTATTTCAAATAAGCCAAAAATTTGGAATTCAATATTAAAGTGATGTTTCCGCAAGCAAGCAACTTGTCCGAAATATTTGTAGGGAAATCACTCAAATTATTGAGTGGTTTTCAAAAAAATTTCTTAACAAGTCGCTTGCTTGTGATGATAAGAATGTCTTAAATTAAGTACTTAGTGTTTCAAGCACAACGTACTTGATTTAAGAAATCCATACTTACCACACTTTTGAAAACACTGGGGCTTAATTTAAGTACGATTGGATCGCATTTTCTTTTCAGTGTAATTTAATACTTACCATACTTTTGAAATCACTGGGCCTTAATTTAGGAATGGTTGGATTGCATTTTCTTTTTAGTGTAATTTCATACTTACCATACTTTTGAAACCACTGGGGCTTAATTTAGGAACGGTTGGATTGCATTTTCTTTTCAGTGTGCCTTCAAGTGCAATTTCTCTGTGTTAACCATATCATCACCGCCGTGAGTGTTCACTATATTTTCTATAAAGTAAGAGGACTTGAAAGCTCAATACAAAAAAAAAAAAAAAAAAAAAAAAAAAATGTGGGAAAAAACCTTGAAATCTTTGCTATTTCGTTTAATAGTTTAAAAACCATATACATATGTATGTATGTAGTACAGTGTAACACTTCTCGTACATATTAATATACCCATTTAAATACAAACACACTTTAGACTTTTACGGCTGTTTACGAGTATGTATGTGTGAGTGTGGATGTGTATCTTCGTAGAGACATGCACATAAACACCTTTTTTCACATTCCCTTTCATTGAAAAACTACTCTATTCTGTTGGCACTGGCACTGACGCTGTCACACTGTCACATAAATACAAATCCATTCAATAGAGCTGTTACATTTTTCAAAACTATTGTCATCATTTTGCAAGAGATTCTGCAGCAAAATACCAGTTGATATTCCGATCATTAAATATTCAAAATATTTTGTGGGATTTTTTATTTTTATTTTTATTTTTATTCTTTCCTTCTGGTGTTGTTTTGTCACTCCGTAAATTTTTCGTCTACAGTTTATAAAATAATTTTTTTTTGGCATCAAACTAGTCAATAAACGAGAATGAACATTGAAATGAAAATTGTTTCCAGTTAAAAGGCATTTTAAGTACTGAATGAATGATTGCGGTTAAAGTCGGTCGGATGGCAGAGTTTAAAATGTTAAAATTTTATTTTAAACTATAATAATTTTTCTAACAACAGTGTGGCTAGAGAATATGGTATTTGGCAACTATGTACTTAAATTAAATTTCAAAAACTTCATGATTTAATGGAAAAAAGTTGCAGTATCTGGGATATAAAATACAGGGTGTCCTTCAAAAAGGTATACTACTTTATTAAGAGGATGAATGGATTAATGTGGTATTTAACGTCGGCAATCGGCAATTATGTATGGACTACAATATCAGATATATGTTCGCCCTTGTTAGCCTCACGTTAGCAAGCCCGCCCTTTTGAGCAAATTCTCACACATCTCACGTGGTATTTCATTAATTCCATCACAAATATTTTGTTAGAGGTGTTCAAGCGTTTCTCGTTTATTTTCAAAAACCTTGCTTTTCACACATCCCCACAAAAAGAAGTGCACGGCAGCCAAATCTGGAGGCCAATCAGTAGCACAATTTCTTGAAATAACTTGCTGTGGAAAAAGCTCTAGCAGTAATTCCATTGTAATCTTCGCTGTATACAATGTGGCAACGTCTTGTTGATACTAAATGTTACCCAAAACATGCAGTTGTGGCGTTTAAAAGTTTACAATCACATTACGGTATCGCTCACCATTCACAATTACCATTATGCTGTTTTCATTTTCAAAGAAGTAAATCCAAAGATTTCTCTTGATCAAATTGCGTACCAAACTGTCATAGTTAATGGATGCAAAGGTGGCTTATGAATAATTTGAGGGTTTTGCATTGCCCAAAACTGACTATTCTGTTTATTCATATATCGATTCAAATGAAAACTTGCCTTTGTGATTTTTTCATAAAAATTGGACAACGGAGACTAAATAACGTTTAAGCGAAGGGGTTCACATGTGTTGATTCTAAAAAGAACCGTTAAATGCAACTGTTTTAGTATTAGGAACCAGAGATCTGCAATGGGCGGCTTTTTTAATGATCTAAGTACACCCGTCTTAAATCGAGTTGCTGTATGATTGGCCATCGCATATTGTTGGCACAAGTATGTTTTTTACTCGTTAGAGCGTCTGTTCACTAGAGTATATAGCATACCCAATTAAGTTTGTATGCGGTGGTTGCTTGATTTGGCTTCTCAATAATTTTTTCCACATTCGGCCATCGAACTTGTACCTCCTTTTAACAATAAAAATTAAATTTGTATGTAAGAATTTGCAGTCGCACATTTACCTTACCCATGAGAGTGTGTGTGTTCAGTTTTATGTATTTACTTACTCACACTCGGTAAACTTATTCGTACTAAGCGCGGCGTTGCCAGAAGGTTTTTAAAACATCATGTTTTGGCGATCGTGTTTTGAAGAAAATATATACAAATATTTTAATTGAACATATTTAGTATAAAATCGGTAAAAATAATAACTTTTACTTGAAAAAAATATATTTTTTTTATGAAGCAGATTTTTATCAAGTTTCCTTCATTTTATGTTCCTTAATTTATAATAATTTTTAGTTCTGGATTTTAGTCCATAACAACAATAAATGCACAGTTACACATAGATATAACCAATTGTGGAAAAAGTTTTGTTTGAAATGAATTTTCGCTGCAAATTTTTCACCAATAACAATCTTAAAATCATGATTCAATATGTTGCTTTCAAAATCGTCAATATGATTGTAAGTTATTAAATCTGGCAGCCGCGATTTCAGTTAATGTTAAAAAAAGGTGACGCATACACACAACAAAAGATTAGTCGGGAGTGTTCGTTTCACAAGTTGATTTTGTGACGACGTCATGTATGTTTTATTAAGAAAACGATTAGAAACGAAAATAAGAAATACACAAAATATTCCTCTTACCAAGTGCTAGTAACAACAACACGCTGATTTGTGATCGTTTCTTGAACTCTTAAAAAAATACATAAGATATGAAAGTGATTGGATACATTTTTGATGTATCAAGATTTCGCAAACGAACATCAGGTATAGATGTTTGAATGCATCCTCTGTAAAAGTCTGCACTAAGAGTTGAATTCGCTGCTTTTGAGGGCAACGAAAGCGAACCGAATTTAGATGTTTGAATGCATCCTCTGTAAAAGTCTGCACTAAGAGTTGAATTCGCTGCTTTTGAGGGCAACGAAAGCGAACCGAATTTAGATGTTTGAATGCATCCTCTGTAAAAGTCTGCACTAAGAGTTGAATTCGCTGCTTTTGAGGGCAACGAAAGCGAACCGAATTTAGATGTTTGAATGCATCCTCTGTAAAAGTCTGCACTAAGAGTTGAATTCGCTGCTTTTGAGGGCAACGAAAGCGAACCGAATTTAGATGTTTGAATGCATCCTCTGTAAAAGTCTGCACTAAGAGTTGAATTCGCTGCTTTTGAATCATCAGGTATAAATACCACCGCATCAATTTTTAAGAGTGTTTAAAATACTCGACTGTGAAAATAATTGGGTAAACAACTTATGTACTTATAGATGCGGTGCACCGGTGCAGATCTCTGTTAAGAACATTTGCAAATACCAATCTGCAAAGGTTTCTGGTTATGCATATATGTTCAAGTGTTGCAAATATCGGTTTCATATATTTTGTTTTTCGTAGTCTTGTAGACAACAGCACATACATATGTTACGGTTGCAATATCTGCAAGGTGTTCAAGGGAAGTTTGCAACGAATAGTGATTTCCGCTATTATCAACTTTACTGGCAGGGATAATAAAACTATTAAAAGCTTAATTTTTTCATACTCTTTAGAGCATCAAAAAAACTTATATCTTTTAACTCGCTTTTCAGGTATCCTGTGATTTTATAACAATTTTTTACTTACGTTTACCAGCTCTGCATTTAGCTGCATTTTTTTCTTGCTTTTTCTTTGAATACGTCTGTTTAATCATCATGTACATTTCAAGGTAAATTATAAACTAAATTTATTGGAAACTAAATGAAAGGAAAATAATCTAAAAACTAAATTATTTCAATGCAAAGACTTAAGCTTACAAATCTGTAAGTGGGTTTGGTTTGCTTGTGTAAATATATGAAGTACATTTAACAAATTTCAACAAGTATGAGATACTTTTTAAAGGACTTGCTTCTATTAAAGTCATCTTTCAACATCAAATAGATTTGTTAAGCAAATTCATATAGAAAATTTTCTTAATTAAATATTTAAGCTTATGTATCAGTTTAATGTCTTATTATATTAAATTCCTGTTTAAGCAACAGTGGGTATGAGATTTGATTTTATCTGCCACATTAATTTAGGTTTTGGCTGCGAAAATAACAACATCAGCGAAAACTTTAAATCACTGCTTTTAGTTTTAGACAACAACACCCGAACTTTTAATGCACATTTTGCGGTAAAACGAAACAAAAGTTAACAAAATTTGAAAAGAAAAAAAATCACAGTCAAAGTTTTTGACACTTGTTAAGGCGAATGAAGAAAACTCAACAAACAACACTCAACAGTTTGAAATGATCTCTTGTTTTTGTGTTCTGTAAATAAGATTACATTGAAATAGAACCTTCCAAAACAAGAAAAGTTTTATATATTCAACTCTGGCTGCTGGAATAAGTTTTTGACATTTAATAGCATCAGGCTGTACTTATGAAAGTTAAAAGATCTTAATTTTTTTTCTTGGACTCAGAGGCTGACCCTTTTATTTTATTATATATTTATTTATTTAGATTAAGTCGAACTTGCTTACAGACTATTTAAAGAATTTCAATAACTGTTCTATTTAGTTGCAGTGAACATTACACAGCTTTAGAAATTTTTAATTTGGAAAAATACCCAGAACGCTACATGCCTAGATAAGTTAATTGGGATCTCCTGAACACAAAAAATGCTGTGATTTTTTTTTAAGTACCGTTTTCTAGATAACAGGAACTCAAGCAATTACGATTACGCACTATTTTTGTCAAAATCTACCCATTTTCACTCATTTTTTAAAGACTTGACTTTGATCTCTCCTTCACGAACACATGCCTTGAGATAATCAAACATTTCTTTTGTGTATTGCTAGAAAATACCTTAAAAGTTTTATAATAGCCTTTTCATAATTTTCGTCAGGCTAGTATCGTAGGTTTGTACGAAATAGAAAAAATGTCAAGGTCAAAAACGTAAATTTCAAAACTAAAAACCAAATTATTTAAATCTTTATGAGGCGAACAAACTTTTCGATACTCAAAGTAGTCAACTTTGACACCCTGTAGGTCACCATATGATAAAACAAAGTAATTCAAATTTCATTATTATTAAAGCCTATTTCAAGGCAGCTTTATACAGGTAGTGGCAGAATTACAATAAATACAACACCAACAAAATTTTGACAACTATTCGTAAGTTCTACCAACAAAATACATGTTACAAATGGTGTTGCATTTATTGTAATTCTGCCACTACCTGTATAAAGCTGCCTTGGCCTATTTCATTCTCTATGATATTTTCATACACAGAAAAAATTATAGTAAAAATAAAATCAACAAAATTTTTGTCTGAAAAAATAATTTGTAATATATCAAAATCAAAATCAAAATAATCAAATATCAAAGATAAAAAACCTTGTGTATCATATTTTGTTGTTGTTTTAAAAAATAGTTGTTTTCGATCAATAATTATTTTTGCTAAATTTTTGTTTGAATTCACGAATTCCTTTACAGGTCCGCATGTAAACAGTCTTTTAATTGATTCAACGAATTTCGTTATTGAACACGAAATTTTTTTCTGTGTACATAATGAAGAAATCATAGAGCGATGAATTTTATGATCAGATCTCACGTTACAAAGATACAGATTTAATACCCTTCTTGGCCCCACTGTACGATGGCTAATTGCATATAAATCACTTTTTTATCTTTTCACGTTTTTCTCCAACGCCCAAAGCTCATGCATTATATTATTTTTGCTTTATTCATTCATACAGGAGGGATAAGAAGGGGTTCGTTTATATGGCTACAAACTTATAATAAAAGTGGGGACCACAAGTTCCACCATCAAATTACGAAGCAGAACTACAGATCGGCCTACTAAATTTTTATTATAATTTGTTTCGAATCCCGTATCTATCTAACATCAACATTGTAAATTATGAAAAGGTAAACCAAGTAAATAAACCAACTCAGTTTTACAGGAAAGAAATAATAACTCTCATCTATTTATTTCTTCTTTCCCCAACCTCCCTCATATAATTAACTCACCCTGAGTTAATTATATCCACAACTCTGCTTGGAAGCAGAATTGAGTTACACAAAACTGCTGTTTACAGTGGAAGAAAAGCAGCATTTTGTTCATTGTGTGATGGTGAACCTTGCAGGTTACACGAGGGCACTGGTGAAGCTTGAACAATTCACCCTGTAGCGTTGCTCCCTCATCAGGTCAGGGCCGGTGCTTTGTGTTTAGTGTTTTTATGTCGGAAATCGGGCGTTTTTGCAAAATAGTCTCGTGATTGGCGAAGCACGCCAATGAATATAACATATTTCAAATCTATCTGTTCCTTTTACTCGACACTTTCTCAGTGGGCTCAATGGTCATATGTAGGCAGACATATGTAGTTGTCACAATCTGAATGGTATTTTTAATCCTCAAACCGATATTGGTCTTGTTTCATCATTCTTTTATGGTATTTGTGTGCAATATATCACTTTGAAGCGAAAGCCAATTGAAAACTAAACACAAATCACTTGACAGCTGATAAAATGGCCACCAATGAAAAGAGTGTTATCAACTTTAAGTTCTATACCCGCATAAAAACACTTTTTATATTATTTTAATTTGATTTAGTATATAGCATTTCATCATATTAATTTGATTTTATTATGTTTGAAGTTATTTCGTTTTATTTTATATTACATGATTTTTCTATTCTCTCAGTAACTTGTGTAGAGTTTTGGGAAATAAAATGGAATGTTTGATAATATCTTTCAACGGTTTCTATGTTTACTGATGATTGGGATAGCTCCTATGAAAAGTCGATATATAAAACAAGCTGTATGTTTTATTTCATTTAATTTTATTTGATTTAAATTAAATTTATATATGATATTTAGTTATTTGATCTTGTTTAGGTAAATATTTCTTTTTGATATTTAAATTAAATTTATTTAGTTAATTTTCTTTTATATTACTTTATTTTATTTTATTTTATTTTATTTTATTTTATTTTATTTTATTTTATTTTATTTTATTTTATTTTATTTTATTTTATTTTATTTTATTTTATTTTATTTTATTTTATTTTATTTTATTTTATTTTATTTTATTTTATTTTATTTTATTTTATTTTATTTTATTTTATTTTATTTTATTTTATTTTATTTTATTTTATTTTATTTTATTTTATTTTATTTTATTTTATTTTATTTTATTTTATTTTATTTTATTTTATTTTATTTTATTTTATTTTATTTTATTTTATTTTATTTTATTTTATTTTATTTTATTTTATTTTATTTTATTTTATTTTATTTTATTTTAGTTAACTTTTATTTTATTTTTGGTTGACTAAACTTATTTTTGGAATGCATTCAATTATTGAACAATAGAATTAACTGCTGTTGCACACTGGCCCCTTAATCGTTAGCTGACCAGGTCTTAAACACAAAGCAAAAATATTCTGTACAAATATTATAGAAAAGTGAAAATAAAGTATAAAAGTCAGTAAAGAAGCTGAAAAAATGAGGATACTTCAAGTAAACAAGTAAAACCAAAACGAGTTGTGCTCTCGTATGTAGTATAAAAACTGACCTATTAGCCGAATTCGTGGCATATTCCTAGGAATAGAAATAAACAAAAGTAAATAAAAACTTTACAGAAACTGAGACAAAAAGTAATGAGAAAGAGAGAGTGAGAGAGAGAGAGAATTTTTGTATAAGAGTTTTTTTCAATTTGCCATCATGTTGTTTTTTTTTTTGAACTTTTAAACTGTTGGGATAATATAAAAATTGTATTTTATGTTTTACGCATGTTTTTGTTGGGATTTTCAATTTCTTTCTTATTTTGTATATGACAAATGCTTCTTCTTGTGCTTGTTCTTTGAGTAGGTAAGCTTGTAAGTGGATGTGTGTGTGTGTGTGTGCATGTGTGCTTTCATTAGACAAAATGTTTGATTGAGTGTGTATCACTTACAGTTTAATACACTCCAGCTGTTGCACATTTTGTTACAGCAAAAGTTTGTATTAAATAGAAACGGAGCGTATGCCTGAATGTGCTTGCTTGTTTGTGTATGTATTAGTGTTTGTATAGAGTATGTTTTATCCAGCAGCTAGATTATTTGCCAAGGCAAACTATATTTGATGAGGTACCCATCCAGTATTAAACGAGTATTCCATGTGTTTGGTGCTGTCCGGTATATAAGATTTAAATAAAATAAATAAAAAAACTAAAGTTAAAAAAAAAAAAAAATCGAAATTAAAAACAAACCTGTTTATATTAAAACAAAATCAAAAGAAAAAAAATTAATTATTCAAAAAGGAAAAAAAATTGTAACCAATAAAAAGTCTCATAATAGCAAAGAGAAGAAAAAGTGCAAATAAAAATATTATTAAAAAAAAAATGTTTTACATATAATTAAAAAAAGTTGTGCATATAAAATTTTTAAGAAATAAAATTTCATTTAAATTAAAAAATATATTAAAAGAAAAGAGAAAAATTTTGTGTAATAACCACGAATTTTGTTGTAAAGTTTTCTTAAATAAATTTTAAGAAAAAAGTCTAAATATATTTTTTTTGCAACAAAAAAAAAAAAAAAAAAAGTTTTGCTTAAATGCTTATATTAAGAAAGCCAGTGATATTCATAAATGTATATATGTATATATTTTTAAATGTATGTGTGAAGCGAAAATAAAGTATAAACGAGCTGTCGTATACCAGTTTTACAACTACTACAACAACATACATATATTCAACATTTCAAACGTTAGCGGTCACGACAACGGTTCAACGGTGCGTATACGTGTTGTCAAATATTTATTATACATACATCCATACATATGTATTTGCTCGTATGTAGTTGTTGGTTTTGGTTTGTTGGCTGGCTGACAGGCTGGCTGACTGTTCTACTTCTGTGCCCCTCTTTTTATAAACATGCTTTGCCAACGTTTCACTTTCATTTCGGTTCGTTACAGTTCGGCCCAAATCGTTTCGGTTCGTTGACAGTTTAGTTAGTTTAATAAAATATTTCCTTTTGTTTGTACCTCTTTCGAGCAAATATCTTAGAAAAGGTTTAAAAATATTTTGTAATATATATTAATGTGAAAGCATCGTGTATGTGTATGTGTGTGTGGCTGTGTAATGATAATAAATGTGTAATGCTAATTTATATTATTTCTAAAACAAAAATACATATGTATGTGTATGTATACATATATAGTATGTGAATGCTTTATAAAACGGACTTTTCTACCTGCAAGGATTTCTACATCAGCACAACTTAAACGTGGAATAAAACTCAAAAGAATATTAAAATAAAGAGAAAAAGGTAATTTTTTTTTTAACATTTGAAACATTCAACAATTTGTTGTATTTATTTAGTAGATGATTTTTAACAAGTGGATATACACACTCACGCACAGAAACATACACACATGTACTTATGTGTTATCCCAACAAACACGAAACTGAACCTTTGATATAAAACTACTTTCAAGCTTTTTTCAATGATTTGATTTTAGCATTTGAATTTAAATTGAAAATCATTTGAATATAAACAATAATTGTTTTGACAATTTATTTATGAGTGCAATTGCCAAGTTAAAAACAAATATAAAAAAATACAAACAATTTATCAGAGCAGCTTTACCAGCTAGCGACATAAGCACAGCCGTGTTTTGTTTCCGTTCGGTAAATTTGTCAAAATTTTGTTTACAATATACACAATTTGTTGCGTGTAAGGGGAAAAGAGAACAACATCCACTCTCCGCGTTGAGAATGGCTCTGATCATAAACAAATTTTTGCTGCACAGTATCATATTGTTTCTATCAAAATTGTTTTGCAGAGAAGAGCATATTGACCAAAATAATGGTGATATTGAATGCACACGTGTATACACAAAAAAAATTATAGTACAAATAAAATCAACAAAATTTTTGTGTGAAAAAAATAATTTGTATGCATATACATAAATACCAAAAAAATAACTTTGGATATCGTATTTTGTTGTTGTTTAAAAATTGTTGTTTTCGATGAATAATTATTTTTACTAAACTTTTATTTGAACCCACGAATTCTGTTACAGGTCCGCATTCAAACAATTTATTACTTGATTCAACGAATTTTGTTATTGAACACGAATAAAATGTTTTTCTGTGTACATATATAGGCAAAGAAGAATGTACATCGACATATGTGAACGTAGTTTTCAGGATTAAGGCCTGAATAGACAAAAATTTCAACTATAAATGTGAAATAAAGATTCGAAACACAATTACCACGCAGATCCAGAAATGCTTAACGACTTCCTGAGGAATGAAATAATAAAAAAAAAAAAAAAAAAAATAATTATCATAAAACAATACTTACGTGCGTGCATGTGATATCCAAGTAAAATGAAATATAAATGATAACTGATCGACTGACATACCTGCAGTTGGTGCACGGAACCAAACATAGTGTCGCCATAAAGAGAAATAGATATTGTAGTTAAAGTTTTTCCTTTCTTAAGATTTTTCTTGAGAAGAATTTTTTACAATATAAATTTGATGTGATTAATAATTTTTGATTGAAGAAGACAAGAAAAATAAAATCAAATCTTTAGCTGGGGGACAACTAGCTGTTTCATAGTCGCTACACTACTCATCAGCACCCACTGGGATTTGAACTCGGGTCATGACGTATCATGATCTGCTGCTGGTGAACATTAAAAATCAAACTGTTTATAATTTTTTGATGGGTATCAATATTACAAGCTAAAACAGTGAATAAAATTCAATTGTCTTATGTTATAAGTATACTGAGTTCATATAATAATAATAATAAATTTATAATATTTTCCAGTTATAATTCAAAAGTCTGAGACCCACCGCTTGTTTCTAATGTTCATATTTTTCATCTAAGCCAACATAAGCTTAGAAAGCCAATTTGTTCTGTTCGTTTTGAAAATTAGTGTAGCAGCTTTTGCCAGCATTATCAAGTTTATGAACTTTTAAGCAATTCTCTTTTTATTTTTTGTTATTTTTTCACTCGTACTGCGCCTTGTTTACTTTCATTTTCTATTTTATTTTAATAATTTATCTACACAAAAATATTTCTTTTTTGTTCTAGACACGAAATTTGTTCTTGTGAACTTTTTCCATAATTGTTTATTGTTCTGTATTGGAATTGTTTTTTTGCTAAGTCATTCGAACAAAAGTTTAACTTGTGAACTAAGCGATTTACTAGATAAATATTTTTATTTATTTCCCTTTTGTTAAATAAACCTTAAACTCTTATTTGAGAGTAAATACACACATTTTGTTTTATATTTTCTGTATTAAATTTGCTTCTGCTTTCAATGTGCTTTAGGCCATTTGATATGACAAACCTTGGCCAACTTAATGTTAGTTAACGAACGAATGGCAAATCCGAAATAAAAAAAAAAAGAAAACATGAAGGAGCGAGTGTTAAAGGACTTTTTCAAGGATGAGATGATGATTGTGAGATAAAGTTAAGTTTTTGATAAATGAGCTTCAAAAAAGTTTTCAAGATGATAATTATAAAAATATAGTAATTTAATAATCAAAACAGAATAATCATTTCTAACATGAATAAGAAGTGAAATTTTTGCTCACCCACAATTTTAATTTCCCTCTATATATATATGTTTATGAAATCTGGCGAATACGGTGGATGTGGGAGCAACTCGAAGTTCAATTCAAGTAGTTTTGCTATTGTTTTGATTGACTTGTGACACTGTGCGTTGTGTTGATGAAACAAAATTTTTTCTTGGCCATATGCGGTCGTTTCTTGTCACATAGCCACGCCTGTTATGACAGAATTGAGGCACAAATTTCCCAATAAATTGATTTAAAGGAACTCTACTGGTCTCCTGGCCTCACTACACCTGATATTTTTTGTGAGTTTATGTCAAACAAGAAGTTTATAAAAAAAACCCAACAAATTCGGATGATTTAAAGCAATTCCTTCGAACGGGAATTGCATTACTTTAATGAAAAAGGTATTATTTTTCAACTACTAAAAAATAATTACATTAACTTGCCAAAAAGTGATTTGAGTTTTTTATGGGCTGTTCATAGAACAGAAACGAGCAACTCATCTAGAACTTTTTTATGAATGTCACTCAATTTAATTATATACATATATTAACGTAAAAAATTACGTTAATATTATCTTCACTCTCCCTGATGCAGGTATGTAGTTCCAGAAAAGATAATTGTTGAAAGCACCAAAGCCATTTGCATTTATTTTTAATGTCTGCTACAGTCACACCAAACATTTCCTTCTCCAAAATATTTTTTATTTCATTAAGGGCCTGTTCTTTTTTTATTCGGTCCATATATTCTTTGGATCGCACACTGTACAGATGATCTGTTTTCTGCACGGATAAGATTTATTTTTCCAAATTTTTTCTTTCCATTTATATTTTATATTTATTAAAATTAATTTTTCTTTAACAAAATTAAGGAAATTTTTAAAATCACACAAAACTCCAAATAATGTAAATTAAATTAAATGTAAAAAATAAATTCTATGTCAATACTCGTAAAGTAAATGTCAACAAAGCGTGTTGCTGAACACGGAACACAAAATCGATTCTCCCTTCCCCACCGGAAATTTTCTACCAAACTAAATGTTTCGCTTCCAAATATTTTCGTTTCTAAATGCAGACTAACTAAATCCTGTTCTTATTAAGTGAAAATCATTATTTAGAAATTTTCTCTTGTAGTCGTCTTAAGTTTAACAAATTTTAACTTTAATTACATTTTTGGAATAATTTCGCTTTTGTTTTTTCTTATTAAATCTCTAATCTTTTATTTATGGATGGCAAAAATCTCTTAGTTTTTAGATTCCATGATGAATGTGTTTAAAAAATCTTTTATGTGTTACAGTGCGGCACAATACTCCTGCATACAAGCAGCACATATTTTTTGCCATTGTTGCTATTGCTGTTGTTATAGTTTCGTTTACAACCTGGTTTACGGGGGTTTTGCTTAAAATTAACTGTTTAGATTGCTTGTTGTTTGTATTGTTGCTTCTGTTGCCACTCTGGCTCTCACAAAGTAGCATAAACTCTCAGCCAGTAGTCGTTGTATGGTTGTTTCTTTTTTTTTTTCATTGTATTTTTATAGTACAGGAATAGGAAAAGTGTGTAGGCTGGCATGTGTTACAAGGACCCAGTTGGCCATGTATTCAAGACATCTTAAACGTTGGGTGCAAGACATAAAAAAAATCATGGAAAGTATAATGGTGATACCTCAAACAACGCGTTGACGAAATTTTCGAACAAATGGCCACGTAATCACACAAGAACACACTAGCGACAGTTTCTCTCACCGCATCGTCGAAGATTATATAACCTACATGCTTTACAAAGCCTAAACAAAAAAGGACAAATTGTGCATATACCTTCGAAGATAATGCCGTCTAGCACGATTTTGCCAATTGGGGAAAAACAAAATATAAAATATACGAGACCAGTTGGGGAAAGGAAACATGTTTAAGTGTATGTGTGTTTGTTTTCCACTAAGTGGATTAGATGTTTTTTCATTGAGAGCGATTGTTTATCACAGTGTATAAACGTGTGCACGGGTGAGTGCAAACCCGTAAGCATGCGAGGGTGTATGGAAGTGTGTGTGCGTATGTAAGTGAGCGAGCGTACCATTAAACTGTAAGAGATTGTTTAAACGGATGTAAATAAAAAAAAAGTGAACAAGTGTGTGCACGTTCATTTTTTTTAATATTAACTTTAAGAAATTCCTTAGGCTTATATTTGAATGTTTGGGATTTTACTGTATTCAAGAAAAAACGAGATTCTATGAAATTGTTTGTATATTTAAATAAATTTAAAAGCGAGCAAAATTTTATAAAAAATGATAAAAAAAAAACAAAATATAAAACAATTTTATTTTATAGAACGTTTTTATTATAGAATTCATTAATACTAGAAATAGAAGTAATTGAAATTGTCGTAATGATTTTCATCCCATGCGGAAGTATTTCCATGACTGAATCACCCTACAGCTATTGGCAAAATATATCATCTTCCAAGGAGTCTAATATACAATATGTACATAAATACTAGGTATACACAACAACCTAAGGCACCTTTACATGGTAATACAAGTGTTTAGATCTGTCAAAAATATGTGTAGAATAAAGGAAATCTTACCGTGTAAAAGCAAAATGTATTCAGTAGGAGAGAAATCCAAACGCAAAAATTGACAAACGGTGGGTAAATCTTTATTTTCTAAATCATTTTAGAAACCCCTGTGTGCTCACCACATCATAGGTGTATTTTTAAATTTGCATTGCCAGCACTTTGAGTAATTATTGAAGGTGATAGGTACAACATTTAGAAGCCGAAATAATTGCATTTCAAGAATATTGCATGTAGAATTGTAACCATCAGTAATTTTTAAAATAATACATTTTGGTTCATTTTGTATTGTATTAGACTGAAATATTTATTACACTATGTAATTTTAAACCTAAAGTATAAGATTTTATTTGTTGCAATACTTATGTAAGTAGAATCTCAAAATAAGTATATGTTAAGTTACGTAAATTTTATATTGATTTGACGATAGCAATAAAGAAAACCATCAAATATGAGTAAATTGTGCGGGGTTTTTAATAATTAAAGTTAACAAATAAAAAAATAAAAAAATGTTAGTCTCGGATGATTAACATTATTTGTTTTTTTCTGGCGTTCGCACTGACCAGAGAGTCCTTACCCTCCGCTTTGTGTCGGACTGATCACGATAGTGAACTTACCGACTAAAAAATACCCTCCTCTTCTTTCTGGGATAAAAATTTCTACCCCGGGCCGCCTTAGCGTTGCTTCGGGCTGGATTTCCAATGGCTTAATCAGCCCTTCTTACATTTTTTACATTATATTATTTACATTATGCTTCGTCTGGGATCCTGGTTATGATCTTGTTCTGCGGCCTCCAGATCTGGCTTTTTCCTCCACAGAACTTATTCCCAGAATCGCGATACCGCTAGCTCTACCGTTATTTAGCCAGCTACCATCGCCAATTCTCTGCGAGTTTCCGCCTATCGAATACACTGAAAGAAGCATGTTCAGTATTGTCCAGGACTTCTTCGTCTTTATATAAACAAAAAGGGGTGTTAGTTACATTTGTCCGTTTTGTGTAAGTAGCTCCGGTAATAGCCGTGTCCTGACAGCATTTGAGTCAGGTAATAGTTCACATACCCATGCCGTCTGTTTAACCACTTCTCGATATTGGGAATGAGGCACTCCCTCCATCTGCCCTTAGTGTCAGTACTTCATCTAGATTACCGAGTGTGTAACATTTCCTGTGATATTTGCTGCATTCGTCGAAGGTCTGAATGGCTAGTCTGTCTTGATATCCCTCCTTTCCTTCGTGCTAAAATCCGAAAAGCTATTGAAGTCATATCTGCTATTACTGTACCCGCGCCTGCCGATACCGATGGAACACATTTTTGTTCACTTTTTTTAATTGCGGACAGAATTTCGTAATATTTTGCTACCACAAAATCTAAATATCTTGTATTACCATGCAAACGTGCCTTTAAGGGCACTTCTGACTAGCACATTTTGTATTAAGACTGGTCAAAAATTCAAATAATAGGTGCTAGTGTGGTAGTGTGAATATAAAGCGTTATGAAATTGAGAGATAATACGGTAAGAGATTTGAAATCCCATAACACTTCACTTCATTCCAGAAATTTGTTTAAAAAATAAGATTTTTCATTGGATCAGGGCTGCATTTTTTACAAAAGCAAATAATAAACATATTAAAATTACACGTTAAGCAAATTGGCTGTTTATTCTCTACACATATTTTTCATTTTACTTCAGGTGCAATGGTGTGAAAACAAAATGTAATGGTACGTTAGATATTTTAATATGCTGTTCATACATACACTTTTTAATTAATTCAATTATCAGTCAATTAAAAATTTGTTTAAGTATTCATACATACCTAATATTGCTAATGCAATAAACGTTTGACAACAGCTGATAGATAGTTGTTTACAGTTTGATTATGAAGATTTCTTCAGCATTGTCAAATTTGAAATTTCAAAACGCACCGAAATGGTGAAAAAAGGGTATTATTTAAACAAAAGCGCAGCGAATTCTGAACTTTTCTTTTCGTTTTTATGTATGAACAGTATATAACTTTTAGCTAGTGAAAATCACATTTTGTACAATACCTGTTTATTAAAAATTATAATTGAAATTCGACCACCTATCTTTCCGCACGTAATGTTTTCCTTTCACATTTCTTAAATAAAAATGTAATCTAGAGTTAACGTTTAAATGAAAGTAATCAAGTGTATCTGCTGTCATGGGCGGTGCGATTTCATCAACAAATTTATTCTTACCACATCAAATCAAATGAGTATTAAAGCAACAATGCCTCAAATTACGATGACAATGTCGCAAGATACATGACGATAGACAATTGGCACAACAATGACTCGACTGACAATCTGCAGCACAAAGCTGCCTGCTCTAACGAATAAGATTTAATGTGCAGCATTGTGTGCACTAATTAATTTAGCAAAAATTAACAAGAAGCGTTTGCAACAATGTTGACTGTAAACTGATAAATGAACAGATGGGAAAACAAGAAGTGCAAAAGGAATTGCAAGAAACAAAATAAAAAAATAAAATTAAAAAAAACGGTGCAAGTATAAAAACGAGCTTAAGAACTTTATGGCCTCTACAAATTTTTCAAATAAAAAAAAAAAAAAAAAAAAAAACAAGAATAATTATGGTTATTTAATTATTTTATTATGGTATGGAGTGGTTAAAGCAGCAACTCATGATATGTCGTGACCCGAGTTCAAATCCCAGCGGCTGCTGACGAGTAGTGTAGCGACTACGAAACAGCTAGTTGTCCCCCAGCTAAAGATTTGATTATTATTTTTCTTGTCTTCTTCAATCAATTATTATTGATCACAGCAAATTAGTATTGTAAAAAAATCCTTCTTAAGAAAAAACTTAAGAAAGGAAAAAACTTGATCTATAAAGCGTTGTACAAATGTACAAACCAAAAATTTAATTACAAAAAAATTATAAAGTTCAACAAAAATTCTATAAATTAAGAATAATTATAGTAGCATGGCGACTGAATTATTTAAAAGACCGTATTGAAAATACATCATGTTCGAATTCTAGTGGGAACTGATCAGAGAACAGCTTTGGGCGGTTGCAAAAAAATCATACTTGCTCCAAAACAAGAAAAACAAAACATTTCGTTAAAATATGATTTTGTGTTCAATCGCACAAATGCGCAGTTGACTTTTAATCAATCACAGAATAAACAACATCTTCGCTAAGTGAGTGCAATCATCGTTAAAGTGCTCGTGCTTGAATATAAATAAATGCGCATGTAGCTCTCAACATTGAACTTTGTTGCCTGATGTTTGTTGATTACAAATTCAGAATGTTTATAAGACGATTTGATTTCACTCAACGTTGAACTTTATTGCTTGATTTTTACTGATTTAGAATGTTTACAAAACGAGTTGATTTTATTCAGAGTTAAACTTTATTGCTTAATTTTGGTTGATTATAAATTTTAGTGTATGAGTTAATCAAGCAAAAACATGATTTTTGGTGACCACTGGTACCGATGAGTAGTGTAGCGACTAAGAAACATCCAGTTGTCCTCCAGCTAATGATGTTCAACTATTATTTCTGCCTTGTTTGGTCTTACTGTTCACAGCAATTATTGCTATATCGGAGGGTTTAATTTTAAGGGCCGATGTTGAATGTGAACCGCATCTAAACGTCGCACTTTTTTCTGCTTTTCATATAACATTTCTCAGTTACAGCCTACTTCAATTTGAATAACGGAAAGACAAACATTCAAGAAACGCTTTAACATTATTCAGGCTTATTATGAAAATGGGCGTTCAAATCAAAATACATATCGTGCCAATTACGTTTTATTTGTTTCGTATGAATTTTAGGACCAGTTACAAAATGTTCTTAATAGCTATTTGTAATAATTAAATGTCTATATTACGAGGGCGGATTGACACTGAAGCTACCTAAGTATAAGTAGTTTTTTCAAACACCATTTATAGCCTCCTTTTAGCTCAATACTCTTAGTTAGTCGATATTCTAACTTTTTTATGCCATCGGAATAAAATACTTTTGGGAACCGCTCAATATACGCGTTAGTTTCGTTAATCACTTCTTCGTTTGAGATGAATCTTTTTCCTGCGAGCCTTTGTTTCAAGTTTGGAACTAGGAAAAAGTCACTAGGAAAGTTAGCTTATTGTTGCACAGTGTAATTAATAAATTTTCACAAAAACAAGAAAAAAAAAACCAGAAATAAAAGTGTGTAATTACGAAACAGTTTCTATTCAATTAACAATTTTTGAAAGCCAATATTTACTTTCCAAAAGAATACTCATATGTGTTTACACCAGCTGTCAGTACAGCTGTTGCTTTCTTTTTCTTTAAATATTATCTTTCCTGGTTTAAGTTATAATTGTTTAAAATAAACAAAAGGGCGAAATCAAACCAGAATCCAGCTGCTATAAATAGTCGACCAATTGCCCTAAACTGCATCAGAACCAGTTCTTCTGTTAAGGCCATTAAACCAAAATGAAACTGTTAATTATTTCTACTTTGTTATTGGTCATCTTTGTTAGCTGCTCTACAGCTCAGTGGCAGAGGTGTCATGGACGTCAGTGTAAGTAGTGACTTACTTTCAAGAAATATATTAAAAAGTTCGCTTATAATGAAATATGGATTTTCGTGTTTTTTTTAGGGAGTGCTGGCTGTTGGGGTGCAGGCCATCCTGGACGTGCTGGTGCCGGCTGTAGAGGTCACGTAGCGTATTATTATGAGCGGCGTACCGGCCAATGTCGCCCCATGTATTATCGCGGTTGTGGTGGTAATAATAATCGTTGGTGTTCACAAGATGCTTGTCAACGATCGTGTGGTCGCGGCGGTTGGGCAGGATAAAAACAAAAGCATAAAAAAGTTTATATTAAAGCATAATTTTGGGAGTTGAAACTAAATAAATTGTCTACATATAAATAACATTTATTCGCTTTTTTTTTATTCTTTCATGAGTACTGGTGCTCAGGGGACGATGCTAATAAATATACTGCATTGTACTGCAACTAGGAGAAAATTTGAGAAAAAGTAAAAAATTAAAGCGCCTTGAAAACTATTTGTTTTTTTTTTCATTATTTTATTTTATTTTATTTTATTTTATTTTATTTTATTTTATTTTATTTTATTTTATTTTATTTTATTTTATTTTATTTTATTTTATTTTATTTTATTTTATTTTATTTTATTTTATTTTATTTTATTTTATTTTATTTTATTTTATTTTATTTTATTTTATTTTATTTTATTTTATTTTATTTTATTTTATTTTATTTTATTTTATTTTATTTTATTTTATTTTATTTTATTTTATTTTATTTTATTTTATTTTATTTTATTTTATTTTATTTTATTTTATTTTATTTTATTTTATTTTATTTTATTTTATTTTATTTTATTTTTTTTTTTTTATTTTATTTTATTTTATTTTATTTTATTTTTTTTTTATTTTATTTTATTTTATTTTATTTTATTTTATTTATTTTTTTTTGATATGCCGTAGTGGAACTTTCTTTTCCTCAGGTCAAAAGCTAACGAAAAATATAATATTGAAAAATTTTAATTCTTTCAAATCGATCCAACCATGATGTTAATAAAAACTACTAAACTTACTTAAAAAATCGACAACAAATATACTAAGCGATGAATTTGGGTGGGCGTTTGACAGATCGAAAATTAAAAACAACAATTTTGTGTTTGTAATGCCAACTAGCACTAGGTAGCTTTAATAGCAATCCACCTTCCTATGAATATTATATTGAAAACTTCAGATTGGAAACCGTAAAGCATTTTGTGTTATTATACCAAACCATAAATAAATAATAAACAAAGTATTCCGTTGAGTTGAGCATACCGTTCAAAACGAAGCCTTGTGTTCTACGCTACTCGCTGCAGTAAACTTGGTTCAATTGAGCTGATTTATCGACTAATATTTTCCCGTAAAGACACAAGAGATTATAGATTGTCATTATAAACCTTTGAGGTAGACTCAACAAAATTTTCATGGGAATTAGATCGGGCGACCTGGGTGGTTATGGGAAATCCCCACAGCGAATATTGAGTTTTTGGGGTAAATTTTCTCAAAGTAAATTCATCGAAGCTTTGAGTGTGTGTGCAGTTGCCTCATCTTGTTGAAACGATATATGTGACGAGTACGATGGATATGCTCGCAGGTTTGCCAAAAATATTTTCGTAATCACGCGTCGATAATTTTCGCTATTGGCATTCATCGCCTGTCCTCAAGAATTTTCGAGAAAAACATGGTGCAATTATTTCAAGTGTTGATAAGGCAACAAAAACTCAAGAGCTAAAGTATGAGATGATTCGGTACATTAATGGCATAGAATCGCAGCGTCATCGATAATTTGGACCAACGGAGTGAGGTAAGCCGCTGTGGTCACGGCAGCCATTTAGCCAATGTTTTGTACCCCACATAATTGCACTATATTTATATTATCATAATAAAAATAAATGACTTTAGTTCCTTAATAATTTGTGTTTTATTCAAAATCAACATCGGCCCTTAAAAACAAGCGCTAAAAAAGAAAATGTTCATGTGCACGTAAAGGAAAAAATATGGTTGACATAACAATATTTTAAGAGCAAAATACTATTGTTAAATAATATGGTTGAGCACAGCCATATAATATGGTTTTAATCTGAACTTTTTTAACACAACTAAGTACAGCCAAGAACCGACATTTTATTATTTAACCATATATATGGTAAAAGTTTTATTAATGACTAACAACGTTATTGTAAAAATTAAAATTCAACTGGAATGCCCAACCATATAGTATTATCACTCCTACCCATATTATTGGAAAATTGCAAATTCTATTGTCACATTCAACGGTACTAGAGTTAAAGGTCCCAATGTTAAATGATTATGTATATAATAAATACACATACATACAAACTTTACACATACATGAAACCACATTTTTCTAACTCGTTTAATAAATTTATTTTTCAAGCAATATTTTCATACAAACTAGATTAAAATCAGTAAAATTTTGCGAGATCCTGTTGTTTTGGCAACATTGATGTATCTTTGCTTTGGCCCATTTATGTACATATCTATAAAAATATATGGAATTTAAATACATTAAACTATATGCATTTGCCCATATAAAATCTTATACAAAACTTTTTGCTTTCAAGTTTTATTTGTATCATGCTGCATTTCCAAAAAGTAAATATTTATAAATTTGTCTTTTATATTTTTACCATTATTAAAATTGAAAAAACACAAATAAACCAACAAACTAAATGAAAACTATGTATGAATATAAGCAAATGTCAACGTGTGTAAAACCAACAATAGCTAGTTTATATTGTAAACAAACATGTGTTGTAGATACATGCTTTAACCATACTTATGTTTTTAATTAATAGTCTATTATTGCACATAACAAAAGGTTTTGTTATATTCAAACTTTATTTTTAAACATTATTATTGCATTCAACCATTTTTTAAAATGATAGAAATGTAACAATAGAAATATGAATAATTGAACACTTACATAATTATAGTGGATTAAACTATATTGAAAATTAAAAAGTACTACGAGCGGTAACAATACAAATTGTGACAGAGTATATACTGATGTTGTCGCAACAATATTCCAAACTGCCTTTTCTTTGCGTGTGTAATTTTAAACTTTGGCAAATTCATTTAAATGAAAAATTTTGTTTAAACATGTGAAGTAAGAGAGAAAATTTTCTTTAAATAACTTTATTCTATAAATAACAAAAATTCTACATATGCGGACATGTCACAAAATTCACTTTCGTTCGGAAATGGAATTGAATCGGTTTTTTAATTCTTCAAAAACGAAAACCTTAAATTTTTTTTGGAGTGAAATCAATTCTATAAGACAATACTAGTTTTATTCTGGCAATTAGAACTGATTTCACTGCGAACAAATTTTCAGTTTTTTAAAGAAGTATAAAAAGAATTCAATTCCACTTCCGAACGGAATTAAGCTCTGTGACATGGCTGATGATGTATTGCATTAGAGAAGTCAATAGAAAAACAAGTAATAAAGTTTCATTGGTCCTACAATGTAGAAATCATTGTTAACAAATTGGTTTTTGCTTCAGGCTTCTCACATAACAACCAACGAGCAGCTGTTAATAAACATTTTTCAACAGGAGTCTCAATCAAATTTGCCTTCAACTTTCACATGCTTCCTTTCCTTTAAGCCATTAGCTTTATACCCCGACCTATTCCGCTTCACTTAAAAAAGGTAAATTTTTATTTCTTTAGTGTGTTCTATTTATTTACAATTTTTCTTGTTTTTGTTGTTGTGATCCTTAAATTAACATCATCTGTTTGTTTTCTACTTGTATCATAGTTACGGGATTTTTTGTTTTATTGATTGTGTGTTATCAGTTGCAGGATGTGTAGTGGAACAGGAACGGCAGAGATAAAGCAAAACAACAAATTGTTAAATACCCTCCATAAGTTATAGATAACATCATTAAAATAAGTATTGAACAGACTTTTACACAAAGAGATATGTTGTCTTATTTGCTCAGTGCCCAAACAACCCAGTTGACCAAAGTCATCAACTAATATATATACTCTTGGCTAAGGATTTGCCGCAATGCGATAGGTAATATTTTAGATTTTATCAGTAAAAAAAAGTTCACTATTAAACGTAAGTTCGTAATTATGGAACTAAAGGGTGTCTCAGTTAGAGTGCACCTTAGTGGTTCAAAAAAAAAAAAAAAAAAAAAAAAAAAAGCCGAGAGTCTTCCCCCAAGTGAGGAAGTCCCACTTTTTACAACAAACGAGGAACTCCTAGCCTTCTATGCTCTACAAAGCAGAGTGCCCTGGTTGATGTACACTGAAGCAAAACCTCATCCATGGACTGTTGAGTGGGAGGGCAAGAGAAGGGGGGTGTTTTTTTTTGTGACAGGAAACTCTTATACCAAAAATTTGTTCCACAGACGAATCGTAGGACTGAAAAACAAAGTCTCTCTGTAATGTGTTGTGCTATTCGGTGGACCATTGGCCACAAATGGATGAGCCCTGAGCGATGAAAGCGTGTTGTGTAAAAATATATCGGTAACAAAATCCCTAATTGCATTGGAGCAAAATCGTGGGATTACTTTTAGTCTATTTTGTGTTTACACTTCCATTGTTTACAAACCATTAATTTTTTTTAAAATAATCTAAAAGTGAAGAAAAACTTATTTTTTCCAACATGTTTTGCAAATCAGTTATACAGTATAATCTTGGTAGTCCGTACAGCGCGGTAAGACGTAGACTTTTTTATGACAACAGTAGACTCTGTAATCCAGACACCATAAATTTTTCTCAACCTCAATAGTTCTGACATCACAGCAGTTATTCAGTGTACTTACTCAGTTTGCATCTACTGACATGTTATTGCGATTTGATTCAAAATGCAATAAATAATTTTTTGATGTACATATGTAGTTTGTTATCATAAAAAAAACTGCTTTCTTTCAACAGTGTAAACTACGTTAATTAATTTATGGAAAGAACGGGAAAATTGCTCAGTCAATATAATAAGACTTGAGGTAATTAGCTTTTATACACAAAAAATATGAACAAAATTAAAATATTTCAAAATGAAAATGCCAGGAATTTTTTTTTCCGAGTTAAGGGGTTTGATTTAAAAAATTCCAATACTTCGCTACACCACTGGATAGCATCTTCAGGGCTAATATTAAATAGAAAACAATAAATAAGTCTAACAGTGATCATAATAAATAAATAACATTGCAAGTACACACGAGAAACATCAATGTATGAGTATACAATGCACTGCATATGTAGGGGTCATCCCCTGAGTACTGGTCCAATAAAAAAAAAAAAAAAAATAAATTTTTTTTAAATTTTGGTTTGGTCAAAGTCAGGTGTGTGCTGTAAATTCGCACAATGGGATGAAAGTGCAGTTTTTTGTGATGTAGAATTTTACCTATATTTTTGATCAGACTTATAACCAGCAATTCATGCTCTCAGTTTGTTCTTGATCATGCCTACCTACTATTTTTTACAACTCTCCGTATTATTGCCACCACAGGGTATTTTGTAGGCTTCATTTGCTAAGTCAAGTTTATCCATTTTGTCTTTGGTTTACAAAATAATTTCTTCAAAGTATTGCTAGTTCTGTGTGCTATTCTATAGTAGTGAGTGTGGTCTAGAATATTTGAGTTTCCCAAACTCTCGGAAACTTCAGGTACATATCGCTCCTTTATTGCAACATAGTCATAACGCAAAAAAGCTTGTTTCGAGAAAAACACTTTTTTAACACACATTTTAAAACACTTTTTTAACACACATTTCAAATTTTTGGTTTCCATACAAGTCGTAGAAAATTTTTTTAAAAAATATCTCCTAAAGGAAACAGTGTAAAGGTAATTTAAATAAAATTTTGCCACAATATAAAAGGTAGTACTGTTAAAAATTCTGCACTGTTAACTCGAAAAGCTCATTTTTTGAGATATGACTATTTTGCAATAAAGGAGCGATATGTGATACATCTGTATATTTCTGGATCAGCTGTTTTCTTTTTTCTCGGCTTATTAAGGGTGTTCAGTTTGTCTAATGTGCTTATCTAATATATGTGCTTGAAAATTGTTTATAAAGAGAATTCTTTGATATTTCTAAAATATAGTATTTGGTTTTTATTCGACCTCTATTTCTTAATTAAGTAGTATTTCTAAAATATGTTTTCAATATTTTGTTGCATGTCCTTTATTCGCTATTACAGCTGCTTAACGCCTTCCCAGTGAATTGACCAAATGCTGACATCTTTCAACTGTAATCGAACACCAAATTGCCTGCACAGCTTTCCAAAGGCCATCAGGGCAGGATGGTTTTATTGCAGGGGGGTTACTCTCTATTGCGATGCGAAAGAAAACTCGAAAAATTAGTACTCTGTATTGCGATTTTGTATTTTCCTGTCGCATTTAATTTTTCCCTTTCGCACACTTTATTTTACCACTCTTCTATTTGTTGTTTATAATGTTGCTTCATTTTCAAAGTTGTTCGGGAAAAAGTTTGCGCAATCGGCACTTACGCCCTTATCGCATTTACCTTTCACAACGAACTTACATTCGCATCGCAATAGAGAGTAATCTCCCTTTTTAATGTCCGCCCACAAATGTTCGATTGGGTTTAAGTCCGGGCATTGCTCGGGACACTCCATCACATCGATCGAGTTATCAATAAACCAATTTTTTGCTGCTATGTTTCAAATCATTCTCTTGCTGGAAGACCCAGATCAGCGGCATTTCATAGCAAGCATATGGTACCATTATTTCTGTGGCGTTTTATAATAACAGCTTAAGTCAAATTTTAAAAATTTTAAAAATTGTTGCTAATTTGATTATTTGAATAAATAAGGTATTCTTGTTTGCAGAAATAATATTTCGTATTATTCACAAAATTTAGTTATAATTATGGTTTATCTTCTTTTCTTCTTAAATTTAGTTCTTCATTCAAATGTCCCTTCAAAACTTTTTTTGATCTTATCTCGACTTAAGCTGTTATGATAAAATGCCACAGATTTAATCAAGGATTTTTTCATAAGCGGATGCATCCATGATGGTTTTTATACAAAGTATGAGGCCTTCACCCTAATATGAAAAACAAAACCCATACCATAATACTACAGCCACCATCTTTGATTGTTTTGGCTGTGAAGTAAGGCTTGCATTAACTATTAGATCTGGAACCCTTTTCACCAAAAAGAATAAATTTGGACTCGTCTGTCCATAGCAGATGATTCCTCCACTTTTCTTTAGGCCAATTTACGTGTGCTTTTGTGAACGACAGCCGTTTTACAATGTGCTGAAAGGAAAAAAGCAGCAATTTTCAGTAGTCTGCGATGAATTGCTTCCACGCTTGCCAGCACATCCAACACATCGAATACCTAACCTCATTTTCTTTATGGTTATGAACAAATACACTTGTGTCTGGAACAGATGTTTTATTTAAAACAAATATTTATTGTATTTCAAGAATTTAATTTAATTTAACTTTTGATTTTACTTTCCGTACTTAAATAGAATGAAGCAATAATTACACTTTTAATAATAAAAGGACTTTTTAAGCATTATAACAATTTTATTAATAGCGCTGGTAGCAGCTTCTGCGTGCCAAAGACGCCGCGGATATTGTTACTTAATTGTCTATTTTCATATGTCGAACGCAATTTCAAAAACTAACATTGTTTACATGTTTACAAAAACGCAGATGTCGACAATTAAATAAACAATATAATTCTAAATCAGCGAATCTATAGATACATACAAATCCATCGATGCCGTGATGATAGATGAGTATGCTGCCAGTTATCCTTCCAAGCTTTTAAACTCACTTGATGTTCCAGGGCCTCCACCATATACTAGTATACTGCAACTCAAAATTGGTGTTAACAATGATTCTATTGCACATCATTGTAGTCCCGTGTGACGTGGAGTGCACTAGAAATTTTATATTGCCAACTTTTCGGCGTCATCTCAGTTATTTGCTTTATGTCTATGCAAATCTCTGACAAAGAAATTGAAAAGAGAATACAGCGTAGGTCTAAAGCCAAAATTAAATTTTGTAATACTTTACTTTTTTCGCTTGAAGTTTTAATTCGATATCTCTCTTTTAAAATCACCAACAGATGCTGATAACAATAAAATTTCACTGCTGACAATGTTCTGAGGGTCTTCATGTCACGTTCGAAAACATAACCTAATTTTCTTTATTGTTATCAGCAGATATAATTGTGTCTGAAACAGGTGTTTTATTTAAAACAAATATTTATTGTATTTCAAGAATTTAATTTAATTTAACTTTCGATTTCGTACTTAAATAGAATGAAGCAATAATTACACTTTTAATAATAAAATGAACCTTTTACGCATTGTAACAATTTTATTAATAGTGCTGGTAGCAGCTTCTGCGGGCCAAAGAGGCCGTGGTAGAGAACGATGTGCTGGTAGACCTCGTAAGTTTCTTTTTTTTAATATTTTCATTGGATTTATACACAATGTTATTTTTCAGGAAGTCCTTCTTGCTCGGGCGGGCGCAATCAAGGACGCCGTGGTGTTCGCTGTAGAGCCCATAGTATGTTTTATTATGATGCTGAGACCAATCAATGTCGTCAGTTGCGCTATCGCGGCTGTGGCGGTAACAATAATCGTTGGTGCTCACAAGCTCAGTGTAACCGCAGGTGTGTTCGTTAAATTTTATTGTCCTAAGCATTCGTTGGCAATTTCGAAATAAATATATTAAAAAAAAAATAAAATTTCTAGCAAAGTGAAATGTTTTTTAAGTGTGTTTATTTATTTATTGAACAACTTATAATTAATTATTAAAAAGTTACAAAAGAACGAGCACTAGCGTCTAGAGCCATCGGCTCTTTGTTAAACTTAAATATGAATATGTATCAGATATTGATAAGAAAGAGTATGACGATCAGAATTTATACAATCAATCAATTTGAGAGTTGTATTTCATTTTCTGTCGGATGTGGGTGGTATAAATAGTAAGGAGGTCGGATGGAGTGAAGTATGTCTTACACCGTCTCAAAAACCCGAGACATTTGAATGCTTCTTTAGAGACATGAAAAATGTGTTCAGTCCTGCGAATATCACACTTTATCTTCACTCCAAGAACATCAAGAGCATCCGATTCCTCAATACTTATACCATTAGCTGTTGTTAATTTGTGTGTTAATAAACAAAATAGGATTTTACGAGCGTTGAAGGCGACTCTGTTTTTACGACCCCATTCGGAGATTAATAGAAGATGACTTTTCAGTGAATCGTTCATATTTAGCCTCTTGGCAACAATCTCTGATAGGCTTGACCTATAACTAAATGAGTACGAGTGGCAAATGCTGCTGTCATGCGCGAAAGAGTAGATAGTGTTGGAAGTTTGATAGAGAAGGTTGTTGAGGAAGATAAGAACTAGGGTAGGAGAAAGAACGGAGATTTGTGGTACCCCTGTATTAATTAATCTTGAACTCGTTTGATGAGATCCCATCTATAACAACTCGTATAGTGCGGTCGCTGAGAAAGCTTGATATAAACCTAGAAATGTCATCACCGACAACAAAAACAGTAAGTTTTGCCAGTAGTGCACCATGCCACACTCTTTGGAAATATCCAGAGCCACCACCTTACTTTCACCGAAATGTTGGATTGAGTGGCACCATTTCTCTGAGAGATATGCCATAAAATCGCCAGTAGAACGACCGTTGCGTAATCCATATTGATGGTCACAAATTAATTTATACGACTCTAGGTGATGGTTGAGCACACTTTCCATTACTTTGAAAAGCGCAAAGCAAATTGCAATTTCAGGGTTATTTGCCTGACCCTTTATGGGAATTGGCGAACAGATTATTTTGATCACAAAGTATTCCAATAAAATTATTCGAATAATATTAATCGAATATAATTTTAGTTATAACGCTTACTGACAGCTAAAGACTTAATTATTAGTTTTCTTGTCTTCTTCAATCAAAAATTATTGATCACAGCAAATTTGTATTGTAAAAAATCCTTCTCAAGAAAAAACTTAAGAATGGAAAAAACTTTAACCATAACCCGTTGTAGAAATGTACAAACCAAAAATTTAATTTAAAAGTTATAAAGTTCAATAAAAATTCAATAAATTTTCATTAAAATTATTTGATTAAAATTATTTGAACAAAATTATTTAACTGTTATTATGCCAATAAAACTAATCTTTGATACAATTTTTGTTTCAATGTTTGTGGACTAAAATTTTTCAGTTATAGTTATTTAATTAAAATTATTCGAATAATATTAATCGAATAATTTTTTTCTTTAATATAGTTTTGGTTTTAACACTTATGGACTTAAATGTTTCGATTAAAATTATTTAATTAAAATTTTTCGAATAAAATTATTCGATTAATATTATTCGAACAAACATTGGTCGTTGATATAATTTTTATGGTAAATTTGGCATTAATTGCTGCAAAATTATTTGAGTAATATTAATCGAATAAAATTATTCGATTAAGTTTATTTGAATATATATCCACTCAACAGTGCTTTAGGTGAAACTTATGTAGTTTGAGTTTTGAATTGAAAATGTTTTTGCGTTTGTATGTGTAAATTTTAAGTTAAAATTCTGATTTTATGCAACAAAATTAAAGAAAGAGTTCAAACGATTGAATGATTATTAAATGTCGATATTAGACCCAGAACCATAGAAAACAAGCTGTTTATAATTTTTCGATTGACATCATTAAAGAAAAAATTAAACAAAATATGCATTGTATATAAATATCGATATACATATGTATATTTTATTTCATTATTATAAATATATAAATGATATAAATATCGATATACATATGTATATTTTATTTCATGATTCAACTGTATGGCCCCCTTATCTTAAAATATGTTTAGGTGCCTGAATGTCTGTTTTAGTGAAATAAACATTTTTTCATTAAAAACAATAACACCATTACCTTGTTGTCCCCAAAATAACTTGTTTTTTTTATGATTTTGACTACTTTCGCCGCTTCAGTCTGTCTAGAACTGGAGAAAAAGAAAATTAAATTAAATTAAATTTATAAGGGCACATAAAGAACAAACACTTCAAGGCTAAAGACAGGCCACTGCTGTCAGTTTCCCATTTACTTTGAAATTATTACTAATTTATTGGAATTATTTGGATAAAACTTAAAAATGCTTTAACTTTTAAATCCACTTAAATTAAAATACTTATATAAATATTTTTCCTTTTGTCTTTTCCAGCTCAACGACTGAGAAGCAACAAAACACAATCATGAGAAAATGGAAAAATCCATTACAAATTCATTAAATAGCAGTAGTAAACAATAATAAATAAGCAAATAAAATATATATCAAATAAACAATTAAACTTCTAACCAATAAATAATATTAAATTAAGATAAAATATAATATGATAAAAAATCAAATAATGAAAACAATTAAATAGAGATTTAGTTTTAGACAAAAAGAAACACAAATAATCAATTAATTAAAATTTTCATAACAGTTGAATAGACTTAAAAAAGTAAATTAAAAAAAATATTTAAAAAATTTATCATATAAAAATTACTAATTTAAAAATATCCATAAAATATTTGCGAAAAAGTGTTAAAAGTCAATTTGCCAAAAACATAATCAATTAATAGCAATATTATAATTATTATCAATTTTTCATATTTCTAAAAGCAACAAAAATTCAATTACAATATAAAATAAGAAATTAAAAAAAATTATCCAATTAAAATTTTTTAGAAAAATCAAATTCAACAAAGTAAATTATTTAAAAAAAAGGTCATAACAGGAAAACGATACACAATTGAAAGTGGTTGCCAGATATTTGCAATTTCCTTTTGAGTAATAATTGTATTTATTTCAAAAGAGTACAAAATTAAAATATTTGACTAGAAAATTAAACGAATAATTTTAGTTTTATGCAAAACTTCTTAGTAAGACTTTTTAAAAGTTTTCATAGCCAAATTGCAGTTTTTCCAATACAGCTCTCCGATTACAATTATTCGATTAATATTAGTGGAATAAATTTATTCGATTCATATTACTGGAATAAAATTATTCGATTAGGTTTACTAAAATATAAAAATACAATTGAACAAATAATTTAAATTTTATACAAGAATTCTCAGGGAGCTTGTTTTCATAGCTAAATTACAATTTTTCAAGTACAGCTTTCCGATTAAAATTATTCGAGTATGTAATTCAAACACAAATATGATAATTTCCGGGAGGCTTTATTTTAAAACTAGCTTGATATATATATTAAAATACCTTTCCAAAAAATTTTCAAAATATGATCATAAATAAAATTATTTGCTAAAAATTTTTCGATTAATATTACTGGAATAAAATTATTCGATTAGGTTTATTTAAATATAAAAATACAATTGAACAAATAATTTAAGTTTTATGCTTGAATTCATAGAAAGCTTGTTTTCATAGCTAAATTACAATTTTTCAAGTACAGCTTTCCGATTACAATTATTCGAATATATAATTCCAACACAAATATGACAATTTCGGGGAGTCTTTCTTTTAAAATTGGTTTGATAACTATACAAAAATACCTGTCCAAAAATTTTCAAAATATGATCATAAATAAAACTATTTGCTAAAAATTTTTCGATTAATATTATTGGAATAAAATTATTCGATTAGGTTTATTAAAATATAAAAATACAGTTGAACAAATAATTTAAATTTTATACAAGAATTCTTAGAGAGCTTGTTTTCATAGCTAAATTACAATTTTTCAAGTACAGCTTTCCGATTACAATTATTCGAGTATATAATTCAAACACAAATATGACAATTTCGGGGAGTCTTTATTTTAAAATTGGTTTGATAACTATACAAAAATACCTTTCCAAAAATTTTCAAAATATGCTCATAAATAAAACTATTTGCTAAAAATTGTTCGATTAATATTACTGGAATAAAATTATTCGATTAGGTTTATTAAAATATAAAAAATACAATTTAACAAATAATTTAAATTTTATACAAGAATTCAAAATTATGTTTTCAGAGCAACATTACAAGTTTTCAAATGTAGCTTTCCGATTACAATTATTCGAGTATACGAATATAATTCAAAAATATATATGACAATTTCAGTGAGTCTTTATTTAAAAATTGATTTGACAAAAATACATGTACATACTTCTTTCCAAAAGGTTTTCAAACTATACTTATATATAACATTATTAGCTTAAAAATTATTTGATTAATATAATTCGAATAAAATTATTCGATTAAGTTTATTAAAATATATTACTGCTTCACAGCACTTAAAGCAAACTAAAATTTCAAATTGTCTTAAAATTTTTCAAAAATATTGTTTATGCCTTTAAAAACGCTTTTAAGGAATCTTCAATTGTAAATTAAACACTTAAACTAGTTCGTTACACCATCTTGAAAGAACTCACAACATTATTTACATTGTGTATACCACCGTGTATTAAAACATACGACTTGCTTACTTTTCTGACATATGACAGCCTTGCACAACGTTTAAAATTAAACTGTTAGTCTGTTCTGCTATTTATACTTCTTTATATCCTTCTACAATCATCACGAACTATCTAGGTTTTGATCAGATTCAGACTGAAATGTATAGTGGGGTTTAAGAGCCAATATTGATTTTGAATAAAACACAAATTATTTAGGAATTATTGTCATTTCTTTTTACTAATAAACAAATTATAAACAGTTTGTTTTCTACGTTTCCCAGCTGTCTATATGCCGATATTTTATCAGCAGACTTGGAAATTTTTAAAAGATATTCTCAAATATTCAACTTTATATCCCAACAATCTAAATAAATTATTGAGAATTTAAAAAGAAAAATACTTTAATAATACCTGTCAAAACACAAAAAAGAAGCTTTTTTCTATTATTGAACTTTTTTTGTTGAACTTTTATAATTTGCACTTGAGCTAAACGCCCGATTTGCACATGTACAAAAATCTAATTTAAAAAATTATATAGGTTCAACAAAAAGAATTCAATAAATAAAAATTTGCATCTCTGGGCACGGAGAATTATTAAAATACAAATATGTATATGCTAATAACAAAAAACGAAGTACTGCTTGTTCAGAGACAGCAAACGCTGTACAAACAATGCGGGCAATTAACAAAATGCATATGTGATTCAGAATGAAATGAATACTCGTATAGACAGTTGTGAAAAAGATTTACATAAGCACCTGCCTTGCGGCCTTATCTGATGATGGACCAGTTCCACGGAGCGATTTGTTCACGTCTCACCAACGCCCCCGAGTGGCTGACTAGGCTCACACAGATAGCAGTTTTTGCCATATGTTTGTAGCCATATGAGCACCTTCTTGTTGAGGAGTTCGGTCCTTCTTATCCCTCCTGTATGCAATTTCCCAGCAATCAATGGAAGGAAAGGTTTCATGAGTTAGTTGGCCGAAGCCCACTAGCAGCATCAGCCCTTAAACTCACCTGTCAACCACTGGTTCCTCACAGTACAGGTACGTTTCAGCCATGGTAGGCACCTCAACCATGATCAGCCCGGGTTGAACTGCAAGCAGAACTACCCGGGGGCCATGCTGAGCCCCGTTCTGTTAATTTAAACCCATGGTAAGGGTTTCGAAAGCCAACACAACATAAGTCATGAGGCTTCCTAGAGTTTTATTTGCTACAACAAACGTGGCACCCCTTCCCCTGTTTACCTGAAAAACACAGTGCTCTGGTTAGGACTACGCCAGGGCAAAACCAGTTCCCCGGGGGGCTCTATATACTACAGTCACATACTTTTTAAGTTAGTATTCATTGATTAAAAAGTCTTGCACAAATCATTGGAGAGAAGTAATGTGGCAATTATAGATAAAATTCAGCGAGAAACAAGATGTTTCGCTCTTAGAATTCATTATGGTGAATGGCTGTGCTAATCGCGTAACATAATTAATTAATTATAAGTATCAGTGTGAACATGTTATTAAAACTTGCAACCTCGCATTTCCGACTGTGTGTCGTTTATACTGTTTGATCTATTTATTTCCTTTATGAATCAATCGTTTAAAAAAGTGTTTGAATTATTTTCGGTTTTGCCATTTACGATTTATATTCTTTTAGAAAATTTCTTTAAGCAAATAAATTTGCTTTAAAAAATAAATAAGAACACAAGCAAATAAAGAAAACAAACAGAAAAAACATAATAAAATTAAATTGTAACTGTTTGCTATTGAACCCGAAAGCAAAAAAGAAAATCTTTTGTTTGTTTTTTACAACCCACAAAAGTGAATGCTTTTTTTTTCATAAAATGTTTGCGAAATCAGCAAAAAGCAGAGTAAAATTTCCCAACCGCAATTAATTGGAATTTTGTATAAACAACACAAAATAAGTTTAAACAACAACATGAGCAAAAGTAATCAGCAGCAAACAACATTAACAAGCAACAAAAATTCGTTTAAATTTTTGAATGAGAAAATTTTTTTATTCAGCAGCTGCAGAACGCAGACATAAATTTTCTCACGCAAAACTATTTTTTTTCTAACAAGGTAAGTACAAGTAAGACAACACAGAAACAATTTTATAAATATTTTACTTAAAAGTAAATGGCTTATTTGTTGCACGTGTTTTATTTTTAGTTTTGCCAGTCTCAAGTTTCTGCAAGGAGTGTTTTTTCTAGCATACAAATATATTAAAGGAAAATATATTTTCAAGGATTAAAACTAATTACATATCTGGGAAACAGTTTAAACAACTGCAATGCGGATATTTTATACGAGTACTAATTACAGTTAAGAGAAAAGTTTCGCTCGTTTAATGCCAAATTGCTTCAGGTCAATATAATTCCTGCCACATTAGAGTAAATTAAATTATTCAAGTCGTGCTTACAATTCCGATATAACGCCAGGAACGAACTAAGAAAAGAAAACAAAAAATTAAAAATCTAAAAAAAAGTAAATACATATGATCTCATAAGGGGATACCAAAAGGAATGAAGAGTTTGTTCGTTTACTTTTGTAATACTTTTTAAACACTTTTATTAGAAAATTATGAAATTTGGCTGTCTGGCACGCTAGGAACCTTTTGATAAGACGCGAAATAAATAATACTCCTGGACTGGATGATATTCCAACATTGATCTTTCAATGCTTGCACTTCCGTTGGCATACCTTTTTAGCCCATTGTATCATTTTGGTGAGTTCCCATTGAGTTGAGAGATTGCCAATGTAACGTTAATATCCGAAAAGGGTGCGAATAGCAAATCTGAGAATTATTGATATTTGCTCTGTTCTTTCGAATGTACTGGTATAAAAAGTTTGGCTAACTACCATCTTGTGAAGTATCTAGAGCAGAGGTGCCCAAGCCCTAAGCACTTAATGCACAATTGTTTTTGTAAAAGCGCTTAGCTATATATATAATACAAACATACTGCAAGCAGCACTAGCAATGAAAAATACACAAACAACTTTTTTTTTGTCTTTCTTTACTGCACACTCCCAGGAGCAAAGCAACAACACTTTCGCATGCGTTGCTGGTAAATATTGACGACAACGATTGTCAGTGTAAATATGTTTTGCTTTTTAGAACAAAAAATATTAAATAAAAGTAGTTTTTCCTTAAATGTATTGATGTTTGCTCTTCCATAAAGAACTTTTCGGCGCTCCTGATCTAGAGCATTGTTCATTACGCAATGCCCTCAAGGGCAATCGCAAGCATACATTCACGTACTGATTGTTCTTTTTGGGGGGTCAGACAAATTACTTTGTGACCTTCAATATGAATTTTTATTGGAGAACTTTTCGCATATCTTGCTAAGAACTGATGCCAACCGATCTCTCCATCATATCGGTGAAATAAAGTGGTGACTCTAGATATTTCCAGGTCATTTGATAGAGCGTGGCATGATGCAAATCAAAACTAGCTGTTTTAGGTGTCCGTGCTGATTTTTACGGTTTATACCGACCTTTTTTAGAGAACGCACTATACGTTTTGTTATTACCTCTTTTGTTTCATACGGCGTGTTCTTTAGTAGGGCTACAAACCCACCGAAAATGGAATACAACTCTCATGTTTGGGCCGGTGCCTCAAAATCTATTTTGGGGTTACTCGAACGTGTGCAGGAGAGGGCGAAGAAGCTCATCGGTGACAGTAGGGTATCCAACTCTATTGACTCAGTGTGGGATGCGTTACTCTGTTCTATCTTTACTACAATGGATTTTGCTCTGACGAGATCAGGGATCTTGTTCCCGAAACGCGCACATTTTTACGTAGCAAACGCTCATCGTCCAGAGCTCACCCATTTGTGGTTGAGTGCCCGAGGAATCGTTCTACGCATTACAGAGAGAATTCGTTGTTTGGCCGTACGCTTCGTCTATGGAACAAGTTGCCTGCAGACGTGTTTCCTGTCTGTTGTAACGTTGGAAGGTTCAAGCCAAATGTTCACAAACACTACTCTCTCTCTTTCCCCCTCCTCACAACCTATTTTCCTAGTTCTGGTACAATGCACTGCATATGTAGGGGTCATCCCCTGGGAGTACTGGTCCAATTTAAAAACAAACAAAAAATATTGTTTATTAACTCACATGACCGAAAATACAGCTTCATCTACACTTATAGGTGGTATAAATAATGAGGAATCAAATGCTCCTAATGTTCTTGGAATACAAATTCAGTGTGATGTTCGCTAGAATAAGCATTGACTAGTTTTAACTGATTTAATTCCACCACTTTACTTTTTACACTGATTTAATTCCATCACTTTAAAGTCTATTTTGAGGTTAGACTTTAAAGCCTATTTTGAGGCTACTTGCCTGCAAATGTATTTCCTATTTCCCTAGGGGCCAGTTTTTGTCTGAAGCAAAAAAAAAAAAAACTCAGAAAAAAACTTCTGATATCCTTTTCACATTTCTGCTTCAAGTCTTTTCTAAAATAAAATATATGTCGATATCAATACAACAGCAAATGTCATTATTATCGCAAAATGCATTTAAAGCATAAGTATGCGTAAGTATTCCTTTGCTAGCACTCCAGCATGTGTTTTAATTCACATGTGGATATAAAAACATGTGTTTTCAATTCATTTGCATATTTTATACAACAATTGTTTATTGATGGATGGATGGATAGACGGTATTGTAAACAAATTTGTAAATTTTATGAATATTTTTATTTATTTGGAATTGAACTTTGCAAATGAAAAGATAATGAATTCTTATTTATTGCTTTTCTTATGCTTAAAATAACAAACGATAATTATGGTAAATTTAACAAGACGTTACAGCCTACAATAAGCAATTAATCTTCTCAGTAATGAATGTTTTTAAACTTTCGAATGCTTCTTTTGGAATTTAAAGATTGGAGGGAAAGTAAAGTTCAAAATTAAAAAAATATATATATTTATTTTAAAATGTTTATTGCTATGAAATACAAAGGTATTGAGATAACTAACCACAGCGTCAACACAAGGTGGTGCAAGTTGAAAAATCTGATTTCGTTTTTGAATGACTTTTTTTTCTTAAACAAAAGAAAATTATTTTGAGTGTTAGAAATCTGTACTCGCAGCTATACAAATTCTGTTGTTTATTGTTACGAATTTCTATCACATCTAACCCATTGTGCGAGCCATTGATCTTTTTGTTATAAATTTACATCCACACAAACAAACGTTCATGATTTACAGAACGCAAAACTCCCAGAAAATCAGCCATTAATAATATTGTTGTTGCGTTCTTGGTATTACGTTTAGTTGTGTGTTGTTGTTGCGTTCTTATTATTTCACAAGCGTGTGTGTGAGTGTGTGTATACGTAAAAATTATATTTATACATTTTACTCTGAAATTATCAATAACAAGAAAGTTCATGAAGAAGATAATAAAGAGAGGTATAAATAGCAGGCAAATGTTTGGCAGAAATATTTTGCAAGAATCCCACGCGAAAATCACACCATATAGTAACCTTGAGTATGTAACTACTTTTTATGCATCACACGCGGATTTTTAGTGCCCCAGAAATGAAGATTGTCGTAACTGTTTAAATGATTTTCGTCTAAAGCGCGGAGTAGAACATTCCATTGTTTATCTGTCTATATCCTGCAGCTGTCTACAACACAAATGTTAAAAATGATTGAAAAATAGTAACAAAAGTTGATATGTAAATCAAAGAGTTGATATGTAAATCAAAGTATTGTCCATCGTTAGCCACCATAGTTTTCCATCTTTCTGGCAGCATATCGATTCGGCGCTGCGAATGCAGATCCATCAGGATGATTAACAATGTTGTGAAAAATTAAACGGTCAAAGCGAAGCTCTCAACAATAAAACTGTTTCTTCCAAAAAATTTTTGCATATTGGTAAATCTTTTATTTTTATTGCATTAACTTGCGTGTCTAAATAAAATTCAATTATTTCAAGTCATAATCTTATGGCCACCTTGAAGAGAATCCTTAACGACGGCATCTTTGTTGGCAGGCGGCTCGTGAACACCAACGATTGTTGTTGCCACCACAACCCAAGTAATTCATTTGACGACACTGTCTGCCACGAGCATCATAATACCACATGGTGCGCTGCCGACAGCCAGCACCTCTGCGACCTACATGACGGGGTTCAGTACAAGAAGGACGTGCTATTAAATAATAATAAAAAAAAAATGTTAAACAAATTTCAAAGGAAATACAACCAATAAAACTTACGTGGTCTGCCTGGACATTGAGCGGATGTATAAGCCACCAAAGCGATCAGCAACAGCGATAAAATGTGTAAAAATTTCATTTTAATCTTTAATCAAAGTAATTAAGCAGATGATTGCCGAATTGTTAATGTTCCAATAAATCAGATTTCAGTGGTATTTATATGAAAATTTCAGTTTCGAAACAGCTGTAGTAGACAGACTTTATAAAATAAAAATATAATATTGAAATGTTAATTTTATTGTTTAATAATAATTTATTGTTTATTTTAAACTTTTGTATCTCTTTTCTTTCAATAGTAACCAGTACTCTCTAGATTTCCTTTATTGTTAAGCAAATATTTAAACATATGGTTTGTAATAAAATAAAATTAATAAATAAAAAAATAAATTCCGCAGATTTTCTGTAGGATCTTTATTACATAATTAAAGATAAAGCGGAGTTTGAATAAAACACAAATCATTAAGGAATTATTGTAATTTTTTTATAATTATAATATTGGTATGGTTATTTTATGTCTGGAATAAAATATCGGCGAAATGGCAGCCGCCATTGGCTCCATCCGATGGTACAAATTTGAACGATACACAGTTGGACAATTAAATTGACCGAATAAATCACGAAGTGCACAATATGTAGTTTGATTTGAAAGCCCATAACTTTAATACGTTGCTCGATTGTGTGTCTGTATATGATTCAAATTGAGATTGGGACTTGTCGAACGAAAACAAAAAGCGTAAAGGTTAAGTGCGGTCTACATTTAACATCGGCCCTTAAAATTTAACCACTCGATATTGCTAACAACAACAGCTTGAAGTCTTCAAGAAGAAAAACGTAATATCGATAAGAATCATATATTATTGCGATTTTTTATGTAGAAAAAACAAAAAAAAAAAATATTTAAAACAAAAGTATGAAGACTTTAAAATCATAAAAAAACTTTGTGTTGTTCAGATCATTATAATTATTTTAAAATATGTGAACAGTCATAAACCAGCTCTGGGCTTTGGAACAGCTCACGCGTCATCGTAATTATTTCTTAAGTGCCAGGTCAGACCTGTTGTTGTTGTTTGGCCTTCGAGAGTTTTGCGTGTCCCTCTCACTGGTTAACTGTTTGCTTCAACTAACCGTATTGGTTTACAGTATTTTTACAGTATTTCTTTGTTAACCACGTGGCAACCTCTTATGTGAAGGCCATCATAGTTAGTCACAGCGCCGCTACAGATTACAATTAATACCATCGCGGGCATAAGGTCTTCATTACTCCGCCCAATCTGTGCATCCTATACTTTACTTTCCAAAACATATGAAATAACAATTTTAATGTGAGATGATAATATCTCGAATTTTGTGCACCAATTCGGTCCACAAATTTAATGGACTGCACATACAAAAGACTGTCCAAAAATTTACTCAAAATATCAAAGTTTTGTTTTTACTGAAAATTCTTTCTCTAAGTGTATTTTTTTTTCTCGGTTTAACAGCTGCCTGATGACTAAAAACTTATTATTATAAATTAAATAAAGGACATGTACATATTTAAATGCGTTATAAATCAAAATAAACTTATAGAAATAGCAATTATATTATTTACCAATAAAACAGTTGTTTAAACACTAACAGAGTCTTTTCAAATTATTGTAAAATTTTAATAAAACATATGTTCAAATAATATTAATTTGAATAAAAATATCAAGCAGATAAACAAATATATGAATTGACTTTGCAGCCGAAAAGCCAAAACTAAAATAAGCTTTTATTGGAAAACTAAAAAATTTTTCCATATAAATATCTGTTTGAGCAAAAAGATCAATCACAAACATCTTGACTGACAGCTGGTTGTAGCCATTTTATAACAAAATGAATTTCTTAAACATTTTATCTCTCTGGCTGGTAACACTGGTAGCCTATGCCTCGGCTCAGACTTGCCTACGTAAGGATCTTTACTGTTTTTGTAATATAAATTTAAATTATTTAAATATTCCTTTCTAGCCCACGCTTCTTGCAGTGGTACTCGTAATGTGGGCTCCGGCGGACGAGGCTGTGTTCCTCGCACAATGTGGTACTACGATGCTCGTAGCAGGCAGTGCCGTCAAATGCGCTGGTTGGGCTGCGGTGGCAACAGGAATCGTTGGTGCACTCGCGCCGCCTGCGAACAAAGATGTCGTCGTTAAAGATTGAGTTTTGCTCTAACTTAAACCTAAACTTCATTAAAAATAAACTTTTTTCTGAATTATGAATTATTATTTTCTTTTTATTTTCCCTTTTCGTTTACGCGGCTTTTATCGCCTTTCTAGTCTCTTTCTAACCCTTAAATCACATCTCTGTTACCCCAATTTCAACAAAACAACTTTAGTTAGCATGTAAAGTTAAACGTAATTTAGCCCTTAGATTTTAACTTAAATATTAATTACAACGCAAAAGTGCGTTAACGCGCGTAGTATTTACTATACTTGTTTAATGAAAATTATTAAATACAGGGTGGCATTATGAAGACACTGTTCTTAATCTAGCGAACCTAATCTAACCTAATGTGGTCTCCACATACACTTGAGAATTATCAGCACTTCAAATACGGCAGTTTTGTTTATTGACGTATCCATTGAAATAAAGCTAACAGCCAGTTTACCAATTACGAAAGAAAATGAATGCGAAAGAAAGCCAGTCACTCACATTCGAATCAATTTGGGTTTGTCTATCTCACTACTATTCGTTCGCATATTCTTATGTATTTTCATTGAGTTTTGACACATCGTTCGCATAGAAAAAAGTTAGACGAACCCAAATCAGTTTTCTTTCGCTCAGATTGCGAACGCAAGCACTCCGTCGAGATTGGTAAACTGGCTGTAAGCTTAATCGCTAAACAATGTAGTGCGCGAAAGTGCGTTTAGATTTTCAGAATAAATTTGCACAATTTGGAAGCGTTGTTCAGGCGTCAGTCCATTAATTTTGAAATGCCAAAATATAGTAAACATTCAAGAATGATAGAATACATGATTACAACAACTCTCACATAAAACTGAAATCTTCTGCGCATGTTGGTCAAATGACGTCTAGAAATAATACAAACACAGCCCTAGATGATTTTTAGTTACATAATTTTCCATGGGTTAAACTACGTCATGTAATGGGAAAATAATGCGCTTGGCGTAAACTCTAGTTTTATCATTCTTGCCAAGGTACGTCTACACGGTGGCACCACTATACAACATAACAGGTAGTAAACAGTGTAGTAAGCTATGTTTGTCAAAAATATTTGTAAGTTTTTCCACAACCATAAACTACGAAAGTACTTTTTCACAATTGTAAACTATTTTTATATGAAGTATTTTTATGTTCACACAATAATTTTTAAATGTTTAATTCAGAATAAATCACTAAATTCACTATCAAAAATACACTTGACGTAAATGGCTTACTATATTGCCAGTAGCAAAAAAATTGTCACATGCCGTAGTGTTGCCACCATGTAGATGTTAATGCACCTTGATTCTTGCTTAACATTAATCACTGAGCATTGCCAGCTATTTGTCACCGTTTATTAAGTATTGCCAGCTTAAACTTGTATACCTCTAAAAACACCCTTTTATTATTTTTATTGTTTAGCCCCAGTAGCAAGCAAAGTAAATAATTAACAACTAAATTCATTTAAATTTTTATAGATTTTTGTTGTTGATTTTATTTTCTAATTCAAATTCGAATTGTTTACCCGAAACCACTTAATCGAAAGCCAAAAATTTTATTATTTCTAAGTATTAAACACTTTTGTTTGTGTTCCACAGACATAAACATAAAATTAGCAAACAGATTGTTTCCTTATTTGCCAACGAACGCAAAAGTTTTGTTTACAAATTTTATTTTCGTTTTTACAGTTTTGATAGTTCTTTGAACAAACGGAATGGAAAAAATTTTGCATTAAATAATTGCAATTAAAATACTTTAAATTATAATTAAAATTGTAAATAGTATTTCCGGCAATTATGAGGGTGGCAAAGTAAAACAAAAACATTAAATCGTTTGTTGTTTGGTTGGTGCGATGGCTTGACAAAGTTGTTTGGTGTTTCTGGTTTTCTGCGGTTGTTTGCTGATGGCCACAAAACTACAAAAGTCCGAGTAAATTATGGCAATTGTAACATGATTTAATTGAATGTTATTAACAAAAAAATAAAAATAAATCTAATAAACATTATTATTTCTGTTAAATAGCTTGTCTCGAAAAAGAAAAATTACAATTTGTAAATAGTTTTCAGGACATTGCGTGAGTTTTTTTTCTATATTAATTATTAATTAATGAATTTTCAGACTTAAGATTTGCATACTTATTGTTAGTTCTTTTAGAATAATTGAATTATAAAAAAAAAAAAAAAAAAAAAAAATCGTGGTTTTGGCGGAAAAAGAGTGGCGTGGGTATTGCCATCTTCTTACCACCAATCAAAGTGTTTAAATGGCGCTAAAAGCACAGACATCTCTCTTTACTCATACATATTTTTCACTTGCTTTCAGGATAAGGTGTAATATTAAATATGGTTGGTCACATCATTATCACGCGGTGTCATCGATCATACTTTCATTACTTTACTCGAAAATGAGGTCGGCCAAGTAGTTCCCGTGAATAGCGTTCACTATCGTAAGATGACAATGGACTTCTGGTGGACAGAGCTTCAGCATAGATACTTGGATATATATATATATATATATATATATATATATATATATATATATATATATATATATATATATATATATATATATATATATATATATATATATATATATATATATATATATATATATATATATATATATATATATATATATATATATATATATATATACATATATATATATATAATGAGGCAATAGCCCTTTTTTCTACCCTTGACTGGAAATTCCGCTGCCAGGTAGATGCCCAGAGCAAACATTTGAGTCTTGTATTTTCGAGTACAAGCTCCGTTTTCTGCGGATTCATACTTAGACCGCTGTTTATATTCCATTCTTCTATAAGGCTTAGCGCAGAGCCTAGTTGCTGTGATAGTAGATCCGGTTACTTGCCCGACGCAGCAACCGCAATATCATCGGTATATGCCACTGTCCTAAACTGCATGGAATCTAATTCTATTAGTGACAATGTATGAAATACAATTATAAAATTTTTCTATCGCATTGAATCTTTCCATAAAAAAACAGGTGCTCTGTGGAACACTTTTCATAATATTTAGAATTTAAGTGAAGCTGCCACACTTTCATCGCATTTAATTAGTAATAAAAACAATTATTTAAGACTGACAACTGAACCTGTATTTAAATATAACTTAAATTTAAATGAAATTTAACTAATTTTGTACTTAAATATGAACGGCCTGTTTCACTACTTCGAACCTTAACGTTCGAGAGAACTTTGAGTGACGAAAACCCCTATTTTCGATCCAATTTTGAGCTGAAAATCAACATAGTGTAAGAAAACATAGCAAGGCATATAGCAATTCATAAGAAAAAAAATTTAATTTCAAGCTATAAATGTGTTTCTTGGCCGTTTCAAATGTATGCGCACGTTAACGTTCGAAATCGTGAAACAGGCCCGAAGTCAAAAACTGGAGAGATCATACACAAAATGGTCTTCCTTATGAAAAAAATCTAAAACAAAGTCAGATCAATCTAATTAGTTAGCTGACAGCATAATAGTTCAAAAAAATGTTTGCTTATTTGTAAATCTTTTATTGCATCAATTCGGGTCTAAAGTAAAATTCATATATTATAAGTCATGATCTTGTGGTCAGCTTGAAGAGAATCCTTAACGACGGCATCTTTGTTGGCAGGCGGCTCGTGAACACCAACGATTGTTGTTGCCACCACAACCCAAGTAAGTCATTTGACGACACTGTCTGCCGCGGGCATCATAATACCACATAGTGCGCTGCCGACAGCCAGCACCGCGACGACCCACATGACGGGGTCCAGTACAGGAAGGACGTTCTATTAAATGATTGAAAAAAAAAAATGTTAAACAAAATTTTAAACGAAAATCAACAAATAAAACTTACGAGGTCTGCCTGGACATTGAGCCGATGTATAAGCCACCAAAGCGATCAGCAACAGCGATAAAATATGTAAAAATTTCATTTTAATTTTTGCTTTTTAATCAACTCAACAAAACTGTCAATTTGCTTGTGATTTAATCGTACAGATTTGGCTGGTATTTATACAGATTTTCAAAACAAGTTTTTAAATATTCTTAAGCAGTAGCACACATTACATATCGATGCATTTCCTTGCAACTGATTATCGGGTTGGTGGAGGGCTGTTTTTCCCCCTTCTTTTGTTATAGAAATTTAAAACAATAATACAAATTAAAAGAATTGTGTCAGTTGGTTGGTTTAGCTGGTTTTATACAAACGAATGACAAACATCGGAATATGTTTATTATTTAATTTAATGCGCGTGTATTTCACGAGCGTTAAATTTGCTGGAAAAGAAGTTCCACATTCAGGCATATTGTAAATATTTCATATAAGTCAAGTTTTTTCTTTTAACACATATTATCAATATTAATTTTTTTAAACCAAGAAATGAGTGCTTTAGTATTAGTACACACATACATGCATACATATATAAATTATACATATAACCGAGTTTTTGTTATCAAGCAGCTGTGAACATAAAAGGAAATTTTGTTAACTTCAGAGTTAAATTTGGTTGTTAAAAATTTTCCTGAGAAATTCTGTATAAATACCAGCCAAATCTGTTCGATGAAGTCACAGCAAATTGACAGTTTTGTTGAGTTGATTAAAAACCAAAAATTAAAATGAAATTTTTACACATTTTCTCCTTGTTGTTGGTGGCCTTGGTTGCCTACACTTCGGCCCAACAATGTTCACGTAAGTTTAACTTTTGACATAGGTTCTTTTCCTGAAGGATAAATATTTTAATTTAACATATAAAATTTATTATTTCAGGTACTCCTTCTTGCAGTGGCCCCCGCAATGTGGGTTGGCGAGGTCGTGGCTGCGTGGCACGCACTGCCTGGTATTATGACGCCCGCAGTAGACAATGTCGTCAAATGCGTTACTTGGGCTGTGGTGGCAATAACAATCGTTGGTGTACCCGTGCTGCCTGCGAACAAAGATGTCGTCGTTAAGGAATCTCTGCCACCTTCGCAAAAGATAGCTCAAGCCGAGATTTTGACCACAATTTTTTGCTTAATAGGGTCATTCTTTTCTGAAATAAAGTAATTTTCTTTCACAGTTTAAAATTTTTCGTTTTTATTTCAAGTTTCTTTATGTAAAATAAAAATATTTCAAACGGCAAGGGGATATAATTGTTGTTACTAACAATAACGCACTAAGTCAAAATTATGTTGTTGAGAAAGGTCTATTTCAATATTCAAACGTATTTCTGATATAATCTTAGGGAGCGTTTAGATCAGAAGTATCCAAGCCCTATACGCTTGGTGTTCATTCGTTTTTGTAACGGCACTTAGCTATAGGCTGTGCACTTTAATGTATAAATGTGTGTGTACACACATAGGTCCAAAGCAACAACACTTTCGTATGCTTGGTTTTCCTCAAATGTATTGGTTTTCCTCAAATGTATAGGTTTTCCTCAAATGTATTGGTGTTTGATCTTCCATATAGAACTTTTGGTCACTCCTGGTTTAGATAATATTATATGTTAACAAGCAAACAATTATAAACAGCTTGTTTTCTATGTTTCCCAGCAGTTTATATGTCGTCATTTCATAGCAGCTACCCTTATCATCAGTAGACTTTCAAAAATTTCCATAGGCTACCGATGATTAGGGTAGCTCCTATGGCGATATATAGACAGCTGGGAAACATAAAAAATAAGCTAATATAGTGAATATAACTCAATTATTTGAAAAACCTAAATTTTATAATTAACCTAAAGACTTACAGCCAGTTCACGAATAACGAAACTGATTCGTTCATTCGCATAAAAACAACATTCAAAATTTTGTTTTTGTTTTTAATGTAATTATAAGAACGCAAGAACAGCTTCGTTTTCCATGAACATTATTCAACTTTTGTCTTCGCAATTTCTACTTTGTTGGTGAGGAGAGAGAGCGAGCGAGAGGAATTGAAAGGGCTCCATAAGGGTATGTGCTTGTGCAATTGGTTTTTTCATATGTAGAGAGCAGAATTTCTCTTTTGATATTTGCTATCTCTCATATACATACTTACTTTTGTGTATGTGTATGTGGTTATACAGCAGTGGTGGACAAATTTGTTTTGGACTTGTATTAGTGAGATAATTTGAGAGTAATTTAAAGTATAGTGACAAGCAAAACTAATATAAACATTTTCGTTTGAACAATTAAATCACGCACGTTAATGCTGTTATGATAGTTTCGTAAGAGCTATAAACGTTTCAAAGACGTAGAACCAATATATTACGTTGTAATAAATTGTATATGAATTTTAAGTTCGAAAATCCTTTTTCACATAAGTATGTTATTATATTTATTCATATTAGAATGGAAGAAATCATAATACCTTCCAATAACGTTTTCTGTACACATTTTAAATGTTTGATGGCATAAAAGACTTTTACAAACGATTTTTTTATCATAAAAAAACTTTGCATTGACATTTATGTTATCTACTGTAAGTGAAAAAAAAGCTCCAAGCTTCTATCTGACATGTGCATTTGCCAACGTCTGTTGAACGACTAAACTAAAGAGCATAAGAAAAAGAATGCGTTGCTTACAAACAATTGTTTGACTAAATGTCCATCGCTGTTATACAGAGTTTCCCAAAACGCAATATCAAGCTGAAACAGGGTGACAAAATTTACTGTAACTATTATGAGAAAAATCAGATAAAAATTAAAAAAAAAAAAACATTTTACTCAGTTTAAATATGTTTATGTGCACAAGGCCTTGCTTTTTAGATTTTTTTTTTTCTGATACTTCTAATTTATGAAGTACTAGCTGACTGAACTGACTTCGCTCGGAATGTATTTACTAATGATTATACAAGGTATCGCAAAACTCAACGTCAAGCCGAAACTGGGTGACAAGATTTATTGTAACCATCAGGAAAAATATCATTAACCTCTAAAATAGAGTATAAACAGGGCAACCTCTGTAGTTTGAAGTATGGTTACCTCCTTAGTTACGGCATTTTTATCTTTCGAGGTAGTCTTAGATTTTTTGTACTGTGACGTGCCGTGGAGTTCTTCGCATACGACACAAACTGCAGGTAATTTTCAATAGTCCTTAGAGTGACAAAAATCAGTGGCCAATGATTTTTTCCAGTGGAGCTAAGCTCCTTTTCAGAACTACATCTACTAGGTACACTCAAGCAGTGTTTTCTATTTCCTTTTTATTTGCACTTTAAAATAAATATAAGAATAACTGTCAGTAAGTTCTTCGGTAAGCTTATTCCGGTTTTAATTTATTACTTTCCGATCAAAAACAAACACTTTCGTTCACTATCGAATATAAAGTATAAAGCATTAATTTGGATATCTGTGTATTTCATAAGTTTTTATTTAATTTTTTTAAGCTCACTTTCTAATATTACGAACTAAAAGTCAAAAATATTAAAAATTAACTTTCATTCCTGTCGTTAATTATTTAGAGTCTCTTTCAAATTTATAATAAATATTTCAACTTATGCCATTTGACTGAACACTATCACAAAACTACTCATGCTGAGCCAACGCATTTTTGGTGTGGTGAATGGGGGGAGGGGGGATTAAAAAAACTTTAACTAAACTCAATGATGCCATGACATGACATGATTGATGCTTTTGGTATCTGCACAATTATGTTCAACATAAATATTTGAACATTAAACCGGCGCTGCTCAAGAAAAACATAACGCTCCTTTATTGCAACATAGTCATATCTCAAAAAATTTGCTTTTCGAGTTAACAATGTAGTATTTTTAACAGCCCTACCTATTATATTGTGCCAACAATTTATTCAAATTACTTTTCAACTGTTCCCTTTAGAAGATATTTTCTAAAAAAATTGTACAAGACTTGTATGGAAACTAAAAATTTGAAACGCGTTTTTTTCGAAACAAGCTTTTTTTTTAGATATGACCATGTTGCAATAAAGAAGCGATATCTTATCGCTATACGAGTGAATGAGTGTGCTTCACTTTTTTTCTTGTGTGTGTCATAAAATCTTTAACATCTTAAATTTATTAAGTAGATGGAATTCCTTTGGGATTCCTTAAGAAAACAAATGGAGTACTTTAATATTTTGATTGTAGAGTCCTTAAGTCTTTAAGTAGTAATGTTTAAATTTTGATAGTGGAGGAACTTTACTCGTACACATATATAGTACATGTCGTTTCATGTATACTGAGGGAAAATATGTGTTTTTTACATTAAATATTTGGTTTGTACTTATGTACTCGTACATCGGGTTTTAAGTTCAAGTTTTTCTTTTCTTAAGTTTTTTCTTAAGAAGAATTTTTTACAATACAAATATGCTGTGATCAATAATTTTCGATTGAAGAAGACAAGGAAAATAATAATCAAATCTTTAGCTGGGGGACAACTAGCTGTTTCGTAGCCGCTACACTACTCATCAGCACTCACTGGGATTTGAACTAGCGCTTGATGTCTATTTGACAATGAAGTATGGACAATGTTAAATTAATTAATTAAAACTAAAATTTGTTTAAATATTTGTTAAATCATAAACATAAACAAAGTTTACATTAAATCCTCAGCGCCATAGTGGCATGGTTGCCACATTTCGACGATCATCATAGATCGTCGAAATGTCTTACCCGTTATACATTTTAGTTCGTTCCCCAATGCTGCGCACAAACGCACATCTTAAATAAAACAAGTTACCACCTACTTCAGTTTACAAGTATTCAAATGCCTTGAGGTAACTATACACAAAACGGAAAGAAAAAAAAACAGAAATAGTTTATGGGCACGTTTAGAAGGATGCATATTTTTAAACTGCGAATACTAAAAATCTTTGCAATTACACGATGTTAATGCACACACTTGTACCTGCATACTTCTGCAAACCAATACACTTACAACACTCTCTAAGTGGAAATAAACGTCTGCAAGTCACAAGACGATGCAGAGGATACCTCGATAGTTGCAAACAAAATTCTGAAAAGTTTTCATTTTCTTTTACATAATTTTCATAGAAAGTAGTAAAAAAGGATGAAATTTAAATACTTTTCACACAACATTTACTTGCGCACATGCATACTTATTTATACGAGTATTTGATAAATGCACGTAATATATCAAACTCTAGAGTTATCTTTTTTTTTATTCTTTAGAGGAAAATAATTTTATCAAAATTCTATTTTAATGCACATCAGTTGTAAAGCAAAGAAAATTTTTTTCAAATTGAAGGCTGAATAGCGATTTGTAACGATGGCATATGTTTGTATATATTTACATACATATATGTACATATGTGTACTCGTATATTTTTTAAGTAATAAATAAATAATCAATATTTTAAGGACCCGTTTTGATACTTTTAAGACAATTCGGTATACCAATTAATAATGTTAATTTGGACAACATATGGTATAACTATCACATATCGCTCCTTTATTGCAACATAGTCATAACTGAAAAAAAGCTTGTTTCGAGAAAAACACATTTAAAATTTTTAGTTTCCATACAAGTCTTAGAAATTTTTTTTAGAATATATTGACAAAAGTATACAGTTTAAGAGTACTTTGAATAAATTTTTGGCACAATATAAAAGGTAGTACTGTTAACAGTTCTGCATTGTTAACTCGAAAAGTTCATTTTTTGAGTTACAACTATATTGCAATAAAGGAGCGATATGGTTTATGTCAATAATAACAAAAAAAAATTTGGGGGCTAAACATCAGTCATTATAATTCAGTATTCGATAGATGCCAAAGTGTAATCACACATTTTTTTTTCAGCCGCTATAATAATGTTTTGTGTCTAAAAACGATGGTTGTGGGGAAGTCTGGCAACCTTTTTTCATTTGAAAAACAAAAACCGCTGTTGGCAGTTGTCGATTGTTGGTAGAAGCTTATGGCCATTATGCAACAACTCAAAAACTTTATGAACAATGGTTTATGTTGATTTTAAAGTAGTGTTATCCATACAGAAGGCAAGAGCAGGCATCGGAAGCATCAGGAATTGGGAGTATTGCTCGATAAAGTTAGTTGTCAAACGCAAGAAAAATTTGCATAATACTTAACACTCACACTGATAGCTATTTTTATACATTCAAAAGTATTGGGATTCATTCAAAATGAATTCTCTTATAAAAGAAGCCGAGAGACATTGAAAAGCGAATTTTCATGTCGGTAATGATGTTTAAACGATACAAAGAAAAGTCATTTTTGCATCTTATTGTTGCTGGTGATGAATAACGGTTATATTATGATAACTCCTATCGCAAAAAGTCGTAAGTAAATTCCGGCGAACCCACCAAATCAATGCCGGAACCGTATATCCATGACTCATGTCGGTAACGATGTTTAAGCACTACAAACAAAATGCATTTTTGCTACAAAGAAAATTCATTTTTGCTACAAAAAAAATAAATTTTTTCTATTTTCTTATATATAAAAGCATTTGGGATTAATGCAAAATGAATTCTCTTATGAAATGAAGCCGAGAGACCTTGAAAACCAATTCTGCATGTCGGTAATGATGTTTAAACGCTACAGAGAAAATTCATTTTTGCATCTTATTGTTGCTGGTGATGAATATCGGTTATGTTATGATAACACCTAGGGCAAAAAGTCATATGTAAATTCCGGCGAACCCCTCAAATCAATGCCGGAGCCGTATATCCATGAATCTAAAGTAATGCTCTGTATTTGGTGGGACTAGAAGGGCGTTTTGTATTATATTTTTAAGCATTTATTTATTTATTGAATCTTCAAAGTGAACGAACAATAAGTATTCAAATCTTTTTACTTAAGTTTGGCCAACGCAAGACGAAACATATTTTGTGGGAACTTTATCAGTTAAGTCACCTATTTAATGTTCTGATGGTGACACGGGCATCCCTTCTTGTCAGCCGAGTAGGGCCGCTAAAATTAAGCATATTGCGTGCAAGAGGATTGGTGCGAGGTTCCAATTTGCAGATGTACCTTGTCGCGTACTACTAAAATTCCTCTTTTACCAGCGGAACACACAGATCTTTATGAATTCGTGAGTTTTTTTTACATGCCATGAAGCTTTTTTTATCTTAATATATTACAAATAAGTATTCTCTCTAAAGTGTTGTCTAAAGAAGTCTTGCCTACATTGCACCTAGTTTTAGACTTTTCTAACCTTGTTGATTGCAACCCTGATATCATTATATCATTATATATGGAATTTGTTGCGCTTAACAGAAATGAAACTTTGTTTTCGTTCTATAATTTTATAATTTAAAAACTTTATCAAATAAAAATTATGGTTTATATCAAAAATGTAAAAAATTGGGTTTTTGGGAAGGATTTTAGTAGGTTTTACATCCAAGTTTGGTCGGATTGAAAATTTTTGAGTATAACAGGGATATAGATTTACCCTCTTTTGATAGTCGCACAATAATTTCCCACATATCAGCCGATGTTTGCTTTCCTCTCATTGCGATTTTGACCCGCAATAAATAAATAATCTTACAACATGTGTTCTAAAGAGAGAAAAAGAGAATCGAAATTTAAAAACCTAACAGTATTAGTTGGCACTAAATTGAAGTTGGCTGTGGTTATTTTAATGAAGTTGCAATCTTTTGCAAAAGTGTTCCATTGTAACTTTGAAGCAAACCATATCTATATTAATTGAATTATTTATTTAATTATTTATAACTATACAGTTGCAAAGTATAGGATGCACAGCATGAGCGGGGTGACAAAGACCATATGCCCAAGATGGTATTAACAGTACGTTTATAGCGTTGCTGTGACTAACAATAACGACCTATGCCTTCACATAGGAAGTTGCAGCATGGATAACACTGAAATACCTCCAAAAAACTGTAAACCAATACAGTTAGTTGAGGCAAACTGTTAACCAGTGAGAGCGAGACGCAAAACTCTCGAACAACAAAAACAACAACAAGCCTGAACACACTTAAGAAATAATTACGATGACGCGAGAGCTGTTTTTCAGCTCAGAGCTGCTTTACGACTGATAATTGAATTATGGTTTTTGGTTTTTGTTATAGCGCATTTACACCAACTCAAAATCGAGTAGATTTGAATTGAAATCTACAACGAAATCTATATCGTTTACACCACCGTTTTTTGACATCTAGCAAGATTTCATTTGCTCAAAAATAATTTATGCATGCGGGTTTGACAATACAATACTATCAGAGACTGAATACACCAGCATTAAAGTGTATATTTTTTGTTCCCAGAGACTGCATGCACCACATTATAGTGCAATTTTTGTTGCAGCGTAGTATTTTTAAGTACTTTTTGCAAGAAATCACAGATGCATCGCTTAGTACTGAGTAGATTTTAGGAAATTTCATCGAAATCTACTCATAAAGTAGATTTTATTTTGTATGAGAAATCTTCTTAAAATCTAGTAGATTTGGCTTGAAATCTCGAATGAGAAGATTTCGCTTTGGTGTAAATAGGCTATTACTGTTAAAAATCAAGGTATTTTTTTAAACAGAGATATTAAATCTAAACTTATCATTCATTTTCCTAAAAGTTTTCTAGTTCACTTGATTTTAGAAACGATGTTTTAAACTGCATGAAACTAAAGTATTTCTATCAGTTGCTTTGGTCGGCCCACCCTTTATTAATTTTCTGAGTGTGTGCGATTTCTTAGAAGGCACCTTAAATGTTGGTCGTTAGTGCAAGTTTAAGTGTGCACGACCAGGACTTTTTCTTAGTGCACACTTTTTGTAAAGCTGACACATGTGGAAAATGTTCGTTTTCATTGCATGTAAAAGAAACTAAGTAATTTTTTACTGTTAAAAAATTGCCAGCAGAATAAAAGAAACCATTAGAACACAATAATAATAAGAAGAAGAAGCAGAAAATACAAGCCAGTGGCATTTGAACAAAGCTGCCACTTTATAAAAAAACCATACGGCTTGTAAGAAAAAGAAATATAATATAAAGCGCACACAAAACCTATTCAAGTTGAAAATGTAGACAACATTTTCATTTGTATGCATGTGCGAGCTGATTTCTCAAATTTCAACTTTTAACAAAAATTATAAAAATAAGAAGAAGAAAGAAAAACTGCTGAATAGTTCCACCAAAACTGCAAACCATTTGAATTGTTGAATAATGTTTATTTTTCAAGTGAAATGTATACTTTTGGCAGCACAGCTGCCCATCTTTCTGGTGGTTTTAATTCTATTAAATATTTGGAATTGTGAAAACAAAAAAATGAATATTAAATTAAAAACTCATTTCGAAAATGATAAAATATTTGTGTGTGTTCTCTGTTGTATATGAGGCTGTTTGTTCTGTGTTCCTCTTCTTTTATTATTTCATGGTTTTTGAACACAAAAGTAAAACTGAGCAACTTAATTAAATTAAATAGAAATGTGCATATTAAATTTTAAATGTGTTGATATTATTTATTTGCAATTTAAATTTCTTTTTCGGAAAATTGTAAAACTTCAACTACAAAAATCATTCCTCGTTGAATCAAGGACACTGTGCTTAAACAAAAATTAAATAACTTTTATTAAAAATATTATTATTTTTTGCTTAATTAAGCTTATTATAATAAAAAGCAATTATTTATATTTCAGTATATGTATTTGTGCAACTACATACTTACTAGTATATAATTAAATACATCGAGCATAGAAGACTCCACGACTTCATGTCAGCAAATGAAGCAGCTGGCAACTGTAGTCGAGTAGTCCACTATGGAATCATTTTGAACACGCCAGCGAACATAAATTCATTTACATTGCTTTACAGAACGAGTGCGATTTATATCCGCCTTCATGAAAAAAGCTCTTCTCTCTAAAATTAAGTCTTAAAAAGATAAGAAAAGCAGCTTAACTTCATAAATATAGTTTAAAAAACAAACAAACACGCTTTGACATCAAACTAAAATAATTATCCATATAACCATTATATGTATAATGCATTCCTAGTTTTTTTTAGGAATTCCCAATATCGGCTTGAAGAATCGCCAAAATCCCCCACTTCCCCGAAAACATAGTGGTAACCTCAATTTTCATATTGAACATGAATCGGCGGTTCCGATTCGGTTACCGAAACAGTTCCAAGCCCAATCCAAATCCAAAATCCCTGTCCCCCTATATCAAAAGCAATACGGTAACTTCAATTTTCGCACTAAATCGAATGACCATTTATAGCTCAGAACACAGATGGGCGACGTGTCTAGAAAGTTTGTATGGAAAGCACTCAAAAAATTAGTTGTTTTCATACAAACTTTCTTGACAAGTCCTTTGTCTATATTCTATGCACAGTACATAAGATTTCTTATTTGAAATGTAAACAAAAAAATTTTAATTTATATAAAACACAATTTAAATTTTGTTGTTTTTTATGTTTTACATAAAATACTTCCAAGTACATACAATATATATGTAACACACAATTTTTTTACACACATGGTCACACTGTTTTTATTTCATAGACAACAAAACTAAAGGGTGGTTAAATTTTAAGGCTGAAGTTGATTTTAAATAAAATACAAATTATTTAAGAATTATTGTCAGCTTTATTATTATTATAATATTAGTGTAACTCCACTATGTATAAAACAAAATATTAGCCAAATAGTCGCCGCGACTTCTACGGTACACCTGTATCCTCTGCTGAAGCATAATTGAGGTTCAATGCCGTTAATGTGCGAATTATATTATTCTTTAGCTTTTAAATTGTTGCTGGCTTTTCTTTAAAATAACCACAAGGAAAGAAGTCCAGCGGTGTTAAGTCGCATCATCTTGGCGGCCAATTGTCATCGTCACCACGTGAGATAACACGGCCATTGAACTTGTCGCGCAAAAGAACCATTGTTTCGTTAGCTGTGTGACAGGTGGCACCGTCCTGTTGACACCACATTTCGTCCACATCCATATCCTTCCAATACGCACCATAAAAAGTTCGTTATCATCTCACGATAGAGAACACCATTCACAATAACTACCTGACCGGTCTCACTTTGGAAAAAGAACGGTGTTAGCCCATAAACTGCACCAAACGGTGCATAGGCAATCACTCTTTGCTCATCATTCGCCCAAATGCGACAATTATTTTCACCTTATTGACGAATCCACTGAGGTGAAAATGTGCCGCCTCCTCACTGAAGGTGATTTTCTTCGATATACATTTTAATTTGAATGCCCATTTTCATAATAAGCCTGTATAACGTTAACGCGTTGCTGGATTGTGTATCTTTTCCATGGTTCTTACTGAATGAGTCTGGAATTGAAAAAAGCCAAATGATATCCACGAAAAAAATAGACGTTTCGGTGTGATTACATTCAATATCGGAAATTTCACCATACGATAAAAGCTTTCGGAGAAGAGAATAAGAAGGGAAAAATACTTTCTGGTACTCGACATTTCTCAGCCATTCCTTATTTTTCTCTCATGTGCAAGAAATAAAAGCTAGAGAGTATATACTCGTATAATAGTGTGCCTACAACACCATTTTGAAGCGATTTTGTAAATTCGGCCAGACTTCTATAACATTTTGCTGTAAATGAATCGTATGATCGTACATGATAGTGTTTCAGGGCTTTATGTAAGCAGCTTTTGACCCTTCACAATCTACAAGTCGAAAAAAGTATAACATCTGTTTTTGCAGCTACAGCTAGTAGATAAGAATTCGGCTTAGTTCAAGGTGCATTAATGCATACACGGTGGCAGCACTACGGCATGTGGCAATTTTTTGCTTCTGGCAATATAGTAAGCTATTTACGTCAAATGTATTGTATACATTTTTGAAAGTGAATTTAGTGCTTTATGCTGAATTAAACATATACAAATTATTTTGTGAACTTAAAAATATTCAAATAAATATAATTTATAATTATGAAAAGGTACATTCATAGTTTATAATTGTGAAAATAGTTACAAATAATTTTGATAAACATAGCTTACCACATGCCTGTTTTTGTTGTATTGTTGTAATTTTGCTCTAGTGCTGCCACCGTGTATACGTTAATGCACCTTGGCTTAGTTTATCATATGATGTTTATTTCAATATTGCCATACTTGTTAAAATTTGATTTGTGTATACTATGAAACAAGTTGCCATATGGATAAAAGTTAAGCATATAATCGTAGTTAATATTTTTCAAATCTCGCATACAATAAAGTATCATACTATATATAATTATTCCTTCAAATCCCCACCAAATTAAAAACTACACTTAATGTCATGAGGGAATTACTTTTTATTTGAAAATATCGAGATAAATGATTTAAACGGCGACCACAAATACTCATATTTAACGACGACATCTCTGTTGGCAAGCGGCACGAGAACACCAACGATTTCTGTTGCCACCACAGCCCAAATATCGCATTTCACGGCATTGTCGAGAGCGAGCATCGTAATGCCACATAGTGCGGGCACGACAGCCAGGGCCGCCACGGCCGACATGACGGGGACCGCTACAAGCAGGACTAGCTGTAACAAAGAATTATAGATTTATTTAGAGATTACATTTTTTGTACTTGTACAACAAATATCAAACTTACGTGGTCCGCCCGGACATCTTTGGGCCGAAGTCAAAGCCACCAAAGCCACCAGCAAAAGGGATAAAATGTTTAAAAATTTCATGATGCTTTTGAAATGAACAATTAATTGAACAGAGGTCTGTAAAACTGTTTGTGATTTAATTTGCCAATTGGCGAAGTATTTATACGAAATTTTTCGCGCTTTGAACAGCTGAAAGTAATTTTTGTCTTTTATATTTTTTGTTTTTACTTTTCTTATATTAAAATATTTAACAATTATTTCAAGAGTATTGTTTGAGTTGAACATCTGTTAACTAAAGAAATTTTGTAAACAAATTAAACACCTGTTTTTTATGAATTACATAATTTTTATAAAACAGACTTTTGAAAAAAAAAATTTTAATAATAATATTAAAATCTTACATAATCAAAAAAAGGCTATTGATTCAATATATCGTATATCCATTTATAATGAAAATAATTTTTTTATTTGCTTTCTGTACAAAACAATATATTGTTATGAAACAATTGTATAATGAATGCTATCTGATTGACACAATCAATTAAGTGGTGAAATCGGAGGAAAGGAGAGAGAAGTAGGAACAGTTTTAATGCCTAGATTCTTTTCTGTTAAAAATCGTTTGTTTTTTATTTTGTTTATTTAGTAAATAGCTGTTTTGTGTTCTTGTTTCCTTATGAAGTAAATCAAAAGTTTTAGGGCTTTAAAACCTTTTAGGGGTCTGGAGAAAAAAAAGCCTTTAAAAAACTTCCTTAATGCAGAAATCGGCTCCATTAAATGTGACCCCAATAACAAGTTGTCCCAAACATAAAAATCAAAAATAATGACAAAACTTAATAGTTACAATACGTTTCTATGTACATGATTTAGCCATATCATACAATTTGTGAAATGATTTCTTGTGAAATGATTTCTCATATGGAAAATCCATGTGACCAAATTATCTCAAATGACTTAAATTGTTTCAAATTAAGTCAAAGTTTGTCTGTAGAACGCTGGGCTGCTGCTGTCCTTACAAATGAACCCTTGCATTGCGATCCGAAAAAGTGACGGCTATAAAAGGGCTGATCTTGCAGAATTTTTCCCATTAGATCGTTGTAAGTTAAATAATTCACTAATACATATGCAGCCTGTTCGCCGATATCGAATAAAAATGTCTGCGAACGAAAGCTAGTGACTCCCATGCGAATCAGTTTGGGTTTGTCTATATCACTATTATTCGTTCGCTTGTATATACTTATGTATTTTAATTGAATTTTGACAAATCATTCGTATAGAACAAAAGTAGACAAACTTAAATAAATTTTCTTTCGCCTAGAATGCGAATGAACTTATTCTTGCGATATCGGCGAAGTGGCTGCTAGCTTGAGAAACTAAAAGACCCGCCTCGATATCACACTAGATAATTATCCTTAACTTTTTTATTATAAATTGTTACTGCCTTATTTATAAAAAATTTTTCAAGTTTATTAAGTTGTTATTGCACTGATTTCTATACAAAATTTGTACAATAACAGCTTAATAAACATGAAAAAATTTTTATAAATAAGACCGTTAATATTTAAGATATAAGGCAAAGCCATTTCTGTGCATTATTTGTTTCCTTAAATGTAAAAAATTGTAAAACTTGCTATTAAATAAATTAAACTAAATTAATTATCTTTATACCACGTTTCGAGTGTTTTTTGTTTGTTTGTTTGAAATTCCCAAAATCAGTTTCATGAATCGCCATAATTCCCCACTTCCCTTGGAAACAATATGGCAACTTCATGCACGACCTTTAATAGTTAAGATACACGTTCCACAGCCAAACCAGGCACAAAATATGAAAAACCGGTTCCAATTCGGTTGGCAAAGCGGTTCCGAGTTTTTTGGGAAAACCTAAACTCGGCTTCGGGAAACATCAAAATCCTCCAATTCCATAGAAACAATGCGGCAACTTAAATTTTCGCACTAAAACGATTGACCGTTTATAGTTCAGATGCATGGCCCACGAAAAATACGTACGCCGAATATGAAAAACCGGTTCCAAACCGGTTAGCAAAATTGTTCTGAATTTTTGTTAGGGGATTCCCGAAATTGACTTCGTGAAATTACAAAATCCCACTACTTGCCCGGAAGTAATGCGGCAACTGCAATCTTCGCCCTTTATACATCTCTGCTTCAAGCCAGCTGTACATACCGATCTGATCAACACTGAGATGACTTCCATGTTCTCTTATGTATTGATTTATGTACAAAACGTTACATACTTTTTATTTAGATTATGAATTGTATAGATATTATTCCGTTTCTAACTGTTGAAGGAAAAACAATACAATTGGATTAAAATATATAAAAAATAATAACAAATCGATACGGAGTTTTTACTCTTCTGCAAACAATTTAGACCCTGATCGTGAGGTATACATAAATAAGCCAACATAAAGCATTCATGTATATACAGTTTTATATACCTACATATGTAATAATCACTCATATGGCATGGGTTTCGAGTCCTGCTAACAGTGTAACTTAAGCTGTATTTACACGATTGAATTTTTTTTTTTTCAACATTGCTCTTCAAAATACTTTAAACTCGTGTAAACAGGAAAATTTTTTCAAAATTTATTGAACAAAACTTTTGAAGATTTAATTGATAACTATAAATAATTTGACAGCATGTTCATTCTTTTGATTCAATACATATCACATGTTTCGGTTTACAAAAGGTTTTTTGCGGCAAGAGGCAATGTAATTAAATTACTTAAGGAATAAAATTAATATGAGTTAGTAAGTGTTACATATTTAACAACTATATATTCGTTGAATAATATATTAATATTTTTAAAAGTGATACCATAAATGACAAATTGCGCAACAATCGCAAGCAACAGAAAAAGTGGACAGGAGATGAATTGAGACTGTTCATCGAAATGGTTGAAGCACGCGAACCGATTTGGAATTTTAAAATTGTTGGGTACAGAAACCACAGTGTGCTGATGTTATAATATCGATGTGTTCTCCATCTAATGTCCCGATTGAATTGGAAAAATTCCACGTATTATTTATATTTTCGAAAATGCTCTCCCATTCCGCCTCTGCTTCTGGCATTTGTATCAATAGATATTGATTTTGATATGATTTTTTTTTATAATATGTATAATAAATAATATAATATAATATAATATAATATAATATAATATAATATAATATAATATAATATAATATAATATAATATAATATAATATAATATAATATAATATAATATAATATAATATAATATAATATAATATAATATAATATAATATAATATAATATAATATAATATAATATAATATAATATAATATAATATAATATAATATAATATAATATAATATAATATAATATAATATAATATAATATAATATAATATAATATAATATAATATAATATAATATAATATATTAGGTTTTAACTTTAAAAATTCATCTTTTAATACTTTATATAATGCAGTACAGACTTCAGGCACAATATTGCATATCGATGATTTTGATATTTTAAACCAGAACATCAGACTTGCATAAATGTCCCCAATCTCAAGTAATTGCCAAGCGTTCTCCGAGGCATATAGATTCTCGCATATTAGTATTAGCCTTTTCTATTAAAGGCGTGACGAGATTAAGCAAATAATCAAAATCGTCTGCTGACATTTGCTCAAAGTTATTGTATTGGTCAGAAACATTCCTCTTAAATCGCTCCCTAAAAGACACACCACTACCTTCCAAAAGAAAAGCTCAAACTTAATGTTACTTTTGTTTTCTTCTTTTTTTTTTTGCATAATTATCAGCCACTTCTTCCTCTAATATTAAAAATGTCGATGCTATGATAATTGTGTCGTCATCCGTACTTTTTAATAATTAATTATTTCACAAAAGAAGCTATACAGCTGATCAAAGACAATATTTTCAATATAAAAAGTTTACCAGTAGTGTAAATTAGCTTCAAAAAATGTTGATCAAATTTCTATCAAACGATTTTTAAATATATTGAAAGAATATTTTGATCAAATTTTTGAAACGTGTAAAAAGAATATCAAAATAAATTTTCAAAATTTTGATAAGACTTCAAAATGCCTTAAATCGTGTAAATCTACCTTAAGCGTGTTAAAAACTCAATGCTATTTTTCATTTTTATAGGTTTTTTATTTTTTTATTTTGATATCTTAAAGTTGATAGAACAAAATCTTTCTTTGCTTTTTAACAATACATAACTATATCGCTGGCTCCGCTGTGTGCTTACAAGTATTATCATGCAGAAGAATCACTTTTCTGTGTCTGATGACATTTTCTCTTCGCAGCTCGGCTCAATCTCCTCATCAACGGTTTTCGCTAGAGAGTTCCAGTCAATGAATCGGCTCAATCCCCTAATCAACTGTTTTCGCTAGAGAGTTCCAGTGAATGTGTGGATGATCTGTTATAATTTTTCTTTATGTGTGTTTATCCTTTACACTAAATATTCACCCGCAGAATTGCGTACTACTACTATTAAATTAAATTTTTTTCTAACGTATCTTTGTTTTTAACAGAATTTGTGTAACAAAAAAAAAAAAAAAGCTTTTGAAAACTGTGCCAAACAGTTAAAGAACCCTCATCACGCGACAAATTTGTTCCCTGCCTCCCTCTCCCTATTCCATGAAGACGAAATCGCATTATGTTTTATATCTGTACGATTGGAGGCGGGGATGCTGTTGGCCATGATATCAGGGCACAATTTTATTTATTTGTATATTCTTTTTTGTGTTTGTTTTTATTACGAGTATTTCTTTCTCTCATCGTTCATGCAGTTTATTTATTTAGCTTTAAAAGGCAAGAAGGTCATACCCTTGAAAACTCAAGTTAACATTGCATATAACAGCTTGTATATATTGTGTATACACTTATGTGTATGTAGGTAGACATATTACACATACACGCAAACAACTAAACACTTTTGGCAACATATACACTTAAACGATATGACGTGATAATGTACGAGTACATGAATATTTTGTGGTAGAAAAGAAAATGTAAACTATCACTTGTACGGTGACAGAAACGTAATCTTATTGGAAAGAAGAGAACTAGAAAGGCCTTTTGAAGGCCTTTTTTTACCTTTCATAAAAATGTAATTTCTGCAAATTTTATTTCCGACCTTATAAAGATTACATATTCTGAATCAGCATTGATAAAAAAAAATTTTTTTGCTTGGACCAGTACTCAAAAGATGACCCTTACATAAGCATTGTACCAGAATTAGGAAAATAGGTTGTAAGGAGGGTGAAAGAGGGAGTAGTGTTTGTGAATATTTGACTTGATTTTTCCAACGCTATAACAGACAGGAAACATGTCTGCAGGCAACTTATTCTCCAGACGAAGCGTACGGCTGAAAACCGAATTGTCTCTGTAATGCGTAGTACAATTCCCCGGGCAATCGACCACAAATGGATGAGCTTTGTACAATCACGCATGCTACGTAAAAATGTGCAAGTTACGGGAACAAGATCCCTAATCTCGTCAGAGAGAAATCCATTGTAGTAACGATAGAACAGAGTAACGCACCCTACGCTGTGTCGATGCTCCAGTGAGTCAATAGAGTTGGATACCCTACTGTCACCGATGAGCTTCTTCGCCCTCTCCTGCACACGGTCGAGTAACCCCAAAATAGGCTTTGAGGCACCGGCCCAAACATAAGAGTTGTATTCCATTTTCGGTCGGATGTAGGTGGTATCAATAGTAAGGAGGTCGGATGGAATCTTACACCGTTTTGCTTAAAATAAGTTTTGGTAATAAAACAAAAATTTCCGATATCGATTTTTCCCCCTTAAAAGCTGTTTTGGTAATAAAAGGAGGTTACTAAAATACAGAAAATGAAAAATTCTGATATCGGTCCATATATACCATATACCAGAAATATAGCCTAAACCGATTTTCCATGAAAATTTCCTTTTTGGCATGGTGATTACAAGGCAAATATTTTTTTTCCCTGATATCGTTCCATATGTTAATTTATAATAGCTTCTAAATAATTTTTATAATTTGTGGTTTTTACAGCTTTTTATTTTATCACCTTGGTCGTTCTACAGTATCTACTATCGGAAGTGCCATTTTGTGAAATAAAGTAATGCCAACTTAAACTAATCTAACAATGTCGCAAACTTATTTACACTAATCTATAGGTTAACAGATATGTTACTCATGTCATGACATGAACATTATCATCATGTCATAATATTAAAATACCCGGGCATATTTAGTTCATATTTGTAATATGTACTAAATATTTATGTGACTTTCGTGTAGGATTAGATTCGGCCCAGCCTAATATATTACAATCTTACTTGTTGAATTATAGTTTTCTTACTTAACTTCATACCCTATGCACACGATATTGTCTCATATTCATATTAGACCAGACTAGACATTAACTAACACTTAAATATAAGTTGAATAAAACTGACTTCGTAAGAAGTCAAGAATTTCGTACTAAGGGGATGAACATCGTATATGAAGTGCATTGTAGTGGAACTAGGAAAATAGGTTATGAGGAGGAGCCAACAGGGAATGAAGATGTTTTCAGAGAACCATCTTTTAGTTGAAACTATTATATCTTTTTAATAAACAATTTCACTTTTTGACACATTTCCTTAATCCTGCAAATATATGCTCTCGTTTCCATATGAAGTAAATTTTACTATTAACTATACTAACCCTGTTTTAATACTTCACATCAGACAAATGATTTAAATATTTATATGATTTTGTAACGTACACACTCTCAATCTAGAGCACTGATCACCATGCAGCCCTCAAGGATAATCGTAGTTACTCATAGATATGCTGAGTGTTCTCTTTATGGGGACCACTGATTTAGAGAGATTCTGGGGTATGATGATTTTTGTATAAGGTATTTTATCTCTTTTTAAAAAGACCTACCTTCTTGATAAGTAAGCTGAAAATAATATACAAGGTAGAAAGTTTTTCTGAATGGTTGTTCTAGTAGGCCCCGTCGAGTTGAGCGCCGTAATTGCGCTCATGTGTTTAATTTTGTTTAGCAATTCATAGCCTTAAAAACAGACATCTGAATTGTTATTCTAATACCGCTATTTAAATTTTTTAATAAAAAAAAAAAAATTGCCAAGAAAAGTGATTTGTATAGGCATTTACAAATCACTGCTGCCAGAAATGCAGATTTGTCTTCTTTTGCAGATTTTAACCCTCTAAAAACAATATGTATAGATAAGAATAATTTTAATTTAAAAACGCATATTTTTAAATTCTAAGAATATTGTAGCTGTCTTGTTTTTCTTAGTGTTGGTGTTTCTTTTTGTTAATTACATGTGAGAATATAAAGCCAACCGTTCATACGAATATTTATAAAATAGCCAAAATTTCAAATAATAAAATTTTGTTAATGCAACTCATTTTTCTTTGATTCGGAGTTCAGAGAGTTAAGTTTTTTACAACAGTTTTCTTTTTAAAATCTCAATAATTTATTTAAATTGTTGGGAGTTGAGTCTCTGAGCATATCTATCAAAAATTGCCAAGTCTACTGATGATTAGAGTAGCTCCTATGAAATGTTGACATATAGACTAAAGGGCTGCACAGAATGTTCTAAATAACACTGCTTACTACTGTGTAGTAGCTGCAAGCACTGTATATCAAAACAATTCTTAAAACAAAACAAACAAGTTATAGAACATTTAGAAGTAGAACACTTCATAGTTATGAAAAGCCTTCACGACAGTGCTTGAGTGTACTTGAATTCTGTTTTACAGCAAAATCCAAAACAAAACATCACAATAAAGCAAATAAACGATGAATCACAGCAAGCGCATTGGCATTTGAACATACTGCGTCTTAAATATTTGCGCTTAATACAAAGGCAAAACCATGAACATACTGTGCATACAACACTTGTGCACTAATACAATGACAAAAACCATTAACAACAACATCAAACTTTATAAACAAAACTGAAGTACAACATTACTTCAATGCTTGAAGTTCTACTTCAATTTGGTTCTATATCATTTGGTTCTGTTTGTTCCAAAAGCTTAGAAGACTGTAACATTTTAAATTCTGTAATAGAGTTTGTTGGGGCCTTTTGTGTTGTTATTGTTTAAGTCAAACCTCCACAAACACTACTCCGCCTTTCCTCCTCCTTATAACCTATTTTTCTAGTTCCAGTACAATGCACTGCATACGTAGGGGTCATCTCCTGAGTACTGGTCCAAGTTAAAAAAATAAAAGACTGTATGCGTTTATGTGTTTAGAACACTTCGGCACTGAAGTGTTTGTTTTGAAATGTGAAAGAAGGCGATGGATAGTACTTGAAAATATTACGATGTTTTGTAAGACATTTTTATTGTGCTAGAGCAGCCCTCTAATATAGACAGCTAGGAAACATAGAATACCAACTGTTTACAATTTTTTGATTGGTGTAAGAAGTTTTCGGTATTTTTTTTTTAGTTAAAAAATCATCAAAGTTTCAATAAAAATTGTCTGTCCAATTGTTGTTTACTCACGTTTCGTAGGCAGTAGAGAAAGTGCTACCTCATATGCAATCACCACTGTGTACTTAACCTTCTTTAAACCTTATGACATCAACAGCAGCAAAACTGATTTTCGGGCATAAAACTTTTTTCATTTCCTTTTAAAAGGAAAATTTTAAACAAATTTTGAAATTTTTTTTCCCAGCCAAGTTTTCTTTGTCTGAAACTTTTGAACAATTTCAAAGTATTTTGCATCGTTGTGTTCTTTTTTTCTGTGATGTTTATTTTTTATTTTATTATTATTTTTTTCTTTTCAAAAACTCTGAAATTTTATCTCATGTTTGAACTTTAAAGTGCCAACATGACAAACAAATGTGATGCAGAACACAGAAAAAAAGAAATTAATTTTCTTTCACTTTTTTTGTCATTCAAAATTTTACTTACAAAACTGATCCTTCTTGTGTTGAGTCAGTCTGGCAGTTGAAGGAATAAAAATTGTGTTGTGTTGTGTTGTATTTCCTTTGGCTGAAAAAAGTTGTTTGTTTGCAACCATTTGAAGTATTTTGTTTCGTTTTTTGTTTCTCTTTCAAATTTGATATTTTTCTTCATCAGGCTGCTGACGATGGCGGAAAGAAGACACTTTCGTTAGAAAACTCTTGATGAAGCTGGTGAAAAACTAGGTGTGTGTGTGTGTGAGTGTTGGTAGTAGGGGCGTAGTAAAAAGATTGTTAAAATCTTTATCTTTTTCTTTTGCTTGGTGTATATATCTCAGTATGCGCTGTAATTTATTTGGCTTTTTTCTGTGTTTTTTTTTCGAGCGATAATGCTTTAAAAATTACCAAAAGTTTTTTTTTAATGTAAAAAATGTTTTATTGCTTTTTAATGGATCTCTTTTTATTGCATAATATTAAAATATCTTGATATTATAAAAGTAACTTTCGAAGGCAGAAATCATTTAAAATAAATAATTGTTTAACAGCATTTTAGCAATTTAATTTGGAAAATTTTACCAAATCATAAACGATTTTGGCAATAACGCTTTTTTACAATAATAATAAAATTAAAAAAATAAAATAATAATTATAATAAGTTAAAACACACACTGACTTCCTCAAGAGTTTTTCTGAGCCTCAAATTCGACAAATTTGTGTATTCAAGTAGCCATTCGGTTGGAAATGCGCTTCACTAGAAAATATTACTTTTTTCTCAGCATAGCTTTCCAAAGCTTTGTAAGGAGTTCGCATAATTATAATGCATTGTACTATCGTAGGGCCCTCCATTTTTTATCGGAATAACAGTCTGTGAGCAGGGTTGTCAGATCTAGCCATTTCTCACCAACCATGGCAATTTTAAAACTAGTTTGATGTCCCAAATATCGGTTTGGCGACTTAGATTTTTTTTGGCGATTTGTAAACCAATTTGTAAACTAGTTTGTTTTGAGATTCTTTAAAATCAGTACGAATATATAATATTGCTACGAATTTTAAATATATCTAAGCCAATGTGCGGGGCATTGATATACTTGTTATAAATATACACGCACATTCATATAAACAACACAAGACTAAAAACATAAAGCATTTAACACATTGCAATCACCAAACTACCGACTTCAATATTTAAATGTGAACGGTTGGTTATTTTGACAGTAGCAAGACTACACAACTGCAGGGTGTTCTCCATGCTGATTTTTAGCCGCAATCGAATTAAACTAACTTCTGTTTTTGCTGACTACAAAATAAAATCAGTGTGACCAGTATGCAAAAAAATATTTAAAGCAATTAAATATTTAAAATATTTTGGAAATATTGTATTTTCTAATACAACATAAAATAATAACAAAATTTAAATGCTATTTTAAATAAATTAATAAGTTTATTATTTATATTTGTTAAATATTTAATTTTTTATTTTTTTTAGCAAGCTTTTATTTATTTATGGAATCTTCACAATGTAATCTAACAATAAGTATTCAAATCTTAATACTAAATACAAAAATAACTAAGTCCAGCCAATGTTAGACAAAATGTTTTATTTTGCGCCAATTATATCAGTAAAATCACCTATTTAACGTACTGATGGTGGCAAGGGTAACCATCCCTTCTTCTCAACCGAGTGTGACCGCTAAAATTAAGTATGTTCCGAGCAAGAGGATTTTGATGAACGTCTAATTTGTTAAATATATGCTTACATACGATTACTTATGTTCAAAACAAGAAATATAAATTTTATAAAATAACTACGAGTAGTATACGGTTGAGTATATACCAGTTGATTTTACTTCACTTACGGGTAGTTTTAATTGCATATGTTTGATGAAAAACTAAAAAAAAATGATTACGAAATTTTTGTTACTCAAGCCACATTGTTTTTGGTCAACATTTTGAAATGTTTCCGTTAAGTTTGAATTTTCTAATACTGTTCTCATTATAGCTTAGAATATATATCTGGGTATATTTTTTAACTTTGGAGCCCGCCTAACCTGAATCAAGCGTAGCAAACAAATATGTTTTTGAAGTCAAGTAGTTCTGCTTAAAACTTTTTGGAGAGAAGAACTCCTTCCATGAAAGGTTTCTATAAACTAAAATCGATCTGTAAAACAACGGAATTTTGTAAAGTTAAAAGGGTGGCCACACTGAAGTAGACCTTTATGTAAATGGTTTTATTATTTTTTTATATATATATATATATATATATATATATATATATATATATATATATATATATATATATATATATATATATATATATATATATATATATATATATATATATATATATATATATATATATATATATATATATATATATATATATATATATATATATATATATATATATATATATATATATATATATGTCAATTTTTGACCTAGAATTTGCTGAAAAATTTCAAAATAAATTTGACAACTCTGTTTATGACAACGACCAATTTTCAGTTCTACTAAAACACAGCATGTTTCTAATTTGGCCAAGAAATTTGATTGCTTTTTATTTTAATATACGAGTATGTTCTTTTAATCATCTCTTGGTAATAATTAACTATTTGGTGTCAGAAATATCAAAAACAAAATTTTTAATATTGCTCTTTATCTCTAAAGCTAAGACTTTTTGGCAAGTGAAGATTTTTCTAAAAATTTGTCTGGCACCGCTAACTCTGCACTTAGTGCAATTCACGGATAACGAAACTGTTCGTTCGTTCGCATAAGTACATTTAAAACAGTAAAAATGTATTGAATGTTGCTTTTGTTTTAAGTGTAATTGTGCGGGCGAACAAACGGCTTCTGGGAATTGACACTAGGTTCAAGAATTTTTACTTATTTTAAGACATCACAGGATTGGTCCTCTTGAACAATCCCTCTTTTCGTCTTACTTTAAATACACTTCTGCCTTATTCGTACCTAAATTTTTGAATAGATATGTCTTGTATTAAAATCCCATAGGAAAAAAAATTCAAATATCGTATGAGCTTTTCTTTCCGTGTTTGTATTTTTTGCTTATTTATTTACTTTATTCAATTTTTTGCAGCAAAAGGCCTGCAATGTGCCTGCAGCAAAATAATCTAAATAAAAAGTGACATCAAAAGCTATATCTAAAAATATCAGTTGTCCAAGAACATTGTATTCGAAACTATAAATAACTTTATAACAATGAAACTATCTCGTATGTATGTCTGTATATGAAGTTGCAATTATATATTTTTTTTATATATTATTTTCTTTTGATACTTGTCATGGTAAGCAAAAAATGTGATATTTATTGATAGCATATTTAGTATATATTATTTATTGACATCAACACTGCATATAAATATATGTATGTATGTATGTATATAGCTACCAGTGCGTGCATGCATGTGCATGACGTCAATAACGAGTATTATTGATTTGAAAGCAAAATTAGTTTATGTTGTAAAAATAACTTTGTGTTTTGCCTTCTAAAGATGTCATTCGTTTGTTTTTAATTAAACAAACAAGTTGTGTTAGAAATCTTGTAACATAAAGCGATTTTAAAGCGAAAAAACAAGAAGTTTTTAGTCAATTTGCTTTGTAGTTTAAATTCTTCGTCAATCTTTTAAACTTTCATTAAAGCTGTTTTAATTTTATGTACTTTATACTAAATAATAATATTTTGATTCATTGAAAATTTTTCATTTAGAAATTTTGATATCTTGACTGTTATATCATACATATTCAAAAGAAATTTATTGAAAATGAAAAGCTCAAATGTGGGGAAAATTTCAATCAAAGCCAATGAATCGTATAATCAACAAAATAATGACTGAACGGCAATCTCCAGTTATAGACAAGAGTTGTATATGCTGCCAGTTTCATGAAAATCAGCCCACTTAGGTGCTTTCTTGGTCCCGTTGAGCTAGTAGACATGCAGCTTGTAAGACCTACACATTACCCGCTTTTCCAGATCCCAACGAAGCCCAGTAAGAGCTACAGCCTTTAAGCAACTCACCCGCCTAACAATCACTACTGTTTCGTTACATTATAGGTAACTGTTGCAACACAACTCTATCTCGGAGGGTTATTAGCCCCTGACTAACAACCGACATGCACTATAGTTACCCTGTAATCTTAGGTTTAAACCATAGTTAGAATGTTTCAGCCAAGACAGGCACCTCAACTGTGATCAGCACCAAGATGGTCTGCAAAACAGATCCTCCGGGCATTTCGATGTTCTCCGTTCTATCCATTTTAACCCTTGGTAAGAGTTTTGGAAGCCCAACACAACATAATCCATGCGGCTTCCTAGAGTTTTATGTTTTATGGTTTGGTGTATGCCAACGCAAAACCTGCTCTCCGGAGGAAGCACGAAGCTGACAGCAAGCATTTTGCCCGTATGTACGCCGCTTAAATTTTACCCGGAATATTTAAGCCAATATGCAGCCACCTCAACTATGTTCAATGCCAAAATGGCCTGACAGACAGAACCTACTGAGAGCAAAAAAAAAGACATGTTTCAAAAAAAAAAAAAAGACATGACATATAAATGCAAAAGACTGTCCCTTTAAAATCTTTGCTCTAACATGCTTTTGCTCCTTTTTTTCACATTTTCAAATACTCCAAACAATCATTGTGGCAACGCGTGTTGTCCGGGAATTTTTCTTTCTTGATTTTGTGTGCTTTTGTCAGTTTTTTAACATGTTACCAATTAAGCTGGTTATTCTTGTTACGTTAAGGTCAAAAGCGGCAATTTATGGCTTGTGTCTAAAAAGGCAACAGCACAGGATACAAAATTCTCTTGTTAAATGTGTTGCAAAGGTCAAGAGTACTGTGCGTTTGGTCTTTTTATTATTACGTGCTGTTTGAACGTAGAATACTATTTGCTCTTAATGGACGAAATTTTAGAACGGAAATAGAGTTTATGAAAAAAAATGCTTAGCAAGCAAATTTGGATTTTGCTTTCTTTTCTAAAGATATTTAAGTGTGTAAATATTATCATAAGTACTTTTACCTCCGTGGTAAAACTATATCAAGAGGTATTTAATATATAATGCATATTTCGTATTATTGAATATCGTTAGTCTCATGCAGAAAGGCCCAAACTCGTATTTTCCCTGAACCAAACATTCTCTTTCGTTTCACATAAATATACAGCGTCACAAAAACTTAATTAAATAATATCATAAATATCGCCATTACAAGCAATTGAACAAAAGAATTACTTGTAAATCAACCTAGGTTCTTTTTATATCCTTTAAAAAATGTAAAGGGTATATGTGATTCCATTTGTAGTTTCTACAATTTTCATTTCCAACCCTATAAAGTATTAATCAGCATTGATAGAAATTTCGATTGAGCGGTGTCCGTCTGCCGGCCGTTGAAATACCGTTTCTCAGAAAACCATTAGACTTAGAAACTTTTTTCACTATTCTATTACTTCATAGACTCATGGTTGCTATTGAAATTCAGTAAAAAAATTCACATATAGCTGAGATATGTCAAAAATTCCGAAAATATTTTATACATTTTATATAAAAATTTTTGATAAAAATTTGTTTGTTATGCTTCAAACTTGACACAATTGTTTGGCATGTCGATTAAAAGGCAAACAAAAATTTTCCCCGATATCGGTCGGGGGTATACATATATACCCGAGATATAGCCTAAACTGATTTTTTCATGAAAATGTCGCATAAAGCTTTAAACACATAGACGACAGCAAGCAGCAATCTGTCAAAAATAAAATACATGTGTTTAAATGCACACGATTATTTTAACGACATCACAGCAGCACGACTTCACAACAGCATTTGCTGCTGCTGCCAACTTAAATTAATTTCTATATTCGTAAGCAGTAAAAAGTAAATGCAGTGCTGCCACTATAAATATAAATTGGCAGCAATAAGAACTAAGATTTGTTTGAAATATTTAATAGAAATAAATATCACATAAATAAAATAAACAAATAAATTGATTAGTTTTTTCAGTTTTACGTGATATTATTATGTTTTTAGGCAGTAATTTTAATTTTATTAATGTAAAATATATATGTGGCACCTCTGAAATTTGCATTGTTTAAATACACATCGTGCTGCTGCTGTCTTGAAAATAATTATGTTGCTGACGAGACGGCAGCATTTGAAGCTAACTTCATTTGTAGTCGTGAAGTTGTGAAGTCTGCTGTCGTCTAAGTGTTTAGAGCTTAAGTGAACTTAAACAACTTGTTTTGTTTAAAAGCAATTCGGGTAACATAAGGAGATTACCAAATAGAGAAATTTAAAATATATACCCGCGATACAGTCTTAACCGACTTTCCCATGAAAAAAATTTTTTTAGCTTAATATAAGTACTGATTATAATAGCATGTTGCTAAAATACAGAATATGAAAAAATCCGACATCGACCCTTATATACCCAAGATATAGTCTAAACCAATTTTTATATGAAAAGCAATTTATATAAAAATTCTGGTTATAAAAAAGGTTACTAAAATACAAAAAATGAAAAATTCCGATATCGTCCATATATACCCGAGATATAGCCTAAGCCGATTTTTCCATAAAAAATTTTTTTGGCTTAAAACTAGTTCTGGTTATAAAAAAGGTTACTAAAATACAGAAAAAAAAGCATATCGGTCCATATATAGCCTAAATCGATTTTTCATTGAAAAACAATTTTTATCTTAAAAGGAGTTCTGGTTATGAGAGGAGGTTACAAAATGAAAATTTCCGATATCGGTCCATATGTATGTGTCTAAGCCGATTTTTTCATGAAAATGTCGCGTAAGTGAATTTAAACAACTTTTCTTGCTTAAAAGTAGTTCCGATAATATAAGGAGGTTACCAAATAGAGAAAATTTAAATTTCCGATATCGGTCCATTTATACCCTATATATAGCCTAAACAGAATTTTCCTTCAATTTTTTATTTGTTTTATTTTTTTCAACAATTAAATTTTTTATTCGCTATTTCAGCTTCTAACATTTATACCAGTAAAAAATTATAAATAGCTTGTTTTCTATGTTTCCCAGCTATCTATATGTCGACATTTCATAGGAACTACCCTAATCATCAGTAGACTTACTGGTATAAATGCTAGAAGCTGAAATAGCGAATAAAAAAACTTAATAACTTTTTAATCTTTATATATTGTTTTTAAATTTATTTTTTTTTTATTATGCACACATATGTTAAATATTGTTTTTTCCTGCCATCTAGCCTCAATAACACCCAAGTGGCGCTAAGGTGCTTATTTGATTGCTATATGAAATACATTTTAGATAAATTAAATAAAAAATATATAAAAAATAAAAATTAAAAAAAACTATTTAAAAATAATGCTGCAAAATCGTTTTTTGTTCGCATTCTTGTGTTTTCAAGACGGAAGAAAACTTTGTTAACAAATGTCCTGCGCTTCCTTTTATTGACATTCGTTTTAGAGATTAAATTTTAAAAGTGAATGTTTTTGGTTTTGTTTTGTTTTGTTAAAAAGTGTATAAAGTTTTTGGCCATTAGTAAATCGTTTTCTTTTCTTTTTTCTTAAAATGCTGAGAACTTTCAAGCAAAGGATATGAAAAATTGATAAAATAGAAAAAAAAAAGATTTTATCGATCAAGGAAATGATGCATTTCCAGTAGATAAAGTGCTTAATAAGACAAAATAAATCAACTAATTTTAGTTTTAGGAAAAAAAAAAGGAGAAAGTCAAAAGAAAAACCCGACAACAATTAAGACCAACCACAGAATTCTTAAGAAAACATTTTTAGCTTTTAAATTTTCGGGGAAAAAAAACAACCAAATATTAACAATTTGCAATGCGGCCAATTAACAAACTGCATATGTGATTGAGTATGAAATGAATATAGACAGAGACTAATTCAATGGCTCGATGGCTGCGTGGTTAAGGCGGCCATTCATGATGCGTCATGGCCCGAGTTCAAATCCGAAAATGGGCTGCAAAAAGGACGATTTGCCTTGTGAACTGATTCTATGCAGCCACAGTTACATCAGCAACATCTTTATAGCCTCCTTGGCTTTTTACGTCTAAAGCTTTGTTGTCTTTCTAAAAAGTCTACCCCCCAGTATACCCGTATCATTCAAACAAGGTGAAGAAAAATGATGTAGTCCCACAGAATTTAGGGTTAGCTTATAGGAGTGGACTGTATGAGTTGTTAGGGGTAGGCCACCACTTTTCTCACTACTATACCTTAGTATTTGGAGATGATTGATGATTATGCGTCCGCGTGAGGATGAATATGTGTGTATGTTATTAGTATTACGTTATGGTGAGGATGAGTGTGTGTGTGTGCTTGTGTAAATGAGAACAAAAGTAAATTTTCATTTAATAAGTTTAATTTATTACAATAAATAAGTCAAATATTGTTTTAAATAATACAATTTCACTTTTATAGTTAAAGTAGTATATAATAAAATTCAGTTTTAAGAAAACTTGAATAAATTTAAGCAACTGCTTCGGAGGTTGAAAAGTAAGTGAGTTAAAATGTTAGTTTACAAAAAGCTACATGTTGTATATTGGAATGTTCGAAATATCAATTCTCCACGTAACATTTCCAATAGAATAATTCACAATAGAATATTTTGTTAAGACAAATATATGTTTAGCAAAACTAATGCAAGATAATTGACAATGACAATGAAAATGATATATAAATGGACATAAGTTAAATTCGTTATTTCAAATAAGTAGAAGATTTAAAAATGTGGAATATTATTTGAGATAATTTTCAGTATAAAATCTTCGATTTTATACACAAGGTTTTCCGGTGGCTTTCCAGCTGTATTTAACATGCACAGAGGCCTGTAAGCAAAGGCCGTTGGCTATAAAGGTCCGTCTTTGTTTTTTGTATATATAGGCAGCAAAATATAAAGGGGCCACCAAGCTTTGGCTTTTTTCTTTTCTTCAAGTAAAGTAACATGTGGCCGGTCATGCATCCATCAAGAGGTCACGCAAAAAAATATGCGTTAATATAAACAATAATAAAATAACTTTATTGGATCAAAAGACTTCCGAACGAGGCAAGAAATTAATTTTATTAACTATTGATGTATATATTTATGTGGCGGTAAATAAATATGCAAAGCAACTTTTTATCGCACCTTCAACTGAATTGCTGCAACAACAACAATAAACAAACACATGTGTTGTATGTATATGAGCATTAAATTGTTTACACAGTTGTATTTTTGTTTTAACATAAAAACTCTCAATCTAAAACCGTATTGCATGAGGTGGAAGGGAATTGTATTTTTAAAAATGTGGCCGACTAAAAAACTGGTCCAATTTTTTTTATAGCATTTTCAGTTCAAATTAAATGTTTTTCAAAATAAATGAAACCTTTTTCAAAATGAACGAAACCGTTTTCAAAATAAATGAAACTCTTTTTAAATTAAACGAAACCTTTTTCAAAATAATTGAAACTCTTTTCAGAGTAAATTAAACTTTTTTCAATTTCAATTAAACATTTTTCAAATTAAATTAAACCAGTTTTAGAATTTGTAGGTTTATCATATTTTGTTGTATATCTTTTCGAAGATAAAATTTCACGCCCTATCATTATTAAGTGACATTACCACAGAGCATAACATGGTAAGTGTAATTGAAGAAAGTGTCGCACAAATTAATCAAAATGATTGTGCAAACTGTGTTGTAGATATGATCATGATAATTCCTAAAGCGGTCAGTGGACAAATTCTTCATTAACTTTAACAAGTAATTTATTAAAAATGAATATGTTGTTTTCTGTTAAATTCTAAAACTGGTTTAATTTAATTTGAAACATGTTTAATTTAATTTGAAAAATGTTTAATTGAATTTAAATAAAATTTAATTTACTTTGAAAAGAGTTTCATTTATTTTTAAAAAGGGTTCGTTTAATTTAATAAGAGTTTCTTTTAGTCTGAAAAAGGTTTCGTTCATTTTGAAAAAGGTTTCATTTCTTTTGAAAAAGGTTTAATTTAAACTGAAAATGCTATATTTAACACTTTTGCTCACAAACCAGATGGAGCAGCTGTACTAGTAGCCAGATCAACGAAAACATCCATCGTCACTTTCTATAAGCTGTCAAGGAGAGATGAGTTGACTGCACCAGACATTTTTTTACTGCGTTATGTCAAAAAAGTGGTGAAGAATACAATCATGTGAATAGTTCAATTATTACAGTTCGTTCGCGAACTATTCAACTCTCGTTCAAAGTGGAAAACAGCTATACGAGTAAAAAGGCCTGTTGTAGTTTCGCTTTTACCTAGTAATTTATTGTACCATGGAGACGTCCATTTAAACACACATACATGCAAACGCAAGTATCCAATATCCATAAAAATTATTGTATTTTTCGACTCTTCAACTACTTGTCAGAATTTTTTTTTGGAAACATTTAAGGCATACATATACACATACATATGTATGTACATGTGTACATCAATGGCAATATTCAAGGAAAAATAATCTAAACATGGTTTAAAGAAAATTGTTGGTTTCTTTTCAACAGGCACAACAAGTTTAATTAGTTTTTTTTTCCAATGAATATAAGAGACGAGTTGTTGATGATGATTACTTTTTCAATGCTCAGAGCTATCTTTGTTTTCTAAATTAGTATTTTCGATAACGGTATTTAAGGCAGCAGCAAATATTTTGTCTGACTACGAACCAGAGAACTTCAAAATCATGGTTTTTCTAGATTTTATTCAGCACAAAAATTTTTGTTCATTTTAAAGAATAAAAATTCAATGATGATTAGTAATCTTATTCATTCTGCTGCATACATCAAATTCTGGTTATGAGTTGAATTAACAAAAGCATTTGATGAACAAGTTCGCAAGGCCAGGGTTTGCAGTAAATTTATCGTGTTCAAACGCTCTTATTCTCTTTAACTCATACAACAATTTTGAACCGAACATCTGTGTAGCTTGAGCGCTATGATATACCAACAATGAAAAAAGAAGAACGTGCCAAGAGTGGTTTTAACACTTCAAGAACGGTGATTTTGACTTCGCATGGCGGTGGAAGAGAGCAGGTTTCCGAAAATGCAGAATTGCAGACATTGCTTGATCAATATATTCAGTACAATTATCAAGCACTCCTGCTTTGGGAGCCTCTGGTGGGGAGAGCCCGGGGATAGTTGTATTGTGGTTTTTAGATTTCCATCATTGATATGGCTCAACGTCTCTAATTGCCTGATATTAGACATTATATGGACACCCTCCCCCTCTTCACCTTCCTCCAGGGGTGCAGGTTTTGCCTTGGCGTGCACTTTGCTCTCTGTGGCAAAGAGAGGAAGGAGTCTCTCGTTTGTTGTCCATGATGTCCGAGGTTGCGGCAGACATTGGGCCGATATTTTGCTCCAGACATAATTGGACTATACCAATATTATCATAATAAAAATAATAGATAGTAATCCGTAAATAATTTCGACCGTATGCAAAAAAAAAACTTAACAAAGCTTGGTAAACAATTGTTAAGAAAAATTTCTTAATGTTGTATGCAAAAGCAATTGTTAGCTTACCATGCACTTAAAGTTGAATTGGGTTCACTTTAACTGTACGTTAAAATGACAGTTGACTTGCCGATTGTTATTTTGCTTAAAAATCGCAATTTTGTGAAAATTTAAATAAAAACACTATTTATTACTTTCATTATGTAAATAAATAAAAACATAACATTTTATATGAACTCAAAATATTAATTTCGAAAGAATAATTTAAATTACAATTATGCAATTGAAGGACTTTCAATCAAACGAATACAATGAAAAACTTTTTTCGAATATTAAAAATATTTCTAGTAAGTAATCCTATTAATTTTTCACAATTTCATTAATATACTGCATATTATATTCATTATATATATTCATTATTTATTATTTTTTAAAAAGGTAAACCCAGGAAATGTTTGTCAAAAATGTTTTATTTTATGCTAGGAACACAACTGCGACGAACGACGAACTCGCCGGCAAATATTCGTTGTATAAATTCGTCGTGTGATGCACAATATCAACGAACATTGTTTACATTCCGTGCAAAAAAAAAAAAAAAAATGAATATAAATACTAAGGTGGCCATATTAAAAGTAAACCTATATAAATCCCATCCGAAAGGTGGATTTTTGAACAAATTATCTCAGGTACTTTATATTTTGAGAACATCTTGATAAATTTTTTACTACATGGATTAATATAAATATAAAAAGTATGATTTCGTGAAAAATATTTTTTTTATATAAGAAACCTGGCCACCTGATATTGTTTTGCTCGTCGTTCGCTGACGGAACAATTAGAAATAAATCTATTTCAATTTTCGCTGAGTATGACGAATTTCGACCAACGCCAATATGCATTTTCATATACACCAATGTGTTTTATTTTTGGCGACGAATATTCGTCATTCGTCGCAGTTGTGTTCCTAGCATTATGTAATATAATAATTTTTTTTTTTAAATTTGTTTTTCGATTTTCGAATATTAGTTTTCATGCATTACCATTAAAAAAATTACAACTAAACATAACGGCATTGCCAGAATAAAACAATTAAATTCCTTACTACTCGTACATTTAAATAGTTAACGTACTGTTTTTGCATTAACTTTTTTAACAATTGCGTTACGAGTTTTTAACAATTGCGTTACGAGTAAAACTCAAGTAAAATTTTTTTTTTGGATATGCCCCATTGTGTTTTATTCAAGATCAACAGCGGTCCTTAAAATTTAGCCCCCCGTTTAGAATTAATAATAAAAAATAAAAAAAATTTATACTTTGTACAATACAAAATATAAATAAAAATTGATTGGCAATTATTTAATTATAGAACTGTAATACATATTTAAAATATTTTGATAAATTAATGTGGGGAATAAATGTGTTTAAATTATGCACATATGTCTGTTGTCTTGTTTATTGATTTTGGGTTCCCATCATTCTTTTTATTATTTTTTTCCATCAATGCAAACAAATACATATTTTGTTTTTCTGCTGATTTACAAATAAACATTTTCTTGAACTTGTTTTTTGTTTATGAAGCATTTTTTTCCATCTTTTTAGTTTTCACCCAAAATAAAAACTATAAAACAAACGGCAGCGCACTGCAAGAAAAACATCACATAATAAAATCTAGTGTCAGCAAACACAAACACCTACTGTTTAAATAAATTTAAAATCAGCAGGAATGGGAACTGCTCACAAATTGATGAATGAATAAAATATTAGCACAAGCGAGGAAAGTGTGGCCTTTTGTTAGGAGCGCGAGTAAAAAAAACTATTAAACATTATGATGACAGAACAGCAATGGAATTTTAGCAGTTAAAAAAAACGCATTCTAAAATACTAAGGAAATTAGCGTTTTGACGAAGAGACTAGCCAACAGGTTGCAAACCATTACTTGCAAAAAGTGAGCTTGTTTTTGAGCGATCCTTTAAAGTTATACCCAGGTCTGCCTGAAAAAATGTGGAAGATATCTTCAATATACCGACAATTTTTAAAAATATCGTCATTTTAGTTTTGAAATATCGTAAAAAAATCGGACCTATGAAACTACAAAATTTTTAGTATATTTTAAATTTTTATTTCAAAATATCGGGTGGTTAAATTTCAAGGGCCGATGTTGAATGTGAACCACACCTAAACGCCAAGTTTGTTTTTCCGAATTTTATTTGACATTTCTCTATTTCAGACTTACTCAATTTGAACCATGGAGAGATACATGATCCAACAACGTGTTAAAGTTATCCAGACTTATTATGAAAATGATGATCAATTTTCGAAGCAAATCATCTTCAGTGATGAGGCACATTTTCACCTCAGTGGATTCGTCAATAAACAGAATTGCCGCATTTGGGCGAATGAGAATCCAAGAGTGACTGTCAAAAAACCAATGCACCCACAAAGAGTGACTGTTTGGTGCGGTTTATGTGCTGGCGGCATCATCGGGCCGTATTTTTTCCAAAATGAGGCCGGTCAGGCAGTTACTGTGAATGGTGTTCGCTATCGTGAGATGATAACGAACTTTTTGTGGCTCGAATTGGAAGATATCGATGTAGACGATATGTGGTTTCAGCAGGACGGTGCCACTTGCCACACAGCTAACGAAACAATTGCTCTTTTGCGCAACAAATTCAATGTCCGTGTTATCTCACGTAATGGCGATGTCAATTGGCCGCCAAGATCATGTGATTTGACACCGTTGGACTTTTTTCTTTGGGGTTATTTGAAAGAAAAGGTGTACGTCTATAAGCCAGCAACAATTCAACAGCTAAAGGATGAGATGATTCGGCACATTAACGGCATAGAACCTCCATTATGCCTCAGGGTCATCAAAAATTTGGACCATCGGATGGAGGTGTGCCGCCGTGGTCGCGGCACCCATTTGGCCGATATTTTGTTCCATACATAATTGAATAATACCAATATATCATAATAAAATAAAATTACAATAATTTCCTAAATAGTTTGTGTTTTGTTCAAAATCAACATCGGCCCTTTATAACCGATTTTTAATGCAAACTTGTGGTCTGAAATTTGTTCATTCGCAAAAATACCTGAATTTATTAAAGAATTTAGTTTTTAGTTAATTACACTTGCATACATACATATCGCTCCTTTATTGCAACATAGTCATATCTCAAAAGAGCTCGTTACGAGAAAATCACATTTCAAATTTTTAGTTTCCATACAAGTCTTAGCAAATTTTTTGAGAAAATATCTAACGCCGTCCACTTCTTCATCTCCTCATTCAAGAGACCCTTATTGAAGCCAAGAGTTGGAGTGTGTCCAATAAAAGTCCGCTCTGCTCCTTTCTTGGCATAAATGTCAGCCATTTCATTGCCGTGATGCCCCCCTCATGTCCTGGCACCCAGATCAGGATGACCTGGTTCTGGCTTGCCAGTGCCCTATTTAGCCTGTTGTGACATTCCAGTACTAACTTGGACGTAAGGACACAACTGCTCAGGGCCTTCATATGTTGATTGGCTATCAGGGAGTATTTTTATCAGCACTCCCTTGTGTCTCCTATCGGAGAGTATTTCAACCGTTTCCCTTATTGCGTGTAGTTCCGCTTGGAAGATTGTGGTGTCTTTGCTAAGAGTTATATATTTGCGTGCTCTAGGCCCCAGTATTCCCACTCCAACACCTTGGAGCGCTTTGGATTCATTCGTGTACCACTTTGTGAACCATCCTGCAAACATCTTAGGTTCGTGCTCGTTACGTTAAGAGTCATATCATTAGAAATTTACACGATATCGAAATTATTTTCTACTCGATAGTAATTTCGATAACGAATAACAGAATTAGCCTCCAGGACTTCTTCTTCGTCTTTTTCGTATAAACAAAAAAGTGTGTTACATTTACCCATTCTGCATAAGTAGCTCCGGTAATAGCCGTGGCCTGACAGCATTTGAGTCAGGTAATAGTTCACATTCCCATGACGTCTGTTCAACCATTTTTCTGGAAATACATTTAAGCCTTAATTTAATATAAACAAATCACCAACAAAGGCTTCAATTGTGGCTGCTGCATGAGTGCTGCAGGCGATAAAGAGAATTATAAATGAAGAAAAACAATATGCAATTCTGCTCATATACATGTATGTGTGTACATACTATATGCATGTTGTATTTATATAACAAAAAGGAGAATACTCGTCGTATGAATGCAATGAAAAAATAATGTATAAAATGATGATTAAAAAAACTAGGAAGAATAAAGTTAGATAATTATATTTCCAATATCTATTGTCTTGCTTTGAATTTAAAACTTAAATTAATTTTTAAAAAGTTAGAATATCTTGATTAAGAAAATTTATTAAAAAACATGAAATGAAATTCACTAAAACTAAAATAAAAATCTTAAAAATTAAAGGATATATTAATGTCGTAACATTTTCTATTAATATTAATATTAATATTAATATTAATATTAATATTAATATTAATATTAATATTAATATTAATATTAATATTAATATTAATATTAATATTAATATTAATATTAATATTAATATTAATATTAATATTAATATTAATATTAATATTAATATTAATATTAATATTAATATTAATATTAATATTAATATTAATATTAATATTAATATTAATATTAATATTAATATTAATATTAATATTAATATTAATATTAATATTAATATTAATATTAATATTAATATTAATATTAATATTAATATTAATATTAAAAAAATATTTCCCCTGGTTTTATTATGATTCAAGCTCACGTAACTTTACAAAAATACGCTGTTTGTAATTTCTCACATAGAGCTTCAAAGTTATTTAAAGCTTCTATCAACCCTGCTACAGCACATTTGTGCAACAAATACGATTTAATATTTTCTTTAACTATTAAAAGTTTGCAGCGCACCAACAACATCTTCTCACTTTCACCTGCCGTTTGTTAAACTGCATACAATTATATGTATGTTGCATATACGCACGCACGTAGTTGCGATTGTATGTGAGGTATCTTGCAGCACAACGATTTTAATTGATTTTAAGTTTGTTTTTCTGTGTGTTAAAGCAAATATTGAATGGTGGCATTTTGATAAATATTTCATTATTCCTCGGGTTAATTGCTAAAGTAGTTTCTCATTTACATTTGGGCCACGTGTATAAATTTACATGCTTAAACATTTCAGTTATCCATTTGCGGAAAAAGAGTGATAAGTCCACATATATAATAAATACTCTTCTTATTCTTTTAATTTCATAAATTTTCTATATGCTTATTATTTCTTTATTTCGACCGTTTTTTCTTTCTTAATATGTGTAATTGTTTGAGCTTAAGGTCTCTTCTGGAATTTTTAGTTATCTGGCAATATTTCGCTTTCCTTTGGTTAGCTTCTTCAGGCCAAATAATATTTTTCACATGCATAAATTTTCTTCAAATCATCATGTCTTAAAATCAAGTTCTCTCGCGCTTTCACCCAAGAAAAGTTTATTTTAAAAATCTTGAGTTTGATGGCGGCAGGGGTGAAGAAAATGACTCTCTTACACTCTTTATTGTTTCCTGCCAACACCAAACTCAAGACTTTACAAAGTAAACTTTCTGTGTGTAAAAGCTTTACTGACATATTTTTGCTTTTGCTTTTTTGACATGCATTTCTTCATGTCTGTCTCTTAAGGACTTCAGCCTACCAGCTCATAAAGTCTTGTCTGACATCAACTGCCTAGCAAATTGTATACAGAAGGGAATAGAAGTTCCAAGCTCTTCAGCAAGGGGTTTGTCCATATGGCTCTAAGCTTATGGTGCATTAGCCTTACAAATCACATGGAGGCGCTGGTGATTGATGAATAGTTTTCTATATGGAGTTGGTTCATCATCAGATAAGGCGCAGGGAGCAGGTTTTTTTTTATGTACGCCAAATCACGGCACTTTGCTTTCTTTGCTATAGTGGGATAGGATCCCTCATTTTTTTGTAGCAAATACAAATCTGGGAAGTCTCAGTAGGACTTAGGTTGTGTTGGGACCGCCGAAACTCCTCAAGAAGGGTTAATTGGTAGAACAGGGATCAGTAACGTACCCAGGTGGTTTTCTTTTGCAGACCATACTTGTGCTGATCGTGGTTGAGGAGCCTGCATCTGGGCTGAAACCTTCTGATTGTGGCTTAAATTATCCTCCGGGCAGCAGGCTTTACCTGGGCGTATACCAAACCAGGTCAATCTGCTCTCTGGCCATACAGAAGAAAAAGTCTATTGTTTGTTGAAACTCTGGGTAGCTGCAAGAGTTCTGTTGTATTGGACTTCTAAAACACTCACCAAGGGCTAATTGTCAGAAAAGGGATCAACAAAGCTCCCGCAAGGTTCTGCTTACAGAGCATCTCGGTGCTGAATATGTTTGATGTTCTTACCTGGGCTGCGACGTTCTGGCTATGGTTGAAAACTAAAATCACAGGAATCGGTATTAGTTTACCTGATAACTATAGTGCATGCCGGTTTTCAGCGGCTAGTAACGCCACGAGGTGCTGTTGTCTTGCCGCAGACATCTGTCATATAAGGAAGCGGGCTGATGGTTGCACCGGGTAAATTGGTTAAGGGCAGATCTTCTTAATGGGCTTCGACATAAAAACTCATTAAACCGTGTCTTTCATTGACTTTTGGGAAATTGCTTACAAGAGGGGTTAGAACGCCTAAACTCTTCAGCGAGTTGTTTGTTCCTATGGCTGCACACATACGACAAGAAGTTGCCACCTGTATAAGCATTGCAAGCCACATAGGGGCGCTGTTGAGCCATGGAATGGGTACACAGTCAGACTAGGCCGTTATGTCAGATACTGACGTAGAGCAATTATACAACTTGCTCAGGGTCCTTAATGCCAAGTTATACATACATAATCAAACAATTTCTTTCTTAATAATATCTCCACATTCAAATAAATATTTTATTGATTTAGCGAATTTTTTAAGTAAGGAGGGATTTCGTAATGTTTTTCTCATACAAAATCTAAATACTTTGTCTTGCCAGAAACTTAACTGTTAGCTTTTCTTTAACATTTTCAGTGCGATTTGAATTAAGTTTAACAGCAATTTTTTCTAAATTCTTATTTAGTGCAGTTCTGCTACAACTGGCCGATTTTGGTTGATGATCGCACAGCGCAGAAACGTAATCAATTTCAGTGATTTATTTACGCATTTTCGCAATAATAATAATAAATTGATTTAAAAAAGTGCCAGCTTGAAACAGTTATAATATTGTTTGCTGTTTTCATGCACTTTAAATATTTTAATACAAAAGTGTGTTTTTTTTACTTACCAATTCCACCTGATGTGGTTTAATTTCAATATCAATTTTTGTTTTTCGCTTTTATATGAGTGCATTTGTGAATTAAAGCCACAGGAGTGGATGAGCTTTTGTTGGAATATTAAATTTGCTTTTAAGTACAATACCAATAAAATGATGAGGCGTTGGAAAAAAATAAAAGTTTTAAATTAAATCTGGAGCTGTATGTAAACCAGGAAAGTATTAAACAGTTATTTTGACTATAGCATTGCGCTAAGGCATATTTAAATTTCATCATTTTGGGTAAACATTTTATTTCGCTAAAGCTTTATCACATTGCTGTCCGCGGAGAAAAAAAAATTCATTGCATTTGCACGCAATGCAGTCAAATTACAGCTCCCTTTTGGAAGCGGGTTCACCTACGCTTAATGTTGAATGTGGAGCTGTAAAAAAAAATTCGCGAGATCAACCAATCGTTTTTATCATACTGTAATGCTTTTATTAATATGTTAATTTGTGCAAGTGTGGCATAAGCAACGTTCGTAGTTTCTTGATAATTTCCGTTTAAATGCAGGGGTTTATCCTCTCTTCTCATCCCTGTGCACAATAATTTCTAACTAGAAATTGACGTCGTTAAGTCGTAAAAAGGTGACTTAAGATGTCACACTGATCGAGTAAAGCTTTAAACACATAGACGACAACAGACAGCAAGCAGCAATCTGTCAAAAATAAAATAGTTACATGTGTTTAGATGCACACGATTATTTTAACGACATCACAGCAGCACGACTTCACAACAGCATTTGCTGCTGCTGTCAACTTAGACTAATTTCTATTTTCGTAAGCAGCAAAAACTAAATGCAGTGCTGCCACTATAAATATAAATTGGCAGCAATAAGAACTAAAATTTGTTTGAAATATTTAATAGAAATAAATATCACATAAATAAAATAAACAAATAAATTGATTAGTTTTTACAACTTTACTTGATGTTATTACGTTTTCAGTCAGTAGTCTTAATTTTATTCATGTAAAATATATATGTGGCACCTCTGAAATTTGCATTGATTAAATACACATAGTGCTGCTGTCTTGAAAATAATTATGTTGCTGACGAGACGGCAGCATTTAAAGCTAACTTCATTTGTAGCCGTGAAGTTGTGAAGTCTGCTGTCGTCGAAGTGTTTAGAACTTGAGCATAGCGCGTTCGCTGAGGAGACATTTTTTAGGTGTAATGATTCATGATTCTTACGTAATTGTTCGTCGACTATTTTGTTCAAAGTTCGGTATTCGGAGAATACGTGATGGACTGAGTGTAAGTTTAATTCGTTCGTGGTTGCAGAATTTCCCCACAACTGCTTCGGCTATAAATGGTCGTCTGTCAAAATCCAGTCGATTTTCAAGGACTACCAAAAAAATTGAACTGGTTGAAAACAGTTTAGGGGAAAATCCGCGATTTTCAATAAGGATAAGAACAGCTTTACTGGGACTCTTTGACGTTTATTCATGAAATTTTAAAAAAGGACCTAAAGTTCCATCTGCTTAAAACACAATTCATTGAAGAACGAAAACAAAGTGACTTTTAATGAATGCTTGGCTCTATAAAAGCTGTTTTGCTCAAAATTTTGCAGTTATAGCTATAGATAATTTGTGCATGATAACTCTGCAATAAAGACGTTCTTTTAAAGGACTCAATAAAGCAGTCGTTGTAGACTTATACCGCTATACTTATCTACATCAAAGTTTCACTGTATTTGCATATAAATGGCAAACATTTACCAGCAGAAAGCAGTGAAATGTATCAAAATTGTCATAGAAAACAATTTGTCAAAACATTTGAAAAGACTCAGCAAAATTCTAAAGGAATTATGTATATTGCTCCCCCTTTTTTTTTGTTAATAGTTTTGAAAACACAACAAGAGTAAATTCCATTGCTAAAGACAGAAAATTTTTGAAAACAAGCAATTTGTCTGAAACTCTGAATTTGCGATGGCTGGATAAAACAACTTTTTTTAATTTAATTTGTTTTATCTTCAATAAATGAAATTGTTTTTCTGGGCAAATGTATAAATTTAAGGTATTTATTGTGACATAAATTTATATATTTTTCCAACTGTCGCCAATGAAAACATTTTAATAAAACATTTTTTTGTGGTTAATACATATCGATGGCTTAATATCAAAAAGGTGTATCTCGATTATAATAAAACAAGATATATTGCAATTTTCGATAAGAGCGTGGAATAAATGCAGAACTTTACCTGTTTTTATTTTTCAAGGTTGTAAAAATTACTAGCAAACAGTAGTAAAACACTAATTTGCTAGAATTATAAGATACACACTTTTTCTATTAAGCCATCTTTATATATGTATATATGTATGAATAGATACACACTTTTGTCATTTATGTTTTCGTCAATACACATATTATTACAATTCTATTGTATTGTCTTAGTATATTTGTTTGTTTGGAGAACAAAAGCTTTTAGATATAATTTAGTTAAGTGCAATTAAAACTCACTCACGCGTGAGGATCATACTATTGATTTCATTTAAATCTATATACGAGTATATATGTATATACACAGTATTGGGCAAAACCTAAGAAACTCTGCTTGATTTTAGCTTGTAGTCAAAATTATATTTAAATATTTAAATGAACATATTTCAATTCAATGCTTTAATGCAGTTTTATTAGTAAATGTGTCATACAAAATTACCAAAAAATATTTTTGTAATTATCTCTCACCTGACGGTTTTTTTTTTAGTACAACAACAAAAAATCCTAAAAAAATCATTGGGCAAAACCTAAGAAACTTTTAATATTTGGTATAATAACCCTTATTTTTTATTACTGCGGCGCACCGACGCGGCATAGATTTGATTAAATTATCAATTATTTTTAATCTATGCGTATCCATTCATTCTCCAGACACGAAAATAAATCGTCTCTCTAGGAAAATCGTTTCGATCCAACATTCCTCTTCAATATGGAAAATAAATATTCTATTGGGTTCAAACCGGGCGATGGAGCCGGCCAATCAAGCACTTGCATCCCTTTCGATTGTATCCAGTCCTTCAACAACTTCGATGAGAGTTTCGGATCGTTATCATGTTGAAACACCCATCGAAGTGGCATATTCCACTCGGCATATGGCAACATCTTATTTTCGAAAATGTCCATTTTGTTACAAATTCTGTGGAACGGCCCTAGACCATGACCTGAAAAACACATCTACGCCATCACACTACCACCCCCCATGCTTGACAGTTTTTTTACAATATCGGTGTTTAAGCCTTTCACCTGTATTCAGAGATTCAGTTTTAAAAAACTGAATTATAGAAAACCGTGTCCGATTTAATACTCATAACTTTTTAAATATTTTTTTTATTTTTTATCTTGGACCAGTACTCAGGGGATGACCCCTACATATGCAGTGCATTGTACTGGAACTAGGAAAATAGGTTATGATGAGGTAGGAAAGAGGGAGTAGTGTTCGTGGAGGTTTAACTTAAATAATAACAACTAAAAGAAACTCTATTGCAGCATTTAAAATGTTGGAATTTAATTATTTAAAACTGATCAGTGCCCAGTGTATATATCTTCGACACTGTTCAGATTAGCAAAATTTAGTCCAACACCTTCCACGCTACAAGGTAATGCAGTACATTCAGAAGAAATTAATATTGTGTATATAAAGAAAACGCGGACAACGGTGAAAGAAGAAACAAAAAAAAAAAACATAAAAACAAAAAGAAACGCGTGTACACATACTGCTACCTATTCTGGTGCACTTTGATTTCATACGAAATTAATAATGAACATATGTATGTATATAAAAAATACTAACAACGGTAAAATAAGAGAGTAAGAAAAATAAACACATGTACACAGTTTACTACGTATTACGTTACAATTTGGTTTTATATGAATTTAATTAATGAACGTACGTACATATATAGAAAATACGGACAGCACTAACAAAAGACATGTGCACACGACGAGAGACAGAACACTACTCATTATTAGACAACTACTCAATATTAGTCCAAACAGAATACTTTTTTTGCATTGCTTTAATTTTTTTTGTCCACTATCTCATAAAAAATAGAAAAAATTGTGTATAGTGGGCCTGGATGCGGTTTTCGGGATTTAATATTCTAAATAAATTTTTTTCGCTGTTTGTACACTTCGATTTCCTTAAAATTTTTTTTTTTTTTTTGTATATAACTTTGATTTTTTGCATATCTTTTAAGGATACACAAAATAAGCCGAGTGACTAACTGTACCGACTTACGGCTCCGCATAGGAAGTTGCCTGTTAGCCACGCGGCTACACCTCAAAAAAATTGTAAACTAATATAATCAGTTGAGGCAAACAGTTATCCTGTGAGACCGAGACCCAAAACTTGCGAAGACCAAACAACAACAAGTCTGACGGCACTTTACATATTTAGGTTTTTTTTTAATTTCCTTAAATAGGTAATTCACTAAATATAATTCTTTGTTAAAAAGTATCTTGAATTGAAGAAATTTATTGCAAATATTGAATTAAATAAACCACAAAGTAAATAAAATTCAAATGCTTTGTTAAAGAAATCAAAAACGAATTTCAAAGGCAGATCAATCTAATTTGTTTGTTTTGAGAACTTAAACGGTCATAGCATAGCTGCCAACATTAAAATTGTTTATTTTAAAGACTTATAGAATTTTGTTTAAACTTTTATTGCATTAATTTGTGTATCTAAAATAAAATTCAAATATTTTAAGTCATGATCTTATGGTCAGCTTGAAGAGAATCCTTAACGACGGCATCTTTGTTGGCAGGCGGCTAGTGAACACCAACGATTGTTGTTGCCACCACAACCCAAGTAAGTCATTTGACGACACTGTCTGCCGCGGGCATCATAATACCACATGGTGCGTTGCCGACAGCCAGCACCTCTGCGACCCACATGACGGGGTCCAGTACAAGAAGGACGTTCTATTAAATAATAAAAAAAAAAGAAAATGTTAAACAAATTTCAAAGGATATAAATACAACCAATAAAACTTACGTGGTCTGCCTGGACATTGAGCGGATGTAGAAGCCACCAAAGCGATCAGCAACAGCGATAAAATGTGTAAAAATTTCATTTTAATCTTTAATCAATGTAATTAAGCAGATGAATGCCGAATTCTTAATATTCTAGTAAGTCAGATTTCAGTGGTATTTATATGAAAATTTCAATTTCTGAACGGCTGTCTACTTTATATTTTATATAAAAAAATATTATTGAAATGTTAATTGTATTGTTTAATAATAATTTATTGTTTATTTTAAACTTTTGTATCACTTTTCTTTCAATAGTAACCAGTAAGCACACTCTAAATTTCCTTTATTGTTGTATAGTAATATAATAAAAAGTTAAACAAATATTTAAACATATGATTGATAATAAAAGAAAATTAATAAATAAAAATAAACTTAGCAGATTTTTGTGGCCTGGTTTTTATACAATTCTAGAAAAAGTAGAGAAAAAAAGTGTTTGCTAAACATTTACTCGTACTTGTGCTAAAAGCTGCCCAAATTAATTTCAAGAAAATTTGAATTAATAATATATCTGCACCCGGAAAAATTTAAAGTCTTGGTATAATTTTTAAAAGTAAATTTAAAAACTTTTTCAAATATTCTTTTCAAATTCAAAATATTATTCTTTAAAAACATTATTCTTCAAAACATTATTCTTCAAAAACTTTTTCAAATATTCTTTTCAAATTCAAAACATTATGCTTTTCTTTTGATATCTGGGTTGAAATGAGGACCACATGTTGTTCTTTAGTACCAATTTTAACGAGACAACTTTAGTTGCGCAAGTTTTGAGTTGATGGACAAATAAGTGAGAAAAGAGTGGGGAGTGTAAAAATGAGTACAGACACTCATAGAAAAAAGCATCTTCATATTGATGAGATGAGTAAATAGCCATCAGTAATATGAAAACTGACCTCAATCTCAGCGATAAAACTCATTAGACAATTTTGTAATATATTGAGTATCATCAATACTACAACTGTGGTGACATCAATTTAATGATACGTTTTATTAATAATACATCTATTTTGTCAAAATTTATAATAAGAAAAGGCTAAATAGTGTTATAATATGTTCTATTTATTGTAAAAAAAATCTGTCTGTTAAAATTGTTAGTTTTAAATTTAAATTAATTTTTAAAAAGTAAAAGAAATGCATCATATTAATAAGATTTAGTCGTCATATGCGACGCTAGTTACATAAATATAATAATAGCGTAGGGAGTAAAATAAAAAGAAGAGAATATTCTCTGGTACACAGCATACACACAACTAAAGTATGATAATGCGACACACAGACATTGTATTGATGGCAGAAAGTCATCGAAAGTATTATTAGAACATTTTTAATTCTCATTGATTTCTTGAAAATAGAAGAATATAAATGTATTGAATTTTTGTTGAACTTTATAATTTTTAAATTAAATTTTTGGTTTGTACATTTGTACAACGGGTTATAGTTCAAGTTTTTCCCTTTCTTAATTTTTCTTTTTCCTTAAGAAGGATGTGATCAATAATTTTGATTGAAGAAGAGAAGAAAAATAATAATCAAATCTTTAGCTGGGGGATAACTAGCTGTTAGCTATTTAGCTAGAATATAATGTTACGTGTTTGAACATATTTTTGAAAACATGAAATTGAACCGGATCAATATCATGATAGCGTACCATGATATTGATGATATTTTGTCATCAAATTAATAACTTCACTTGCCATTTTTATGATGTTAATGAGCTATCACATCAATGAGATGGAATTATAATATATATAGAAATTATAATATTATAGACCAAACTGAAGATGTTTGACAGTGACACAAGATACAAAACGTGCGTGAGCTGTCAAAACTAGTGTTTCCAAAAAGATAATAGCAAAAAAATCACTCTATAGTTAATCTGATGTTAGTGCGGCATTCTATTGACTTACATTGATTTAATTTAGTAATTTCTTCGGTATTGGAGTTTCCTTGCATTGAGTACATGCTTACATCAAACGTACTCCGGTAAAGCATCCCCATGATGTCAGTATGACATTTCATTGATGAAATAATTGTCATATTGATAATTAGAGCGACTGATATAATGGTGGACATCACAGCGATGAAAAGTGTCATGGGGTCAAAAATCATGACATTTGGCATTGCGTTGATGTTAAAATACATCACAATTATGACAGGTTTTCTATAAGTGGTATTCATTGTACTCGAAAAGTCATTTTGTGCTGTCATGCGTAATGTCATAAATTTTATATTTTCTTTCATTTGTGTTTTTTTATGTATTGATTTGTGTTCCGTGGTGAAAGTTGTGATATTTTAATTCATTTGAAAAAAAAAAAAAAAAATTAAAAACCGGCTAAAGAAAGCTGCAGCGTTTAATAATATGATGGACAACCTCAAAAAACAGACACCAGCATTACTTTGGAAGAAGTGCAAATTAAATGGAATAACTTGAGAATACATTAGATGCAAGATTAAGAAAGTGTAAGCAATAGAAAACGAAAGTTGCTCAAGTAAAATTGCTGTGTCTGAACACAAAAGCAAGTTTAAAAGAATATTTTATAAGAATTGCGCAACTAAACTTGTTTCGTGAAAATTTGGACTTACAAATAGTCTGTGCAATAAAAAAATTAGAATTGTCATATATTTCATGAAATATTGTCATATATTTGACTACTTTCAGAAAGTAGAAAGTTGTAGATAATATTTATTTAGTAGATACAGCAGATGGAGTGTCATTCGGAATATCTATGTCATTCGTATACTGATTTAAAGTTAAAAAATGTGGTTACTTATTCAAGTGGCAGGCAGTGTATTGATGTATTTGAGATGTATTAGAATTGGCTTTTGGAGAGTTATTTGCGAGCGTTAACGTTCAACTTCTATAGTTAGAAGTAGATGACGGTTCTGCTTGTGAATCCACCAAATATTTTTCATAGCATCCTTAAGCAAACCAATGTGTTGTGGCCGGCTCTAATGCATTTACATAGATATATACATACATATGTATGTACGAGTATATATTCGATGATTTTGCTTAATTTCAATTTTGAACTGCACTAAAATTTATTATTTTCTGTGTTGCAATAAAACGTTGTGCTTTTTATTTATTTATTAACGTTTGCTTTTTCATTCATTCTCTTTGCAGGTACGTACACATACATCCACACACATTTACTTCAACTACTGGTTTGGTTTTGCTTTACGAGAAATGCTAGTGCTTGCACAATCATGTTTGAACACAAGTCAGAAAAATTTAACAAAAGTATCAAACAAAAAAAAAAAAAAAAAAAAAACAACATGTGTCCACATGTCAGGTCAAGTAAATATTTAAAAAAAAAAGAACACGCAAAAAAATAAGACTTTCATGCAGGAAAAAGGTGTCTGCATTTGTGAAGTGTCAGAAATAACTGTCAGGGTGGGTGAGTGCATGAAAACAAAAAACAAACAAAATTTTAATTGAAATAAAAATGCAGCCTTTTGAATCATTGTTGAAGCAAATAGCCAAAGAAATTTCAATTGAATTTATAAAAATAAAACACAACTGGAATAGGTTTTTATTTGGAAAATTTGAAGCTTAAACAGAGTGGCCTGAAATTAGTGAAGACGTAAAGCCTCCAAACTTAATAAACTTTTCGTTTATATAACAATATTTTTTTAAATAATCATATGAGAAGTCGCAGAACATTTTTGCATTTTTTTTAGAAATTGCTTTTTTGATATATTTGCATTAATATGGACATGCTCATTTGCCCAAATGTAGCAATTCTTCTAGTTAACGAGTCTAGGTGTGTTTTTTTGGCCAACTGGTTTTGTACGATATTTTTATGAACCTTAGTTCTTTCTTAAGCTAATTGGACCTTAATTTTCCAATGTAAATTAAAACAAATTTATTTAAATTTTTTTCCCAACGTTTCGTCAATTTTTTGTTGGCTTCTTCAGGGTTCATTATGGTTGGACTACCCTTGGCACACAACCATATGTATGTGTCTGGCTAAATATGCATGTTCATTCTATATGTTTGCTATAATGTTTGTAGGTATGTATGTATATACATATTTTCTATTTTTGTGATGTTAAGGGTTAATTAGTTTTTCGCAAGGTCTTTTAAAATGCTTTGCAGCATTCTACTCGTATTTACTTTTGCCAACACTTTTTTTGTTTCTCCAACTCACAACGTGACCTCTATTTTTCTAAACGTTTGTATGTTATTAGTAGTAATAGAAATAAAATGAAAGAAAAAACTTACAACAAAAGCGTGTCAAGGATAATTATTCTGGGGGTACCATCAAAGATCAACATATAAATAAAACAAGTCGTTCTTTGTCGCATGTGTTCATAATCATCACACTTTTTTTGTTCTGCTCACGCTGTTTAATTTCTTTGGCGGGTTTGACGGTGTGAAAAATTTTTTAAATTTTACCAAACAATAGCGACACATTTAAGGAAATGATTTTTAATTGTGAACGTTAGTTTTTAATGATTGTATTAGTTAAGCGTTAGAAGGTAGTCACTAGAGCAAGAAGAGATGACGTACGAGAACATACAATGCATTTGTAGTTCAAGTAAAGAGGTGAAAAAAAACATTTCTTAATCGTTTCTAACAACATCAAAAATTTTACAATTTTTATTTTTTATTTTTTTTTTTGTATATAAGAAAAACCAAACCATTTAAAATTACTAACTGCTATGATTTAGATTGTAGGATGTCAATAGATCCGGGCTATTTAACAACCACTCCCTTACGAAGGGTGAATCTGTGGAGACTGAGTTTAAGTTATATAGAGAACTCTCTTAACATGGGTTGTATGCTTTGATGGTCTTCCTTGATGTAGAGGCAGCATTTAATAATTTGATACCAAGGACTAAAATAATGGCCCTTGAGCGACTGTGCGTTCATCAGTCGATTGTGAGTTTCATAGGAACCAATAGCGTTATTACGTCTAATATCGGCCGAGCCACAATTTTCAGAGTGACTAAGGGGTCTCTACAACAGAGAGTTTTATCTCCTCATCTATGAAATTTAGCATTTAATTCGTTACTGATTGAATTTGATTCCTGGTTATTAAGGACAATGCTATATGTCGATGATATTACAATGTTTATGTGAGGTACTCAGATATTCTTGCACAGAAAATAAATTCTGCACTAAGGATAATACACGAATAGTGCTCTTAATGCGAATGGAGTTTGTTCTCCTTAGATGGGGTGAAATATCTAGATATCGAACCTGATACCAAACTATCTTGGCTGCGGAATGTCCAGTTAAAGGCAGCCAAGGTGGTTGTCGCCTTAGTCTTGTGTAAAAGGGTCATTAGAAAGACTTGGGAAATAAATTCTTGGAACTCCTACTAGCTATTGTACATGATTGTTAAGTCTATTTTACCGTATGGGGCGCTCATATGGTGGAATTCCTGGGAGATAGCCACCTAATGCAAGATTGTAGAGACAATAAGGCTGACATCAGCTTTGCTAGTAACAAGAAATTTGATGTAATCTTGTCAAGCATCGAAGGTACGTACAAACCGTCAATAGGTCTCGGGAGTCTGCATGAGTTAGAAAGCTAGTTTTAAACTGCAAAATTAGCGTAACGCAGGCGGAAATCACGGCTATAATGAGAGTAGCTCATGTTATAGTACACGAACTGGCAAAGCCCGAGGTTTGGTTACAGTAAGGACATATAGATCTGATGGTTGGGATTCCGCTCAAGAGCTGTAAAATCAGGTACAGTGTAAGTTTTTAGGGACTGTACTGGTATAGTGAGGTTACCTGCAATATTATAATAGGAAGATTATCCTTCTTAGGGGTTTACGTAGATGCCAGATAAATCGGGATTAAGTCGCCAAATTTTAATAATAGAATCATCAAAACTATCAATCGAAAATCATCAAAAAGAAAAGTTTTTTCTTTAAAATTCGCACCATTTTATTTGTTATTCTAAAGTATATTATATGTAGGCATTTGTATATTTTAACTTAATAAAGAAAGGCTTATGGCTTTAATATTTAAACCCCAATTTTAAAATAATATTTTGATAAATGTATACTTTTTTTCTCCCTGCGATAAGCAAATGATATGGAACTACAAAAAAATAATAATCTTAACTTATGATGAAAAAAAAAAAAATATTGACATGGTCGAAAACAAAAGGCGTCGTTACCAACTTGGACAACTGGGTTAGTACACGTACTCGCACATATAACAAATAAGCCAGCACGAATGGCGTATAAGCTTGCCTGAGTTTTGCGGCTGTTCATTTATTTGGAGGTTTGTTGTGGAAGAGTTCCATTTCAGAGCACAAAACGTTGGCAGACACATCCTGTTGTTATTTTTCTCTAAATTGTTTTGTTTGCACATCACCAAACAATTTTAAAATGTTTATGTGCTTGTTTCAGTGTATTTGTTTCAGTGTTTTTATTTATATTTATTTTCTCTCATTCTGCCTTCTGTTGGCCTTTTGCTAAGTTAAATAATTAATGCAAATTTGTGTGCAATATAATGTGAAATAGTTCTAAAAGAATTTTTAACAATGCGACAAAACTTTTACTTGCGACTGCACAAATGCGTACAAATTCACATATGTGTTGGTGTATGTAAGCGCCCACACAGACACACCAGCATGTAGGCAGCTTTGTGTTGCAATAATGTAATTTAAATTAACAAATTAGATGCCCGCATAAGTGGCTTCCTAAATGGTATAACAATGTTGTGAATAAGTTGGCAATGTGGGTGTGTTAGTGCTTGTACCCAGTAGTAAAAAGATATAATACTACTACTACCTTATAATTTCATTGTACAACATAATGAAATTACGCTGGAAGTAATAGAAAATCAAAAACTATGCACGGTGTTAGTTGTGAGTCACTCTTTAACGTTACGTTTTTTGTCCAACTTAATAAGACATGTTTTTTATATTAGTGTTTTTCAAATTCAGTCATCGGGAGTTACACAATAAAGCAGGGCAGGGGATTGTTTGTTAAGAACATGTATTTCAAGCCCTTCGTGATATTTTTGGTTTGCAAATTCGACGAAATGTGTCCACAATTCAAAGAATTGTGCACAAATTTCAGCAAACAGGGTCCGTAGGGCCGAAGTTCATTGAGAGTATCAGGCCTTAAGTAACTCATCCGCCTAGCTACCTACTGGTTGCTTACACTAGTGGTATCTGTTGCAAGACAAAAATACGTTGAGGGTTCACTAGCCCCCGAAATTCGGTATGCACAAAGGTAATACATTTCTTTTCCTGCGATTTAGGTTTAAGTCACTACCAGAACATTTCAGCCAAGGTATACACCTCAAATATGATCAACGCCAAGATGGTCTGCAAGTAAAAACTTCCGAGAGCTTTCTTGCTCTCTTTCTGCCAATTAAGCCTTAGTCAGGGTTTCGGAAGTCCAGTACAATATAAGTCATGCGGCTTCCTATAGTTTTATTTGCTACACCAAATGAGTAACCTTTACTCCTCTATACTATATACCAGAAGGCAGAGTGCCCTGGTTAGGTATACACCAAGGTAAAACCAGGTCTGTCGGGTGAGGGGGGAGGGGTGGTAGGGTTGTACAGAAATAGAAATCATTATAACGAAATCATCTTCAGCGACTAGGCACACTTTCTCCTCAATAGATTCTTTAATAAGTAGAAATATCGTACGCAGGCAAGTTAGGTTCAAAAAAATATTGTAAGTCGTTCATATATTCGGCACACTTAAGAGTCTTCTGAGGTTATTTAGAGCGGTAAAAACTAATATTTTGTATAGTAAACAGTTTTGAAGCTTGTTGTCGATTTTGTGCTTTTTGGATCTATCTTTGACCTCAATCAGAAGCCATTTACTGCTATCCTACTATCCTAGGTTTTCGGTTTATGCTTTGTTTTGCCAAACCCCACAAAGCAAGAGGTACTATTGAATCTAAATCGAAAAACTGTACGCAAATTTAGCCCTAAAGATACATATCTATGGGCCAACACTTAACATTTTAAAGATGAGCTGGTATATCGTTTGCCCCGTTATCTACCGTTATTTGGTGATGAAACTAAAAATTCGATGACAAAAAAAAAATAAAAATGCTTTCGAATGTTATATGCGCGGGAATGTTTAGAAGCGTGCTCTTAAGAAAATGAACTCTATATGAAGTGGATATCTTGTGATCATGCTACAATAGAACATACGAGTATATGTTCTTTGTTTTACGCAATGGAAATGAGTTCGCCTGGGTACATGAAAATTTTCTGTAAAATGCTTAATCATTTTTAGAAGAGCCACAAAATGTTTGCTTCAAAAATATTTGCCGCAAAAATTTAGCCTAAGACCGATTAACGGATAATTGTGAACTATACTACACAAAGAGGTTACAATATTCCTTATGATATTGTTAGGAAATTGTATCACTTCTAATCCACTGTACCATCCAAAAATATGCTGGCTATAAATGTGCATATATATACAACAACAATATAAATTACATAATGCACAAACAAACAATGTACATGATCTAAAGAGTGCAAAATTGCAAGTAAATCAACCACCAATGAATTTTTTATTGTTGTGGCTTTCTTATTGTTGTGCGTGTGCGTGTGTATGTGCGTTTACAAGTTTGTATACTTTAATCTGGAGTGATCATTAACTAGTTACTTCATGAACAAATGCTAATAAAGAGTACAAATAACAGTGTGCATAGCAGTCATAAGAGTAAGCAATTCTATTGTGTTAATACACAGTGGTATTAAGTGTAAATAAAGTTGTGAAGTAAGTAAGTACTAAGTTATATACAATAGGCAGAATCCGCAAAAGCGTTTTTAAAGGTAAAATATAAGATAACATTATTTGCAATCGGAGTATTTTACCACTGGAAGATTATTCGCTTATTCACTTGTCTTCCGCTTAGGTGTCTTTTAAGGTTTATAAACGTTGACACAGGCTGTCTATGGAAAGAACAGTATTTAAAACATGCAGTGATAATATTAGGAAACGGATATGCAAGTGTTTATTATTTTACATTTATGGATGCTGTTTGTGGATTTGCAATCTAATTTACATTTTGGTACAATCTCTAAAATACATACAAGGTGGCTGACGAAATGTGCTTCAAAGCAAAATTTAATAGCTTTATGCCGCGATTTCAAGAGTTTGGAGAAATCGTTTTATCTAGAATTCAGCCGAAAGTATATTAAGAGCATTTGGTTCCAACAAGATAGAGCAACAATAGTTGGCGTAGTGGCAACGGAAACTTCTAAGTGCACTTTTCAAGTACTCTCAGTGTCTGTCAACTGGCCTAACTGTACCGGACATATTTTATCGGGTTATATCAAGTTGTAATCGCCCAAAATTTCGCTTTCCGAATGGACCGCCAAATTTGACTTGATATCACTTTCAATTGTTCTTTTAACTAGTAACAACAACTTTAATTTCACTTTAATGTGTTCACAATTAGCAGAATCGTGCACAAATTTCAGCAAACCGGGTCCGTAGGGCCAAAGTACATTAAGAGCCTCAGCCCTTAACCAACTCACCCACCTAGCCACTATTCACTACTGGTTCCATATACTAGTGATATTTGTTGCAAGACAACAATACCTCGGAGGCTTAATAGCCCCCGAAGACCGTTATGCACAAAGGTAATCGGGGAAACTAATTCCTTTTCCAGCGATTTAGGTTCAAACCACTGCCAGAACATTTCAGCCTCAACCATGATCAGCGCCAAGACGGTCTGCAAGTAGTTTTATTTGCTACAACAAATGAGAGACTTCTTTTCCTCTATGCCCCAGAAAGCAGAGTGTCCTTGTTAGGTATACGCCAAGGCAAAAACTGCTCCCCGGTTTCTATTTCTATTGACTATAAAATAAAAACAGTGTGATCAGTGTGCACAAATTTATGTAAAATAAAATTTTGTTCTTGAAAAATAGTTTTAATTTCTAATACGAATACACGACTAAAATCGCCGGTTGCAGAATTTGCTGTCTTGAAATTGTGCTGTCTGCTGTTGTGTATTTGTATTATACTTTAATTTATGTTGCTAAAAATAACATTACTTTTTAGGAAAAACACGCTTTCGTTTCTTTTCACAAAATTTATCGCCTTGAAAACAAATACAGACTTTGTTTGCTGGGAAAACTAAATAAAAACAATTTGTGACAACACAAACAAATGTCAGTCATTCTTCACGTTTTCTTTTCATTCTTTTTTCTCTTGCGCTTTTATTTTCTTTCTTATTAATTAATGCAAATATTTCTTTCAACATTTGAATTTGCTCTATTTACCCATGAATAATAAAACTTTAATAATTTATCTTTCTCGTCTCGCTTCCATTCATTCATTGTAGCAGAAGTATTCTACGCGCGCCGCGTTCAAATACACAAACAAAAGTTTTATTTATTTGATTTTCTTTTTAATTTGACATTAAGACATTTGTGTAAACAATAGGCCGCCACATGAATGAACATTTTGATTATGGCGAGTGAGATTTTGGAAAATTTATGTACATACATATTTACAATGGGTGTTTTTTATGGAGGTATAACAATTTGAAATGCATAGAAAGAGAGTGATGGTACTAAACTTAAGTATTTTCTGTATGCTTTTAGTATGAGTCGTACTCAAGAACACATAAGTACATATGAGAGAATTTCTGGGAGATAGTAATAAAAGCCAGCTAGTATTTTCAATCGTAGAAGACTCTACTGGGAATCTCATGCAGAGGGTTTCTGATCGTCACGAGTTTATATTTTAATCACAGACGATCCCTAGCACGGGATCGTCTGTGATTCTACTATGAGACTCCGACACAACTCAGTGAAAGCGTCTTCTTATATTACTCTCGTATTTTGTCTCAAACTTTCAGAGTTATTGTTGAGTGGAACATGTTGGAAAATTTTGGACTAGTTCGGATTTTTTTGTTACCCATGTAGAGCCCACCTATTAGTAGTTAATAGCTTAAATAATAAGACTCAATTGTTCTTTGAGAATAATATGAGAGTGTTATTAAATTTCTTGGTCAGCTTATTTCAAGTACCGGTTACACTGTAATCTTATTGTATGACATTTACGATCTATATATTTTGGCTGCCACTTACCGCTACCGCCATATATTGCAAAATGGCGGACGTTTCACTATCAACCTATACACAAGCCGTAAATGAGACTAATTTAAGAAAAACTGAAATCGAACTAATCTTAGAAGGCGATTGATTCAAGAATTTTAAATCAACTTTGAAATTCTTGAATCAATCACGTTTTAAGATTGGTTCGATTTTAGTTGTACTCAAATTAGTCTCATTTTCGGCTTGTGTATAGGTGTACGTTTTACTTCCGCCATTTCGCAATAGATGGCCGTAGCGGTAAGTGGTAGTCGAAATAAATAGATCGTAGATGTCATATAATAACATGGGTCCGAAGCATGAAATTGAGTGGTTACCACTGATTTCCTTCAATAAATCAAGTGTGGTACGAGCTATGTGACAAATTGTGCCGTCTTGCTGAAACTACAGCTCCCGCACGTAATAGTTTTTCAATTGATGGACGTAAAATTCGATAATCTAGGCTCTTTAGCGGCCACCATTCACTGTAACGTTCAGGCCGGCACCGTTTTCAATGAATGATTCCCTGATGATTATGAAATCAAGATTAGACCCAAATTGGCAGAATTCGGTAGAATTGTTTTGGCTTATACATCACCTAATAGCTGATAAAATGGCCGCCAATTTATAAAGTGTTGCCAACTTAAAGTTTTACTCTTGCATAAAAAAACATTCTGTATACAGCGTGTCCCAAATCTCAAGCCGAAACGCGTTGACAAGATTGATTGTAACTGTCAAAAATCACAAAAAAATCTAAATTAATGTAGTTTAAAAAACAAGATTCGATATCAAGCTAATTATCCATATAACCTGATAACTATACGTATAACGCCAGCCGAGTTTTTTTTAAATTCCCGAAATCGGTTTTAGGTATCGCAAGAAGCAATAGTATGTTGCCCTTAGAATATTGTCGTAGCAACCATATATTTTTTTCTACGTGTATAATATAATTTTCACACCAAAAGCTTTTTTCCATACAACAACATTGCTGCCATTAGCTAATAGCAAAACTTTTCCCAATCTTTGATAAGTTAATTAATAAGTTATTAAGTATAAATAAGCTACTTAGTAACAAGACTAGACAAAATATGCTTTTAAGTAAGACTACATCCGCCACAAAAACCAAACTTTTGCTTAAAAATATAACAATTTCTGAAGTTAGTATTGAGGTTTTAATTAGAAATAAACAGCTCTTCTTGAATATCGTTGGTTATATAATTTTTTACTTCATTTCGTTTTAAATATCCCGGCATTTATAATTAACACAATTCTTAATACAAAATGAACAGATACGAATGCAGCTGCTGGCAAAAACCAAAACCACAACATAAAAGCGAAACGATTTTAAAACTATTACTGTTGTTGTAAAACATTTGTAATAAAAGTTTTTCATATAAAAGTTGGTCAAATAAAAAAAGGAAAAATAACCAAAGAGGAACAAGAAAATCCAACCGAACGATTGCAGTGCCACTCGCACATTAATGCATTTGTAAGAGTGTTTTAGTGGAGACATAAGCAGCAAATGTGGTCCGCAACAATGAGGCGTCTGTGATTGTAATTTTGTTACAGTAATAATGAAAATGTCAACTCATCAATGCAACAACTACAGGGTAGGCAAACAACAGAGATTTGTACAATATGAAAGCAATGTAAGAAAAAGCATATTTTATGAAATAAAACTAGCGAATAATCTACTTTAAAATAGACCAGCTAGTTATTTCCATTCACAGCTGTGTCGCTTCGTTCATTTTAGCGGTCAGTCGCTTTCGTTCAATTACCAGAAACTGATCGTTAATTAATTAATTTATTTATTTCTCCATATTGCAATACAAAGCCATCCAGACCAAATAAAATGTACCGCAGAGCTGAGTAGAGCACATTTCGTTCAATCGTTCACTTTGAAGGAGCAGCACAGCATCCACCACTAATTAATTTTCTGGTCTTTTATCGGAATAGCTGTTTAGAATCTAATTACTCAAACCCTTCACAATAGTCATGTAAATACATATGTAGTATATGTTACAAATTTGAACTAAACTTGCTCGGATATACGAGGTCTGATGAAAATATAACCGCTATACTCAAATTTCGTCAGTTACTTATGTTCGATTTTCGCATATTTTTTTTGTGATGTTGGTACGCATCTCTGCTATATATGTTGGCAATATCAGCTATTTTGGATTTTCGACTCGATTTTTTGATATTCTAAAAAGCAGATCAAAAAAACTGTATTAAATTTCGTGTAATAAACAAAAATAAATGCGCAAGGACATTTGCAATGTTGACTGTAGCGTTTAACGAGTCTATTACGAGCAGAACACAAGTTCAATTGGGGTATAATCGGTTTAAGGAAGGCCGAGAAGATGTCAAAGACGTCGCCCTAGCACGTCAACAACCGATGAAAACACTGAAGCAGTGAAGTAACTGTGAAAATGATTTGCATCAGTTCCTGCCTTGACGGCCTAACCTGATGGTGGATCAATTCCACGCAGTGAATTTTTCACGATTCACCACCGCCTCCGTGTGGCTTGCTAGGCTCACACAGGTAGCAATTCTTGTCATATGATTGCGGTCATATGAACAACTTCTTGTTGAGGAGTTCGGGCTTTCTAATCCCTCATGTATGCAATTTCCCAGCAATCAATGGAGGACAAGGCTTAATGAGTTGGTAGGCCGAAGCCCATTAAGAGCATCAGCCCTTAAACCAACTCACCCGTCAATCATCACCACTGGTTCCTTACAGTAAGCAGTGAAGTAAATGATAAATTGATAAAATGATTTGGATAATCGTCGAATCACTATCAGAGCGGTTGCTGATGACGTTGACATATCGTACGGCTCTTGCCAAGCACTTTTTAAATATGTTTTAGCCATGAAACTTGCGGAAGCGAAGATTGTTCCAAGATCACAAAATTTGGAGTGAAAACAACGTCGCATGGATATTGCTCAGGAGCTGTTGAACGTCGTCAACGACGATCCAGATTACCTCTAAATGTTCATAACTGGTGACGAATCGTGGGCGTGTGGCTATGACATTGATACCAAAGCCCAATCATCCCAATGGAAGCGTCCGGTAGAGCCAAGACCGAAAAAGCACGTCATATTCGGTCAAATGTGAAGATTTTGCTCACTGTTGTTTTTGACTGCAATGGCGTGGTGTGCCCTGAATTCTTGTCACAAGGTCGTACGATCAATAAGGAATACTACTTTGAAGTTATGCGCCATTAGCGCGAAGCAATTCGTCAGAAACGCACAGAGTTGTGAAAAAATCAATCATGGAGTTTGCATCATGATAACGCATCGATGCTTGTGCGTGAGTTTTTGGCCAAAAACAAAACACCTTTATCATGCCCCAACCACCGTATTCACCGGACTTGGCCCCCACTGACTTTTTTGTCGTCCCAAAACTGAAGACACCGATAAAAAGAAAGCGTTTTTCTATGATTGAGGAGATAAAAGAAAAATCGAAATAGCAGCTGTTGGCAATACCAAAAAACGCGTTTCAGAAGTGTCTCGAGGAGTCTAAAGGGGAGGATGAATAAATAAATAAATAAAGCAGTAGATCATGATACGTCATGTCCCGAGTTCGAATCCCAGTGGGTGCTGATGAGTAGTGTAGCGACTACGAAACAGCTAGTTGTCCCCCAGCTAAAGATTTGATTATTATTTTTCTTGTCTTCTTCAATCAATAATTATTGATCACAGCAAATTTGTATTGTAAAAAAATCCTTCTTAAGAAAAAATTAAGAAAGGAAAAACTTGAACTAAAAACCTGTTGTACATATGTACAAACCAAACAATTTTTAATTTAAAAAATTATAAAAGTTCAACAAAAATTTAACAAATTAGAATAAATAAATAGTTTTTGAAAAAGTTGAAAATAACGGTTATTTTTTGATCAGCCATCGTATATATAATAGTTTGTTAATTTCTCAATTACCAAAAACGTAACGAATTCACGAGTTACCATAAATACGAATTTCATTTTTCAGACTCTGCATTTATTGTAATGTTTGACAAACTTGATTGACCGTTTAATTGCAAAACACTCTCCAAAAGCAGAAAATTTTATAAAACGATATGTTTCTTTTTCTTTCGAGAGTGTATACGGGTATAATATACAATAGCAAGATTGTCCTACTTTGTGCATATAACATGGCACGTTTTCCACGGAAAGTGATACTTAAAATTGTTCAATACCCACCCGAACTTGTAACGTGCAACTTGCTTGTAAACATACGGAAATGGCTTATTATAATGCAAGTTATTCGGGCATTTTACAACAATTTTTGTCGAGTAATGCTTCCAATTCCTCAGGCAACACAACGGGACCAAAAGAACCCAAGCGGGCTGGTTTCATGAAACTGGCGGCCTGTACAACCTAACCTAACCTAATGCTTCCAATTCCTTCTTTAAAAAATTTGTCGGCTGACCAGGCCTTGCCTGGTCTTCTGTATCGTAATCACTACTTGTGATTCTCGCAAATCATCATTCACAAATCTTTTGAGATAATGCATATCAAACGTAGTTTTCTACTAACAATCAATAACTTTCAGCAGCCGTTTTCGTCAAATGAAAGAAGGTTATCAGACTTCCCCGCAAAACATCTTTTTAAGCACCAAACTCATTATTATTACAGCGGGTGAAAAAATTGTGTGTTTACACAATTTAATATTAATGTGTTCATAGAATACAGACGAGCACTCGTCTAAAAAATTTTATGTGGAAATCACTCAAAAAATTGAGTAGCTTTCATACAAATTTTTTAGACGAGCTGCTCGTCTGTGTTCTATGAACAGCAAGTAAGATTTGTAGTTAATATTAATATTTGCATACTTATTGTTAGTTCATATTGGGAAGATTCCATAAATAAACAAAACCCCCCCCCAAAAAAAAAAAACCGAATACTGAATTATAATGACAGATGTTTACCGAAAAAAATAAATATTTGTTATTACTGCCATAAACCATATGTAATACTTATGTCATATGTTGTCCAAAATGATACTGTTAATTTGTAGTACATCAACAGTTTGATGTCTGGCCATGCTGCTTAAAAAAATGTGATTTAATTCACAAGCATTTATTTGATATTAAATAGTTATCTGATTTCTTCTTCACTGCAATTTTCCTCAAACAATTTAATTTTTGCTTTCACACATTTATTAGAAAATATATTTAAACAGTGAAAAAGTTAAATGTAGATAAATATATACTTACCCAGCTAACATTTTCAATCGTAGAAGACGCTACTGGAAATCTCATGTAGAATGTTTTGGAGCGTCGAAGAGCTCATTGTTGAATCGTAGTCCATTCCTCGCACGGGAATAAGTATTACCCAACAGCTGGTTATCCCCCAGCTAAAGATTTGATTATTATTTTTCTTGTCTTCTTCAATCAAAAATTATTGATCACAGCAAATTTGTATTGTACAAAATCCTGCTTAAGAAAAAACTTAAGAAAGGAAAAGCTTGAACTAAAAACCCGATGTACAATGTACGAAAATCTAATTTAAAAAATCTTATTAAAAAAAAAGTTGAACAAAAATTCAATAAATAGGTAGTTTTATTATTATTACTCGACCGATAATCGTCAGAAGATTCTTTTCAGAATTGTATATTAAATACAATCGTCTAACAAGCAACGTACGCTAGCTGGGTAGTTCTATAAATATAAAATTTTACACCAATACAATAACAGCAAACTATTTGCAACCATCAAAACCAATTCAACACCATTATCCTGCCGAGTATAACAAAACTAACAGCAACTATTACAATCATTATTCACACATCCACACATTAACACAAACACATTCTTGTACTCTAATACAATATAAATGTGAAAAAGGAAAAGTGTCCGTTATCATGTCAATTAGTGGGTTGTAGTTGTTGTTGCTTGTAATTTATATTTCCGTTCTTGAACAAGAATTCAAACAGAGACAAACAGAAATAATGCAGCTGATGAAGTCGTTTCACGCACACACACACACACTCACACAAATATACAGAGAACAAAGCTTGCACAAATAAACACACACCGTATACCATCCCATACTCAATCAGACATTCTATATTTTTCTAAATATAGAGCATTTGGAAGAAGTCGGTGTAAATTACACACTATTGATAGTTTAAAGCAGAAGTTCCCAAGCTTTATGCGCTTGGTGCTCATTTGTTTTTGCACAAGAGCTTAGCTACAGGCTGTGCGCTTTAATATATCTATTGTGTTACACACACAAGCCCAAAGCAACAACACTTTCGCATGCTTTACTTGTAAACATTGAAAACAGCAATTATCAGTATAGATTTTGCTTTTGTTTAACAAATGAATTTTAATAAATTTTTTATCGCGCACAGTGCAGATTTATTTGTAAAAAACCTGATTACTTTTCCATTTTGGTTTATTTTATTTTTGTACACATATTTCTTTGCATAATAAATTTTAATTTTCCGTGAAGTTTTTCTTCATTTCTCACTACCAAAACTCCGTTTACTTTATTTATTCCTTTTTACAACAAAAAATATTGAATAAAATTAATATTTCCTTAAATGTATTGGTGTTTGCTCTTTCATTTAACACTTTTAGGCACCCCGGGTTTAAAGTGATGGTGTCTTTTACAACATAAATGAGTATTTTCGCTTTGAAGAAATTTTTTTTATATTGAAAACTGAAAACAGATATTAACATGCAGTGTTCTGCAAACAGCACACTCGAGTAAGTCTTGTTCTTTATGCATCCCATACTCCATTCAATTGTCAATTGAGTTTGTTGCAATTGAATTGATACTTGGCCATACACTTCATAAACTGTATTGAGAGATTTTTGTTCAACTAACAAGTTTATATGTTTTTTACAACCACAATTGAAAAAATTAAGAACTTAGACACTGAAAGAAAAGCTTTCAAAGATATAACGATTTTTTACATTAATGTTACAATTGTGTTGTTGTTTTTGGCTCAAAGTAAAGGTTCATTCAGATTATGAATATTGTTTCATTGAATAGAAGGAAAATTGTTCGTCTATCAAAACAAACTTGCATGATGTTATTTGGATTCAAGTCTGGAGAGTTGGACGATATTCCAGAGAATTTTTTTTTTAAATAAAACCTATTTAAAATGCTCTCCAAACCATTAGACTTCCGGCTCCAAAATTTCAGGCTTTACAATTTAAAGGATCTGTTGACAAATCTCTTCCCTAATAACCGCTAGTGGCAACCTCAAGACCCCATTTTATATCATTAGAAAAAAAATAATCTAAAAATACTTATGTTTAAGAAAATTTCGTAAGAATTAATTGTTTAGATAAATCTGGTTTAAAATCATAAAACTCGGCAGAAAAAACCAGCAATACTTCAAATCATCAAGAATTAATTTTTAAATAAAATATACATTTCAATGTGGTAAAATATAACACAACAATTCTTGGTAGCTTTTAACGCAGAGCTATAGCTTTTAAAGTTATGGAAACAAATATTAGGTGGTTAAAACTAAAGGGCCGATTTTTTTTGGGGTTACTCGACCGTATGCAGGAGAGGGCGAAGAAGCTTATCAGTGACAGTAGGGTATCCAACTCTATTGACTCACTATAGCAGTGACGCAGTGTATGGTGCGTTATTCTGTTCTATCGTTACTACAATGGATTTTGCTCTGACGAGATTAGGGATCTTGTTCCCGAAACTTGCACATTTTTACGTAGCACGCGCTCATCGGCTAGAGCTCATCCATTTGTGATCGATTGCCCGGGGAATCGCACTACGCATTACAGAGAGAGTTCGTTTTTCAGCCGTACGCTTCGTCTTTAGAATAAGTTGGCTGCAGACGTGTTTCCTGTCTGTTATAACGTTGGAAAGTTCAAGTCAAATGTTCACAAACACTACTCTCTCTTTCCCCCTCCTCACAACCTATTTTCCTAGTTCTGGTACAATGCACTGCACATGTAGGGGTCATCCCCTGAGTACTGGTCCAAGCTCAAAAAAAAAAAAAAATTCAGGAGTGGTGTGCGCTATTGCGAGATGATAACGAACTTTTTATGGCCCGAATTAAAAGATATAGATAGAATGGAATTGCCACACAGCTAACAAAACAATAGCTCATTTGTGCAACAAATTCAATGGCTGTGTTAGCTCATATGGTGGCGATATCAATTGGCCGTCAATATCATTTGATTTGGCAACGTTGGACTTCTTTCTTTGGGATTATTTTAAAAGAAAAGGTGTTCGTCGACAATTTAGGAGCTATAGAATAATATAAATCGATATATTCACAGCATAGAGCCTCAATTATGTCTCAGCGTCATCGAAAATTAGCACCATGCGGATGTGCCGTCGATGGCTGCGGTCATTTCACCGTTATTTTGTTTCATGCATAATAATAAAAAGAAAAGACAATAATTCCTAAATAATTTGTGTTTTATTGAAAATCAATATCGGCCCTTAAAATTTCACCTTCCAAAGAAATATCACATAGTATTTCAGTGTTACGTATATATTGGGTTAGACATTTATTTTACTACCGTTTTTTTTCTATACCCTAAACATTACTTCCATTTCCTATATAAATTAATTAAAAAAAAAGAGAAATATATGTAGTTATAAAACCAAAGTTGCTTAAAAGATATGAAAGTAAAAAATGTGATCTACAAAAATCACCGACAACAGACCTTAAATCGTCAACGTGCTATTTACAGCAGCCAAAATCGTAAATACGACGATAGATCATCAAATATGGCAACCATTCTTTAAACTCAATACTTTGCAAATTAAACTTGCCGTTGTAACGCAGAATACATACAATCGAACAACAAATAAATAGAATTGATACAGTACACACGGTTGTCAGATGTTACAATATTGTAAAATCTGGCAACATGCTGACAATGAAAATTTGTCCCGCAGAAGTAAATTGTGTGTTCAGACGATCGTAAGAAAATCTTATAGTTTCATTGTCAGACTATGGTCTGACAAATAATTCATCTGACAACAAAAATTGTCAGTTCACACGGTTGTCAGATTGTTAGATGAAAAAAATTGCCAGACATGTTGTAAGGCATTGCCACTTATGTATATCAACAACCATCTATTTGGCAGTGTTGCCCATCAAACTTTTTTCTGACAATGATGCCCTTGTCAGGTGCCTTAATTTTATATATCTGACAATTAAAACTGTGCTTACAATACCATCCAATTATCTGGCAATGTCGACGAAGAGTGTTCTCACGATTGTCAGATGCCTGACAACATTATCTTCTTACAATTGATTGACAATGGTTTTTCTGACAACGTTGTAAGTTAAAAATTGTCAGTTCACACGATTGTAATGCATTTTCAGATAATTTTACTGGCAATATTGTAAGATCTGACAACCGTGTATACGTAGCTTACGGAACGGAGAATATCAAAGTTGACATATGGAGAAATCTACGATCCGAATCGGTTGAAAAAGTTAATAAAACAATATGCTTTGTGAATGAAAAACCTCATTTATTTCTGGTTTTTATTACTATCGTCTGGCCATACTGGGATTGCTAAATAAAAACTTAATTTTTATTTTAATTAAAATAAAATAAACAAATGTGAATTACTAAAAAGAAATCTGTTCTCCTCAAAATTAAACATATTAAGAATTGTTTATTCATAAATTTATCTATTAATTGATCATAAATAAATCCATTTTCTCTTTTGTTTAAACACTTTTCGTACATGACCTTAATAAAATCATTATTTATTGTCCACAAATTTGTTCACTTATGTAAAATTATATCGCCCACTAACAGGTAATTTTCCTCTCTATTTTGAGAAGTATTTTGCATGTCTTAATGTAATAAACTTAAGAAAATTCCAAACTACAAAATTGCTAATAACTTCCTTAATTGAATAATTTATTCGAAGACAGTTTTTCGCTGTCTGCTCCCCCTTTTTAAAAGCTGTTGCTTGCTGCCAAGCGCTTGTTGCTTCACCGATTTCTCAGTTTTGCCTGTAACGAATTGCAACAACAATTGATTTTAGTGTTTTACTTTTACTTCATTACACACATACATGTGTGCATGTATGTAAGTATATGTGTGTGCATATATTTTGTTGTTCCATTTCTTTCCCCATTCACTGCCAGAAACAGGTTTTTTCTCCGCCACAATTGAGCAGATGAGAAAAGTTACCTTGATAATAAGAGCTGAGAATTGTTATTGCAGAGACTAGCGCAGAAGTTAATGATGTTAACGGTGAGAGGCAGGCGTGGAAAATTCAGCACACTTCGAGTACCAAAAGAAATGCAGTAGTTTGTATGCATCGTTATTTAGTATAGTGTTAAGAGATGCCAAAAAATCATATCATGTTTATGGAATACGAGGGCTGTTTGATAACTCTGTGATTAATTGAAATAAATTGTTTTTCGGCATATAATCATGTTATTTTTCGATACATTCTCATTTTTGAGCACTACTAGGGTATTCGACCGATTTTTACCGGGTTTTTTAGTTTTACTAAAACAAAGTGTTTCAAATTGTGTAATACGGTTAAATGGAATTGTAGTATACAGGGTGTCCGAAAACTCAACGCCAAGACGAAACATGATTTTTTTTTCTTCATTCCTTTATTTGTTGAATAGGAGCTTGGTGTGAATATATCGGGTTGTTAAATTTTGAAAACAGATGTTGAATGTAAACCACACCTAAACATCAAGTTTTGCATAACGAACTTTTTATGGCCCGAATTGGAATATATGGATATGAACGATATGCGATTTCAACAAGACGATGCCATTTGCCACACAGCTAACGAAACAATTGCTTCTTTGCGCGTTAAATTCAATGTCCGCATTATTTCATATGGTGGCGATGTCAATTGGCCGCCTAGATCAATGATTTCATCCCGTTGTGTTTCTATCTTTGGGATTATTTTAAAGAAAAAGTGTATGTCGATAAGCCAGCAGCAATTCAAGAGCTAACGAATGAAATAATTTATTACATTAGGAGCATAGAACCTCAATTGTGCATCAACGTCATCGAAAGCGCCATCGAGATCGTGGTGGCCAATGGGCCAATATTTTATTCCCTGCCTAATTGAACCATGGCAATGTTATCATTTTAATAATAAAAAGAAATGATAATAATTCTAAAATCATTTGTGTTTTATTCAAAATCAACATTGGCCCTTAAAATTACCCCACCCTTGTAACATTGTACAAGGAATAAACTTGTATCAGTGTTGTGATTCTAAATGATTGATTTTATTTGAAACACCATTTAATGTGGTACAATTTAAGCTGCCGGGCGGTTACATCTGCGTTCACAACCGCGACGAGAGCACCAGCGGTTGGAGTTGCCACCGCAGCCCAAATGTTGCATGGCAATACAGGTACGATTGGCTTGATTGTAATACCACATTCTGCGAGGAGGAGCTGTACCACATGTGGAGCCCACATTACGTTCACCAACACAAGTCGGAGGACCTTTAAGCAAAATAAAAATTTATTTAAAAAAAAAGGTAAAATATACAGCCAAGTCACAGAGCTAAATTCCGTTCGGAAACGGAATAAAATTCTTTTTTTACTTCTTCAAAAAACGAAAATTGCAAGAATGAAACTAGTATTATCGTATAGAGTTGATTTCATTCCGAAAAAGTTTTAAATTTTCGTTTTTTGACGACTAAAAAACCGATTCAATTCCATTTCCGAACGGAAGTGGATTCTGTGACATGACCGATATAATTTAATATATCTCTAATACATACGTGCTCCTTGGGGACATCTGCGGCGTTGGGCAGTGGTTGTGGCTGCTAAAACCACTACAAGAAGTGCCAATAAAGTGAAGAATTTCATTTTTAGATTGATTATAATTTTTTTGTTTTCACAAACAAGTTTCAGTTATTCACAAGTTAACAATATGTTACGCAGTTATTGGCTGATTTCACAGACGTATTTATACAACTTTTTAAAATGAAATTTAATATTAAGAAATATTATTTTTAATTAAAAAAAAAACATGTTTACTTTTATTCGTTGTGGACAAAAGTAATTATTGTTTCATGTGTTGTGACAATTGATTAAGGAAATTTTATTAAAACAATACAGTAGACTACCAGTAGTATTAACTATATAATATCCCAGCTTGGTGTGTAACATTTAGACGTACAAGTGCTGGCATAGAATCCTTGTGTACGTATTACCAAAGCAAATGCCGGAAAAATACTCGACTCTCTTGCAAGTTGCATTAATGTCTACAGCGGGGGTGCCCAAAAGTTCTCTATAGAAGATCAAACACCAATACATTTAAGCAAAAACTACTTTTATAAAAATTTTTTTTTTTTCAACACAACGGGACCTGACTGGACCCCAGTGGGCTCGCTTTACAATAGCTGGCAGCCTGTTAAACCTAACCTAATATTTTTTGTTGTTGTAAAAAGTAGCACATATTTAAAAAAACAAAACACATTGATAATCGCTGTCGTCAATGTTTACCAGCAATGTGTACAACAAAAGCGTTGTTGCTGTGCTCTTGTGTGTGTGCAGTGAAGAACGACAAAAAATATATTCAACAATTGTTTGTGTATTTTTCATTGCTAGTGCTGAGTGCCGTATGTGTGTATTAAAGAGCACAGCCCTATCGCTTAGCGTTTTTACAAAAACAATTGAGCATCAAGTGCATAAGGCTTGGACGTTCCTGGTCTACAGTAACATAAAATTTAATTTTAAAAATTTCGATGAAATGAAAAAACCGTGTTACCATAACCAAACCATATTTTGCTTTTTGTTTTAGAACAAATCGCATAAGTGAAACAAGTAAATGAGCTAGAATTATATACAACGATTTCCAACTTAAAACAACATAGACTGCTCGATTAATATATATTCAAATAAACTATAAAAAAATTTGTAAACAAATAAATTTTGGAAAAGTTAATTAGGAAAGTAGTAGTTTATTAAAATCTAAACTTGTTATAAGGCAACACGTTTTCAACGTCTTTGTAAAATTAAAAGCTAGTGCAAAAGCTGGTTTGTGGTATTGCCGCAATTTAGAACCATCGTGTGACTGATATAGGGTAATTATTGCCACAAAATCGTACTGTACTCTGAGTACAGTAAAAACATACAATTAAAAAGGATCACTATTTTGTGTTTCTAGAGTTCTTTTGAAAAAAAAACAATATGTAAATCCCTGATGATGCTACCCAGTGGTGTTATTACTGCGATTGTACAAACAATATGAGCAATTAACAAAATGCATATGGGATTTAATATGATTTGAATATAGATAGAGACTAATTCAATGGCTCGGTGGCTGAGTGGTTAAAGCAGCAGATCATGATACTTCATGACCCGAGCGCAAATCCCAGTGGGTGCTGATGAGTAGTGTAGCGACTACGAAACAGCTAGTTGTCCCCCAGCTAAATGTTTGAATTTTTGTTCTCTGATTTTAGATACATACAAAAAAAAAAAAAAATATATATATATATATATATATATATATATATATATATATATATATATATATATATATATATATATATATATATATATATATATATATATATATATATATATATATATATATATATATATATATATATATATATATATATATATATATATATATATATATATATATATATATATATATATATATAAAACAATTGTAGCCAACCAATGGTTGTTCATTTGTTCGAAAGGTGTAAAGAAAAGAGGGAGGTGAGAAAGGTGAAAAGCATTTTTCTTTTTGAATTCTGAATAATTTATTTAGATTATTCAGATGTACAGTTGAATGTTTGACAATATCTTTCAAAAGGTTCCAAGTCTACTGATGATTAGGGTAGTTCTTATGAAATGTCGACATATAGGCAGCTAGGAAATATAAAACAATCTATTATGATTTTTAATTTGTATCAATTTTAGCTGCTAGCATAGTGAATAATGAACTCAGTTGTTTGCATTAAGAAAAACTTGTTTAGCCGAAAGTAAATTTGATGTCTTTCTTGGATGATTCTCCGAAATTTTATCAGTGACAAAACATTGCCGTAAACATCCTCATCAGCCACATTAAAGAATCAAAAATTTTATTATTCTGTTAACTTTCCTCAACAAATCAAAAAGCTAAGAAATCAAGTTGCAAGAGCTTCCTTTTGAAAAAACTTAAATTTCAAGATTAAAATTAGTTTAAATTTATTTAAAAAGAGAATACAATTCACTAAACATTTTTATTTAAATCGTATTAATCCTCGTTTGAATGCTGGTCTGAAAACCTGACCCTTTTGGCACACATAGTTGGGCCTTTGCCCAGACAAGCAGCATATGCCATAATGTGCGGTATAGTACTTTGTTCCATTACTCCAGTAAATAAATGAGCAAAAGGCCCGGAAGCATAAATGCCCACATCGTCACCAGTGTGGCGGCTATCTCTTAACTGAATATAACTCGGATATTGGAAATCTTAAAATGATATAACACTCGTTTTAGGAAGTATAATTCCTTCAACAAAATTAAAGTTTTTTTTACTTACCGGCACCTTTTTCTATATTTTCCAAGTTCAAACGTTTGCCTCCTTTATCCAAGTACTGTTTAGGACCCGTGGCATAATTTAAAGTAAAATATTTTTCTCCATTAAAATCAGAGGAATTTAAATTGAGACCCAAAATATCATTACCCCGGCTCGAATAACCTGATATAGTTAAAGAGTGTCCGTAATTGGCTGATGTCACTATTAAAGTATCCTCTTCGTTGGTAAGTTCTCTAGCTCGTTCGACAGCTTTGGCAAGCTCTAAGGTTTCATCGAGAGATATGGCAGCTTTGCTTTCATGATGAGCCTCATCAATTAAACCACTATCAACGAACAGAAAATAGCCCTTATGATTGTGGTCCATTAATTTAATTGCTGTCTCTGTCATTTCGGTTAATGTTGGCTGTTTCCCAGGCTTGTCTTCCACATGATGATGTTCGAAATTAAAAATGCCCATTATATTTGTAACTTCTGATAGGTTTAGGTTGAGTAATGCATCACGGTTGCAAACAATCGCACCGCTAGGATGCATGCGTTGCCAGAGGAGTAATAGATTTTTGCCATCGTTACGTATACCAACATTGTCATGTATATCCACTACGGTATTGGGTAGGAACTTTGACATGCCACCACCCATTATTATATCAAAACTGGCTCCAGGCTCTTGGGTTATCAATTGTTGAGCAATATCCATACATTGTGTGGAATCAGCTCCAAATAATTCTACGTCGGTATCACTTTCATAGAAACGGTTGGCAGCATGAGCATATAGACCACTAGGACTGGCATGGGTCAGCGCAGTTGTTGTTATGAAACCGGTAGACTTTCCAGCTTTTTGAGCCCAATCTGCTATAGAAGACACTTGATTCTCGGGATCCATACTTTCGGTACAATTGTTGAAATGAACATGGGCGTTGACACCGATTGTAAACATATTACCCTTCACACCACATGAGTAAGCAGTGGCCGAACAAGCAGAATCGGCCACCTGAGCATTGGCACAATAAGTCTGGAATATTAAATCAAAATGCAAAGATATCTCTTTTAACAGTTAATGGAAAATTTGGTTAATTTTCATGGATTAAATTCAATTTACCTTACTTAAGCCAGTGTAGGGGAATTTTTCAAAACTTAACATTTCCTCTTCGCCCGTTTGTCCTTTTCTTTGACCTTGAAGAATTCTAGCTGCTGTCACTGTATTCAACGACATGCCACTACCCAGAAAAAATATTATATTTTTGGCTTTATTCGTATTCAGCTGTTGTTTTTTTAAATTGTTTTCCAATTCTTGTCGGGCAACATTTTCCCAAAATTCTGCATTTCTTTCGCCTGCAGGTGCCAGGTGTGATACAAATTTAGCAGGACTTTTCATGGCAATAACTTGAGCCACGTTACAAAGTGTTAGCACCAAGAGTTGAAGGAACATTGTAATCAACTCCAAAACGTTCTAAGCAATTAGTGGAGAATTTGTTGAATAACTACTGAGCTAAATGCGAAAGCGGGTTCTTTTATGCAAATTTGCTGCTTTTATCTCTATCATATTATAGTTATATTTTATGGCTTACAAATAACGTTTTTTGATGATAAGCAAATTTTAGATATGTTTTATTTGAAACTTTAAATTTCACAATTTAACAGAGCAACCTAAATTAGCGTCGAATGTAATATAACGTTAAGATTTTGTTTTGTAGTGAGATTCTATAGGGCGGTGAGTAATTAAATTTGCCTTTACTGGCTTAACTGTCGGTAAACAAAACCCACGGTTTAACACAGCCAGAGTGTTTTTGACAAATTGTGGAAATTGATGTGCATCAGCACATGCCATGACGGCCTTATTTGATGATGGACCAGTTAGATGAGGTGAATTTTTCGCCAGTGCCTCCATATGGCTCGAAAGGTTCATACAGGTTGCAACTTCTGCCATAGGGATGAACCCCCTGCTGAATAGTTCGGGCTTTATAATTCCTCCTGTATGCAATTTCTAAGAACACAAGTCTTAAAGAATTGCTAGCCCGAAGTCCATTAAAAAAAACTCAGCCGTCTAACCATCACTTACTCAGCCGTCTAACAAAGCTGCACTTTTTTTTTCTTAAAATTCAAGTTTTAAAATTTAAGTTTTATTGAGATGAAAAGATGATGTCGCAATAATTATAAATATCTAAAAAAAGTTGAGAAAACTGTATACTTTTTTGGCAAAATAATATTGAAAATATTACACTTTTTCTAGAAAAGAAAACGCCATAAGAGATCAAGCTGCAAGAGCTTTCTTTGAAAAAAAACTTAAATTTCAAGAATAAAATTAGCTTAAATTTATTTAAAAAGAGAATACAATTTACAAAACAGTTTCATTTAAATCGCATTAATCCTCGTTTAAATGCTGCTCTGAAAACCTGACCTTTTTGCCACACGTAGTCTGGCCTTTGCCCAGACAAGCAGCATATGCCATAATATGCGGTATAGTGCTTTGTTCCATTACTCCAGTAAACAAATGAGCAAAAGGCCCGGAAGCATAAATGCCCACATCGTCACCGGTATGGCGACTTTTTGCTGTCGTAATATAAGCAGGATATTGAAAATCTTAAAATGATATAACATTCATTTTAAAAGCTAAATTCCATAAAAAATACCAAAACTTTTTTACTTACCAGCATTTATTTGCATGTTTTCCAAATTCAAACGTTTGCCTCTTTTATCCAAGTACTGTTTTTGGCCCGTGGCATAATTTAAAGTGAAATATTTGTTTTTATTAATATCCAATGTGTTTAAATTAAGACCCAAAATATCATTACCCCGGCCTGGATAGCCTGATATGGTTAAAGAGTGTCCGTGACTGGCTGATGTCACTATTAAAGTATCCTCTTCGTTGGTAAGTTCTCTAGCTCGTTCGACAGCTTTAGCAAGCTCTAAGGTTTCATCGAGAGATATGGCAGCTCTGCTCTCCTGATGAGCCACATTGATTAAACCACTATCAACGAACAGAAAATAGCCCTTAGGATTGCGTTGCATTAACTTAATTGCTGTCTCTGTCATTTCGGTTAATGTTGGTTGTTTACTGGGATCGGCTTTCAAATGATGAAGCATGTGTGTGGAGCTAAAAATGCCCATGATATTTGTAACTTCTGAAAGGTTTAGGTTCAGTAATGCGTCACGGTTGCAAACAATCGCACCGCTAGGATGCATGCGTTGCCAGAGGCGTAATAGATTTTTGCCATCGTTACGTATACCAACATTGTCATTTATATCCACTACGGTATTGGGTAAGAACTTTGACATGCCGCCACCCATTATTATATCAAAACTGGCTCCAGGTTCTTGGGTTATCAATTGTTGAGCAATGTCCATACATTTTTTAGGATCAGCTCCAAGTAATTCTACGTCGGTATCACTTTGATAGAAACGGTTGGCAGCATGAGCATATAGACCACTAGGATCGACATGGGTCAGCGCAGTTGTTGTTATGAAACCAGTAGACTTTCCAGCTTTTTGAGCCCAATCTGCTATAGAAGACACTTGATTCTTGGGATCCATACTTTCGGTACAATTGTTGAAATGAACATGAGCATTGACACCAATTGTCAAAAAATTACCTTTTACACCACATAAGTAAGCAGTGGCTGCACAGGCGGATTCGGCCACTTGAGCATTGGCACAATAAGTCTGACAAATAGGATTAAGATGTAAGCGGCATGTGATATATTATTGACATCTTTTTAAACAATATGTTGAAAATTTACCTTGATTAAACCAGTGTAGGGGAATTTTTCAAAACTTAACATTTCCTCTTCGCCCGTCTGGCCTTTTCTTTGACCTTGAAGAATTCTAGCTGCTGTCACTGTACTCAACGACATGCCACTACCCAGAAAAAATATTATATTTTTGGCTTTATTCGTATTCAGCTGTTGTTTTTTTAAATTGTTTTCCAATTCTTGTCGGGCAACATTTTCCCAAAACTCTGCACTTCTTTCTTCTGCAGGTGCCAGGTGATCCTCAACGTCTATTTGTATGTGTGATACAAAACTAGCAGGTTTTTCTGTAGCAATAACTTGAGCCGCGTTACAAACTGTTAGCACCAAGAGTTGAAGGAACATTGTAATCAACTCAAAGAATTAAAACCAAAAACGTTCTAAGCAATTAGTGAAGAATTTGTCGAATAACTACTGAGTTAAACGCGAAAGCGGGTTCTTTTATGCAAATTTGCTGCTTTTATCTCTATCATATTATAGTTATATTTTATGGCCTACAAATAAAGTTTTTTTAATGATAAGCAAATATTAAAAATGTTTGTTATAAAAAAATTGTGCGAGTAAATCTTAAAATTTAACAGACCAACATTAATAAAAGCATAACTTATCTTTTATTTTTTTTTCCGCTGTAGTTAGTAAGTCCTTGTGGTATCGCTGTGCGATAAACAGCTATTTACTTTATGGGCTAAAAGCTATTTTGTAAAAGCTTTGCAGCAGCGTTGCCAGAATGAATATTTTTCTTTAATTTTGAAGATTTTTTGTGCAAAATAAAATTTGAATATTTTTCTCTCAATATTAAGATTTTTGATATTCAGTACTCGAAATTATTTTCATACATCCAATGGAATTCGAATTTTCTAATTATCTGAATCCTGCAATTATTTTTACCTCTTAAGCACAATTCATATAGTGTGTCCAAAATGGGGCAACATATTAATTATAATAAATAAATAATTTTTATTGCAAAAATCATAAATATTTTGATTTCAGTGCATTACAGCTCACCATTTCTCATATTCAAAAGATCGCCAGTAGAACGATCTTTTGGTGAGTCTACGAGTAGAAACCTCACAAGGTGATAGTTAAGCATACTCTCCATTACATTGAAAAGTGCAGAGCAAATTGCAATTGAGCGGTAGTTTTCAGGATTATTTGCCTCACCATTTTTGGGAAACCGGCGTCACATAAGCAACTTTCCAGCATGATGGGAACTCACCAATATGGTAAAGTATGCTAAAGAGGTGTGCTAATGAGCGCGCAAGCGTAGAAGAGCAGGAGTCTTATTTATGTCGAGGTCGGCAAGACCCCTTTAACTGCTCGAAGTCGGCAAAATATCTTTGACATTATAACAAATACTATTTCAAGTTTAATAGTTTTCCACTACCACGACAAATTCGCTGGTGCTGAATGTGAATCATGCCTAAATTTTTTTCTGCATTTCATTTGACATTTCTAAATTCCAGACCAATCCAGCTTGAACCATGGAAAGATACACAACCTACCATGACCAGAATGGTGGCAAGAAATGGCAACAGTGGGTGATATATTTTCGTAGAAACTCATTTTCAGTCATGAGGCACATTTCCACTTCAGTGGATTCGTCTATTAGCGGAATTTGCCGCATTTGGGCGAATGATGAGTGATTGTCGAAAAGCCAATGTAGCCAGAAAGAAAGGGCGTTATTTTTTCAAAATGAATCCGGTCAGACAGTTACTGGGAATGGTGTTCGCTATCGTGAGATGATAACGTACTTTTTACGGCCCGAATTGAAAGATGACTCTTTTGCACGACAAATTCAATGGCCGTGTTATCTCACCTAGTGGCGATGTCTAATTGCCGCCAAAATTATGTAATTTGACACCGTTGGACTTCTTTTTTTTTTTTTGAGCTTATTTGAAAAAAAGTATACGTCGATAAGCCAGCAACAATGCAGGCGCTAAAAGATGAGCTAAATCGGTAAATTAGTGGCATAGAGCCGCAGCGATTTGAAAATTTGGACAATCGGCCGGAGGTGTGCCGCCGGGGCTGCAGCAGTGATTTGGCCGATATTTCTTTTCATACATAGTTGAACTATATCAGTACTATAAAATTATAAAGAAATAATAATAATTCCTAATTAATGTGTGTTTTATTCAAAATCAACATCGGACCTGAAATTTGTACAGCTCTTTAAAAACTTGCTTGAAGAATGTGTAGGCTGGTGCATGGGCGTTTAAAAATCATAATTTGACGTGTTAGTGAAAAACTGTTTAAGGCAGGAATGCAGTCTGTACAGAGCCGCGAACAATGATGTATAAAATGTTATGATCGTACTAAAAATTGCGAAAGAGTGAATAAAATGCTAAAAGGGCGGTATTTGTAGGCGTGGCAAACAAATAAAAACTCTAATTTTCGAAATTTGTATATTATATTAAGTCCTAGAGTGTGACCGATACAATTTTTTTCCACTCTAGTGTGCTGCTGTAAGAGACAATTTGTTATCTTAAATTTTGAACGTTGTACTTTCATATCTTTATCAAAATTGTGAAAACTATAAATTTTTGTGGGGCTTTACACTTATATTGTTTACAAACCATTAAGAATTTTAAAAATAAACTAAAAGTAAACAAAACTTATTTTTTTCAACACGTTTTGCTAAATTCCATACACATTTTTGAAAATGGTAACACATTCAAGACAGCTGGCTACCGACGACATGGCGACACATACCACTAGCTACAGTTCTTGCCGTATAGTCTTAAGCTTAACTATATTAAAAGTGGCATCCGCATAATAAACAGCTTATGTTTATCTTTGACCTCCAGCTCGTTGATGGGAACTAACATTTTTTCTGAAGCTTTCACACAGAACAATATCCTAAAAAAATAGTCCCAATAGCTAATAAATAATACTTTTCAACTTACAAGATTTAACCACAGAACAACCAAAAATTTGTTTAACGAAAAAATAAGAAATAAATTAACAGCTGTTTATTCTCTTACAGTGATGCCACTTAATATATTAACGCAAGTTTTTATTTTGAATTAAGACGTGTTTTAAATATTTTATTATACTGGCAACATTAATCTGCCTTTTGTCGCTAGCAAAATTAGAAATTAGTTCAATTTGGCGACAGTGAAAAATTTAGATGTGTGATGGTGTTGCCGTTAATATAATCATTCACATATACGAACAAGGGGTTTTTCAAATATTCTACAAATTGTAATTAAATAAATATTATTTGGCCTGAAGAAGCTATCCAAAGGAAAGCGAAATATTGCCAGATAACTAAAAATTCCAAAAGAGACCTTAAGCTCAAATAATTACACATATTAAGAAAGAAAAAACGGTCGAAATAAAGAAATAATAAGTTTATTGTTTTGTAACAAAATATGAACAGCTGTTTTCTTTTCTACTCAAATTTGTTGATTTATATATATCAAGTGTGATGGTGTGAATGCAAAATCTAATTTACGTTAGACTTTTTGCCAGTCGCAAGAAATGTGTTTACACTTTTATCTTACAAAGTCGAATGAAAGTATTTATAATCGGACCTTTACCAGCAGACCACACAGATCCTTGTGAATTATTGAGCTTTTTATGTACCATCGAGCTGCAGTAATTTTTCAAAGCATTTGGTTTTGTCGTCTTTGAATTTTTTCAATATCATATGTTGAGATATTTAAGGGTTTATGTTTCAATCGATTTAAAAATATTGGCCAGCTTTAAACAATTTGAGTGATATCTTTTTTACACTATATACCTTTTGAATATTTTTGAAATAATAATTACTAAAATTATTTGAAAAACTAAACGATTTTTGTAGCTCCACATGGACTTATATATTACTAAAAATAAAACATATTACTAAAAATAACAACAGTAGCAAAATAAGTTCATTTATTTATAAACTTAAACGCTTTGCTGAGATGTATTTTTATGTAAAAAGTAATATTTAAATTTAATCAGTTATTATAAAAACATAAGATAGCAAATTACTTCTTTAAGATTAGTCCTTCTTACCAAGGCCAACTTGACAGATTGTCATTATTTTTATAGATATATGAGCTCATTGTAACAAATAATATTATTTATGTGAACTTTTAATTTGCTGCTTTATAAGCACTATAAGCATAAGAACCAACAAAGCCCAGAGAAGAAATAAACAAAACTTCTCATCAGCTCTTCAGAACAATAATACCTTTTTTTTTTGTTGGCAATGTCCTTTTTAATACACTCGCGAAAAAGTTCCGAGCCTAACAAAGAAAACACAATTTTTTTTGTTCAAAATTAGCTTTATTCATCAACGTAATCTCCATCAACAGCAACGCAATATTTCAGTGCCGCTCTTACATTTCAATAATGCTGGTCTGAAAACCTGACCTTTTTGGCACACATAGTCGGGCCTTTGCCCAGACAAGCAGCATATGCCATAATGTGCGGTATAGTACTTTGTTCCATTACTCCAGTAAACAAATGAGCATAAGGCCCGGAAGCGTAAATGCCCACATCGTCACCGGTATGGTGGCTAACTCTCGAATGAATATAACTAGGATATTGAAAATCTTAAAATGATATAACACTCATTTAAAAAACAAAATTCTTGCAAAAAATTTACCAGCATTAACTTTACGTACCAGCATTTATTTTTTTATTTTCCAAATTCAAACGTTTGCCTTTTTTATTCAAATACTGTTTAGGACCCGTGGCATAATTCAAAGTGAAATACTTTTCGCTATTAGTGTCCAAGTTATTTGGATTAAGACCCAAAATGTCATTACCTCTGGCCGGATAACCCGATATGGTTAGAGAGTGCCCATGATTGGCTGATGTCACTATTAAAGTATCTTCTTCGTTGGTAATTGCTCTAGCTCGCTCGACAGCTTTGGCCAGTTCTAACGTTTCATCGAGAGATATGGCAGCTCTGCTCTGATGATGAGCTGCATCAATTATACCACTGTTAACGAACAGAAAATAGCCATTAGAATTGCGTTTCATGAATTTAATTGCTGTCTCTGTCATTTCGGTTAATGTTGGCTGTTTACCGGGATCAGCTCTCAAATGAAATTTCATATATCTCGATTGAAAAACACCCATGATATTCGTAATTTGTGATAAGTTTAGGTTCACTAATTCATTACGGTTGCTTACAATCTCCCCCTTAGGATGCATACGCTGCCAGAGTGACAATAGATTTTTGCCATCGTTACGTATACCAACATTGTCATGTATATCCACTACGGTATTGGGTAGGAACTTTGACATGCCACCACCCATTATTATATCAAAACTGGCCCCAGGTTCTTGGGTTATCAATTGTTGAGCAATATCCATACATTGTGTGGAATCAGCTCCAAATAATTCTACGTCGGTATCACTTTCATAGAAACGGTTGGCAGCATGAGCATATAGACCACTAGGACTGGCATGGGTCAGCGCAGTTGTTGTTATGAAACCAGTAGACTTTCCAGCTTTTTGAGCCCAATCTGCTATAGAAGACACTTGATTCTTGGGATCCATACTTTCGGTACAATTGTTGAAATGAACATGGGCATTGACACCGATTGTCAACATATTACCTTTTGTGCCACATAAGTAAGCAGTGGCCGAACAAGCAGAATCGGCCACTTGAGCATCGATACAATAGGTCTGGCAAATAAAATCAAAATGTAAAAGACAATTGCGGCATGCTATATATTATTAATTTTTGTTGTTGTTGTTATCAATATGTTGAAAACCTGGCTGAGTTTAATGGATTAAATTCAATTTACCTTACTTAAGCCAGTGTAGGGGAATTTTTCAAAACTTAACATTTCCTCTTCGCCCGTCTGGCCCTTTCTTTGATCTTGAAGAATTCTAGCTGCTGTCACTGTACTCAACGACATGCCACTACCCAGAAAAAATATTATATTTTTGGCTTTATTCGTATTCAGCTGTTGTTTTTTTAAATTGTTTTCCAATTCTTGTCGGGCAACATTTTCCCAAAATTCTGCATTTCTTTCTTCTGCAGGTGCTGGGTGATCTTCAACTCCTTTGTGTAGGAGAATTGTAGCATTAACATTTGCATTATTTTCTTTTACAATAACTTGAAGTTGAGCCGCGTTACAAAGTGTTAACACCAAAAGCTGCAAGAACATTGTAATCAAGTCAAAATATCAAAACACGAACACTTTTTAAACAATTAGTTGCGAATTTGTCGAATAACTACTGAGCTAAACACGAAAGCGGATTCTTTTATGCAATTTTGGGGGTTTTATCTTATCATATTGTAGTTATAGTTTATGGCCCAAAAATTAAGTTTATGGTGAGAAAATATTTAACATTTTGTTAAAAAAAAAAAAATTTATATGACCAGCCTAAGCCACTGCGTAACATATTTTACTGCTTAGATTTTACGCTGTAGTGAAGAGTATTGTTATTATTCGGTATATGGGCTAGAGTTGGGTAGTTCGCGAACGAACTAGTGTCACTGAACTATTCACTTCAGGGAGCTAAGTGAGCCGATCATTTCTGCGAGCTCTTTTAGTTCCGTAGTTCATGTTTCTTCCTTTTGTCTTCAAGTTTTCTTTTTCGTTTATGTTTCTTTCTGGTAGATATGTATAAATAAATGATATGATACGTGACCATAATTGAATATGATACATACATCATATTCAATTATACATCAACACAAATATATCGATTATTTTCATTTTTAATAAAATTATTTTTCATCACACCTGAAAATTTCTAATCTCATCTTTTATTAATTCTTATAATAATTGTACTTTTCATTTGTTTACAGCATTTTTGTTTTGCTTTTCTTTATCATGAAACCTGAACAGAGCTGTTCATTAAAAATATTATTTATGGAGCACTGAACTATTGAACTAAAAGAAAGACATATTTCAGTAAAAAGAGCTGAACTAAAAAGAGCACTCTCTCAAAAGAGCTTATGAACTCAACTCTAATATGGGCTATAAACAACTGTGAGATTACCAATTGTCCCAAAAAAAGAGAAGTCATTTTTTAAAAGCACATGTACTGAGTGAAAAATAAAGTTTACTCTTATACGCGTTGTTTTCTAATATACATTTTGTTTGTGGATAGGAATTTGTGACAGGTGTGCATTTGATTGACATTAGTACCTGCCTTGACGGTCTTATGTGATCATCTCCACTAAAACATCGTTCACCAGGCAGAATATGTCATTGGTATCAAGGCATCTTCGTTGAAGGCCTTGTCTGATGATGGACCAATTCCACGTCGTGAAGTATTCACAATTCACCAGTGCTGCCGTACAACTTGCAAGACTTATACGGGTGCCCACTTTTGCCATAAAGTTGTAGCCATAAGGACAAACTCCTTGCTCGGCCCTTATAATATTGTGGCAACACAATAGTTAACTTTGTCTTTTTGTACTTGTTGTTATTCAAAAAGTAAATGTTAGTAGCAAGGTGCATTAATGTATACACGGTGGCAGCACTACGGCATGTGACAATTTTTTGCTACTGGCAATATAGGAAGCTATTTACGTCAAGCTTACCAGATCCCTGTTTTTGTTGTATTGTTGTAATTTTGCTCTAGTGCTGCCACCGTGTATACGTTAATGCACCTTGGTTAGTAGTAAGCTTAGAAATTTTAATTATAAAATTTTATTATTTTTTAATAAAGTTTTTAGTTTATATCAAGGTGCATTAACCAGGTGGCATCACTAGCGCAGGCGACAATTTTTTATTTAAAACTACCGGTAGTGCCACACGTTGTTTATGTTTACACAAATTAAAGTGAAAAAATAATGATATTTAATTTAAGAAAAATTCTACTGCTTATCGACTTTCCTCGCTTCAAAAATAATTTAATTACCTAAAATGCGTTAAAAACAATTTATGAAAATAATAATACACAATTAAATTTCTTTATATACATTTTTTTCTTCATTTTTCTCCGTTTTGTAAACATGTTTTTGACATTATGGTGGAATTTTTAAACAAACAAAATATTATGTATCTAGTATAGCAACTCTAATGCTGCCACTTTATAATTGCACCATGGTTTGTATTTAACTTTTGTAAATAAATGTAGTTTTTCTGCTACATTTAATTCGTGACCTCGAAGGTTTTAAATTTATTTTTCAAAATGTCTTCTCCTGCAAGAACTTCTGGAAATAACTCAAATGTGCCTGAATATGATCCTATTGCGCATATTGCTGCTTCTAATGATCATAAACTTCCAACGTTTTGGAAGGAAAATCCGAAGCTTTGGTTTGTGCAAATCGAATCCATTTTCAGTATGTCTGCATGTACTTATTTATATATGTATGTGTGTAGAAAAATAAAACTGCAAACAGTCTTGTGTATGTAACAATATTATAACTGTTATAAATGATTAATTTCTGAGTAATTGAGTTCGTTAATGTTGCTGTTCTCTTCAAACAAAAGGCTGCTAAAAACCTGATGTTCTCCCTCTAAAATAAATTTCTCTTGAAAGTATAAGAGAACATTGTTGTATTTTTTTTCTTTGTAACATTTTTATTTATTAATTTTTTTCTTCTCCAAAAAGGCTACTAAGTAATTCCTCCTGTTGCTTTGTAATGCGTGCGTGCTTTGCAGAATTATTGTTGGCTATATACCAACAAATATTTGAGTGCGAATACATACAAACACTTTCAGTATATATACTCGTATACATGTATATGGAATGCTGTTGCGTATGAAAGTCTGGAGTTCAATAAATTTATTTTTAATCTTTTCCGTGACGTATTTTTGTGGGAAAGTTGAAGAAATGTGTGTACATAAGTACATATGTACGAGTACGTACCTACATATGTATATAAGTACAAGTAAGTTAATGTTTCCATATGTGCAGAAATGTACATATGACAGTGTGTACTCGTATGCATAGAAAATGAATTATAGCGGTGATTTATCATTTAGAATGCAAGAAAAAAGTGCAATTATAATATGCAACCAAAGTGATGTTCATATTTACAATATATCATTTTTTTCACAAAAAAGGAGAACTCACAAGAAAAATCACAGTTTCGTAAAAAGGAGTAAGTTCGCTTTTGTGTTTTTTTTTTTTTTTTTCATTAAAAAAAAACAAAAAAGGAAAAAATGCTTAGCGTGATGTTTCCACAACAAAAGCAAGTGACTTATCAAAAGATTTTATATGAAATACACTAAATTTTTTATTGGTTCTAATACCAAATATTCGGGCAAGTCGCTAGCATGTGTTCTTTGTTAAATTAAACGTGTTTGATTTGCATGTAGCTAAGCTTTGCCTTTTGTTTTTTACACTCGTATGCTGTTCATACCTACACTTTTAATTAAAATTTTGCAATTAATGCCTTAAGAGATTTTAATTACCCATATAAAATTTTAATTGACTTAATTGCTAAAGCCCAGTTCAGACTATTATACTTTGCATTAATACTTGTCAAAAATTTAAATAATACGTGCAAGTCTGATAGTCTGAATGTAATCCGTCATACATATGAAAAATAATACGATAAAAATTTGACATCCCATACGACTTTATTGTTTTTTGAAACTTTTCAAAACGATAATACTTTACATTGGATCAGGGTTGTGTTTTTTAGCAAACCAGCTAATTAAAAATTGAGTAGTCGGCTATTTCGTAGCCGATGGGGTGCCGTCACTGATAGTATTTTTTGTCGTTATAAAATTTGGAATTTAGCTGTCATTTATAAATGTATTTTGCTCATGCTATATTTCGAACATAAAATATGTTTGTGCTATTGAATTTGGATGTGCTATACATAATTATTATTTTAATTGTTGAAGAATTTCACGCGCCGGCACGTCTATCGCCTACGACGAATAGCGCACCTGCCGCCGTGAAAAGTTTTATGATGGCACATCTATGTTGGTTTATATCAAGTGTGATGGTGTGAATGCAAAATCGAATTTACGTTAGACTTTTTGACAGTCGCAAGAAATGTGTTTAGACTTATATCTCACAAAATCTAATGAAAGTATTTATACTTGTATAATAGTCTGATTGGGCCTTAATTAACAGTTCATTGTCCTAAACTTTTGTAAAATTATATACACAACCCTGTGGCAACCGTGTTTAGTTAGCACAATAATACCCAATGAACACACTTTGTTCAAATTTTACAACTCAAATGTAAATAAATGCAAACAAAAGATGGCGAGTCAACAACAAGGCGAATTCATTAAAAGGTGAACTTAAACGCACAGATGATTATTTTTTGCTTCTCGCGTTTTTTCCAATGAGACTGTCAAATTTTTTTCTTTTGTTTACAAACTTTTTCGCGTCATTTTAATTTGAAGATTTTTTTGTATGATTTAGTACAATTTCTAGAAATTTGTGTGAATTTAAAAGTGAAGAACTAATATAATCCGTGATTTTAATTACAAAAAATTATAAAAGTTTTTATTTAACGTTTATATAAAATTTTTTACTGCTGAACAATTTTAGGCGAATTAAGATTTTGACATTCTCGATATGTTTTACAATAACAAAATACATAGTACTGAATTCGCCTTTTCGCTTGCATTCACCCAAGGCAAATTTATACAGGTGAATGCAAACGGAAAGCCGTATTCATTACTTTGTATTTTGTTATTGTAAAACATATCGTGAATGTCAAAATCTAAATTCGCTTAAGATTGTTCAGCTGGGAAAAAATTTTATCTAAACGTTAAATATAAACTTTTATAATTGGTTGTAATTAAAATCACAGATTATATTAGTTTTTCATTTTTAAATTCACACAAATTTCTTGAAATTGCACTAAATCATACAAAAAAATCTTCAGATTAAAATGGCGTGAAAAAGTTTGTAAACAAAAGAAAAAAAAAAATTTGACAGTCTCATTGGAAAAAAGTCAGAAGCAAAAAATAATCACCTGCTCTGTTAAGTTCACCTAGTAATGATTTCGCCTTGCATTCACCTGTATAAATTCGCCTTGGTCAACAAGAAGAAATATTCACAATGTAATGTAAACTACTTTTCTGTCAGCTGTTGTCAAACGTTAATTGCATTAACACTTTAAAAAATTTTTAATTAACTGATAATTGAATTAACTAAAAAGTGTATGTATGAACAGCATATTAATTGAAATTAATTCACATCCGCAATTCTTTGTTTTGCCATTGAAAATCGCCGGCTCAGCAACAGCTGTTTTGCTCGTTTCTTCTCTCTTTTTTATTTAATTATCGCATACAATAAGAAATTAATCTTTTAAATTATAGTACACGATCTTATAATGATTACAAAAAAATTTGTGAGCAGTAGCAAAGAAATTGTACAATCAAAAGTAAAAAAAAAAAAAACAATATCAAAAATAAATTTTTGTTGCTTTTATTTAATAATTTTTGAATTATTTATTTAGGCATAATTTTAATATTGTATTACATAACATTTACATTGAAACACAAGCAAGTTGCATTTTTCTTATTATATAAAGCATTTTTTTATAGACAACAAATAAATGAAACAATTAACTGATTTTTTTTTTTTTTTGACTGGATAAACAATCAAGTCAATATACAATGCTTGACGTGAGAAATCATGTTCAATTTATATAAATTACACTGCAGAACACGCCATTACCACAAAACTTCTTATAAACTTGAAACAGCGCAACTGGATTTAAAAAAATTTTAAGAACAGTGTACAATGAAGTTCTGGTTTTTAATGTCATTTCTTTTGGTCGACTTTGTGGCTGTCAGCATTGGCCAACGTCCCAGATGCCCACAAAGAACTGGTCTGTAATTGAAGTCAAAAAAAAAAAAGAAGAAAAAGAATAGATATGTACATATGTATATTTAATCTTTCCTAAGGTCCTGCCACTTGCGTCGGTGCTCGCAACGTGGGCTCCAGATCTTCTACAGCTCCTCCACGCAGGCTTTGGTATTATAATCAAGCCAACCGTACTTGCGTTGCCATGCAACATTTAGGCTGCGGTGGCAACTCCAATCGTTGGTGCACTCGTCGTGCTTGCGAGCGCAGATGTAATCGTCCGGCCACAACTGGCTGAAAACTTGTGTGCAACTTTAAAACATTATAACTTACCATTTGTTAAATAAAAACAATTTAAATCAAAAATTATTTTTGTTGATATGCCAGAATTCCATATAAGAAAACTATAATGAAATGGTTACTCGCTTTTTAATTCATAAAAGAAGAAATGAAGCTGGTTTATATAGACGTTTTATTATGAATGATTTATACGGTACAATATTGTTTAACTGATGCAAAAAGTCCTAGTTCCAGTACAATGCACTGCGTATGTAGGGGTCATCCCCTGAGTACTGATCCAAGATAGAAAAAAAAGAACTTTGTGATGAGCGACGTATTCAAGAACATCCTTTATCCTTTAATATTTATAAAGAAAGTCAACAACTGGCAATAAGATATGTTACAATTCGATTACAGGATTGTGCAATCCTGCTGCTTAGTCATTAAGTCATTTTCTTTTAAAGTTAGTTTGTCTTTTAAAAAGAGTTTGTCTAAATATGTTTCTTAAAAAGAAAAATTAGCCATTTTTAAAAATTTGCCGGAAAACAGCATTTTCTGAATTATCTACATGAAAACAAAAAGAAATCCAACATTTATGCTCAAAAAGATTTTATCTAGATTGTTAAATGTACAAGCGCACTTGCATACACATGCCTGAGCACTTGGTAAACTAAAAAACAAGCAACGTGCATGCACATGCATGCACATGTACTGTTACACAACGCGACAAAAGTACTCAAACATTCCCATTAAGATTTCTATACGTACATATTCATACATACATATATGTACATATGTATGTATATATAGATGAGTTTTTAAGTTTTACGAGCATTTAAATGCTTAGAAAAAGTTTATGTGTTTCGCTTTTGTTGTTTTTTTTGTGGTTCACAAAATTTAATGTTTTTCGTAATAGTGGCAAATTGATTTCAAATGCTTTTCCATTCTGCGGTTTTGTTCATGACTTTATATAGTTTATTAGGTTTTAGGTTAGAAAACAAAAACTTGTTTGCGGCATTTGGAAGTTTATTAAGATTATAAGTTTTACAATCTAAATTTATGTGTTGAGTTTTTACAAGAGCTTAAATAACATTGAGTGCTGCTGAAATTAAAACGCCAAATCGGCCAAGGCCAAAATCTCAATTTCCTATGCGTGCGAGTGTAGCACACAATATTCGGTTGCAGCCATGCTGTCACATGTACACTAGAAAAATCTTCGTATAAGCGAAGCCATATATTCGGTTAATGCTTTATTTAAAAGCTCCCACAAACTTATGGTAGATATCAGCAATCTATGTGAGCCTTGCAAACTCACGGGGGGCGCTGGTAAATCGTGAAAATTCACCCAGTGGAGTTGATTCGTTATGAGATAAGGCCGGCAAGATGCTTTATTTAAAAGCTCCCACAAACTTATAGAAGATAACAGCAATCTATGTGAGCCTTGCAAGCTCACGGGGGTGCTGGTAAATCATGAAACATTAACCCAGTGAAGTTGATCCGTTATGAGATAAGGCCGACAAGATGCTTTATTTACAAGCTTTCAAAAACTTATGGCAGATATTGCGATCTGTGTGAGCCTTGCAAACTCACGGGGGGCGCTGGTAAATCGTGAAAAATTCACCCAGTAGAGTTGGTCCATTATCAGATACGGTCGACAAGAAAGTGGCTGATGTAAATCAATATCCACAATCAGCCTGGTTTTTCAAAACTACACTTAAATTTTCTACTGCGTATGGATACGAATGTGTGTGTGTTTGACCACCACTGCATTAATTGCTTTTACATAGTGATAAATGTTTAAAAAATACCCTTAACATTTTAAAGTGTCCACAACTATTTTGCAATACATTAAAGATTACAAGTTTTATTAATCGCTAATCTAGTTCGAAACTGTCATATGGGCTTTTTTTAAGCCCGTCAACTACGATATAGGGGAATATATTGCAAAATAACTTATTTAGCTTTTTTAGAACTGAATGATGTACTTTATAGTGGTGTAAACAATTTATAGAAATTTTTTTAAAAATATTTGAATTCTAGTCCATATGTAGTGCTCAAAGAACATTGCATATCGCTTCTTTATTGCAACATAGTCATAACTAAAAAAAAAGCTTGTTTCGAGAAAAACACATTTCTAATTTTTAGTTTCCAGACAAGCCTCAGAAAACTATTATTAGAAAATAGCTCTTAAAGGAAACAGTTTAAAAGTAATTTGAATAATTTTTTGGCACAATAGAAAAAATAGTACTGTTAACAATTCTGCATTCTTAATTCGAAAAGCTCTTTTTTTGAGATATGACTATGTTGCAATAAAGGTGCGATATGTCTTAAGGCCCAATCAGACTATTATACAAGTATAAATACTTTCATTAGATTTTGTGAGATAAAAGTCTAAACACATTTCTTGCGACTGTCAAAAAGTCTAACGTAAATTAGATTTTGCATTCACACCATCACACTTGATATAAACCAACATAGATGTGCCATCATAAAACTTTTCACGGCGGCAGGTGCGCTATTCGTCGTAGGCGATAGACGTGCCGGCGCGTGAAATTCTTCAACAGTTAAAATAATAATTATTTATAACACATCCAAATTCAATAGCACAAACATATTTTACGTTCTAAATATAGCATGAGCAAAATACATTTATAAATGACAGCTAAATACCAAATTTCGAGCTCTTTTATAACGACAAAAAATACAATCAGTGACGGCACCCCATCGGCTACGAAATAGCCGACTACTCAATTTTTAATTGGCTGGTTTGCTAAAAATTACAACCCTGATCCAATGTAAAGTATTATCGTTTTGAAAAGTTTCAAAAAACAACAAAGTCGTATGGGATGTCAAATTTTTATCGTATTATTTTTCGTATGTATGACGGATTACATTCAGACTATCAGACTTGCACGTATTATTTGAATTTTTGACAAGTGTTAATACAAAGTATAATAGTCTGAACTGGGCTTTAATAAACAAATCGTTATACTTGTAAGATGCGGATTTTGAAGTCTGGGCGTATTTCTCTAAATTGTGACAAAAGTTTTTGCTAATATTTTATAGAATATCCTCATTGTTGGCGCACGCATCATAGATGCCGTCACTTTTGAGGTGTTTCGGATTCCGCATATACAGACCAAAAACCCACCCGCTGCTACTCTAAGGTAGAAAGTCCACCCTGCTACTGCCTGTTCATTAGGTCAGGATGATCGCTATTATGCAATTAACTGTCATTCCTTTCTTTTTTATGTTCCTCCTATGTATTTTATTACCCTACGGTGTGCGCGGTGTTGAACTAATTTTTGTTAGTCTGAGCAGTGTCGAAGGTATATACACTGGGCACTGATCAGTTTTAACTAATTTAATTTCAACATTTCAAATGCTGCGATAATGTTTGTTTTGGTCGTTCCGTGTGTTAAGTTCACAAACATTACTCCCCCTTTCCTCCTTCTCATAATCTCTTTTCCTAATTCCAGTTCATTGCAGATGTAGGGCCTATTCCCTGAGTACTGGTCCAAGATAAAAAAGTGCTTAAATAATACATTTAGCTGAGGTTCATTTAAATGTTATTCGCATTTAAAAACGTCTGCGCTTAAGCAATTTTCCAGAAAGCATTTATTGTTGATAAAGGCTCGTTAAAAGCACAGTTTTTTTTAAATGCGCAAGTAACGCATTTAGCCGAGATACATTTAAATAAACTTTTCCCATTTAAGACTGCTATTTAAGGCTCCGTTAAATGGTTTTATAGGGCAACTAACTAAGATTCTTTTAAATGCACAAGTAATGCATGTAGCCGAAATTTGTGTAAATAAATTTCCCACTTAAAAGCGTTAAGACTTAAGTATTTTTCAAATGTGTATTACCAGCAAAAATTTTTTAATATTTGTTGAGTCGAGACAATACGTTGTCGAAGAAAGCATTTACTAATATATTAAATCCAATTTTTTTTTTTAAATTAATGTTAATTTTATGTTCTGTTGTTCATATAATTTTTCACACTTCATAGCACCAATCTCATATTTCCCTGCCAATACATACACCTAAGGGATCTAGGTGTATGCTTTTTTTCATTTACTCTGCGTGTGTCTTAATCCTTGTTTTGCCTTGTCTGTTGAGGACATCTAATTGACAGTTTGCTACAATATCAACCAATATGTTTGTTGTCGAATTAACAACAGTGCAGTGTCATGTTGTTTGCGTCACTTTATTGCACAAACACACACATTTGGATACATGAAGGCATATTTTTTGCTGCACTTAAGGTGGATGGTAATGATTAAAAATACATGAAGCAGGGGGGGTTTTTTTTTTAATAGTTGGTAAGGAATAAGTTTTAAACATGATTTTGATATTCTATAGTTTTACATGTTTGCTCAACTTTGTTTCACACAAAGTTGTTCTTTGCACAAACATGTGAATGTCAAACTTGCTTGACGAAGTAAAGTATGCTGAAATCTAGCACTATATAAATATGCCTATACCTGGCGTATTCCGACAAGCATTTACCTGCCTAAAATATTAACGAAAGTTTTCATTGTCTAATAGTTTCTTTTAAGGATCTGCTTGAAATATCCTTTCCTATAATGCGTTGCCACTTACTACGTCTATGGATTTCATTTTTATCTGCAAGTTACAATCACAACACGTGTTTAGCTATAAAAAAACATAATTGTGTTTATTTAATTTCCTTTTTTTTATTAAATACCAAAACGGTAAATAAATAGACAAAAGAGAAGAACAATTTAAAAGTTAATATAAATACATACATAAATAATCTCTATTACCTTGTGCTACAGTCTGTGTTATTAGTATCAATCGATAAAGACTACAAGCACGTGTATGCCACAGAATATCCCAGTTGATCATATCCTCAGCGAATAGATACAAGACAATAGAAAAACGTGCAAGCCCTATTGACGACTGCTGAAACAAACTGTTGTCGCTAATATTTCAACAAATGGCCACGCTATCTTAAAATACCTAACGAGCGGGGATTTCTCTTAACGGATATTCGATGATTGCACAAACGACTCTTTGCTCTACACTGTCGTTGAGGAATGTTAGCAGTGAACTGCATAAAAATGCATACTCAAATTCTACATTTGAAAACTTTGTCGCTCAACTGTCGCCTACAGACTTGACTAAAGACATTATTTTCTATTTTGGGGACCACCTTCTTTTCTTTGGAAATCCAAAACAAAGCAGAGACTGATAAAAATATATTTTTTAAATAATTATAAAATAATTTTAGCCACACGTGTATGAATGTTATATTTTTCTAACATATTAAAACTAGAGTAGCCAAAGCTGCAACAGTCATCTATCTATGCTCAACATGGGGCATACAAGCAAAAGGGGTTGTGTGGCTTTACGAAATTGTCATAAAACCGATAATTTTCTATGAACTATCAGTATGGTGGAAATCACTGGACTCCGCAACCAATAGACTGCAAGTTGAGAAAGTCATTCGAACCATGGCAATTCTGACCACAGGGACCATGCGGACAGTACCAACTACAGTACTTCTTGCACTTATGAGCAGAATGGCTTGAAAGCCGGGCAAATAGCACTAAAAACCGCGATCAAGCTGAATGCGATTGCAACATGAACTCAAATACCTTGGGGCCCGTCTGCTTTAACCACTCAGCAGCAGATCATGATACGTCATGTCCCGAGTTCGAATCCCAGTGGGTGCTGATGAGTAGTGTAGCGACTACGAAACAGCTAGTTGTCCTGCAGCTAAAGATTTGATTATTATTTTTCTTGTCTTCTTCAATCAATAATTATTGATCACAGCAAATTTGTATTGTAAAAAATCCTTCTTAAGAAAAAAAATTAAGAAAGGAAAAACTTGAACCAAAACCCGATGTACATATAAACAAAACAAAAAAATGTATAATTTAACAAAATAATTCTTTAAGCGATATTTTATTCCACACTTAATAATCTTATGTGGTCTTTGCAAACCAATAAAACAGATCGCAGCTCTCTTCAAAAATACCAGTTTTATGTTAAAATGAAAAAGTGCACTCTTGCTGAAACACCCTTTATTTAAGGGTCAATGTCGCAACCACTTGTCTTAAGTAAGACTTCAGTTGAAATACCGTTAAGTGTTATTCACGTTTGACGGTGTTTGAGTGGAATTAGTACACGTACAACTTTGTTGTCAACTTTAAAGCGCACGTGCTGCATACATTTTCCAAGTCACTGCTGCTCACTTGCCGGCATTTATTTTCTTTGTATCAAAGAGTTTGTATTTTCCCTCGAATTATTGTTGCTCTTTTTTCAACATTTGTTTTTGCACGAACATTTTGTGAAGTTACAAAGATTGTATGGTAAATAAAATTTAGATAAATGCTTCATTTGAATTTACCTTCGCAATATTGCAACCAACATCAAACACGATCTTATCAAAATTCAACTTTTTATTGGCAAAGAGCCAGTGTTTGGTTTACGTGCAAAAATATGTGTAAGTAGCATGCATACGAGTATAGTAATACTCACGCACACACACACACACACATACACACTTATTTTATTGCACGTATAGACATAAAGCTTTTATTGCCACAGTAAAAATGTGTGTACGGTAACAAAATACCTAAAAACGCAAACAGTTTTCTACGATTTTTGTTGGTACTTTTTTAAATTCCTAAACGTTAAGATAAGTAAAGTTAGCATTTTGGGGGGCCTTATTATGTAAACAATGTAATGCACTGATTTTATTACCCAAAGTAGCTTTTACTAAGATATTCTTAGACAACCTATTTCTAGTTGGACTGTTGGATGGAATAAATGGAATGGAATAAATTCTACTGAATAATTAAAAGGAGTAGTGGTCCAAAATAACGAAAAGTAAGGGGCTTAAAATACAATTTTTTTGTTTACATATGTTAAGAATTTTTTCACATCTAACCCACTGTGCCAGTCTTTATTCTACGTCTTATAGATATACACGCATATCCACACAACAAATATGGATGATCTTAAAATGCAAATATCCAAGTCAATCAACCACCAATGACTTCTTTGTTGTTGTTGCGTTCTTATTGTTTCGCTAGCATGTATATGAGTGTCGATGTGCCTATCAATTATATTTGTTTATTTATTTATTTAGACATAAAATAGGAATCTTTTTATTTCACCAGCGCCCTCGTGTGGCTTACCAGGCTCACACAGGTAGCAATTCTAGGCATATAGTTGCGGTCATATGAGCAACTTCTTGTTGAGAAGTTCGGGCCTTCTGATCCCTCCTGTATGCAATTTCCCAGCAATCGATGGAGGACAAGGCTTAATGAGTTGGTAGGCCGAAGCCCACTAAGAGCATCAGCCCTTAAACCAACTCACCCGTCAACCATCACCACTGGTTCCTTACAATACAGGTATCTGTTGTATAGGCAACAGATCCTCCAAAGACTGTTAGCCCTCGAAAAAAGCCACACACCAAACAATCATCAAGGATACTAACACTCCCTTCCTGCGTTTTAGGTTCCAACCACAGCCAGAACGTTTCAGCCAAGGTAGGCACCTCAACCATGATCAGCCCGGGTCGAACCGCAAGCAGAACTACCCGGGGGCCATGCTGATCCCCGTTCTGCCAATTTATACCCTTGGTAAGGGTCTCGGAAGCCAACACAACATAAGTCATGTGGCTTCCTAGAGTTTTGTTTGCCGCACCAAACGAGGGACCCCTTGCCCTCTTTTCCCCGAAAAACAGAGCTCCCAAGTTAGGAATACGCCAAGGCAAAACCTGTTCCCCGGGGGGCTAAAGTTAGTACAGTAATAACATGCAATGTAAAAGGATCTCTATTTTGTGTTTGTAGAGTTCTTTTGAAAAAAAAAACAATATCTAAATCCCTAATGATGCTACCCAGTGGTATAGGGAAATATTGGAAATTTAAAAAAAAAAAATTAAAAATTTTACCTCAAGCTCGAAATATTCGTGACATTTTTATTTATGTTCAATATTTATATGATTGCGGTGAACAGGTTGTTATTGGGTACTTTTAAGACCAAAAATGTTTAAAAATACAAATAGGGTCAAAACATATTTATGGTGACTAAAAGTATACTTAAAATGACCATAATTTGTTTATAATATAAACAATATTCCTGGTTGTGGCAAATATAGTAGTATTCGCACAACAATATTTATTTCTTTTTATGTATGAGGCTTCGAACATTTTGTATGCTGTGAAAGGAAATAGAAAGCAAGGAACTTTCTACAACAACAGCAAGTTAATAAGACTTTACTTTTTACAAATTCTATTAAAAAAAATTAAAAATTTTATTTTGTTTAAAATTTTTATTTAAAAATTTTCAAACTTGAAGCAGGTTTCCTTTTCACTTAAGTTTTGAAAGTAAATCATTTTCTATTGCTTAAGCTTAATTCTAAGCGGTAGTTGTAGGACGAGTGCACCTGCGCATACAAGCACGGCGCGTGCACCAGCGATTGGAGTTGCCACCGCAGCCCAAATGCTGCATGGCAATGCAGGTGCGATTGGTTTGATTGTAATACCACATTCTGCGAGGAGGAGCTGTAGGGCATGTGGAGCCCACATTACGTTCACCAACACAAGTCGGAGGACCTTAAAACAAAACTTATATTAAAACATTGAAACAGGATTTACTTGAAGAATACTTACGAGCTCTTTGAATGCAACGGCCACGCTGAGCATTGATGCTAGCGGCCAAAACCACAACAAGGATTGTCAATAAAGTAAAGAATTTCATTCTGAAAGTGTTTTTTGTATTATTTTATTAAAACAAGTTACTGATGTTGTGCTGCAAAATGCTAAACGGTTTGTACTTAATAGCTTAAAACAAAGTCATATTTATATGAATTTTAATAAAAAAAAAACTTTCTCTTAAAGAAAACTGAAACTAAAGAAAGCTGAATGTAATTCTTTTGTAGAATTTATGAATTAATATTTAATTGTTATATATTCTTCAAGCGGCTTTTAAGCAATTGTTATGTAACATGTGCTGGAAATTAAGCAAATTTTTGTTTAATATTAAACAATCAAGACAAACAACTCTTTATTTAACAAGCAAATTTGTATAAAAAGTTTTCCTTTTCCACTTTAACCATCTGTTCAAATTGAAAACAGCAAAAAAAATTATGAAATCCGAGTTCTAGACAGCTGCAATAAAGATAACAAAAAGTGTGTGCGCCTTTTTTTCTTCTTTTGGTGGGAGTGCAAATCAAACAAACAATAAGAAAAGTTGTCAAAGTAGACTTACGAGTAGAGAGCTGAACTAAAATCCATGATGAGTTTATATTTAGAATATTGACAACAATTGAGCAAATCAAGCGGGCTACTTTCCGGTTTTTTGAAAATTTAACAAGAACTAGAAATGTTACAAGACAAATGCCGGATAATGCCAACCAAAAGATAATGTGTGATGTGCGAAGTGAAAATAGTACATCAATGTACAATTTTGCTTCCACCGTTTCTTTTATAAGTTTGAGGCTTTATTAAAAAAAAACTGGTTATACTTTTAATTTAAATTTTATTATTCAATTTATTTGTAATACGACTTGTATAGGGTCAAAATTATATATTACAGATCAAAAATAATCTGAGCTTTCAATTATATTTACATAAGAATTTGCTTGTAGAAATAAAAAATTCATTAGTATATACAAAAATATGAAATTCACAATAACAATCTTGTTTATAAACATATAACCTAATCCATATATTATTCCATTCATTTGTTTGATGACTCCCCCTGACTCATTACCGCAAAAAAAAATGAAAAGATACTGTTATATAGCAAATGCAAAACAAATAATCGACAAGTTAGATTAGTTACGCGTTATTTACACCAAAATGTCTGTAAAGCTTGAGACGAAAAACTTTACTAGATGTGAAAAAACTCGCAAATCATGCGGCAAATAGTTCCAACACCGAGCAACCCTTACCAAAAACGATTTCTCAAACGTAGAATAATTAATTCGAGGTATCTTGATTTGTGGATTTCTAGTAGAGCGTCGACCAGTTTTAATGATTTTATAAAAAGAAGTTATATAACGAATGTGAACAAATCTAGGTAAAGTACAGTTAAATAATATGAACCCGTCTTTATATGACTCACAATATTGTTGACCAAGTTCAGTGTCTCTGATATCCATAGGCTTTTAATCTCAAAGACCTTCCCACCCGTCAATGTTTGCTCGTAACATTTTGACCGAAAAATAATATGGTAATCACGTCTCAGCCACTGTAATCAACAGACGGGGCCCACTGTAACTTTTTTCTGTAAAAGAGACCCATAAAAGGATGGCATTATGTAACAATTCAACCGAATATCTAGGACTCTTTTTATATATTGGACCTGTACTTAAGAGATTACCACTACAAATGCAGTACAATGTACTGGAACCAGGAAGGGAGGCAGTAGTGTTTGTGGACATCTGACTTGAACTTTCTAACATTATATTTGACAGGAAGCACATCTACAAGCACTAGCCAATCGACCGCTAAAGCGTAGGCTCTGAACGGTGAACGTATATTACGTATTACTAGTCCCACCAAAGCAAAATCTATTCCATTGCTCGGCGGCGATACTCCAGAGAGTTAATAAAGTTGCATACCTTATTGTCGCTAATAAATTTCTTCGCTCTCACTTGCGCACAGTGGAGTAAATTCAAAATCCGGCCAAACGATGTATGAGCTCTAGATGATGAACTTGTATTATATATTAATATATGAGTCCTCAATCTTATGGCAAAATCCCTTGTAGTAGCGATAAAACAGAGTGATGTACTGCACTTTGCCGTGATGCTCTTAGAGGTCAATAAAGTTGGATACATTAATTTCGACGATAATATTCCCTGTTTTCTCTTGCACGTGGCCGTCTAATCTAAAAACCAATATTTGAGACACTGGCCCAAATATGGGAGTTTTATATCATTTTTGGTCGGATATAGGTGGTATAATTAATAAGAAGGAGGTGGGATGGAGTCAAGTACACTTTACACCGTTTAAAAAAAAAACCCCGAGAAACTCGAATGATTCTTTGAGGGCATGAAAAATATGATCAGTCATGAAAATAAGCATCTTATTGAGAGTAAGCAGCATTTATAGTCATGCGTTTGTATGTATCGCTGAAGGGAAATATATGACAAATTCTGCTGTCATCTGTAAAAGAGTGGATAGCATTGGAAGTTTGATATAGAAGGTTACAGAAAATAAAAGAAATAGGATAAGACTAAGAACCGAGCTTTGTGATATCCTTTAATTAACTTTGAATTCTTTTGATGGGGTCTCAATCTAAAACAACTCGTACAGTAAGGACTCTGATACCGCATTAAAACGAGAAAAATCATACCGACATCAAAAACAGCAAGTTTGAATAACATTCCATCCAGAACCTATTAAATGCCTAGAAAATATCTAAAACCACTTTTCTTTCCCAAAAATCTCATATCATAATTATATCGAGGACTGGGAATAAGGCATGAACTTATTATATCTAAAGGGGAATATTCCCCCATATTTCAAGAGGCGTCATCGTCGTTACATCAAGACGACATCAAAAAACACTCGGTTACACATTCGCCTTTGACAGCAAGTATGTATGCTTTGATAGGTCTTCGGTATTTCCAAGATCTAAGCGATAGATAGAAGCTGTCGACAACATTTAATTCCTTTTGGCAACAAATAAATGAATGAAAAAATTTTTGTGTCGACTTCATGTGACGACGATAACGCCTAATGGAATATGGGGGATTGTGAAAATAGATTAAAATCAGTACCTGCTGTGAAGGCGTTATCTATTGATGGACCAACTGCACTGGGTTAATTACTCACGATTCTCTAGCGCCCTGTGGGACGTACAAGGCTAACACAGGTATCAAATTTTTTTTACCTTAAGTTTGTAGCCATATAGACAAAGCTTCTGCTGAAGAGCTCGGGTCTTCTGATCACTCCTGTATGCGATTTTTCCACGTCAATGGAAGACAAGGCTTAATAAGTCCATTAAGAGCACAAGCCAACTACCCATCTAATCATCACTCCTGATTTTTTACATTACAGGTATCTGTGGCAAGACAACAGCACCTCGTGGGGTTGTTAGCCTTCTAAAACAGTACTTAAGCTATTAGGGAAAGTAACTCCCCTTCCTACGAGTTTAGGTTAAAAAACAGCCAAAACTTTTCAGTTAAGGTAGACCATAATCAGCACCAAAATATTTTGCAAGCAGAACCTCCCAGGGGCTTAGGTGATCCCCGTTCTGGTTTTTTGTAATACACCACAACATAAATCATGTGGCTTTCTAGTTTAGTTTTATTTGCTACAATAAACGGGTAACTCTGACCTTTATATACCCCAAAAAGCAGAGTGCTCTGGTTTGGTATACACCAAGACAAAACCTGTTCCCCGGGGAATCTAGAGGAGAAAACATTGAATTGATAATTAAATAAATATATTTTGCGATAAATATTTATATTATTTGTTTGATTGCAAATAATGACATATTCAAACATGTCACAAAATTCGGTTCCATTCGGAAACGGAATTCAAACCATCTTTTTTTTTTTTGTTTGGTTTTCAGAAAGAGAAAACCTAAAAGGTGTTTTGAAATGAAATCACTTTTTTATCACTTTTTTTTTCACCCAAAACAAGTTAAAAGTGATTTCATTCCGAACAAAAATTTTTGTAGCTGCTCATCTTTTGGAGAACCCAACAACGAATGGAATTGCATTATGGAATAGAATTGAATTTTATGACATCACTGATTATTTCTAGTTATTGTTATTCATAAGTTCTTAGAAGGTTTAAAACAATTCATGTATTATTTTATTTAAAGGAAAATTTGGACTCAATTCGCACATTTTCGTATTCCAAATTTAACTCCTTCGAAAACTTTTATAAATTAGTATTATTCATCATTATCTATCACTTCTGTATTTTTCAATTTACTAATATTTCTTCAATTTTTTCTTATTACTTGCAGATCTTTGGCAACAAGGTCACTCAAACCAACACATCAGCCAGCCAAAGAGCTTGATTGCTGCAGCGGAAAAACAGCTTGAAAAATTCTTTAGTTAATATTAATATTTCAGCATTGTCATCAAGAGAGTAAGACGAAATAAAGGAATATTGATTACAATATTTTAAAAAGAAAAAAGAAAAAAAAAAAAAAACAGCTCCCTACTGCAGGCGCACTTAGCGCCAATAAACACATCTATTATTTTCATCTACATTTCCCATTTGGCAATCTCACTCACTTTCTTGCGTATTGTATTACATGGCCTATATTTCTAGTGGTTTTGTTGCTGTAGTTGTCCTTGACGAAATTAAACAATATGGTATTTGTATTGAAATACAAAGAATTAAATGTAATATTGATGCCAACAACTTTGTTGATATTGAAGAGTATAAGAAATTGTAAAAAATGCTATTTAAATTGAATAAATCATTTATTATTGCAACACGAACATCACTGACAGCAGCACAGGGCTTAGCAGCGATAAGTAAAGCAGTGTTAAGGCAAACGCCATCAATCAAAGTGTCAGCAAGATTTTTTTTACACAATAGAGATAAACAAGAGGAGCTCAAGTGCTCACATTTGCCACCAGCAACTGGCCAAATGTTAACGCAGATTTTTCTTGTAGTGTTATAGTATTAAATTTAAAACCGCAACATTAATTTAAAAAGTCGTCATCATGGATGAGGAAAGCCAAGAATCTATTAATGCCAAAGAGAAATATGAGAAGGAAGCGAAGGGCGAAAAGGACGAAAAGGAAGATGCCTGCCAAGCAAATAGTTTTGGCAAGCCATTGACAATGTCAGCTGACAAAGCAGTATCCACTTACGGCATACCCGACTTGCAAGACTACCAAAGGGCTGTTACCTACGAATTGGTGTTCAACAGTCTGCTGGAAAAGAAAATGCTGGCCATGAAAAGAGATTGTGAGGAACGGAAAAAAGCCAAACGCTTGAAACGTAAATCAATAGGACGTATATTTTTTGCCAAAAGACTGTTTAGTAGCATGGATTCGCGTAAGACATCCAGTCTAAGTGAAATGGCTATTGAAGAGGAGGTGCATGCCAAAAGTGAACCATCAACGCCACAAAAAACAATGAAAACAACAACAACAATAACAACAATAAAAACTGCCACTAAGGAACAAACAAAACAAACGCCACAACGTAACACACTCACAGACGATAAAGATATAGAATCGGCAGCGGCATCGGCATCGACAAAAACACCCAAACAATGCCTTTCATCACATCTTTCGAGAACCAGGTCCAAATCTAAAGCAAACACTGCCAGCCAGGAGTCACCAAGTGAAGCGGTCTCCCAACCCCTGCACCAGCAGCAAGCCGATGATAGTTTGACCAGCACTCTTAGTAATTCTTCAGACAAAGTCCAAGTGAAACAAAGTCTGCTGGTTAAAGCTCAAACTCACATGCCTCAAGAGGCTTATGTCGTTTCTAGTTCCTCGGGCGATTCGAGAAATGCCCAAACCGCCTCCCATTCGAATGGTAATCAAACGTTTTCCATTGTTCCACCCCTGTCCATGGAACGTACGCAAGATACCACCTCTTTGGCCAGTGGCTATGAAAATGGTACTGGTGCTCGCTTACATTCCTCCACCATGGCCGACGAGAGCCTCACCTCTTTGAGAGACAGCATAGACAGTCTTTCTTTTAGCAGTTCTCGTTGTACGGTCAGTTTTGGCGCCACCGAGGTTATACCACAAGATATTGATGCGAATATCTACGAACGCATTAAGGCAGCCAAGCGTCAGCGTATTTTGGAAGCCAAGTCCATAAGTGCTCAATGCAGTCCCATACTGCAGCCACGTCATTTAATCAAAACACTAGTGCACGCTCCCATGTCCCCTAGCCACCGTAAACAGTTGACGACAACAGCACAAACCATTTTTGCTAGGGAACCAATTATAGCCACCACTGCCAGCAGCTTTCCTAAGGATGCTAACGCCAGCTTCAAATTTACCACTCAAGCACGTTTTCTGCCCAATCAACACTCCTACACCGATAGCATATTTGAATCACGTAATATATCCCGGCAAAATACCTCCGAAGACAGCGCCAATCTTACAGTGAGTACGTTACTGAATCAAAGTGATTCTTTGCCTCTGCATGCCCCCTTGCCCGGGCGGCCAGTCTCTATTAATGATCGTTTTAAATCGAAAAGTACTAGTCTGTTACAAGCCTTAGGTAATGGTCGTACGCGACCACCCCCATTACCGCCACCACCATTCGAAACTGCTCAACACTCACCCGTTGCTGTTTATTCACCCACAACGACTTTAGCTCCGCATACTCTTCCCATCGAACAATTACAGCAACTACACCTGGCAAGCAATATTAGATATAGCAAAACTAAATCCATACTAGCAGCCGCTCACACTTCATCTTCTTCCACCTCGCATACTCATACACCGCTCTCAGCTGCAAAAATCGTACCGTCTACGTCTACAGCAGCCGCTACATCAGCTCAATCACTGCACATTGTGACCGTTTCCGCAGCCACCACAATGCCTCTTCAATATCCATTAAATGCTATCTCGGCTCTACCTGCTCACATGGATGCCTCTGTACCCACAGCGGTGGCGGCTGCCCCCACATTCTACACAGCCAGCTCAACTTCGACAATACGTAACGGTGCTGTGGTGGTTAATGGTGCCATAGTGACCAGTTCCTCGGTGGTAGCCAGTGATACAGCGAAATTACATCGTATGACCTCAACATCGACGGGCTCGAGTATTGGGCCAACAACGGGTTGCTGTACGACAACGAAGTCCACCTCACGTGTAAGAGATAAACAACGTTTTAAGCCGCAAGTAGCATTAGGTCAGAGCGGCAGTGACGATGAATATCGCAAGAAGAAAAGGAAATACAGTAAGTACAGTGTATACATATTTTAGTTAATTTAAATTCTATTGTAAAAATTACTTCCGAGGAAGTGAAGGGATTTTGGCGATTCCTGTACATGATTCTGGGAATTCTCAAAAAAATCGGAACTGGTTCGCTACTCGTTTCTCATTTTAGGTGGGCGTTTTTGTACTTTTATCATTCGTTTTAAGCTCTATATGACTAATTATCCAGTTTTCTGTTAGTTTCTGTCTATTTTTACCGGTTTTTGGCACTTTTTGTCAGTTTGTTGGTTGACTTTCTATTAAGTTTGTGCGCTTGTTCTGCCACAATGACAATGAGAACTCGCCATCATAATATAGACTATGAATTATCAGCTTACACAATTGCTAGATATTTATCAGAAATGATGGCAACTCTGCTGTTAACTCGCACTAAGACACATAATTAGACAATGCTATCACGGAAAATGTGCACAATTCAAATAGTTGTCCGATTTATGTTTATGTACAATCAGTGTTGCCAGAAATTTTCGTCAAAAAATCTTCAGTTTCCAAGAAGAACATCTTAATTTTAGCAAAAAAAAATCTTAAAAAGAATTTGCTTTTATTTTTTATATCGAACTCAAAAATAATGTTGTTTAATTATTACAAAAGAATGATTATTCAGAAATAACAATACTGAAAAAAGCGCTGTATTCTGGGAATGAAGCCGTTTCGTTCACCATTCTTTCGTTAATACCATGAAAAGTTTTGTTACGGTTATGAAAGCTTCATTAATGAGATGCAAATTTTGTGTAGCACTTCTTTAATGTTGTTTACAAATTCATTAGAGTTATGGAAATTGTTGTTGTAAACATTGTATTACATATTCTTGTATTTATAGTTTATTTTCATAAGTTTCCTATGAAGGCACCCGGTTACAGCGTCAACTTTTTGAGACCGCACAAGATAGATGGTGTAGTGAGGTCACCCGTCGAGTATCAAGGCCCAGATATGATAACGGGGGGACTATTATATTTAGGGGTCTGACCCGAAGGAGGTTGTGTTCTGCTGTGATGGTCCTGACGAGTCATTGCCACATAGGGTTGCAGGCGAAGAGGTTGAATCTTCTATTTAATGACTTCTGTAGAAGTTGCAGAGACAAGGAGGAAGTAGAGAGTGTTGAGCACTTCCTTTGTCGATGTCCAGCTCCTTCCTACGGAAGGTCTTTGTAACTAAGCAGACAGAAGCCGCTCGACTTGGCGGATGTATCGGAATGTGCTTTAAATGTATTGAACTCTTTTATCCGATCCTCGGGTTGGTTCTAAGCCAATGATATGTAGATCTGCCTATACAACGGCGCCACCGAAAATAAAAAAGCGCACCGAAAATTAGAAAAAAGCGCACAGCGCACCGACTAATGAATTTTTCGCGCAAAAAATTTTGAAAAGCACCCAACGCTGCAGATGAGTAGTGTAGCGACTATGAAATATCTAGTTAGTCATCCAAACAAAGTTTTTAATTACTTATCTTGCTTTCTTTAATTCAAAGACTTGACCACTCTTTATTTGATACACGAGTACATATTTGTTAAGCTTCTTGAGAAATTTTATATAATTTCACATTTTTCCTTAAAAAATTTTTCTATGCATCTAGCTTCATATTTGATTAACACAGAATTTTGTTTTATTCTTTTAATATCTTTAAACAAGAACGCTATCATCGTTGCTCAGATCCAGTATTAGTTTACCCAACTCCCAGCGGCTTACAACATTGTATACTGAGTATGCCAACCAACGATCCCATGTAAGTGGCAAAACATTTATATACATCGCTCCTTTATTGCAACACAGACATAACTAAAAAACCGTGTTTCGAGAAAACCACATTTAAAATTTATAGTTTCCATACAAATCTTAGAAAAACTTTTTAAAATACAGTTTAAAAGCAATTTGAATAAATTTTTGGCACAATATAAAAGATAGTACTGATAACTATTCTGCATTCGTAAAGCTTATTTTTTGAGATATGACTATGTAGCAACAAAAGAGCGATAAATTACATATAATGACAGCTTTTTGTTTTCCCATTCAAAAGAAAACTTTGTGCACCATTAATTGAGATTTTTATCTTTAACGAAATATTTAAATGAAAACTACTTTCCACAGGATTCTTGCTTAACATTTATAAAATCTCGTTTTTTTATTTTTTGTTTTTTTATTTTCTTTCATATTGGGGAACATGTTAACAACTACAACAACAATGGAATATTTGTTGATACAAATAAATTTATGTGTGAATGCTTGACTGCATACGTCTACAAAAATACTTGATTGATGTTCGTTTTGTCTCTTGCTGATTGTCCTGCCTAACAATGTCCTTGATGGTTGGCTCTTTTGCCAAACGATGACTACACAGACAATTTCCCTACACAGAGGATTATGCTTTTGATGTACAATTGCAAATAGAATCTGATAAAAATGATGACCTCGAAAAAATAGTTCCAAGTGATAGTACAAAACGTAAACATCATAAACATCGGTAAGTTGGAATGGATTTCAATATACATACATATGTAGTTATAAGTTTGTCAATTTTTTGTTTGTTTTTTTGTTAATTGTAAAGCATGGCAGGACGTTCAAGGCTAGACTTTGAGTGATATTTCTGCAAAAAACATCACCAAATAATATCCTGATAAAATTTTATTATACATTTTTATAGCTAATTAATTTATATAATTGCTGCGCTTTTGTACTCCCACGGGAAGCAGAGTTTATTTTGGCATGTTCCTAACTCCAGTCCTTCTGTTCCAACAAGTCATACTCTTAGTACATCCAGCCTGACTTAGACCATGTTGTAACTTCTGAAATCTTCACTAAAGATTAATAGGCAGATTGAGGATAGGTAATGTACCCAGAATATTATGTTTTAAGGACTATAGCTGACAGCTGGAGGATCTGCCCGCAAATTGACTAAAACATTCTGCCTTTAGCTTAAACATAAAATTGCAGTAAGGGTGGTTAGAATTCCCTGATAATTATGGCACAAGTCGGTTTTTGGGTTACTAATTATACAGCACCCCTGAAAGCAGGTTCCAGCTTGTCGTTTTTCTAACCTAAACAATCCCCTTTGTAGGGTATAGTAGAGCTCAACCTAATTTGTTGCAGCAAATAAAGTTGTGGGAATTTTTGACATGGCTAAGATTATGTTGGGACTTTCGAAACCCCTAAAAAATGGCTAATTGGCAGGTAGTTCCATTTTGCCGACCATCCTGGCACTGATGGTAGTTGAGGTACCTGCATCTTGCTTGAAAAGTTGTAGCTGTAGATTAGATCTAAATTGCTGGGAGGAACTACTAGTCTGCCGGATAGTTATAGAGCATGCCGAAAGGCTACTGTCTGGCAACTGATATCTGCAATCTAAGGCACCAAAAGCGATGGATAGACTGGTAGCTGATTAGGCCTTGATGCTCTTTATAGACATCCAGCAACTAACTCGTGGAGTCTTGTGTTCCATTGACTGCAATTTTAAACATCTTGTCTAATTGATTTACATCAGTACCTGCGTTGTCGGTTTAATCTGAGAATGCAGCAACTCCATGAGGTGCAAAGCTCACATAGGTCGTTGCTTTTTGTCATAAGTTTGTAGTTATCTAGACATACCCCTTGCTAAAGAGTTCGGTGCTCTTACTCCTCCAGTATGGTATTTCCCAAAGCTCACATATCTCGTAGATTTTGTCATAAATTTTTAGTTATCTAGACAAATCCCTTGCTAAAGAGTTCGGTTCTTTTAATCCCGCAGTATGATTTTTACCAGCAGTTAATAGAAGACAAGGCCTAATGAACTGGTAGGCTGAAGTCTATTAAGAACACCAGCCCTAACTGTCACTCCTGGTTCCTTACATTATAGGTATCTGTTGCTAGACAACGGCTACTTGGCGGCGCTATTAACCCCTGGAAACCGGCATGCTTAGTTTCCGTGATAATTTATATCACGGAAACTAATTCCCCTTCCCGCGATTTTAGGTTAAAGCCATAATTAGAACATTTTAGTCAAAACAGGCACTTCGACCATGATCAGCACCGCGATGGTATGCAAGGCAGAACCACTCGATCCCCACTCGTATCTTGCCTTGGTAAAAGTTTCGAAAGTCCGACACAACATAAGTCATGCGGCTATCTAGAATTTTAATTACCACAGCAAACGAGGAACTCCTTAGCCTCTATATTTCAAAAAGCAGAGTGCCCAGATTTGATGTTCGCCAAAGCAAAACCTGCTTCATGGGTGGGGAAATTTTTTACAGAAAGAATTGAAAAGCCTAAGCCCTTCACAAAATATTTTGTTCATGTAGTTATAAACTTATAACAAGGAGTTGCCATCAACCACAAGAAGGCGAACTACAAGAAAATTCACCCAATGTAACCAATCGTCAGAAAGAGCCATCAAGACAGGTGCTGATGCAAATCAATTATGCAATCAATATCCCTTGTACTGCTGGCTGAGTAGGTTTTACCTTGGCATGTGTAAGAACGTGAAGGGTCCCTTACTTCAAGCAACAAATCAAATTCGAAGAACTCCCAGTATGATATTAATTCGGACAGACTATCTTTGCGCTTATCGTTTGTTGCATCTGGGCTGAAATATTCTCACTGTAGTTTAGACTTGAGTGTTTATTACTATTCCCTGTTGAGTTGAGTGCAGGGCGTGTTTTCAGACAACTAATTTGAGTCCCCGAGGTAATATAGTGTTGCAACAGATATATGTATGTATTGTAAGAAATGAAAAGAGCTAGAAAACCAGGTGTGTTGTTTAAGGGCTAATCTTCGTTATGGTCCTCGGTCAACCTTTCTCTGACTGTCTAGACTCTATCTCTTTGTTAAGGGGTTTGCTTATATGACAACAAGCATATGAGAAATAATTGCTGCCTGTGAAATCATTGCCAGCCACGTAAAGATAGTGGACCTTGAACTAGTTCTCTCCATGGAGTTTGCCCACCATTATTATTATTTTTATATGAGAGTGATGCAAGTCTTTTACAATTGTATCCCATTGTGCATGCATACATAGATATATGAGTTAACTAAAAATCTGCAAGTCATATTGTCTATCTCTCATTTTTCTACCGGATTTTTCATTATGTGTTCAGTCTCTTGACAAAAAATCTAATATTTATGTTCAACAAATATACATATGTACGACTATGTTATACGAATTGAAAAATATTTGTATCCATTAGATTTTATTTGTTATCCAACAAATTCAATTTCAAATATTAACATTTTTCATAAAGCCAAAAATACTCGTTTCAATGATTTCTGTTTTCCACATTTCACCTGCTTCCATTTGGCATCGTCTATTTGCACAAACACAAAAAGTTCTAATATGTTTAAATTCCAAACGGAAGTGCTGGTAAGCTGGCAAAACGGAAATGAAATGAAATGGCAGAAGAGGGAAAATGAAAAAAAAAAATAAAATCCTTTATAGCAGTTGCAATTCTAAGCCCAACTAAATTCATAAAATCATAGTTTTCTTTTTTTTTTTCTTCTATGCAATTTGAACATATGTAATAAGGGAAAACCACACCGGTTGTAAAAATAAATAAGCAAAATGGACAGCTGTCAAATGATATTCAGTTTTGTAACAGATTTTCATATAAAAGTCGAAGAGTTTTGTTTAAATAAAACTAATGGCATAAGACACACACACACACACACACACACACACACACACATACTCGTATGCGGCAAGTAGCTAAATGCAGAAATGCAGCGGAAAAGAAATAGTGTTGCAGTTTAGTATTGCTTTTGCTTTAAATTTTTCATTGACCCGAAATAATGCTGTGTCTCAAGGATGACTCCAAAAAGCATAATAAACATTTCGAACCACTTCACACTTTTCGAACCACTTTACTTTTATTCCATAACAAACATTTCGAATCACTTCACACTTTTGCAAACAATTTTCAGGAGAATTTTCCTTTCAAATGCAAAAGAAACAGCAAGTAAATACCACATGGGCTGAAAAGTCTCGGTTTTATCATATAGATGGCGCTAGTTTTATTGCAGTAAAATTATTTTCAGTTAATACTAAACTTCCAAAAGGCAGCTGTTATAATTTCATGATATTCTATTCATTAGTTCAGTGGTGCCCACAAGTTCTATATGGAAGAGTAAACACCAATGCATTTAAGGGAAAACTATTTTTATTTAATATTTTTTTTTTGTGGTAAAAACCAAAACATTTACAAGAACAAAATTCACACTGATAATCGCTGTCAATGTTTACCAGCAAAACATGCGAAAGTCTTGTTGTTTTGCTTTTGTGAGTGTGTAGTGAAGAACGACAAAAAAATATATAAGACGAAGTTGTTTGTGTATTTTTCATTGCTTGTGCTGAGCGCAGTATTTGTGTATTAAAGAGCCCAGCCCTATAGCTAAGCGCAGTTACAAAAACAATTGAGTATCAAGTGCATAGGGCTGGGCACAATTGCATTAGTTTGTCAGTTATTGCTATAAGAGTGACGCTACTTTTGTTATTTTCAAAACAATGGATCAAAAACAATTTCGTGGTTTAATTTTACGCTGCTTCTTGATGGGCAAAATACCGTTCAAGCAAAGCAATGGCTTGAAAAGTGTTATGGGGACTCCGCTCGATCAAAAACAACATTAAAACGGTGGTTTGCTGAGTTCAAATGTGGCCGTAGGGACACCGATAACAGCAGAAAAAAAAATCGTTTTGAATGATCGAATAGTGAAGTTGCGTGAGTTAGCCGACATCGTAGAGATATCAGAAGAAAGTGGTGGCTTTATATTGCATGAGCATTTGACTATGAGAGAGCTCTGTTCAAAGTGGGTTCCGCGTTTAGGTTAGGTTAGATTTTACAGGCCGCCAATTTCATGAAACCAGCCCACTTGGGTCCTTTAAGTCCCGTTGTATTGCCTGAGAGAGAAGTGCAGCCCATGAGACTTACACTTTCTTCCGCGTTTGCTCACTGTTGACCAAAAACGAAAACGTGTTTACGATTCTGAGCAGAGTTTGGCCATGTTTGAAAGTAACAAACCGGAATTTTTCGCGGCAAAATGTGACAATTGATGAGACATGGATCCATCACTTCACTCCGGAATCAGAACGATTGTCATCAGAGTGGACAGCAACTGGTGAACCTCGTCCAAAGCGCCCGAAAGCACAACAATTGGCTGAAAAGGTTATGGCCGCGGTGTTTTTGGGATGTGTTTGATATACTATTCCTCGATTATCTTGAGAAAGGAAATACCATTAACAGTGAATGTTATATAGCGTTGTTGGAGCGTTTGAAGTACAAAATCACAAAAAAACGACCGCATGTGGCAAAGAAAAAAATGTTGTTTCATGAAGACAACGCATTGTGTTACCACCACAGCACGTAAAGTGAATATTCGGCATGACTAAAAATAGTTGCGAAATTAATATACATCAGCACCAGTCATTACGGCCTAATCTGATGATGGACCAACATCATGGGGTGAATTCTTTCGATTCACCAGCGCCCCAGTGCGGCTTGCTCAGTGCACACAGCTCGGAACTTTATCTATAAGTTTGTACCCATGTTGACAAACTTCTGGCTTAAGAGTTCGGGCCTTCGAATCCTCCCTGTATGCAATTTCGCAACAGATAAGCCTTGTTTAAAGAGCTTACTAAGAGCATAAGCCCTTTAACCAACTCACCCTTCTACCCATCACCACCTGTTCCTTACAGTACAGGTATCTGTTGCAAGACAACAGTCCGCGAAAAAAGACATATATCACACAGTTATCAGGGATACTATTTCGAGGGATGCTACTTCGAGGGATACTACTTCGAGGGATACTATTTCGAGGGATACTACTTCGAGGGTATTTCCAGGATTAGTAAAAACGCTGGTTGTTTTTTTTTTGTAGATGTATTGAGCTGGATTGGTCGGCAAGAACCACCCCCGATCGGCAAGCCAAAGCCGTAGCATCCGCCATCATGCCAGCACAGCCGGTAGTCCAGCAACACAACGGAAAATGTTTAACATTTTGTGTTTTTATTTATTTATTTTTTGCACCAGGCACACTACAAATCCTGAGGGGGACTACTTTAAAGGGACCAAGATAGTTAATAACAGTTATTTTTTGAACAGCCCTCGTATATAGAGGCAATGAAAAGATATGTATGTATATGAGTTGATTCTTTGTGATTGTTTATTTCTCAAACAGCTGATAGATTATTAATTACTAGCCCAAACTAGTCCGAAGAAAAAGTACGGACTGTTTCGTGCAAGAAAAACAAGAATATTCCACAATTTTAAAGTACGGGAAAGCTTTTTGTGCAAACTGTGATGCCACGCGATCTCAAAGTAGAGAGACTTACCTAATAATTCTAACATTCCTAAATTAGTGTACGTTACGTTGCGCTTACATCTACGTTTGCCTAACCAGGCCTTAAGCGCTTAAACTGTTTATAAATACACATTAAAATTTTCCTTTTTACATCCATAATCACACATACACACATACACAAAACTTCATACTTTTTAATTATAGACACTTTTATATTTTGTTAACACTGTTTCATGTTTATCTTTGTTGTGAATTTTCTTTTTTTTTTAATTTTTACTTTTTCGATTTTACAAAATAAATATTTGGGTCAAGGTGGTCGTAGTTTTTCCATAAACAAAAAAAAAAAAAAAACAACTTTAAATACGGCCACACTTTGGCACATTTCGCTCGCTGACAAACAGATGCATGTGCAATTAAACAGCTGTGTGTGTGCACGTATGCGAGCGCGTGCGTGTGTGTGTTTGTGTGAATGAGCTTAAGTGCTGATATGTATACAAAAAAAAAAAAAAAAAAGAAATGTTTAATTAAAGTAAAGATGAAACAAGTGTTAAGCCTATAATGCAGAACAAAATTATTTTACACCAAATTCACTCAACATAAAAATAAAAGTTAATCTCGTGTTGCAGAAAAAAAAATACCATCAAGTGTTTTGTTTAATTTACCCCCATTTTCAAGTAAATGATGTGTTGTGCAAAAATAAGAAAAAAACACATCATTGAACTAAAATATTGAAATATTGACATTTAGTCAATGTTGTTTTAAGTTGTTTTAAGTTGTGTGTTTTGAAATGTTAAATTGATTGTGTTCTACACATACACCTGTTTGTTTTCTGCTCGTTGTTCATTTTGTTTTATTGATTTTTATTTCAAAGTTTTATTAAAAAACTTTACATTGTTAATAAAAGTTTTTTTTTTTTTTTTGTTTTTTTTTTTTTTTTTTGTTAATTAAAAAGTTAATTAATTCAGAGGAAAGCTAGATTCAGTAATCAAAAAGGGCTTAGAACTTGTCCCTTCGAAGTTCAGTTGGAGCGAAAAAAGGAAACACCCAAACTATTACTTACTTTTTCAGAACAACAAAAGTGAAAAGTTAACTTTTCAAATCATTTTTTGTTTTCATTCTACTACTTTTCTAGAACATGCCGGATAGATACAGTTTAGTCAGAAAATCACCTGTTTGTTTCAAATTTGTTTCATTTCACACGTTTCAGTCGAAAAGTTTCTCATGGCGAGAGTTACAGAACACAGCCACAGGTTTCTGACGATAGACTCCAATTAAATAATTTTCAAACATTATAAATAATTAAATATAAAAAACATTATAAAAAATAAATAATTTTCAAACATTATAAATAAACATATAGCGTTTGCTACCATGTTGGAAGAAAAAAGTACATGGTTGACACGGCAGTATGGTTATTGCTGATAATATTTTATTGTTATAGAGGGTGGACCATACGCTTTTTAATATTTGAACAGCTATCATCAGCACGTGCGGGAGGAACGAAGTTTGAGAGCAGCCTGTGATTCAGTGCTATGGCGTACTTTAGCCGAGCACAAAACGCATTTTTGGATAGTATTTGTGACAATTTAGTTTAGGTTGTTCTTTCATAAAAAGCAACCTAAATTAGAGCATCCAGTGTAATTTATCTGTCAAAAATCCTCGTTTATATACAAAATGTATGAGACCAACCCAAATAGCGCGGTGTCAACGCTTTACAATTGGTAAATCGAATTTTGCAGAGTGTAAGAGAGAAAGCTTTATTGGCTCTCAGTAAAGTTCGCTCCAAAACAAAGTGCAATTATCACATTTTAGATGCTTTCAGACTAATTTAGCGGCTTTATCACTTTTTATTATTTCTATTTTGTGATTTTTGTTAAACAAGGTTAGTGAGCAATCTTGTTTATGGCTTTACGTCTTAATTTAAGTAACACTGTCACTGTCTTAAAGGCTCATTAGTAACAATTGACCGTGTTCTAGCGGCAATTGAATACAATACAAACTAAGTGACTTTAAAGGTTCTGAATTTCCTTTTATTTTTATTTTTCAGCCATCATCGTCACAAAAAACGTCATCGCCATAAAAAACCAAAAATTCTTGTACAAGACTTAGAAACCCAGGAAGTGAAGGTAACAATTTGAATCGTTATTCGCAATTGCCACTATGCAAGTCTTATGTGGAGAACAGAATAGTCGCTTTAGTACAACCTAGCACTGCAAGCTGCGAGAAGTTAAATAAATTATTTTCCTTAGCGACCATCCACTCTGTCGCGGATGACAGCAGCATTTGCCACTCGTACTCTTTCAGTTATAAGCTCACTCTATCAGAGATCGTTGCCAAGAGGCTAAATATGAATGACTTGCCGAATAGTGATCTTCTATTAATCTCTGAATGGGGTCGTAAAAACAGGATCGCTTTTAACGATCGCAAGACCCAATGTTGTTTATTAACACACAAACCAACGACCCGCTAATATGCTGCTTCATTTGTACTGTAAATCAGGGACGCCCAAAAGTTCTTTATTGAAGTGCAAATACCAATACATTGCAGGAAAAACTACTTTTATTTAATATTTTTTGTTGTAAGAAGAACATATTTACGAAAACAAAATTTACACTATTAATCGCTGTGGTCAATGTTTCCAGCAAAGCATGCAGAAATGTTGTTGCTTTGCTCTTGTGTGTGTACAGTAAAGAACAATAAAAAATATATAAGACAAAGTTGTTTGTTTGTATATTTTGCATTGCTATAGCTAAGTGCTTTTACATTAATAATTGAGCATCAAGCGCATAAGGCTTGGGCACTCCTGGTGTAAATATTAAGAAATCAGATGCTATTGATGTTCTTGGGATGAAGATACAGTGTGATGTTTGCTGGACTGAGCACTTTTTCATGTCTCTAAAGACGCATTCAAATGCTTTGGGTTTTTGAAAGGGTGCAAGATGTCTGATCTCCTTACTATTTATACCACCAATATCCGACCGAAAATGGAATACAACTCTCATGTTTGGGCCGGTGCCTCATTTTGGGGTTACTCGAGCGTGTGCAGGATACGGCAAAGAAGCTTATCGTTGACTGTAGGGTATCAAACTCTATTGAGTCACTGAAGCATCAGCGCTGTGGAGGGTGCGATACACTGTTCTATCGATACTACAAGGGATTTTGCTGTGATGTGATTAGGCATCTTGTTCCCGAAACTCCCACATTTTTACGTAGCATGCGTACATCGTCCAGAGCTCATACATTTATGGTCGATTGTCCGGCGAATCATACAGAGATAATTTGTTTTTCAGCCGCACTTCTCGCCTTTGGAGTAAGTTACCTGCAGACGTGTTTCCTGTCTGTTATAACTTTGGAAACTTCAAATCAAATGTTCACAAACTCTACTCCCGTTTTCGGGAGTTTACTACATATGTTCGTAATTCAGGTACGATGTAATGCATATGTAAGGGTCATCCCCAAGATAAAAGAGGGCCTTTTAAAGCAGAGTTGTAGCAGCCACTATAGTAGTAGTTGAAGCACAAATTTTAACGTCTTAAATTTTTTAGCGCGACAGTTTGTTGTTTGTAAAAATGATTTATTTCCACAATGGAACAGATATTTTTATTGAATTATTTAAAAAAAATTATATTTTTGTATTTCCACATTGCATCCGCATTCCATCATGCAGCGTTTCTAGTTAGGTCACGAGCTTCAGCTACTACTATAACTTCTTTATTCTGCTCCAGCCTTTATTACTGGATACTAAAGCATCGATACCAAAAGTACTTGCTATCGAAAGAAAAGTATCGAGTATTTACTTATATTTACTCGTATCGTTTTTTCCGTAGGGGTAAGTGGCATCATGTTATTGAAACCAAATATCGCCCATATCCATATCTTGCAATTCCGGTCATAAAAAGTTCGTTATCATCTCACGATAGGAAAAAATACGGACCGATGATACCGCCAGCCCATATTCTTCACCAAACAGTCACTCCTTGTGAGTGCATTGGTGCCTTTATTACTGGGCGTATTAAACTTTCAGAGAACTAGGTGAAGTATTTTTTAGACTTGCATAATGGAAATTGCAATTTATTAATTCAAAAATAAGTATAACTTATATTTTTGTCCAACTTTAAGGTAATTGATCCCGATGATTTGCCGCAACGTGCTCGCTGGACAATTATTGCCACAGCATGTTTGTTGCTGCTCATGTGTCTCATGTTGGTCGGCATTACACTGCGCATGGCCCCAATTATTGATGATATGGGTAAGTACATAGAATCCGTTAATAATTAGAGGGAAAAAAAAACTCCTTTATTTTACTTCAAAATCATTGAGTTAATTTTCGTTATTATTTTTTTAATACAATTAAAAAAACTATTGAAAATGGAACATTTTATATAATTAAAAAAAATTAAAAATTTTCTATGAAAAATCCTGGATGCTTTCTGATAAATTTTACAAAAAAAAACAACAATTTGAAAAAATTTTCAAAATTTTTAGTTTTGTTTTCACTTACCTCTTCTTCTTCTACTTATAAGTTAAAAATTATGCTTTTTGAACAAAAAAAAACATTTTTGAAAAATAATTAAAAAATAAACTAATTGCGTGTTTGTTGCTATTTTCCTTGTTTTTATTTCGTTTACTATATATTTCGTATCAAAAACATTTATAAAAACAACAACAAACTTGTTCCTTGCGCAAAAAAACAAAAAAATCCCGAATTCTCTTAATGAACATTTTTTTAAAAATATTTTCGAAATAATTGTAAATGTTTTAAACAACGCTTTTCTAGAATTCGAAAAGAAATGTAAGTACATTTTTCTAAAACAAACTTAAATTAAGCAAAAAAAAAAACCCCCTAAAATTCTTCTTATTTATTTTTTATATTTTTATTAAAAATATATTTTTAAGTATGGAACATTTCAATTTTAATGTATTTGTCTCCTTTAACTGAGGATGTTCCAGTATTTAAGAAGGCATTCTCAGCCTAACGAAGATTTCTTCAATGAGCAAATCTTCGTTAAGTTTAAAGGACTTGTTCTATTTTTTTTTTTAACACAAAACAATGGCTGTAAATTTTTCTCTTTTAGTTTAAGGTTTAAAGGATTTCAGCTGTTAACAAAGAAAATAATTGTCTTTAAGTTGTGAATAGTATTTATTTTAAAAATTTGTTTTGCAAACATATTAAGGGTAATTTTCTGAGCCTGAATATATCGACTAGTCAACTTAATAAATATTCGAATACGATGTCGCATACGTATTCCAGTAAATCATGGGGTAATAAATATTCTATGAGTATTCGAATAAGTATTCTATGAGTATTCAAATTAATATTCGATTAATATTCGAATAAATATTCGAATAATATTCGAATAATTATTCGATTAATATTTGAATAAATTTTTGAACAATTTCAGCATATAAACATATATACATATATTAATTATTAACTGTTTATCAAACTTGTTAAAGAAATCTTTTTATAAAATAATTTCTTATGGCTAACTCTTTTGAACGAAACATATGAGTATTTTTTTTGATTTCCGAATATACCAAGACCAATCAGTGGAACGGATATAATACTCCAAGTCAACCAGTTAGTTAAGGGAAAAATTAATGAAAGTCTTAGTAACTAAATTTCTTAAGGAGAACAAAGGCCACCAACAAAAACTTATAACGTAGTTTAAGTTTTAGGGCTTCCCACAAAAATAAATAAATTTTAAAGAAATGTGTTTTGAGCATTATTATTTCGTTTCACAATTATATCGTTTTTTTATTGCAACATAGTCATAATTCAAAAAAGCTCAAATTTTTAGCTTCCATATAAGTCTTTTTTTAGAAAAAATCTTCTAAAGGAAACAGTTTAAAAGTAATTTGAATAAATTTTTGGCACAATATAAAAGGTAGTACTGTTAACAATTCTGCATGGTTAACTCGAAAAGCTCATTTTTTGTGATATGACTATGTTGAAATAAAGGAGTGATATGATTAATCGTTCAAAACCGTACACGAAAGATTGCAGTATTAGGTATATATTTAATGTATTTAATGTATACGAATGTAATGGGTGATCCCACTATAATGCTCAATATTAATTTTGGGTCACACCTTAACGTCAATTTTTTGGCCTAATTAATTTGACCTTTGTTTGTTTCCGGGTTTGATACATTCAGCAATAAAAAGAATACACTTTTGAGAAGCATGTTAAACAGAGAACGCGCGTTCTGAAACCGCAATGCGTTTTGAAAAACGCCTAATTGATTTTTAGGTGTTCTGAGGAACGCACGTTTTACTAGCGTTTAGGAGTTCTTTCGGAAAAAATACAACATGTGTTTTACATACGTATATATGTATGTGGTAGTAATATAAAACGAAAGAAAATTTGACAACAAATAGAAACATTTTTCAATTTAGTTTTCTTAATGAAAATGTGTAAAATTCTTTCATCCTTTTATTGAGATAAAAAGAAAACATATTAAATTTTAATTGTGAATAATTTTAGTGACTTTTGCGAGTTCAGTTTTAGCAAATTCAATCAGTTCACTTCAATATATACATGCGAGTTGAAGTCGCCAATTTTAAGCGATATGCGTTTTCCAGAACACCTTTTTGGCGATTTCAAAACGCAAAACCATATTTCTTACGTTATACGTTACTCAGTACACCTATTTGGCGTTTTGAAATCGAAAACGCTAAATTAAAGCGATTTACGTTTCTCAGAACATGCATGAAATTTGTTAAAGCGAATTAAAGGGTGGTTAATTTTTAAGGTTGATTTGGAAAAAAACGCAAATTATTTAGGAATTATAGTCATTTCTTTTTATTACGATAACATTCTTAAAGTTTTATTATGTATGACATAAAATATCATCCAAATGACCCCCATCGACCTAATTGAGATTCTATGCCGTTAATGTACCGAATTGTCTTATCCTTTAGCTTTTAAATTGTTGCTGGCTTATTGATGTACTCCTTTTCTTTCATACAACTTCAAAGAAAGAATTCCAGCGGTGTCAAATCACATGATCTTGGCGACCAATTGTCATCACCACCACGTGAAATAACACAGCCATTGAATTTGTCGCGCAAAAGAGCCATTATTTCATTAACTGTGTGGCAAGTGCAACCTTCCTGTTGAAACCACATATTGTGTACATCCATACCTTCCCTTTCGGTCCATAAAAAGCTCGTTATCATCTCACGATAGCAAACACCATTCACAGTAATTGCCTGACCAACCTTATTTTGAACAAAATACAGCTCCAGAAAATGCCGTCAGCCCATAAACCGCAAAAAAAGTAATTTCTTGCGGTTGCATTGGGTTTTCAAAAATCACTATTGGATTATCATTCGCGCAAATGCGGCAATTCTGCTTATTGACGAGTAAGTTTTTATGAATATCATCTTCAAATTTATCATCCACTCTTGCCGTTTCTTATCACCATTTTGACCATTGACGACGCTTGGAATCGTCAAGAGGCTTTAGTTCTTGAGTCAGTTGCGCCTTGTAAGCGTGTAAATGCAAGTCTTTACGCATAGTGTTTATTAGCGACGAGCGTGAGAGGTGCAATTGTTGGGTACGACGACGAGTTGAGGTGGACGGCTCTTCAGCCACACTTTAGCGAACAGCAGCTATATCTGTAGAACGAGCTGTATGAGCATGTACCGGTGTTTTCACATCTCCTACAGACCAGGTTTGCTCAAATTTTTGTACAATTTTTGCGATTGTACGCACATTTGGATTATTAAATAGACCGAAAAAATTACGAGCCGCGCGATATGTGTTTTGACTTGAACTCCCATTTTAATAATATAAATAATTTAAAAAATTTCGAATAAATTTGAATTTGTATTTATATTCCAATTTTAATAAATTTATATTATTGATTGAGCAAAAAAATGAATACGAGAGTGATGTATAAAAAAATTTAAAATAAGGTTTATTGAGTTCCTATGAAAGAAAAAACATTTAATCTAAAAAAAATTTTATTCTTCAATTTGAAAATTAAATTGAAATGTTTTTTAAGCTTGAGGTCAGTTTTGTTTTTTATATAAAAATGTTTTAATTATATTCGATATTTCGACTTTTTCAGGAAAAATTTTTCCTGAAGAAGTCTTCCGAAGGAAGAAAATATGCTACGAAGCTTTATTTATTCAAAAAGCAAATGAATATATTCAAATGTCTTTTGAGCGCAATCATGCAGATGTTTAGTTTCAACATATTGCTTAAATGCAACTTTTTTACAGTGTGATTATTGCTGGGCAACAGTTTCAAATAAAGCTTTTAAAAGCTCTGAGTTGAGAATATAAAAAAGCTGTTTAACAATTTTTAACGGTTTACATTATGGTATTAAATAACTATGGTATTAACAAGTTCAAAGCTCTACTAAGCTTTTTGAAGCGTGTTAAAATAACAGTATAACGAACTTTGTTGGTAAGTTCTATATTATGGGTTTCCAACTTTGCTACCAATAAGTAGTTCACTAAGTATACAATTTTAAAATATGTCCAAGTTAAAAGCTTCCTAAAAGCAAAAAAAGCTACAAGTTTAAGCAATAAGCATTAACAATTAATAACCCCAACAGCTTTTACACACCCCAACGGCTTTAAGCTTTAAGGCTTTTGTGCTCTCCTGGCATTTGAATTCATCTCTATACTCTTTTAAAGCTTTTTAAGCTTAACTACTAAGCATTAAACTCAAAATTCTTGTTTTAATTTTAACTCAATTGTTAAGTTACATCATTATATCCTTTATTCCACCCTTTTGAATACGTGCTTGTGTATGTGTGTGTTATTTCCATCTATTTTCGGCAGACTATTTTTGCTTGTTGTGTGAATATATTTTGCATGTACCTGTATGTAGGGGTGTGTGTGAAGAGTATATTTGTTTTTGAGGTACTTTGTTTATCTAGGACAATTATATCACATGTTGCATTTTTCTCGCATTAATGAAACGAACACACATACACACACAGTTACTACAAGTTAGCTAATGTGTGTTTGTGCTTATGGGTGTGTATGTGTATAAGCGCGTTTTTATGTTTTTTCTAATTGCATTTAACGGCAGATAAAAGTAATTTTATGGTATTGTTATTCAAACAAAAAATTCCTATTATTAAGAACAACTATTAATGAATTTTCAGGTTTAAAATTTTGATGATTTTAAGGATAAGTGCATTAAAATGTATTTAAGGTGAATTTAATAATATAATGCGGAATCTTGAAAATGTTTGTATATTTTTTTTGGGGGGTTTTTATAACTCTTTAGAAGATAGTTGATCCCTGGACTGTTCAAGTAAGATAATAGGAGATACGTTTCCCGCTTTTAAGATCTATCATAAACACATTTTATTAGTATCAAGCTTTCGAATAAGAACTGGAATTTTTTGTTTTAATAAAACGCATATCATTTGAGATATTTCCAAAAATATATGAAATGCTATCAAAACATTTATGAATGGAGCTCAACATCGTTAATATGACCCCAGCAGGCACGTCGGCTGTGGTCGATCCGTTACACCTAATTTTCAATGACTCACTCACAGTTTTCAGCCGTAACGACTACTATTTTGCGTGACAATTTCAATGGCCGTGTCATCTCATGTGGTGGCGATGTCAATTGGCCGCCATGATAATAAGAATAAGAGCATCTTAACCGGTTGGATCGCCCAGACATGGTATGGAAAGAAAATATCCCAGGGGACTTACTAATCTTCATTCTAGCAATTAAACTTTATTTAAGGTGCCAGAAAAGCTTGTTTTTCACTAAAAGCTAATTTAACTAAAAATTAATTAATTTAATCAAAACAATTTTTAATGAGAATTTTTTTGGCCAGAGATCGGTTTTTTTTAACAAATTAGTTTTCAAAATGCTAGATTTGCATTAGTGCTGAATGAGTTATCTAAAAAAACTGAACTGCACACTGCTTTTACCTGCTGTTCACTTTGTTAAAACTTAAATGTAAAAATAATCTTATTTCGAAATTTTTCGTACCATGCATCGTAAATGACTTTGCGTAAAAAATTATATATAATGCACTCCCTTTAGTGTTACTATCCTTGGCGAATATTAAGCGCTTTGAAAGAGCACACATGTTTTGAACACACCAAAATGTCTTAAGTAAATTATTAACTCGTTTTCGCAAGCACTTACAAGAAAATTTTTCCTTTTCAAATTATAATTTACTCCACACTAGAGACTTTCAATAAGAACAATATTTTTTGCACACATTAGAAAATTTCTTGTTGTTCTTTAAAATGCACACAACCATTTCTCAATGAAGTTTTTCGGCAAAGTGTCTGTTATACACACACATATACACACTCTACACTTACTCGTACTCGCATACACACATGACTATTTTGTAACTGAGAAAAGTTTTGCTGCTTTCTTGCCTTCATATTTGCCACACTGAGCAGGAGATACGAGTACGAGTTGTGCCATTCAATATCCACAAAATTAGCAAATTATGTTTAAAAGAGGAAGTGTAAGGGAAAGAAACTATTATAGAACTTTTTATTAAGTTTTTATAACGTTGCTAACGAGTTTACGGGTGATAAAAAAAAACATTTTTGGCATATTAGATGTGTAATACCAGGCATATATTTGCACTTTTTTGCTCATCGACAAGATCATGTGCATACGTTTGGCCGAAACTTGACTTTTTTCTTTTTTTTTTGTGAGACTCACACAATTATCCGTGTATTTAAGATAATAGTGTTGAAACTGAAATAACAAATTCGTGTCATAATGTTGGCAACAGTTTCGTTAAAAGGCAATTAAAATCAGCATATTAACCAAAATGATTAAAAAAGAAAAATTTGTTTGATGACAGAAAAACAAAAATGAAAATTCTATAACGCCCAACAGCGTAAGGACACTTAAATTCAAAGTTCCTCTGTCGCAGTTCAGACGCTTCAACCGCCCAGCTAGCATTTTTAATCGTAGAACGACTGTACCAGGAAGAGTGTTTTTGATCATTGACGAGTTCATTTTTCTTAATAACAGACGATCGATCCCTCGCACGGAGTAACTGCTACAATATCTGATTCTTCTATGAGACTCTTACACAACTCAGCAACAGACTCTTATGTCAATCGTAGAAGGAATCGTCGGAAACTCGTGTAGATATGATCTTACAGCTTCTCCAGGAATCAGCTGTGTAATACTTGTTTGATGTATAAAGGAAACAGCACAAAGCTCACTCGATATTTTCATACTATATACAATTAATTCGTATTGACTCACTACGAGGGCGGTTCGGAAGCTTCTTAGCCTATCAATGAAAGATAATAGTTAGTTTTTCAAAAATATTTTTATTTTTCAATATAATCTCCTGAAACTTCAATGCACTTAGTCCAACGCTTTTCTAGCAATTCTATCCTTTGATTAAAATAGTTGTCCTCAAGGTCTTCAAAATAGTGGTTTACAACTGTAATTGCAGCTTCATTTGAGGTGAAACGTTTGCCAGTAAGAATTTTTTTTTTTTATTTGGGAACAGGTAAAAGTCACTGGGAGCTAAATCAGGAGAACAAGGTGGGTGGTCAAGCAACTCGTTCTTTAATTTGTTTAAATTGTGTTATCTTGTTGAAAAATAATTTTTTTGTGTTGTATGCCAGGACGTTTTTCTCGAATTTGTACATTTAATTAATCCAAAAGGTTGCAATAGTACTCTGAATTTATTGTTTTACCCTTTTGCAGATAGTCAATCAATAAAATACCTTTGAAGTCCCAAAAAACCAAGTTTTTTGAGAATTCCCAAAGTCCGTTTCAGGAAACATCAAAATTCTTCCACTACCTCAGAAGCAATTCAATTTTCGCACTCAAGCGAATGACCGTTTATAGTTCAGATGCATGTTGCGCGGCAAAAACGCGCACCGAATGTAAAAACCCGGTTCGAAACCAAATAGCGAAATTTTTATGGAACTCCCAAAATCGGGTTCGGGAATCACTAAATTCCCCCACTTCTCCGGAAGCAATACGGCGACCCCAATTTCAATTTCTTTTTTTTATATATATGCATCTTAAGATAAGTTAAATTTTTGCGAGAAACAGCTGTTGGCGTTGACTACTTGGAAAGAGCTTGGCTTTCTTCAGAAGCACGTTTGGCGTAGGACGGGGATTCGCGACGTGATAAAAGGACTACACAAAAAAATAGCCTCCCGGAGCCAGAGACAGAAGGGAACTGTACTCCTGCATACAGGTGAAGTGAATGGTGTTTCTTTGGTTGAGAAATATCATTGAAACATATTTCTTTTTAAATTAAAATAATAAAATATATTGGTTAAGGTTTGAACATATTTTTCAAAGTTTTCCAAATCTGCTGATGATTATGAAATGATGACTTACAGGACGCTAGGCAACACAATAAATAATTTCATAATAAAAATGTTTGTTCATTGAGAGGGTATGTTATTAAGTGTCTTGTTCAGCTTATATCGAGTGCGAACTAGGGATTAAACCCGGGGGAACAAGTTTTGCCCTGGCGTGGACTAAACCAAGGCACTCTGTTTCCTGTTGCATAGAGAGGAAGGAGTTCCCCGTTTGTTGTAGCAAACAAAACTCTAGGAATCCGCATGACTTATGTTGTATTGGACTTCCGAAACCCGTGCCAAGGGTTAAAACTGGCAGAGCGGGGATCGGCATAGCACCCGCGAGATTTTGCCTTGTAGATCTCTCAGTGCTGATCATGGTGGAGGTGTCTGCCTTGGCTGTAACGGTCTAGCTGAGGCTTAAGCCTAAAATTGCTGGAAGCGGAATTAGTTTAACTGATAAGCTTGTTGCAGGCCGGTTTTCGGGAACTAATAACTCCAGAGGTGATGTTGTCTTACAATGGATACCTGTACTGTAAGGAACCAGGAGTGACGGTTAGATGGGTGAGTTGGTTAAAGGCTGATGTTATTAATGGGCTTCAACCTACCAACTCATTCAGCCTTGTCTTCTATTGTTTGTTGGGAAATTGCTTACAGGAGGGATTAGCGGATCCGAACTCTTAACGAAGGAGTTTATCTATAGGGCTACAAACTTTTATAGCGAAAATTTTTGACCTGTGTGCATCTATCAAACCGGTAAATCATGAATAATTCATCCTATGAAGTTGGTCTACCATCAGTTAAGGCCATCATAGCAGGTGCTGATGTAAATCAATTGCCCAACTGTTAACACCGTTCAGAAATTTTGTGGAAAGTCTATGAAGAAAATAAGCAAACTGGCTTACAAATGTTACCCTCAAAGTGTCTTAAAGTTTTAATTCTAAATATTTTAAATGTAAGATTTCAATATTCTTTCCAACTGCTGTAATAATATTTTATACAAAAACTTGATATTCCTTTATCCCCAGTCAAAAACTGTCTTAATAAAATTCAAACAAGAGCATGTAAGTCAGATAAAATTCATGTTAAATTACCCAAATGCTTTTAAATGACTGGGTAGAGTTTTCTTTTTGTTTTTCTTTATCCTCTATATGCATGAGATTCTGTGTGTCTGTGAGTGTCTTAACTCTACTATAACATGATTATAGAACAAAGAAAACTTAAAAGGCGTCTGGTTGCCTCAACGAAACAGGACTTCTTAAAGTTTAAAGGGCAGTGAAATTTTATATAAAAACATGATATGAGTTAGATATGAGCTAAATGAAACATGTTTTTCTGTTATAGGGGAACCTATTGCAAATAAGTAATTTTTAGCTTAGACCAGAACTCAGGGGATGATCTATACAGATGGAGTGCATTTCACTGGAACTAGGAAAATAGATAATGATGAGGAGGAGAGAGTGTTTGTGGAGATTTGGTATACTGACAGTTTGATGACTCAATGTTTTACTTCACGAAATACTTTTTTACGCTGGACCGAAATTGGGAACCACTGGCGGTAAAATTTGTTTATAAAACTCTGAAGGCACCAAATATACACGGGGAAAAAATAAACGGAAAAAAATGGCCAATAAAATATCTAAGGAGTGCATTTACAAAAGAGAATATTTTAGTGATATGTCTTGGGGGGTCCAAGAGTAACGTTCGCTATTAAATGTGAATCCCATCTTAACGCCATGTTTTTTGCACAATTTAATTTGCAACTTCTCTGTTTCAGTGTTTAACAAATTTAACCATTGAGAGGACCACAAATGAGCAGCGCCTTGAAATTTTTGAAGCTTCTTACGAAAATATACCGCTCCTTTATTGCAATATAGTCATATCTCAAAAAATTTGCTTTTCGAGCTAAGAATGAATTTTATATTGTGTCAAAGGATTATTTCAATTACTTTTAAACTGTTTTCTTTAGGAGATATTTTCTAAACAAATTTTCTAAGACTTGTATGGAAACTAAAAATTTAAAATGTGTTTTTCTCGAAACAAGCTTTTTTTAGTTATGACTATGTTGCAATAAAAGAGTGATATGTTCAAATTAAAATGCATTTCATGTAGTTCGCGATTTTTCTTGCCAGCAGTCAGCATAACCTTCCAAATGTATTTAAAATAGGGAAAGTTGTGCACAACTGTCTCTAAAAGAGATCTGTAAGAAATGTGATAACACTTTTGCATGCTCGTTCTGTGGAAAACATATTTATTATGTCCGTTAATGTAGCAGGCAAATAGTCAAAGCAATAATCAAAAAGGCACATTTTGTTCTGCGACTCTTCATTTGAAAATCCGCTACTGGCTGGCATTAGCGCTATTGGCTAGATAGAGATTAACTAGAACATTTGAATAACTCTGTCTATACGTCTCGTTATAGTATTTCCAGGAATCGCAGGAAATACTTGTTATTATATTATTATATAAGTGTAGTTATTATTTTATCTTGGAAGGTCCCTTGGAAAGCGCAGGATTTGCTATTATATTAAATTTCTATCCTAATTTAAATATTGTTATCTGAACTAAATTAACTATTGTTATCTCAACTTCTTCTAACTTCTTCTGACTACTTCTGACTACTACTGCCCCCTCCGCTTAATTCCACATCTGCTTTTATATATGCTGCTGCCGTCATCGCTGCTGCCGCAAACCTGGAGCTATAGCTGAGTGTGTCCGAACTCATGACCCGCATCAATATTCCTTCGTATCAGCAATTGCTATAGCTTATGCCATTTCCCGGGTTGTAGCCGTTTTTGCTGGTACTGCTGTTCTTTCTTTTGTTTAAAATATATTTGCTGCCTTGGAATATAGGGCCTGACCCCGGTATTCTTTTTATTTGTTATTCAGGCAGCAGTTGATGGTTGCTGGTTTTCAATATTATTATTATAATGATAGTTTTATTAATTTTTTGGGGTTTCAATCGTATTACAAATAATTACGAAATCAAGAGTCACTAAATGTTTTTCTTTCTCATCAAAGGCAAATACAGGAGGGCCGATGAAAGCTGCTATCAAAAAAAAAAAAAAAAAAAAAAAAAACGTAATAACTCATTTTCTGTGTAACTAACCTGTTCCATTTTTGTTGTGTTTTATAGATTGATTTTTAAATTTAAGAATTTTTATTTAACGATTTTTAATTTAAGAATTTGGATAGTGCAACGCTTTCATGCTTTAGAGTCCGTTATTTCCGTCCAAAGAGCATACAGGCGCATGTTTGGCGGCTCTCCTCCTAGCAGATGGAGTATAATGAGGCTCAGTTGTGAAAAAGATTTACATCAGCACCTGCCTTGCGGCCTTATCTGATAATGGACTAATTCCACGGAGTGAATTATTCACGATTTACCAGCGCCCCCGTGTGGCTTACTAGGCTCACACAGGTAGCAATTCTTGCCATATGATTTCGGTCATATGAGCAACTTCTTGTTGAGGAGTTCGTGCCTTCTAATCCCTCCTGTATGCAATTTCCCAGCAATCAATGGAGGACAAGGCTTAATGAGTTGGTAGGCCGAAGCCCACTAAAAGAGCATCAGCCCATAAACCTACTCACCCGTCAACCATCACCACTGGGAATCGAGATCCCCCAATTTGGATGCAGGAAACTATCGGTGCCATAGCTGCTGCCAGATAATCCAATCCTGGAGTTTCGACAAGGAGTTTGTCTGCTCGAATGGGTGTCAGCAGATGGTAACTGCAGACAATTTTGCACCAAGACTTAAAGTTATTTCCATATAAGATTCAATTAAGAAACAAACTGAATCCTAGAGACGTCCCAATTCGCTTGAAATTTTGTGAGAAGATCATTCAAATGGTGTCAGGGAATGAAAACGTCTTAAACTGCTTTTTTATGCCCGACGAGACACATTTTGATTTAAACGACAATGTTAACAAACAAAATTGTCGAATATGGAGTAATTCGAACCCATAGATACGCAACCAGAAGCAATTACATCCACTTCGCCTCACAAGCGGGGTGCAGGTTCTTCAAGGTTCATTGTTGGTTCTTACTTTTTCGAATAAAATGGTCTTACTGTTACGTTCAATGGAGACCGTTACTTAAAAATAACGAAAGAGTTTTTCTTTTCAGAATTACACCAAAAAATTATATTTTTCAACTCTGTTGGGGGTTCAATAAAATGGGACAACTTGTCACATAGTCACGCCTGTTATGACACAATTGATTTCAAGAAACTCCACATTCTGTTGGCTTTCCAGGTCTCCGGACCTCACTGTCCCAGATTTTTTTTTTTTTTTTGTAGCTTTATTGGAAACAGGAAGTTTACAAAAAAAAAACCCAACAAATTTGGATGATTTAAAGCACTCCATTCGAACGGTAATTGAGACAGTTTCCGCTGCAATACTCTAGGTAGTAATGAATAACATTTTGCTCAGATGTCGCACATGTGTTAACGAGCATGGCCGCCCATTTGAATTCAGTCATTTTCAAAACTTCATGAATTACTTTATATAAAAACGTATTATTTTTCAAAAGAGTTTCTAAAAAAAAATTTCGTAAATTTTAAGAAAAGTTATTTCAGTTTTTTAATGTAACAAAATTGATCAGTCACCCTGTAAAAAAATATGGACACTTTTTTAATAACGTCGCCAAACCCATCAACAAAACAGTATGTAGATAAAAGTGGAGATTTGGAGACATCTAGCACTTGGCTACCTTCAGAAAACGCAATTTTTTTATCAGAAATAAAACAAAATATCTGCTTTCTGATATCTTTCTGTTTCAATCAATGAAATTCTTCTGGTTAAAGTAAAACACCAATATAACAAAAACAAAACTATCTGTATTATTTATTATTTTTCCATTAATAGTTTCTCTTCTTCTTGTTTTAGAATAGTTGTTTCAAAAGCTCCTTAAAAGGCAGACATTAAGATAAACCACTTACCGCTTAATTAAACTCTAGCCGTTTCTAGATAAGCAAACTATTTTCGTTCAGTGCACTTAACTAAAGTAATTGTTAGATTTAACAATTTTCCCTTCAATTTTCTAACAATTCTGGGAATTTTCGGGTATTTAATTATCCTCCTTCTTTATTTTAGGTTTTCGTTGTTGGCTGCGCAACAGCGCAATCAAGATGATATGGTGATTGTTCATCTACCCAGCAACAGTTGTGTTTAAAATTTTGAACTCAAACAAATGAATTATAATTGATCTAAAGAGCATTTCTATTCAATTTGCAAACAAGTAGTTTCATGATATTAAATTAACTTGGTGGAAACTATTGAATGGAAGACGGAAGACCAACAAATGCAAACAATAAATGATTGTTAAAGGACGCAGCGAGACAGGCGGACAGACGGACAGACTTCAACACAGATTTTCACAAAGGCAAAATAAATGATATGTACTCGTATATATCGTCATCTCAAATGCAAAATAATGCAACATCACTTATTACCGGAAAAGAAAAAATGTTATTCTCTATCCTAGTTGTTTTGACCTTTATTTAATTTCATATTTGCTACAAACTTTTCCAGCTCAAGGTCCTTTTTGGTGTTTTTAAAGAATTTAATATTTTGTGTTTGAATATTTCGCTTTCCTGTGGAGGACTTTTTCAGGAAAATTTGTTTGTGCCTTGGGCTGAAAAAATTTATTGGAATAAATAAAATCAATATTTTTAAATCATGGTTTAACAAGAAATCCGTTTATCCAAGTAAGCTTAGTGTTATGTACATTGCATTACTTTTTTAAATCATGGTTTAACAAGAAATCCGTTTATCCAAGTAAGCTTAGTGTTATGTACATTGCATTACTTTGAGTTGATGATTTCTGAAACAATATATCATATCATCAGCTTTCTAAACTACAGGGCAGACGATAAGTCTCTTAACATTCACGAAATTATAGTAAAAATAAAATCAACAAAACTTTTGTCTGAAAAAATAATTTGTCTGCATATACATAAAAATCAAAAAAATAACTTTGAATATCGTATTTTGTTGTTGTTTAAAAAACTAATTGTTTTCGCTCAATAATTATTTTTACTAAACTTTTGTTTGAAAATCCACGAATTTCTTTACAGGTCCGCATTCAAACAATTTATTAATTGATTCAACGAATTTCGTTATTGAACACGAATTTTTTTTTCTGTGATTTGAACAGACTTTAGCATCAGCGCGGATAATGGGATTGTAGCATCGAGGGGAGGGGCTATGAAACTGGAGATCGGGCTTTAGGAGTTTAATACCATGGCATCCTTTAGCGGAGTACAACTCATGTTTTGCGTAATCGAATATTATCGCAACAACGATTCTGCGGTCGAAGCAAAACGCAAATTTTATTTTAATACTCGCGATAGGAATAATTCTCTAATGATTCAAAACATTATGCAATGGATGCAATAGTAGGAGAGATGACTAGATCAAAATTTTTATTATTGTTATCATTGTCTTCCATTCACGTGTTTTTCCTTGTCGTCCGTGTTTTCTATACGTATACATATAATTGGTATGTTCATTATAAATTCGTAAAAAAAGAAATTATGCCGGAATAGGTAACAAACAGGAGTAGTGTTGAGTCGCAGGATTGTCTTGTGGTGTTTGTGGCAGGAACGCCAAAGTAGTGTTAAGTAAAGTGTTCTCATTTATGTTTAATACAGCTGTTGAGTTCAGCTAAAGCTTAGGCATTCAAAAGAACTGCCAAAAGAACCAGACTTAAGAAAAATAAAGGCAGATGTTGCCGGATTAAGTTTACAATCAAAAGTCCAATTTATTTTACAAAATTCCCATGCTACTACAAAAGTCTTATATGCTACTTGTCAAAATCACTTAAAATTATTAGTTATTTCATAATATAGTATGTACAAGGGCGGATTGCTATTGAGGCTACCTAAGCATAAAAAAATATATTTGTTTTCAAAAATTATTTATTTCTCAACAAAATCTCCTTTTAGCTCAATACACTTAGTAAGGCAAAATTCAAACTTTTTTATACTTTTTGAAGAATACGATTACGAAGGGTTTGAAGAATACGATTTTGGCAACCCTTCAAAATACGCGTTAGTTTCGGTAATCACTTTTTCGCTTGCGATGAATCTTTTTCCTTTGAGCAATTTTTTCAAGTTTGGTAGCAGGAAAAAGTCACTAGGAGCTAAATCTAGACTATAAGGTGGATGATCAACCAATTCAAAGTATCGTATTTAATGCTGTGTGAACCGGTGCGTTGTCTTGAAGAATGGGTACTTTTTTTTTCTTTAAATGTGGTCGTCTTTTTTTGTTTGCCTAAAGTAATTGACCCCACAGGTAATAAACGTGTTATTACCTGTTCAAATATGGTCGTCTTACCCTGTTTGCCTAAATCAATTGACCCCATAAAGCGCGATAATACTTTCCTAAGATGGTAGATAATTTTTCAAGAATTAATTTTTAAAGCGCGATAATACTTTCCTATGATGGTAGATAATTTTTCAAGAATATTGCTCGATGAACAATATTCCGTGTGCATCGCAAAATACAGTGTCTATAGCCTTGCCAGCCGATTTCACTGTCTTCGCCTTTTGTCGGAGCACTTCTACCAACTTGCACACATTGCTTCGATTGATTTTTGTTTCAGCTGTGTGGTTGTGGACCCACGTTTCATCAACAGTTATTAACCGATGTCACAAAACAACAGGATTATGCTTTATCATGTCCAAACACCACTGTGAAGTGGTCTGTCGAGCTCGTTGTTTGTTCCGACACTGAGCAAACGCGACAGCAATCTTGCCGATAGCTTTTTCCTATACAAATATTCATGCAAAAAATTGAATACACGTTCATATGATATGTTTCAACAATTTCACGTAGCTTGACTCGGCGATCGTTCATTACGATATTGAGGATTTTCTTGATATTTTGGCCCTCGTGTTCATGGTATTGTTGCAGTGCTTGTTCGGCCGCGTTTAAATTCAGCAATCCAATATTTTACCATGTAATCAGACGGAGCAGACTTACCCTAATGTTTAATGAGCCTTTCTTTGGTCTCTTTGGCCATTTTCCCCTTTCAAATAAAAGTGTTTAATCACGGCACGAAATTCACTTTTTTCCATTTCTCAAAAAACACAAAAGTTATTTACTTCATACCACCACAACCAAGAAACTAATCCATGAATTTCCGTGAAATTTTCACAGCTGACGTTGGACGGATCGTTATTAAAAAAAATGTATTTCTGCTACCATCTAGCGCTAGGTACCTTCAATATCAAGCCGCCTTCGTACAAACAAATGAATGTTTTGATAAGTTCAAACCAATTTTTTGTTCCGAAGGCGGAGTGCAGTTAAATTGGTTTTTTACATCTGTTGAATTTTTACCATTAAAATTTTATTTAATTAATAAATTTAATTTAAATTTAAATGATAAGTTAGTAGATCAGTTTATTTCAAAATGCAATTTCAGTTAATCTCAGCGTGAAACATTTTGTACAATATGTAATATGATGCTAAAATCGCTGTTAATAAAAAACCCAATTTTGAATTTTCTGATAAGACGTTATTTTGCATTTTAGGTGGCGATATGTACGTATGTGTATTTGGTTGTATGTCTGTACACAAAAGTTAGAAATAGTGGCGCTTAATACAATTAGCTATTGAGTGGAAAGAATAAGTATGATTTGAAACTTTTATAATTATTTATGTGCTGAAAGAAACTTTAATAAGGTCAGACATAAAATTATGCAATTAAGAGAAAAGAATACAAGCAACTTTGCCTTGTGTATAAGCATTTAAATATGTATAAGAACAATTGAATGCACTAGTATTATGTTTGCTATGTCCAACCGCAAGTTAATATATCGCTCCTTTATTGCAACATAGTCATATCTCGAAAAAGCTCGTTTCGAGAAAAACGCATTTAAAGTTTTTAGTTTCCATACAAGTCTTAGCAAATTTATTGAAACAGTTTGAAAGCAATTTAAATAAATTTTTGGCACAATATAAATAGTAGTATTGTTAACAATTCTGCATTGTTAACTTGGAAAGCTCATTCTTTGAGATACGACTATGTTGCAATAAAAGAGCGAGATATACTCATAATGTATTTTTAACCCTGTTTGGAAAAATATAACAGTACATACAATTTTTTTTATATTGGACCAGTATTCAGGGGATGACCCCTACATATGCAGTGCATTGTACCAGAACTAGGAAAATAGGCTACACAGAAACAAAAAGCTCGCATCAAATTTTCTACTAGGCTTTAGTACGAACCGCAATAAAAATTTAAGTACGAGCAACATGCAAGTGCATTTAAAACGAACCGAGAACAGAAATGTTCAACAAAACCAATCATGTGAGGTCTTAAAATAAGTAAAAAATTCTTGAAACGCAAATACATACATACGCATGAATTTCTGTGAGAGAGGAATAAAATATTCTCTGAGAAAAAATTCTGTTTTTTTTGTGACTGTGAAATATAATTAGTACAATTTTCTTTTTCAATTCTCATTAATTTATTTCAAATAAGGTAACATATAGTGAAATATTTAGGAATATATTTCAAAGTATCCGAATTCTACTGAGTATTAGGATAGCTAATACTTAATGTCCACATAGAGGCTGCTAGGAAATACAACAAATTAGCTGCATTTTTTTTAATCCTGGTCCAGTATTCAGTGGATAATATTTTTTTTTTTTTTATCTTGGCCCAGTACTCAGGGGATGACCCCTACATATGCAGTGCATTGTACTGGAACTAGGAAAATAGGTTATGATGAGGTAGGAAAGAGGGAGTAGTGTTCGTGGAGGTTTAACTTAAACAATAACAACACGAAAGACTAAAACAAACTCTATTGCAGCATTTAAAATGTTGGAATTAAATTATTTGAAATTGAGCAGTGCCCAGTGCATATACCTTCGACACTGCTTAGATTAACAAAATTTAGTCCAACACCTTCCACGCTACAAGGTATTCATTACATTCAGAAGAAATTAATATTGTGCATATAAAGAAAACGTGGACCACGGTGAAAAGAAACGTGTTTACATATACTACTCAATATGACGATATGCAGCTAGGAAACTAGATAATGAGGAGGGGAAAAATGCAGTAATGTTTATGGACACCTCCTTAAACTTTCCAACTTTATAATTGACAGAAAACATTACTGTTGGCAACTTGTGGTTCAGCTGTGGAACGAATTCTCTCTCTCTAATGTATTGTGCGATCGATTTATTGGGCAATCAACCGCAAAAAGATGAGACCTGGACGATGACCGATGACGAATTTCAAGAAGAAGATCCTGAATTTCGACAGAGAAAAATCCTTTGTAATAGCGATAAAAAAGAGAAAAGTGCGTCAATACAGCTGAATACAATCACATATTAAACTGTACTTCAGGTATTTTATTATACTGATACCACTAATTCGAACATTTAAAGAGATTTTAGAAAATATATTAACGGCCTATTTTCAAGTGACATACATATATCAACGAATTCAGTTCCAATCGATTTTTCAGAAAACGAAAAAATAAAAAGGCTTTTGCAATGAAAACCTGCTTAACTTCTAGAATGAGATTAATGTTTTCATTTAAAAGTATTTTTATCGCGAAATGCTTTTTAGTTGTACGTCTTCTGCAGGACCAAAAATGGAATTTAATCTTGTTTCGGATACAGCAGGGCAAGCCTATATATCTAAGTGCCAGTGCACTAAACATCATTGTATATTTTAATCCTACATAATAGCATAATATATTGTAACTTAATGCATACACTAAAGTGTGCCTTAGTTAAGTTTCCAAACCCACAATTGAGCGTAAATATTACTATTGGTTTAATTTTTAAGACTATTTCAATAAATGTATGTATTTAACTTTATGATCAAATGACTGCAGTACAAAGTGCTAAGATAATAATGTGCTAATATAAACTTACAACAGTCATATAAGTAATATAAGTCTTTATGACAATTTGGCATGATAAAGCCACTAGCATGCGTATATGTTTGCCATCATATAACCACAAAACTTTGCAATTATATGGCTATGCAACTATAGCATCTTTAAAGTTTATGATTTAATGACTTTATGATAGCCTGATATTTTATGACATCTTACACATATGTAATTTTATGGTCATATACTATTTTACTTTATTGCTGTTGTACTATTCAATCATAAAATTGTGATTTTTTACACACTTAAAATTCAGTTAACAGTTTATTCAGTTGTGCTATTATAAAATTTGTTTATATTGTTAAATAATAAAATTAAAAACAAATATTTCTTATGCTTTGCTGCCAGCAAATATTTGTCAAATTGAATTTAATTTCTTTTGGCTGAAAAGACAGTAGAAATCATGACAAAAACTCTTCATATGAAATTGCTTTCAAACAATACGTGTCAATTCGAAAGAAAAATATTGAGCATGATTTTGTAAAATTGCAGCAACTGGAGAAGGGACGAGCCACTACTGTATAAATGCAGCTTGCTATTTCATCGTCATCATCGTTGACTTTAGACAATGGAATTCTTTAAACTTGTTGGCATACACAAGAGTATTTCTGCAATAATAACTGAGTGTACGTTGGTAGTTTGATAAGTGCTTGGCTTGCTAGATTGTATTAAGTGCTAGTTTACGGATGTCCAAACTGGTGGTTTGTCTGCACTACTAAATGTTCATAGACAACCATATTAATATCATATTAACATAAAATGGTTACATCTTTATATTAAACACACTTACCTCTATATTTCCGAAATTTATAGGTATTAACAATAGAACTCCAAAATTGCAAACAGTAAAATATTTATAGAGGAACTAACTATAATTAAACTGATAATATTCTGTTCTATAGTAATTCAGGTTATAGAAAAAATCTAATGTTGTCGCAAACATATATATGGGCCATCCAACTCAAATCGGATAGTTCGAAGAAAAACATTTTTTTGATTTGCTTTATATTCTACTAGTTATATTGATGTTTCCCACTGTGCACTAATCTGTTCGATTTGACTTGGACTGCTCCATATTAAATTTTCTTTTCTTTGCGGGTTTATCTGATAAAACATCTTGTTAAAATCAAAATAAGAAAGAAATCTTCAACATAGATGAACACCTAAAATATGGCTCTCACTTGCAGATCTTTTTTTCTTAAAGCAAAAATATTGAATTCCTCAAATTGATACCTTTCGGAGCGCAAATTTTTAACTTTTATGTTAAACTGCTTGCAGCTTATGAAATTTTAACTCTTCTTTTGGAATTTCTCCCAGTTGGCTTCTTACGATTTATATTAAATTACATCGAATAAGACATCAAGTCAACACATTTTGTGTGAAACTTTTTCTACTCAAAACTACACTCGTTCGAGTATATCGCTTGCATGCCATCATAAAGTCAACAGTTTAGGTGGGGAATGAAATGGCAAAAATGAAATGATGTTCACGGGTATTGAGGCACGCACATTGAACAGAAAAACTTGACAAGATGTAAGAATACTGAAAAGAAAATATTGTTATACAACAATGAGTAAAGAAAAGCAAAACAGCAGTAGTTATTATTATATGATAAATAAGCAAACAAAAGATAACACCATGTCGTTAAGAATGTTGTTATGGGGGAAAAGTTTTACTTTTCTGCTGTTCCCTTTGTACGACTACACGGTGGCGAAGATAAAGGCATTCGGGCATATACATACACTTCTTTCAATAACACATGTATTGAAATTCCACACAACACTGCATCTGGTAAAAAAACCAAAATTGAACATTAATATTATTGGTGAAGCTATTTAAATTTATACATATGTTATATTGGCAAAGTTTTGGAAGAAAAAATCCAACGTAAAAAAACGTGAAGCAAAATTCACTTTGGAAAATCATAAAGTCATGAAACAGTTATATTTTCTTTTTGCATAAGAAACAAATTGAATTTTTATTTTCATACAGAAATCAACAACAATTTGTGAAGAGTGGAGCAGAGTTAAAATATGTATCGAATCACTGAATTTAATTAGTACGAGGTCTGATTAAAAATATCCATTATATTAAATTTTTTCAAAAAGTATTTACTTATTCACCAAAATTATTCTCTCAGATATAACACGATATAACTCGAAATACTTGTGAAACGCGCTTTTTGGTATCGCCAATAGTTTCTGTTTCGATTTTTCTTTTATCTCCTCAATCCTAACAAAACGCTTTACTTTCACCGATGCCTTCAATTTTGGGAAGAGGAAAAAGTCAGCGGTGGCCAAGTCCGGTGAATACGGTGGTTGAGGCATGATAACGGTTTTGTTTTTGACCAAAAACTCAAGCACAAGTAACGATGTGTGAGCTGGTGCGTTATCATGGTGCAAAATCCATAATTGTTTTGTCCACAATTCTTTGCGTATCCGAAGAATTGCTTCACGCACACGGAGCATATCTAGAAGATAGTACTCTTTATTAACCGTACGGCCTTGTGGCAAGAGTTCATGATGCACCACGCCATTGCAATCGAAGAAAAGAGTAAGCAAAACTTTCAGATTTGACCGAACTTGACATGCTTTTTTCGGTCTTGGCTCTGCTGGACGCTTCCATTGGGATGATTGGGCTTTGGGCTTCAATTTTGATCAGACCATGTATATTAGGTAAACAACTTTGCTTGCGCTATTTGTCAATAGATACAGCCCAATTATGAATGTTCTCAAGGAATTTATTTCTCACGGAATATGTTTTTAATATAAAGTACCTCTTTCAATTCAAACTAAAGCGAAAAGCTCAATTTTCGTTAACTTGACACTAGAAATTGAAGAGTTGATCACGTTTTAGTATTTTCAGTAAATGGAGAGAAGGAAATAATACAAAACATCATACTCACCATTTGTTCATAATTGGAGAAAACAGAAAAGTGAAAAAAATTCCCAAGGAACTTTCATTTGCAATTGGGCTGATAAGCTTAAGTATTTGTAAACGTAGCGCCATCGAAATATTAGTCGATTTGTGTCTACTTTACAAAAGTTGTTCTTAATTAAACATGCCAGCTTACGAGCCAAATTTCCGTCATTTGCGGGAGGTTTTAGTTTTCTGCTTTAAAACGAAGAAGTCTGCGGTTGAGGCTACTCGTAATTGAATACTCTCCAGTATCTATGTGAGCCCGCTCTTAGTGAAAAAACGGGCCAAGAGGGGTTTCGAGTACAGTAATTTTGACGTCGAAGACCGGCATGGCAGTGGCACAGGGACTGTTTCCGAAGATGTAGAATTGGAGGCATTACCTGAACAAAAGTCGTGTTAAACGCAACAGTGTTCTGAGTTGTTAAACAATCAGCCCAATTACAAATAAAAATTCCATGGGAGTTTTTTCACATTTCTCTTTTCTCTAATTATGAACAAAATTTGAATATAATGTTTTTTTTAAGTTTTTCGTTCTCTCCGTTAACTGAAAACACTAAAATTCACACAAATTGTGCTTTTCTCTTTAATTTGAATTGAGAAAAATACTTTAATTGAGAAATAATTTCCGAGAGGAAAAAATTCCGTTAGAAATAAATTCCGTGAGTATATTCATAATTGGGCTGAAGAACGACAACATGCGGAAATAAATCAACCAATTAGGTCAACAGCACAATTGGTTGATGTTGCGAAATGTGCCATCAGAGCAGCTGCGAAATAACTATGTCGCAGCAGTATCTCAACGCGTGGCAACAAAGTTATAACTGCTGACTAGCAAAACAGGCAACAACAATTACAATAGCAGCAGCAGCAAAATAGTTGTATAAATAAGAAAAATAAATGTATAAAAGAAAGAAGTTAGTGTGCAATAATTAATCAATAACCAATCAACAATATAATTTTAATTAACCTCTTGTTTCTTACATAGAAAAAATTATAGTAAAAATAAAATCAACAAAACTTTTGTCTGAAAAAATAATTTGTCTGCATATAAAGGGTGTTTTTTTAAGCTAGATAGAACTTTAAATTGTAAAAAGTAACACAAAAAATTAAATTTTGATGAAACATTTTTTTTATTTGTTTCAGTATACTCTGACAAATCATCATGAATAGACTCACGCTTGAACAACGCTACGAAATTATTCAAATTTACTTTGAAAATCAGTCGTCGATTCGCGCGTTGTTTTATCGCAAAATTGTGTTCAGCGATGAGTCGCATTTTTGGCTTAACGGGTTTGTTAATAAGCAAAATTGCCGCATATGGAGTGAGACCAATCCACAAGAGACCCTACAGACTCCATTACATCCAGAAAAATGCACTGTTTGGTGCGCTTTTCATGCTGGTGGCATCATCGGACCTTATTTCTTCAAAAATGAGGCCGGAGCTCGCGTTACGGTCAATGGAGATCGTTACCGCACCATGATCAATGATTTTTTGTTTGAAAATATGGATGACATTGATCCGGAGGAGATGTGGTTTCAACAGGATGGCGCTACGTGCCATACGGCGAACGCAACCATCGACTTACTGAAATCAAAATTTGGCGATAAGTTGATTTCGAGAAATGGACCTGTCAATTGGCCTCCAAGGTCGTGCGATTTGACACCTCTCGATTATTTCCTGTGGGGCTACGTGAAGTCACTGGTTTATGCTGATAAACCAGCAACAATTGACGCCTTGGAGGCCAGCATTGTTCGTGTTGTTCGTGACATACGGCCAGCAGTGCTCGAAAAAGTGGCCCAAAATTGGACGTCCAGAATGCGCTTCGTCAAGAACAGCCGCGGTGCCCATATGCCCGAAATCATTTTCAAATGTTAATGTCACGTATTGATCTTTCGAATAAAAAAAAATTTTGATTACAATTTAATTTTTTGTGTTATTTTTTACAATTTCAAGTTCTATCGGGCTTAAAAAAATTATTTTACAATATAAATTTCAAAGGACTCTAGAATTAAATACATTTAGGAATATTAAAGTATAAGTTGTTACAGTACAAAATTAACCATTTATTTTTTTAAAATAAAGCCTCCAATTTCGGCAGAAGCAAAATTGTATACCCTTGTAGAAAAACGGATAATGATCAGTTTCTAGGCCCTCAATCGAAGTTTTTAAATCAAGCTTCTAACTTTCTGCCACTTCCACTATTGTTGCTAAATTGTATAGCAAAATTGTATACCCTTGTAGCCAAACGAATAATGATTAGTTTCTAGGCCCTCAATCGAAGTTTTTAAATCCAGCTTCTAACTTTCTGCCACTTCCACTATTGTTGCTAAATTGTATAGCAAAATTGTATACCCTTGTAGCCAAACGAATAATGATTAGTTTCTAGGCCCTCAATCGAAGTTTTTAAATCCAGCTTCTAACTTTCTGCCACTTCCTTTATGGTTGCTAAATTGTATTTAAAACACACAGCGGAATAAATTTATCTAATATTTTAAATCTTTCGAAAAGCAAGAGCCAACAGCTCTGCAGCAAACTATTAACTTTAATAAAATGAAATAAAACTGTTCAACTGCTGCGTAAAATGTACAAATTGATGTGTCGTCAAGGGAACAGAAAAAGCATAAAATTGTTTGCCAACAGAAGAAGCCAGTCTTCGCCAGTCAAATTTTCATCACACAAAATGGCATGAACAGGATGATATTGTGTTTTTTGTGTAGATTATAAATAGATAAACAAATCCGTAATTGCAAAACGTTTTATTTGTTTGTTTGTTTGTTTTCGTGTCCACTGCTGCAAATGTTCATACACAAGTTCCTGTGTTGAAGAATGAAGAGTATAAAACAATTTTTTTTTTCTAGAGCTTGTTTTGTTCTAGCAAAAGACTTTACGTGCTTCTTTTTAAATATTGAGAATGTTTCTTAGTTACTTTAAAAAAAAAATTGTGTTTAAATATTTTCATGTTCTTTTTCTTGAACCGAGGATAGAAAAGATTGTGTGTGTTAGAGTCGGAGTTGTTTTACGTGGGCGTGTAAAGTGAAACGCACTCATCCAGTTATGCACACACACATATTTTCTTATTTACAAAACTTTTCTGTTGTGTTGTTGTTAAAATTTTTTTTCCCAGCGCCTTTGGAAAATGTTTTCCTCTTTTTTTTTTTTTTTTTTTGAAATGTACAACTTCTTTTACTAACTAATATTTATTTTCTTGTAGTTTCTTCTTATTTAAAGAAAATGTTCTAGCAGAAAATTAGCAAGATGTTAAAACAGAATAACGCAAACAACCAGAGATAATATTTTTTTTGTCATCTTTTTTGTCATTTTTTCTTTATTTTTTATTCTTCCTTACAAGGGGAAATACTAACCATGAGAAATAAATCTTAAAGTAAAAATAAACTTTTAGTTGAAAACTAAACTTATTGTAAAATAATACAAAGATTTTGACACAAGTCAATTTAATTAAATTTTCCTCATTTTGATGGAGTCATGTAGTTTTTATAAAAAACTCTATAATGAGGAAAATAACCTGTAGAAATTTCTATAAAAGTGCAAATTAAACATATTCAAGCCAGCCACCAAACATGTTCAGTATGTTATATATAAAATACCTGCATTTAAATGCGAACGTTTATTTTGCCTTCAGGTTGTTGTCCAGGCTGACTTTTTTTGTGCCGTATTTGAATTAAACTAATTGCTATTTTTGTTGTCTGCAAATCAAAAACAGTTTGATCAGTGCGCTAAAGAAATATGTGAAAAATGTTGCTTTTACAAATATTTTACTTTATGCTAATTATTTTTTTATTTCGGCCCTTGTTTTTTTCTCCTTAATATTGTATAATTGTTTGAGCTTAAGGTCTTTTTGGAAGTTTTCGGTTTTTTTTGGTTTTTTATTATCTGGCAATACTTCGCTTTCCTTTGGATAGCTTCTTCAGGCCAAATAATATTTATTTAATTTAAATTTTTACAAATTTTTGAAAAATTAAAACAACAAAAACAAATAATTTGAAATAAAAATATTTTCTTTTCCAGTAAAAAATTATAAATAGCTTGTTTTCTATGTTTCCCAGCTATCTATATGTCGACATTTCATAGGAACTACCCTAATCATCAGTAGACTTTGGAAATTTTTGAAAGATATTCTCAAACATTTAACTTTATATCCCAACAATCCAAATAAATTGCTGACAATTTAAAAAGAAAAATGCTCTAATAATATCCGTCAAAACACAAGAAACAAGCTTTTCTATTTATAAACGTCTCTAACATTTCTTTACACCTTTCAAACAAAAAATTTCCAAAGTCTACTGATGATTAGGGTAGTTCCTATGAAATGTCGACATATAGATAGCTGGGAAACATAGAAAACAAGCTATTTATAATTTTTTACTGGTATAAATGTTAGAAGCTTAAATAGCGAATAAAAACTTAATTGTTTGTATATTCTTTTCCTTTCATATTTTTCTATATATTCGCAAAGAAAATATTTTAATTTCTTACAAATTCATATTTATAGGTACATAGCTAAAAACAACAACAAACACAAATAACAACATTTTACAAACAACCCTTAATTTTAACTAAGTACTTATATATTTGGGCTATTTTTTTTTTTCTTTTCTTGGACCAGTACTCAGGGGATGACCCCTACATATGCAGTGCATTATACCAGAACTAGGAAAATAGGTTGTGGGGAGGAGGATAGAGGGAGTAATGTTTGTGAACATTTGACTTGAACTTTCCAACAGACAGGGAACACGTCTGCAGGCAACTTGTTCCGCAGACGAAGCGTACGGCTGAAAAATGAAGTCTCTGTGTAATGCGTAGCACGATTCCCTAGGCAATCGATCACAAACGGATGACCTCTAGACGATGATTTTGATGATTTTGTGTTGAGTTCTTTATATTATATTTCTGATCTGATCTATGCCCAGCTAATCTAGTTTTAAGTTTGTTTTTAGATGTTCCTATATAAATCTTATCACAATTTTCTATATTAATTCCACCACACGGGATTTTAAAAACTACATTTGATATCTCAAGTTTGTCTGTTTTATCTTTTAATTTACTGAACAATTTACCTAGTGTTTTATACGTCTTATGGGCCATCATATACTTTTCTTTATTATCAACCCAATTATAAATAAAAATTCCATAGGAATTTTATCACTTTTCCCTTTCCTCCAATTATGAATAAAAATTTAGTATGAGGTTTTTTTATTTTTTCTTCTCTCTATTCGTTAAAAACATTAAAGGGAGATCAACTCTTCAATTTTTACGGACAAAAAATGTGCTTTTTCTTTAATTTTAATTGCAAAAAGTACTTTATGTGGGAAATAAATTCCGTGAGGAATAAATTCCGAGAGAAATAAATTCCGTGAGAATATTCATAATTGGGCTGTATATATCTTGATTTTTCCAACCTTTCTGATATTTCCGGGATATATGTAAATGACTTGTAAGTTTTTGGTTCGATTTCAGTTATATTATTGTGTCTCCCTTGAATTCTATATTGTTTTTTTAATTTAGTTGTAAGTTCTAGTGGAAAGCTATTTTGCATCAAAATATCTTTAATTCTCTCCTTGTTCTTTCCATGAAATTGTCTATTACTAATTGTTAAAGTTCTAATTATCATATTTTTAGCTGTGCTCAAAATTATTCTTCTGGGGTGTTTTGAATAATAGTTTATAATCCTTCCTGATGGTATAGGCTACTGACACCAATCCAATAATAAATTATTGCCCTTTCTTATTATCAAAGTATCTAAGTAAGCAAGCAAGTCTAGAGTCTGACTCCTTTTCAATGGTAAATTTTATGTCTTTGTGATAACTATTAAAAATATTCAAAACATTATCTATTTCACCTTCAGATATATTTTACTTTCTAATTAAACATAAAAATAAAAAAAATTTAATGCTGTTTTATATATTGCAAATCAATAGATTTATTACTTCTGTTTTTTAATATCTACACCGGTGAGCTGTTATTGAAGCTATTATTTGATCTTGTTTATATATTTTTTTCTTTTAAAATTTTTAAAAACCATTAAATTCTTAACATAGTCTCCTCTTAGCTCAATACGTTTAGTAAGGCGAGATTCCAACTTTTTTATACCATCCGAATAACAAGATTTTGGGAAGCCCTCAAAATACGCGTTAGCTTCTCTGATAACTTCTTCGTTTGAGATGAATTTTTTCCCTGCGAGCTATTTTTTCAATTTTGGAAACAGGAAAAGTCTCCTAAATCCTGCTCTATCGGGACTATAAGCTCGAGCCTAACTACAAATTTGTGGCAAAAATTGCCACCCGTATGAACCTGGCAAGCTAGCGCTGGCGAATCGTAAATAGTTCACTCCGTGTAGTTGGACCATTATCAGATAAGGCCGCCAAGGCACAAGCAATAACACACTCCATGGATGTCTTTTGAAAATTTGTTCAATCGAGATGATCACTGGCTCTGTCATATAGGGCTCCATTTTTACTAGCTAAGCTGTCTTATTGTTTAGTTGTAGAGCTTTACAAATAGTATAAAATTCAAGTCGTGCTTCAGTTTTGCCACACCCTTTATAATAATGAAAATATTTTCTTTATAGAATTAGCAATTAGCAGCAACACTTCGTTGCCATTCCCCATCTGTGCTAAATTAAATTGTAGTAGAAACCATTTTTTTTAATTCCATTTCTATACTCGTACTTCCTTCTTAACTATTCATTTAATTTTATTTCTAAAGCAACTTTAAGTGTTTGTTAGTTATTAATTCTTTTAGGAAAAGGAAAATGAAACAAGAAGATAAAAATTAAAGTTTACTTCTTTCTTTGTGGAACTGTAGATGACGGCCGCAATTGTGTTGAACATTTTCAAATACTGTTTACAAAAGCAATTGTTTAATTATTTATATACACAATTTGGTGGCTTTTATTTTCTCTTAGTGGTTTTGTTTTCTGTATAATGGAAAAATAAGTGGAAATAGAAAGGAAATATAAAACCATTTTACTAAGACAATAAACAAAATATAGAAAATGATTAAAATCAGAGCACACATCGATAGTCATATTGCGAAAGATATTATATCCACACATACATTTATGAACTCATCTTTTGTTGACTTGAATTCTATAAAAATGTGGGCTAACCTAACAAAAGTTATAAGCCAAAATGTATTTATCATAATTCATCAAGTCTAAAAACCGCCCTTTTTAATTGCTTTAAGTCTTTAATTAGCGTGATTTTGTTCGGAGTTATTTTGGCATGTTGTACATCAGGGCAAGTGAGTTCCATGTAAGGGTGAAAGCACCAATGCTTAGCCGACTAAGTAATAGATTTTTATGCACGAAAACTTATCGCCAAGTTATTTTCAATTACGATAAACAACAAACACACAAAGTATCAATAAACTAAACGACTTTTTTATAAAAAAAGTTTTTTCTTATACCGTTCTTAAGATATCATACCTTATCTCACACCCAGCTTTCTTGACTTAAACTGTTTTAGTAGTGTGTGTGTTGTCTGTTTCTATCTCTGTGTTCCATATTTTCAATTCCTTTTGAATATTCTTGCAATGTAACTGTTTATAATGCAGTGAAGGAGGTGCTGTACTCAGTTTTGTTAGTCTGATCACTGACGAAGGTATAAACACTGGGCAATGTTATGTTTTAACTAATTTAATTCCACATTTTTATATGCCTTATCGTAATTAAAAACGTTATAATATTGCTTTGGTCTTTCCATATTTTTATGAAGAGGTTCAAGTAAAACGTTCACAAATAATACATTCTCTTTCCTACTCCTCGTAATCTATTTTCCAAGATCCAATACAATGTAATACATACGTTTAAGATAAAAAAAGTTAATATTGGAGCCAACAATATATGTACGAAGTCTGATCAAAAAATAACCGTTACTTTCAAATTTCGTGAGTTACATGTTTTCGATTTTCCCATTTTTTTCGGTTATGTTGGTACACATGTCTGTTATATATATGTTGGCCATATCAGCAATTTCGGATTGTCTGTTATTGACTGATAAAAAGGTTAGTCGTGTTTTGGTTTTCTCTTCGATTTTTTACTACTCGAAAAACTGTATTAAGTTTTGTATAAAAAATAAAATTAAATGCACAAGAACACTTGAAATAATGACTGTGGCGTTTGACGTGTCTGCATGAGCAGAACCCAAGTTCAATTGTGGTATAACCGATTTAAGGACGATGCTCGTCCTGGTCGCCCGAGCACGTCAACAACCGATGAAAACATTGAAGCAATGAAGAAAATGTTAATTTTAAAAAGTGTTAAATTTTTGTTGAACTTTTATAATTTTTTAAATTAAATATTGTTTGGTTTGTACATATGTACAACAGGTTTTGAGTTCAAGTTTTTCCTTTCTTAATTTTTTTCTTAAGAAGGATTTTTTTCAATACAAATTTGCTGTGATCAATCATTTTTGATTAAAGAAGAGCAGAAAAATAATAATCAAATCTTTAGCTGGGGGACAACTAGCTGTTTCGTAGTCGCTACACTACTCATCAGCACCAACTGGGATTTGAATTCGGGTCATGACGTATCATGATCCACCACTTTAACCACTAAGCCACCGAGCATTTAATTATTTTCTATCTATATGATTTTTAATTATTTTCTATCTGTATGATAATGAAGAAAATGATTTTGGATAATCGTCGAATCACTATCAGAGAGATTGCTAATGATGTTGGCATATCGTGCGACTCATCTCAAGCAATTTTTACGGATGTTTTAGATATGAAACTTGCAGTTGCAAAGATTGTTCCAAAACTGCTGAACTTTAAGCAAAAATAACGTTACATGGACATCGCTCAGGAGCTGTTGAACATCGTCAACGACAAACCAGATTTTTTTAAAAAACATCATAACTGGTGACGAATCATGGATGTATGGCTATGACATTGAAATCAATGACCAATCCTCCCAATGGAAGCGTCTAGAAATGCCAAGACCGAAAAAATCATGTCAAGTTCGGTCAAATCTGAAGGTTTTGTTCACTGTTTTCTTTGACTGCAATGGCGTGGTGTGTCACGAATTTTTGCCACAAGGTCGTACGGTGAACAAGGAATACTTGAAGTTATATGCCAATTGCACGAAGCAGTTCATCACAAAAGCACAGAATTGTGAAAAACACAATCATGGATTTATGTCATATAACAACTAACCTGTGGCCGCATATTAACTTTAAAAGAACAAAGGAGCTCTGAAAACTGCCCACATATCATTTGAGTATCACTGTAGCAGTCATCGCTTGGCATTGATCGTTGGGGAATCATATCAGTTGACTAGGATTACCCTTGCAGAAGTTGCCAAGTCTAAGGCGAGGAGGAGACGGTCCTTCACCTCTTCGGAACATGCTCGACACCACCGCATCAGATATATAGGCGAGCGGCGTTTCAATAGCTTGTGGTATCATTCCGCAGTCAACCTGGCAGCACTGCCTTCTTTCATAAGGAGCAGCATAGGAGTATGGGTAGTATAATGACAGGTAGCGCCCCTCCATGCAGTTTCACACCTTTCCCGTTTCCTATTCCACAGCCACTATATTCATTGTTTTCTATTGTAACGTACTATCTCCCTCTTCTTTTCCTACCCCTTTCCTATTCACACGAACACAAAGGGAGCTGATAAGAACCCACTTGCGCTGGACAACTAAGATAAATTAGGGGTTCCATCGATCTACCTACGTAACGTAACCTAATAGTAAAGTCAAAATAATGAAATTTAAATAATAGTAATCTTTTTATAATAAGTGACTTCAGGTTCAGCAAGGATATATTAATTGTATATGAATGGCGTTAAAAATGACATTGAGATGCGAGGAATTCCTTTGTAAAATAAACTATGACAGAAATTTTAACTATTTTTTTTTATATTGGACCATTCAGGAAAATGGGTTATGAGGAAGATGAAACAGGGAGTAGTATTTTTAGAGGTGTAACTTGAACAATAACAACACAAAAGAGCAAAACAAGCTCTATTACATCATTAGAAAGCTTGTAATTAAATTAGTTAAAACCGATCAGTGCCCAGTATATATACCTACGACAATACTCATACTAACACAATTTAGTCCAACACTTTTCATACTAAACAGTAATGAGTTATTTAAAATAAATTTCTGTTGTCATGAATTGCTCAATTTTGCCTTTAGTTTAAGAAGTGTCTGGAGTTAATTTGTTATTCAAATGGATTCACAATATTTCCATTCTCTTGTTTTATAGCAATAGTAAGTTTGAGCTGTTATGTCTACGACATCTCAGAAATTAAACACGAAATACTTGTTCGAGATGTTTAGAACATGAAATTAAAGAAATAAATAATTGATCATGCACTCAAAACTTGCAAGGTCCTTAAATATTAATTGTTGAAAAAGTGAAAGTAAATGGACATCTCAAAATATCCATCAAATTATTAAATGCACTAATAAACAAGTATTATACACAAACATACAGACACACACATCCAAACACAATTTACACACTAATCGCTCTTGAGTTGCTTTAAGAGCTTTTGTTTGTTCATTTAAGATTTATACGATTAATGTTGGATGTGTGCCTGTGTAGGTTTGTGTATATATGTATATGTGAGTCAGTTACGTACACATTCACACTTCTACACTTACTCGCAAATTACTTTAGCATTGAAACTTCATTTGATAAATGTGCAAATAGATTATAAATATATCAAGTATGTAGTCAAAATGTTGCTTATTCATTTACTTTGACTTGTGGCCGTTTGGTCATTGAAGCAAATTTATGCTGTTGCTAACGAAGAGTTGTAAAAGTGTTTTAACTCAAACTGTTGAAGTATTGCTATTTTTCCGTCTGTTTGTTTGCTGTTGTTGTTTTTTTTTCCTTTTTTGCATTACAAACTAAATGACAAGTCATTTTAGCACACTTGTAACACTTGAATGATTTTTTCTAATATGAAGAGACATTAAGAAATATTTATAGGTTTTTAATGCAGACTGAAAGGCAACAAATTAACATTTATTACATAAAAAAAAGTGAAAAATAGCAACTTAATTCTAATAGAAATTTGCCAAACAGGAAAACTATCAAGCAGGATAACAAGTTACTTACAAAATTGAATAACAATATGTATTCCTGAACACAAGTACTCAATAATGCTGCAATTTCTTTGCAATTTTTTCACACGCTCATATTAGCTTAACTTGTATGTTTGTGTGCTTGTCTGCTTGTAATTGTCTTTGTACATACAGTGTGTACTTTTGAGGACTTCGTTAAATCTCTTTAATGCGAAAATGGAAGCTGCGTACTGCTTCCGGGGAAGTAAAGAGATTTTGGCAATTTCTGAAGCCGATTTTAGAAACATCCAAAAAACTTCGAACCGGTTCGCTGGCTGGTTCGAAACCCGTTTTTTTCATGGAAAATATATCTGAAGCTTAAACGATCATATTGGATCCGGTTGTACGCATAATTATGCGGTTTTTTCGTTTTTTATCGGTTTTTTTTTCAAACAATTTTTACCAGGTTTTGCCCTTTTTTTGGTAATTTTTTTCGGTTTTTCAGCCATTTTGCCAAATTCAAGCGCTTTTTGTACAGTGCAGTTACACCTTGCAAAATTTGTTGCCTAGTTTAACTGGCTGAATAGATGACACCTACACGACAGGAGCGCTTATATTAAGCCGTAATGACTTGTACTTTTTTCTCTCTTTTTAAGAATTTGGTGCAGAATATCATAATTGAAATTATTACTGAGAGCAAAAGTTCAGCTATATTAAACAAAATTTAAAAACATCAAAAATTTTCCAACATGAGAAGTCTCCATTTTTCCATACCCTATTCTAAAGTGAAGCGTAAGCCCGTTAGAGCATTCTGCAGCGATCGATACAAGTTAACTAGACCAAATGGTTTGAATTTTTTTATATTCTTTTCAAGTTGCTACTAAAAGGTTTCTACATTTTTACGATGATTTTTAATTAACATCTTTTTTTAAATATTGTCGTTAAAAAAATCGTCTGTCTCTTTTGCTGCTGTTACTAGTATCGACGTCAGTCAAATGAAAATAAAACAATTATAAAAAATGGCAATTGAAGCAGGATTGTTCACATCAAGATCTGCCTTGACGGCCTTTTTTGATGATAGACTGACTCCACGAGATAAATTGTTCACGAGTCAGCTGTGCGTCCGTGTGGCTTGCAAGTTTTACACAGGTGGCAACTTTTGTTCTAGGTTTGTAGGTTGTGTGTGTAGACACACCCTTGGTGAAGAGCTCGGGCCTTCACATGCCTTTTATATGCAATTTCATATGCAAAAGACAGTTGATGGAATATAAAGCCATTTAGTTGGTAAGCTGAGTCCCATTTAGGAGTATCAGGCCTTAAAGCAACTCACGTGCCTAACCATTAGTACAGGTTCTTTACATTACAGGTATCTGTTGTAAGACCATAGCACTTAGGGAGTTATAAGCCTTTGAAAAGTTGCAGTCACCAGAGTTATCAGGAAAATTAATTCCAGTTCCTGCGCTAACAGCCAGAACGCTTCAGCTAGGCACCTCAACCATAACTAGCGTCAGAATGGTTTGCAAGCAGTACCTCTCAAAGGAGCCAATCCTCGATCTGTCAATTAACACTTGGTGCGGACTTCGAAAGATCAACACAATACAAGTCAGGTGGCTTCGTAAAATTGGTTGCTACAAAAAACGAGGAACTCATTTGGTTAGGCATACACAAAGGTAAATCCCGTGGGGATTTGATTCCTACAGTAAAAAATTTTTTATCATGGATCGGCAACGTTCGACAGTAACCGCAGACTGAAAAAATTGGGTCCAATAAATGTCTATTTTTAATTTTTAAAAATTTCCAGCAGAGAAGAACTAGCCAGACCTTTTAGACATCGTGAAAATTTGCTCATACTGTGAAAATCAAATTAGTTATAAGCATATAGAGTGTGCCAGTCGAAATTGCCTCACCCTTATCATTTCTAACTAAGTTTCTTAGGTTTTTTTTTATATCCTTGAATTTTACATAAAGAGCAGTTTGTCTATGAAGTACATAGCTTTATAACGTGACCCCTGATTCTGCTGAGCTAAAGAAAATTAATTTCTTATAAGGATAAAAAAAAATCCTTTCTGTCAGAGTGTGATTATTAATAATAATAATATCCTGCCGCTCATTCGCATAAGTTTTATACGTGATACCTGTTAGATCTCAGAGTTGGGTATACGATTACACACACAAACCAGTATACTATGCTTTATAGGAATTTGTGATAAAGCGTGAAATCATGTTTTTGGCTGATAAAAACTAATCACACGGTTTATTAAAACACACGTAAAAATTTTGCTTTTAAACAAAATCATATTCTAAAATAAAAAAATAACTGCCGCATTTCGCACGTACATCATTTGTGTCATTAAGAACGTTGATTATTTAAGCATAAAAAATTAAAAGCACAGAAGTATGGAAAATCATTCGTTTCAATTTCCTATGCTTTCCTTTTTTTTAATTTTTTTTTTTTTTCTGTTTAGTTTTGAATTTCAATTTTAAATATTTCTCCCCTTCTCGCTGCCTGTTTTGTTTGCAGCAAAAGTGTTCGGTTTAGTTCTACTTTTGTATTATTCAATGAAACTTTTTTATGGATGTATTGTGTGGGTCTTTGTAAAGGATATTATATATACGACTGCCACAGCAAAAAGAAGAAAAAAAAAACACAAAACAAAAATTAAATAAAAATAATACCTCCAGGAAAATTTCAATTACAACAACATCTACTATTTAAGGAGTACATTGTAGTTGTTCTTCCTGTTACATTATTTATTTATATATCTTTTTTCAATGATATTTTCTGCTTCTCTAGTTCTCGATTACAATATTAAATTCGCTTTAAATGCTTTAATTTTAAATTAAAATATTTTATACCAGTAAAAAATTATAAATAGCTTGTTTTCCATATTTCCCAGGTATCTATATGTCGACATTTCATAGGAACTACCCTAATCATCAGTAGACTTTAGAAATTTTTGAAAGATATTCTCAAACATTCAACTTTATATCCCAACAATCAACTCAACTCAGGGAAAATGTGAGTTAGGGCCTTTCTGCATGAGACCAACGATATACTTATTCCCCTTTTAACAAAATCATCCTATATGTCATTGTTTTCGATAATATAAGCAGGAATTGTCTTCTAAAGATGTTCTGGTCGGCCACCTTTCCGTAAACATCTTTAGAAGACAATTCCTGCTTATATTATCGAAAACAATGACATATAGGATGATTTTGTTAATAGGGGAATAAGTCTTTTTGGTCTCATGCAGAAAGGCCCTAACTCACATTTTCCCTGAGTTGAGTTGATTGTTGGAATATAAAGTTGAATGTTTAAGAATATCTTTCAAAAATTTCCAAATTCTACTGATGCTTAGGGTAGCTTCTATGAAATGTCGACATATTGATAGCTGGGAAACATAGAAAACAAGCTATTTATAATTTTTTACTGGTATAGATGTTAGAAGCTTAAAAAGAGATTAAAAAACTTAATTGTTTAAAATATTTTATTGCAAATAATCAGTTCTACATGTGCCAAGATATCAACAAACTTTTATCGAAAATAAAATAATCAAAAATCGTTACTTCTTATTAAAAAAAAAACATAAAATATCTTAAGCTGCAATAATATAGATTTTTTAATATGTATAAACGAAGATCATACAATATTTGGATAAAATGGTGATCAAAAATTTTTGCTTGAAGAGGATCAGAAATATAATAATTTCAAGTTAGCTTATGTTTTCAAAAATTGTTTCTTGTGTCTTGGGCATTCAGACATTTATATCGGATATCACATGATGAAGTTTTTGTTTAGAAAAGTATTTTTTCCGTAGAATATAATGGATGGCAACTTTGCTCTTTAGGAAAGTTTTGATGTTAATTATTTTTATATATATCTGTGGCGTTTGATCATAACAGCTTAAGTCGAGATAAGATCAAAAAAAGTTTTGAAGGGAAATTTGAATGAAGAACTAAATTAAAGAGAAAGAGTTTGTGAATAATGCGAAAATTTTTTTCTGCAAACAAGAATAACGTATTTATTCAAATAATCAAATTAGCAGCAATTTTTACAAATTTTAAAAATTATCTTAAGCTTTTGTGACATAATGTTACAGATATATAAGTTTGTGATTCCGTTTGTAATTTCTACAATTTACATTTGCGACCCTATAAAGTATAAATGTAATAAAACTTGCCAATAATAAAATAATAAATGTGCAAATAACAAAATATATGGATTACTTTTTAATATATATCTTACAAAGCCTACAAAATTTTTGCACAGTGCCTTAACGCAAAAACATATTTTTAGAAAAATTTTAAAAAATCTGGAAAAATAATAGTTACTCGAATCCCACTGCCAAACGGGCCTTAAAAAATGTGGAAAATATCAAAGTTAAATACAAAAAAAAAATGTAAGAAAATCGAAGAGTACAAACAGTGAGAAAAATCGATTTAAAATATTAAATCCCGTAAATCGCCTCCACGCCCACTGTGCACAATTTTTTATATTTTTTTATTAGACGGTAGACAGAAAGAGAAAAACAATGCAGAAAAAATTGTTCTGTTAAATTTAAATTAAAGAAATATATATATATATATATATATATATATATATATATATATATATATATATATATATATATATATATATATATATATATATATATATATATATATATATATATATATATATATATATATATATATATATATATATATATATATATATATATATATATATATATATCGGTCGGAGATATGGCCTAAACCGATATTTGCATGAAAATGATACTTACGAATTTGTTTTCGTTTAAAAACAATTCTATTAATAAAATTACGTTACTATAATAAAGAAAATGAAAAATTCCGATATCGGTCCATATACTCATATACCCGAGATAAAGGCTAAGCCGATTTTTCCAAAAAACAAATTTTTTTTTTTTGCTAAAAGTTAGTTCTGAGTAAAAAGGTTACTAAAATATAGAAAATTAGTAATTCCGACATCGATCAATATATACCCGAGATATAGTCTAAACCGATTTTTCAATGAACAATTTTTTTCAGTTTTTTTGCTTAAAAGCCATTCTGGTTATAAAAGGAGGTTACTAAAATACAGAAAATGAACATTTTCGATATCGGTCCATATACTCATATACCCGAGATATAGCCTGAGCCGATTTTATCATGAAAATGACGCGCAAGCGAACTTAAACAGTTTTTTTTTTTTGCTTAAAAGAAGTTCTGGTAATATAAGGACGTTACCAAATAGAGAAAACTAAAATTTCCGATATCGGTCCATATATACCCAAGATATAGTCTAGGCCGATTTTTTCATGAAAAATTTTTTTTTGCTTAAAAGCAGTTCTCGTTATAAAAGAACGTTACTAAAATACAGAAAATGGAAAATTCCGATACCGCTTCAAATATAGCCGAGATATAGCCTACACCGATTTTTCTACGAAAGATTTCCTTTTTGGAATGGTGATTACCACGCAAAAAAAATTTTTTCCCCGATATCGGCAAATATATATCCGAGCATATTTAGTTTCGTGAAGGGTATTTTAGGTCACACTCTTACTTATTTATTATAATGTTTTTTTTTTATAAAAAAAAAACTTTATGAATAACTGTTCCGCCCAAAAGCTTTGTATCATATGTTTTGTGGCTTATTTTTGCGAAGTAATATATTATTCTAACATTTTGCTATAGAAAAATTTCTAAAGAAAACAGTTTTTAAGAAAGATTTTATAAAAAATAATCTTCGCTTTTAAAAAATGTGTATAAAAATATTTTATGGAAAAATACTTGTAGACATATAATGTCATTTATAAAAATTTCCCTTGTTGTTATACGGCTTGCAAGGATAAAGCTGGTTCGTAGATTATCCCTCTGTGCCTTTTTGCGATTTGATTCAATTTTTTTCCTTCTTTTTTCCAGTGGATCAAATTGCAAAAAGTTTCAGCAAAACTTTTTTTTTGTGCCCTGATTGTGAAATTTGCAGTATTGCTCCGATATATGTTCAGTTTTACTATTGTGTAGTTGTTTTATGAATTTCTTTGTGTCTTTTGTTACATAAAAGTTTTAACATTAGTATTTATTTTTTCCCTAAGTTTACTGCAGCAGGTCTGGTTTTAGTAAAGTTTTTAGTTTTTTCTTTTTCTATTTTTCTCTTGAATATTAGAATATTAGCTATAGAACAACAAAGAAGTTCTGATATAACTTTAAATTTGCTACCTAATGATGGAATTTATTGTTTACTTGATATGAAATCATTTATATTGTTGTGGATAGCTTTTATTAAACTTTATTGAATAATAAAATGTTGTTTTTCTAATGGAGTTTTCTAAGCCGCTGGCAGTGTTAATGATTTGAATTTAATTTCATTATACAAAATAACGAGTGGCATAAATTTAATCACACTATCGTGGAATGTAAAAGCTATTGTCCGTGGCGTTGTACGTCAATCATATATGGTGTTTGTGAACTAGACAGCCGAAGAATACAGATATAGAACAAAAATGAAGCATTATATGATTGTACAGCCATCGTCAAACTCAATAACGAAGGAGATGTTTTTGTGTCGGAAATTTTCACGAGCCAGGAGCCAGGAGCCAGATTGTCATTTAAACGGTTACGCCAATAAGTTCTGCTTTGCTTCTGTGGCATTGAAAATCTGCGTGTAATACATGCAAACCCCGTTGTATATACTAAAGGACACTGTTTGGTGTAGTGATTATGCGAGAGGAGTGATTAGTCGGTACTTTTTTGAAAGCGCAATCGGCAATATAGTTAATGTTACTGGCGCCGTGATAAGCAACTTCTTACAGTCAGAATCGAGTTTTCACTAGGGAGCAGATTTTTCCTTGGTGTTCGCCTAACTTTGTTTTTTGTGGCATAGAATGGTGTGAGTTTCTCGTTTGTTGTAGGTAATAAAACTCTAGGAATTTGGATTTCCAAAATGTTTAACAATAGTAAATTGGCAGAACGAGGATCACAGTTGAACTGACTTCCTTGGTTTAAACATAAAGGGAACTGATAAGGAGCCACGTGAACATGATAGCTAAAGTACACTTGGGAATCCAGCGGCCTATCTACCTACCTTGGCTGAAACCATGTGATTATGGGTTAAACCTAAAATTGCAGGGATGGGAATTAGTTTTTCTGATAACTATGGTGCACACCGATTTTTGGAAGCTAATAATACCCGAGGTGCTATTTTTCAACAAATACCTGTAATGTAACACCGCTTTCACACATGAAAAGTTTACTTTGCAAAGTCTTGAGTCTAGTGGTAGCCAGGGAAAACAGAGCGGCTCTCTTTTCTCTTCTTTCTCCCTTGCTACCGACAAACTCAAGACTTTGCAAAGTAAATTTTCTGTGTGTGAAAGCCGTGTAAGGAACCAAAAGTGATGGTTAGACAGATGAGTTGGTTAAAGGATGATGTGCTTAATGGGTTGCGGCATACCAGCACATGAAGCCTTGCATTCCATTGGCAGCTGGAAAACTGCATAATGGATTGATTAGAGGGCTCGAACTCTTAAGAAAGAAGGTTTATCTGTATAGCTATAAGGTTTATCTATATGATTTATTTATACTTATGGCAAAAAATTGCGACCTGTGTGAGATATGCAAGCGAAACGGCGCCGCTGGTGAGTCATGAATAATGTAGACCGTGGAGTTAGTCCATCGTTAGATGAGCTTGTCATGACAGATGCTGACCTTACCATAATCTGTCTGTTCAATCTACCCACCTCCCTGGGCGGGTTTTGCATTGGAGTACCCCAAAATAGAACACACTGCTTTCTGGCCATAGAGGGGAAAAAGTAATTCATTTATTTTAGCAAATAAATCTCTAAGCCTGACCAATGTTGTTTGGGACTTCCAAAACCCTAACCAAGAGCTAATTGGCAGAACGGTTATGAACAAAGCTCCCGGAAGGTTTTGCTTGATGGCGGTGTTGTCGCCAATCGTGATTGAGGCATCTACCTTGGCTGTAACATTCTCCCTGTGGTTTAAATAAAAAATCGCAGGAAGGAAACAATGCCGGATTTCGAGAGCTAATAAGACCCGAGGGCCTATTGTTTTGCAACATATACCTATAGTGTAAGCAACCAGAAAGATTACGAGTAGAAGGCACGAAGTCTTAAGCAAGGGGCTACAAATGTATTCAAAAAGTTGCGACCTGTGTAAGTCACATGGGGGCGCTGGTGAACCGTGAATAGTTCACCCCGTGGTGTTCATTCATTCAATATCATCCCAGCGCTGATCATGGTTGACTGAAACTTTCTGATTAAATTCTGTAAACTCAAAGTAGCAGGAAAGGGAATTAGTTACCCTGCTAACTATGGTGCAATGCCGGCTTTCGGAGCCTAATGAACCTCCGAAGTGCTGCTGTCTTGCATCAATAATGTAATATAACCAGAAGTGATGGTTAGATGGGTGAGTTGGGTAGGGGATTAATGGACTCCGCCCACCAGTTTATTAAGTCATTGACTGTCTAGAAAATTACATATAGGTGGGATTGGTTTTTCCATATGGTATCATACTTATGGCCAAAGTTGCGGCCTTTGTAATCTTTGAAAATTACACGGGGACTGTAGTGTATTGTGGAAATGGTGCATCTTCAGATAAGGCCGTCAATGCAAACTCTGATGTAAATCAATAACATATTTTGTAGGAATGCGGATGTGGTAAATGCAGCATTTTTTGGTTGTGTAATTTCCCGCAAGATCGTGCAAACTTCTTTCTGTGCAGCTACTTGAAGTGATGATTCTTTTATGTCAATAAGCCCCAGATAATCGGAGCCCATAATGAGAATATTCAGCAGGAATGTGACGGCTTTCACCAGAAAAAATGCGATAAAATGGGCACAAATGTTTATTGACACTAGCGGTGCCATTTGGCTGATGAAATATTTTCCAGTTAACAGAAAAAATTGTTAGGCCAACACTCAAAATATAAATTTTTTATTAATTAAAAAAGTTATTCAAAAGCCAAATCGGCTGATTAATTTTGCTCCACTTGTTAAAAAGTTTTAATTAATTTCGTTGGCCTTTTATCGTTATTTGCTAAAGTGTAGTTTATAGACTAATTATTTTGGCACCAACCTTTTTCTACTTCAATACCAGAAAACAGTTTATTTTCAAAGTTGCTCTCTCCCTCTGTTAATCGGTTTGATTAATTTTTAATTTAATAAAAAAATTTTTGCAAATATTAAAAAAGTTTCAAAGCTGTGTTTTTATCACATATTTTTCGTGTTTTGATTGTAAAACTTTCTGCCAATTGTGAGAGTAAAAAAATATATATTTTTTCCAATAAATTTTTCGTTACAACGCTAAGCACTTGCCAGCTTCTATGGAATATATTTTCTATGTTTTCATTTTTTATTTTTATTTTTTTGTATGATACGAAACTCTTAAATACTTTTATGGTCCATACACCAGCCAAAAATGGCCCTCAGGCGTTGTTAATGATAACTGCTGACAAAACATTTACACAGCAACATCCAAATGGCCACAGTCGACTGGCATGCAAAAGTAAAAGAATATCAAAAAAAAAAGCATTAACACATTAAAATAGAAATAAAAATCAACAGTAACAGCAACAATGTATTAACACCCGGAGGGCATTTTGTCTTTTCTTGATATAATTCATTTGTAAAATTTTTCAGGGAAGCAACTAAAATCTTTTGTATGCATTCACATATTTAAGGCCTGTTTTTGTCTCTCGAAAATACGTTAACTGTTGCAAGTATTTTCGAGAGACAAAAGCTGTTATTTGCGCTTCACTTTTAAGCTTCACAATATAAGAAAACGTAACTAAAAATATACCAACTCATCATAAAAAAAGTTATTATATATCGTTGGTATAATGTAGAAAGGCCCTAACTCGCGTTTTCCCTGAATTGAGATTTTTTTTTTAGGAATCCTACCATGTTTCACACAATTATACAGTGTAACAAAGATTTAATTCACTAATTTAATACATATCGTTCTTAGAAGCAATTTAACAAAAAAAAAGTTACTTTTAGATGGTCCAAGGGGATTTTTCCTTCTCCTGTAAAATTGCAATTATATTTTTTAGGGCCTTTCTACATGAGACCAACGATACCTAATATGTTTCTTTGCCGTTTCAAATACTTGCAAACGTTGGCGTTCGCGATAGGAAAACAAATCGTTAATATATTTTTAGCTTATTTTTTCTGATTATAAAAGAAGGTTACTAAAATACAGAAAATTAAAAATTCCAATATAGATCAATATATAACCGAGATATAGTCTAAATCAAGTAGTATTTCGTTGAGTTTAAGGTCCTTTTTGCTTATTTATTTTAATATTTCTGCCAATATTTCGCTTTCCTTCGGATAGCTTCTTCAGGGCAATAATATTTGTTATACAATAATATTTGTTATACATTTGAATAACAAATATTATTGCCCTGAAGAAGCTATCCGAAGGAAAGCGAAATATTGGCAGAAATATTAAAATAAATAAGCAAAAAGGACCTTAAACTCAACGAAATACTACTTAATTAAGAAATAGAGGTCGAATAAAAACCAAATACTATAGTCTAAATCGATTTTTTAATGAACAATTTTTTTTTTGTTTAAAAGCCATTCTGGTTATAAAAAGAGGTTAATAAAATACAGAAAATGATCATTTTCGTCAACAAGACCCGAGATATAGCTTGAACGGATTTTTTCATGAAAATGTCGCGTAAGCGAATTTAAACAGTTTTTTTGCTCAAAAGAAGTTCCGATAATATAAGGAGGTAGAGAAAACTAAAATTTCCGATATCGGTCCATATATACGCGAGATAGAATCTAAACCGATTTTCTCATGCAAAAAATTATTTTGCTTAAAAGCAGTTCTCGTTATAAAAGAACGTTACTAAAATACAAAAAATGGAAAATTCCTTGCAAACATTGGCGTTCGATATAGGAAAACAAATCGTTAATATATTTTTAGCTTATTTTTTATTTAAAAATATTACCAGCTGACACTTTTAATCGTGGTCAACAAGCCCATTTTTTAGTCGTATAAGATCTCATACCCCTGTGTAACCGTTATGCGAGATTATTCTTCTATGAGAGTCTTGCATAACACAATGAGCGACAAATTATACAAATGGTGATGGGAATAGTTTAATACTCATGTCATGCTTATCATACAACTCGTAAAAAACTCAGCCATGTAGATACTATTTTACCCTATTCATGCCGGCATAAAATATTACAAATCCTACCAACATGTGTCTCTGAGACTCTTACCAGTACATGAAGATTTGGAGGAAATGCTTTACTTTATTAAAAACAAGTAGATTTAAATGAAGTTTTTCATTGAACAACAATGCGTGAATATAAAAGTTTTTATACTATGTACGTTGCAAACGTGAGACTTGCAAGCCTATGTATTACGGTGATGGGATCCACCCCAATGAAATGCATAAAAATTCTTTTCAGTCTTAACGCTGCTTTACTTGGCTGTTTAAAAGAAGGCATTCGTTTAGGCAATCTCAATTTACAAAAGGCAGAAACTACAACTGTGAAAATGATTTACATCAGTACCTGCCTTGACGGCCTAACCTGATGGTGGATCAATTCCACGAAGTGAATTTTTCGCTATTCACCACCGCCCACGTGTGGCTTACCAGGCTCACACAGGTAGCAATTCTTGTCATATGATTGCGGTCATATGAACAACTTCTTGTTGAGGAGTTCGGGCTTTCTAATCCCTCATGTATGCAATTTCCCAGCAATCAATGGAGGACAAGGCTTAATGAGTTGATAGGCCGAAGCCCATTAAGAGCATCAGCCCTTAAACCAACTCACCCGTTGTTAGATTGTTAGCCCTCGAAAAAAGCCATCACCCAACAATTATCAAGGATACTAACACTCCCTGCCTGCGTTTTAGGTTTCAACCACAGCCAGAACGTTTCAGCCAAGGTAGGCACCTCAACCATGATCTGCCCGTGTCGAACCGCAAGCAGAACTTCCCGGCGCCCATGCTGATCCCCGTTCTGCCAATTTATACCTTTGGTAAGGGTTTCGGAAGCCAACATAACATAAGTCATGTGGCTTCCTAGAGTTTTGTTTGCCGCACCAAACGAGGGACCCTTTCCCCGAAAAACAGAGCGCCTAAGTTAGGAATACGCCAAGGTAAAACCTGTTCCCTGGGGGGAGGCAGAAACTACAGTGGGATAGCCTTGCAATCTAAAAGGGTATCAGAGATGTAATTGATATATTTCAGGCAAGTGACCTCATTGATCCCACCTATTCCTTATCCGGAAACTCAGTATAAGCTTCAGAACAAGGGAAGAATTGGGCACCAACCTAAGGTGGTTGAGGGATATTTCACAAAAGTGGCATACAGACGGAACCACAATGCTCCAAGGAGTGGGAGCGGGAATAGTGAGGCCTAAAGCATGCACAAAAATAACTAAAATAACTAATTAGGACACCGCAATCTTCCAAGGATGTAAGGATAAAAGTACTCTCTGATAGTCAATCACAAGTCCTCAAAGCGCCAAGCAGTTGTGCTTTTATATTTGGGTTAGTACTGAAATGTCACAACAGGCTAGGTGAACTAGCAAGCCAGAACCAAATTACTTTAATTTGGATGCCAGGAAGCATTATGCCACGAAGATGCCAAAAAAGGAGCAAAGAGAATTTTTATGGGGCATTTGTCTTCAACAAGAGTCTCGTTAAAAGGGTGATGAATAAATGTACGGGGTCTACCATTGAGCAACGGGACAAACGGTCTAAAACATTCCAACAAATTTCTAAGCTTTGATGCAAAAAGGGACGAAAGTGCTTTAAGGCTGGATAGGAGAAGCCTAAAAACACTGAAAGAAAAACTTACAGGTCATTACACCTGCCTTAAGCATCTGTACAGTAGGGCGTTTACAATACAGACATAAGCAGACTTTGCGGTGGGGGAAAAGAAGCCAATGGAGCACTTGACCACATACTGCCGAACATTGGTACACAGGACAAGCGCATACACAGAGTGAAGAGGATTTGCCATTGCACCCAATGAAGAAGTTAGTTTGGGTTTTCGACGAACTTGGCCTTGGAGGGTATAGAGGGAAGTAGAATAGACCAAAAATGGTCGCAGTGGAAGGCGCCGCTGCGGGTCACACCTCATTCAAATAATACATAAATAATAAGTGGCATGATCTTGGAGGCTAATTCACGGCCCAAAACGTGAAATCATATAATTATCAAGCGATTTCTTCTATAAGCGGCCGTTTTTATAAATGTCCTAGTGTCTGCACATCATGGTTGTTCAATTGATGAACGAAAAATTCCCAAATGTTAGCTCTAATGTTCTGACCAGCATTGTGTTAAAAGAAGTAAGATCATATATTTTTTTTTTTTTTTAGTTAACAAACACAAAAACTGTGAAGCTTTTTAGTTTGCCTGCTGTAACACCCAGGGTCTGTGGCAGGAATCAAACCTGCAACCTCGAGACTGTTGATCAAGTATTCTACCAAATCAGCCATCGAGGCACCCATATGATTTCACTGGCTCACAAAGCATACCAACTATGCAGGTTTTCTGGATGATTACACTTGATTATTCTCGTTACTCCAAACAAGATAATTTTGTTTATTGACGTATCCATTTAAACAGAAGTGATCTTCATCGCTAAACAAAATGTGCTTATGAAAATTGGATTCATCGCATCTCTTTTTGCGCCCATTTGAGTAATTAGGAAGCTTTGTTCATGTTGATATGGCAAAGCAGTAAATAGCTGATAAAATAGCAGCCATTAAAAAAAGTGTTGCCAACTTAAAGTTGTAAACTCTATAAAAGCACTCTTTAAAATACTTTTATTATTTTGAAATATTTTTCTAGATCATTTTTGTGCAATTTTTTTCCACTTAAGAAAAAGATAAGCATTATTTCAGAAAGAGACTTTAATTTGGCTTTTATGAAATGCAAAGTATGCTTTTGTTTTAAGGGTTCATACAATATTCATCACAGAAACACTTTTTAAGAAACATGTAGGGGTTCATTTAAACTAAAAATAATAAAAAGAAAAACCCTCAGCAACAAGTAAAAACAAATATTTTTACCCCGAAAATAAACAACATATAATAGAAAGCGTATTTGGTGATATCTTTTTAATAAACAAAAAAATATATCTTCTTCTGTTACAAGACCAGGCTCAACATACCAACAGCCTTTGACATGAGGAGACCAAACAAATCAACAAACACTAAGCAATTTAATTGCGACAAACCAAAACAAAAAAGAATTCTGCCACGAAATCAGCAAAAACTAAGGCATACTTGTACACAGTAGAGTGCAAAAGACAATAACAATAAAAGCAACAACTATTTGATAAAAGGGGTCGTATACGTGTACAGTGTACACCCTTTTCACGTTCACATCAAACATTTACAGCAACAAGTAAATGAAAAAGGACACATGTGTTTTTTCTTACTACTCGTTTTTGTGTAACGCAAAGGCACATTTAAGCATTCAAACCATGCTTTAAGCTGGCTAAAATTTTGCAATAAACTCACAAAAAAAAGAAGCAAAACAAAAATTACAAAAAAAAAAATAATAACATGTCAAAGGAGCAAAAAGACTAAAGGGTAAATAATTCATGATATAAAAACATAAAAAGTACATAAAACCGCGTTACTTTTGACAAAGAATGCCGGTTATTCTACACTGCGATATTTTCGAATAGGCTTCTAAGTCAGCTGAGTTTATTTATCTTGATAGCAAAGATGCAAGTTTTTGTGAAGAAACACTTAGCGAATTTTTATTTCAAATGCTATGAATATTTTCGAAGAATTAAATTTGCCATTAGCAAATAAAACAACATGTTATTAGCTAACTACACTGAAAGAATTATGCGTCATATATGTAGGGTTCCACTTAGCATTTGAAACACTACTTAGATTCAATATAAAATCCAGAATATTTTTAATATTTTATTATTCAGTTTTTTAACATTTAAAGTATTTCCTTAACACTTATTCAATAAGTAATTATAATTATGAGTATTTTAACGGTAAGTATTTTTGTCTAGGGGTTTACATATTTTGGGTTTATATATTTTTATGCACTTTAACTCCTCACTTAGTAGTAATAATTACATCAATTTTCACAAACAAAGTCTTAACACATCAAACGGTTTCAACAACTTCAAATTATTTTCCCGAGGCAACGTACTAACCAACTTGACGGTCGCACCAACTATTCAACTCTGCCTTGTAAATCAATATATATTCAGGTTTTCAAAGTGTCTTTTCTCCTTCTGTGTTCGTATTGTGTTATTTGTGTGTATTAGTATTGTACTGTCTTGTTTGTCTGTGTTTTAAGTTTGTGCTCGTCTGTTTCTTCCTCTTTCTGCACAGTAGTGCAGATGAGCCATCCTACATATATTTAATGAAACTGTTTCATTAAATATTTTTCATTAATCTAATGAAAACTTTTCACAATATGCATGAAACTTCATATATATTATGAAATAGTTGCATCAGAATGGTGTCATTAAGTTTCATAGTTTCATTAAAAAAAATCAGTAGATTTATGATTACAACAAAATTTAATTTTTTTTTTAAATATTCTTTGAATTTTGGTAAGATATATTAATGGGCATTTATTAATCTTAAGCTACAGTTTAAAAAATGTCAAGTTTTTTTTATGAAAATGTAAGTTTTATGAGTTTCATAATTCCAATGAAATAGAATTCATTAGATCAATGACAAATAAATTTCTGGCTACCGAACTTGGGTATGTATGTACATATGTGTATGTACTCAATTCAGCATAACAATAAATTAAAACATTTAAATACCAGTGTATTGAAGTCATTTGAATTAATAAAATCTGTTTTATTTGGTGAATACTTGTTCAACATTTTCTTTTATCATAATTAGGTACCATTTCACAAAAGCAAGGAATAATATTATTATTTGTGTAATGAAATAAAGTATCAATGAATAAATGAAATAATTCCATTGATCTTATTACGTACATTTGTGAACATATTTTATTACTGTGTGTTATGATATTATTTCATTAAACAAATGTAACTATTTCATTGATTTAATGTAAATTTTTCAGGTGCTCAATGAATAATAAAATTAGATAAATGAAATAACTTCATTAACCTTATGAAGGAGTTTGATATTTTTAATGAATATATTACATTAGTACAAAGAAGTTATTTCATTAAATAAATGTTAATTTTTCATTAGTTTAATGTACAGTTTTCATGTGCTTTATGAAATTGATTCTTTGATCTAGAGAAATTATTTCACTAATCATATGATTTGTCTATCATACTTTTAATGAAAATAAGTCATGTTTCTTATTAAAATATTTCATTACTTTTATGAAGGTTTTCATTAAAATAATCTAATGAAATTTGTTTCATTATTTCTAGGAAAAGTTACAATGGTTGAAAAATAATGAAAAAATTCATAAACGTAATGTCAATATTCAGAGAATTTCGGAGCAAAATTTTTTCAGTGTAGTTGTGAGTTCGAGTCCAACTTTAGCCAAGAAGAAGGATTATTTTTAATTATAATAATAATTGCTGGGAAACAATAAGACCAAACAAGAAAAGAAAAAATAATTGAATACCATATAGCTGGGGGACAACTAGCTGTTTCGTAGTCGCTACACTACTCATCAGCACCCACGGGGATACGAACTCAGGCCGCTTAACCTTTTAGTGTATTTCTTAAAAATTTTCTACGCGTATCACTCAATCGTATCCCATAAATACCACATACGAAGACAGAACAGCAGGAATTGCTTTTGGACTCACTCTGCCTTTATTATATAAAAACTATACAGCTAGGTCCCACTATTGCTGCTCCCACGTCTTAGAGCATTTTGTGTAGCACTTTTGTGAACAATCACGCAATCACTATGGGTTTGAGCCCTAATTTTTCCTTGTCGGCAAGATCAACTTTAGCTTCGTGGAAAAGTGTGGTTGCTTGGCTGAGTTATATCAATTACATTTCTGATTCCCTCAAGAATCGCAAGATGTCTTGAATTTCTCTCTTTTTTGTCTATATAAAATACGCTTTTATTTACACTCAACTCACTTGCAACCATTTTCTTATAACCTTGAGTATAGTTGCTACCAGTATTCAGTAAGTTGCTTAAATTGTTTACCATTTGAAAGTTTAGCCAATCACCAGTGCATCTTTGTTGGGATTGTGGCACAGCCTATTTTGTATGTTAACAAAAAAACACTCATACTAACAAAGATTTTCATTTACTATTATAGTTACATTCTACGAGTAGTAAACAATCTACTTACGCAGAGAAATGTTTTCTAAGCATAGAAATATTTTATATACCGCATGGTTTCCTTGTTCATAATCAAATACCAAGAATAAACATATTTTAGATAAAGTTTTAGTAAATACTTACTAGAATGAAAAATGTGGGTAATGCGTTATGAAATGAGATGTTGCTGATGATTATTATTATGATTACTGTCATCGTAAGTGTAGTAGTATTGAAAGAAAAGTTGTTGCCGCCTGCCTAGCGAGCATCTTGCCTTCCTTCATCATCACTTGTAGCATTCCATTACGGTTTTATTGTCAATAAACTCAACCAACTGAAAATATTTTTGCGAATGTAAATTTTATATGCTTCATATATAATATCAAATAGCTAATTTTCATCATGATTATTACTTTCATAGAACGGTAGTAAACTGTTGGCTTAAGATAGTTAATTTATACAAAAATGTCTGCTCTTTAAATTAAATATTTGTCAAAAGGCGAAAAAAGTTTAAAGTTGAAGGAAGGTTAAATTTAAAGGGCTATTTATATTATACTTAAGCTGACTTAAGATCACTTAAACTAGCGTCAGTATCGAAAAAAGCGCAGTTCAGGGTAGATTCAATAAAAATAAAAAAACAAAGAAAAAGAATTACAGCCTTATTAAAAAACTTACTAAATGTTTACTTATCGTTATTAAGCCAAATACTCTAAAGTATTATTCAAAAACCAATATTTGTTTAAAATACTAATATTAACTCAGTGTCAAATGCTGAAATTTTAATACACCTTCTAAACCTGCTTTTTGTCATAATTCCTCTTATTGGTTTTTGTCCCCAATATAATTTTTCAGGACAAAACCCTATTTGCTTATATGCGAACACGCATGTGTGTAGATATGTTCATACCTACATACATATATATAAAAAAAAAAAAAATTTTTTTTGAAATAAAAACTTTATTGAAAACTGAAAAGAAATTGAAAAATGTGTCCAAAGACCTCTGAATGGATGTTTGTATGCATGTACTACTTTCATTCATAATTCAATTTTAATAAATTTGTATTTTTGAATGACAAAGTGATGTACAAAAAAAAGTAATAGTAAAGTTATTCCAGTTCTTTTTATTCGTAATGAAAAAAGTACCTCTCATTCGCCTTCGGAAATCTACTCAATTTAAGTTTTTTCATAAATTTTTTAACTTTATTCATTATTATTTTTCACTAAAAGATAAAAACAAAGAAATGTCTATTGTACGGAAATGTTTTCTTATTATTTTACAATCAAACATTATTCGAAAATTCGGTTACCGATTAATATAATACATATTTTTTGCATCATTAGAACATAAGCCACAATTTTTTGGAACTTACACCACACATTTCTGATTTTTCCATTGTAAAAAAATCGCGGATGCGTCTTTTGTGAACACCTGTTTCTTTATGAAGGAGTTACCAGATCGAAACAAAATTTAACATATGATGGACGTTTCCAAAACACTTAACTTTTTTCTGTTTATACCGCGCTTTTGTTAATAGGCTAAGAAGTTTCCGAGCCGCCCTCGTATAAAGAGGGTGATTAAACAATTTGAAGTGTATTTCACTTATTCTCGAGCCTAATAGTGAAAGGCCAATGTAAGCGGCACGCGGCAACGGGCGGTAAGCAATTGTTCTATTTGCCGCTTGAGTTTATTTGTTGTAGAAAAATGAACACGGCTAATTGAAGAAAAATTTGTGCTTCGAAGATTTCATATGCTTAAGCATATGAAATCACGTAAACTGAAGGCTCTGCTGCATACTTATAAATGCCGGATACTCGGCATATATATTTTTATGAATATGACTGTAGATGTATTTAACGTCAAACCTTATTTACATCAAAATTTAATGTATGCTTTAAAATATGATTAAAATGCCTTTAGGTTATAATATTAAATACAGTGATAAAAAAAATCCATAAGACTGCGGACCCTCAATAAAGTCTCATATAAAATTCTTTTTAGTTTACAAAATCATCTTCTCTATAGCGCATCTTTCAATTTAGTTTTGCTTCCTCCTAATTCTCACAGTTTCTTGTTGCAAAAGAGAATATAATTTCATTGCTTTTTGCAATCTAAAATGTGTTGATGTTTAATAGGAAAACTTTTAAAATATATGTATATACACACATAGACATATTTCAAATAATTTACGCTGCTACTGTTCTTAAATAGAAGGTTAAAACAATTTCGAACAACAAAGTATTTTGTACAAAACGAACAAGAAAAACGGATGAAAAAGGCAGCGCAAATCAACAGCGCGTTTTACGTTTACAAAAATGACTGACTTCTTCCTCCTTTTTTGGCAGCATTCTTTTGTCGAGCTTTCATATTATTTCAATTCTTATTTTTTTTTCTTCGTCTTTAAGCAACAAATAGTTTAAAAGTATTTTTTCCTGCACGCAGTTGCCATAAGAAAATTTCTTAGAGATAAAAAAAATTATGTAGATTGCATTCTCAGTTTAGGATTTTATGCCAAAAATTTATAGTACATTTTGTAGCATATTTTTATGTTTTCATATTTTTTCATATTTATAAATTACTCTAAACTATTTGTTCACTGTCTTGTGAATGCATGCACATGCATGTTGCATGAAAATTCTTGTTTAAAGTCTTTGGCCAAACGTAGGACTTTTGGTGCTCATGCTGCTTGTTTGTTCGTCTGTGCAGCTGACTGCGTTGTCTGTTTGAGTGGTTTTTCAATATTTTGATAAGAATACGAATATGGTTTTACTAAACATGGATTTGTTATTGTTCGAGGTGTTATTCGGTGTTTGGTTTAAGATTGGCAGATTGTTGTAAATGTGGTTTAATATTATAGAAGTGATTTTGGATGATATAGTAATAGAAAATGATTTATAATAAAAATGTATACAATCAGATAAAAAAAAATATGCTCGATTTACTGCAAGTCATAATATTATTTCTAAAATAAAAAGAGGATATATAAAATGGGAGAAAACAAATACGTACAAAATTTTTAAATTTGTTCTCAGCTAAAGAACACAACGTGAAAAGTTTAGAGCGAGAGAGAGAGAGAGAGACAGAGATACATTAATATCCACGATATTGACATAAACAACTATTGCTGAGTTCACAAATTCAGTTATATTGTTTATCGATGTATTTGGAGAGACAATTATCAACATGAGAGAAACATTGGTTTTCAAGATTAATGCCACAAATGCTTAAAAACTTATTCTGTCCTTCCGGAAATTCGAATTGATTTTGACAAAATATTAAACCGATTAAAACACATTGGTCTGTCGAATATTTTTCCATAATAAATTTGCCATGTGTCTACTTCACCACTGCCAAATATAAACTGACAAGACTAATGTTTACCAAAAGGGCGGCAAAACTAGGTTAAGTTAGGTAGACAGGCCGCTAGATACCCTGAAGTAGCCTAGGTTTTCCAGCTCACTTGCGTCCTGAAGTCGTTCTCTTTGTGATTGCCTGAAAAGTGGGATAGTGGACTGAAAAATAGAAATTAGAGGAATATAATGTGAGTGGAGGAGATGGATGGGCGGGGATGTAAAGGAAAGACGAGAACCTCTTAGTGTAGTGTTACACTTTGCTGTACTAGCCAACCGCTGCTTCTTATGAAAGAGGTAAAGCGGTATTTTTGCCCGAGACTGTTGAAGCTCCACTCGCCTAAGCATCTTAGACGATGATGCTCTAATGCCGGGCATGTACCGAGGAGATGAAGGATTTTCTCTTCCTCTTCCTCGTCTTATCAACTTCTGCAGAAGTCATTATAAGGTAAGCCTAGTCTCCTGCCATCGTTCCCAAATGGGCAATGTCCAGTGATGACTGCTACAGTGACTTTCAAGTGAGGTCTGGGCAGTTTTAATTCTCTTAGAGTTAATATGCGGCCACATGATCCTTGATATAAGGCATATGGGCTCTCTGTGAGCCACTTTTCTTGGGCACGTTCCAGCGTGTGCAGTTTTATTCTTTTCCAGCAGCACGCTGATAAGGTAGCCACCATTAGAGCTCTAAACAAATGACTGAATTCTGAGATAATATTCACATAAAAATAAATTTTTGTTCAGCACTGGCAGGACTTTAATCACAATTTTTTTTTAGTATTAAGAATTGAATACTTAAATGAAATGTAATGACACATTTCTTATGTAGATTCAATAAATAAAATAATAAAGTTAATAAAAAAAAAAAACGCTGATAAGAGTTGTCGGCAAAAGGAATCTATATTCCTATCCTCTAAGGCTGTCTTTTTTTTTTGCTAAGTCGTCAGTGATGTTGTTGCCGTTGTTGGTCCCGTTTCCACGTACCAATTTTAGGGTTAGTTTTGAATGTCTCGCCATCTTATTTAAAAATGTCCGGCATTCCTGGTCTAGACTAGAGTTAGTGTATATTCCAATCAGGCAGTTGATGGTAGCCTTGCTGTCCGTTACTATCATGATATCCCTACCGAATATCTTGTGAAACATCAGCCATCTGGCCACTTTATTTATAGCCTATATTTCAGCCTGAAGAACACTGCATACGCCTGATATTCTGTAGGATTTCTTAATGTTAAATTCTTCTGTGGCGTACCCATAACTCTTTCTTCCCTTCTGGACTCATTCATGTAAACATAGAAGAATCCAAATTCTAGTGAAGATTCCTCAATTTGGTAGCCGTAGCTCCTTGAGAGGAATGGTTTGTGGCAAATCTAAGTAGTATACCAATATTCCAATATTTTAAACAAAACAATGAGAATTATTATTAGAACCTATTTTGTTTTTAAATTCTCAATGTTTTCTATAAAATTTTAGGATATTTATTTGTATGTTTGAAAATATTTTTCAAAGGTTGCGAAGTCTATTGATAATCAGAGATTCCCCCTCTCCCCCTTTATTTAGTTAATATTACCAATGAAATTTGGTTCGGCGAACTGGCACTCCTGATATACTGATCGCTGGATTATGGACAAATCTGACCAATGGCAAGAATGTCCAATGTTCATGTCATTGGTGGTATGACAGATGGAGAATAATAATGCTGGCACTAGTGATAATTTGATTTTATATAAGGATATCAATGGAATCTACGGATTAGGGCAGTTTTGCTGCAGGAAGTGTATGATAAGGGTTTCATGTTATTAAAGAAAAATTCTTGTTACACAAATCATACATAAAACTTCATAGTGATCTACAATATATAGCATTTAGAAAATTGATGCTTATACATAAGCTTTAAAAGTTTTAAATTTTTGCTGGGAAATGCAAATTTTGTTCGAATGTTTACCTATTTTTGATTGTTCAATTCATTATTTCTTCATTCTTTTCTCATCTTTCTATTTGTGTAACTCGTAGTAAACAATTGCAAACATTTTCATTATTACCTTTATGCTGGGAAATTTCTGCCAAAAATCCTCAACATCTTTCTCATCCACAATTTTCATGAAAGCTGCGTAGTATGAACACAAAAGTAAAATATTAAATATTAAATAAATTTTTGCCACATGAAAGAATTTTTAATAACTTGAGGTAAAATATTGTAACTTACACATGATCATGAATGAATGCACTCGAAAAAAGTGTTTGTGAAAATAAATTTGTTTAAAGTTAAGCAATGTAATTTGAAAATGCACACTTTTGATATGTAAGTACAAAATATCAAAATGAGTCTTGTATTCGAAGCGCAGAATTTTAATTAAGCAGATATTGCAATTTATTATTTTAGACGGGATTTTAATTTAATTGGATTTAATTATGATGAGGCAACTAAAAATACGGAAATTTCTATTGTATAACTTGTAATGCATGAAACATATAGATGAAAGGAAGCTTTAAAGTAATTAGGTACATACTTTCTTAAATATAGTACGCTGCACTTGATTTAAGTACAAAGTATTCTAATCAATTTTAATCATACTGATTCTTGACTCTGTACTTAAAATGATCCAAAAATTAATTTGCTGGAGAAAAACTGAAATCGAAGAAATCTTAAAATTCGTTTGATTCAAGAATTGAAGAAGATTTAATCCCGAATCTGTATCTGAAATAAGCTAAACAAAACAACAGATATATTACCTTTCACATTTTTTTTTATGAATCTATGATTATTTACTCTATTAAGACTGATATTTTTTTTTTAACTTTGTTATTTTATTTATTGAATCTACATAAAAAATGTAATGATAATACGTATTCAAATCTTAATACTAAAAAAATTGTGATTAAAGTCCTGCCAGTGCTGGACAAAAATTTATTTTTATGCGAATATTATTTCAAAATTCAGTCATCTGTTTAGAGCTCTAATGGTAGCCAAAGTATCCCTCCTTCTCAGACGGGTATGACCACCAAAGCTAAGAATATTAACTGCAAGAGGATTTGGATGGAATTCAAGTTTGTTAATATATCTCGTCGCATACTTCACAAATTCAGATTTCACAAAAGGTATGTTCAGATCTGCGTGGATTCGTGAGTTTTTAACGTACCATGGAGCATCTGTAATTCTACGGTGAATTCTATTTTGACTTCTTAGAATTTTTTCAATGTTGGATGCCGAAGCTGTGCCCCATAATTGAATCCCATAGCACCATATTGGCCTTAGAATCGGGTTGTACAGCAAAAGTTTACAATCAAGCTTCAAGGTCGAGTTTCTGCCTAGTAGCCAGTTAATTTGCACTGCTTTCAATTCCATCTGTGTTACTTTTGCCTCGATATGCGACTTCCATGTTAGTCTACGGTCAAGATGAATACCGAGGTATTTGACGTCACTGTGTTGAGGTATTACTTTATTGTAAATAGTAATGGGTGAGCATGTTCCTAGACGCAGCGCGAATGTAACATGGGCACACTTTTGTTCATTGACCTTGATTTTCCAAAGCTTGAGCCATTTCTCTAGTTTGTCGCTAAGTTCCTGTTAATTTATTGATGCTTGCTGGTGGTTACTATGTATGCTAAGGAATGCTGTATCATCTGCAAATGTTGAAGTGTGAATATTGGTGCTTGTCGGCATGTCCGATGCGTAGATCAAATATAAAATAGGCCCTAATATGCTGCCTTGAGGAACTCCAGCTTCAATAGGCTGGGCCTGGCTTATGAAATCGCCTTCTTTTATTATAAATTGGCGACAATATAAATAGCTTTCCAAAAGGTTGTGTACGTTTGCAGGAAGTTAAACTTTATTTTATTAGGCCATCGTGCCACACTTTATCAAGACTGATATTGAGTTCAATATTTTGTGCGAAATTCTTTCAAATTGCATCCAAAAGTGTTTCGTACGAAATATTTGCGCAATTAGTTTAGAAAAGTAGTGCTGAATCTTTTAAGCGTATATATATATATATATATATATATATATATATATATATATATATATATATATATATATATATATATATATATATATATATATATATATATATATATATATATATATATATATATATATATATATATATATATATATATATATATATATATATATATATATATATATATATATATATATATATATATATATATATATATATATATATATATACATTTATGTAATGTAAATTACGTGTAACTATAATTCTAATAAAATATCTTTTTAAAAATAGTTTCTGTAAAAAAATTTGAGTGATATTTTAAAATTTCATTAAATTAAATAAACGACCAAAAGAACCGAAACCAAACCCCAACCCCAAACAAGCCAACAGCGCTGTTTACTAACAAATATAATCAACAAGACAAATGTAAGCTTCATGTATGTATGTATGTATGTATGTATGTATTGCTCGCCTCGGGAACATAGCCCGATAGTTCGTTAATCATAAGAAAAAGAAAATCTGATACCTCTTTTTACTGTCTTAAATACTCTAAAAGCTTAAAAATGTGTATGTAGTTTTAGTTTACAAGTGTTTAATAAACTTTTCAAAAGGATTTAATTAAATATAAAAAATTACATTTATTTTAACAGCTGGGCTCCTGCTGCCAACAATTTGTGCCTACATTATAACTTTGACACTCACTTATTTATATTTATTGCTATTTACATTCTAAAATTGAAATCGTGGTTTCGCCACCAAAACAGTTCAACTTGTTGAAGTTTTGTTTAGAATTCTGTCCCATATTTTAGTTTTAGTTTTTGTTTTGTTTTCTCTCTTTTTGTATTCATTTGTGGTACCAATGATGATGAGAGATAAAATATGTTTAACTTTTGTTTTAAATAAAATAAAAATAATTCAAAACAATATTTGCGCTTAATTTAAAGTTTATGCGAACATACTAGATTTATTTGGTTTTTGCTCCTTTACTGCAACATAGTCGTAACTAACAAAAATTTTTTCAAATTTTTAGTTTCCATACAAATCTTTTTTTATAGAAATAATTTAAAAGTAACTTGAATAAATAACATTTTTGCACAATATAAAAGGTAGTACTGTTAACAACTCTCCATTGTGGAGGCCGGTACGGTGTTCTTACTAAAATTCACGTTTGGAAATATACATTTATTTCTACATGGAAAAATAATTTGTAGATTTGTGAAGAATAGGTATATGTATATATATGTACAAACTTCATTATCCAAATATATGGCAAACAATTCTTCCTCCATTTTATTAAAAACACTTTTTTAAATCTTTTTTATTAGTAATAATAGTCAACTGTCAACAATTTCGTAGGCAAATAAATGTATGAACATTAATTTTTTTCTCAGTGAACAGAAAGAAGTCTCCACTTTTACTTTCAACATAGCTGTAATAATAAAAAATATGAAAAATTCCGTTTACTTTTCTTTAAGAACTCCGTATGCGAAAATTTACATAAAGAGTTTACTAACTTGAAATTCCGTAACTTTTTTTACACACAGTTCTTATGGGAACCTGAATTTCCATAAGAACTGCGTACTGCCCTTTAAAAAGCCCATTTTTTGAGATATGACTATGTTAAAATAAAGAAGTAAAATGGCTGCAGTGCTGCTCAAGTAATTTGCGATTTTAAATTTATAAGAGCGAAATGTTTTCCTGGATTTTAAGTACATTCATAAATTAAACTGTTTTTTGTTTGTGTTTTTTTCTTCAATAAGTGCCAAAAATATATTTTAAAGACATTTATTGAGGTTTATGGTTGTAGGCCAGATAGTTTTATATGAACATGGTTGAATCGGACTATATTTAAGGTTAAACATTTGCTTTATACTATACTATCGCAGACTTCACGAGTTTACAAAAGCAAATGCTGCAACCGGAAACTAAATTCGTTTAGTCTACTGATTGAAACACATAGCAGACTACGCAGCTGCACGACAACAAGCTTTTTTCGTCATGTGCACGACTACTGAATTATTTTGAATACGGCAGCAACATAAGTCCATTTACATAAATGTATACTTCAGTATGGCCACCTTAGAGGGCAACCTAAATTGAGGTGACAGGCGTAAATGATGAAACAGAATACGACCGAAACTTCAAGTAAAAACGTCTGTCAGAGAAAACAAGCCCATAAGTGAAACGATGGCAGCAACTTCACAAACTGTCTTCTGTCTTGTTCTTTATTTTTGTTAGGTAAAAAATTTTTCTTTTATATCTGTTTCTTCGCGTAAAGCTTTTGAAGCTTTTGGTTTGTTTGCAAAATGTATGAAAATCACTAAAAGTATGGCAATATTTTTGAAAGATTTTCTGCTTCAAAAAAAATTTAAAAAATAATAAATTTATTACATTATATATACCAAGACAGCTTTATATAAAGGGTGGTTAAATTTCAAGGGCCGATGTTGATTTTGAATAAAACACAAACTATTTAGGAAATTATTGTAATTTTATTTTATTATGATATATTGGTATTATTCAGTTATGTATGGAATAAAATATTGGCCAAATGGGCGCAGCGACCACGGCGGCACACCTCCATCCGATGGTCCATTGAATTTGTTGCGCAAAGGAGCAATTGTTTTGTTAGCTGTGTGGCAAGTGGCACCGTCCTGCTGAAACTACATATCGTCTACATCCATATCTTCCAATTCGGGCCATAAAAAGTTCGTTATCATCTCACGATAGCGAACACCATTCACAGTAACTGCCTGACCGGCCTCATTTTGGCAAAAATACGGCCCGATGATGCCGCCAGCACATAAACCGCACCAAACAGTCACTCTTTGTGGGTGCATTGGTTTTTCGACAGTCACTCTTGGATTCTCATTCGCCCAAATGCGGCAATTCTGTTTATTGACGAATCCACTGAGGTGAAAATGTGCCTCATCACTGAAGATGATATTCTTCGAAAATTGATCATCATTTTCATAATAAGTCTGGATAACTTTAACACGTTGTTGGATTGTGTATCTCTCCACAAATCAAATTGAGTAAGTCTGAAATAGAGAAATGTCAAATAAAATTTGGAAGAAAACTTGGCGTTTAGGTGTGGTTCACATCCAACATCGGCCTTTGAAATTTAACCACCCGATAGGTGTCAAAATTTTGACAACTATTCGTAAATTCTAGCAATAAAATACATGTTGATGTTTATTAGTGTTGTATTTATTGTAATTCTGCCATTATCTATTAAAGCTGCCTTGATATATACTATTGCATTTAAAGGATGAATTTATAGTGTTTATAAGAAAATTTTTATTTCATCACAGAAAAAAATTGTTTTCGTGTTCAATAACGAAATTCGTTGAATCGATTAATAAGTTGTTTGAATGCGAACCTATAAAGAAATTCGTGGATTCAAACAAAAGTTTAGTAAAAAAAATTATTGATCTAAAACAACAATTTTTTTTAACAACAACAAAATACGATATGCAAGGTTACTTTTTTGATATTTTTGTATATGCATACAAATTATTTGTTCAGACAAAAATTTTGTTGATTTTATTTTTACTATAATTTTTTCTGGGATTAACGAACAATTTTCATTAAATTTATGATTATTATTTCTTTAATGACACAATACTCATACGAGTATATTAAATGAAGTTTTATGTTGGCCCACAAAAAATGCCAGCATTGTAACATTGCTGCATAAAATCGTTATATCTATGGAAGTATTTTCATAAAAGTGTTTCAAAAAAAGTGTAAAAGTGTTTCAAAAAAACAATGTGAGTAGATTGAAATACTAGCTTGTTTCGTTACCAGAGAGTTATAGGAAGGATACTGTGTACGAGTACGTCTGCTTTGATAGTGGCCGAAGCTTATCGCACCGTGCCTACTAATGCGTTAATTACAATAATGCATTGGCTGCCAGCTGGTCCCATGGTGAAGGAAGCGGCCACATGCTCGGCGATCGAGCTATAAAAGTCTTATAGGCTGCACACATCCATTACCATAATCATTGTCAAATGCTTAAAACGTGGAAAAATTCTCATTACTCGTACATATTAAATTTACTAAAATCTCAAATTATCTATTCACACAAATTGAATTTCATAATTTATTTAAATCCTTTATAATTCAAATTTCTTAGCTAAACACGACTATAAATTAATTTAAGTCAATGTGATAAAAATCCTATTAAAAGCCTTAGTATACAAATACTATTAAGATGTGCAGGCGTGAACTGAATCTCGTTGCTCTGTAATGCAAGCCGCTGCAGAAGAATATTCATTGTGCAAGTAACAGAGAAAAAACAAAGGTATTTTTAATAAGTGATTACTTCAAGCAGAAAGCAGAAACACAAGGCACGTTAAAAATTTGATTTGCAGGAGTTAGCTTTTCTTTTGCATAAATAAGCTCTTAAAAAGCAGCAAATAATTGCCCTAAAATGAACTTGATGACAAGTGGTTTCAAGTTACCAGTTATGATGATTATTTTTGGGCGGGTGCTCGGTATTATTGTCAAAACGAAGTGATTATATTTGTATTGTAAACGTCTCTAACATTTCTTTACACCTTTCAAAAAATATTGCTCTGCCTTATTCATCGACGTCTCACAAGCAAACGTACACAACCTTTTGGAAAGCTATTTATATTGTCGCCAATTTATAATAAAAGAAGGCGATTTGATAAGCCCCGCCCAGCCTATTGAAGCTGGAGTTCCCCAAGGCAGCATATTAGGGTCTATCTTATATTTGATCTACGCATCTGACATGCCGACAAGCACCAACATTCACACTTCAACATTTGTAGATGATACAGCATTCCTTAGCATACATAGTAACCACCAGCAAGCATCAATAAATTTACAGGAACATATCGACAAACAAGAGAAATGGCTCAAGCTTTGGAAAATCAAGGTTAATGAACAAAAGTGTGCCCAGGTTACATTCGCACTAGAAACATGCTCACCCATTACTATTAACCACAAAGTAATACCTCAACACAGTGAAGTCAAATACCTCGGTATTCATCTTGACCGTAGACTAACATGGAAGTCGCACATCGAGGCAAAAGTAACGCAGATGAAATTGAAAGCAGTGCAAATTAACTGGCAGAAATTCGACCTTGAAGCTTGATTGTAAACTTTTGCTGTACAACTCGATTCTAAAGCCAATATGGTGCTATGGGGCACAGCCTCGGCATCCAACATTGAAAAAATTCAAAGATACTCCGTAGAATTACAAATGCTTCATGGTACGTTAAAAACTCACGAATCCACGCAGATCTGAACGTACCTTTTGTGAAATCTGAATTTGTAAAGTACGCGACAAGATATATTAACAAACTTGAATTCCACCCAAATCCTCTTGCCGTTAATATTCTTAACTTTGGTGTTCATACCCGTCTGAGAAGGAGGGATACTTTGGCTATCATTAGAGCTCTAAACAGATGACTGAATTCTGTAATAATATTCGCATAAAAATAAATTTTTGTCCAGCACTGGCAGGACTTTAATAAAAAAAAAAAATTTTTTTAGTATTCCGACTTGAATACTTATTTTCATTACATTTCTTATGTAGATTCAATAAAAAAAACAATATTAAAAAAAAACAGTGTATAAATAAAAAAGCTTGTTTTTGTGTTTTGACAGGTATTATTAGAATTTTTTTTTTTTTTTTTAATTCTCAACACTTTATTTAGATTGTTGAAATATAAAGTTGAATGTTTAAGAATATCTTTCAAAAATTTCCAAATTCTACTGATGCTTAGGGTAGCTCCTATGAAATGTTGACATATAGATAGCTGGGAAACATAGAAATCCAGCTATTTATAATTTGTTATTGATATTAATGTTAAAAGATAAAATAATGAATAAAAAGCTCAATGGTTCCGCAATTGTTTTTGACCTATTTTTATACATTCAGACTGCTGGTAAAAAAAAAATTCTAAATACACGAATTGTATTTTCATTGGAACACTTATTTTCGTAAACATTTTCTAAATCTAAACTCGATTTTCAGTTGTGTACATCTCCATAGAAGGTTTTCCTTATAAAATTATTATATAAAATAAAAACATTTACTTACAATAAATGTGTTATATTGAAAAAATATCATAATAGGAAACAAAAATTCTCAGTAAAATTTTTGTTTTCGATAAAAATTTTATATAAAATTTTTTTAAATAAAACTATATATAATAACATATAAAAATATTTCATTGACTTTCATTTTCGAATACTGAATAATTTGCATGCCATTATTTCGCAAGACTTTAGCCCGAAACATCTTCAGAATATGCTAAGCATAATTTTCTTATGTTTAAACGAATTCATGTATGTATAGGAGTATAATCACTCGTACATTCGTTCGCTTTTTCATCTAAAACATCGAAGGGCAATTGCTTGTCTGGGCTAAGAAATCATTAAAATATTTACTGCTTATTTTAGCCAGAGTTGCTTTAAAGCCAAAAATAATTCCACCAAGATGTTACTTGTAGTTCCCTTAACATATCTTACAGCTTTTTAGGTCACAAGATGTACACAGACAAAATTATAGTAAAAATAAAATAAAAAAAATTTTTGTCTAAAAAAATATCAAAAAAATAACCTAGGATATCGTATTTTGTTGTTGTTTAAAAAAATTGCTGTTTTCGATCAATAATTATTTTTACTAAACTTTTGTTTGAATCCACGAATTCCTTTACAGGTGCTCATTCAAACAATATATTAATTGATTTAAAAAAAATTTTTTCTGTGTATGCATGGATCATCATCAAGTGGTTTTTAACTTCATAAGGATGATTTCCATTATATATTTTTCAGTTTACATAATTTTACATATCCATTACATATAGACAGCTAGAAAACATGGAAAATATGCTGTTCATAATTTTTTGACTAATGTCAAAAAATTGATTCAATATCTTACTAGACTTCAACAGAGAGTTTTATTTTGCCTAAGTCTACTTTGATATTGTTGCAGACAGGTAAAATAAATATTTGTGGTGAAATCAAGCGGTTTTAGTGTCAAGTTGTTATAAACTTGGCTAGGTATAGCAACTAACTTAATGTCTTTCGTTCAAGTCGTTCTCTGCCCACCGCTGATCTCGGGAAAAGAATTTCAAGTTTTCTTTTAAATTAATATTTGCATACATGCATATTTTTGAATGTATGTTTGTTTATGAAATTGTGCCCTTTAAAACACACTCACATACACACACACACACACACACACACATACAGTTGTAACCGTTGCATAGAAGAAACGAATAATAAACAATAAACGACAAAGTAAACACATTTTCTGCAAACTTTAACCACCGATTTTGTCTGTAGAGTTTGTTTGCTTATGAACGTCACACAGGCAACCTACAAGAACCCGCCTTGATACTTTTTACAAGAAGAGCAGAAAACATCTATTTGCACATAAAGAATTTAAAAACGAAAAACAGCATAGAAATAAAGCGGTTTGAAAAACTACTCGTACTCGGTTAATAAAGGACATGAAATAACAAAAGCCTTTAAAAAAAAAAGAAAGGAAAACTAACAACTGTGATAACTGCTAAAACTTCAACATTCCTTTCCATTACCTTCGACATTCTTATAGAAATTCTCATCATAACAAAGATTGTATGCTCCATATCGTCATCGGCACTGTGAATTTTATATATTCAGCCTCGTTTCGCGCCGTTTACGTTAACAGGGGCGTTAATAATTTGACATCTTTCTACTGTAATTGCTGTTACTGACTTTCCAATTCATGTTCAGCTGAAGAATGGAATTTGTTTTTGTAGATAAACGAGCGGAGTTATCATTGTACGGCAGAGGGTGGAGAAATTTATCAAGTTAATTTAATAAGAATTTTTGAATAGACAGTATTCAGCAACAATAGAGGAATGTTTGCTTAGAGATTTTTTTTGTTTGTTTTGTTCTCTTTTTCCTTTTTTTTTTTATTGTTATCAAGAATTATGTTAACGGGCTTAAAAGATTTGCACAAAAGGTTAATTTAAAAGAACGGGCTTGAACTACTACAAAAGCCAACAGTTGTGCTGAATATTTTAGATAGAATAATTTAATAATTGAGAAAAATTTTGCAAAAGATACAGAATAAACGATACTTGTATAGAAAGTATTCAGATTTTAAGGAATCATATTAAACAACTGGCGGAGATTTTATACTTAATAATATACGAGTAAAGGGTGATCCAAACAAATTGCATTATGTTAATTGTAAATAAAGCAAAACATTTTCATTTTTAATATTTTTAACTATGATACCGAGATCTATGACAACTAACAATAAGTATTCAAATCTTAATACTAAATACACAAAATTAATTAAGTCCAGCCAATGCTAGACAAAACTATTTTATTTTGCACGGTCAATATCGGTAGAATCACCTATTTAACGTTTTAATGGTGGCAAGGATGTCCCTCCTTCTCAAACGAGAGTGGCCTTCGAAACTAAGTATATTGCGTGCAAGACGATGTGGGTGAGGTTCCAATTTACTGATATACCTTGTCGCGTATTTTGAAAATTCGTCTTTTACAAAAGGAACACCGAGATCCTTATGAATTCGTGAGTTTTTTACGTACCATGGAGCTGCGGTAATTGTTCGAAGAATTTTGTTTTGTTGCCTTTGAAGTTTTTCAACGTTTGAAGCGGATGCGGTGCCCCATAATTGAATTCTATAGCACCATATGGGCTTTAAAATTGCGTTGTATAATAAAAGTTTGCAATCCACCTTCAATGTAGAATTTCTGCCCATAAGCCAATTCAGTTGCGCTGCTTTTTACGTTAACTGAGTAACTTTCGCATCTATGTGAGACTTCCACGTTAACCTACGGTCGAGATGAATACCAAGGTACTTGACTTCATTTTGCTGCGGAATAGGTGAATTGTTAATTTGGATAGCTGAACATGTTTGTCTACGCAGTGTGAATGTAACGTGAGTACACTTTTGTTCATTAAGTTTAATTTTCCAAAGTTTTAACCACATCTCTAATATTGAAATATACTCCTGCAAATTTCGCGAAGCTACTTGATGCTTTTTATGTACGCTGCAGAATGCTGCGTCATCCGCAAAAGTTGAAGTGTGGATTCCGGATCACGTTGGCATGTCTGAGGCGTAAATCAAATATAAAGCAGGTCCTAGAATGCTACCTTGGGGAACTCCTGCCTCGATTGTCTGTAAGGGGCTTATAAAATCGCCTTCTCTGATAACAAACTTCCGGCCGCATAAGTAGCTTTCCAGAAGCTTGTGAGTGTTTGCAGGCAAGTTTAACTTTATTTTGTACATCAAGCCATCGTGTCACACTTTATCAAAAGCTTGGAAAATGTCAATGAATAAAGCTGAACAATACTTTTTGTCTTCAAAAGTCTGTCTTATGACGTTGACTAGTCTTTGCGTTTGTTCTATGGTGCTATGTTTAGCCCGAAAGCCAAATTGATGATCTGGGATGCATCCCACATTGTTTAATATTGGAGTTAACTTCGCCATTAACAATTTATCGAACAGTTTTGAAATTGTTGGCAATAGACTTATTGGTCTGTATGATCCTACTTAAAGATTTGATTATTATTTTTCTTGTCTTCTTCAATAAATAATTATTAATCACAGCAAATTTGTATTGTAAAAAATCCTTCTTAAGAAAAAACTTAAGAAAGGAAAAACTTGAACTAGAACCCGATGTACATATGTACAAACCAAAAAGTTTTTAATTTAAAAATTATAAAAGTTCAACAAAAATTTAACAAAATTTCAATTCATTGTTACTTTTGTAAGAAAATAACAAAAACTCTATTAATTAAAGTTATTGATTGAGATTTTCTTATAATTTATTTCTGTAGCTTTGTTAAGAATGTTTGCTAAACTTACTCGCTTAAATCCTTAAAAAGGATATGTCTTTAAAGTCATTGTTTTACTCTTCAATATTATTATTTGACATCATTGTTCAATGCTATTTTTTAATATTTAATGATGTATGATTTAATTTTCTTTGTAAGTCACTCTTTTTTTCTACGTCACTTTCTTTTCAAACAAAATCTTAACGATTTTTGTAGCTGCTCAAAAACAAACAGAAAAATGAGAATGTATTATTGTATTCCTTTGTCGAAAGTTTTAATGTTCTAATGGCATTACAAAAATGTACGTATTATTATTTGCTTTTTTTTCTTCTCTCACTATTACGTTTTTGTTCTTACAAGTAATGAAATTTAAATACATAACAATACAGCTTGTGCATTTTTGACTATAAAACAGGGATTTCCAGATTTTGTTCTTTTTTGTTCAGTTTATGAAAGAAAGCAATTAATTTCTAAGATGAAAAACTGGTGTTTGATTTACAAGGCAGCATTAAGAAAGGAACAAGGAAGCGAAAATTGTTAGCGGCATTTTGCAAGGAATATGACAAGAAAAAAAAAATATTGAAAATTTTTTGAAGTAAAAAAAGGAAGCGTTTAATTCTTTTACGAATGTTAAAGAATGTTGAATGTTGTTCTACGTAAATTTGATTGAAATTTTTGTTAAATGAAATCAAGAATTTTAACTGGAGATTTGTATATCCAATAGGGACTAGCAATGTAGAGTTTAAATAAAATTTGCAAAATTTTCTTTAGTGAATCTTGTTTTCAAGCTGTTGCAGGGAATGAAAACATTCATCCCTTGCAAGCAATCTTCGTGTAAACCAAGAAGGAAGTCAGATCCAGATTTGCTCAGATACAAATTTGCTAAGCAAACCGGCAATGTTGCCATTTGACAGGATACGCCGCCGTATATTTACATATACATATTTCTTAAGCACGTTATACCGGAACACAAGCAGTTTGCTTATAATGGGTGATTTTATAAGAACTATCGGAAATTAAAAAAAAAAAAAAACACATAAAATTCAGAAAAATGCATGAAATATTTATTTGGATCGATAGTTGGGTCGATATAATTTAATGTTTGAAGATTATTTCATGCAAATGTTGGCCGCGGCTGCGCCTCAAATGGTCCATCCGCTTAGTCCAATTTTGGCATACTCTTTCCAACATTTCGGCCGGTATCTCACGAAGAATGTTGGCAATGTTGGCTTCCAGTGCGTCAATCGAAGCGGGCTTGTCGCTATAGACATTAGCCTTAACATAGCCCCACAAAAAATAGTCTCGAGGCGTTAAATCGCACGATCTGGGCGGCCAATTGACTGGTCCCAAGCGTGAAATAAACTGTTCACCGAACTCGCCTCTCAATTGGTCCATTGTTTCGCGTGCTGTGTGGCATGTGGCACCGTCTTGTTGAAACCACATGTCATGCAAGTCAAGCTTTTCCATTTGGGCAAAAAAAAAGTTTGTTATCATCGCACGGTAGCGCTCACCATTCACAGTAACGTTGTGATTCGCATCATCGTTGAAGAAATACGGCCCAATGATGCCACCAGCCCATAGTCCGCACCAAAGGGTTGTTTTTTGTGGATGCATTGGTAGCTCTTGCAATGCTTCTGGCTGCTCTTCACTCCAAATACGGCAGTTTTGCTTGTTCACGTATCCATTCAACCAGAAATGAGCCTCGTCGCTGAACACAATTCTTCGATAAAAAAGTGGATCTTCATCTAACTTTTGAAGAGCCCATTCACAAAAAATTTGGCTTCAATTCTTGCACCAGCTGTATCTTATAAGGCTTCATACCCAAATCCTTCCGCAAAATTTTCCACGTAGTGGAGTAACAGAGGCCCAATTGCTGCGAACAGCGCCGAATCGATAATTCACGGTCATCACCAACACTGGCCGATATGGCTGCAATATTTTCTTCAGTTCACACTCTACGTAAGCGTGTTGGTGGTTTAATGTCCAACAATGTAAATTTGGTGCGAAATTTTTTTAAAATAGCCCGAATAGAAGCCTCAGTAGGTCGATTAAACTGACCATAAAATGGAAGAAGCGCGCGATGAACTTTCTTAACAGAGCACGCATTTTGGTAATAAAATTCAATAATTTGCAAGCGTTGTTCGTTTGTAAGACGAATCATGATTAAATTATAGACCAAACTGAAGATGTTTGACAGTGACACAAGATACAAAACGTGCGTGAGCTGTCAAAACTAGTGTTGCCAAAAAGATAATAGCAAAAAAATCACTCGTTATATCTATGGCATTATGTCATAACATCTTCAGTTGAGATAAGACTAGAAAACCTTTTTAAGTGAACTTTGAATGAAAAATTTTATTTAAGAATAAATAAAAATAAAATAAAATTACAACAAAATTTTGTCAGTAATAAGAAAAAATATTTTTACAAGTAAAAGTTTTATAATTAATAAATTAATCATATTAGATGGCAATTTTTCCATACACAAAATTGGTCTTAAGTTGTTATGACAAAAAAAAACTACAAATATAAAAATGAAAAGTCTCTACTATAAATGACGATTTAACAGAACCATTTACATAGCAATAAATTTTAATTTCAACAGCTTATTATATTTTCAGCTGTATTAGGTTTTTTTCGAGAATGAAGAATTAAAAAATCAGCACTTTCATCTCTGCAAATAAAATACTAAAAATTAGCACCAAATAGCATTTAACAAAATGTTAACACAAAAAAATATCCATTTGTATAAAATTTACTATTTACATTATTTGTTTTGCCATTTTCCAACAGTTTTTTTTTCTAATTTCAAAATTTTGACATGCAGTTGTTTTTGTGGCGATTACAATTTGCATTTAAAATTTAAATTTCCATTAAGAATGTGTTGCTTATTATGGCTGTCAAAAAGCAAACAACAAAAGAGCAGCAACAACTGGCAAATATTTTCTATATTCTCAAGCACGCACGCACACACACACACACACACACACGCACACGTATTCAACATACACATTCAGTTGTTAACCTTTTTGGTCAGCAGAACTTTCAAATACGCTACTACTTACTAATTTAACTAATTTTTTTATGTTTTTTTTTTTTTGCACAACTGTAATCTAAGTTTTGGAAAACAGTATTAAGGGGCAAACCAACCGAAAGGCTTAACGTTGATTGTAAAAAATTAAAAAGTTTAAATAATATTCAAACAATTAAATATAACATACATACATGACCACTCAAATCATTACATGTAAGATTTTTAAATAGAACAAAGTGTTGGCATTAAGTTACATGCAGATGGTCTGATAACTTTTAAAATGCTCAAACACACAAACATGTGGACATTCATGCATGGGAATTTATGCACAGCAATTAACAGCTGAAGGAGTGGTAATAACGTCTAGTACAATGGCACCAAAATCTACACTAAACAAGCAATTGATAAAAGTGATCGTGGCGACTAAGTTGGCTAGTCGAAGTGTAATAAGCAGAATGGAACTGAAGCAAGATTTGCCAGGCTATGCGGTCTGATAAAAAAATAAACGGTATTTTAAATTGTTTTAAGAAGTAGTTATTCATCAATACAAGTAGCTATCTTGTCCACTTCAAAGTAATCCCCTTCAGATTTAATACACTTATGCCAGCATTTTTTTTAATCCTCGAAACACTTCCGAAACATGGTTTTTGGTATCGCCAACAGCTCCTGTTTTGATTTTTCTTTTATCTCCTCAATCGTAGCAAAACGCTTTCCTTTCATCGGTGTCTTCAGTTTTGGCAAGAGGAAAAAGTCAGCGGCGGCCAAGTCCGGTGAATATTTTATTTTTATTTTTTATTTATCAGTACTCAGGGGATTTCCCTACATATGCAGTGCATTATACTGGAACTAGAAAAATAGATTATGAGAAGAATAAAAGGGGGGAAGTAATGTTTGTGAACTTAACACACGGAACGACCAAAACAAACGTTATCAGGGCGTTCAAAATGTTGCAATTAAATTAGTTAAAACTGATCAGTGTCCAGTGTATATACCTTCGACACTGCTCAGAATAAGAAATATTAGTTCAACATTGCGCACACCGTAATGTAATAAATACATAAGAGGAACATAAAAAATATATTAATAATAACAAATACAGAAAAAACAAACGGCAAGAAAAATATATAATAAAAAAACACACACACATGCACACATGATGCAAAACAAAACTTCACCTATCCCATCATATTCACCAATGTCTTTTATTTTTGGCGCCGAATATTTGGTCGCGCAGTTACGTTCCTAGCATAAAGGAGCAGCTAAAGACATGCAATGTTGTAACAGCAAGTAGCGCAAAAACTGTTTTAACAGTATTATTGTTTGTACCAATTAGATTGATCTTGATTGACTGTACTCTAACTATCACAACCAATTAATTAAAGCAAATTAAAGCCATTGTACTTCGCAGTTTTCCTTCCAAGGTACAACTCGTCGTCATTGGTAGTAAACTTATTGAATTTTGTTCACGGTTGCCATATTTGACGATTTATCGCCATTTTGACGATTTTGGGTGAAGAAAATAGGTCGTTGACGATTTGACGATTTAAGGTCTGTTTTTGACGATTTTTGTAGATGTCATTTTTAATTTAAAAATTTTTAAGCAACTATGATTTTACAATTACATACATATATTTAAATAAATGAATACGTAAATATGTATGTAACACTGAACCCAGTGGGAAACTTCAAGAGACCTTCGTCAAAAAGGCCAAACATTATTTTAGATCCCATACTCATGCTTGCCAATTAAGGCAGTATAGAAGGCCACCATTCTTTCTGCTATAGGAAGGGATACAAACAAAGAAGCCATTAGATTAGTTCTGCTAAGAAAGCCCTGATTGGGGTCTTCTGAAGAAGGCCTCCGTTTAGACCTGCTAAGCCTTCCGTAAGGCATACTAAAATACGCCTTCTATGAGAACTGCTAGAGCAGACCTACCACGTAAGGGAGTGCGGCAGGTCGTGGCTGCCTAGGACATCATGAATATGATGGTTGACGCATCATAACAGTTTTGTTTTTGGCCAAAAACTCACGCACAAGCAGCGATGTGTGAGCTGGTGCGTTATCATGGTGCAAAATCTTTAATTGTTTTTACCACAATTCTGAGCGTTTCTTACGCATGGCTTTGCACAAACCTCGCATAACTTCAAAGTAGTATTCCTTATTGACGGTATGAGCTTGTGGCAAGAATTCATAATGCACCACGCAATTTCAGTCGAAGAAAACGTGCTTTTTTTCGGTCCTGGCTCTTTTGAACGCTTCCATTGGGATGCTTATGCTTTGATTTCAATGTCATAACCATACTCGTACACCCATGTCTCGTCACCAATTATGACCTTTCTTAAGGAAATCTGGATTTTCGTTGACGATGTTCAACAGCTCCTAAGCGACGTCCATGCGAAATTGTTTTTTGCTCAAAGTTTGGCGATTTTTGAACAAGCTTCGCTTCCGCACGTTTGATGCCTAAAACATACGTAAAAATTGCTTGGCATGAGTCGAGCAATATGCCAGCATCTTCAGCAACCTTTCTGGTAGTGATTCAACGATTATCCAAAATCGTTTTCTCAACTTATTCAATGTTTTTTCTTCATTGCTTGTTGAAGTGCTCGGGCGACCAGGATAACTTTTCGGCCTTTACAATTGAACTTGTATTCTGATCATAGCAGACTCGCCGAATAGTAAAAAATCGAAGAGAACACCAAAACATGACTAACATTTTGTCTATCAAAACCAAACTGACAATTCGAAATGGCTGATATAGCCAACATATATAACAAACATGTATACCAACATAGCAAAAAAAATCAAGAATCTAACATACGTAACTCACGACAATTTAAACTAACGTTTGTTTTTTTTTGATCAGACCTCATATATCTGAGTTCTAAAATAAATTTACATATTTTACAAAAATTTTTTTCAATCGGCATATAATAGCAAACTTTCATTTTCATTTAAGTAATAGTTTAAAATAATAACAGTTTAGAAATAAATTTAAACTTGGAAAGGAAATAGAAAAAAGAAAATTACTTTTTTGATATTTTGTAATAGAACTGTATTTTCTTCGTGCCAAAAGTAATCGAAAAATCGAAACCACAATATCGATTGCCAAAACGATCCCCCCTAATATACTCAAAGGCTCAAGTTTGTAACCTGTTCCCAAGTAAAAAGTGCAAAATTTTTGTTATTTGGCTGCTAAAATTAGCATTTTTATAGTTTTGTTCTGAAAACAAAAAACACTGTTGTCATTTTTAATAAAACATTTTTTTTTAAAGCTTAAAACAAATAATTTTTAGTTAAATGGAAAATTCTTCTGTTAACAAAAATACATATGTTCATTACCAGTATAAAGCTGTGCTATTTAAAGAATTCAACTGATTTGCTTAAGCATGTATACATACATGTGTGTGTTCCTTATGAACCAAGTAAACCTTAACAAATCATTTCATGGAGTAATCATACATGAACAACATTGCAATGTGGGGCGTATGCTCTATTAGAATAAACATATTCACACTGCACACTACATATGTATAGGCATACACACATTTTTATTTACACACACACATATGCATATATGTATGTATATGCAAAACATATTGCACTTACACAAGCATTCAAATGAGATGATACGCACTAAAACTCGAAACCATCAAGTGGCACACACACAAACACTTACACACACACATACACTTAATCATACAAACACGAATGTGTATATGCATATTCAAAATTTTGGTCCGTGCATTTCAAAAAGCTTCAGTCCATGCCAGTTGTATTATCATTTTTAAACCATTTAAGCAAAAGCAAAATATAAAATGCTTTTTTTTTTTTGCCAGAGAATACCCAAAAAATGAGCAAAAGAGTAAATATTTAGGGTACTTTGTTTGTGTAATAAAAAAGGTGGGGTATTTAACATTGAGTGATTTGCAAAAGCTTTTACTCAACAAGCAAAGACATGCAACACGTGACTGCAAAAACAAAACAAACTCAGTACGACATTGTTGCTGCTGTTTTGGCAAACTTCTACACCCACTTTATGGTTTTGCTTTTACTTCAGCCTTTAGAAAGGGTGTGTTAGGGTGTGTGCAATAATTGAGTGTTTTTCCGATGTTGTATAGTAAAAACAAAAGAGAGAATTCTACAACATGTTGCTTCTTTTAATAACAAATGTAGAGAGTAATACTTTTTACAGCAGCTTTCATGTGTGGTTAGCATGTGTGTGTGAGTGTGTGTGTGTGTGTGTGTGTTTGTACGCTTGCATTTAGAGTGCAGTTTTAAACGACCATGAACATGTTTAAATTGGTTCTTGTTGATTTTCAACAAGAGCAACAATTTGCAAATGAGTAATAATTGCACAATGCCACAACAACAACAGCAACAACCAAACGACAAGCGTAAAAAAACGATAGCAAAAGCACAAAAAAAGCAAAACAAAACGGAAAAATAGTAACAGCATCCTTACGACAGCAAAAAATCAGGACTTGGTCAACAAAAATTCAGTTGATAGTTTAACACGTAACAGTAAAGTTACTGCACGTAGTATTTTACAAGGAATTTTACTAACGCTAAAAAAAACCACAAACATAAATACCACAAAAAAAAATTATTTGAAAAAAAAAAAAATTTTAATAAAAAAAATTGTAAAATATATTTAAAATTTATATAAAAAAGTATTGTTTTTAGTTGACTTTCTTTTTTTGTTTGACGGTTGCTCGAAATAACATGTGACCATTATGAATGTCTCTTAAGATCCCCAAAAATAATTTGCTCCAGTTAATGAGAGACTTATAAGTTGGTTACTGCTATACTTGTTGTAAAACTTGAAGTGTAACTGTTTGCGTGTAAGTGTGTGTATGTGTGCGTGTTAACTTCTTTTATAACGAACAAGAACAAACAAACCGAAACGTATATACTTATATGTTGTTTGAAACAGTTGGCTGTATTGTGCTTTGCGTTTTGGTAGCCAGATGCTTGAGTTATTACATCCTTTACAGTTATTTATACGTGCAACATCAAAGCGGTCGTTCCGCTTGGATCTAACAATATTCAGTTCTTAATAATTTCAGTTCTTCATAAATCTTAAATAAAAATAAAAAAAAAAATAATTTTACAAAATGAAATTTTTTCTATAATTTTTTAATAATAAAAAAAATATTATAATTAAAATAATAAAAATATTTTTTTAAGAAAAAAAAATATATAAAATAAAATAAAACCGAAAAAATTAAATATCAGCAACAAAGAGGTAGAAAAATATTTTTTTTTTTAATAATTTATTGGAAGAACTTGTGTCAACTTTTTTCCTTGAAAATTTTGTATTCAATAAGCATCACAAATTTAATATTAAACAATATTGTTTTAAAAGTAATTGCAGTTATTTAGAAAAATATAATTTTTTTTTATTATTTATACATATATTTTTTTAATTTTTATTTTTAGTTTTATATATTATTTTGCGCTTATGGTCTGTCTTGGTTTTTTTTATATACATATATAATAAAAAGAAAAAGAGTGCCAATATTAAGAAATAATAAGCGTATTTTTTTTTATTTATTGTTTATTTTATTTATTTAGTTATTTAGTTATTTCTTTGGTACATAGAGTGTTCATAGCAATTATAATAAATACTAAATCAAAACCAGGAAACTTACAAAAACCTTTAAAAAAATACCCAAAAACGTAAGTTATTACAAAGACGTACTAAAGAAGTCTCCTCAAAACAAAGTCATTTTATTTAAAATACGATTAATGATTATATATGACTAATATCGCCAAATTTAAATCAAAATTGAAAATGCTTTTAATAACTTTCAAGCTCTAAAAATATTATAAATATAAAACACATTCCCCCAGCCCAGCTATGGCAGAGAAATTCTTTTCTCAATTGAATTTATTGAATAACTTTGCATTTCTAAGGCTGGTCCAACCAAATTGCAAGATTTTAATGGTAAATAAAGCAAAAGCTTTTCAAATTATTCACCTAATATTTTTTATTATTATACAAGAATCTCTTATGTGTGAAACAAAATATCGAATATACGAATAAGCCAAACACAGTTTCAGTGGCATTTTTCCAATGGCTCTAAGACTTAATTAAGGTTCAATGCCCTTAATGTGCTGAATTTGCTCATTCTTTAACTTTTAAATTGTGATAGGCTTGCTGACATAATGTGTAATCCTTTGGCTTTTACATATCATCAAATAAAGAAGTCCAACATATCCCATAATAAAGAAGTCCAACAGTGTCAAATCACATGATCGTAAAGTACAATTGAAATTTGGAAAACGCAAGCGATAACGCGGCCATTAAACTGCTCGCGCAAACTGCCATTGTTTTGTTGAATGTATGACAAATAGTATTGTGCTGTTGGAACTACATACATGGTCCGATCAAAACCTAACCGTTATTTTCAAATTTCGTGAGTTACGCATAAACGATTTTCGCATATTTTTCAGTTATGTTGGTACACATATCTCTTATATATTTTGGCAATATCAGTCATTTTGTTGTTGACAGATCATAAGGTTAGTCGTGGTTTGGTATGCTCTTCGATTTTTTACTATACGAATAAATTTCAAAAGAACTATATTAGGTTTTGTGTAAAAAATGAAACTAAATGCGCAAGGACATTTGAAATGTTGACTATAGCGTTTGGCGAGTGTACTATGAGCAGAACACAAGTTGTATTGTATTTAAGGCAGGCCGAGAAGATGTCAGTGACGATGCTCGTCCTGGTTGCCCGAGCACGTCAACAACCAATGAAGAAAAAACATTGAATTAGTTGAGAAAACGATTTTGGATAATCGTCAAATCACTACCAGAAAGGTTGCTGAAGATGCTGGCATATTCTTCGACTCATGCCAAAAAATTTCTACGGATGTTTTAGGCATGAAACGTGCGTCAGCGAAGATTGTTCCAAAATTGCTAATATTTGAGAAAAAGCAACGTCGCCTAGACATCGCTCAGGAGCTGTTGAACACCGTCAACGACGATCCAGATTTCCTCAAAAAGGTCATAACCTACGACGAATCATGGGTGTACGAGTATGGCTATGACATTGAAACCAACGCCCAATCATCTCAATCGAAACGTCCGCAAGTGACAAGACCGAAAAAAGCACATCAAGTTCGGTCAAATGTTAATGTTTTGCTCACTGTTTTCTTCGACTGCAATGGCGTGGTATGAAGTTATGCGAGGTTTGTGCAGAGCCCTGCGTAAGAAACGCTCAGAATTGTGGTAATAACAATTAAAGATTTTGCACCATGATAACGCACCAGCTCACACATCGCTGCTTGTGCGTGAGTTTTTGGCCAAAAACAAAACCGATGCCTCAACCATCGTATTCACCGGACTTGGCCACCGCTGACTTTTTCCTCTTGCCAAAACAGAAGACACCGATGACAGGAAAGCATTTTGCTACGATTGAGGAGATAAAAGAAAAATCGAAACAGGACTTGTTGGCGATACCAAAAAGCACGTTTCAGATGAGTTTCAAAGATTGGCACAAATATATTATATTTGAGGTGAATTACTTTGAAGGGGGCAGGATAACTGACAAATACGTTTTGAAAAAATTAAACATAATGGTTATTTTTTTGATCAGCCTTCGTATAATTATATTTCATTTAAGTTGGACAAGTTGTAGTGCTACACTTTTATAAAACAAAACCGTTTGACTAATACACTCTTTTTGCTCATGAGATCTGATCAATGTTGTTTTGGGAGGCCATACGGACTGATGCTGGCGCCACAGATGCGGGATGAAGGCACTCAGAGCCTTTCATGACTAATGTTTACAAAAATGGTAGCAAAACAAAGTAGTCCACGAATACCTGGTACAAAAATTGTCACTAGAAGACTTGTTTTTTTATTCTTGGCAGAGTATTAATAGCTGTCTAAACCTTTAGACCAAGTGTGCCCAGCCCTATGCGCTTGATACTCAATTGTTTTTGTAAATGCACTTAGCTATAGGGCTGTGTTCTTTAATACACAAATACTGCGCTTAGCACTAGCAATGAAAAATACACAAACAACTTCGTCTTATATATTTTTTCCCCGTTTTTTATTGCACACATACAAAAGCAAACCAATAACACTTTCGCATGTTTTGCTGGTAAACATTGACGACAGCGATTATCAGTGTGAATTTTGTTTTTGTAAATGTTTTGCTTTTTAAAACAAAAAAATATTAATAAAAATAGTTTTTCCTTAAACGTATTGGTGTTTACTCTTGCATATAGTACTTGTGGGCACCACTGCTTTAGACCTTCCTAAGGCGGTATTTAATTTTCGTTATCTATTGCTCTATTATAAATTTTGTTAGTTGTGTGCATTTACTATACTGCACAAGACATATTTTAGCAAATGTTTTGTCAGCTGTCATTCATTTAAGAGCAAAATTTTAATTGTTAGTAAATGTTATGATTTAAAAAAAAAATTTTTTAATTTTGATTTCTTGTACTGAAAAGAAAAAGTTGAACACAAGCAAAATTTGGCAAATTGAAAATTAATAATAATATTAACGTAAAAATATAATTCTCCAGAGATAAAAAAAATAAAATAAAAGTGATAGCTCGAATTTTAATCAAAATGAAAACACTACTTTAAAACAGAAGCAAATCAAAAACCTCTTTTATAAAAAGTATAGAAAAGTGATACTAACAAAAATAAAAAAATTAAAAGGATGTAACATTTTTTTTAATAATAACTAATATATATGTAACAAGAACAATTATTTCACATAAAAATAACGTTCAATAAGATAAAGAAAAAGGTTTCATCTTAAAAAAACAAAAAAAAATTTAATACAGATTTAAACAAATATATACTTTGGAATTTTTTTTAATAAAAAACTTATTGAATAAACAAAGAAAAAGCAACAAAATGAAAGAAAATCATCCAGCGGCTACAAAAATAATGGAAACGCAAATCGTAACGTACAACATTTTTAATAATATGACAATAACTTTAAGTTCTTATTTCAATATACCAGCAGCCATAGAAAACAATTGATTTTTTGTTGGTTTTTAATTCAGTAAATATCAAAAGAACAGCCGAACCAGATATGAGGCCCCAAAATGGGGTTGACATATTGTTTGCTGAATGATTTAAAAAAAAAGAAAATTGTTTTCTGGCACAAAAAAAAGAGACAGTTTATGATAATATTTTATGTAAACTTATTTACATATTTTCACTTTAATAATTATTTAAGCAAATATTTATCGCAATAATTAATTTTAATAAATTCACTGGTATATGTTTTTATTTTTAACACTTTCAACAAGAATTTTCACATTTTTTATATATCACATTTACTTATATATATTTACATTATTTAAGTATTGCAAAAAAAAGAAGCAAATTAAACCATAAAAACATCTTACAAAAATTTTAATAAATAGTATAAAAATATTTATAAATAAGAAAAAAAGTTTTGATTAACTTGTGTAAAATGTATACATTTGAGAGAGTTGGGACACCCCGATTGAGGTACAATATTAATTTAAATAATAATAAATATTATTCCTGGTGATAACAGCCGTATTCATCAAAAAATGTTTTATATTTATTAAATTTTTATTTGGCAAACTTTGTAGAGGATTTCATTAAATAAATCTGTATTTTATGAATGTGGCCGTAAAAATATATTTATTTAAGTTTATTAGAATTAAGTTCCGGTTAAAAATTGAAATATTATATCCCTCAAGTGACCATAATACCATCCCCCTCACCCCGCTCCCTCCAACAGGCTCCAATTTTCTAAGAAAATTGAAACCATTGTCAATGGTGGATATCTGGTCTATAAGGTTCGTTTCAATCACTTAAACTATCGTAGAATAACTGCTGCAGCTTTTTGATTCAAAGAAACAAACAAAAAATGTAACGGCATCCAAACACACACAAATGTGATGACCAATCGAACTCATAAGCTGACAAACAACATCATATCACATAAAATTGTAAACTTAACTAAAAAAATCTAAGTTCAGATTTAAAAATTAGCGTACTTAAGACTGCTTCTATGACATATATAGCAACATAACTGCTTCAGAAATGGATAAGTTTTCTGTGCTTCATAAAATCTATAACTTAAAACTAATAATGTGGCTAAAAATTACTAGATTAATGGCATAAGCCCTTAGCCGTCCCGTTCGTCACCGCTAGCACAAACTAATCTAAACGAAACATACAAAAGATTTCTATTATGTTGTTATTTCATTGACAGTGAAACCCACCGTAAATCAAACAACTAGACAATCAATCAGTCAACTACTCTGACAATCACTCAGCTAAGCAGTGGCATAGTTAGCCAAATAACCAGTCAACCAGTGAAACAATCAGTTAGCCAATTAGTCAATCAGTCTGACAATTATTTATCCCATCAGTCAGTCAATCAATTACTCAATCATCTAATTAGTTACATGATCAAATAGTTCATTAAGTACCATTATTACAACTGAAGAATAGTTACTATTCGGATTTTTTCTTGCGGATAATTTTTTTCTTTTTTTTTTGGTTATTACAAGTTAAAATTAACCTGAAAAGTAACTGATAACTTCACAGCAGGTTTATCCTCATGGTAAAGTTAACTTTAAGCATTTGAAGCTGCCAGATTATCTGCTGCAAATAGTGTCCCTTCAGTAGTAAAAAGGGAACCATTTAATGTTGACTTTATTGCTCACGTTAACTAATAATAAGATTAACTAGCAAGAACTTAATCGTTAAGTTATAATAATGGCTCTAGGAAAATAATCAGCCAGTCAAGCAGGTAGTCAATCAATCAAACTTCCAATCAATCTGGGATCAAGCAATCCATCAGATAATCAGGCAGAGAATAGGTCAGTCTAGCACTCACACAATCACTCAGGTTGTCAGGCAGACAATCAAGTAGTCCATTCTTGAGCTAGTTTACAAACAATCAGTTCATTGAAAAGACTATGGGTTATTTAATCAAGCAGTCAGTTAGCCAATCAATCCACGAGATAATCTGTCGCATAATCTGTTCAGCAATGACACAATCACTCAGATAGTCGGGCAGACAATCAAGTAGTCCAATATTAAGCAAATCATCAAACAATCAGTTCATCGAAAATACTGTCAGTTAGTCAATCAATCAATCAGTCAGCCAATCAATCCACTATATAATCTGTCGCATAATCTGTCAGTCTATCAGTAAAAAAATCAGATATCTAACCAGTTTAATCACTCAGATAGTTAGGTAGAAAATTAGTCAGTCTATCTGTGACACAATCAATCTAATAATCTGGTAGACAATCAGTTAGTTCAACAGTGAGAAAATCAGTCAGCTAATCAGCTAAATATTCCGTCACACAATCAGCTCATTAGAAAGACTATCATTCTGTCAACCATTTAGTCGATGAGTCAGGTAATCAATCAGTTAGAAAATCTGTTACATAATCAGTCAGTCCCTCAGTAGCCTAGTCGCATAGTTAATCAGTCTATCCAGCAGTCATATAGTCAGGCAAACAATTAGTCTCTCCCTTATAAAGATAATCATTTAGCCAATCAGTTAGTTATTTCTTTAGATAATGATTGAGTTTCTATTAAAATTATGTCCTGCAGTTTTCACCCTGTACTTAAATCTAATCCAAACAAATTTTACTGCTCTGTAAAATCCCACGAAATCGTAATTGTAATTAATATATTTTCTATTTCGTTTACATAAATTTTTAGTATTTTACTTATTTTAAATAATCTTTTTGTGAATTTCCTTATTTAAAAATTAAAGTACCAAACTATTCAACAAGTTATACAAATCATCATTAGTCTGCCAATTTGTATTGAAATTCAATTATTGGTTGCATTTTATATATGTTTTTTTTTCTCTTTTGATTCGTGTTTTCATTAAAATTTCGCAATAATTTTACTGACCAACTATTTATTCATTTTAATTTATTTATTCAGCTACAATTTACAAAAACAAAATATGCATATTAAAATTACAATTAAAACGAGATGCAAACAAAAGCAAATACATATATAAAAATATTTTGTTTTTTTTTTTCATAAAATTTATTTAAGCGCAAATATTTTATTTTGCTTGAGTTACAGAATTTGCATAATACAAGTATTTAGAGTTGTTTGTTTTATACAAATATTGACTCATGAGAAAAAAATAAATGCATTATAAAAAATATTTATGATCGAAATGTAATAAACAATACTTTTGTTTATTGCTTTGACACAGCAGGAAACAAACAGTTTGTTAAAATAAAATTATTGATTATGACTACTCCAAAGCGTCTGACATAATAGTATTCTTATGTAATGAAGTAATAAGGTTGCTTTTAGTATCCCATAAATATAAGGCCGCATTTTATCAGTCCATAAAACTGTCCATTATTTTGATATTTAATTATTTGATCTTGTTTAAGTAAAAATTTTTATTTTTGCAGCTAAAGATCGTTTTTTTATATTTTTTATAAAAAATTCACCAGTATTTATTTTCAATATTTCGATAACAATTTGTTATCATCGTCAGGAAAATTAATATATTAACATATCAAACTATATTGTCATATTTGTTTAGTGTTGTTTGACACGTCAACAAAGTCTCAAAATTGTTCAGCTATATAATGAATTACCGCGATTGGATGGAAGATGGGATTTGACAAACTTATGGTGCGCAAAATTAGCCAACTGAAACCACTCGAAAATTTGAGTACCAGTTGACACTAGTGGTTAATAATTAACTGGATCTGGCACGTAATGAAAATAATATAGAACTTTCAGTTAAGAGTGTAGAGTGTGGCTAATCGATCCGTCGTCTTTCTTAATATGTTGAATTTCCTGAATTGCGTGAAGCAATGTTCTTGTTGATAATTTATTTTGGTGAGCATCTAATTCCTCGTTTTGCTACGTTAAATTAGCCATCCAGTTCGTAGCCACTTTATATATCCTCAGAGAAACGGGCATTAACACTGCTGAATAAAAAAAGTCTAAGGTCTTTAGGTCTAAGCCAGCTACAAACGAGTCCTCTAAATTAAACTTTCCGAATGGATGAGAACGTGGCTAACATGTATTTTCAAACTTCATATGCCATAACTTGATTTTTAACCACTAACAAACATTTACTGTCCACTTTAAAAATGTATGTGTTTTATTTAATACTAAAAATCAAACTCCACGGTGAATCACCCAACAAAAGTCACAAAACTATGCATTCATAAATTTTTCTTTATTTAAAATTAAACATGAATAATGAGTGTCTCGAAAACACTATGATAAGAGAAGAATAAATAACTCATCTCTCTCATTAAGGCAGAATGTATTAAACACAACACGCTGGCGTATGAGCGATAAATGAATATGTTACGTGTTCTTAAATTCGTTATACGTTTCAAGCACTAATAGATAAGAATCCTACCGGCAAGTGTTATCAAATAACTTGTTTTACTAATACAGGGTGTACCAAAATGAACGCAGTATATGAATTAGATGGAAAACGAACTTTATGTGTTTTGATTGTCCGTGTTTACTGCATCGTAAAGTTATGTATGACATAATAGGCCGGGAAAATGGGTTTGCATGCCAGAGCACGCACTCGTTTGCCACGACCATTTTGCATAAATATGGGTGATTTTGATGCTATAGCTCTGTATAACTTCCTTTAATGCTTGAATGGTTGTGGTATTGTCGATATAGACTTGTGATAACAAATAACCCCATATACAGAAATATAATGGGAGTCAATTCTGATCATTGGTACGAGAGTGTATACGAACTGGAAATGTCTCAAGCATTCATTGAATTGTTTGATGAGCTGTATCATAAGTGACACTTATTGGCCATAGCATTATCATCTAACTTCGGCAGACAGAAATTTCTGTTATCATGTCACGATATGGAAAAAAGTATAGTATAATTATGCCTCCAGCAAATAACATCGCATTTTTAAAACAACACAGCGTTATTATTCATATCGCGATATCATAAAAACTATGTTCGAATTACACCTTAATCCCAAAGTCCACCCCAAACAGTGACACGTTGTAAATGTATCTTTTTCCCGCCCATGACATATATGTCCCTAGAACCCCAAAGGTGGCAATTTTGGCGGTTGTGAAAGCCGTCAAGATAAAAAAGTGCTTCATCGCTTAGGATGATCAGAATATATTTCTGGTTGACCTTTGATATCAATGAAGACGTTTAATTCTTACTAAATCTAAGTTGCCAATTATCGATTTGATTTTTAGCTTTACCAGCACTTTACTGCATAAATTCAGGCAAAGTCAAATCTTGCCTTAGTTTTGGAACAGCCTTTTGTATATCTCGCAGAGAAATGATGTCACTCGATCCATCATCTTAAAAATTTGATAGACTATAGGGCATGGTATCGTATATTATTATAAAAGCTAGCAACTCTTGGAGTTTCTTGATGTGACTTCATGATTCAGCGTTGCGGAAAATTTCGGTTCGTTCTACTACTCTAGTCCATTCATTTGTTTTCTCTTAACGACCTTCTATATCAAACTTCTAGTCTCATCCACTTTTTTACAAATGAAAGCAGCATTTACCATTCCAAATCATGCCGGGAATGACTCACGGATTAATTATTTATTTTTAATCTTCATATGAGCCATAGACAAAGAGCCGACTTCAATGTGCATATGTATTAACACACAAACGCATGGTTCATCAGTACCCGTCGATTGTATAAATATTGCTGTATAAAATGCTGCTGATGTTCTTGGAATGAAAATTCAGTGTGATGTTTGCTGGACTGATCACATTTTCCATGTTTCTAAAGAAGGATTAAAGTGTGTGGATTTTTGATACGCTGTAAGATGGTGCAGCAGAGTGTAGCATGTACTTCACTCCTTGCGATATCCTTAGCAGCGAGCGAAAACGGAATACAAATCTCATGTCAACGCCGGTGCCTCAAAGTCTCTGTTATGCAATCGTGTGCAAGATAGGCTGAAGTAGCTTATAGGTTGCAATAAGATACCTAACTCCTAACTACACAGCTTTTCTCGTTTTTTTATTGTTTTTGTTTTTTTTTTGTCGCTACAGTAGATTTTTGACCAGATTAAGAATTTTGTGCCCAAAGCCCATATTCATTTGCAGTCAATTGTCCAGCAAATTTCGCAACATATTACAGAGTTTGGAAGCTTCAAGTTAAATGTCTATCAACACTACTCTCTCTTGCCTCCTCTTTATAATCTATTTTCCTAGTTCCAGTACAATACACTGCATATTTAAGGGACATCCTCTGATTACTGGTTCAAAATAAAAAAAATTATAAGTATATAATATTATAAATTTCACTTAAATTTTTTTCTTTGCTTAAGTCGACCTAAGCTATTATAATAAAACACCATAGACTTCATAAGTATCGCGTTTCCTTAAACGCATATTTAAAGTATTTTGCAATTAACAAAATTTTAACACCGCAAATATATATTAAATTTTTTGCAACATAATTATGTATTCATTTATAATAAAAACATGTAAAAAATATTACAACTTTGCAAACCTCTTGAGCTTGGCTCTTTGTTTTTCTCAACCAACAATTAAAATATCGAAATATATCATTTCATTTAATTATATCCTATTGTCGACCAAAAACTCAAAAGCCCTTTTTTATGCCACAATCACTAATTACTTTTGGCGTTGGAGGGGAATTAATCAAATAAATACGTTTTCAATTCATTAATAATTAATTTCATTTAAATTCTGTTTATTTATAATTTTCATTCATTTTCAATTAAATTAAAATAAGAAAAATAAATACAAATTGTTAACCATTAACGCTATTATTAAGTAGTTTCAATAAATAACAGAAACCAGTATCAGATACAATAAATTAACTCAATAATTATTTCTGCCAAATTATTTATTTAATTTAAAGTTTTTGCAATGAAACAAATAAAAAACTGAGCTATCAGAACTAAATACTAAACTGTCTTACTTGTAATCTAGTTATTCAACATTCAGTTAGATATTATTACCCAGAATCTTTAGAAATATATTTGTTTTTGTCCAATAAACTTTTGTTTGCTTTTTGCCAACCATTCTGCATTAACTGTAGCATACACTGCGGTTCACTTATTTAGAGGCACTAAAAATTCCATATTCAGAAGTCTGTATCTCTTGCAATTTTTAACTGATTGCAGAATTTTCAAATAGAAATAGAAGCTAGACATCTTGAGATATAAAAATAAATTATGATAAAAGTGGATTGCTAGCTAAAGAACTTTTTTGAGTAATTTATAAAAATAAGTCCAAAAATGTGCTTTCTCTTTTCGTGTCAATATAAGAGCTTGTATATAATAAGAGCTTGAGAGAGTGTCAAAATAAGAGCTTGTATATTTGAAGTTATTAAAAACAAAAGGGGTTTAACCTATTACTAATCGTTGTTTAGTAAAGTAATTAAAGCAATAATAAAGAAAAATTAAGTAAAAAAAAAACTATTTTTTAAATATTTCTTATTTTTGCAGCAAAAGATCGTTTTATGTTATATAAAAAATTTAACAGTATTTATTTTCAATATTTCAATAACAATTTGTTATCATCGTCAGGAAAATTAATATATTATTAAAAATTTTTCAATTTGAAAATTATTGTTAAAAAATTCCTTTATACAAAAGATCTATAAACCAAGAAAAATTATTAATTCATACACAAAGAAAAATTCTTAACAATGTTAGCGAATTGAAAAATTTTAAATTGAAAACTTAAAAAATATCTATTTAATTTACTAACAGAAAATTTTTGGGTTATTAAAAAATTCAAAAAAGAAAATAATATTAATAACAAAGAATCAATTTTCACGATGATTTAAAGACATGTCTAAAAGGCGTGTCTTTTCTTTCGTACTGAAAATTTTTGAAAATTAAAAAAAGCCATGTTTTCTGTTTTTCAAGTTTTTTTCTCTAATTTCTTTTTGACTCGTTTGTTATTTTTTAAATTGTTTCATTTTCATTCGACTGCCAAAGTAACCACATCGATACTACCGAAAGGGTAAAAGAGACAAACGTTTTTTTAACAACAACAATTGAAAAAAAGACATGACTTAAAAATCATAGTAAAAATGTAACGTGATTTTGGTAGAAGCTTAAAAAAAGAGTATTATAAAAAAAGACATGGCTTTAAATCACCGTATAAATCAGCCCAAACATAAAAAATAACATAAAAACAAAAATAACCTAATTCTGCAACCAACACATGTTCTGCAACATGTTGTCTCTCAACTAGCAAAACAAATGTTGTTTACAGAATCCATGTGATTCATGCTAAGGGTATAGATCGTGAAATTGAGATTTACATACATCACTGATGAACTCCTCTCTTTCTCTCTCCTCTATTTATTAGCTGTTGCAGTATGTTCTTCCAGTTTCTGCTCATTAATGTATTTGGTACGGCATTAATATGTAAGTCTTGCTTTACATTGCGCGAACAAATATATTTTTTACAGATTACATATTCTGCTAGTACATGAGATATTCTGTAGTCATTCATATTTAAAACCTTGTTGATGTAGCATAAATGAATTTTTAAAGCTGAAATGTATAGTTAGTGTAGTCCAGTTTCAAGATGTATTACATAATTTGGAGTCGTGGCAGGTAAACAGAGCAATCTTTTTTTTCTTTTTTACTGAATCTACATAAGAAATGTAATGTCGTAATACTAAAAAAAATTGTAATTAAAGTCCTGCCAGTGCTGAACAAAAATTTATTTTTATACGAATATTATTTCAGAATTCAGTCATCTGTTTAGAGCTCTAATGGTAACCAAAGTATCCCTCCTTCTCAGACGGGTATGACCACCAAAGTTAAGAATATTAACTGCAAGAGGATTTGGATGGAATTCAAGTTTGTTAATATATCTTGTCGCGTACTTCACAAATTCAGATTTCACAAAAGTAACGTTCAGATCTGTGTGGATTCGTGAGTTTTTAACGTACCATGGAGCATCTGTAATTCTACGGAGAATTCTATTTTGACTTCTTTGAAGGCTGTGCCGCATAGTTGAATCCCATAGCACCATATTGGCTTTAGATTCGAGTTGTACAGCAAAAGTTTACAATCAAGCTTCAAGGTCGAATTTCTGCCTAGTAGCCAGTTAATTTGCACTGCTTTCAATTTCATCTGCGTTACTTTTACCTCGATGTGCGACTTCCATGTTAGTCTACGGTCAAGATTAATACCGAGGTATTTGACTTCACTGTTGTGTTGAGGTATTACTTTATTGTTAATAGTAATGGGTATGCATGTTCCTAGACGCAGCGCGAATATAACATGGGCACACTTTTGTTCAGTAACCTGATTTTCCAAAGCTTGAGCCATTTCTCTAGTTTATCGATATGTTCCTGTAAATTTATTGCTGCTTGCTGGTGGTTACTATGTATGCTAAGGAATGCTGTATCATCTACAAATGTTGAAGTGTGAATGTTGGTGCTTGTCGGTATGTCAGATGCGTAGATCAAATATAAGATAGGCCCTAATATGCTGCCCTGGGGAACTCCAGCTTCAATAGGCTGGGCGTGCATTCTTTTGATAAAATATCTGAATAGCTTTTCAATCTCATCGTATTTTTGAAATCCCTACATCTGTGCAGCGTATAACATTATTGATTTAGAAGCAGCCTCAAATATTTTTAGTTTATTGTAATTGGAGATATGAGGAGTTGCTATATATTTTGACCAAGTTGAATTTATGGCCAGCTTTTCAGACGACAATTTATTTTTTAAGTGTTTCTTAAAAAACATTTTGTATGTGATTTCCACCCCTAGATACTTGTAGGCATTGACAATTTGAATTTGATTTTCGCTATATTACCAGCTTACAAAATAATGTTTCGCTAATCTCCAACTAGCAGCTCGAAGGGAGATTATAATTATCACTACTGCGTAAAATAATTATAATTTGGGGTTCAAAGAAAATGAGAAATTATAATTACTCCGTAAAGTAATTATAATTTGGGTTTCAAAGAAAATGAGAAAACCGTTATGGAGAATAGTAACAATTTATTAAAGTTCAAGCAAGTTATCTTACCTGGTTTTAGTTGTTAGTAGTGTTACAAGTGTTCTCGAGCTAAAAAAATTTAAAATTCTAGAATATAAATAAATAAATTTCATAAGTAACATTTTGACAATTAATCTATTGATTATGACAAGTTAATCTATTGTTTAACTTGTGTAACTACTCAAAATAAAAAACTAATATGGTGTTTGTGGAACACGAATGAGTGATACCTTCAAAATAATTGTATGAAATAAACTCAATATTTTGGGTATATGTCATAAGAATTTGCTAGACGTGTCACCCCTTCGTGTCTCATGAACATGCGGTAAATGTGACACATGGATATAAAACACTCACACTCGTTTCCATAAAACATATACATATTTCTAAATTGCTGTTTGCAAATTTAGTCTTAAATCAAACATATTTTATTAGCTGTTTGATCTTCTTCATCCGTTTGAAATTGTATGTGCCTTTTTCCATTAGGAATTTGTATATGTTCATGTTTTCTTTTTTTCTATTTAATTTTAATCTTTTTATCTTTTATTTTCATAGATTAAAAGTGAAAAAATAAATCATTTTGAAAACAAACAAACTGCCTTTATACTCAAGTAAACAGCTGCACAACTTAAGTTGCGCTGCCATTCAAGACTTCGAAGAGGTGTTAATGAAGATAAGCTGTGCTGCTTTGCAGGATGTTTAGATATGCTTTAAAATTAATATTGTTTAATTGCGCCTCTTTTCATCCATCAAATCAAGTCAGTCACTTATTTGCGTTGGTTTTTGTTTTAGCAACAATTTTATTAAAATTGTTTACAATTTGTTTTCATATTAATTTCTGCAGCAGATAACTGTTGACGCCTTGAAGATGAGTCGTTAAGTATTAAGATGAAATTAAATTAATTCTGAAAGGAAGTAAGGAAGTTTTAAAAAGTTATTTAATGCTGGGAGAGAAAAAAAACCCAACAGGAAAGTATTTATTTTAACATCAAAGGTAATCTAATGGCGTGAAAGTTGTTAACGTTCTGGTTTCATTTCTTCAGAGATTTTTATAACAAGTTTTAGTTTGCTCTTTTTTTTTTTAATTTTCTTACGGATTTAACTGGTTTGAAAGGATAATATATCTGAATTTGTACTGATATCTAGGCAGCTCTGGGTTTACAATCGTTGATCTATACGAGGTCCAGGTTGGTTCCTGAATGGTGGATATCTTCCTGAAAAGTCACAGTCCTGATAAATTTCAAAGTGTATTTTAAGCATTTGGAGAAGCCATATTTTCTGCTAGTAGCTTCAGTTGTAATAAAGTGAAAAACTTTTTAGTCATTTTATCACTCACGCTAACAAATGTTCATGACACCTATCAGGAGCTTTATCGCTAGGTTGTCGAATTGATTTACTTCAGTACCTGCCTTGTTGGCTGTATAGGAGATTTGATCCTTTCCAAAAGCTGAATAATACAAATTTCACCAGTCCCTGGTGATGGTTTGCAAGGCTCACACAGCTCTCAACTTTTGCCATAAGTTTGTAGCCATATGAATAAACCCCCTCCTGAAGGGTTCACGCTTTCCTCCTGTATGCAATTGCTCAGAAGTCAGTAGAAGACTAGGCTTAATGAGTTGATAGGCTGAAACCTATTAAGAGCATCAGCCCTTCTCACCTGTTCAACCATAACCCCTGGCTCCTTACAGCACAGGTATCCGTTACAAGACTCAGGATAACCAGCATGCACCATAGTTATCAGGGAAACTAATTCTCCTTCGGTTTAAACCACAGCCAAAGTGTTTCTGCCAAAGGCAGGCACCTCCGCCATGATCAGCGCTAAGATGTTCAGCAAGCGGAACCGCCCGGCACTTTGCTGATCCGCTTTCTGTCCATTAACCCTTGGTGAGGTTTTTGGAAGTGCAATGCAACAAACGTCATTGATCTTATTAGTGTTTTATTTGCTACAACAAATGAGGAACTTATACTCATCTATGCCCCAGAAAGCAGAGTGCCATATTTTTGAATACATCAATGAAAAACCTCCTCCAGAGGCAGATCTCTACACGAGATATCTGACATTCAAACCTGGAGCTTTTGTGGGCACAGAGACACCAAGAAATGTTGTAGTGAATGAACTGGTCGTAAAGTAAGTCGTAAAATTAGCTATAAGAGAAAAATTCGTATTTAATAAAATTTGTTTATACGAAAATTTCAATTAAAATTTCAAGTAAAGAATGGCGTGCAGACCAAAAACTTGTTAAATGTGAAGAACCCTATATATTGCGCCTACAAGCGTTTTACAAAAATGATCTTTTAGCAACTACCCACATTCACATTCAACCAAATATTTACAAACATCATCACAGACATATCGAAGATCACAGACTTTAGCTGCCATCTCGTCCTCAAAGCAGTGCCGCAGAAGTTCCCATGTCCAAAGACTGCAAAAGATTACCCGATGAACATGCGTGGTTTGAAAGAAAATCCCAACAAAGGCATTCATCTATCTCGCTCGGTGTGAAGAAACGATGATATGGTTCGAAAGACAACGTGTTCCTGCTTAAACTTCATAAGATCCTATTGAAATGATTGTAATAAATGATGAACTACCCCACTAGTAACTTGAGCACTTACCACGCAAACGCTCTGTGGTTGAATGTTAACATACACCTCAAAGGGTTGATACTAGGACAACAATATTTTCGTGTGACGTAGCTTTAAAGGAAGAATTAGCAGAGCTATAAAAAAAAAAACTTTTATCGTATCAAAGTTCACATGAAAAAATCCACTGTAGTTTATCAACTCCGGACCGTAGATATTGCTGTTTCATCCAATAATCTTGAATGGTTTAAATATTTAGAAGTCGGATGAATGTGATGTCCGCTGGCCTAAAGACATTTTGCATTCCTTTAAAGAAGCAATCAATTATCTCTGTTTTTTGAAACGTATGTCTTACAACTTCACACCATCAGACGTTTTTGCCACTATAAAAGCTTTCAACAATATTACCACAGTTTTAGTAAATTTCATACATTTTATAAACTAAATCTTCAAAAGATTTAGCATAAAAATATAAGAAAAAGCTTTTTTTTACCTAACAAAAACGAACACTAAATGACAGTTTGTGAAGTTGTAGCCGTCATTTCAATTATATGCCAATTTTCTCTATGAGTTGTTTTTGCTTGAAGTTGTGGACGTATTATGTTTCATCATTTATACTAAGAAAAATCAGGTTAAAACCGAGGATCAATGCATCATGGCGAATTGCTCGAGACCTTATTTTACTAAAAGCTGTTATGACTTCATTCTCATCTATCCTATCAAAAGAACCCATTTGACCAAAATTGAGCCTCCAGTTTTGAATAGAAAATCAATATTACTATTAGTATTGAAGCATTATTCAGTTCATTCACAAGCATTGCTTTGATATAAGTCTATCCATAATAAAATATCAAGAAGCAACGTTCTAGTCTTAAATAGTTTATGAAATAAACCAGTGCTGTCAACTCAAATAACAAACCTCTAAAATACTATACTTTATGTAACTACGCCGAAAAACCAATTTACATTTATAATATCTCCCCCTATATACTCGTACGAAACAAAATCACCCTGTTTAGAATGTTAAATTTCAACGATAAACATCATGATATTTATTTTTTGGTTAAGCATAAATTCAAACGTGTGCAAACGGATGCAGAAAAACCTCCAGCGTAAACAGCAAAAAAAAATTTTTTTTTTAAATTCTAACAAAACTTGGCCTTCTACGCAACATAAAAGAGAAAAAAAAAGCACAGAAAAGGCAAAATAAAAAAGAAATAAATAAAAGTTTATCCATGATGTGGTGTTTTGAACTTCATGGCTTTTCTTTAATCGCACTTTTTGGCATTGTTGTTGTTGCAGCAAATGTTATTTTTTATACACATATTTCGACATAAAACATTTGTTGCCGCTACCAGCAGCAAGGTGGAAGGACACAAATGCCCATAATGTTTGCATTTTGAAATGTGATACGCAAACTTTGAAAATAAGAGCCTTAAAATTTATATTTAAGCAGGCAGGTTTCAGTTGCAAAATCAGTATTGCAACTGAGATGTTTGGGAAAATCTGCTGCATTTGCAAAGCAGACACTAAAAACATAAACTTGCAATTGTTTTTTTGGCCTTAGTTCAACTTTACTTTGCATTAGGAAAGAATAGAGAAAAAACTTTCTATTGCTTTTTATTCGAAACTAGATTTTCCGGTTGAAATTTCACCACAGAGAAGATTTGTAACTTATTTTTAGGGGCAGCAATGTGTCTATTATAAAGTGTGTAATTATGTCATGTTAGCTTAAATGTAACCTAGCTACAAGTACAAATGAGAAAAAAAAAATCAATGCTAATGCTTACGCATAAAAAAGTAGACTGGAAAACATCAAAGATAAATTGTGGTGTGTAAATTAGAGACCATAATGTGTTCTATTAGATAATATATTAGACAAACTAGAAAAAAGACATGAGTTGTGTAAGCACGTATATGTTAACAGATAGAAATATTTGTAAGAGTTTTACCAAATTTTTGTCCGCAGTTATGATGTGTGTGTGTTTTTTTAAGCAAATATATTTTTAAAGTTAATATATCCAGGTTCATTTGTGGTAAGAGATGTTAGTATTGCATATGTTTTTTGCTGTCATTCTATAATTCACATTAATTTTACATATTTTTTTTATGAAGTTTTAAGTTTGAAATTTTTAAATCACATGTGATTTTGAAATCGCATGTTTCGTTTTCTAAGCTTTAAATTACATAAGTTTTACATATTTTTGAATAAAATTTTTGGTTTGTACATTCAAACAACGGGTTACAGTTCAAGTTTTTTCCTTGCTTAAGTTTTATCCTAAGAAGGATTTTTTACAATACAAATCTGCTGTGATCAATAATTTTTGATTGAAGAAGACAAGAAAAATAATAATCAAATCTTTAGCTGCGGGACACCTAGCTACACACTACTCATGAAAAAACTTAAGAAAGGAAAAAACTTGAACTGTAACCCGTTGTAAAAATGTACAAACCAAAAATTTTATTTAAAAATTATAAAGTTTAACAAAAATTCAATAAATTAACATATTTTTGGTTTAGTTGCCGCTGGTTTGATGAGCTTATAAAAGTACAGGTGTGAATTTTTGTTTTCAAATCACATGTGATTTTGAAATCGCATGTGATTTTTAAACCGCATGTGATTTTGAAATCGCATGTTTCATTTTCTAAGCTTTAACTAACATCAATTTTACATATTTATTTTTATAATTCAATTATTTATTGTATCTTCTAAAAGAACAAACAATAAGTATACAAATTTTAAAAATAAAAATTCATTAATTAATATAGAAAAAAAATTAATTAATATTGAAAAAGTTTATTTACTTAGGTCCAGCCAATGCTGGACGAAAAGTTGTTTTTTGCGTGTATTTTGTTGGTAAATCACCTTTCCAACGCTCTGATGGTTGCAACGGTGTCCATCCTTCTCAGTCGAGTGTGGCCGAAGTTAAGGATACTACGTGCGGGAGGATTCGGGTGAGACTCCAGGCTGTTAATGTACCTTATAGCGTGTTTTGAAAATTCATCTTTCAATAAGCGTACACCTAGATCTTTGTGAATTCGAGAGTTTTTAACATACCATGGAGCTGCAGTAATTATACGGAAAATTTTATTCTGGCGCTTTTGAATTTTCTCAATGTAAGATGCAGAGGCGGTACCCCACAATTGAATTCCATAGCTCCATATTGGCTTTAGGATTGCGTTATACAACAAAAGTTTGCAAACTAACTTCAAGATAGAATTTATAAAATTTACATATGTTCTGCTTAGTTAGCGTTAGTTAGATTATAAAATTCCATTTGCTTGTAAAATCACATTTGAGATTTTTTTTTTAATAAAAATAGTTTTCGTTTTCATTATTATATTGTCTTGTGATTCGGTGAACATAATGTAATTTTATGACAAACCATACTATTCTATCTAAAATCACTTGGACATTGCTTGTATTTTGTTGTTTTGGACTCACATGCGATTTTAAAATCTTAATTTGTTATTGCTTCGAAGATTCCATAAATTCCAAAACCTTTTAAAATATCATGTGATCCAAAACCACATGCTTTATTTTTAAACTTCCGTTTACACAATTTTTGCATTATGCCATTGTCTCATGTGATTTAAAAACCACACGCTTTGCATGAGAAAACTTCTCATACCGCTTACATAATTTTTGCTTTTTGTCATTTAGTTGTGAATTTTTTTATGATAAAATCAGATTTGATTTTAAAAATTCAGGTGTGAAATTTTTTCTTTAACTTACAAAAGTTTTTCATTTTCTTTTTTATTTCGCCTACTGTTATTAAAAACAATATTGAATTCCATAAACTAAAAATATCACAACAAAACTGATATTTTCCCTGATATTACATAAATTAAAGCATCTTACGTAATAGCTCCAGTTTGTAATGTGATAAATTCTATCTCACAAACACTTAAAACAAACGTTAAACTCTTTTTAATCTGTTTTTAATCAAATTGCTGCATTTCTATTACTTCCGCTAAATGTCTTTACATTTTCTTAATTGTGAATACAACAAAAAAAAAAAAAGAAAAAATTTAATTAAACTATTGCAGTCTCCAATTTAATCTTGTTATTATAAGACCATATCCTGTGAGTTGCTTATTTCACTGAAAAGTCATAAATAAATAAAGAAAAACAAACTATTTAAAACCAAGCCAAATATATAATAAAGAAAATCTTGAATTAATTTTCAACAACATGTCTGCGTTTCGTGATCTCAACTGCATTCTTATACTTATCCACTGGCTGCGTATTTGCAAAACTTTAGAAACCTTTAGAATAACACAGAGTCTTGGTTTTTCTTTTTCATTTTGTATAAACATGTTTTTCGTGCTAGTAGTTTCCTTGAGTGTCAGTCAGTCAGTCTTGTATGTGGTTAAATAAACAAGAAAATCTCTATTTTACTGCCATGTTTACAATTATACCTGGCAAACACAAATGAACAGTACCAACACTACTCGTACAGTAGCAGTAGCAGCAGCACCAGCAGCAGCTGCTGCCTTCGCGGATGGAATTTTAATTTGCACTCTGAATAACTCAAACAAGCAACTCGTGAAGACATTAGAATCAAAACCACCTTCAGTCAGACAGAGTCTTAAAATTACCACTAGTGGCTTAGATATAAAACCATTTGTGCGACTCTTAGATGCGATTATTTTGGATAAAAGAAACCTGCTGCCTTGATGGAGTTTGTGGTGCAGGCGGCAGCCATAACTGCAACTAGTGTTTCATGATTGTTTTTCAAACTTGTAAATTTCTCATTTTCTTTCCAAAACAAACAAAATTCATTTTAAAAGTTTGATAATTATCAACATTTTATGATATTGACATAGAAAAAAAGGAAAATTGAGGTGACAGCATTAAGCAAGTGCAGCAGATACATATTTTAATAAGTTTTTCTTAACAAACTTAAAAACAACTACATTTTCAAAATGCTTCGAAGCTGAATTTCAAATTATTCCAATAAAATATTTTACTCTATTGCATTTCCTTGCTCCTCAAGTGTACACAACAAGGTTATAAACGAAGCTGCTGTACGATAAACCTAAAAAGGAAACAATTAATTTCATTAATTTAGAAAAAGGATTAATCTTACCCACAAAAACAATCTCAAATTTGCAGTGAAGAATATTCCAGAGACTTTGCAGGGCACTAGGGATCGTTGCATGGACAAAATTAACATCTTCTTGTTGCTCACCGACAGCAACTCCCAGTGAAAACTTTCATAGATTTCATTACCAATGGCATCACTCTTACAAAAACCAAAATATAAACAATAAAAAGAATACAAAAATTAAAGAATATATTTGGCATACAAGTTAATAATGTTGTAGGTATACAAGTTAATGGAAAATGGTTTGTTTACAGCAATATCAAATGGAAAAGATCGTGGAGCAGGCCAGGGGAACCAACTCAAACATGAAAAGCTGTTATTCACTAAAAGACTACAAAGAAATCGTCTACTTTGAGCTCTTACCACCCAACAGAAGGTAAGATGTCTACATAGAACAATAACTAAGGAAATTAAACAATGCAGTTGAAGTAAAGCGGTCCGAATTGACAAATCGAAAACATATTGTATTTCATCACGACATTGGAAAGCCACATATGTTTTGGTCACTCGGCAAAAATTATTAGAGCTTGGTTGGATAGTTTGGCTACATCCTGACCTTGCGTGATATGATTACTTTTTGTTTCGATCTGTACAAAACTACTTGAAGGGTAAAAATTTCAATAATGATGATGTTGTCAAATCGTAACTGATCCAGTTTTTTGCTAATAAAAACCAGAAGTTTTATAAATTAGGGATTATGATGCTGCCTGAAAAATGGCCAAAGATCATTGATCAAAATGGGCAATACATAAAAAAATAGAGTTATTTAATATCATGAGAAAATTGTATCTAATTTTCTAAAACAAAGTCCGCAATTAGGGTCTGAACACAATGTTTGCGGGCGAGAAAAATAACTAATCATAATACAACGAAAGACGTTGGCAGCAATACTTTATTAATTTATTTGTGCATACATTTTTATAAAATTTTCTAAAAAATTTACTGTTTGTGATAAGTATTTTGTAATGGCAGTAAATAAAAAAGTTATGGCTGTTAAAAAAAAAAATGTTAACATGGTAGAAACTACGTTTGATTTATATATATACATCTGTATGGAATTAAAAACCACGACTCATACTAACAGGTCATGGTAGGTAAGACTCGTTCCTGTCACAAGGGATTCGGATGGATTTTTCAAAACATCCTTGCAACAGATTGAAAGCCAGGATCTGTATCATGTTCATCTAGCAACAAGAATAAGTATGTCTCAATACAAGGTGCTCCTTTTTCTAAACCTGCTCCTTTTTTTAAACCGAAACTGGAAAAACCTTCACTTAGAAAACCGCTTAACTCTGGGTGTTATTTTTAAAGTGTAAAGTCTGAAATATGTTTAGAAATGTGATTAAAAACTTCTTGCTTCACCATTCCCAAACGTAATTTTAATAAATTTAATATGACTTTTCTACTTTGCTACCGGGTGCTTGGGTATATAAATTGGAGTATCCAAGGTAAGGAAGGTTAATTTATAAAACATGCGAAGTAATATGAAATGAATTGCATGAAATCTATCACAAGCTTCTGGAAAACTACTTGTGTGACCGAAAATTTGTTATCAAAGAAGGTGACTTTATAAGTCTCTTACAGCCAATCGGAGCAGGAGTTCCCAAAGGTAGCATTCTAGGACCCACTCTATATTTGATTTACGCCTCTGACATCTCAACGAGATCCGGAATCCACACTTCAACCTTTGCCTTTGATGACTCAGCGTTTTTGTAGCGTTCATGAAAACCATCAATTAGCTTCACAAAATTTGCAGGAGTATATTTCAGTATTAGAGATATGGTTGGAACTTTGGAAAATAAAAGTTAATGAACAAAAATGTACCCACGCTACATTCACACTGCGTAAGCCAACATGTTCGGCTATCCAAATTAACAATTCACCTATTCCGCAGCATAATGAAGTCTTGGACCGTAGGCTAACATGGAAGCCTGACATTGATGCGAAAGTCACTCAGTTGAAATCAAAAGCAGCGCAACTAAAATGGCTTGTGGGCAGAAATTCGACATTGAAGTTGGATTGCAAACTTTTGTTATATAACGCAATTTGAAAGCCTATATGGTGCTGCAGAATTCAATTATGGGGAACCGCCTCAACATCTAACATTGAAAAAAATCACTGACGACAAAATTAAATTCTTTGTACGATTACTGCGTACACCATGGTACGTAAGAAACTCATGAATTCACAAAGATCTGTGTGTTCCGCTAGTAAAAGACGAGAAGAAAGGATACCAAGGGTATATACCACCATCAGAACTTTTAATAGGTGATGCTACCGATATTATTCGCTCAAAATAAAACTTTTTTGTCTAGCAGTGGCTGGACTTAAATAACTTTTATATTTAGTATTAAGATTTGAATAATTATTGTTAGTTCATATTTTGAAGATTCAATAAATAAATGATTGAGAAAAAAAATGAAATCTATGTGACCAATACTAATATATACGGTCGGTAACAAATATCATTTTCTTTTTATGGAGAAAATGGTTCAAATCTTCTTTATACTGGAAGCTTTCGTAACTTCCCGACTGCAAATTATAAAGACAGCAACACTTCCTAACTCCTTCGACAATTCTTTCGTTACTGTCCATTTTTTCTTTTTGCGTTAATATAGTCTTAAAACTTTTATATTTCACGACAAAACTTTATAAACTTCAAAATCATGTTTTTTGCTTACAATAATGTTATGAAAATCACCAATTATTCAAATTCTATGGCAACATCGGAAAGAGAACGAGAGTCTAAACTTTATAGAATAGAAAAGTACACAATGAAAATAAAATAAACATTAATTTTATGCCGCTACGCACTGCGATTTTTACTTCAAATTCATATGAAAAATGGTACCGTAATAAATTATCGTTGCATTATGTTCAGACTCTTACCTGTTTGCCAATCCTATAGAACGATTTTTTTAATAAAATGTTTACTACATAAACTTATTTTTCTGTTTCACTAAATGTCCTATTAAATAGTTTCCTTACCTCGTTTTCAATCCGTTGACCTCCATAACAGTACAGTATTAATTGAATGGAAACAGATAACAAAAATAAGCAATGATACACCTGATCAAATAGTACCACATCTCTAGTCAGCTGAAATGCCAAACAACAGATTTGTATGCAACTAATAGCAAACTTTACAAACACAATCACACGAAAAGCCTCATTAAACTCTGCGGCCATTTCAAGCGTCCGACAATAATATGCAATGCAACCGCATATGGCTGGCGTTGAAGATCTACCGCCATGCTGGTCACCAGCCATGCGCAGACGATATTTAAGTATACGAAAATGAGTGACAATATTGCACATAAACCATGAAAAGAGGCTGTCAACTGATACAGAACTATATGTAAGAAAATAGGCACTGAATGCATTCCAAACGTGGACCACCCCATAGCCAAAATATGATTTCTTGTCAATGCGATATCTGTTTGAAGGAGATAATAAAATTTACTGTTAGCTCATGTGAAGATATTTTACTTTGTAGTCTTACGCTCCTGTGGCAGGTGGTTCTAAATATTCCCGAAACTCTTCACCTTTCCGAGCATAAAAGCCAGCGATCAAGAATGGTGCCACCACAGCTATAAAACCAGTTGCCGCAACTGACAGATGATAAACATTGCTAAAGATAATGTCATAACGGTTTTCGGCAGCTAAAATGTCGTGTTCCTTGCCCTTGGCTAAAAATATATAATTCCACATCCAGACAAAATAATTTTATTATTTATTATATCACTTAGTTAATATATTTAGATATTTTTGAGTTTGAATATATATAGAGCTTAACGGAAAATTATCTGAGATAAATCTGAGTTACGAATTTTATCTTACGGAACGCTTAGATTTTGTGCTGTAGAGAGTAATTTACATGAATAACTATGAACATGATGATGGTTATTTAAAATTATTCAATAAGAAAAGTTCAGTTTTTTGTGAAGACAGTATTTCATATTTGTAACACAATTATTACTTCTGCGAGAAACGAGAGAACCACAAAAAAACGTTTCGCAATACTCTGCTTAGTCTGTTCTTGCTGGTTGCCACAAATTTTGAAAACACATTAATGTGGTGTTTATGGGACACGTATGAGTGATAAGTCTAGAATATTTCATAAAAAAATCTAGGCGTATCACTCATACGTGTCCCATAAACACCACATATGTAGTATGTAAAATTTTTGTAGCATATCTCATAGGCGCAATATTTGTAATATTGCCTAGGTGCCAAAAATATAATATTTTTGTTGTAACTATAACTAAATCATAAAACGTCTTTTGTCCCCTTATTTTGCCTTTAATGTATATATCTAATAACACTCACCCTCCAAATTCCACTTCCATAATTTCCGTATTGCTGTTATAATATTCTTACTGTTTAGCTTAAAATACACCAATTTACATATGCCAATGACGAGCTGACAAAATGGTGTTAGCGAATCTGTTGCTTTAACCATATCTTGGATATTTTCGGCGGCAAAAAGTAAAATAGGAAAACATAAAGATATTAACGAAATCATGGCTAACCAAAACTTTAAGTGACTTGTTGTCGTTCTTTCCAAAGAGGTGATATTAATACCGATACAGCCAAAACAATAACGCTGCACATGAAAGTAATTTTTAATTCCCGGCTGGTTTTGAAGTTCTTCCGAGTACACCATATTTAAAGAAAATAAAATTTAAAGCTTTGAATTTAATTAGCTGCTAATTGCTTTAGTCAAATGCGTCCGGATACTGACAGATTAGCAGGACTTTAGAAACTGCCAAAGGTTTGTGTGAAACATTAAAATAAATTCTGCTAAACGCTTGTTAAATGAACACATGGCACCTGTGTTATTTATGAGCATTTATAATTACACATGATTTGTCGCCTTAGTGCGTATGTTTTAATGATGGTGGCTTGTAATTGAAGGGTTTTTAATCAGCTTACTTACTTTGTAATTTTAATGCAAAAGCTATTGTGCACGATGCAGAGAAACAGTGACGTAGCCAAATAGTAGACTATTTTATTTTTGTGTGGCAAAATTCAAATATTTGTCGTTTGCTGGTTCAGCGCTTGCACCCTGCAAGCGTGTAAATGCAAGTCTTTATGCATAATATTCATCAACGACGAGCGTGAGAGGCGCAATTGTTGTACACGGCAACAAATTGAGGTGGACGGCTACATTATCGCGATTAGCAGCAATATTTTCTGCATATATGAGCTGTACGAGCTGCAGTTTACTCAAATTTTTCCAATTGTACGCAAATTTGGACAATTAAATTTATCGAAGTTCACGCTATGCGTATTATTTCGGACCCCCATTTTCATAACAAACCCAAATTAGTTTAACAAGTTATTTGATCGTGTGTCTTTCCTCGGTTCAAATTGAATTAGTCGGAAATTGAAAAATGTTAAATGGAATGCAGAAATATACATGAATTTTAGGTGTGATTCACCTTCAACATCGGCCCTTTAAATTTAACCAGCCAATCTATAACAAGGGTAGCGAGAGCAACAAACATACAAACAAACTTACAAGTGCAGCTAATATAAACGTGTTAAAACAGACGAAGCTTTGTAATATCTGTGAAATTTCACTGTTTTCTTTCTCTCTCCGTCTCTCGCTCTTCCTCTCCTACAATTAAATATAGCTCGAGGATTTTTTTCTGAGCTAGAGAACAATGTAGAATTGTGCTTTCAATAAAAAGGTGTCACAGCTCACACAGCCAGTGACGGTGTCTTGCGGTATTTATTCATAAGTGATAAATTTTACTAAGTACCCGTTTTTAGAAAGCTACACACAACTCTTCCATTTACAACTTTCCTAAGCAATATATAGCGTATACATAGCGAGGAAAAAATCCTAAAGGATATTTTTAATCACAAAGCTGTTATTTGTTTTTTTATTTTTTTCTTTTAAGTAGAAAAAGCAAAAACCTTTTTCTTTATTACTTTAAAATTCATATCACGCCATAAATTATATATGTAGGCGTTCAAATGAAAACGTTTTATTTTACTGCCATTCATAAATACTTTGTAATCTTTTATTAAAAGGCAATATTTAAAGGGACTTTTGCAGGGCATTTGCCCAACACTTAAAATCCAAATGTCTTTAGTTCTCGCTAAAGCCTACATTCATCTTTTCTTTTTTTTTCATGTCAATAATTACGTTTGTTAAACATTTTTAAAATGCGACCACGATTAAGGGTTTTGGAGTTGTGAAAATGTTACGAATGTTCTCTGCTGGCATTATACTTGCTTAAAGGCAAATCCTTTTTTAAAAGCAATTTTATACACTTTTATATTTTGTAATATTAAAGCATTTGATAAGTTTGTAACGTGGCTTTTAGAGACTTTAAAATGATATAAAGTTAAAAAAAAAAAAAGTTTTTTTTTAAAGAAAACTTTGTTTGTCTATTTATCATCCCTCCCTCTAACGCATTGAGCTGCCAACCTTTTGATTTATTAAATAAAAATCACCTTATGTTATTGCCACAAAATTTAATTAAAACTAATAGGAATCGCCGGTCGACGCAATCGACCACATTATTTTTTATTTTTCACCAACTTTAAATATCAATACAACTGTGAAAATCCACAAAGATATACTTAACTCATATTTGGCCACACGGTTTTTGTTTTGTTTGTATTTAGTCAAATATACACACTTGTTTTGTTCGTTGGTAACACATTAATAGCCGTATTATAACTAAAATACTGAATCGATCTAAATCAAAAGGCTGAAAGAACTTTAAAACGAAATATATTTATTCTAAACCGGTACAGTAGTATAATTACAAAAGGGATTTTAAAAAACGCGTTTGGCTATTAATTGTATACAAGAGCTGATCGAAAAGTAACTGTTATTATAAATTTTTTCAAAAAGTATTTATTTATTAATCAAAAATTAGCTTGTCCTCTTTCAAGTATTCCTTCTCAGATATAATAGACTTATGCCAGCATTTTTTTCAATCCTCGAAATACATTTGAAACTCGATTTTTGGTATCGGCAACAGCTTTTGGTTTGATTTTTCTTTTATCTCCTCAATCGTACAAAAACGCTTTTTTGTCATCGGTGTCTTCAGTTTTAAGAAGAGGTTAAAAACAGCGGTTGCAAAATCCGCTAAATACGGTGCTTGAGGTATGATTACGCTTTTCTGTTTGCTCAAAAACTCACGCACAAGCATCGATGCGAGAGCTGGTGCGTTATCATGGTGCAAAATACACAATTGTTTTGTCCACAATTCTGTGCGTTTCTGACAAACTGCTTCGCGCAAACGGCGCACAACTTCAAGGTAGTATTACTTATTGACTGTGTGACCCAGTGGCAAAAATGCATGATGCACCACGCTATTTCAGTCCAAGAAAACAGTGGGCAAGACTTTCACATTTGACCAAACTTGAGGTCTTTTTTTCGGTCTTTGCTCTTCTAGAGCTTACATTGGGATGATTGCTCTTTGGTTTTAATGTCATAACCATACATCCATGATTCGTTACCAGTTGTGACCTTTTTGAAGCATCCTGGATCGTTGTTCATGATGTTCAACAGCTGCTGAGCGATATCCATACGACGTTGCTTTTGCTAAAAATTTGCCAATTTTGTAACGATCTGTACTGCCGCATATTTCATGCCTAAAATATCAATAAAGAATGTTTGGCATGAGCCAAACGATATGCCAACATCCCAATAGGTGGGGTGCCCACTTGAAATCACACCTAAGCCCGTTTTAGAAGCAGTTTCAAAAAGCACGTGGCCTCTCGGGGAAATTAAACGTGAACTCCAAAAAATGTGTTTAGCGTTATAGTCGCCAGCCGCCAAAAATCGAGGACCAAGTGATTTGAAAAAATTTGAATATTAGGTGAGTAAATCGAGCATATAACGATCTTTTTATGAAAATATTTAATGCATATATTAGTTGCTTGGAGATACTCCTCACGTGTCTCGTTCATTAAATAGTAGAATTAAGATTTTATTAGAAATGCCAATCCTCCGCAAGATCTCCCACGAGAATCTTTTGTATCGTACAGTATGTAGCCATTAATTTTGAAAAAAAAACGTCATCAGCAACCTCTCTGATAGTAATTGGACGATTATCCAAAATCATTTTCTTCACTGCTTCAATGTTTTCATCGGTTGTTGATGTGCTCCGGCAACCAGGACGAGCATCGTCTTTGACATCTTTTTGATTTTCCTTAAACCGATTATACCACAATTGCTTATAGCCAAACGCCACAGTTAATGCTTGCGCATTTAATTTAATTTTTTACACAAAACTTAATACAATTTCTTTAAACCATTTTCCCGAATAGTAGAAAACCAAAGGGCACACCAAAACACGACTACCCTTTTGATCTGTCAAAAACAAACTGACAATCCGAAATGACTGATATTGCCAACATATATGTCTAACAGACCTGTGTGCCAACATAACAGAAAAAAATGCGAAAATTGAACATAGATTAAGTGGCCCATACACGTTTCAATTCAATTGAGAATTGAGTCTTTCAACTGAATTGATTATTGCTGACACACTTCATAAACTGAATTGAAAGATTTTCATTCAACTATTAAATTCAATGAAATTATAGACAATTTTAAAAATATATAACGTTCTCTTTGGAAAAAAAAGGAAAGGAAAAAAATTTTGAGACCTGATCAAGAGACTCGAACACACACAACACAATTGAATTGAAAGACTTGAAAAAATCAAAACGATTGATTTTTCTTCAACCAACTCGACAACTGCCAAACTAATCAACTGACAAAGCCATACACGCTTTGATTTCGACAACAACCGACTCAGTTGCCAACTGAGTTGAAACGTGTATGGGGTGCTTTACTCACACAATTCGAAATTGAGGTAATTATTTTTTCATCGCCAATATATAACAGACCTGTGTGCCAGCATAACAGAAAAAAATGCGAAAATCGAACATACGTTACTCACACAATTCTAAAATAACAGTTATTTTTTTTATCAGATCTCTTATATTGTTTAAAATAATATTTTAAAATGAAAAACTAACTATGCAAACTAATTTTTTCTTATAATAAGTGAGCTCAAATGGAACGTGATTTTCATTTATTGTTTGAAATTTCATAAAATTCTTCTTGACCTAATAAAACTTTCTCTAAAGCCGGAAACAACAAATTCTTGCCATCTAAATGCAATGTCACTTCATTATCTTGCAGATGCTGCTGTTGGTCTCAAAAAAAAAATATAGAAAAATCAGCCTCAAACTAAAATGAAAACCTTTTCTTGCTTGTTCACAAACATTTCCAAGAAAATGCAAAACCCGGCAGCTACGCTGCAATACATACAACATGAGCCTTATTGCTTAGTATTATGTTGGTTTTTGTAAATATATGTGTATGCATTTATTAGAGTATCATGCTGTTTATTTTTGCTAAGGAAACCGAAATAAGCTGCTTTTGCTATTTAAGTTGAAACCAAATAGCTGGCATCAATTTTTTTATTTAGCTTAAAAGAAAATAAATCACTTGTTGTGCTGTTGTGTATTGGCTGCATTAAAAACCCACTAGTGGATTTGTAAATTTTGCAAAATAAGTCGTTTTTAAGGATCATGATTTATTGCGGCACAAATATATAATAACAACATTGGATTATATATGAGAGAGCGGAAAAAGACACACCAGATGGGTTTATCTGAAACAGCATAAAGGAATAAAAGTAAAAGGAAAACTTGCGTGTCATTATAAAAACTAAATAAATTTTATCAAAATCGTAAAGATTTATCTTTGCCCCAAAAATATACTAAAGCAGAACATAATAAAATTAGTGCATTAATAAATTATAAAAAAAAACAAAAGTATAATATATTGTGATTAACTAAAGCAGTGGTGGTCAGGTACATGTATCCATACTTATACACCTGTAGTAGTCGTAGCTAAAAACGAATGAGTACTTTTAAAACTCTAGGTAGTATTATATTTTGTGATTATTTTAAGCACTGGTGGCCAGATACATGTATACATACTTATACGCCTGTATTAGTCGTAACTAAAAAGAATAAGTACTTTTAAACTTTTAGGTGGTATAATATATTGTGATTAACTAAAGCAGTGGTGGCCAGATACATATATCCATACGCCTGTATTAGTCGTAACTAAAAACGAATGAGTACTTTTAAACTTTTAGGTAGTATAATATATTGTAATTAGCTAAAGCAGCGGTGGCCAGACACATGTATCCATACTTATACGCCTGTATTAGTCGTAGCTAAAAACGAATGAGTATTTTTAAACTTTTAGGTGGTATAATATATTGTGATTAACTAAAGCAGTGGTGGCCAGATACATATAATCATACGCCTGTATTAGTCGTAGCTAAAAACGAATGAGTGCTTTTAAACTTTTAGGTAGTATAATATAATTTGATTAACTAGAGCAGTGGTGGCCAGACACTTGCATCCATACTTATACGCCTGTATTAGAATTAGCTAAAAACGAATGAGTACTTTTAAAGTTTTAAGCAGTATAATATATTGCGATTGACTAAAGCAGTGGTGGCCAGATACATATATCCATACTTATACGCCTGTATTAGTCGTAACTAAAAACGAATGAGTACTTTTAAACTTTTAGGTAGTATAATATATTGTGGTTAACTAAAGCAGTGGTGACCAGACACTTGCATCCATACTTATACGCCTGTATTAGTACTAGCTAAAAACGAATAAGTAATTTTAAACTTTTAGTTAATGAGGTCTTACTTCATCCAAAGAGCAAGTAATTTGATAATCACTGTTGAAATATAGACAAATCATCAGCCGGAATTATGCTTTACGATGCAAACTAAATTAGGGCTTAAAGCGCAGGCTATTTCAACGTTTTGATTTTACTGTAACTTAAATAACAGCGTTAACGTTGTGCCATTAACAGTATTGCGTACTAAACTTCTTCAACCCTTTCAGACCTTGACGAGATGTTGTTGAGGTAAAAATCTGGAAATTTCAATGTAAGATAATTTGAGGTTTCAGATTTCGAATCTGAAGTCAAATAAGAGATACATAGTTTCACTTGGCAGTCAGGTTATGTAAAATATATTGGACAAAGTTACTAGGTAGACATTTTTTTAATATGTGTTTAAAGTTAAAAATAGTCACCTTTAATTTCAAAACTAACAGTTTTCATCTTCATTCAAACCCTGCCGGCACTTCCCGTTCTATCACATCAGATAGATTCTGTATAACTAATTAGAAGATGATGGCAAAAGCACGACACTTCTCGTCGTTCTGTCTTATCAAGCTGGATTTATGGCTGGGGCATGACGGCAATAGCCATAATTTTCAATATACTAAATTTTTCATGCAATAAAATTTTATTCTTAATTATATTAATTTCGGTCCCGTTCCGGTTGGATTATCTTCTTTAGATCAAAAGCTACAGACTATGTCCTAGAAAGGAACAAAGCGAAAATGAATTGTCCGCAAATGGATTAATAACCATGTCATGGTTTGTCCTTAAAGAAATGCAATGAAGTAACTATGTTACTTTCTACACTGAAAAAATTTTGTTCAGAAATTCTCTGAATTTTGACATTACTTTTATGAATTTTTCCATTATTTTTCAACCATTGTAACTTTTCATAGAAATAATGAAACAAATTTCATTAGATTATTTTAATGAAAACCTTCATAAAAGTAATAAAACATTTTAATAAGAAACATGACTTATTTTCATTAAAAGTATAAAAGACAAATCATATGATTAGTGAAATAAATTCTCTAGATCAAAGAACCAATTTCATAAAGCACATGAAAACTGCACATTAAATTAATGAAAAAGTAACATTTATTTAATGAAATAACTTTTTTGTCCTAATGTAATATATTGATTAAAAATTTTAAACTCCTTCATAAGGTCAATGAAGTTATTTCATTTATCTAATTTTATTATTCATTGAGCACCTGAATAATTTACATTAAATCAATGAAATGGTTACATTTGTTTAATGAAATAATATCATAACACACAGTAATAAAATATGTTCACAAATGTACGTAATAAGATCAATGGAATTATTTCATTTATTCATTGATACTTTATTTCATTACACAAACAATACTATTCCTTACTTTTGTGTAATTGTACCTAATTATGATAAAAGAAAATGTTGAACAAGTATTCATCAAACAAAACAGATTTTTTTAATTCAAATGACTTCAATACACTGGTATTTAAATTTTTTAATTTATTGTTATGCTGATTTGAGTACATACACATATATACATACATACCCAAGTTCGGTAGCCAGAAATTTATTTGTCATTGGTCTAATGAATTCTATTTCATTGGAATTATGAAACTCATAAAACTTTCATTTAAAAACTTGACATTTTTTAAACTGTAGCTTAAGATTAATAAATGCCCATTAATATATCTTACCAAATTCAAAGAATTGAAAAAAAAATAAATTTTGTTGTAGTGATATATCCAATGATTTTTGTTAATGAATCTATGAAACTTAATGAAACCATTCTGATTGAACTATTTCATAATATATATGAAGTTTCATGCATATTGTGAAAAGTTTTCATTGGCTTAATGAAAAATATTTAATGAAGCAGTTTCATTAAATATATGACGCATAATTCTTTCAGTGTAGAGAACCTGACGACCTAGAGTTGAATACATTAATTGTGCATAATTGAAAAAATAGAAAATTATTAAAGAAATGTCCATTGTTTTGAATATTTACTTTAGTATAACACATTTCCTTACTATGCGGAACTAAATCAATGACTAAAAAGCGCTAAGAACTTTAGAACTATAGTAATTAAGTATATAAATTGTATATTGTGTGAAGCTACAATATAAAAATGGTTTCATAAAAAAGCAAAACGCAAAAAAAAAGAAGGAACACCAGACCATTTGATTTCTTTAGTTCAAGTTGCTATTTATATGCTGTACTCTTTTTTCCACAGCATTTTCTCTTTTATTATGTATGTATATTAAAAGCTGTTTTGTTGCACTTTTCCGTTTTCCTTTTTCGATTTGTATGAAAACCTTAACATTTACATATTAATACTTAAATACCTGAAATCCACAGCAGTTTTTAAAAGCAACTATTTCGCAACGTCCGTCTCTATCAGCAATTTTTAAAAGATTTATTTTCAATATTTTTTTCATAAGATCGTTAACTTTTCAATGAAGCTGCTCTTTATTTCCTTTTACAACAATATTTTTTTATGGCGATATCTTTACTTTTCCGTTTTTTTTTTTCTTACTTTCTTTAATAATTTTTGGCTTATTTTATGAGCTGAAGAAACCTTTTTTCCGCTCACGAATTAATTAAATACAACGGCGAAAATATGACAGGAAAGAAAATCGCAGGACTGGCAGAACAATGAAACTCTTGATAAACCTTTAAGCAAAAAATATTTTATACGTCTGTAATCATTTAAAAAATTATGCAGATTTTTTTTCTATGCCAGCATGTTGAAATGAGGATGAGAATAATTAAATTAAAGCCATATTTGAAGGAAGCGAAAATAAGTAGAAGAAAAAATGAGCAAAATATATTTAAGCTGGTTATGATATTATTTTAACTCCAAGCCAGATTTTTCTACTTGTTTTTTTAACCAGTTGAAAGGTGAAATATTAAAAAAAATTAACAGGTAATATTTTTATGGCAATTGGTCATTCGTTAAATTTTCAGTTAGAGGTGACTTGGCCATAACCATAAAAGTATACTAATACTTTGTAGTCGATTAGTGCTGCTATGACCATAAACACCCAACAAACATTAAGGCTCAGTTTATGATTTCGTATTTAAATACAAGATTAGTTAAATTTCATTTAAATTAAAGTTGCATTTAAATTCAAGTTTAGTATATCAGTCTTAAATAATTGCTCTTATTTAAATGCCATGAAAGTATGCCAGTCTCACTTAACCCTTTAAATAGGATTTTTTATTTATATATAAAATTTTTGCAGCTTTATGTTAGGAACACAACTGCGACCAACGACGAAATTCGCCCATCGCTATGAATTTGCCGGCAAATATTTGTTGTATAAATTCGTCGTGTGAAGCACAATATCAACGAACATTGTTTACATTCCGTGCAAAGAAAAAAAATTAATATAAATACTAAGGTGGCCATATTAAAAGTAAACCTATATAAATCCCATCCGAAAGAGGGATTTTTGAGCAAATTATCTCAGGTACTTTATATTTTGAGATCATCTTCATACATATTTTACTACATGGATCAATATAAATCATGAAAAGTATTATGTCATGAAAAATACTTTTTTATGTAAGAAACCTGGTCCCCTGATACTGCTTTATTCGTCATTCGCTGACGAAACATTTAGAAATGAGTCTATTTCAACTTTCGCTGAGTATGACGAATTTCGACCAACGCCATGATTGTGTGCATTTTCATATACACCAATGTGTCTTATTTTTTTCGACGAATATTCGCGACCAAATATTCGTCGTTCGTCGCAGTTGTGTTCCTAGCATAAGATAGTGGTTTTTATAAAAAAAAATTAAAAATTTTCTAACTTTTATTTTTCCATATTTCGTCAACAGTTAATATTATTAATATTATTATAATAATTTTTTTTTTTTTAACAAAAAATTGTGAAATAATTTTTGGTTAACAAAAAATGCTAACTCAAAAAAAAAAAAAATACTTAACAATATTAGCAATTAAAAATATTAAAATTTAAACTAAATTTATTCTGCAAACAACATGTGCCCTGTTAACGATTACAGCATGTTGCTTTTTAACATAAACAAATTAACATAGCAAATGTTGCCTACAGAATAACATGAAAAAATTTAACATAATTCAATAACATCCTAACAACTATACTCATATACATTCAATTAATACGATTGTTATGGCTGCAAAAATGTAAACGGAAACATTGTGCCAATATGGAGATTTGCCAGACTGCAAACTTTGCTGGCGTGCTCGCTTTTCGTTCCGGCTAGAAGCTCGCCGTTTTATGCTGGTGTTCTTGTTTGTCAGGAGCGAAAATCTAGCACGTGAGCAATGTTTGCAGTCTGGCAATCTCCATATTGGCAAAATGTTTCCGTTTACACTGTTCAGCCATCAGTTTACTCCGGAATCAAAACGATCGTCATCTGAGTGAACAGCAACTGGTAAACCTTGTTCAAAGCACCCGAAATCATAACAATCGGCTGGAAAGGTTATGGCCTCGGTATTTTGAGATGTGCCTGGTATAATATTCATCGACTATCTTGAGACATGAGGAAATGCCATTAACAGTGAATATTATATAGCGTTGTTGCAGCGCTTGAAGGCTGAAATTGCAAAGATATGACCGCATATGGCAAAGAAAAAATTTTTGTTTCAGCAAAACAATGCACCGTGTCAGAAGTCAATCCAAACAATGGCAAAACTACATGAATTGAACTTCGAATTGTTTCCACTTCCACCGTATTCGCCAGATTTGGCTGCCGGTGACTACTGGCTGTTCGCAGACCTCAAAAAAAAGGCTCGCTGGTAAGAAATTTCGCACGAAGGAAGAGGTTATCGTTGCAGCTGAGGCCCATTTTGAGACAAAATATAAATCGTTCCACAAAAGTGGCATTGAAATGTTAGAAAGGCGCTGAAATGATTGCGATGCTCTTGGTGCACATTACGTTGATGAATAAAGCAAACTTCGAACCAAAAAACACTGTATTTTCTTTGTTAGGCCTGGGACCTTTCAAAGTTATTATGCTGCTATATAGTGAAAAATTAGCAACTACTTTTCAAATATCTTCTACAGGCAATAGCTCGTATTGTTTACCTTTTTATGCATTAATACAAAACAAAGCACACAAAAAGCCTAAAAATATGCAATAACTATATTCGTTTTTAACACGCCTACTTGTATATTAGTTTTACTTTTATGTTTAGCTTGTTTGTATGTTTGAAACACTGGAGACTCATGCCAAAATATTAGACTCTATTACATAAGTAGGTGTATAAAACTTTTTTATGCAGTGTTGCCGCTTTTGTGCGAAAGTTGTAGTTTCAGTACTTCTTCCGAAGAAGTGGGGGAATTTTAGGGAGTCACGAAGCAAATTTTGGGAATTCACAAAAAATAACGGCACTGCACAAATCGGTTTAGAATCGGTTTTTACATTCGGTGCTCGTTTTTGCCGTGGAACATGCATCTGAACTATAAATAGTCATTTGCTTCAATGCGAAAATTGAAGTTGCCATATTGCTTCTGTTGTTTTGACGTTTCCTGAAGCCAACTTTGGAATTTCCCAAAAAAAAATTTGGAACCGTTTTGCTAAACGAATCGGAACTGGTTTTTCAGATTTAGCAGCTTTTGGCCGTTGAACGTGTATCTTAACTATTAACGGCCATTCAATCTAATACGAAAATTTGTGAGAATTGAAGTTGCCATATTGCTTCTGCTCTTTTGACGTTTCCTGAAGCCAACTTTGGAAATTCCCAAAACAAAATTTGGAATCGTTTTGCTAAACGAATCGGAACTGGTTTTTCATATTCAGCAGCTTTTGGCCGTTAACTATTAACGGCCATTCAATCTAATACGAAAATTTGTGAGAAAGCAGTGGGCTGTTTGAAGGCTGTACCTTTAAAAACCTTTGAAGTTATAATAAAACTCTATGCTATATTAAAGAAAATAAAAACCTTAGCATAAAGTTTAATAAATTTAAGCCAATTTACAAGAAAAATATAGTAATTAGTGAAGCCGCTTTAAAGTTTAAAAACTTTAAATAACAGCATTAAATTCCTTTGCCAAACAATTTACTGTTTTAAAAATAAATTAAACAAGAACACTGGCATTCTAACTTAAAGTAACAAACTTTCACTTTTCATTAAAGTAAATCTTGTGATGAACAGAATTCTTAATGTTAAAAACTCTCAAAATACAAAAAATACAAGAATTGAGTAACAGAAGTGCTGTGTCACTAACAGCAGGTTTTTCTTTTTTTTTTTAATAACTTTTTAAATATTAAGAAACTTCTTTAATTTTTGAAAAAAAAAATATGAAAGATTTTATATATTTATTTTTTTCTCATTCTTTTGCAGCATAAACCCTGCTGCTTGCTTCAGCTTAATATTTTTGTTTTCCCTTAGAAAACAAAAAAAAAAAAAAAATTATGGATTTGTTAGACATTGCATTAAGTCTCAGAAGATTTGTAAACGAAACATAAATGAAATGCCAACTCAAAGAGCTAAAACAGAACAGCTCTGATATTTCAATAGTATAACAAGCAGACATTTATTTATGTACGCTTGTTTTAAGCTTCGAGTGGGAACATGAAAATATGAGTTTATTAAATTCCTACATACTGTGATTCTGTCACCATTAGAAGTCCAAGTGCTTACAAAGTTAAAAGAGTATGTATGAGGCAAATGCAAGCATACTTTGCTTTGACCAGGATAAAAGTTTTGTAACCAAAGCAGTGTACAAACCAACTGAACCCAAAGCAGGCATGCCAACAAAAATACCAGTAGTCTGTTTTTATTACAAAACTCATCTTGATATGTTCAATAGTCATTACTAGTTAAACTGAAGTATACAGTTTCCATACCTTGAAATTCCCGAAACTGATATTATTTTCCTTCAAAAAAATTTTTATTTAATAGGGAAATCAAATCCTCACACATAAAAAAAGACATGACTAAAATAAGCACCACCCTGATGGCATTATCTCCTTTTCCATTCCCTTGCTGCCAACAGGAATAATCCTTCGATAACTTCTTGTGTATGCCTTCACTACCAGTCGATTTGTTTTACTTTGAGTGTCATTTTTCCATCAGGGACTTTCTAACTTAAAAGCTGACAGGACTTAAAAATATCTAAAAGGTTTTCTAATGCCGCAACCATTTCTATGAAAAAAGAAAATAAATGTTGATAACTTTAATTTTTTCAATACATTTTTTATACTCCATTTAATTTTAATTTTTTTTTTTTTTTTAATTTTTGCCATATTATACAATCGATATTCACTTTTTTATATAAATTTAATGATACTGAGTACCAACAACTGGGATTGTAACAAATTGCATATGTGATCAATATGAGACAAATAAAAAAAAATAATATATAAGAGGTTCGTGGCTGAGATGGTTAAGCGGCCGTATTAAAATACATCATGTAAACATTAATACCGAGCTCGAATGCTATTGGGTGCTGATGAGCAGTGTAGCAACTGCGTAACAGCTAGTAGTCTCCCAGCTTTAGCGTCTTAAATTATATCTTGCTGTCTTCTTTGATCAAGAATTATTGATCGCGACAATTATTGTTATAATTAAATAATAATTTTTGGCGAAAGCCAGGGTTGAACTTGAGCCAGACGAAAAATACTATCAGATAATATTACATAAATTTAATGATAAGAAGCTCGCAATGAAACACCTAAATATGAACAGTTTCAGTTTTTAGATATAAAATTTCTATTAACCCTTTAACTCCCATGCCTACGGCAATCAATCAAGAAATAATATTTTCTTATAAATAGCTGTCTTTACTGCGGTGTTACCTTGAAAGAATTTTAAAAAAAAGTAGAAATGATAGAAGAAAAAGTTCTGGTTTTTCGTAATTGAAGAATATTTTTAGAAAGTTTTTCTTTTTAAATGCTTATTATTTTCTTTAAAGTAGAAGAATAAAGAGCTAAATTTTTGAGATTTTTTATAAAGATCTACTGATAATTAGGTTAGCACCTATGAAATGTCGACCTATAGGAGTTTAGAACGCAAAAATATGTAGGTATATTTTGCTTGACATAGATATCCCAGATTAGTATTTTTACTAACAATACGTACTCGTATGTAGCTGTTAAGAGAAAAGTATACATTATTTAAAGTATTGTCTATCATTAGCCATAGGTAGCATAAGGATTTCATACCAAAAGAACTGCTCCGATTTTATGGTAGGGAGTGCAATCCAGAAATCAGAGCAGATACTCTTTTTTTATCTTTCTATTTGTTTTTCTAGATATTTTAGTTACGATTATAGTTTCTTTAATTATATGAAGTGTTAAGCACATCAAATTTTTTTGGGACCTATATAACTTCACCATTATGGGCGCCTAATAATGCTGGCTCTATCTAAAATAGCAAGCTAAGTATATGCTTAATTAAGTTTTGAATGATTGTATATTAGATTCGTGCAGCATTTAACTAAATGGGATGTGTACGATACCTTATAGCGCTCGTATGCTATTGAACGTGGTACTGAATCGGTTACAAATTATTTAATATGGACCTGTAATAAGCTTTTTCCACTGACTAATATTTTTTCCAGAAATATCAATTTGAAAAACAAAACAGGATTATAAAATATATGTTTATAAATAAAATGTAGGGCACATAAAAAAAAAATTGGAAATTACAGAAAAAATTTGAAACAAACACACACACATGCAAACAATTAAGCATTAAACACATAGACCACAGCACACTACACGACTTAACAACAGCAAATGCTGCAAGCGGCAATTGTAGTACTACTGAATTATTTTGAACACTACTGAAATTTTTTGAAACGGGAACCAAGACTCTCTTAAAATTTTTTTATCAAAAATATGGAATTAAAACTACTTGTACGTGATGTAAAATCAACTTTTATATAAAGGGTGGCGCATAAGTAACGTTAAGATTTGATCAGTGAATACATTTTTTAATTTAAGTCTTTTTTTTCGTCTCTTTACAGAATTAACTAAATAAGACTTGGGAAATTTATGATGGAAAGGCTTAGCACAGAACAAAGAACCAAAGTTGTTCAATTTTACTTTGAAAGTCAGCATTCGATTATTCAGACACAAAGATCATATCGAAATTTCTTTCATGTTCGAAATGCTCCTAGCGCTCCAACAATTTACCGATTGGTTCAGCGTTTTGGGCAACAAGGGGCTGTCTGCGATCTTCCGCGTGCTGGAAGACCTCGTGCAGTTCGAAGTGAAGTGAGCATTGCTCGAGTCCAAGCAAGTATTGAGGAAAACCCCGAAACTTCCACCAGGCGACGTTCTCAGCAGTTAGGGATGTCTAGGCGGTCTTTGCAAAGAATTTTACATATGTTACATCTTTTCCCATATAAGATGCAATTGGTTCACGAGTTAAAACCAAATGATGCACAAGAACGCATTCAATATAGTCGCCGTTTTCAAGAATTGTGCCTAGAAAACAACGAGTTTATTCACAAACTCATAATGAGCGATGAGGCTCATTTTCACCTAAATGGTCACGTGAATAAACAAAATTGCAGAATATGGGGCAGCGAAAATCCAAGAATAATTGTTGAAGATCAAATGCACCCACTTAGATGCACAGTATGGTGTGGAATAACTTCAGAGAGCATCATTGGACCATATTTTTTCGAAAACGACGAAGGAGTTGCGATTAATGTGAACGGCATTCAATACCGGGAAATGATTGAAAATTTGTTAAGGCCAGCGGTGCAGAACTATCCAGATTTGTGGTTCCAACAAGATGGAGCCACAGCTCACACAGCTCGTCCAACTATGGCTATCCTGCGCGAAATTTTTGGCAGTCGAATAATATCACGTTTTTCTGATTTTAAGTGGCCACCACGTTCGCCTGATTTAACGGCTCCCGATTTTTTTCTTTGGGGTTACCTAAAGGGTAAGGTATATGCCAATAAGCCTAGAACCATCCAACAACTTAAGGCCAATATCCGAGAAGAAGTGGGGGCGCTGGGACCTGAAATTCTAAGAAAAGTTATGGAAAATGCTTTGGAAAGAGCACGTCAGGTAGAATCAAACAATGGGCTACATTTGAAAGATATTATCTTTAAAACATAATGTGAACATATTTCCAAACTATATTCTAAATTTTAATAAATGCCAACGTTAAATAAAAGCAGAAAGAAAAGAGTTATACATTGAATAAATCTTAACGTTACTTATGCGCCACCCCATACAAGTACATATGTATCTAATCACGTCCTATTTATTTAATACAATTAAGATTTTTTGTTTTGAGTCTAATGGCCTTATTCATAAAAAATATTGTATGTTTATTAAACTGCTATTTGACAAATTTCTATAGAAAATTTATCAAATAAGTGTTTTATAAACACATAATATATTTTATGAACACGGCCGTATGTATGTATATATTTAACAATAGTACAAATGTTTATTAATTTATTTAAAACAGCATTTAAATTTTATTGTTATTTTATGATATATTAGAAAATAAAATATATCCAAGAGCTGCATTATTTTTATACACATTGGTTACACTGTTTTTATTTTGTAGTCAAGAAAAATAGAAATTAGTTTAATTCGACGGCGGCAAAAAAATCAGTATGGACAACAACCTGCAGTCGTGTCGTCTTGCTATTGACAAAATAAATGTTCGCATTTAAATGCATGTATTTTATGTTTAAAATATTGAAGTCGGTTGTTTGCTGGCTTCAATGTGTTTATTGCTTTACACATAATAAATAAATTAGGAATTTTTTTATTTCTTTCAAAACAAATGACGTTTTTTCAGTGATACCACACAAACAAATAATCGACATTATTGCCACTTTTCTAGTGGTGACACTGAAATAATCGAAAAATCTTGAATGGAATATACTGAGATACAAACATTTTATAAAGATGTTGAAAAATGTTGACTTTTAGTACAATGTAATTCTTATGGAAAGATGTTATCATCTTCAAAAACTAATGGTAGATATTGTTCACTGGAAAAAGCCTGTAAAGGAATTGTTGAGCAAAAAAACAGCTACTTTATTCAATAATGATAAAATATAATGCCTAAGATAAATTTTTCAGTATACAAAAACGAATTGCGGACTTTTCAATTGCAAATCAAATAATGACTCACACATTTGTTTGTTAGTCAGTACTTAAAATAATTCACAACTTTATTTACACTTATTACCACTGTGTATTAATACACTAGACTTGCTTATTTTTTTGACTTATGACTGCCTGGGACAAAAATAAACTGACTCGTTGCCGCAGATCTGCCCTATATTTACACTTTTTTAACACTTTCTACAATCATCAATCTATTGTTTGTTAATTCCAGAATCAAATGTACAAATATAATTCTTTCTATTGTTTGTTAATTCCACAATCAAATGTACAAATATAGTTCTTAGGCATATACACACTCACACACATGCTTCTGATCAATAAGCGAGTAATAACGAAATACCAAGAATACAAGAACAACAATAAAATCATTTATAGTTGATTTACTTGGAGTTTTGTGTACTTTAAGTACTTTGTATATTATGAATAATTTGATTAAATTGTTAAATACTCGCTTTAGTGACATAATTCTCCCACAGAACAATCAGCTGCTGGCGGGACTATCTGTGCCTATTTTGCTACATATCACCGAATACATTATTCATTGCCTTTGAAGCTTCTGTTTAACATATTTATGCACTTAAAAAACAATTAGCAAACGACCACTATCAACAGCATTATCCTCTTTGTCAACTTGTTGTATTTATAAATTCTTCATCAAATATACTTACATGCACACACATACATGCACACATTACTGCACAGATCTTTTGAGAATAATAAAAATTATAAGTACTCGTATACATTTTTGAACAGTATAGTTAATAATTATTTGAAATAAATTTTTAACCAGCGATGGGTGTACAGGTGCCGGAGTGTGTGGCTGGAATGTGTGTGCGTATGTATGTGTGTGAGGGTTTGCATGTGTTTGTGTGTTAAAACAAAAGTGCAATTATTGTAATTAAAATATTTATGAGAAATGTAAACGGTATACTTTGTTAAATTAGTTTGGAGCTTAAACATCTTCTTCGTTTCGTTTTCAAAATGAATTGTGCGTTAAAGGATTCAAGAAATGCAGAAAATTAATTTGTTATTATACATTATGTTATATCCAAGCTTAGTGCCAATGAGCGACCTAAATATATTTTAATTCTAAATAAATGTAATTCAAATTATATAAAAGTAATACTTGAGAGCCAGTGCCTGGGACAATGTATTTACTTCAAAAAGCCCTACAAAAAGAAGTCTGCAGCGGTCAAATCAGACGATCTTGCTGGCCAGTGCAAATCGCACAAACGAGAGATAAGGCGCCCGGGAAATGCATCCTTCAGCATATCGGTTGTGGCACGAGCAGTGGGTGCGGTAGCGCCATTCTGTTGGAACCACATGTTTTCCAATCCCAATTCATCAAGTTGCGGCAAAAAGAACTCGTTGATCATTGCTGTGTAGCGCTCACTATTCACAGTAACCGTTGAGCCTGCGACGTCTTCAAAGAAAAAAGGTCCGATGACTCCTCCAGCGAAAACAGCACACCATACAACGACTTTGAGCGGGTGAATTGGCTCTTCGTGGGTTACACGCGAATTTTCAGTGCCCCAGAAGCGTAAATTTTGCTTATTTACGTACCCGCTAAGATGGAAATGAACCTCATCACTCATGATTATTTTTGATGAAAAATTATCTTCCTCTTGGGGTCAAATAAATACTCACCAATATTCTGCGTTCTAGAGCAGTGTAGCGTAACATTGTTTATTAACGTATATTTCAGATGTGTTTACTACACAAATGTCAAAGTAGAACGGACATTTAGGGTCAATCGCAAAATTTATAGCATTTTCTGATAGGAGGATTACTTTTGCTCCACCTTGTATATATAGGCTATCCCGGAACTCAACGTCAAGCCGAAAAGGGTTGAGAGAATTGATTGCTAACCATCATGAGAGAAATCAAAAATAAAATCCAGCTCATGCAGTTGAAAAATTATGGCCATTTATTATTTATTATTATTATTATTGGATGGGATGTGGCATTCATCGGCCACTTGGACCACTTCGATCAGTGTAGGTCTATTGTGCGTCCCCTTATCCCATTACGGGTTAAGTACTTCAAGAAACTGAACTAGCTCCTTTATTGGAAGTGATAATAAGTTCCCTTCACTCGACGTGTGAGCTTGTAGCAGCCTGTATCTCCTGTGTCCTAAAGCTCCACAGGACACAGGCTCTTTGCATTGTGGACATTTAAGAAAAACTTAGAAAGTTGGACCAACTGTGTTATAAATAAAAAATTTTTTTGCTTTTCTTTACATTTGAGTTATTCCAGATCACCGTGTAAAATACATCTAATTTGCAAAACTCTAAATTATTTACATACAAACACAAGGTACATCGAGTTTTCGGTGAGTTGCTCTAATGTTTTTTTGGTGAGTCGCTCTAATGTACACACTGTAATAAACTTCTGCTAAATGTAGTTTCTTCTACCTATAGGAACGCTCTAGTCGCACTATTACTAATAATTTTCAATCTTTTTTCCTTCTTATAATTTTTATAGCAATTTTACTAGTTCCAAAATAGTATATTACTTGAATAGTGCTCTTCTCTTCATAACTCCAGGCTAAGTTAAAAGTATGATAATAAAAAATTATTTTACTTAATGTTGACTGGGAAATATGTAATAATTGTTTGTGTATATAAGTTTTATATGTTTTATACTTTTCTATACACTACAAGTCACTAGAATAAGTACAGAATGTCAACTAAGCTAGTCTCTTCGTTTTTAGCATGCAACAATTTTGTTTTGTTAAATCGTTGGCTACACAAACAGTTTTAGTTTCTCTAATCGCCTAAAATTTTCAGCTTAGAATTGTATTTGTTTTGCACGAAGATAATCTATTTCTGAGGCACAACTTCAGTTAATAATGAAGTAAACTATTAAATAAATTTACGCTTACTGTAGCTCAAGAAAAACAAGTTTTAATGGTAAAGATAAAATCAAACAGCATGAAATTTTTCTCATTTTTTTCAAATATTTCTGTTTTGAAGTCTGAAACTATTAGGTATACAACTTTGCTTCTGCTGTTTTACTGTAGATAGCCATCGAAATACTAGTTGACTTGTGTCCGCATCATAAACTTATTCTCAATTAAACATTTCAGCTCATAAAGCAAATTTTCGTATTAATGCCGAAGGTTTCAATTTTTTGTTTTATTATAAAGAAATCTGCGGCGAATCCTTTCAAATACCTATAGTGAGGCCGCTATTAGTGAAAGAACATGCGGAGAGTGGTTTAAACGCTTCAAAAATTGTGATTTTTTATAGAAGACCAGCATAGCGGTGGAACACAGAAGGTTTTCTAAGATGCAGAATTCGGAGCATTACTTGATCAACACTCATCATAACCTATTTTCCTTAATCCAGTACAATTCACTGCATATTTAAAGGTCATCCCCTGTATACTGGTCCAAGATACAAAAAAAAATACTGGTGTCAACTGCAACCAGAACTGGTAATCTCATTGGGAGTGAGGCAGCAAGACATTACAAAACGTCTGAAAGTCATGGGAATGATTCAGACCCAAGAAAATTGAATGCCATAAAGATGAGGTCGATAGATTCGGAACGGCGTTTGTGAACAGTTGCTTGCAAGCAAAGATGGAATGGATTTCTGCATTACATTTTAACTGAGCACATGCTTTCATTACGATAACCCCAAGCGCAAAAAATTATGTGAAGATCTCATGCTTCCACGGCGAATGCCAAACCGAATATTCACGGCTTCAGTATTTGGTAGCTCCAGCTCGGCATAGTGTATTATGAGTTCTTAAAACCCACAACAAACAATCGCAAGCGGTGGCTATCAAACGCAGTTAATGCGTTTGTACCGAGAATTGAAAGACAAACGTGATTTTACAGCATGACAATGCTCGATCCCATGCTGAGAAAATGGTCAAAACATATTTGGAAACCTAAACTTTTGGCTTGTACATATGCACATTGGGTTTTAGTTCAAGTTTTTCCTTTCTTAAGTTTTTTCTTGAGAAGGATTTGTTAATTCATACGTTTAAATGGGATGTCTAACAGCACCCGCCGTGTTCTCCAGACGCTGCTTTCTCGGATTATCTCTTCTTTCGATCAATGGCACGCGGGCTGGCTGAAAAAGTACTTCCGGACTTATGAAGAAGTAAAAAATAGCAGCAATTTAAAGATGGCAAAAAATATGACCAGATTTTTCAACGTAAGATTCATATCAGAGATCTGCAACCGGTGCCTTTTTTGATGACATAAGTACACCCGTCTTAAATCGAGTAGCGGTATCGTTTGCACATGCATGCTTTCTACTCGTAAGGGCTTGCGGTTGTTAACAAGAGTATATAACATACCCAATCCAGTTTGTATGCGGTGGCTGCTTGATTTGGTTTCTCAATTATTTATTCCACATTAAAAAATTTATTTTTTTAGGAAGCACATTTTCCAAAAATTTATTTTACAGCCAGTTCGCCGATGTCAAAAGGATAAGTTCATTCGCACTTTAGGCGAAAGAAAATTGATTTTAATTTTTTCTAACTTTATTCTATTTCAAAATTTGATTAAAATACATAAGTTCATGCTAACGAACAATAGTGACATAGACAAACCCAAAGTGATTCGAATGTGAGTGATTCGCTTTCTTTCGCATACATTTTCATTCGATATCGTTGAACAGGCTGTTATTTTATTTATGTTTATTTATAATTTTTATTTCTTGATTTTAGCTAAAACCACAATAAAATCACAGTTACATATACATATAACCAATGCGGGAAATTGCTTGAATTGAATTCTCGTTTCAAATTTTTCAGCAAAAACAACCTTAAAATCATTCTTTTATATGCTACTTTCAAAATCGTCAACATGGTTGTAAATGATTAAATCTGGCAGCCGCGATTTCAGTTTATGTTAAAAAAAAAAAGGTGACGCATTCATAAAACAAAAGAATTTGATAAGAATTGTTGTTTTTACAAGTTATTATTTAGAAAACGATAAGAAACGAATATGGAAAATACACAAAATGTTGCTCATACTAAGGGCCAATGGAAAGTAATTGGCTACATTTTTGATGTATCAAAAAATCGCAAACGAACGGCAGGTATAAATACCACCGCATCAATTTTAAAGAAAGTTTAAAATACTCGAATGTGAAAATGATTGCGTAAACAACTGGTGTACTTATGGTTGCGGTGCACCGGTGCAGGTCTCTGATTCATATGCTACCCAAAAGATAAAATAACGCTATGGATAACACTTTGAATCATAAATATATAAACAGCTTTTTTACAATAAAGTCTCGAATTTTGGAGAAAAACAAAACGGCAGAAGCATAGTTTTACATCTATGTACTAAAACAAGAATTTCATGTGTGCATAATACAAATGTCTTTTTTGTTACTGCTCAATTATTGTGCTGTATTTAATCGGCTTATAATCTTTGTCTTCTTGTTTGTAAAGCATATTTTTCAGAGTATTTTATGTACAATCTAGCAGTAAGAGCAAATTTTACTTTCAGCATAACTGGAAGTTAAAGCTGCTTTTGTACATTTGTATTAAATGCATGATTATGTTTACTGATGCAAACGCATTTACTTGCATTCATGAGTAGATTGCCAAAAAAACTTAAAGACTTTTTAAATTTTTTACTTAAGAATATTGTTTAAAGATATATTTAAAATTTAAAATACATATATGGAAAATTGTTCAGAAATTGTAAAGAACTGCTTAAATGTCTGCATTTTTTTCAAAAAGATTGCAGGCAAGAAAGAAAAATAACATTTAATTGCACAATTGAGATTAAGGGCTCATTACTAATTGATGTATTTGTAATGTTAGTAAAATGATAAGTACTATATTATTATGAAAAATATAAAAAGTGTTTTTCAAAGAAACAAATTTCTCTCACTGTGCTGCATTTCAACTGGAAAGACTAAGAATATTTTTAAATTAACAAATCAAAACTACTAAACCAAGTTGTTATTAGTAAAGAGAAGTAGGTAAAGTCTAGAGGATGCTTCGTAACTTGTAGAATGTCGTTGATTCAGCCCCATTCAACATACGAATGCAATTTGCAAAAACTTATTTAATTTCTGCAAACTTATTTAATTTTTGCAAACTGTGATAGTCATGAACGACGAAAACTTAAGGTCGCTTACAACGATATAGCAAGAAATACTTCATGAACTGAAAAGAGCCGGGCCTAGCACATAGACTAACACATAGATGGCGCTAGTTAGTGCAGTCACCTTTTTTTCAGTTAACACAAATCTTCAAAAGACAGCTGTTAAAATTTCATGATACTCTATTCACTAGCTTGCGAGTTATTGTGCTAAGAGTGACGCTACTTTTGTTATTTTCAAAACAATGGTTGAAAAATAATTTCGTGTTTTAATTTTAAACCAATTCTTGATGAGAAAAAAACCGCTCAAACAAAGCAATGGCTTGAAAAGTATTGTGGAGACTCCACTCCTTCAGAAACAACAATAAAAAGTTGGTTTACTAAATTCAGACGTGGTCGTAGAGATACCAATGATGCAGAATGCAGTGGACATCCAAATGGGGCGATAACGCCCGAAATTATCAAAAAAAAAAATCCACAAAATCGTTTTTAATGATCGAAAAGTGAAAATACGTGAGTTAGCTGACATTGTGAAGATGTCAAACGAACATCAAATATTACATGAGCATTTATCTACGAGAAAGCTCTGTTCAAAATGGGTTTCGTGTTTTCTCACTGTTGAACAAAAACGAGAACATGTATATGATTCTGAGCAGAGTTTGGCCATGTGTAAACGTAAGAAAGTGGAATTTTCGCATCGATATGCGACAATGGATGAAACATGGATCCATCACTTCACTCCGGAGTCAAAACGATCGTCATCAAAGTGGAGAACAACTGGCGAACCTCGTAGAATGCGCCCGAAAGCACAACAATCGGCTCGAAAGGTTATGGTATCGGTATCCTGGGATGTGCATGGTGTAATATTCATCGACTATCTTGAGAAAAGAAACACCATCAACAGCATTGCTGGAGTGTCTAAAAACCGAAATGGCAAAGAAAAAAATTTTGTTTCATCAAGGCAACGCACCGTGTCACATGTGAATCAAAACAGTGGCAAAACTACATGAATTGAACTCCCACATCCACCGTATTCGCGAGATTCGACTGCTGGCTGTTCGCAGATCTGAAAAAATGCTCGCCGGCTAGAAATTTCGCACGAATGAAGTTATCGATGAAACTGAGGCCTATTTTGAAGCAAAATGTAAATCGTTCTACGAAAGTATATTAAAATGTTCCTATTTTTAGGCAAAAGACAAATACAAAAGTGGTATTAAAATGTTAGAGCGGCCCTGGAATGATTGCGTTGCTCTTGATGGACATTACATTAATGAATAAAGCTAATTTTTACTATATATTCCTAAAACAGCGTCGTGATCACATTTCACTATCGGATATTTCAAGTTGAGTTTGAAAATCTCAAAAAAAAAATAAATAAATGCCTAATATTCCTACACAAAATAATAATGACAAAACAATCAGCGTATCAGAATACGATAGGTATAAGACTCTTTTGTTACAACGTCAATTTTTTGTCTATACAAGTCTCTAGAATTCTTTGCCGAACTATATACAAAACTTAAACAATGCGTATGCCCTTAAAAAGGATTTAAAATAATAAAAATTTATTCCCTGGTTCAAGAGATAACCAATAATTTTCAACAAAAAATTGCCAAAATTGCGCAGCATTGTGCACAATTTTTTGTGAATTTTGAATTGAACTAATATATAAATGCTTTCCAGAGATAACTTTATTTTATTTTGAACTTGTTATTGAACTAATATATAAATGCTTTTCAGAGATAACTTTATTTTATTTTGATTTTGTTATCTTATTGCTTTCATTTGAGGTTTATGATTCACATATAAATATATTATTATACAAAATCTATAAAATAAAATCATCTTTTGATGGGCATCAACTGCAGGCAATAACAAATCTTGTCATCGTCTTGCCAAAAAAAATTTCATGTCAAACAATTTCAGCTTTTGGTTGTATATTATTTCTAAAAAATCAAATCTTTTATTAATCCTATTGACATTTGGTCTCTTGATGGCCATTCAGATAAGCTGATCACAATTTGAAAGCATTTGTAGACCTAAATCAAAGAAATAAAAGAAAAAAATAGCACAAAAACTAGCAGCAAACATTTGTGTGTTAGCAATTGATTTTTATTTTTTAAATTTACTAAAAGTGTCAATGTGTCATAACAAAACAATACTCTAGCCCCAAATCAACAGCTTTTGAAATGGTCAATTAAGTTGATATGAAAGAAAAAGTTCTGATTTTGAATTTTATGCATAAAACCTCTACTCATCGCTCAGTCTTTTTTTTTTTTTTTTGGTGCGTGGAAGAAACCAACAACCCTTAAACTTGTGTTAAGCAAAACAAAAACAGAAAAAAAACCCAAAGAAAATATGCAACAAAAGTTAAACATTTCATTGTTTTCCGAAACAATAACAAACCGAACATTATTATAAAACATCTTGTGGCTGGGAGCGGAACAAAAACCACAAGCAAGATACCAGTAAAAGAAGGAAAGAACACAAGACAAAAAAATACTGAAACATTGTTGACTTAAACGCAAGCATGACATGAATCTGACAATTTCCAGGATCTAGAGAACGTAAACAACAATAATGAAAACTTTTGCTGAAATCATAAACCTCATTTGAAAACGTGAAATGGTTAAAAAGGTTCTTGACACAAATACGAGTACCAATAGCAGCTGCAAGAATATGAAAGCATCCATTCATTGATTCATATTGAAAAAAAAAATTTGTTTGAAGCAACGCGATACGCAAGCGAGGGGTCATTGGAAACAAGATAGCGATACGAAATAAATGAAAATTAAAGTCAAGTTAACTATTTTAAAAATAGTTAAAGAAATGACATTTAACAATATAGTTTTAAAAACCTAAAAGGAAATACACTTTGATACCGAACTAAAAAAAATTGTTTCAAAAATAAACCTAATACCATAAGGAACGTCATATTTTTGTGAAAAAAAAAAGTCAGGCGCTTGAAATACGAAATAAGGGCGCAAAGCATTTCACCCCTTATAACAATAACATTAGAATTTTTATATTTTTCCTTTTTTATCTTGGACCAGTACTCAGGGTATAATCTATATATATGCAGTACTTTATACCAGAACTAGGAAAACTGCTTATGAAGATGGGGTAAAAGGGAGTAGTGTTTGTGAACATTTGACTTAAAATTTCCATAAGCGAAGCGTGTAGCTGAAAAACAAATTCTCTCTGTAATGCATTGTACGATTCCCCAAATAATCGACCACAAATATATGAGGCCTGATTGGGCTTGTGTACATAATTATCTGGCAGATAATTATAAAAAAAACCCCAAAAAACCAAAAAAAGACGTTGAGCTCGAACAATTTGACAATATTAAAAAGAAAAAAAGGGTCACAATAAAGTAATAATAAGCATACAAACTAAAATCTTTTTATCGTTTTATTCCGAGGATGTCTGGATTTTCATTTACTTCGTTATATATTTTAAATCGTTTATTCTCAACAATCCGCATAACATGTTGCAAAAGAACCACTAAAAGTTCAGCTATGCGTCTCAAACACGCAAAAGCACGTACTGCATATGATAAACGGGTTCCGAAACGGTTTCGAGTTTTTTTGGGATTTCCCAAAAATTGCTTCAGGAATCCCCAAAATCCTCTTACTTCTTCGGAAGCAATCGCTAATTTTCGCTTAAAGCGGCAAATATGGTGGAATATGAAATTTCTCAAAAGTGTGCACTACATATAACAATAGTTGCGAGAGCTATAAACATACAAACTTACAAACGTACAAATATGCTAGTGAAGCTAAAATAAATTTGTTTATAACAGCTCCTGTCGTGTAGATACCATCCAGCAAAAAATTTCTAAAATGGTAATCGAGTTTGGACTTGGAAGTTTTGAATTAAGAAGAATAAAAATACAAAGCTTAATTAATTACACTTACATATATATGAATGTACATATATATTTACAACTTAAAAATTTTGCATTATTTTATTTTATTAAAAAATTTAAAAGCAAATCAGGAATTACTTATTTCTTTTAATTTTTCGATTTTAATGTAATTACTTACATTTTAATTTTAAACCCCTAATGAGGTAACTTACATATTTTGATAGACTTTTTAAAATAATTACTTTTTTATTAAAAGTTTTCAGGACTTCTTATTTAAGTCAGTGAAGTAGTTCAAATGTTACTTCCTTTGCAAAAGTAAGTATTTCTATGGCAAGTATAGGGTGTTTTTTTAAGCCCGATAGAACTTGAAATTGTAAAAAATAACACAAAAAATTAAATTGTAATCAAAATTTTTTTTTATTCGAAAGATCAATACGTGACATTAACATTTGAAAATGATTTCGGGCATATGGGCACCGCGGCTGTTCTTGACGAAGCGCATTCTGGACGTCCAATTTTGGGCCACTTTTTCGAGCACTGCTAGCCGTATGTCACGAACAACACGAACAATGCTGGCCTCCAAGGCGTCAATTGTTGCTGGTTTATCAGCATAAACCAGTGACTTCACGTAGCCCCACAGGAAATAATCGAGAGGTGTCAAATCGCACGACCTTGGAGGCCAATTGACAGGTCCATTTCTCGAAATCAACTTATCGCCAAATTTTGATTTCAGTAAGTCGATGGTTTCGTTCGCCGTATGGCACGTAGCTCCATCCTGTTGAAACCACATCTCCTCCGGATCAATGTCTTCCATATTTTCAAACAAAAAATCATTGATCATGGTGCGGTAGCGATCTCCATTGACCGTAACGCGAGCTCCGGCCTCATTTTTGAAGAAATAAGGTCCGATGATGCCACCAGCATGAAAACCGCACCAAACATTGCATTTTTCTGGATGTAATGGAGTCTGTAGGGTCTCTTGTGGATTGGTCTCACTCCATATGCGGCAATTTTGCTTATTAACAAACCCGTTAAGCCAAAAATGCGCCTCATCGCTGAACACAATTTTGCGATAAAACAACGGGAAATCGACGACTGATTTTCAAAGTAAATTTGGATAATTTCGTAGCGTTGTTCAAGCGTGAGTCTATTCATGATGATTTGTCAGAGTATACTGAAACAAATAAAAAAAATGTTTCATCAAAATTTAATTTTTTGTGTTACTTTTTACAATTTAAAGTTCTATCTAGCTTAAAAAAACACCCTATAGTTCTTAGAGTAATGTCAAACTTTTTGCTTGCCACTAAAAACCGATAGAAAACGTTAAGTAAGTACTGTTACAGTGTTGCATAAACTGCGCACAAACTCAGTAAAATGTGAATAAAAAACCCAAAAAAATGCCAAGAACTGGTAAAAAGTAACAAATAATTACCTGTATAACCGGGTCCAAAATGGCTGTTAAAAGTTCGCTTACTGGATATAATAAATCGGTTTAGAGCTGTTGGGAATTCTCAAAAACCTCTCACTTAACCCGGAACCATTGCGGAAGCAATACAGCAACTACAGTGAACCGGTTCCGATCTTTAAGAGAATTCCCAAAATCTCTTTCAATAACTCCCGAAATCCCCCCACTTCCCCAAATGCAAAACAGCGACTTCGCACTAAAGCAGCAATACTTTTTTTCTATAGTGGAACATTAAACTCCTAAAAAAATTCTCACTGTATATAACAGGCGTTGCTTGAGTTACAAACATATAAGCACACAAGTGAAACTAAGAGCACAGCTTTTCAGAAATATACATTCTAGGAGAATACCTTAAAAATACATTTTTTGAAGTAGATATAAGTTTAAAAGGTTCATTATGTAAAACTAGTTGGTATTTTTGATTGGTATCAATATTATTAGCTAATATAGCAAATAAACTCAATACGCTACATGTACGCATAACTATAAAGTTCCACAAAAATTGTACTTAATAAAATAAAAACGAGTTTGTATGACTTCTAACCCAATGCACGAGGGATTGATCTGCTTGTTGTAAGTGTACAGGCACCTCCACACAAGCAACAAAAACCTAAAAACATAATACACAAACAAACAAACATACATGATCTAAGGAATGCAAAATTCCAAGTATACCTACCGCCAATGACTTTATAGTTGTTGTTGTGCTCTTGCAGGCATGGGTGTGTGCGTAGCAAATTATTGTTGTACATTTAAGTCTGGAATTATTACTAACTGGAAGCATCTTGAACAATATAGAAGGTAATAAAGATGTACACAAAGCAATGGCCGAACATCCGCCTGCTGTGCAAGACAGGTATAAATCAAAAAAATAAGCAAGTCTAGTGTGTTAATATACACAGAGGCATTAAGGATAAATAAAGTTGTAACGTATAGCGTCTGTATTATTATTTCATTTACAACTGAAGAATCCGTTAAAGCGTTTTTAGAGTCAAAATATAAACAATATATAAAAAAAAATTTTAACAAATATTTCTTTTAAAAACGACTTTGTTAATAAAATACTTTAAAAAAAAAAATACCTTCCTACGCGAAACGCTTTTTAAGAAATAGAATTTATTTAAAATTTATTTTAGAAATCGAACTTTTTAATAAGAACTCAGTAAGCCAGAAAGCCTTTAAAATCAAAAAAAAAAAAAAATCCCAACACCAAACTCGAAAAATTTATTAACTGATTTAGTAATTTCCACTACTAAACATGAAAAGAAATGTTTTTTAAGGATACGATATTTTTGTCACCAAAATAGTTAGATTCAGTATTTTCTCGCAGACAAATTTGTTGAAGAAATTACTTTTTTAATAGCAGAAGAGAGCACTAAAATAAGAAAGAGTATACACATTTACACGCCTACAAGTAAATAAATAAAGTTTGAGCATCTTCTTAATGTAGAGTATTTTATTTTGCCATTTTTGTATTATACTTCCGTTTGGAATTGTTCTTTAAGTCATTTTTGTATTGTTTTCTGAAAACAGAAACCTTGAGCAGCTGAACACAGTTTTTTTTTTTTTTAAGGTTGTGTGTATTTATAAAATGCCTAGAAATCATACAAACAAATTTGTTAAGAAGATACAAGCGTACATTTTTTCAACCACAATTGCAAACTAAGGCTGTGTGTAACTCATTCACAATCAGACACAGATATGACAAACATAAAAACATAAAAATCCAAAAGTATTATACATTTTTCTCAACCAACTGTCATCTGACTGTCTGACCTCGACCCGTTTTTTTTTTTTCTTTTCTTTTCATCGTACACAACCGCAAACACCCACATTAACACGCATTTGATGACAATGTGGTATTGTAATGTAGGAAAATCGGCAACTTAAATATTCTGTTTTTATTTTAGCTTTTAACGCATTTTATCTATACACAGAGAAGTTTTTTTCATATTTAATACGGTAATTTGTTGAATCAATTAATAAACTGTTTAAATGCGAACCTGGTAAGGAATTTGTGGATTCAAACATAAAGATTTATTGAACGAAAGCAATATATCTTCAACAACAACAAAATACGATTAACCGTGGAAATCTTTGGGTTTACATTACCTAGTGTCTACAACTGCGATTACCTCTGACATAATATCTGATAAAACGTCGGCAGAATGTGAAAGCGAATTTCTCTATGTCCATCTTCATATGTAACAAGGAGTATACGTATTGTTGTTAATCTTATAATAATTCATAAATCAATGAAAACCGAGAAGAAAACACATCTTTGCTATGAATAAAATCTTATAGAAATTTCGTATATGTACACATTTTTTACAAAATTAATTGCTTACGAGTATACGAGTAGTATATATTTAAGACATAAAAACAAATTATTTCCCATTTAAAAGGGTTCTTTTAAAGATATTTTGCAGAACTAATAATTGGTAAAATGGCAGTGGCGTCTTTTTGTAAACAAGTACATACACATCCGCTTTTTGTGACAGCTCTTATTATAAGATCGTTGCCATGAGATTTCTCATAAGAACGCTCTCATAAAAATTATTATAAGACTGCGATAACACTGATGTTAAGTCTACACGTAACATAATTCTGTCTGCGATTGAATTTAAAGCTCTCATCTCAGATATTTTTGCAGGTGTGGACACTAAGTTAGGGGGTCCCGTACACTGAAAAGCACAAAAGTACCGTTATCTGAAAAACGGTATTTAGAAAAAAATTACAGCGTTTTTCGTGTTCAAGAGGTCCGAATTAACTTATCTAGGCATGTGGCGTTCTTGGTATTTTTCCAAATTTAAAATTTGTAAAACTGTGTTATTTAACTGATTTTTCTACTAATACGGATGCTTTAAAAAGATTTATTATTATTTTATATATAAATTTGAATATCTCTTCAAATTGTAAGTTATATTAAATCCACATGTAGGACATGTTTTGAAGATGTTGGGCAGAGTGTGTGAATTTGTAATATTAAATATATAATATATTAACAGTCTAATTTATAAAAATATCTTAATTTAAAGATAATTCTAACATTAGTTATTCAACGGTTTTCATGTTATTAACCAGTAATAAAAAGGCTTATTTATAAATACTTGATAATATCAAATTAACTATTAAATACTCTTGCGGCTATATGTTGGCAATACCTTGTTGCATAGTTCGAATTTTATACTTTTTTGAGTCAACTTGTTTTGGAAAAATATAATATTGTGTGTTTTTCTTTGAAAATGGTCTGTACAAAATTATCGAAAATAAACCTTTTATTTTTGAAAGGGTTTATGAACAGGCTGAACACATAAAAAATTCAGGATATACTGCATATAAATATTTCAAATTCTTTATTTTTCCGAAAGAAGTTTTTATGTAAAAACGGAATTCGTAAAAGTTTAAAATTTTTGCAGTAGTTCATTTATAGTAGGTTATTTATAAATTTGCTTAAAAATAAAATATAACTTGAAACAAAATGGGAATGGGATGAGACCCATTTGAAATGAATGTTGGCATTACAAAATCTTCAAGAACCTTATTTTTTGACTCAGTGAGCGATTTTTTTATACACATTTGAAATTGTAGATTTCAGAAGGAAGAATCATTATAAAATTGGTCAGATAATGCTTATTTATTTTTATTATCGTGGAAAGTTATAGTATCTACTATTTTTTGAGTCGAAAAAGTAATTTTTGAGTTTAATTTTTACCTAAAACTAACACTAGACGGCGCTGTCATACCAGAGGTGCTATTTCTTATAGATTTTCATAAAAAAACGGTGTATTAAGTGTTTCAGACATAATATTTGAACGCTTAAAGAATTTCTGCAAAACAACAACGCAATAAAATTGAGTAACACACAAATTGAAATGCAGAAAGAAACTTGACGTTTAGCTGCGGTTCATATTCAACATCGGCCCTTAAAACTTTACCGCTGGAAAGAAATAGCACCATTTCTATGACAGCGCGATATATAAAAACGATAGCTCACTTTATATACATTGCCTGAAAGAGCGAATAGATCGATTCTCTCGCTATAAGTTTTGCGGCGCCTCTAGAGTAATAATATATCTACACAATTTTTGCTAGAAATGCAACTCCATGTATATATGTATTTATATAGTTGTTACACACTTACCGATAATATCAATTGAATTTATAACGTTAGTTTTATTTTATTTTCTTCTCAAAAATTCTCTAAATTTGCGCCCAAAATGTTTTTATAGTTATAAATTACAACTTATTAAAGGTTTAGAGAAGGGTAGAGGCTACAATAAATTTTTGGAAATAATTAATCGTTAATAACACCTGAATAGTGCTATTAAGTGTTTATAAATAGTGTTTTTTCGATTTCTTCTTATTAACTCTTAATAAAGCAGTCAAAAGTTTTTATAAATTAGACTGTAAACATATAATCAAATAATATGTTAAACATAAAATGTAATATATTAAATATGTATTAATAAATATTGTATCTTTTACCTTTTCAATTAAAAATCAGCCTCAAAACCGACGTAAGCTTGAACTCTTTTTTTAAAAATAAACTTTGTTTATCATTTAATATGGGTTACTTAGGATGTTTGTTGTGAAGTAGAAAAAACAAAAGCCAAACAAAGAAACCTCAAAAAATTTATACAAATCCAATAATAATTGCAACATTCATGTTTGTGTAAAAAGGAAACTTCAATACGAGTACGTTTATTCATCTAAACGGAAGCGGAAATGTATTGTTTTGTTTTCAATGGCTTCTTAATGTATGCAGTTGTTGTTTATTTGTTAGGGAAGTTATGTAGAAATAAGTGAAGATATGTTTAAGAAGAAAACACACGATATTAATTTTAAATAAAACAAAACGTTTTCAAAAAAGTATCTTAACTTGCTACGTGTTTACATTTCTTTTATTATTAATTTTACTTTTCATTCGTATTTAATTGTCTTCTTTAATCAAAAATTATTGATCACAGTAAATTTGTATTGTAAAAAATCCTTCTTAAGAAAACACTTGAACTATAACCTGTTGTACAAACCAAAAATTTAATTTGAAAATTATAAAAAGTTCAACAAAAGTTCAATAAATTCATATTTACATCTCTGGATACGGAGAATTGGTAAAATACAAAAATATGTAGGTAGGCAGGCCGCTGGATACCCCGCAATAATCTAGGTTGTCCAACTCACTTGGGTCCTGTACTCGTTCCCTTTGTGATTCCAAAAAAAATATGTATGTTAATAACTAAAAAGGAGTACCGCTAGTTCTGAGACAGCAAACGCTGTACAGACATTGTGGGCATTTAACAAAATGCATATGTGATTCAATATGAGATGAATATAGATAGAGAATAATTAAATGCTCGGACGCTGAGTGGTTAAAGCAGCAGATCGTGATACGACATGAGCTGAGTTAAAATCCCAGTGGGTGCTGATGACTAGTGTAGCGACTACGAAACAGCTAGTTGTTGTCCCCCAGTTAAAGATTTGATTATTATTTTTCTTATCTTCTTCAATCCAAAATTATTGATCACAGCAAATTTGTATTGTAAAAAATCCTTCTTAAGAAAAAACTTAAGGAAGAAAAAAACCTTGAAGTATAACCCGTTGTACAAATGTACAAACCAAAAATTTTATTTAAAAACATTATTAATTTTTGTTAAATGTTTTTGCTATGTAATTCATTGTCTTGTAGTGTCCAATGTCAATTGTAAGGAATATAATGTCAACACTTTAAATGTTGTGATAATGTTTGTTTTGGACTTTCCCTGTTGTTACTGCTGAGGGCAGGTCTAACATCCGCAAATAATACTCCCTCCTTCCTCCTCCTCATAATATATTTTCCTAGTACCAGCAAAATATACTCACCAGGTTCAAGATAAAAAAAAAACACATTTGGTCGATTATGTTGAAATAGAGTTTGATTTGAACGCCCATTTTCGTAAAAGGCTCTTCAGTTGTGTATTCCATCACTGTTGTGAAGCAATTGTATACATCTTTAGTCAGACCAATAATGAAATATGTTCATAGAGTTCATTAAGATCGAACTCTGCGCAATATTTACCCGAACAAATAAAGCTGCCTTCTTTGACAAGTCGCAGAAAAATGTTAAATGTCATTTTTGTCTTCAAATTGATTAACGGCAATATCTGCTCGGAGTATCTGGTGTCAAACTAAATTTTAATGTTCCCCAGCGTAGTCTTCGTCAATATTAACCTTTGTCAGTGCTTTATTACCGTCAGAACTATGCGAATGCAGAGCCCTTCCGTAAATTATGCTATTGTTTTAATGAACTTTACTACATTATTGACTTTTTGATGAACTTAAATTTTGTTAAGCGTAGTATAGTTTTAGTATTAAATTCCAGTAATTAACAAATTTTTTCTATTGCTTATAAATTTATTTTTTTTTCAGTAATTAGCTATTTTTTTCTATTTTTTTTTTTTTTTTTATTAATTTTTGTAATTATTTTTTAACTTATATGCGTGTACATATATAGTATCTGTCTGTAAGGAGGTTTTCTCCATAGACATAAATTAATAAATAAATAAATAAATGGTGGAATTTGTCACACACTAAAACAAAGAAATCTCCCTCCTAACAACCTATTTTCCTAGTTCTGGTCCAATGCACTGCATAAGTAGGGGTTATTCCCTGAGCACTGGCCCAAGGTCAAAAAAAAAAAGCTTCATATTAATTTGTGATTCACAATTAATATCTTATGGTGAGAGCACCCTACACGCAATCTTACATACATCCCTTTTTTATGTTTTGAAACTTTTATTTTTGGTGAATGCAGCATTTACAAAGCCACTGCTTTAAAAAGTATCAAAAAAATGTTTTTTATATTAACTAGCGGAATTTGGCGAATCAGGTAATAAACTGTTTGCAAGTATTTTTATTTATTTATGTGCCCTATTCACAATCTTGTGCAAATGGCCTTGCATCATTGCATTTGCAAAATAATGAAGCCTTACACTAACAAAATACACCAAAAAAATGTCACTTTTGCAATTGCAGAAATATGCAACCACAACTGCACAAGATTGTGAATCTGGCTATTATATTTTCCACTCCATATAAAATTCATTCTTATTTTGAAGTATCCCTCCTGTCTTTTTTTTTACTATCTGAACAACCCTTTCGAATCGAAATCTAAGCTAATTTTAAGCGTCACACTTTATCTTTAGCCCACTTTATTGCCTTTTTCAAACATTATCATTTCAATTATAAAGTGCATCATTGGCATTATAAAAGTAATTGACATTTCTCTTACAAAAGATTTAAAAAAAAAAAAAAAACTGGTTGCATCTCCGCTTGTTTTTGTGTCACGATAAGCTGATGTATGTCATGTAGTTTTTTAAACATTCTCTTCCTTTATTTTCTACAGTGATTGACATGAACTTATCACATAAAGTCATTTAGCGGAATGGCTGTAGAAGGGCAAAGCAAAGCTGAGGAAAAGCTTTAAAAAATATTTTTGCATACACATGAGAAGTAGGCGCTTTCACTTATTATAAGTTTTCGAATACTTGAGGAAATTTTTTGTACAAGTGATTTGATGTTACAGCAGCAGTGGCACCAGAGGGGTGGCAAAATAATCAAAAAATGAAAGACATTGAATTTGACACTTTTTTAGAAGAATTTTCCTTAAAGAAAAAAACCAAGAACACAAAAAAGGATCTAATAAAAATTTTCGTTTTTGTTAGCACCCTTTAGGCTGTATTTGACTTTACAAAAAAAGCGACAAAAATAAGAATATGCAAATCGAAAAAAAAAATGATAAAAGAACAGTCGAATGAAAAGGCGTTCTAGATCATATGATTTGCTGATTTGGTTACAGTTAAAACTTCGTATCATAAGCAAAATCGCACAATGATACGATTAATAAAAGGATAAGAATAAAAATATTTTTATTTAATAGTTTTGTGTTTGCAGGACCAGATATTTGTGTCAATACATTAGAAGTAACTTATACGAAACGTTTGCTTTTAGTATATCGCACGAGATCAGCAAGAAGGCAGTAAGTCAAATGTCTAGTTGTAACCGCGAAAATCCTAGAAAAATTCCTATAAATTTGATATTTGGTAAGTGATTATATATAAAATATCAGCAAACATTTAACTGCTTTTTCTAGAATTTAATTTAAAATCTGTATTTAAACTCGTCTGTATTCAAACTTATTTTTTACTCGTTACAAAAATTATTGTATTGTCTGTCACAGTCACAGTTTGGTGGTGTGTCTGTAATAATGCTTGTCAAAGAGTAAAAAATTTCTGATATCTGCACTGAAGTATGATACAGTTTTTTTTACAACAGTTTGTAACATACTTTTTCAACGACAGGTTATGGCTGCTACAAACATTTTATACGCAAATACTTTTAACAAAAATATTTTATAATAAAAATTCCAATAACATATTTAGGGGAGCAAAATGATGAATACATTGGGGTGTGGTTTTTTTTTGTGGATTATGATGAAAAGATGAATAATATTTTGTAATGTATGCACTAACAAAACTTCATATCAACATTGGAGAGAAGGAAAAAAAATATTTTAAATTGGTAATAAGTTTGCTTTTCTGTTATTGAAAATATTGATATAAAAAAAATAAAACAATTTATGTATATAATTTTATAAAAGTTTCAAGCAAATATTGAATGACAAAAATGTTTAAAGCTCATTAAAAAAAGTATTTAAATATCACAGTGTTTTTGAACACACAAAAAAACTGCAAAACTTGCTCGTTGTAAAAACAATTGTGCAATTTGACATACAAAAAAGGCGTGTCTTTTGCACATAGAAATAAATATTTTAAAATATGAAAGAGTTTTATGATTTCAATTTATATTAATAACATAAATTTCGCCAAAGCCATAGAAAGTCTATAGAAGCAGCTGATATGGTATCCTGCTAATCAAGTATCACTACAAGAGCGTAAAATGAATTGGTATTTCTAGGCCTTAAAAAGCGAAGCTTTTATGGATTTTGTGGATAAATCTTAGTTAATTAATCGATTCAATTGGTTTACTTTAAATTCTGCATAGCTAAACAATTTTGATACTTTAATGTCCGGCTTAACAATTGTCACTTTGTTTTCGTTTAGTATAACTACCACATACGTATGTACATATAAAATCCACATATTGTATTTTTTCGCAACCCCAATACGAAATGGCAGTAAAAACAACTTAGAAATGAATTTAGTGTTTTTCAGAATGCTTTGCGGTTTCAGATCTTACGATTCTCAGAACATGGCTGAAACAGAAAATTGTTTGTTTGACAGTACTGAAATATATCACTACTTTCTTTGCGTGTAGCCGCCCAGAGCATCCCTTTTTATACTGGACTAGTACTCCGGGGGATGATGCATACATACGCATTGTATTTCACTGAAACCAGAAGAAAGAAGGAATAGAGTTCGTAGTAATGATAAAACAGAGAAACACACACCAGTCATTTAGTCGATGGAGTAGAATCTCTTTCTTTTGCACACGGTCTAGTAACCCCAAAATAGACTTTGAGACACCGGCCCAAAAATGAGAGCTGCATTTCATTTTCGGTAGAGTTTGAGTGATGTAAATAGTAAGAAAATCGGATGGAGTGTGTTATATCATACACCGTTTCAAAACCCCAAGACATTTAAAGGCTTCCAGTGATGTCCAGCATTCAAGAATACCAAGAGCAGCCGATTTCTAAATATTTATAACATCCAGCAGTACAGATGAAGCAGCGTTTATGGTGCAAAGTTTGTGCGTTATTAAGCAACACTGGAGCTTACGAGCATTGTTTCCACGCTCGCCTTCTTTGATTAAACGAAAATCATTGCTCGTTCATATTTGGCCTCCTGGCACCGATTTCGGATAGGCTGGAACTGTAACCAAATGAGCACGAAAGCTGAATGTAGCTGTTAGCTACAAAAAAGTGGATGGGCTTAAAAGTTCGTTATAGAAGATCATTAAGAAATTTAAAAAATAAAAGAGCATAAATATTCAAGACATTCATGCACTAGTTTCATGAGACCCCATCTATAATAACTCGCTGAAAGTTTAATATAAAAGATCGTTAGGAAAAATAGGAAAAAGAATAGGATAAAGAACAGAGCTCGCATTATGCATGCACTAGTTTCATGATGCCCCATCTATAACAACTCGTATAGTCGATCATTGAGACAGTTGAAAGTTTGATATAGAAGATCATTAAGAAAAACAACAATTAGAATAGTATAAAGAACCGAGCATTGTGGTACCTCCGAATTATTCATGCTCTAGTTTCATAAGACAACTAGTTTGATAGAACAACTAGAATAGTGCGATCTCTGAGACAGTTCAATATAAACCGAGAAAAATCGCCATCGACACCAGAAACCAAAAAAGTGGTTGCGCAGAGACAGTAAATACTGTGCAGATAACAACAGATCAGCAGTATAGTTAATTTGCACCAGCATCTGTCTTGAACGCTTTATCTGATGGCGGACCCATACCAGAGTGCAAACTATCTCACGGTGCAGCAGCACCCCTACGTGGCTGGCAAGGCTCAGACAGGCCACAATAACCAAATATGTCTTTGTGAAAGTTCGGTATATGCCGAGAAAAATCATCACCGACAATAAAAGCAGCAAGCTTTGATTATTATTAACACGGTGCCATACTGTAGCAAACCTTTATTATTATTAACGCGGTTCTATACTCTATCAAACGTCGAGTGATATCTAGAGCTATCACTTTTCTGTCTTCGAGTTGATGCATCAAGTGGCACTATTTTTACAAAAGATAGGCCAAAAGTTTGCCTTTAGAGCGACTGCTACGAAGTCCATATTTGTGCTCCTAGACTAGATACCTCCAAAGAAGGAAGTTAACCATTATTTACATTAATTTGGAAAGCGCATTTTGGCGATTGCAATAGAGCAGTACGAGTAATTTATTTTTAGGATTGGAGTTACATTAGCAACCTTGCAAAAAAATTAAAATTCACCAACATGATACAATGTGCTAAAAAATATCAGTATTTTAACATTTAATTTAAGCAATTTGTTTCATTTGTTTGATACAACAATTTTTTTATATTTTAAAACCGATCTTTTTTACTAATTGAAAATCAATCATCTAGTAAATATTTTTCCACTCCAGTACGTTTCTGTTCAAAGAGAAAATCTACAAACACATTTGTCAAAATGGAAAAATTAATCTCTATATAAAAAATAATCCTTTATACAATATTATGCAACAAATTGATATCAAAAAAAAAAATAATAAAAATTGATTCCTTTTCACAAAACAAGAAAAAATAAATAAATTTGTACAACTGAATATTAACTTAAAATATTTTAAATTATTCAAACACACTATAAAATAAAATTAGTTGAGTGCTTATAAAATGTTTGTCTTTCTTGGCAAGTTTAGAGTTTGTGTGTTGGCCGGCTAGTTGGCACAAGTAACAAGAATTTTACACAAATGTTCGTAAAAAGATCTTTTATTGGAGTAATAGTGTCTTTTGTAAATTGCAGAATTTTATATCTACCAGTTGTGTGTAACACTCTTAGAGCTTTTATGTGTTTCTGTCATTCATTTGAACACATTTCAATTTGTTTATTAGAATTTGTGTAAAATGTTACGCACTAAAATTGTGGTAACAAAAAAACAAGTTTATGTAAATTAGAAAAATTCATATAACATATAACGAGTGGCATGTGTGCTATTTTTTTCACAAAATTTATGCTTTTATTTCAATATGTATAACTGGTTGTTAACAAAAACTGTGAAATTAAATTGAGTTGAGAGAAAGGCCAGAAGAATTTATGAAACATTTTTAAGTTCGTTCTAGCAGAGAGCCCTCAACTGCTATTGGAATTATTGAATTGTTGTTTACATCATTATGTCTTATATTTCCAGCTGTACAAAACTTGTTGGAGTCTTTCCTTAAAAAAAATACTTTATGTTATAATATATAGAATAGTTTTTAATAGAGGGCCGAATGTGCTCTGAAACTGGACAGCAAAAGCCTCAGAACACTGGCAGGTGCACCTGCCTGAAACACCTGTGTGGATGGGCATTTCCAACACAGACATATGCAGATTCTGCGATGTGGAAAAGGAGTCAATAGAGCACTTGATCACCCACTGTGGAGCATTAAGATGCAGAGGATATAGGCTGCTAAAATGTGACTTAATATCACTCCCAATGAAGGAGCTTGTCCGCTTAAACCATAATGGGACAAAAAGATGCACGCACAATGGATCGTCGCAGTGCGGAGGTACCACAATGCTCGGTTCTTTATGCTATTCTAATTGTTGTTTTTCTTAATGGTCTTCTGTATCAAACTTCCAACTCTCTCAATGATCGACTATACGACTTGTTACAGATGGGGCGTCATGAAACTAGTGCATGAATAATGCGAGCTCTGTTCTTTATCCTATTCTTTTTCTTATTTTTCCTAACGATATTTTATATCAAACTTTCAGCGGTCTTAGAGATCACACTTTATGAGTTGTTATAGATGCGGTCTTATGAAACTAGTGCATGAATAATTTGGGAGTACCACAAGGCTCGGTTCTTTATGCTCTTTTATTTTTTATATTTCTTGATGATCTTCTATATGGAACTTTTAAGCCCATCCACTTTTTTGTAGGTAACAGCTGAATTTACCATTCGTGCTCATTTGGTTATAGTTCTAGCCTATCCGAAATCGGTGCCAGGAGGCCAAATATGAACGAGACAACGAGCACTGACTTTCGTTTAATCAAAGAAGGCGGGCGTGGAAACAATGCTCGTAAGCTTGTTTAATAACACACGAACTTTGCACCATAAATGCTGCTTCATCTGTACTGCTAGATGTTATAAATATTGATAAATCGGCTGCTCTTGGTATTCTTGAATGCTGGACATCACTGGAAGCCTTTAAAGGTCTTGGGGTTTTGAAACAGTGTATGATATAATACACTCCATCCGATTTTCTTACTATTTACATCACTCAAATTCGAACGAAAATGAAATGCAGCTCTCATGTCGGTGTCTCAAACTCTATTTTGGGGTTACTTGATCGTGCGCAAAAGAAAAAGATCCTACTCTATCGACGAAATGACTGTAGCAGTGGAGTGTGTTTCTCTGTTTTATCATTACTACGAACTCTACTGCCTCTTTCTTCTGGAGTCAGTGAAATACAATGCATATGTAGGCATCATCCCCGGAGTACTGGTCCACATACCATTCAATAATAATAAAATAATACATTTATAAGAGTAATAGGCGTCCCTTGTTGCAAGTCACAAATTATTTAATTATTTCATTTGGACTAAAAGTTATGAGTAATGTTATAATGAGATTTTTTCTTATTGGAAATCCCTGTAATCATTAGCTAAAAAATCTGAAAACTCGAGGTGTTCTGTTGAGGAAAAAATGCTAATCAAAAAATATCTCGAAGTGTACAAATAGAATATTTATTTATGCGCCTTTTTCCTAAAAGATTTCAACCATCTTAAAGCTCTGCTCAACTAGGCATGTATCCTGGGTTTAATTTGTCAAATATAAAATTAAATTTGGCAAAACCTTGACGTTAACGATGTGTGATTCACATTTAAGATCGTGCTGCATTATGGTTGGACCATCCTTCAGAAAATTAATTAAAAGCCCTGCATGCAGAAAAAAATACATCGTCTTTTTAAACAGAATAAAATATAAAACTCTTTAGATTAAGAGCCAATCTTGATTTACTTACTGTATGGGCAAAACTTTTAAAATATAACAAACTATACGAATTGAGTTAATCTGTTTACTTAAACGTTTAGAACAAAAAAATATATTTTTTCCAAACAAAAACAGGTGCTACATTTAACTTTTCTTCATAAACTCTAATGGCTGGCTTTCAGCACTAATAAAAAATGTTTGTACATATTTAAGCAAGTATGGCTGCGACTGAAGTAAAACTTTCTCTGCTGCTTGAAAACAAAAAGAAAAGAAAAAACAAAATATAGCATTAATTAAAAGCCATATGAAAGAACAATTAAACACACATGAGCCGAGCGTATAATTGCAACACTTACTTGTGCAAACATTAAATTTAATCCAACAGAAAAAAATATACGCTAAGAAAGTTAAAGTTGACATGGTACATTATTAAACCAATTAAAATCCCAAAAAAAAAAAGCTTTTCACAAAAGATTAAACAACGTTTGGCTTAAAAAGTAAAAATAAAAATAAAATAATGCTAGCTTATTAAAAGTTATTTAATATAAAAAAATATATTTATTATGTTAGATTTATATAACAAAGCATTGTATAAAAAGTGCTTTAGTGACAACCGTATGAGTAATATTTTTGTTATAAGTGAAAGGTAAAATAATGATTATACGACACATGGGTCCCGTAGTACGCACAAAACTCCAAGCTTAGATTTTTCTTTTAATTTTTTAAACTCCATTTTGTGTTATTATTATTATATTTTTTATTTAAAACACGATGATGAAATAGCCTTTTAAGCGGCTATAAAACGATTGAACTTAGTCTGATAGTTCCTCTTTGATGGAATGCCATTTAAAATTTATACAATCCTGCAAGCGATCTAGAGAATCGCCTAAAGGCCATCAAACTCGTATAACAGCAAACACAGGGTAAATTTCATTTGAGTTTGCCTTAGTGAACAGTGAAACTCAATTGAACTTTAACACTTATCCTACTAAAAACTAAAATGTATATTACATTGGAGAGTCATCTGTGCCCAATACAAGTATTTATATACTTATTTTTTACTCTCATAATACAAAATATGGGTTTCAGAAAGAGTTTTGCAAATATATTTTTAGCAGTCACTATATTTGTCCGTACTGTTAAAGCGAGTAAAACATACAATATAACAGTTTTACCAAAAGCTTTGTTTTTTTATCCCTACACTGCGCTTCAGAATGGCAAAAAGTTATTGGATTCAAGTCTAACGATTGAACTAGACAATTAAATACCAGTCAATAGCCTATTTATTGTTATCATGATTAATTTTGTATAATTTTCAATCCACTTCAGAATATGTCTCCGTTAACGAATCAATTTATGCTAACTGGTATTTTAATGAAAGGACCAACTTCAATAGCCAAAAAGAATAATCCATCCACTAGATTTCCGCCTCCATATATTATTCTGCCTTTAAAATGGCTATAATCACTTTCATTTCAAATTCTGAATTCAAAAAATTTAATTAAAGTCCGTTGCTAAATAAAACTGTATTCGTCATATATTGGCAAAAGTTTTTGTGAAATCTAGTCTAGAATCTTAAAAACAGTAATAACTACAAATAAATGCGCGGGCATTACTAACACACAGCTTATTCTTATATATGTAGTTCTTTGTCAGATGCGGTGTTAAGGATTGATTAAAATTTATTAACTCATTTTCCAATGCTCGTTGTTAAGCTGTGCTTGATCTAATGTAGAGATTAAGCTTATTTTCAACAGTCTTGGCAAAGACAAAAGAGGTATTATTTTTCTATTACTATTTGCTTATCAGTTCGCAGTAGAGTATGTCGAGAACTCCTGTCAAATATAGCTAAAGCCCTTGCATTCCACTTCCAAGATATAAAAAATGTTTGCAGTCCAGTGAACATGAATTTTCATTTCAGGGCCATCAAGGCTGTCCCGTTCCTCAACTGTTATACCACCTATGAGAATAACCGCGTGAAGATCATACGTTTATGTGTTAACAAAATGTAATAACATTAAATCTTATGGGCGGTTAAGTTGACCCTGTTAATGACCCCATGTGGAGTTCGTAAAGAAATCATTATTCAGTATTCATTCATATTTTGCCTCTTGCCACCTATCTCAGATAAACTAGGCCTATAATTGAACGAGAACGCATGGAAAATGCTGCTGCTACCCACAAATGAGTGATTAGTGTTGGAAGTTAGACACAAAAGTTCATCGAGAAACCAAATAAGTAAAATAAGAGATAGAACTGCGCTCTGCGTTATCGCTCCTCTGACCATCAATGGTCAATAATTTTGAAGAATTTTTTATAAATGACGTTGTTCTTCTTTTAAATTTTTAAAACGCGTGAAATGTAAAGGAGTGTTTTTATTAATGTTTTAAATGCCTAACAATATTCATAGTAATTATTTTTCATTTTGTGTACAGTTCTACATTCATAAAAAATTTATCTAAAACATATTACAACACGTATGAGTGATATGGCTACTGAAACGAAAAATAGTAATCATACACAAAAAACTTGTACCTGTTTTTTTATATCTATATTTGTGTATAAAAATGAAATGAAAATCAACAAAATAAAATGTATTCATATAGAAACAATACCGCTACAAACTTATTGGATAAAATGAATACTTTCTTTTGTAAACAACAAGAAAGAAAAAATACTCTGCAACAAACAGAAGAACAAAAAAGCATCTGTGCCAAAAAATATATGTATTTACGAGGGCTGATAAAAAAACCCGTTATTTTAAATTTTTTCAAATATTATTTATTTATTCATCAAAAACTGTATTGTTCTAATATAGATATAATACACTTATGCCAGCCTTTTCTCCAATACTTTTCCAAAACCTGACGTATTTTTTTTAGGTCTTGGCTCTTCTGGACGCTTCATAGCCCTACACAAATGATTCGTCACCAGTTATGACCTTTCTGAGATAATCTGGATCGTCGTTCACGATGTTCAACAGCTCCTGAGCAATGTCAATGCGACGCTGTTTTTGCTCAAAATTTAGTAAATTTAATAAAAAATTTAAGAGCACACCAAAACACGACTAACCCTTTTATCTGTCAAAATTAAACTGACAATCCGAAATGGCCGATATTGCCAACATATCAAACAGACATGTGTACCAACATAACAGAAAAAAAAAACAATCACCGAACATACAACACTCAATAAATTTTAAAATAACAGTTATTTTTTGATCAGACCATGTATATGCTATATAGGCTATTATTGGAATTGTTATTTACTTTGTGTTAAGAAATAGAATTTCATTAAAATAAGTTAACCCAAAACAAAATGTAACAATATATGTATGAGTAACATATGTAGCATTGTTTGCATGAAAATATTAATCATACGCGTTAAAACACCCTCCGAAAATTAGTTTAATATAATTAACTGATAGTGTATATAAGTACATATATGACTGCATAATCAGTATTAAATGTAAGCCTCGCTAACGAATTAATTTTGTGCACAGTTTTTGTTCACACTGTAACAAATTTAAAAAATATATAAAAAAAAAAAAAAACTTTTTAAAAGCGAACCAACAGCTGCTATCCAGCATTGAATTTTTAAATATTTTATCAGTTAAATGTTCATTTACAAGCAGAATATATACAATTTTTTCTGTGTTACTAAACCAAACATCAAAATTTATTCGAGCATAAATGAGTTTCAGTTGTATGGGAATGAATATTTGCATATTTTGTAAACATATTTTGTATGACTGCCTCTTGCATAAATGTTTGCGCTTGGTGTAATTAAAGAATTTCGAAAACAAAAACGTAAATTAAATGTGATGCCGATCAATTCCCAATCATTAGCATGAAATTACAATGCGCATGCACTTGAATAAATAAAACCTTCGTGGTCAGTATGTGAAAATTGTATAGTATTTGGCGTTTAGAAAGTGAAATGTGTTTAAATAGAATGTGAATTTTTAATTTATTTCTAGCAAAGTTTAATAAATTGAAGCTAGCGTAGGCGTTCAAAGATGGTACAGTGAAATTTCGATATAAAGAACTTCACTAGCACGAAGAACTTAATGCTATGTCGTAATGTAAAAATTTTTATAAAAAAATACACTATAACTATATCGCATAAATTCAAAGTAAAAGCGCCTCTATATAGCGAAATATTGCTTCAAATACCTTAACATAACAAAATCAGAATACATCCTAAATGGTAAAGTCAGTCAGAAATAAGAGGAAAGCAATATTTAATTTTATCTTAATATTCCCTAATCTTCGTTTGTTAAATGTGTTTAATTTTTGCAGCTTGAGAACTTGTTTTTTTTTTATTAAAAACTAGCAAATAAAAACAAAAACCAAGATCTCAATCTGCAAAAATTATATATGTATATTTGAAAATATTATATTATGAGTATTATATTACGGTTTTATTGTTTGAACTTGCCACTACAAATTAATTCATATTTTTCTGAGTACATAACAAATATCTCAAATTGAGGGCTCACTTTAATTTTATTAAAACAACGGAAATTTATTTCAGATATTAATAGTATATAGTCCTTACTTTAGGTTATTACAGCTGGGTTTAACTTAAAATTAATATAAAAAAAACTACGTCAAGTGACCTCTTCCACCTCAATAGACTCCCGATCCTTTAGCAAAACTATTAATCACTATTTATAATAACTTGTTGTCAATGGTGCATATCTGTCTAATAATATTGCCTTCAGGCTCATGAATCCTTGTGGAATTCTTGCTATATACTTTTCTTTTAAAAAACCCAAAGAAAAATCTAAAGATGTTAACTCGCACGAAATTAGTGTTCAATTAACTTTTCCTCTAAAAAACTATTGCTATATCCGAAGTCATTTTTACAAAAGATAAATTTTTCCTCTTGACAAATGCCATCATATTGTTAAAATCCCATATCTTCTTCAAGTAGTTAGTTAATTTATCATCGCAAAAAGCTTTAAAAGTTTTAAAACATTCTTGCCGTAATTTGCATTGATCGCAACCATTTCTATTTTAATTTTCAAAAATTATTACTCTAGACCACAAATGTTTGCTTTAAAACAACTCTTGGATACTCTTCACTTCAAATGTGGCAATTCTGTTTATAATCGTAGCCTCGTCAGTGAAGATTATTTTGTTTAAAAAAATCTCATCAACTAATAAACATTTTGGTTAAAAATTACAAGTGGAAGAAAATGACTGAAAAATTAAAATGCCATCTCAATTTTGAACGCTGTCTATTACCAGTATTTCCCTTGTTAGTACAAAGAATTATGTACTCTTTTGATAATCGTTTCATCAACATATTCAGCATAGTTTTGTATCATCGTTTCATGGTGTATTTCATGCTTAAACATTTTCACTACGCGCAATATTGAAATATGGTTATAGAAAGATTAGTATATACGCCATAAGATTGTGTATTATTATTAAAAACAGCCGATTATCGATTTAATAATAGTTTTTTTTCCCCAGAAATATGTTTTCGTGTGCATTTCTGCAAATCTGTTATTACTAGCCAACCATATTATGGTTGAACCTAACCATACTATTGTCCCAAGCACAATAATTTTAATGATGAACCATACTATTGTTGCCAACAGCCGTACAATGTTACATCCAACCATATTAATATGGTTATACATATGAATTTTATGCATGTAATAATCGACGAAATTTTTAATAAATTCATTTTATTTCAGCTAATACTAATAACAACAATATTTAGCTGATTATTTTTAATTGTTTTATATAATAAAAATGTATCATACCTAATATTTTCATTTTATTTATATTGAAATTAATTTTATTAATATTGAAATAGTATTTTTTATCCAACAACGGCCTCTTTTTAATTAATATTGTAAGTAATAACAAATATATAGTTGTATGATAATAGAGCAGTTTATGAAATTTAATGAAAGTAATATGATTGTTTGGCATAATAACATGATTAGGTATTACCATCGTAGCTTTTATTAATACTGTGGTTGCTTACAATTATAACAATGTTGAATCAAAATTTAGTATAGTTATTTATAAAAGTTTTCTTACAAAATTATGTTAAGGCAAATCAATGAATGGCATTCAAATATAATAATTTAATATTTTCCCTACCAACCATATAATTCAACAATAGTATGTTGCCCTTAGAATATTGTCATATCAACCATATATTTTTTTCTACGTGTATAAAAGGAGTTGCGTTATTCAGCAGAGTGAAGTCAGCCACCAGGCGACCTGATTTATCCTTATGCAATAAGTATAGTTCCAGACTTAAGGCCAGGCTGAAGTAAAGTTTCGCTCTTATATAGACTGCTTGATTCATTAAGCCACAGAAAGTACCGTAAAACGGAATCTACTGAAGACTCCTAGTTAAATCCCTTCTCAGGGTATTCTGCATAATTACACTTGGAATTTTGAGAAACTTTCTACAGAATCATTTGGTTTTCGTGTAAAGATAATCCACGGTGGGTTTGAAGGGAAACTTCTCAATAGGGTATTATCTTTGTTCATCTTATCACACCACGCCCTAAGAGTTCTGCAAAGAAACAATTCCTTACAGAGTTCTCTAGCCTTTCGAAAACTGGATATTTTGTCCTCAGCATAAATGTTATTTATACCTGCTTCTAACATAATAAAAACATATTAAGAGCATGCTCTGAAAAATTTTTCTGCGTTTTGGTTACACTATCCCTTATTAAAAATTATTCCTAATTTAAAACGTCAAGCATGCGTTTGAACCCATAAATGACATCCGTTTTAATTGAGTTTCATTTTATACTGTTTCCTTGTTTCTTTAATAAATAGCATAATTGCCATTCTAGTTAAGAAACGAAATTGAAATGCAAAGCTATAATATGGAAAACATTTACAAAAACTTATCTTTGCTATTTTTAAGCCAAGAAACCTAATTTTTGCGATCCAAATCTCAAAATGCTCTTTCATTTGAATTTGGAAAATTAACAGCAACATATTCACTAATACCAGCATTTCAAAAGCCACAAAACAAGCACACTATCACAATGCACTTGAAAGTATCACATTTCTCTGTTAATGTATCTACTGCAAAAAGTACTACATTTATCACACAAACAGGAAATGAAAAATTTCTTTTTCATTTGATGCCAACCAAAAAAAAAACATGAAAAGGAAATAAAAATGATACAAAACACGAATAAAGGCAATCAGATTTGAGTTTAATGGCATTAAGTCAATTACTTGTTTAATTGAAGATAATAACAGAACTTCACAAGTAACAGGTGGATATTGGATTACCGGTCAGATTGAAATTAAATAAATAGCAATCGCATTTGTTTCATTGCATTTAAAAGACTTTTTTGTTAGCCACAGACTTAATTAAGTTCTGCAGTTTTAAACTAAAATTAAACTATTGTATTATACAAAATGAAAGCATCATTATTACGCAAGTTTGTTACTTTGTGCACTCCCTGTAAGAACAAGAACTTTATCAAGTATTTTTTTAAAAGGTCCTTTTTTATAAAATTACCGTTTTAAAATATACTCTTTCAAATAGTATTTTTCTAAAACGGGCTTTTTAAAGGCATCCTCTTTTATAAAAAGTACTCTTTTAAAAAGGCATTTTAGCAAAGGGGACTTATTTTAAATGCCATTCTTTTTAAAAGGTATTTTTTTAAGACAATTATTTTAAAATGAATATATTTGAATAGAACGTTTCTAAGTAGTACCATTTTCGAAATGTATCTTGCTTAAAAGATTATTTTTTCACAGGTATTTCCTTCAAAGACTAGTGATTTTCTTTCAAATATTTTTTACAAAATACTCTTTTCTGTAATTATTCCAAATATAGTTTTATCAGAAAATGTAAAACATTTTTTTAAAAAGTATTTCAAGTGGTTTTTTGCAGTCTGAAAACAAACTGCCCTTTTTAAACAGGCATGTCTTTAAAACTTTCTTTGTTTGTAAGATACTTTTCTATATAACGCATTTATAAGATATTCTTTTTGAAGAAACATTTAATTTTTCACAAAATTATTTTTTAGGTAAAAATTATTTATTGTAGTTTCAGAAAAACTTTATTACTATAGTGAACTTTTAGTCTTAAAGCATACATTTTCAAAAGGTTAATTTTAATTTTTTTAGATGTTCCTTTTCGAAAACTTCTTTTTTGAATAGTACTTTTCGAAAAATGCTAATATACTTTTTTAAAAGCTGTTTCTTCTAAAATGCACGTTTTCAAAACTACTTTTCTGAAACAGTAGTGTTTTATCTTTCATCCTATACAGACGTCTTTTGTTACTGCTGTCCGTATTTTCTATATATTGCACCGGAATAGGTAGCAAACTGTGTACACGTGTTTTTGTTTATTTTTATTTTTTTCTCTCTTTTCACTGCTGTCTGTATTTTCTATATACGTTCTTCACTAGAAACTTCGTATGAAACCAAATTGCACCGGTATAGGTTTTTTTCTCATTTTTCACCGTTTTCCGTGTTTTCTTTATGTGTTCATACATAATATATTTTGAATGTACTTCATTATCTTGTGGTGTGGAAGATGTTGGACTAAATTTTGCTAATCTGAGCAGAGTCGGAGGTATATACACTGGGCACTGATCAGTTTTAACTTATTTAATTCCAACATTTTAAATGGTGCAATCAGAGTTTGTTTTAGTCTTCCGTGTTGTTACTGTTAACGAACACTACTTCCTCTTTCCTTCTCATTATAACCTAAGTTCCTCATTCCAGTACAATGCACTGCCTATGCAAGGGTTATCCCTTGAATACTGGTCCAAGATAAAAAAAAGGCAGTATTTTAAAAAAGATACTGCTTCCAAAACTACTGTTCTAAAAGATACTTTTTTGAAAGGTAATTTTTTCGAAAAGTACTCTATTATAGTATTCTTTCTCTCGAAAGTAGTTTTTTTAAATGTACTTTTTGAAAACTTATTTTCTTTTTCAACAAACTCTGACCGCGTTTGAAAAGTTCAAGTATCTTTTTAACGGTAATTGATATGAATTTTGTTTAATATTAAATACAATTATGTTAATTTAATATTCACATTTGTTCTGAAACTAATACTGAGTATATCAGTTTATCGAAAACTGTTTCTTTCCCCTTTAAATGCAAACATAAAAATGCAATACTATTTAATAAAATCACGTATATAAGTTTGTCAGCATGTAAACATGAATATAATACAGTTATAAAAATGGTAAAGCCAAAGAAAAAAAAAACGAAATACAGTAAATGAAATCCTCAGTAGCAGAGAAATCAATAGAACACTTTGTTGTCAATGAGACGAAATGATGCACGCTCAATTGACGATGGTGCACAGTTGACGGGTTTTGATGACAAAATGAAATAAAAAGAAAACCCCACTTGAATTATAGAGAAGCAAAAGAATTGCTTATTCTTTTTTATAAAACTATTTCCAAGTTTTATTGGGAACTCAAAGGAAAGTCGATATAAAATAAAAGCAATAAATAAATTCTGAAATTGAAAGTTCATGAGCTGGTGAGACAGCATTAAACGAAAAAATCACTGTTCGAAGTAAAGTGGTCTAATGGTTTGTATTACATTTTGAAAATTAGCTAGAGAAAACTGATAAAAGTTAATTTAGTTGCTATTTTATTTTCATTTTAAAATAATTATTGCTTATTTTTGAACAATTTCTTTCTTGTACTTGTATTTGCTTTTAACCCAGAATCAGAGTACTAATAACTTTTCCTAATATTAATTCTTTGTGGGTTTTTCTTTTCGTTTTTGTTTTAAAATGATATATTGTTAGCTCTTACATGAATATTTTCCCTTATGAAAGTATGCGAAGGCAACTGTTGCTGCTCAAAAAAACAAAAAAAAAAAAAAAATGTAAAATTCCTATCACAAATTGCATGTGACAACCCATGTTCTTCGAAAGCAAGTCAGTAGTATTGAATTGTTGTAGCAGAAACCACTTTACAGTATTACAACTTCGAAGGGTTTATCATTTCTCGTTGTTCTGTTCTTCTTTTTTTTTTATTTCATTCTAAAGCATTCATTTTTCAATTCCAATATGACTTGACAATACAAATGTTGGTATGAAATAAAACTGACATTTTAACTTTCATATAAGAACATTCCGTAACGTTGTGTCATTTTTAAATTGAAATTCTTGCAAAGACACTGGAAAATTGTAACGCGAATTTGCTCAAACTAAAATGAAGTTTACTAAATTACAAGTTCATGAGAAAAAAAATTTTAATGTATAAATATATATATATATATATATATATATATCTAGATATATATATATATATACTATTAGGTATCCCATCCCATAACCATCGATGTCTCCGAAGTTCAATGATCTAGAATACTGTAACAGGATAATGCCTTTATACACAACGCCAGAGTAGTAAAGTAGTTCATTGCCAGCCAAAATATTGATATTCTTGACTGGCCACCCAATTCGCCAGATCTACACATTATCGAAGGTGTCTGGAGTTAGTTTTTTCGTAAGGTCTATGAAGGAAGTAGGCTATTTGATGGCAAGCAGTCACTAATTCAGGCTATTAAGGATGCTTGGAAGCAAATTTCATTGGGTTACATAAATTCTATTTATCTGTCAAAAAAAAACCCCCCGAATCTTTGAAATTATTAAAAACAATAATATTATATAAATTCTTGAGCTTGAGGTATCTTCTTATTTTATAGTTTATCGTTTTATTTTTTTATTTTTTATTTTTTTATTTTGTTATTATCTCTCTTTCGGAGCTTCTTCAGGAATAAACACTCTATTCGAAGAACAGCAAAATATTGCCAGATAATAAAATAAAAAAAAACCAAAAGCTATAGAATAAAAAAAGACCTTATGCTAGCATACAACTGCGACGAACAACGAACTTCGCCCATCGCGATGAATTTGCCGGCAAATATTCGCTGTATAAATTTGTCGTGTGAAGCACAATAACAACGAACATTGTTTACATTCCGTGCAAAGAAAAAAAACTGAATATAAATACTAAGGTGGCCATATTAAAAGTAAACCTATATAAATCCCATCCGAAAGAGGGATTTTTGAACATATTATCTCAGGTACTTTATGTATTGAAACATCTTCATAAAGTTTTTACTACATGGATTAATATAAATATAAAAAGTATGATTTCGTGAAAATATTTTTTTATATAAGAAACCTGGCCACCTGATACTGTTTTGTTCGTCGTTTGCTGACGAAACAATTAGAAATAAATCTATTTCAATTTTCGCTGAGTATGACGAATTACGACCAACGCCATGATTCTGTGCATTTTCATATACACCAATGTGTTTTATTTTTGGCGACAAATATTCGCTACCAAATATTCGTCGTTCGTTGCAGTTATGTGCCTAGCATTAAGCTCAAGATATTATATATTATTAAGAAACAAAGGGTCAAAATAGAGGAATAATAAACATAAAGCTATAATAAAGAAAAATTTATTAAAAAAGACAACAATGAGTTGGTGTAAGTGAACCAAAAATATTGCACATTTTTGTACTTTTTAGAAGTCACTGTTTATGCCTTTAATATATAAAATATGACTTTATGCTTACAAGCCACTGAAAATAAACAGCCCTTAAGAAAAATATACAACAGCACTGCGGACAGCTATCACCAGAAATATTTTTTTTTTTTTAACTTTATTATTTTATTTATTGAATCTACGTAAAAAATGTAATGACAATAAGTAATCAAATCTTAATACTAAAAAAAATTTTAATTAAAGTCCTACCAGTGCTGGACAAAAATTTATTTTTATGCGAATATTATTTCAGAATTCAGTCATCTGTTTAGAGCTCTAATGGTAGCCAAAGTATCCCTCCTTCTCAGACGGGTATGACCACCAAAGTTAAGGATATTATCTGCAAGTGGATTTGGATGGATTTCAAGTTTGTTAATATATCTTGTCGCGTACTTCACAAATTCAGATTTCACAAAAGGTACGTTCAGATCTGCGTGGATTCGTGAGTTTTTAACGTACCATGGAGCATTTGTAATTCTACGGAGAATTCTATTTTGGCTTCTTTGAACTTTTTCAATGTTAGATCAATGTTAGAATGACCAGAAATATGATGAAAGTTATGGAAAATGCCATAAAACGAGCACATATCTGTATTAACAGAAAAATATGCACAGGTCCAAATAAAGGTTTCTAATACGCAAAATATTTTTTTTTTTTAATTTATTAAAACTGCGAATAATCGCATAAAAATAAATTTTTGTCCAGCACTGGCAGGACTTTAATCACAAGTTTTTTTTTAGTATTAAGACTTGAATACTTACTTTAGTATTAAGACTTGAATACTTACACTTCTTATGTAGCTTCAATAAATAAAATAATAAAGTTAAAAATAATAATAATAATAAATTTTAGTTAAAGTTTTCATAATATTTTTTAATTAGATTTTTAGTTTTTCTATATTTGTACATCAGGCTTTAGTACAAACTTTTCCTTTCTTTAGGTTTTCTTAAGAAAGAGTTTTTACAATACAAATTGCTGTGATCAATCAATTTTATCGAATGATTAATTTTGCTCCACCTTGTATGAGACCAACAAAAGGTCCTTCATTTATTTAAAGTTTAAGTAACAAGTGCTAAGCCATAATTTTTTAGATACTTAATAACACGATAAGCAAAATCCCCTTGACTTTACTTTCACTCTGTTGCAAACATCAAAACAAATCAAAATTTTTTACCAAAAAAAAAAAATAAAAAATTTTATACAAAACAGAATTTACCATTTTGTTTGTGCTTTTATCTTAATCATGCTGTTGCTTTTATGTACAACTTTTAACATTTTCTTATTCTCTGACCTGTATTTATTTAATCAATAAAATCCTTTCATACAAAATTTGTTTGTAAAATTTGTTTTACATTTTATGAAAGTTAAAGTACAAACAAAAGAAATTACAATGGCAAGAAGAAAGTTATGCCAGAACAAATAAATAATTCATTGTCTGTTCATAAAATAATGAAAGTATTTGCATTTGAATGGTGTCTCTTTGAATTTGCATTTCGTTACCATGAAAAAATTGTTTAAATATTGTACATACAGCGTTCATGATATTAACTCTGGGCCACAGGGAGGTTAGACTGCTACAAACAGGTGTACACAATAGCTTTACTATAAATTGGATTTTGCAAAATTTGTTCGTTTATATCCATAATTTTTGTTATTCCTGCCTCTCCTTTTAATTTCAAAATTTCCTTTAACTTATTTTCAAGGGATTTTTTTTACAAAAGATGTAATCAACTGTAATTAACTTTTTCTCTCATGAGCTAAATCTGTTTGTAAAGAGATTTTTGCAACCTTAAAAACAACATGAAAACCTTACAGAATTTTATTTAAGAAATTGTTTAATATAAGAGCGCTGCAAAATGATAAGGTTATTGAATATTTAATGTTTGGAAAAAAAATTCAATTAATATTGCAAAGAGAAAGTATTTAATAAACTCTTATTCAAATGTGCCTCTCTGATATATTATTGGTTCTCATTTAGTTGCCGTTAGTTTCACTAAACAACAAAGTGCCAGTTCAGGGGTAATGAAGCTGTTCTTGCTTTCGCACAATTACATTCAAAACAAAAAACGTGAACTGGCACAAGATTTTAAGATCAATATTTATTTATGTGCGAACGTCCACACTTTGCTTTTTTGAAAAAAATTTTTTTTTTCATAAAAAGTTAATTTTTATAAAAACTGGGTAGAGGAAAAACTTTTTCTAAACATGAATGATGCCAGATTGATGCGTATGCTAAAAATTAAATGAGATTGCATGAAATTTCAAGAAAACTAAGCTGCTCGCCTTGTGTTGTAAAAAATTATTTAAGATATACAGTCGTAAAGCAGCTCTGCGCTGGGAAATAGCACTCGTTTCATTGTAGTTTTTTCTTAAGAGTTTCGAGAGTTTTGCGTCTCGCTCTCACTGGTTAACTATTCACCTCAACTAACTGTATTCGTTTACAGCTCTTTTGAGGTATTTCTTTTTTTTTCAATCAAACTTTATTTATTAATAGATTTTTTTGCATTTAAGAATTTAAGCACAAAAAGTAGACAATAATTAATTCAAGATTAAGCCAGAGGTAATGAAATTTATAGCGACACTAAGTCTGACATTATTAAGCAAACAACTTTTAAATATGTCACATTTATTTACGATGATTTTGCACAGCTATAAACAAGCACGTTTGTATATGGGTCATTGCATGATAAAATTACTAAGAATTAATACAAACCTTTTTTTTACGTTAAGCAAAAGTCGTTTAAAAACACGAATAATAATAAATAAAGAGCCTACTTTTATCTAAATTTAATTTAACAAATGTCCAATAAAATTTTCAAAAATAACTTTAAAGCCTTCTTAAATCGTAATTGATTTTGCGTGATTTTCCATAAATTGTTACGTTCTTTCCTTTTGAACGCATTTTGTATGTGTATTTGTTTTTAATTGTGGATGAAAAGAACTGCTGTTTTGCCAGCAATTTCTCTTGCAGAATTATCCATTTAGTTTCATTGAAGTTACTTTAGCTAAAGTACACCCAAAAACAAAATGTCATTTTAATGTTAATAAAAAAAGTTTATATTTCTCTTTGTTACAACTAAAAACAAAAACTATGTCTGCCCAGTCGTCCCTCCCCTACGAGGGCGGCAACCTACCTGTTTTTCACTCTAAATCATTTTCTATGTCTAAATCATTAATTTTGCGACACCAAAAGCTTCGGAGCAGTATCCACTGTACGTAATCGCATTTCCATTAAAAATATCGCCCGATGTTTACCCCGACCACTAACCGTAAACTTTGGTGGATATAGATGATTGCCCTACAAAAACTTTCTGATTTCTCTACCTCTGATTCTTTACCTCAGTGGCTTCGTCAATAAACAGAACTGCTGCATTTTGGCGACTGATAAACCAAAAGTAATGGTCAGAAAACCAATGCACCCACAAAAAGTGACGGCATCATCGAGCCACCGTATTTTTTCTAAAATGAGGCCGGTCAGACGGTAACTATAAATGCTAGTTACTACTGGGTGGTGATAGCGAACTTTTTGTGGCTAGTTTTGGAAGATATGGACAAGGACGATGTGTGGTTTCAATAAGACGATGCCACTTGCCTCACAGCTAACGCAACAATAGCTCTTTTGCGCGACAAATTCAATGCCGTGTTGCCACACGTGGCGGCGTTGCCAATTAGCCGCCAAGATCATGTGATTTTATTTGTGTTTTATTCAAACTTAATATCGGCCCTTCAAATTTAACCATCTTTTATAACAGTAAGGTTTTTTTGTAATGTTTGCAAAAAACATTACACGTTCGATTATGTAAATATAAATAAACAAATAGGGAGTGCCCCATACGCAAGTTATCGAAACGTGTCTGTTTCAGTTTAGTTCACGCTCCAAAGTATTTTGCTCACTTCATTCATAAAAAAAAACAGAAATAGAAATAAATCATGCATATTTCTATAAAGAGGTCTGAACAACAAAAATATTATAATGTTTTCAAACAAATCAGTCATGAAGCTGATATCGCTACTTTATTGCAACATAGTCATAACTAAAAAGAAGCTCGTTTCGAGAAAAACGTATTTAAAATTTTTAGTTTCCATACAAGTCTTAAAATATTTTTTTTGAAAATATTTCCTAAAGAAAACAGTTTAAAAGTAATTTGAATAAATTTTTGGCACAATATAAAAAGTAGTACTGTTAACAATACTGCATTGTTAACTCGAAAAGCTCATTTTTTGAGATATGACTATGTTGCAATAAAGAAGCGATATATTCTTGACAAAGCCCCCCCCCCCCCCCCCCCCTTGGTCACGCTGTGTTATTTCAACTTAGTTGCCAGTTAAGAAAGGTAACGTATAACGTAAGACGGATCCTCAAGCAATATTAGAAAATGGCTAAAAATTTGGAAAATCAGTGTCAATGAACAAAAATGTACTCATTTTACATTGACATTACGTAAACAAGTATGTTAACAACCTACTTGCTTAAAAGATGTATTTATTACAATTAAAAAATGAATGGATATGGACTTCTTTTATGTCTTTAAAAAAGCATTCAAGTATCTTGGTTTTCTGAAACGGTTTAAGAAGTACTTCACTCCATCCGATCTTCTTACTATGTACAACACTTATAACCGAACGAAAATGGAATACAGCTCTCATGTTAAGGACGGAGCATCTACCGTGTACAGAAGAGGGCAAAGAAGATTATTGGTGACAATAATTTATTCAGCTCTATTGACTCACTGGATCATCACAAGGAATGTGTTTCTCTGCTTTATCAATACTACAATAGATTTTTCCTGACGAGATTAGAGATCTTGTTCCCGAAACTCACATACTTTTACATAACACATGAACAACGTCCAGGGGTCATTTATTTGTGGTCGATTGCCCAGCTATTGTTTACTATCATTATTATATATATTAATATACTTTATTAAAGCATTTAGAAAAAAAGCGTTTCTATTAGATACTTTTTTTCTCTTCAATTATTGCAAATTTCGTACCAGATAATCAAATAAAAAAACCGCAAAAAAGTTTACAAAAAACCTTCTCAGCAACAAAATAAGTTGTAAAAAAGTTTTGCCCGATATTTGCATTTTATCTTTTTAATATTTTCTTTTTGTATCAGAGTAGCAGTTTGTGTTGGCCTAAAACGTTTCAAATACATAAAAAGTGAAAGCATGTGCTTGTAACAAAACGTGTATATAAATTTTTAATTTACATAGTATTTTGCAAATAAGTTTTCAGTGGTAAATTATCTGTGTAATATGAACGCACACACCATAGAAATCAAGTGTTAGTTCTAAATAGGTTTTATGGAAAGAAGTGAAATGGAAATAGAAATATCATGACAAATAAGATGAACAACTTGCCAGGCACGTAGCTTTATATAAAAAGCTTGCCTCTCCATTATCATGAAAAATTTGTTGATAAATATATGCGTGAGTTATAAAAGAGGAATAAAAAGAGTAAATAATAAAAAAGCTGCTTAAAGAAAGTTTTGTACAATACCTTTCACTTAGAAGTTAAGACACATGTCCGCGCCTTAAAGTAGGCAATAAAAATAGCAAGTCTCATGGAAAGCAAACTAAGAGAATATAAATTATTACATTTACATAAAGATATAAAATGCAAGAGAAGAAGTGTTATATATGGCGAACTATTATGCATAAATTGTTGCAAATTTTGTGTTGCTTTATTTGCACAAATAATCCTTTCATGTATGATAGTGCAAGCAACAAAGTATTAGGATAAGATCATTAAGCCTGGGCCGCGATCTCAATGTTTTTGTTGTTAATTATATCAACGTTTTTAATTATGTGTAAGTCAATAGTAAGTTTATTGTATAAGCTTAGTTATAATGTATGCGAGTTAGCGTATCATACATATAATAAAAGCAAATATTTTGATTGTGGGTGTGATGAAACAAAATTTTCATAAATGCTATTATTGTACGCAACCATATCTTATAGATGGTAACAATAGCATTATAAAAAGCACACAATAACATAGTTTTAGAGCAATACTCGTAAACTGTAATCAAATTGATAATACACTGTTTTTAACAATAACACACAATGTTATGGCCTATATACCAATGTTGTTGTAAACATATTTTAAACTGCCTTTTCTTTGCATGTACTAGATATTTATATGACTATGGCGAAGAGTATTCAATATACTACATCTTAGTTGTTTGGTATTTAGATTTATACACTTATCGTCAGTTCAAAGTTGTGAAGATTCAATAAATAAATTATGGCAAAAAAAAAAACATTGCCCTGAAATTTTGCAATGTTTTTATCTACTTTTTTACAATTTTAAAATGAAAATTTATATTTAAAAAAATAATAAACGTTTAAAAAATCTTGCTTGATAAATCTCATATTTTAACATTAACATGATAAATGTGTGCAAATGAAAATAAAACATCTCTCTTACGATTATGCTTATGAAATTATTTTAAAAGGCCAACGTTATAGAGCAGTTGAAAAGAAAACGGAAAAATTATGCGCATGGAAGTGAAAATATTTTTTCATAATTGTTATTTTTAATTTTAAAAGATGTTTTTTTTTCTGTCTTCCTTCGTGCAAGCAACATACGCCCAATGCCATTTTAAGGGCACATTTTTTAACACAGATTTATGGTACAGGGTAAATTTTAAAAAGATCTAAATTTGAGTTTATTTAGAATATTATGACAGTTTTCGCTCCTTTATTTCAATATAGTCACATAGCAAAAAATTAGATTTTCAAGTTATATTTGTGTGTTATTTTATATTGTGCCAAAAATGTATTCAATTTATTTTAAACTGGTTCGTTTAGGAGATATTTTCTAAAAAAAAATCCAAGACTTGCACGGAAATTGAAAATATGTAAAGTGTTTTGCGCGAAACAAGCTTTTTTTTAGTTATAACTATGTTGCAATACAACAGCGATGTATATAAAAATGCTTTGGGTACTCTGAAAAGTTTTGATTAACTTTTTTTCACAAAAAGAATTATTATTACTCTTTATATAAAAAAAAAAAAAAAAAAGAATAACTAGTTAGTTAGTTAGTTAGTTTTATGGAGACTTCCTTTTTTCCATATTACAGGTTTAGGCAACATTAATTTTGTGAAAACTTAAAACTCACATGTATTATTTTAAAAATATTTTTTTTTTTTTTTTTTTTTTGGTTTGTTAATGCGTCAAGCTTATGAAAATTAAAAGAAATATAACATAAATATTGCTTACCCCCTGTGTATGCTGGGAGTATTATCTACATAAAAGTCTTTTACTACAAAACTATCGAAATTTTCCAGCAACATCCCTACACACAATAAATATTGTGTGTTCGACCAATTGAAATCTTTCTCATTAGATAAAATATCCGTAATAATACTACCATCAAGGTATGATAGCTTTTCAACAAACTTTCTCATCAGCTCGAAAGCATAATGTGATATGGCAGAAATTTTGGCAAACTCATATACATAATTATTTGAAAACCTTCTGTTCATAGACTTATAATTCTTTTCTATGCGTTTCCGAACTATATGTCTTTCGAAAATCCCCAATTTTTCTCATAACAGTTTTGGAAATACTGTACCATACCGGAAATGCATAGAGAAGAATTGGTCGTATGCTGGCTTTGTACAAAAGCAACTTTGTCTCCACTGGCAAGAATTTGCTATTAAATAATTTAGCAAATGTACCTTTGACCCGATTTGCCTTATCTATATTGTATAGCACATGACTATTAAACTTCATCAGCTTGTTGAAGTGCAGTCCAAGGTATCTAATTCTGTTCTTAATTTGTATTTCTCTCTCATGCAACGTTATTTTAAGATTCTGGCTTTCCGGTACAACTGTATACCTACATTTTCCGGAAGCATTTCGTAAACATATCGCTACATTTATTTTAATACTCCATTGTGTACAAAACTCATCAACTTTGTTGAGGTGCGAAAAAACCCGTTGGAGTGCGACTTGAGGAGATTCGTCATGCGCATAGAGAAGGGAGTCATCCGCATAAAGTAAGCTCTGTGAATTATTGTGCTCATGAAGAAAGTCACTAATAAAAATCGTATAAAGATGGGGTGCCAATACTGAGCCCTGAGGTACTCCACAAGAAACCGCACTAAGATTTAACCATTGATGGATCAAATCCAATATTTATCATCTTAAATAGAATACCATCATGGAACGCCTTATCAAAAGCCTTTTCAATATCCAGAGACATCGTCACAGTGCATCGACGTTCCCTTAAGTTTTGAATAACATCAGTGTGAAATTTCAACAGAGCATGAACCGTAGAATTCCCTTTCTTAAGCCCAAACTGCCTCTGTGGAATATATGTGCTATTAAACGATTGATCCATTTTGTCTCCGACAATTCTTTCAAACATTTTTCCTACATTGAAAAGCAATGAAATATGCCTTAGCTTATTTACATCAATATTGCCCTTAACTTTTTGGATCGGTACCAAAAAAAAAAAGAAACTAAATAAATAAATAAATACCTATAAAAAAACTAATTACCCTGTATCTGTATCAAATGCTTAAGTGTTTAAATATGAATGAAAAAATGAGCAACAAAAACTGTTGTAATTTTTAACTGTTGCACATGAGTAATTTTTAAATGAGTTTTAATTTAATTAACTGGGTTTGTAAATTTTATCGCAATATCAAACACATGTTTACCTACCGCTGAGTCAGCCTGATGATGCTGACGTTGCCATTTCATGTTTGTACTCGTACAAGGATTATGTTTTTCAGCTGGTAGCATTTAACCTCGAAAAGTTTATGAGGGGGAAAAAAAACAAACAAATGAAAATGATAGTGTTTTTTTTTCTGCATTAAGTTTTAGCTGCTATAGAAATATTCAAAATGATTATTTTATTTATTTTTTTTCTACTCGCATGTACAGATATATAATTTTAATGTTTAAAACATTTTCCTTCAAGCGCAGTTTTCACATCGCCAGTTGTCTTGTTTAATACAATAAAATCTCAATTGAAGCCTCAATTTAAGTCTGTTTAACAGCGTTTTAAGTGAATCTATGCAAAAACTATACAGTATTTAATTGTCTCAAATCCATAAGCAACCATGTGAAAGGGCGATAAGACAGGTTTTAAAAATCATATTGTTGCCAGTGAAAAGATTACAAACATACGAGGTTAGATCAATATAACCGTTATTTTAAATTTTTTCAAAAAGTGTCTCCTTTAAAGTAATCCTCTCTCAGATATATACCACTTATGCCAGCATTTTTTCCAATGCTCGAAACACTTCTGAAACACGCTTTTTGGTATCGCCAAACAGCTCCTGTTTCGAGTTTTCTTTTATCTCCTCAGTCGAAGCAAAACACTTTCCTTTCATCCCTGTCTTCACTTTTGGGTTGAGGAAAAAACCAACGGGGTTGGCCCCCGGTGAATACAGAAGTTGAGGCATGATAATGGTTTCGTTTTTGGCCAAAAACTCACGTACAAGCTTCGATGTGTGAGCTGGTGCTAAATCCATGATTGTTTTCTCCACAACTCTGTGCATTTCTGACGAATTGCTTTCATCGGTGTCTTCCGGTTTGTGAAGAAGTAAAATTCAGCGGGGACAAGTCCGGTGAATACAGTGGTTGAGGTATGATAACGGTATTGTTTTTTGGGCAAAAACTCACGCACAAGCATCGATGTGTGAGCTGGTGCTAAATCCATGATTGTTTTCTCCACAACTCTGTGCATTTCTAACGAATTGCTTTCATCGGTATCTTCCGGTTTGGGAAGAGGTGAATACGGTAGTTGAGGTATGTGCGTGAGTTTTTGGGCAAAAACTCACGCACAAGCATCTTTGTGTGAGCTGGTCGCTATCATAGTGTAAAATCCATGACTGTTTTTTCACAGTTCTGTGCGTTTCTGACGAATTGCTTCCTGCAAACGGCGCATAACTTCATGGTACTATCCCTTATTAACCGTACGACCTTGTGGCAAATATTCATGATCCACCACGCCATTGCAGTCGATTAAAGCAGTGAGCCAAACTTTTAGATTTGATCGCATTTGACTTTGTGTTTTCGGTCTTGGCACTTCTGGACACTTCTACTGGGATAATTAAGCTTTGGTTTCAATGTCATAGCCATGCATCCATGATTCGTCACCAGTTATGACCCTTTTGAGGAAATCTGGATTGTTATTGACGATGTTCAACAGCTCCTGAGCGATGTACATGTGACATTGGTTTTGCTCAAAATTTTTTAATTTTTGAACAATCTTCGCTGCAGCGCGTTTCATGCGTAAAATATCCGTAAAAATTGCTTGGCATGAGCTGAACGATTTGCCAGCATCATCAGCAATTTCTCTGATAGTGATTCGATGGTAATCCAAAATTATTTTCTTCACTGCTTCATTGTTTTCTTCGGTTATTGACGAGCTCAGGCGACCAGGACGGGCATCGCCATTGACATCTTCTCGTTCTTCCTAAAGTCAGTTATATTATAATTGAGCTCGTGTTCTGCTCATAGTAGACTCGCCAAACGCCGCAGTCAACATTTAAAATATTTTTGCGTATTTAATTTCATTATTTACACAAAACTTAATACAGTTTCTTTGATCCATTTTTTTCGAATAGTAAAAAATCGAAGATTACACCAAATCACAACTAACGTTTTTATCTGTCAAAAACAATCTTGCAATCCAAAATGGCTAATATTGCCAACTTATATAACAGACATGTGTACCAACATAACGAAATTTGAAAATAACGGTTATTTTTTATCAGACCTCGTACATACATACATATGTAAATGCCATATATTTGTTTTGCTGCTCTGCTGTGTACTCTTTTTTTTCCTTTTAAACAAATTGTGGTGCGGAAATCTAATAAAAAAAAAATAAAAAAATGTGGTCTTGTTCAAACTTCAGGTAGATTTTATTGCGTTTTATTGTTTTAAAGATATCTGTGGGATGTATGAAAAGTTTTTACTTAAACCAACAGCCACAAAAATTAAACCGTGCATCGTAATTTTGATGAAGCATGGTAGTGCTGTACTAATATCATAACATCACTTATTACCTGCTATTAATTTGATTTTACGCCAAATTCATGGAAAACTAGACTTTACGGACGTGTAAATTTGACTTTTCTGATGTGTATTTTGAAATATGATTATAGCAGGTTTAGTATATACGCCATGTGTATTATTGTTAAAAACAACCCAAAAAATGCGTTATGCACTGACCAGAGCGTCCGTACCCTCCACTTTGTGCTGGACTGATCACAACAGTGAACATAACGACAAAAAAAAATCCCTTCTTCTTCCTGGGATAAAAATTTCCACCCCATTACCGCCTTAGCATTGCTTCGGGGTAAATTTCCAATGGCTTAATCAGCCCTTCTCTTTACATTATCCTTCGGCTGGCATCCTAATACTGATTTTGTTCTGCGGCCTCCAGATTTGGCTTTATCGTCCGCAGAACTTTTTCGCAGAATCGCGGTACCGCTAAAAAGTTGGCCTCGCTCTCTATCATGATGTCCACGATACTCTTCACTATTATTGAGCCAGCTACGATCTTTAGTTCTCTACGAGTTTCCGCCCATCGAATACACTGAAAGTAAGTATGTTCGGCATCGTCCAGGACTTCTTCTGCTTCGTATAAACAAAAGAGGGTGTTCCATTTGCCCATTTTGTATAAGTAGCTCCGATAATAGCCTGACATCATTTGAGTCAGGTAATAGTCACATTCGCATGCCGTCTATTCAAATACTTCTCGATATTGAGAATGAGACGCTCCGTCCATCTGCCCTTGTTTGTCTGTGCTCCATCTAGACTGCCAACTGTGTTACATTTCCTGCCGCATTTGCTGCATACTTCCAATATCTGCAAGGCCAGGCGGTCTTGATATCCAGGATTTCCTTCGTGCTAGAATCTGTAGATCTATTGGGATCATACCTGCTATTACTGTAACCATGTCCGCCGATACCATACGGTATGCAGATGTGAGCCCTAAGGCAGCTACCCTATGCACTGCTAAAAATGGTTTTGCCCTAGTTTATATCCCATTTTTCTTCCCCCAGATTTCGCTCCCATAGATAAGGATGTTATGCATGCCTCCATTAAAAGTTAGCGTTTTTCAGTTAGTGGGCCTTCTATGTTCGCCATCAGCCTTCTTAATCGTCCTGTTACATCAAAAGCCAGGCCAGGACCAGCAGACCGAACCTGTACCGAGAAGGTTAGCTTTGAGTCATGCCTTATCCCAAGATAATTCACACATTTCCTCGTTGTTAGGATCAAGTCATCAAACTGTATAATATGTAATATGACGACTGCTAAGCATTTAGAGCTAAGTCTTCTGCTCAGCCAGTTGCAGGCCATGTATATATGTAGCTATCCTTTTGTTCTTATCATCATTTGCCTCAGCTTTCTTTTTGCCTCCTCAAAATCTGTGGCACTAACGGCTAGAATATTAAGATGTTGATATTTGTATGTATATTTTAATCAACAATACTATGACGAAATTAACCATAATTAGGTTCAACCATATTATGGTTGTACCCAACCATACTATGGTATTAACTATACTAATTTAATGACATACCATACTATTATTCTGAACAACCATACTATATTACCTCCACCCAAATTAATATGGTTACACATAGCAATTTTAAACATGCAATTAGTTAGTTAGTAGACCCTAGAACCCATTGAAATCGAAATCATATGTGATGAATGAAAATATTAAGTCTAATACATTTTTGTGAAATAAAACAATTAAAAACAATCAACCAAATATAGTTGTGTTCTATGGAGCACAATCATGTTTTCATTTTTCATTTAATTATATTGAACTAAGGAAAATTTGTTTTGTTTAGCTAGAAACTGCCTTTTTTCAGTTAATGTTATGAGTTATGATAAAAATTTGGTTTTATGCCAAAAAAAATTGTTTGTGAAATTACCATGGGTGTTTACTGAAAGTAGTATAGTTAGCTGGCATGATAACTGGGTTTGGTATTATGTTAATTTTTATTAATACTATGGTTGCTTTCAATTATAACAGTGGTGAATTAGAATTTATTATAGTGATTTATAACATTTTGCTTACAAAACTATAGTGAGGGAAATCAATGGCGTTGAAATATAACAATATATTATTTTCCCTACCAACCATATAATTCAACAAAATTAGGTTGCCCTTTAAATATTGTCATATCAACCATATATATTTTTTGTACGTGTATTAACACAACCCTCGCAGTCGCAAAATATTGCATAAACACCACATTTTTATTTGCAAGTGGCGCATCATCTTTTTTTCTTTTTGGCTTGCAGCTTCTTTGTACTTTATGAAATATGATGTGTGAGTAAAGGTTGACATTTATAAAACTTCACAACTGCACGCGAACAGTAATAAAATCCTTTACCTTCTGGTAGCAAAAAAAAAAACAAAAACTTTTGCAAGTAAATATTTATTTTGTATTGTTGTAGCTATGGAGCAGAGTTTATCCTGTTGTAAATAAACAATTCGAGTTCACTTGCTCGTGCAGGTATTAGGGCATGTGTGTATGTGTATGAGATAGTGTGTGTGCATTTTTGTTTATGAGAATTTGAATTTTTTATGTAAAAGGAAGCTCATAAATATTTGGAATCAGTTGCAAACTGCAGTTTATGCCTTAATCTTTTTTCATGAGGTATATTCCTTATTTATATCGTTGGTTTCATCAAAAAAGGCCCTAACTAAAATTCTTCCCGATACACCACGTCAAAAAAATTTTATCAAAAAATGACATATATAACGAACATACAAGCCATTGTAAAAACAAAATTATATCTTGTGTCTATTGCATTTGTTACTTCTCTTGCAAAGTTGCAATCTTGCTTGCTGGGGCATTTCTGCAGGAAACAATCGCTATGTGTATGTATATGGGAGCAGGGGCATGTTTATGTTGATTTATGATTTATGTGAATCGTTTTTGAAATTCATGAGTTCTTTTCTTGCGTTTCGCTCTGTTTATTTCCAGCACAGGTGATGATTAATAATTCACCTGCTTGCTTTTCTGCTGCCGAGAAAAACCAAAATTCGCAATTGTACAACTTTTCATAATGATAACTTTTTTGTGGTTTTTCTCTCAAAACAAACAAATGAAAAAACGAGTACCTACATAAAAATTTTAAAGAAAAAAAACTGAAGATTAACTGGCATTAAAAAAATTAAAAATAAATTAAATAAAACTTATTTGTTTATATCTTCATTACTTTGCTTTTCAATAAAATTTAAAAATTTTTAAAACAACTCCAAAAGTCTGCATACTAGTATTAATTTTACATTATTGTGTTGTTCATTGAATAAAGATCAGTGGGAATCACTTAAAAAATTTTATAACTTTCATACAAATTTTCCAGAGACGGTGCTCGTTTATGTTCTATACATAAGACAGTTACTTAGAAAGCAAAAGTAAGTAATTGCTATATTTGATTTAATTTTTCTGATATTTTTTTCTAGAAGTTTAAAAATTAAATAGAGAATTTGCAAAATTCCAATTTAAATTGTGAATTTTTGAAATTGCAGTACAGAAGTTATACTTAAACTACGTCTAGTGAAGTTTGCAAGACTTATTGCGTTGGTCTAGCAAATTTGCAAGGGTAGGTTTTTTATTAGAAAAGATTCTAAGTGTAGTACAAAATTAATGTTTATAATACGTGTTATCAAATATGGTCTAGCAAATTTGCAATATGGTGTAGCAAATTTGCAAGGGTTGTGTTAATGTTTTCAATTAACGCTAAGTTCTGCTTTCACAATTTATTCGTAAATTAAGTGTAAATTTCTCTTTATTTTAAGTCTTAATGTGTTGAACTGGAGAATTTACAAGAGCAATTAGCGTAAATATCCGATTTTAAAGTTTACTGCCAAAGTAAACTTGGAATTTCTATGAAATTAGCAAATTCGCTAGACAAGTTAGCAATTAGTGGTGATTTACGTTTTTAAGAATTACACCCAGATTAAACTTTGAATATCCATTTTGCTTAAATCTTGTGATTTGAAAGTCTTAAGATAATGGTCTTGCATATATGCAAGAATAGTTTGCCTTAAATGGTGTTCTTCTCTTCAAATTTATTTCCAGACTAAAACTTGAATTACTAATTATAGTAGCGGCTCTGCAAATTTGCAAAAGTGGTTGCGGAAAAAGTGGTCGTGCAAATTTGCAAAATTTGATTTGCGTTAAAATTTATTGCCAGAATAAAACTTAAATTACGATTTATGTCAAATTTTATCGTAATGGTCTTGCGAATTCGCAAAAAGTAATTTGCAATAAGCATTAATAGCTTTTTTTTATCTTATTTAGTTTTTCCCCCCTTTGTCAGACTAAATATTTTTTTCTATAATATATTTATATGTAAAATCTTATGGTGATGGTCTTCCAAATACGCAAGGATAGTTCGCAATAACTGACGATTTTCACTTAAAATTTATTTCCAGCTTAAAACTTGAATTACTAGTTGTGCTAAGTTTTATAGTAAGCGTGCTGTAAATTTGCAAGAGTAATTTCAATTTTCGTTTTAATGCAATAGTATTGCAAATTTGCAAAAGAAGCTTAAAATTTGTGGTGCTTTTCTCTTAGTACTTATTATCAGATTAAAATTTAAATTACTATTCATGTTAAGTTTTACCCTGGCAAATTTACAAGGGCAGATTGTAATTAGTAAGTTAATAGTCTTATGTGGCGGTTATGGAGTTCGAATGAGTGATGTAACTTAAAACTTCCATGAAATGAACTTAAAGTATTGAGTATATTTCACACAAATTTTGTAGACATATCACTTATTCGTGTTCCATAAACACCACATTAAGCAAATATACTTTAAGTTTTCTTAAATATTTTCCAAAATTCACAAACAACATTAGCTATAAATGTATGTGAAGTCAATAACATTTAGGTAAGCCTTTCAACACTTAAGTAGCTTATTCGATTTAATTTCCACTACCAAATCTCTGCCAATGAGATTAAAAAGAAATAATGTGGTTTGTATTGCAGTCGGTCTGGCTTCCATTCAGTTTGTGCTATTGTTGACAAAGTTATTAACAGCTGTCGCTTGGCTTAAAGAACAAAACAAAAAACAACTTTAGTTTAACAAAAAGTTGTGGCTAGTTGAGTTTGGTCATTATCAAAAGTGTAATACCTTGAACGTGATGCGGCAAAGTTATTTTCTTAAAAAAGAAAAGTAGTAACGAAAACGAAAAAAATAAATTTAGTTAAAAAATTGCAAAATCTTTAGGAAATACCTTAAGATATTTTGTGGACGAATTTAGGGTTCTTGTAAGGAAGGATTTGGGTGTGAAGCCTTATAAGATATAGCTGGTGCAAGAATTGAAGCCAAACGACCTACCACAACGCCAAATTTTTGGTGAATGGGCTCTTGGAAAGTTAGATGAAGATCCACTTTTTTATCGAAGAATTGTGTTCAGCGACGAGGCTCATTTCTGGTTGAATGGATACGTGAACAAGCAAAACTGCCGTAGTTGGAGTGAAGAGCAGCCAGAAGCATTGCAAGAGCTACCAATGCATCCACAAAAAACAACCGTTTGGTGCGGATTATGGGCTGGCGGCATCATTGGGCCGTATTTCTTCAAAGATGATGCGAATCACAACGTTACTGTGAATGGTGAGCGCTACCGTGCGATGATAACAAACTTTTTTTGCCCAAAATAGAAGAGCTTGACTTGCATGACATGTAGTTTCAACAAGACGGTGCCACATGCCGCACAGCACGCGAAACAATGGACCAATTGAGAGGCGAGTTCGGTGAACAGTTTATTTCACGCTTAGGACCAGTCAATTGGCCGCCCAGATCGGGCGATTTAACGCCTCTAGACTATTTTTTGTGGGGCTATGTTAAGGCTAATGTCTATAGCGACAAGCCCGCTTCGATTGACGCACTGCAAGCCAACATTGCCAACATTATTCGTGAGATACCGGCCGAAATGTTGGAAAGAGTATGCCAAAATTGGACTAAGCGGGTGGACCATTTGAGGCGCAGCCGCGGCCAACATTTGCATGAAATAATCTTCAAGCATTAAATTATATCGACCCAACTATCGATCCAAATAAATATTTCATGCATTTTTCTGAGTTTTATGTGTTTTTTTTTAAATTTCCGATAGTTCTTATAAAATCACCCATTAGAAAGAAAATTACCACATTTTTATTAACATATAATTGTTGTTTATTTAAGCTTGAGGTCACTTGTTTTAAAATTATTCGTTTATTAATGTTTCGATATTTCGACACCTCCTTGTGTGTCTTCTTCAGGAAAAATTTTTCAGTCGGTAATAGCCGTTATATTTTTTTCTCGTTTTTTTATAATTTGTAGTCTTATGGAAACTTTAAGAGTCCATGTCTTATAGGCTTTGTAAGCACTTAAAAACTACTAAGAACTATTACACTCTTATTTGATTGACAAGTGTTTTGTACATATTTATGTATGTTTGTTCATATGTAAAGTACTCATATCATTTACTAAATGCTAACAACAACAATTTGTAATAAACATTATTAATTTGCAGAAAGAGTAGATACACTTTTACCTACAGTTAGTTGCAGCAGTGTATGTTAGTTTCAATATTTAATTTGTTCAAGTGCAATGAAGTACATACATCTATCACTGTTGAGTAAACAAGCAAAATTAATTTAAAATTATGCAAATGATGCATGTGATACGATGAGTGATGAAATATTTGAGACTTTTTTCTTGCAATCGTTTGCTTTCATTTTGTTTTACAAAACTGTGAACAAATACAATATGAGTTTAAGCAGCAGCAAGTTAAGGAACAGATTGCACAAAATTTTAAATGTTATATATGTATGTGTGTGTGAATGTGTGTGTGTGTGTACGTTATCTTAATTTGCAAGACCCTGAATAAAAAGGAATAAAAGAGAGAGAGAAAGAGAAAGAGAATATAGGAGAGAGATAAGGCACAAACTATAAAATAATCATAGTTTTTTATTTTTTCATGTTTATTTTTTATTATACTTATTTGTAGAAACGTAATTATAAAAATTTCTACTTCGGAAAAAATTGTGATACAATCAAATGAAAAACATACAATTATAAGAAAATTAATTACGACAAAAACTCTTATTTATTTCACAGTGCATATGCAATGCAGTTTTATGTGCATAAAGGGTGGTCCTACCAAAACAAGCAATGCCAATTGTAAATAAAAAAAAAACTTTCAGAGGATTATCTCAATATTTTTTATTTCTCATATCACAGAAGGCTCTATAACATTTATGTGTAAAATAAATTATATTATCTTAATGCTCCCCAAGGCTACGGTGGCATATTTCTATCCGTTTGTATTTCAATATGCAAAATTATCCCTTTTTGAAGAAGTAAATAGTCCAATGGCTGACATTTAACATCGCCACAACGTGAGATAACGTGGTCATTGACTTTCTCACGCAAAAAACCACTGCTTCGTTGATTGTTGTAATCACATATCGTCTAGATCCAGATCCTCAATTTCTGGCCACAAGAAGTCCGTTATCATCTTTCCATAGTAAACACCATTCACGGAAGATGACAGATCTTCAATTTCAGGCCACAAAAATGGAAGATGGTTGACCTACAATATTTTCGAAGAAGTGCTAAACGTTGAATTCGCGTGCGCATAAACTGCACCAAGCAGTAGCTCTTTATGCAGAGGCTTTACGAAAATTGCTCACGAATTCTCTAAAGAAAAAAGGCCAACGGTGTCATGACCGAGGAAAACAATTGAAATTGCCACGACCATTAAATCTCTCACGCAAAAAACCATTGCTTCGTTGGAATCATATATCGTTCAGGTCCATATCTTCTCTTTTTAATCACAGGAAATCTGTTATCATCTTGAAGTAGCAAACGGCATGAAAGAAAGATAGTGGACTAATCTTATTTTCAAAGAAAGGCTTGTAGCAAACTTTAGGAAACCGTATGACTTGTGTTATATTGGACTTCCGAAACCCGTACCAAGGGTTAAAATTGGCAGAACGGGGATCAGCAAGGCCCCCAGGAGGCTCTGCCTTGCAGATGTCTCGGTGCTATTTAGGGTTTAGGTGCATGCCTTGGCTTAAACGTCCTGGCTGTGGTTTAAACCTAAAATCGCAGGAAGGGGAATTAGTTTCCTTACCAACTCACAAAGCCTTATCTTCCATTGACTGTTGGGAAATTACATACAGGAGGGAATAGAAGTCCCGAACTTTTAAGCAACGAGTTCGTCTACAAACTTACCTGTCCGAGCCTAAGAAGCCACCATAGGGACGCTAGTAAATAGTGAATAATTCATCCCGCGTAGTGGGTTCATCATCAGATTAGGCCGTAAAGGCAGGTGCTGATCTAAATCGATCTCACAACTCAATTGCCAGGTTTTGCCTTGGTGTATGCCTAACTACTGCAGTCCGTCTGCTGGCGTACAGAGGGATAGCAGTCTCTAGGAAACCGCATGAATTGGGATGTATTGTACTTCCGAAAACCTTACCTTAAGTTAATTAACTTACGTTAAGTAACAGAACCAGTATCGGCAAAGACGCCGCGAGATTTTGTTCTCAAAACCAGCTGGTCCTGATCATGGTAGAGTTATATAAATTGCAGCAAGGGAAATTAGTTTCCCTGACACAACGCCGGCTTTCGGGAACTAACAACCTTCATAGCTCTGTTTTCTTGCAGCAAATATTTATAGTGTAAATAGGGATTGTTAGATGGGTGACTTGGTTAAAGGTTAATATTCTTTACGATATTCTAGCTACCAGTTGGTGCAGCCTTGTCTTCCAGTTGCTGTCTGGGTAATTGCACACAGAAGGAACTATTTATTTATTTATATATAATTAAAAGGCCACATAGGCTCTTCAGGCTATATGGCTTCAAACATATGACGAAAATTGTATGTGAGCCTTGGAGCCATATGGGGTGCAGGTAAACTGTTCACCCGGTAGAGTGAGTCTATTCTCAGATAAGGCTTTCTACGCAGATGCTGACGTAAATCAATTACAAATCCTTAAGGTTCTGAACTATTTTTGTTTTAGTGAAGAAATTTTTATTTTATTTTATTTATTTATTATCACTAAAGAAGGAAGTTCAACGGTGCCAAGTCACATGATCGTAGCGGCAAATTGACGTCATCACAACGTCAGACAACACGGCAATTGCATTTTTCCTGCAAAAATATCTTTTCCTTGGTTGTGAAGTAAGTGTCGCCATTCAGCTAGAACTACGTATTGACCAGTGAAGTGAGGTGAGATAACCATATGGAGTTAGCCCATCGTCAGAAAACGCCATTAGGGCAATTGCTGACGTAAATCAAATACACATCCCGTCTCTTCAACCAGCAAACTCGCGTATAGAGAACACGTCAAATGATCACTAGGCTACAGCTCTAAAGTCATATTGGTTCAAATGTAAAATTCGTATCAAAGACTTTCATGAAAAGTTCAATTATTGGGTACGATGACGAGTTGAACTTGGCGACTCTTCTGTCACACTATTATAAACAACAATGTTTTCCAGAGAACGAACTTGGCGACCATGCCGAAGTGTCTTCATATATTCTACGGACCCGGATTGTTCAAATTGGCTCACAATTCTTCTGATTATGGATACACTTTATTTGCTGGCTAAAGAAACCACGAAGTGCATTAAATGTATTTTAATTTGAACGACCATTTTTGGCAAAGTTTTCAAGAATTTAGGCGTTGAGCAATTGTGTACCTCTTCATGACTGATTTTTTCACACACTGCAGCAAAGAAATGTCGAATCAGATTGGGCAAAAATTTGGACATTTAGGTGTGACTAACAATTTATATTGTGCACTATGCTTGAACCACCCTTTATAATTACAATGTAAACTCTTGTTTACTTAAGTACATATGTGATGCATTCTTATGTGTATATGTAGACATTAAATTTTATTTTACTTGAAGTTAAATGATTTACAATTTTATCTTAACTACTGACAGACAAACAATGAAAAAGTATTAAAAAAATAATTATTATAATCGACAAGCGCCTCGAGGTATGCAATAAAGTTAAGGACACAAATGGTTGCTGAAGAGTGCTCTGAAAAATGGAATATAACGAACGGCTTGTGTAAGCAGTAATGCCGTTTTGCTTTTGGATATCGGCAAAAATAATCAGTTGAGTCAAGAAGATAACGGTAGCTTAGTATCGTCCTGCAGTCAACCTGGCGACGATTTAAACAAATGCCAAATATAAAAAATGGTATATATTATTAAAAGCACAAACTTTTGTAGGGTATGAGTGAGACTCACACCTTCTATTATTTTAATTTTTTCCCAATTTTGTTACATATTTTACCATTCAACTAATGAAAATGACTTTTCGTATAATCTTTGATTTCTTTTTTGTGTTCTTTTATTTAACTTTACAATCAACATTTCCGAACCAATAAAATCTATAAAAATGTAACTAATAAATTGTTTTTAACAAAAACCACAACCACCCATTCCTTAAAGTTAACATTTCTAAAAATATTATGTAATAAATTACATTCGGCATATCCTTATTGAGCCAGTACCAGCATATTTCCTTCTACAGGGAATTTTTTTTACAGTTGCAGTATGTTAAGTTTATTGATATTTCTACAGCTAAACTGAGAAATGTATATAGAAATTAATACATAAAATGAAGTATTATTTTATTACATGCAGGGATTGTATGATAGAACAGCAAACTTGTTAATAGTTATTAAATCGTTTGTTTAATAAAGTAGTTTCTATAACTGAAATTTTGTGTATCTTAAAAAACACCCTGTACATGAATTTTTTTTAAAAGTATTTCGCCTGCCGGCCAACCACAAACGTTTCATAACTTGAGACTACCGGTGACACAGCACGTAACTTGTGCTACTTAACAGACCATGAAAAAGCATTTGTAATATTAACATCCACAAAAACTTTATACTTTTGTATAAGTTATTAATTTTCTCTAAGAACTAGTAAAGGCAAAATGGAAGGAAGTTTTTAAAATTTGATATGTCTTTAAAGACCTCAACTTGTCAAGATTTGTTTTCTATTACAATTTAACAAATTTATTTCTTTGTGCTTGATTTTTGGGCACACAGCAACATTCAAAGGTGAAGTCATAAATATTTTTTATTAATTTAATTGGATTGTTTTGACAGCATTTGTAACCTACACGCACATACAGTAAGTTTAGTAATAATTGGAAATACTAGAAGAGTATCAAATTTACGTAAAAGAGATGGGTTTCACGCAGTCAACAAAAAAAGAAAAAGTATGTTTAAGCAAAATGTTTTCCACCTGGAAGCCAAAGAGATATTTTACATATTTGTAAAGGTGAGTTTCCAATTATAAAAGTACTAGCAGCTGTTAAAGATTTGCTGAAAATCGTATAAAATAAAGTAGAACAGGAAAGATAATATATTGCTCCTTTATTGCAACATAGTCATAACTGAAAAAAGCTTGTTTCGAGAAAACTACATTTCAAATTTTTAGTTACCATACAAGTCTTAGAAAATTTTCTTAGAAAATATCTCGTAAAGGAAACAGTTTAAAAGCAATTTAAATAAAATTTTGTCACAATATAAAAGTTAGTACTGTTAACAATTCTGCATTGTTAACTCGAAAATCTCATTTTTTGAGATATGACTATGTTGCAATAAAGGAGCAATATGGTTGATACGATAATATTCTAATGGCAACACACTATTGCTCAGTTGTATGGTTACTGCTGATAATATTATATTGCTGTATAGGGCGGCGCTAAATTAATCATCCAATTTCATGTTTGAATAACTTTTTTCTACATAGATTTACAATATTGCTTCAGCCGTTTTTCCCCGGAGTTCGAGGCTTTATTGTAAAAAATAGTTATATATTTATGATTTAAAGTATTGCCTGTCGCTGGATATGACTTTCTGCTATCTTTTAGGTAGCATATAAACTCCGCGTTAAAAAAACTGGTCTTTAGAAGCGATTTACAAGGTCGTCTTTTGAAGCTATCCACGAATCGATCCAGCTTTTTACTTCCTCATAAGACCGGAACTGCTGTTTAGCTAGATCCAATGCCATGGATCGAAACAATTGATAGCCTAAGAGAGTAACTTTTGAAGAATACGGCGAGTGGCGCACGACTACCCATTCCAACGTTTCCAAGTATGTCTTGATGTCTTTCGTAACATAAGGTCGATTATCGGCAAGCTGTAAAATCACTTTATCATATCTCTCGTTGTATTCCGGCCGATTGTCTTTCAATGCTCGGCTCAAACGACTCATAATACACTACGCCGAGCTGGTCCCATCAAATAATGAGCATGACATTGAAAAAATGAATATTTGGTTTGGCCGTTGACGTAGAATGTATGGATGGGATATTCCCATGATTTTCTGAGCCTGGGATTATCGTAATCGTATCGTAACCATTTTTCGTTCCCAGTCACAATGCAATGCAGAAATGCCTGTCGTCGTTTCCTTGCAAGCAGCTTTTTTCTCAAGCAAACAAAAGTCGTTCAACATCTCTCGGTTACAACTTGTACGGCACCCAATATTGTTGTTTTTTAATCATTCCCATAACTTTCTGACTTTTAAAAATGGCCTGTTACGTCACTCCCAATTGTTATGTTTGCAAATACCTGAGCCATTTAATGCAAAATGGTGGAAGCAAAGTTGTACACTTTAAAATATATAAAATGAATAAATATATAAAAAAAGTAATAATAATATTAGTGTTGAAAATCTTTATTTAAACCAGTGTTTTGCAAAATATGATATCAGAGAAGTCACTGTCGCCAGTTCTGTGAACGTTTTATTGTAGTTTTCACAATTTTCCACAATATTTCTGTTCACATTTCTATTGAATATTTTCCCTAAGAACGGCAATTATCTGAGACTTTTTGTCATAAACTCATGACTCCAAGTAGCGCCAAGGGAAGAAGTCTAGGATGGTTAAATATTGCTGGCAAATCACTAAATCGTGATACTAAGGGATCATGAAATACTTCTTTCACAATATCCGCTGCTGAGGTGAGAAAGGTGAAAAAAAAGCCTCTTTTTTGTCTTTTGACGGGTAAGGTTAAGGCATTTTTCTTTTTAAATTCTGAATAATTTAATAGTTTAATGTTTGAGAATATCTTTCAAAAGTTTCCAAGTCTACTGATGATTAGGGTAGCACCTATGAAATGTCGACATATAGACAGCTAGGAACAAAAAAAAACAAGCTATTTATAATTTTTGATTTGTATCAATTTTAGATGCTAGTATAGTGAATAATAAACCTAGTGTTCAAAAGTTTTTTCTTTAGCAAAAATTTTCTATTTTTTAATTTTTTTAAGAAGGATATATACGATCAAAATACCTAACAAGCATGCTAATAGTATACGTGAAAATTAGTTAGTATGTGTCACACTGGTGATGCTTGAAGGTAAATCAATTTTTTTTTCCTTTGCTGTCACATGCTTGATCCAAAGCCATGAAGCATGGACAATTTTGTATTATTTATTATTGTTTTCATTGTATTTATAGGGAAAAAAAATAACCAAGAAGTAGTTAAAAAATATGAATTAAATTTAAAACTGGAATAAATTTTCATTATTATTTTTAAATGTGAAAAGCATCTTAAGAAAAAATGAAAATAATAATCAAAATGAGTGCTGACAATTAAGATATTTTGTAATTAACTAAATTTCCCCGGCCTTTGCCTGGTAAACGAACACCTGAAAAGAAAAATTAAGATCAAGGATTGATGTATCATCAAGCGTGAAATTGCAAAACATCAAACATACTTACAAGAAGAAGATAGCCAGCATTTTGACCGCATCTCTCCAGCCTTAGCCATTTTCGAAAAAATTTTATACACAGAGCATAGATGGGCGTATCATCTAGAAAATTTGCATGGAAATCCCTCAAACAACTGAGCACTTTTCATGCAAAATTTCTTTACATGACGCTTGTGTGTGTTCTGTAAACAGCCCATTAATAAATTAAAATTTAAAACGTGTACAAACAACTAAAATACTTAAATTGATTTTAATATTTATTTCTAATACAATTTTCTAATTCAAATATTTCAATGAAATTCCTCTGGGCGTTGAAAGAATAATAAATTATTTTTTTATTGAATAAAACCGCCTGGAAGTGCTTAAGCTGTTTTTCTCTATACAAGTATAAATTAAATAAATAATTTAAAAACCTTTTTTATGCTTGCTTCACAATTTAAATAACACAGATGGACCCTTTTACATTACATAAAGAACTGAATAAATAAAAGTATTTAAAAAATGAGTAAAGTATAAAACAAAGTATTTAAATATTGAAACAAGCTATTAGCAGAGATATAAACGGAAGGGCAGGGGAGCTGTAAAAGTTGTTAGAAAAGCTGTTGGCGATGATACACTGACATTAAACAGATAAAATTATACTTAAGTACGTTTATATGTCTGAAAATATCACAACAGCACTTTGCCATATGCGTATTAATAGCACACACACACACACGCATGCACACACACACGCACACAACCCTTTCGATTTCCTTAAGTAGAAGTGCTTTTGTATGTATTTGTATGCGCTGGTTTATAACAGCTAAAGTGGAATTTGAACAAAGCATTCTTATGCTGCCATAAAAATATTATAACCCCGCTGCTTTTCATGATGCTGACAAACACATTCTTACATTTTTACATTTATTTACACATTCATTGTATCACAACTAAACGAGTGCGAAAGTTATGAGCACAATGTTCTTTTCACCATCTTAATAAAAATCACGTACTTGTAAAATAAACATACAAACACACATTCATACATATGTATATATATATATATATAATCAACATTGATTTCTCTAATGTTTTATATTCACTCAGTGTTAAACTTTTTATAGAACACTAGTGTTAGAAATACAGGGTATTCTCTAATGTTTATGAAAGCTGTTAATAAATTAAGTGCAACTAAGAACATTGTGTGCGGCACTAACTGCCAGAGATGTGAAGTCTTTAAATGAATTAAGAAAGCAAATAGTATTTTAGTGTTTAAAGAGTTTTATCTAGCACGTCATAAGTTAATGTTAGAAACAAAACTACATGCTAAGCAGCAATGATTTAAAAAATAGTGTAGAAAAAAACTACACTGGTGGTAAAAATTGTAGAAACAAATCACTTAATATTAAAATTAATAATAAATATAGTTTAAAAAACGAAAAGCCACTCTTTGGCAATTCCCAAAATCCCCTTCCGCGGAAGCAATACAACAACTCCAATTTTCGCACTAAAGCGAATAACCGTTCATAGTTCGGAAGGATATTCCACGGTAAAAACACGTACCAAATGTGAAAATTTTACCAAATTTCGGTTTTGAGAATTCCTAACATCGAATTCGTGAATCCCCAAAATTCCCCCACTTCTCCGAAACCAGTATGGCAACTTCAATTTTCGTACTTAAGCAGCAACACTGTATATACAGTATTATATACCCACATATGTAATAATCACTCATACGCCATGGGTTTCATGCAAAGATACAAACAAACAGATAAGCACAGAACCAACATGCCAGTGAAAATAATATAAACGTTTTAAAAAAATTCATATTTTTAAAACGAAATCGTGTATTACAAAAAAATAAAATCAATCAAACCACTAGTCAGTTTATCTAGTTTTAGTTTTCATCTAGTTTAGGTTAGATTATGTAAGTAGTGAATAGGCCACGAGGCTCGAACTAAAAATGATTACCTTACTGGTTTTTTCTAGTGTTCGTTTCTGAAGAAATGCTGGATGACATTGTTGGACTGCTGGCCAATACTGCCGACCGCTGCAATTTTGCTGGGGTTTGATCGCTGGTTTAGTTTCGTGTTGCTGGCCAATACTGCCGACCGCTGCAATTTTGCTTTGGTTTGATCGCTGGTTTAGTTTCGTGTTGAATACGGACTTGTTCAAAAAAGTCTTTTAATTTTGTTTTATTTTTTTTTTCATTTTTTTTTTTTCTTTCATTTAAGCTCTTTATATAAACTTTCAATTTTTTTTACATAAAAGCAGCATCTGTTGGCTTTTCGGCTGTTTTAGTGAGAATGCAAAGTTAGTAGGCCTCAAGTCAGTTCGTCGCAGTTTAAAGTCTCCACTTTAAACTGGATAAACAGTCCACTTGTCTATCTCGACGATTAGTCTCGCTGTCCATCTGTCACGTTGATTCGTTGTTCCATTTTTCCTGCCACTTCCAAAAGCACCTTAAGCTCGAAGAATTACATAGTATTACATTCAATAAATTTATTTTATTAAACCTGAATAATATTTTTTCATTTAACTAAAGTTATGTATAATCCAATATTTGTATTATTGAATAAAAATGTCTTTAGATATAAAGAAACTTCTTTATTTTATATTAGTGAAATACATTACAATAGTTGAAATTCCGAGTAAATTTAAATAAAGTGCTTTGTAGGTTGCAAATAACTTACATTTCTTCAAGTTTACACCCCATTTTGCAGCATGTAGAAAAATTTTTGGTTCAATGTAACTATCGGATTATTATTCACCCAAATATGGCAATTCTGCTTATTTATGAATCCAATGAGATGAAAATGTGCCTGATCAATTAAGATGGCTTTCTTCGAAAATTTATCATCTAATGTTGTCATTCCTTGACACCATTTTGACCATTGTTCGAATGTGTTCTATCCACGGTTCAAATTGTGTTATTTTGAGATTGAGAAATATCGACTGAAATGCAGAAAACAAGTTGATGTTTCGGTGTGGTTTACATTCAATATCGGCCCTTAAAATTTAACCACTCCATTAAAAAAAAGAGCAGTCCTTGTACTGCATCAAAGTTGTCCAATATCTAGTAAGAAACCTTTTAAAAGAAAACTCTATTTTTGGAAAACATATGGATGATTGTTTTTGTAAACAAACAAGTCTTTTTGTTTAAACGTGAAATGACAAACTTTTGGATTTATTTCTATTTACTTATTTTAATGTATCTTTAAAAAAGAATTAATTTGCTTTTAATAAAAAACATACTTATAAATATTTAGGAAAATTTATTTTCAAAAAATTCCTTTTTTGAAACAACACATAGTTTTTTTTACTTTCTAAACAATTTAGCGTTAATATTTTACCCGCTGTTTATCCAAAACTATGGCTTTCAATGTGATTTTCTGTATGTAGTACATTTCTTATATTGGCAAAAAAAAAAAAACACTTTTAAGCGAACAACCATTTTAAATGTGAAAGTGAAGCATGCACAATTTATAAGCATTCCAGCATTTTAAAATATGTCCTTGTATCTGTGTCTGAGTATTTGTTAAGTGCAGAGTTAAACTGATTTCTATCGGAATGCCATAAAATGCTATAATTTCATATCTTGTTTTTATACGTTTTATGGACGAAAGCAAACAATGGCATTATTTAGTTGTTTGTTATTTCTTTGTTAAACGCCCCAACACAATCGTCTCAACATCTTCACAACTGCCAATTCTCGTTTTCCATTAAATTGTAATACAATAAAGGAACAATACTTAAACATACGACGAAGGAGTGTTGTATTCACGCTAGTGATAAGAAAAACAAAACGCAGCCACAATTTCTAAGCGCACAAGATGAGTTAAATGCATTTGAAATGTACTCGCAGGGCTGTAGCAATTTATGCATTCACTGTCATCAGGAAAACGATTCGAATGAGGCCATCTATTAAAGGGATTTTAAATGTAATTTTTTTCTAATAATAATATTTTGCACTGTTAAATAGTGTAAAATTTTAAGTCATGTGTTAGTTATTATATAGAGTGTCTGGTGGCAGATTCTTATTTTTAAATACAATTATTTCAAAAAGTAATAAACAGTGGGGACAGACGGTGGCGCCATTACCGATTTGTTAGTCATGCTTTTTTTTAAGCATTTTTTTATTTATTGAATCTTCAAAATGAACTAACAATAAGTATTCAAATCTTAATACTAAATTTAAAATTAAAAAAATGTGATTCCTAAGTCCGGCCAATGCTAGACAAAAAGTTCTATTATGCGGCTATTTCGGTAAAATCACCTATTGAGCAATCTGATGGTGGCAGCGGTATCCCTTCTTTTAAGCCGAGTGTGGCCGCCAAAATTAAGTATATTACGCGCAAGAGGGTTTGGATGAAGTTCCAGTTTACTGACATAGTTAGTCATGCTGTCGCAGTGATTGAGTGATAATCTCGTGTTTCCTTAGGATATATTTTTTTTAGTTGGAGGGTTTCCGCACAATGAATCCCATTTTTTTTTACTTCAACGGCCACATCAACAAACAACTCTAATGTCAAGAAAAATTTAATTAATCCACAAAATAAAGCAGTAAAAACTTTTTAAATTTACAAAAACTTTTACAACCCTCATATTTTTCTTTTGTTTATAAAGCTATTTTGGAATAAAAGTTCGATCATACTTACTGCAACAACTATATGTTTCTAGTATATTGTAGTGATTTCTAATTAAAAGAAGAATTTTCCAAAATTTTGTATATTTGTTCAGATCCCAATGGCAAAAAACAGAAACTATATTTGCTATACATGTTCATACGTAAAAAACTCATTTCATTGAATGAAATGAAAAATCACATAATGAACAAAATAAGCTTAAGAAATATCATTATGTTCTCATTATTTCTTTTATTTACATTATTTTTCGTTTCACTGCATTATCACTTATTTAATTACCTGAATGAAGTCTTCTACTTTAGGTCCCCAAGTAGACCTGCTAAGAAGGCGTTCAATAAGACTTACTAAAGTACGCCTTCCATGACACTTGCAATAAGACCAACCGCGTAAGGGAGTGTAACCGCCTAGCACATCGTGTGTAAAAAGTAAATGAATGTGTAGTCCAGTAAGAATGACTTCTGTCTGCCAAATCAGGCATTGCAGAAGACCTGCTTACTCCTACTTTTTACCAGCGGGAATAGGCATTTTATGTATAAGTAAGTGTATACCCAATAACGAAATCTTAGGGGTAAATACTTAGTCATATCTACTTTTTTCTGAGTACTTTCGGTCATTCTCAGTTAAACACAACCATAGAAACCCAAGCTTCAAAATAAATAAAATATCTTTCAATGTATACTACTAGACCCCTACTCGTATACGTAATTTTGAAGTGTAATTCTGAGCCGCTGCATTAAAGTTTAATAAGTGCTACTATCAATTTTTTGACTTCTCAATAAATACCATGGGTGCCTCGATGGCTTAATTTTTAGAGTACTCGACCAACAGCCTCGAGATCGCAGGTTCGATTCCCGCCATAGACCCTGCGGTTTACTGCAGACAAATAAAAAAGCTTAGCAGGTTTTGTGTTTGTTAACTAAAAAAAAAAAGAGAAATAACTATATATAAGTACTGTAGCATAAAAGTTAAATCCTTTTGTTATAGAACTTTTAATTGTATTAACAAATCTCTAAGTCTGAGTAATTTATAAACTTACATAATACAACTAAATCTTCTGCTGTAATCCCCTTCCCTAAACCAGTTTTCTCTCAATTACCTTATTATATGAACTTTAAAAGCATTTGTCTTTACACACTTGCATCTGCAGTTACAGAACAAACTCACAAACAAAATCTAAGCGCTTTGAAATCATAAAGAATTAAGTCAAAACCAGAAATGCCAACCATTCACCCATACACATTTATACGTCAAGAGATTATCTGTCGAAACATCTCACTACCAAAACATATAGATTGATGCTATTAATTGATAATTAAAACCGATTTATTGATTTGCTTGAATTAACATAATTATCATGTCATGGGTGCAGATTGAAGATTGAATAGTTTTCGTTGAGTGATGCATAATTTGGCTAAATTGAAATTGCAATCAATTAAAAGAACATTTCAGTGTGCGAAAGGTTTCTAGTTACGTATGAGCGCTAGCGTTTCATAAACTTGGTTATCATACGCCACCCTGTAATCAATCATACATTTTTCATCTACATTTGTTGATTAAAAATGTATGATTGATTAGGTGTAGCAGAGTTCCTCCTCCCAGGTATACTATATTTTCAGAAAAATTAAAGATATATTTGATTTTCTCTTCGTAAAAAACTTTTGTTGCATACGAGTGAAAGTATATTATATACTACAGCAGTGTTCATAATCATCATTTAGTGATAGTTTTTGCAATATTGTTCTACGCTTTAACTACAGATAACTTTAAAATATAACCTAAATTAAGAGAGAAGAGTGTTTTAAAATATTTGAAAAGTACATAGAAAGAAAAAGCTTATACGAAAGAGCCTTACTATTATAAATTTAAGCTTGTTATCATCGTCAGGAAAACAACATAATGACATTTTAGTTTTCCTAACGATTATAGCAAATTATTATCGAAAAATCGAAAACAAATACTGTCGAATTTTTTATATAAAATCAAAACGATATTTAGCAGCAAGATTAAGAATTAAAGATTATATTAGCTGATTAAAATTAAATTAAATTGTGTGACACACTTATTGACCATTGTATTGTATACAATCAAACAATTGTCATAATCACAAAAACTATCAATCATATTATTGTTGTGCACAGCTATACCATGTGACATCAATCTGAAGTCTGACGAAGTCTTTGATAAATATTTTCTTATTGCTACCAACTTCAAAAGGGCACTGTGTACCTTCATTCCAATGAGATATAAACTGATTATTTTTTGGTCAAATACGTATATCATAACATATTTGGTTATGATGTACGTAAATAAGGTTGTTAAGTTAAATAATATCGTTGGGTATGACACTTATATGAGAACTTTAACCAATACCACCAGAATATAGTAGTTATTTATAGTATTTGTTTAGAAAGACTATGCTGAGGAATATCAATGGCATTTGAAACATAACAATATAATATTATCAGCTACAACCATATACATCCTTAGCCGCATGTTGCTCATAGAACATTGTGGTGACAAGTGCATATAATTTTGTACTTGTACATTTGACTATTTTTTCGCCGTTCTTTCTCAGAATAATACTATTTTATGCTCTCCCATAAACTTCGACGTTTTATATATTCTGCAAATATATTTGCCATTACATTTGTTACAAAGCTATATGGTTGACCTAACAATATTATAAGGGCAACATAATATTGCTGATTTATATGGTTGTTGCTAATAATGTTATATTGTTTTATTTGGAATATATAAATACATAGGTGTACAACTTTGCTGCCTTTTTCCAAAATTCGAGGCCTTACTGTAAAAAACTGGCTACACATTTATGACTCATAACATTGCCCATCAGTGGCTGCTATTTTCTCCTACCTTCCGGACAGCGTGTGAACCCCACGATGAAAATACTGGTCATCTTTTAAAGGGATCCACGAATCGATTCTATTTTATACTTCTTCATAAGATTAGAAGTGTTGGTTAGCCAGGCCATATGCCAGTGGTTTCGAAGCAAGTGATACAATGTCTAGCAAATACCGCATGTGGGGAAGGACTTGCTACTTCCATCTACTTTCCATCCCTACATATGCTAGGGATCGAGAATTGTCACACAGTAAAATCATTTTATAATGTCTTTCATTTTCTGTTTTCTTTTTTTTAATTTTATTGTTTTCATACTCGAATTTTTTCCATATATTATTGTCGAGTGAGTTTAATTTTTTAAAAATTTCCTTTGAATATGTTTAAAGACAAAGTGTGTTGAAACTTGTCTCTTTTTTAGTATTTGGCAACTGCTAACGGAACAACTTTAATTTTGAAAAAAAAATACAAATTGAAAAAAATCCACCAATTTTAATGCCATTAAACTATCAACTTTTTAACGAATTCATTTCATCAGTTTTAAGATATTACAAAATAGTGTTCAAGAAATAACAAGTAAATTTAAAGAACATCTCTTAAGAAAATAAAATTCCTTTATGTTAGTTTCCAAACGTGTTTAAGAACCAGGAAATGGATAATAAAGAAACAAAAAAAAAAAACAAAAACAAACCATGAGCAAGCTGGTAGCAAAATCTTAAAAGCAAACCAAAAACCCAACAAAAATATATATTCCACAATGTTTGCTATTATACAATCAAGTGCACGCTATTGCAAACATTTCTTTAATGGGTAACGGAAATGAAAAATTGCTTCCGGTGTTGTTCTTGCTATATTTGCTTTATGCTGTTACTGCGGGGCATATATAGTAAGTTTTTCATTTTGTTTCTATGATTTTACTTTGTTTTCACATTCATTCCCTTAAGATTTTTTTTTTCAATTGGTAAAACGAATAGCAATGCTTGAGTTCTTGGGTGTTTCTAAGCCCTTAAGGTGTTTTAAAGTATGAATATGAATTTAAGGAATGGGACTGTAAGTAAGGAATTAATCACCTGTATTTTACGAACTCATAAAACTTTACACAATAAGTTCTTAAAAAGTTATACCAAACAATATTTTTTCTTCCTTTTTGCTTCACTAACCAGTAATTTCTATTTTATATTTAATCTTTTTCTAAGTTTTTTTACATACAATTCAACACAATGTCACAGAATCACAGACAATTATATACAAAACCAATGTAAAATTTTAAAAATATACTACATTTTATGACAGTACCTTCTTACAAAAGCTTCTTATATACAGTGCTTTTTGAGAACTGTCTTTAAAAAAGTTCCTTTTGAGGAAAGAAGTTTTTGAAAAAGTACTTTCAAGTATAAGATATCTATTAAAAAAGCAATTAAAAAGTACTTTTTAAAACGGTAAGTTTTGGAAACATACATTCTATAAAAGTACTTGTTGAAAACGTACCGTATATATAAAACAACTTTATAAAAAACTACTTTTGCAAAAATACCTTTTAAAAAAGTACTTTTTTAAAAGTACAGTTTAAAAAAGTACCTATTAAAAAAGTACCTTTAAAAAAAGTATATTTTAAAAAATTACCTTTTAAAAAAGTACATTTTAAAAAGGGATCTTTTAAAAAAGTATCTTGTAAAAAAGTAACTTTTAAAAAATTACCTTTTGAAAAAGTACATTTTAAAAAGATACCTTTTAAAAAAGTACTTTTTAAAAAATTATCTTTTAAAAAAGTAACTTGTAAAGAAGTACCTTTTAAAAAGTTAACTTTTAAAAAAGTACCTTTGAAAAGAGTACCTTTTGAAAAAGTACGTTTGAAAAATGTACCTTTTAAAAACGTTCCTTCTAAAAATGGTAACTTCTAAAAAAGTGCATTTTAAAAAGGTACCTTTTAAAAAAAAGTGCCTTTTAAAAAGGTACCTTTTAAAAAAAAGTGCCTTTTAAAAAGGTACCTTTTAAAAAAAGTACGTATTAAAAAAGTACCTTTTAAAAAAGTTAATTTAAAAAAAAACCTTTTAAAATAGTACTTTTTGAAAAAGTATCTTTTAAGAAAGTACCTTTTAAAAAGGTACCTTTTAAAAAAGTACATTTTAGAAAGTACCTGTAAAAAAAGTACCCTTGAAAGTTTAACTTTTAAAAAAGTACCTTTCAAAAAAGTACCTTCTAAAAAAAGTACCTTTAAAAAAATTTTAAAAAGGTGCCTTTTCCAAAGTACCTTTTAAAAAAAGCTTGTTTTAAAAAAAGTAACTTTTAATATAAAGACCTTTTAATAAAATTACTTTTTTAACAAAACTAGCACTTTCTAAAAAATTAATTTTTAAAAACTATTTTAAATAAAAAAATGATATAAGAGGTATCTAAACAGTTTTGAAATTAGGCATCTTATAGAAAAATTATGTTTTTAAAAAACACATACTTCCATAATTATCGTTTGAAAAAGTATGTTATCAACAAGCACATTTCAAAAACACTTTGTAAAAAGTTCTTTTCAAAATAAAGGTTTTAATAATCATAATTATAATAAAAGGTTTTAATAATCATAATTTTAATAATAATAATGATCAAGAGTTATTGATCGCGGCAATTATTGTTATAATTATAAATAAAAATATTTCTTGGCTTTAGCCAGGATTGAACTCGAGCTGGACGAATGATACCAACTCATCATCATATAATATTAGAAATTTTAATAAAGAACTTTAAAAACAAACCGTGACTTATGAAATAAGTCCCCACAAAAAACACTTGTTATAACAATTGTCTTTTAAAAAAATATTTTTCTATAAGTACTGTTTACAAAATACTTTTAAAAGATACCTATTAAAAAGTAGCTTTTCAAAGCAGCTGCATTAAAATAATAGCTTTTACAAAAAGCAATTCGTTAAAAAAAAATATATTTTAGAGACAACACCTTTTCTTAGACAGAGTTATTGAAATAACCTTTTTGAAAAAGAAGTACTACTAAAATTATCGACTCATAAATTAATGAGGTTCTAGAACAACTTTTGAAAAAGTACTGCAATTTTTAACCCGGAAAAAAGTTTATCTCATAAAAATAAATGCTTTCATTACTGTAAGCTGAACAGCAATAGCTAAAGAATCGGCATTTTGCAACAACTTAATATTTCTATTTTATGGTTCCACATGAAATAGCTGCTCTTGAGAATAAAAATAATTTGGCCAATAATATGAAAAACCAGACAAAAAAACTTAATTTTTTGTGTAAAAACAAAAAAGAGCTGAACACCTTCAGGATATAAAAACGCCTACTTAAAAACTTTTTGAAAAAATCTCTTAAAAAACTGCTATTCTTAAGAACTTTACATAATAATAGTTTGAACGAAAAGTAAATTTTTTAAAAAGCTCTTTAAAAACTCTTGAATCTTGAATATTTCGCTCTGTTTTTCAAAACTTAAATTTCCTGTAACAAAAATTTTCTCGTTTTTTTTCAACACACTTATAATAGTTTCTCTTGTATGTTTGTTTGTGTGCAACTCTCTATTAGTTTCTCTTGTATGTTTGTTTGTGTGCAACTCTCAAACTGCGTGCCGTATGAGTGATTTTTGTTGTAGTTAAATCTACGAAACTAAAAACAGATTTGCAGTCGTAAAGCAGCTCTGGGCTGAAGAACAGCTCTCGCGTCATCGTAATTATTTCTTAAGTGCGGTCAGGCTTGTGTTTGTTGTTCGGTCTTCGAGAGTTTTGCGTCTCGCTCGCACTGGTTAACGGGTTGCCTCAACTAACTGTATTGGTTTACAGTTTTTTATAGAGGTTATTCATTGTTAACCACGTGGAAACTTCCTATGTGAAGGCATAGGTCGTTATAGTTAGTCACAGCGACGCTACAAAAGTACTGTTAATACCATCTTGGGCATTATGGTCTTTGTCACCCTGCCCATGCTGTGCATCCTATACATTGCAAATTTACTTTGCAACTGTATAGTTACTAAATAAATAAATAAAAACAGATTTTTCTTTTCCACAAAATTTCTATAACTCAGTTTGTTATTTTTTTTTCATAAATCCTTCTGCTAGAACGAGTTTGCAATTGTTGAAATATAAATCATTTCATAAAAAACTTATAAAAGAAATATTAAATAAATCGCAAAGAAGAGAAATTAGGAAACCCCATTGCAATTCTCAGGACAAGTGAAGCAGCAAGGAAACGTGTTAATAACAAATGGCTACAAAACCTGACCAAATATTATGACCAAAAACTTGTGGTACAAGTCATGAGTGAAGAAAAAATATTTTTCACACATACACATTCGAACATTCAGTGGCACTTTTACACATTAAAAAACACGCACAAACACACATTTAGGAATGATTCCTATTTTGACAAATGTAGGAAAAATTATATGAAAAAAACCCCCCTGAAAAAGTCTGTGTGATTTTATGTTCGAAACACATGTTTGTGCTGTGAAACGAAAAACTTTAATTGCCTGGTCGGATGAAAGTTATTAATTTGCTGAGTGTATTTGAAGTGTAAATGTGGCAAAAGTCAATATTGATGCACTGGGTGTAAAATTTTATAAAATTAAATTCTTTTTTCTATACGCTCAAAAGCAGTTACGTGTTTTTGACATTGAAAGTCATGCGAAGGCACAGCTAGGTGGCTGTATTTCAAACTTTTTATAAAAGTTTCATTTCGTAGAGTAGAAGGACCACGAAAATATACATTAAAACTTTTAAAAATTCGTACTCTATTTTTTTAAGAAGACTATAAATAGTGCAGTACGGCTCCAAACCGGTCATCGAAGTGGTTCCAGATTTTTTTGAAATTCCCAAATTCGACTTCTTGAATCCCCAAAATCCGTCATTTCTCCGGCAACCCCAACTTTCGCACTAAAGCAGCAGTACTAGATAATTATCTGTATCTGCGTTTTTATTTTGGAATTCCCAAAATCGGCTTCAGGAATCGCCAAAATCCCCCACTTCCCCCGAAACCATATGGAAATTTAAAATTTCCGCACTAAATTGATATCTAGTTCAGTTACACATTCTACAGCTCCAAACCAGTCGGCGGTTCCAAGTTTTTTTTTTGAAATTCCCAAATTTGACTTCTGGAATACCCAAAATCCCCAATTTCCCCGGCAACTCCAACTTTTGCACTAAAGCAACAACAGAGGATATACAATTTTATATACCTGTATATGTAATAATCACTCATTTGGCAGGAATTATGGTTGTTGCAAACATACAAGTGAAGCTAATATACTAGTAAGCGCGTTAAAAAGGAACACTAAATTTATAATTTAAGTTTTTTATCCCTTTTTAGTTATTTTCTTTTCTTTCTATTCAAACTTCATTTTCATTACTCACCTTTTTTTCATTACCAAGCAATGTGTGTTTTCCTACCTTGACGTTTAGATCCTGCGGTTAGTTTTAGTAATGAACTTGGCTCTAGGATATTTTCTTATAATTAAAACTCATTAAAACTTTCGGTATGTAAACAAGCAAGTTTTACACATTAATTTAACAAAAAGAAAATAAATGTTGTTAAAAATTGGTGGTAACATACAAGAGAAATGAATAGTTTTATAACAAAACTTTATTCAAATTAATTAAATAAATTCGTGCTGTTGAAGTCGGTGGAGAAAATTTTGGTGAAATCACTTAAGGAAAAAACTTTAGCCAGTGTCTTTGCTTTGCTGTTGCCAGTAGCAGTGCTGTGCTCAGGTTTTTAACAAAAGTATGAAAAGTTAAATTAAGCGTATATGATTTAATGACATTTTTTTCAGTCTTTTATTCGTTGTGATTTTTAAAGAAAGTAAACTTGTTAAGAATGTTAAAAAAAGGTTGACACAATTGCTATACAAGACTGCACAGTTTATTTAAAAGCGAATTATTTGTGTTTATTGTTTTTGTCGTTTCGGTCAGCGATGGAGAGTACTAAGCATCAACTTTTCTTTAATGCTGCGATTATACAAATTCTGTTCTTGCAGCTTGATTGGCTACTTAACGGCCAGAAGTAAGTTCAGTTCAGTGAAAGCAAAACACACAAAAATCTGCTGTGCTGCTGAAGATAAAGATATTGTTATACCGTAGTTATAATATCTTCCTAAATTTTATTTTTGGGAAGCTAAAAATTTGTTTGTTTGTAACTGTGGCAACCCCTTATATACAGTGGAAACTTTTTTGATATTCCACTAAAGAAGAGAGTGGCGCCGTACTGCCGTGAGGTGGTTTTGAGATTCCTGAACCAGATTTTGGGAACTACCAAAGACTGGAAACCGGTTCAGTACCAGTTCATAACCGTTGCATCTCTTTTACGCGAGATATGTATCTGAACAATCATTTTGGAGCTCGTTATTATGCGGTTTTTTTTTTATTGATTTGTATTGGTTCTTGCCTCTGCAGCTTATATGCCTCCATGGAAAAGAGTGTTCTTGCATCATTGCGAAAATCGATGCCGGTGTATTACTTCCGGGATTGTCACGGGGAAGGGGAGTAGAGGCTGGCCGGTTCTTGGCAGTTGTTGCGAGTTTTTTTTTTCGAGTTTACGCGATTTTTGTGCACTGCTGTAGCAATTGGCAACTGTTCCTGTTGGTTTTTAGTAGCTGAATAGCTGGTTCCTATACGACAGGAGTGATTAACTTCAACTATATATTTCTACTTTTGTAAGCTCTGTAACTCTCGCAACACCTGTCGTATGAGTGATTATTCCGTATGCAAGTATACACAATTGTATCTGCAGTTGCTCTTCCTCCATAGAGAAGAGTGTTGCCGCTTCATTGCGAAAATCGAAGTCGGCATATTACTTCTCGGGAAAGTGGAGTAGAGTCTGACAGGTTTTTGCCAGTTATTGCGAATTTTTTTTTTTTTTTGTATTTTGCCGAGTTTGCGCGAATTTTGTGAAACGCAGTAGCAATTTTCAACTGTTCCTGTCAGTTTTTAGTAGCTAAATAGCTGGTTCCTACACGTCAAGAGCGTTATATTTCTATTTTGGTAAGCTTTTAGGTTTATAGCTCTCGCAATACCTGTTGTATGAGTAATTATTCCGCATGCAGGAGAAATTTGATAGTCCGCCATCGATAAGAGTGTTGTCGCTTCATTACAAAAAGTTGAAGTCGGCGTAGTGCTGCCAGGATTGTTCTGGGGAAACGGAAGAAGAGATTGCGGAGACAAATTTTGCGAACTGGTACTCGGAACTGGTTTGCTAATCAATTCGGTACCAGTTTATCATAATCGGTGAGCGTTTTTGCCATGTATCTGAGCTTTTAATGATTATTTTTGGTTTTACGGGTAAATATTCGGTTTTTTGTAGACTCTACTAGAGTTTCAGAATTCTTTGTTTTTTGTTATATTTTGCCGTTGTGTGCTCTTTTCAACGTTTAATATTGAAAAAAATATAATCAAAAAAATATAAAAATCCTGTACAAACAACTGGGGTTATAACAATTGCATATATGTGATCAATATGTGGCAAACATTAACGTAAGAATAATTAAAGAGCTCGGTGGCTGAAGTGGTTAAAGCGGCCGTATTAAAAATACATCATGTTCACATGATCCCGAGTTCGAATCCCAGTGGGTGCTGATGAGTAGTGTAGCGACTACGAAACAGCTAGTTGTCCCTTAGCTAATGGTATTCAATTATTTTTTCTGTTCTTCTTTGGTCTTATTGTTTCACAGCAATTATTGTTATAATTAAAAATAATCCTTTTTCTTGACTGAAGTTGGACTCGAACTCACAACTACTTAATCTCTTTTTTTTTTATTGGCTAAAAAAACTTCTGAAAAATATATATATTTTTTTTTTTTTTTTGATGTCATGATGAAACTTTATTTTCCCCATGCTAATAGCTATACAAAAATCGATGTCCGAATATTGATTTCCAAATCAAACCAATCTAATATACAAGTATATGTTATATATTTATGGGTTCTACTTGTTCGACTTTAAATTAGCAATAGTTGAACCTTATGAAAATTTGGTTATTATGTTCATCCTACTCTTGTTCATTTTAAGTGTATTAAAATACAAGATTTCCATTAATTTAAAGAAAAAATTATTTGGAAAATGCTTAATATTATTTCATAATTTCATTTAAAATTGAAAATCATATTTCAGTTGCTGCGAAAAATATTTAATCTTAATATAAGTATGTATGTATATTGTAATTGTGTACGTGTTGTAAAATAATAAATGATTTAATTGAATTCTCAAAAATAAATACTTTTCAACAGCAAATAAAAAACCAAAACATAAAAATATTTCATTTTTAAGTTAACACTAAAATTACATGCTGCTTATTGAAGAAATTGTTGTTAACAAAACAAATGACGTCTGATTGTTATTTAATTACAAACTTTTCACAAGTGTTCATTTGAGTGTGTTCGTTAGGTTACTTGTTTAAATGACCTGTGGTGGTGTGCATGAGATATGTGTGTGTATGTGTGTGTGCGGTTGTGTGTGTGTGTGTGTGTTTGTTTGTTTGTGCTTTACACAACACGCTCGCTGCATGTTGGGTTTTTAATTTTTAATGCATTTTACTGCTGTGCGGTGAATTAAAGTGGCAATATGAACTTTTAATTATTAAATTATTTCATTATCAATTTATCATACAAGTGCAAATGTATGTATTTGTATGACTGCTGGTCTTTTATACATACCTAAGTGTTCTTAAATGTTAAAGTTTTTTTTTGTTATAATATTGTTACTGACAAAGGAAAGAATTTATTTCATATTATTATTGATTTCAGTCTAGAAATATGAAATTTATTTTAATTTTATTTAATAAAGTAATTTCAATTAATAAATAAAAAGGTAATTATTTATAGTGGAAACAAACAAGTGTTTTAATTATTCATGCATTCCTTTATTTATATACAGATGATATACATACTCATACATATATAACTGTTATACATAAAGCCAGCAGAGAATCGAGTTCAGTATAATATATGTTGATCTCTCAACAGGGTAGGGGAAAAAGCTGGTTCCACATCAAAGGAATGTCAAAAACCAAAAGAGCTTGCTTTCAAAATTGATGTATTTTTTAATATTCTTTTTATTTTATTACAATTTTTAATTAAATAATTTCTTTTTCTTATTTAATAATTGATCATTTTCAGACCACTTTTTAACCGCTTTTTATTTTAATTTGATTTGCACTGCACCACTATAAAACCTCAAATAACACATCCCACAAAATAAAAAACCCCAAAAAGGTCTTGCTGCGTTTGTTTGCTTTCAGACTACAACACAGTGTTGTCAACTTTATAATTTCAAAACGCACCAAAATGGGTAAAAAATCGCGTTATTTCAACGAATTTTTAATTTTTTCCTTTCATTTTTGAAAACCTATTTTATATTTTAAGAAGTACAATATTTTTATATAAAAAACACGGTAATGAAACAGCCTTTTAAGCGACTATTATCAATCAAACTGGGTCTGATAACAACGCCTGATAGCATGCCAACAAATTCGTTCCATAGCTCGAATTTGTATTTATCAAACTTTGCCTATCGTACGAGTCCGTTAGTTTTATTCAGATAATGGTACCTTTGCAATAATTACAAAGATATTTGATTAAATTTATTATTAATCAATAGCATTTAATTATATTTGCTGTCAACTGAAATCAGCTGCCTATTATCAGGGATCCAAAATACCTGATTATCGCCATCAAAATTACATTTTAGGAGCACATAACCATTATATTCGAAAGAATGTAATGCATTTAATAATGTAATTAATGTATTTAATAATTTGGTAATTTATAAATTACCAAGACCGTAACAAAATCACGAGCCATCATAAATACGAACTTCTCTGTACAGAGACTGCATTTATTGCAATATTTGACAAACTTGGCTTGATCATTTAATAGCAAAACACTCTCTAAAAACAGCAAATTTCATAGAACAAAATGTTTCAGTTTTTTTCGAGAGCGTGTATAATATACAACAGAATTATTGTTTTACTTTGTGTATGTAACACGCTACGTTTTCCATGCAAAACGAAACGTAAAAATTGTTTACACTTGAATAAATTTGTTTTTTTTTACATTAAAACAAATAGTTGAGCTGAATTTGATTTTGTGCCACCAAAATTTAAAAAACGCACCGAAAATTTAACAAAAGTGCACCCCGCACCGGCTAAAGAATTTTTCGCACAAATAATTTTAAAAAGCACCAAAAATGGTGCGAAACGCATCGAGTTGGTAACGCTGCTACAACAGGATCCACACCCAATTCTCAGAGAGAGAGAGAGAGAGAGAGAGAGAGAGAGAGAGCGGTGAATCCATACATTAACATCATTTAAACACATGCATTTTAATGCGTCCATTTTTCAGTTGTTGAAGACCTAAAAAATATTGATTTTGATTCACGTCAAAATTTTTGTGAAACAATGTTGGATTCTTTTTCCACTATAAATTTGTTGAACGATGTGGCTCATTTTCACTTTACTGGTCTCCAATAACCTGCAGCCCTCTATTGATACATCAAAAACTATTGAATTGCTACAAGATAAATACTTGGTATGCTGCATTCACAAAAGCTGTAATTGGACCATTTTTTTCGAAACCCCTAGAGATCAGGCGACGATTTTTAACAGTGAAAACTATCGGCGCATGACATTTTCTTGTTTATTTTTTTCTTCTCATTTTTCACCATGTTCCGTGTTTTCGTTTTGTGTTCATTCATAATATATTTTGAATGTACTTCATTGACTTGTGCTGTGGAAGTTGTTAGACTAAATTTTGCTAATCTGAGCAGTGTCGAAGGTATATACACTGGGCACTGATCAGTTTTAACTTATTTAATTCCAACATTTTAAATGCTGCAATCAGTGTTGGTTTTAGTCTTCCGTGTTGTTATTAATAACAAACACTACTCCCTCTTTCCTTCTCATTATAACCTAAGTTCCTAGTTCCAGTACAATGCACTGCATATATAGGGGTTATCCCCTGAGTACTGGTCCAAGATAAAAAAAAAAATATGCAGCCTGTCAGATCTAAACATTCCCCGACAGTTCAGACTTAAACCAACCTCAAAACACGATTAAAGAATCGTTTGAAGTTCGCTTACCCCATATTCCGATATGTCTGTCAACCCGTACAGTACTGACTTGTCCAGCTACAACGATCTCATAAAAGAAACAGTTGGCCTGATGAAGGAAGCACTCTACACTTTTTTCCTCTTTTTCAACCAATAACTTTGTCAGAAATCACTAAATGCCAGATTTGTTTACTATCCTTCGCATTATGAAAGCATGTAAAACTGGTTTAGTTAAAGAAATATTATCCTCATAAACAATTATCATAATAAATTTACATATAACGAGTGATTTTTTTGCTATTATCTTTTTGGCAACACTAGTTTTGACAGCTCACGCACGTTTTGTATCTTGTGTCACTGTCAAACATCTTCAGTTTGGTCTATAATTTAATCATGAATCGTCTTACAAACGAACAACGCTTGCAAATTATTGAATTTTATTACCAAAATGCGTGCTCTGTTAAGAAAGTTCATCGCGCGCTTCTTCCATTTTATGGTCAGTTTAATCGACCTACTGAGACTTCTATTCGGGCTATTGTAAAAAAATTTCGCACCAAATTTACATTGTTGCACATTAAACCACCAACACGCTTACGTAGAGTGCGAACTGAAGAAAATATCGCAGCCGTATCGGCCAGTGTTGGTGATGACCGTGAATTATCGATTCGGCGCCGTTCGCAGCAATTGGGCCTCTGTTACTCCACTACGTGGAAAATTTTGCGGAAGGATTTAGGTGTGAAGCTTTATATATAGCTGGTGCAAGAATTGAAGCCAAACGACCTACCACAACGCCAAATTTTTTTCAAATGTTTTTTTTTTTAATTTCCGATAGTTCTTATAAAATCACCCATTATTAAGAATTTTCATAACAAAATAAAGACCAGTTTTTTTTAACTCCAATGCAAATTTACCAAAGTGTTCGCTTAATTTTATAGCTAAAAATAATCTTGCCAGTTTAAATGTTTAATATGAAAAGATTCTTACTTTAGTATACAATTACAAAACTCAGCATGCTGTTGCAAGTCTCAGCATGACATCAATCATATATGACCTTCTAGCCACCTACACTTTCATGCAAAGTATCTATAGGTGTACAATTGCCAGCATGCATAATCCTTGTTTGTTGTTGTTCTTGTTTTTCTTTAGTGTTTGTTTACTTGTCAAACTAAGATAGTTTTAGTGTTTATTACTTTATCTAAAACTCAGCATGAAGTATGCATAAATTCTGAGTGTTATCTTAATAAGTCACAACGGCAATAACAGGCAAAGTAAAAAAGTCAATAAACGAAGACTTTTACATGAAAGGGGTAGCGGAAGTCTGGGCTTAAAATTTTGCATAATATAGTTTTTGTTTTACCTAAATTTGTATGCATCACAGAATTAATTCATTGTAATCGTCTATGGCACTTATACAGTCGGAGAGCACTTAAGTCTGTTACTACCACATACATATTTATGTGCATATATTTGTTTAAGTGAGAGTGTAAGTTTCATTGTGTGTACTCGTGTAAGTGTAGTTTTTGTGTAAATTTGATTTGTCAAACTCAAGCCAATTTTGTCGGTAAACCATAAACTGTATGTCAAGAGTTTGAAAAGCTTGAAGTCAATATGTATATGAGTATAAAGGAAATAACTTAAAAAAGAACATTAAATTACTCTAAATGGATGTGTTATGTCTGTACTTGCTTGATTGTTGGTCAAAAATTTATAAAATATTGAATTTATTTTTACGTATATGCATATACATATGCATATGTACATATTGATATACGAGGTCTGATAAGAAAATAACCGTTCTTTGAAATTTTTTCAAACTATTTATTTATTCATCAATAACTATCTTGTCCCCTTCAAAGTAATCCCTGTTATTTATAAAACACTTATGCCAGCAATCCTCAAAACACTTCTGAAACGCGTTTTATGGTATCGCCAAAAGCTCCTGTTTCAATTTTTCTTTTATCTCCACCCTGATAACTATGATACATACCAGTTTTTGGGGGCTAACAAATAACCCCCTTAATGTAAAGTTGTCTTGCATCAGATACCTATAATCTGTGGACTCAGTAGGGATAGTGAGATGGGTGAGTTGGTTAAGAGCTGATGCTGTTAATGGGCTTCAGCCTGCCAACTCATAAGCCTTGTAAAAACAAATAAAATGATTTTTTGTTTGTGATAGTAGCAAAATTTATTTATATTTAACGACGAGCAACTCAATCGTTGCTCAAGTCTTGTGGAATTATGATTGTTTTTAAAACTAAAATTACGTCTACTTATATACTACTTATGAGAAGTTCTAGACGACTCATACTAATATTATTGTTAATGTTTGGGAAACCAATGTTGTTCCCACGGCTTAGAGGTAGGCTGATCAGACTTTACATATGTACATACGTATATGGTACAAGGCCATAAATTGTGTCTTTGGTATGTACATACATATGTGCAAGTGTGGCGCGATTCAAGTGTTCAGATTTAATTGTAACAGTGCAACACACATGCATACGTACTTTCATAAACCCATATCATTCGCACCTCAAGTGTATTTTCAAATTACTGCACTTATTAGGCGCACTGTCACGGCAACGGTCAGTGACAACAAAAGGTGTCAAGTGACGAGGCTTATAAATTTATAAAATGATACTTGATATTCTTTTAGTTAATTCTTATACATGCCTTTAATAGGATGCATTCATGTTATGACTAAAAGAGTGTCGTGATCATGCTACACTTGTCTTCTATTGACTCTCTGGGAAATTGCATACAGAAGGCGTTAGCAGGCCCGAACTCTTCAGCATAGTTTTTGTCTACATGGATAAAAACGTATGGCAAAACTTGCAATCTTTGTGAGCATTAGGGGGCGCTGGTGCATCTTGAAGGCTGACATTCCAGGTACTGATGTAAATCAATGACATATTCTAACTCAGTGAGTGTTACTATAGTGGTTATCGTGAGATTAAAAATCTCCTGAAACCCAAAGATTTTATGTGGTTGATTACTCCTTGAATGATCCTATATATGTAGTTTATTATGAATATAGGTAAAATCTAGGAGAAAAAATGGAGTATATTTTGTGTAGCTGTTTGACTTGAACACATTTTAAGTGCAGACTTTTTCTTTAGCCGTGCGGTTCGTCTGTGGACCAACTTGCTTGTTAGTTACATTGTTGGAAAGTTCAAGTCTGTTTGTATACATGTTTGACTTGAACGCATTTTAAGTACAAGGCTGTTCGTTAGCCGTGCGGTTTGCCTGTGGACTAAACTGTTTGTCAGTTACATTATTAGAAAGTTCAAGTCAAACGTCTACACAAATAATATTCTCACTTGCCTCCTCCTTACTGCCCATTTTCCTAGTGCACTCTATATGCAGAAGTTGTCATCTGAGTACTAGACCGAGATAAAAAATGAATCATTAATATGGCATCGAATCAAGTCAAGAGATTGTTTGACTTTTTTTCTTAATTTTTCTTTTTAAATTTGTTTGCCACATTTTGCTACTAATTTCATTATGAGCATCTTATCCACAATGTCACCAACCAGTAAATACACCAATTTATATTTTTCGTTTTATTTTTAAAATCTTTTACCAGCTATTCCCTAATCTAGGAATACTTTTTAATTTAATCCCTATATCTTTATGTAAAAAATATCGATCATTTCTTTAGGAATATAAATACAAGAATTGTATGAAAAATACAAATCATATTAAGTTTTAAGAACTATTTATTGTGACTAAACCAAACAAGAGAAAGCAAAACTTTACTGAACAAATGAATTGTGTGTTTTCAACAGTTTGTTTAAAGTTGAGTGCATTTAGCGGATATTAAATTAGTTTAAATTCCTGTTGTCATATTTGCGTATGAGCATGTCTTTCAGAATGCAAACGCATTGTGGTTTCAGCTAATAAACAAATATTTCTTTGACATCGCTTAAATCATAAATTAACCTGTCAATTAAATGAATATTGTGTCCAATTGTTTGCATTTAGTTTGACTTGTGATTGGTTAAATGTTTTCTACACTTTATTTCAAAAAAATTTTAAAAACTTGATTTGTAATTTACATTTAATAATTAAATGTAATTTACATTTAATGATTAAATGTAATTTACATTTGTACTATTAGTGAATAAATATCAGGTTGAAGATAAACTGTAGTTAATTTTTATTAAATATTTTCAGGATAAAAACACAGAGTTTGGACAAAATATCAGCCGTTGTTTTTGAATTTGCTGGGCTGAGATTGCTCTTAAAATTTCATGCTTATAGTATTTCCTAGAGGAAATTGATGTTATTTTTAACACGCTTATATTAGTTTCACTTTGTATGTTTGTTTGTAACACTCGAAACCTATGCCACATGAGTGATTATTACATATGCAAGTATATATAACTGTGCTACTGCTTTAGTGCGAAAATCAAAGTTGCCATATTGCTTCCGGGGAAGTTGTGTAATTTTGGGAATTCCCAAAAAAAATTATGAAGCACTTCGCTCACCAGTTTAGAACCGGTTTTATATATTCGGTGCACGTTTTTGCCGTGGAACAAGCAGCGCGAAAATTGAAGTTGCCATATTGCTTCTGAGAAAAAAGGAGGATTTTGATGTTTTTTGAAGTCGACTTAGAGAATTCTCAAAATAAAACTCGGAGCCGCTTTGCTAAACGAATCAGAACTGGCTTTTCATATTCAGTGCGCGTGGAACCTGTGTCTGAACTATTAACGGCCATTCAACTTAGAGCGCAAATCGAAGTTGATATATTGTTTCTGGGGAAGTGCGGTATTTTGGCGACTCCTAAAGGGAATTAGAAAAAAATTTGGAACGCGTAATACGAATATATGGTTCGGTATCGAAGCGTGTTTTTTATTTGTTCAAACTTATTTATTATATGAACAGGTTATAGTTGTATCCTGCAGGGTCCCATAGCAATCGCAGGATTTACTATTATATCATAAGAGTCCTCTTAAACCTTTTTCGTTTTTGTTTTGTAATTCTTTATTATTTATTATCTGCCTACCTCAGCTTCAAGTGCCTGAAACTCAGCTTGCCGTGTCTACTCTCCTAATTAAGTTCATGGTAACCTCTTTTATAGTTGACAAAATCTGTTGTAGCTGCTACCGCAAGCGTGAAGTTGTTAATGATTGTACCCGACTTCATTCCCCGCACCAATATTCTGCCGTGTCAGCAATTCCCATGGTTTTGATAATTGATCGATAACAGTTTATGGCTGAGACTGCTGCATTTTTTTTTTATCATATATGCTGCAATAACACAACGGGACCAAATTGGACCCAAATGAGCTGGCTTTTCAATGGCTGGCAGCCTGTAAAACTTATATGGTGCAATACAATATTTATTCTTTGCTAGCCGTCTCCCCGGGGAACAGGTTTTGCTTTCACATGAACCAAACCAGGGCACTTATTTATCTGGGCCATAGAGGCGAAGGAGTCTCTCGCTTGTTGTAGAATAAAAAACTCTAGGAAGCCGCGTGGCTTATGTTATGTGTGCCTTCTAAAACTCATACCTAGCAGATCAACAAAGTCCTCGGAAGATTCTGCTTTGCAGACCATGTCGGTGCTGATCATAGAAGTGCCTACTTTGACTGAAGCATTGTGGTTGGTGGTTGAAATCTAAAATTGCAGGAAGGGAAATTAGTTTTCCTGATAACTTTGGAGCATGCCGCTATTCGGGGGCTAACAGCCCCCCCACCCAAAGTGCTGTTGTGTTGCAACAGATAAACTGATGCTCTTAATGGGATGCATGGGATATATTTTTATGTTCTCAAGATGATTACAATTAATCCTATCATCCCTGTTTACCAGTTTTACTTTTACTGTCGTAAACGAATAAAATGCCCTTTGTTCCAAAAAAAATTGGCCTTAGATGTCTAGTTCATATCAATACAACTGCATAATTTGTGAGTCCAATGTATTCTAACGAACTACTTTGTTGTCTATTTATTGAATTTGTTGCATTTCGCAAAAGAATTCATGTTTTTTTTGCACGCTTATATTAGTTTTACTTGTATGTTTTAATTCTCGGAACATTTGTAATATACACTGAGTCCTTTTGAGCAATTTGATATTCCAGCATAGGAAAGAGTGTTGCCATTTTAGTACAAAATTTGCTTCCGGGATTGTTTTGCGGAAGTGAGAGGTTTTTGGCAATTTCCGAAGCCAATTTTGGGAATTCCCATAAAATTCGGAACCGGTTTACTAACCGGTGTTGCATCATATACGAGTATGTGGAGTGACTGAGGCTTCTTTGGCAATAATACGAATACAATAGAACGGCTATTGTTTTAAGTTTATTTTTAAAACTATTTCTATCTTTTTTAACTATATCTAGCTTTTTTAACTACATTTATTGATTTTTATTCTCAGACAAATTTCTACAGTAAGCGAATTTCATGTGCAGTCAACGTTTTGCTTTTGCTTGTGAACATTTCTTTTGATTTCAAAAAGAAAACTTTGTTTGATTCAAACACAAACTTTGTTGTTTTTAAAAAATCGAGTTTTAGCAGCAGCTGTTGCTATGTATTGTTGTGTTTTCTTTTAATTCATTCCTGATTTTCATCTAAGGTCTTGAGAGCAGCCACTAGAGATCCGGCGGTTTTAAAGGCCTGTAAAATAAATTTTCATTTATGATGCTGCTGCTGAAGTTACACTTACCCATAAAAACAAAGTTAAATCGATAACGAAAAATCCCCCTCTCAATTGGCAACTTCTTTGGGAACGGATCACGGCAACTAAAAGTAACTTCTTACACGATTTCGTCAAATTGGACCAGTCAAAAGCATAATATATTTCCGACGCCACTTGCAAACTCTGTGAATGTTGTTACATATACGAGTAAAGTTTGTTAGCTAAAGCCACATTACCTCTTTAAACATATTTTAATGACATTCATACTTACCTCATCTCGTATTTTCTGGCCATTAAAGCAATACAGTGCTAATTGCATGGCCACAGCTATTAAAAACAAGACCTGATACACTATTGCTGCCAACGAACCAGTAGCACGACTTACTCGAAAAACCAAACAACACACTTGAAGACATGAAAACAAAAATTTTATGAAAAGAATTTCTCCATAAACTTTATTCAAATCAGCAGCCAGTTTCAATGTTTGATTATGATATTCAATGCACGATTTGATGGCTTTAAAAGATTTGTTTGATTCAATGGCATTAGCACTTGTTGTATCAATGCAAATTTTGCCAGCTTCTTGGAAACGAAAACATAAAATATGAAATTGCGCTGAAATATTGCTAACCAACCAAATAAACAGTGTATCGATGGCCATTGAAATGCCAAAAAGGTTGTAGATACTTAAAACATTCCACAAATACACCAACGATTAGCCGGGCAGGGTCGAGTGATTCCAGGCATAGCTATGAAAAGAAAAATTTCAAATAGAAATAGTGCAGAAAATATTAAAGTTTTCAGTTTTAAAATGCAACAGCCACCAGACATGAATTTAGGTGAAGCAATAAAAGAAACAAATGATATTTGCTGTGAACCTTAAAAAAAAAGATAAGAAAATATATTAGAACGTTTTAACCTTTAAAAATGCTTTTGCGGATTCTTCAATTGCAAATGGAATAATGACACAGACAATTGTTCGTTATAGAATACTTAAATAAATCACAACTTTATTTACACTCCACACCACTGTGTATTGTCACTGTAGACTTGCTTACTTTGCTGACTTAAGACTGTCCTGCAATATGTTTAAAATTAAACTGCCTTTCTGCCTACTAGTTATACGTCTTCATTACCTTTTATAATCATCCTGAACTTTCTAGTTATTGATAATAATTCAATGTACACAGTCAGACATATGCTTGCGAAACAGCAAGAACGCAACAAGAAAAAAAACAATAAGAATGCAATACCAAAGAACGCAACAACAACAATAAAATCATTGCTGGTTGTTTTTCTGGGAATTTAGAGTTCATGTATGTTTGCTTCGTGGAGCAGGGTTCTGGCGGTGACACCTACATATGCAGTGCATTGTACCGACACTAGGAAAATATATTAAGAAGAGGAGGAAAAATGCTGTAGCGTATGACTTGAACCGGAAACGCGCCAGAAGGCAAATTGTTCCACAAATTGTCTTGACAACAAATTTTCTCCGATGTACAACTCACTCGACAGTGGATCACAAATGGATAAGTCCTAGATGATGAATATAAACTATGTAAATATAGATGGGAACAATATTCCTAAGCTTATCACACTAAAAATAATTGCAGTAGTGATACAAACGTAAGGGAACCCAAACTGTGACTATACTCTGGTAAGTCTATATAGTTTGATACCTTGTTGTTCTTGTACTAGATCAAGCATCAGAGTTTTATACAATTTTTGGTGCTATGAGCAGTAAGAAGATCGCACGGAGTAAAGTATGTCTGACAGAGTTAACCAAGAAAACTGTAACGATTTCCAAGCTTAAGGTCTCTTTTTTATATGATATGCTTTAATTTTTCAGTTATTTCTATATTTAGACTTTCTTTGGAAAACTTCTTAAGGAACTAATTTTTTTTTTCGGAGAAAGACGAAATATTGAAATAAATAAAGGAATTAAAGAATTTTATTTACTAAAACGAGACCACATGCTTGGAAATTATTACATTTAAATTTAAAAAGACGTCACTAAATTAGGATAAAAAACTCAATGCTCGTAAACACTTTAGAGCCGTCATATAATAAATTTGCCTTGCGTCTAGTTTGGAGACATGAATATGCCACTGAATTAAAATTCCGAGAACATTAAGCGCTTCTGATACTATTAAAGAATTTTATTTACTAAAAAGAGACTTTATGCTTGGAAATTATTTCATTTTAATTTAAAAAAGGTCACTAAATTAAGATAAAAATTCTCTTAAACACTTTAGAGACGTGATATAATAAATTTGCCTTGCGTCACAATTAACATTAAGCCGAGTGCATTTTGAAAGAAATAAGGTCGAATGATTCCTCCTGAGCAAACTGTACACCTGACTGTCACTTTTGATGGAAGCAAAGGAGACTGTTGAGGGTTTTCCATTAACTGGTACCAACTGTTCTATTTATTCACATACCCATTTAATAGAAATTGTGCTCGTCACTCATTATTAATTTTTAATGAAAATCTGGACTATCAAGAGTGAGCTGTAATATCCTATTGGAAAGAAGTTCTTGTGTCAACTGAATCTTATAAGACACGACTCGTCGATAAAAAGCGCTAACTTTGTAAGTTTTTTCTGATTTTGGATTACAAACCGCGACTATTGACGATTAGTATTAAAAAACGTAACACCTGTCAATTTATTTTGGTTCATAAGACGCGAATCGTCTCACCATAAACGTCAATATCGGCAAATAAAGAAACATGCTCGTCAATAGAAAATGTGTAGAAAGTGTTATAAATAATAGGAAATATAATAAAAATAATTTATAAGTGATAATAAATAATAAGAAAACTAGGAATGGAAATTGCAACAGAACGTTTTAAGAATCTCTCAAATTTCTGGAGACATGAACTGAAATTGTTTTTTCGTTGCATATAAATATTTTTTATACATACATTTATATATATATACAGACATAATAAAACATACACATATACAATATAAAACTTGCAGTTAAAATATACAATTTTTGCTTGTTTATTCGTTTTTTTCGCTCCTTTCCCAAGAACCCAATTTCTTACGTACTCGTTTATAAATTGGCTCGTCGCGAGTGAGCTAACTCGTGTCCTATAAACAGGCTGTTAAATAGAAACACATACAAATCCTTGAGCAAAGTTGCAGCCAAAGTTGTTCTTTGAAGACCAAGCTCCTAAGCACGGCTTCTAATTGAGGTTGATGGATTTTTTTTTGAACACTTTCTTTAGCAGCAGTAATATGTTCAGCCGATTTTGTAATATGTTGTAGGCCAAGCTTGTGGCTATCGCCTAGAGACTCTTTTTCTTCAAAATCCGAAATCATTTGCTACCCGATAAATAGTGCATCTTTTTGGCACGTTGTTTCTGCCAAAAATTCCTAGTAACGCTCTCATCGTCACAGTAATCGATGATCACTGATTTTGATAAAACACGTTGGTCTATCGAATATTTTTCCATAAAAAAATTTGCCTGGCGTCTACTTCACGACTGCCAAATATGCACGGTCAAGACTAATGTTTACCAAAATTGCGGATAAAACAAAGTAATATACCTTCACGGCGGATACCCTGTATAAGCCACATAAGTAGATGAAGCAGCATGCGTGGTCATGCGTCTGTGTGTTAGTAAACAAAACTAGGTCTTACCAGCGTTGAGCCCATTCTGAGCTTTGTAAATATAATTAAACATAAAATTTTATGTTTGGACGTATTTTTCAACGGTTTTCAAGTCAAGTATTAATGATTTAGGTTATAACCTAATCCAGACCTATTCCTGATAGGTAGAAAACACGCAAAAAATATATATTTTACGTTTTTGAGTATAATGTTGTGTTTTATCTCAATATTATTCGATCTTTGTTTGTTAAATAAATATAACTTTCCTGACAATGATAACAAATTTTTAACGAAATATCGAAAAACAAAAGATTTTGAATAGTAAATTTTTATATAAAACAAAGATCTGAAGCTGCAAAAAATAAATTTATTTATAATGTTTACTGTTAAGTTTAATAAGTTTATAATTTGTACATTATAACAAGCACTTACCTTGCTTTGAAAGGCACTCTTAAGATCAACTCCTCCTTTTGGATATAAAAATAGATTGATTCAAGTATAGGACTCACGAAAGCGATTACACCTGAAGCCACCACACCTTTAAAATATAAATTAGACATTTTTATATCCTTGATGTTTTCGGTAGCAATCATTGGCAGTTCTTCATGCTCAGCTAGAAAATATTATTAAAAATGTTTTCTAAAATATTTTCATATATAAAAATATTGTAATTAAGCTCAAAATTACCTTTCGAATTAAACATACTTATGCGAGTTGTGATTTTGACAAACTGGGCACGTTTGGCAAGAAATATCAACATTTTCGAAATGGCCAAGGACGACTGACAAAACAACGACAAAGTTTCGGTTAATTCCACAAAGTCGTAGCGATTGGCATAAGCGTAATGTAACATAGCCATTATGTGCAAAATGGCACAGATTAAAGGTATGTAACAAAGCAAAGGTCTTTTTAATATTGCCTCGTACCTTGCAGCCTTAATGTCTATGCCGCAAAGTTTGAACGAAAGTTGTTGTATAAAAAAATAATCCTTTACGATCATTTTAAAACAAGAGCCAATTTGAACTGTTTTCAGCAGCGATTACACCTGAAGCTTTAAATGAAACAATCCCAAATGCAAATGGTGAAATTTTAAATGTGTTTTTGGTTACATATTTAGTTTTTAATAGCCCACATTTATTTATTGTATTTGTTTGCAAGCATATACTTATCATACTTAAGATGTTATTATAACCAATTTGATTTGCTTTGTTGTCTAAAATTTGTAGTTTGAACATGTCGCCAAGCTCTTCTCATTAATATTATAATAGAAATTATAACAAAAAATCAAAATTAAAGGACAAAAAGTTTTTGCACGAATAACCAACCAACTTAAGGTCTGTTTACATGGTAATACAAAGTATTAAGACTTTGCAGTAACAACATACTACGAAATTCTGGGCGAAAAAAATTTGATTTGAGTTTTTCTAACTTTATTCTATGTGAACGATGTGTCAAAACTCAATTAAAATACATAAGTGCATGCGAGCGAATAATAGTGACATAGACAAACCCAAATTGGTTCGAATGTGCGTGACTAGCTTTCTTTCGCATACATTTTCATTCGATATAGGCGAACAGGCTGTAAATAAACGCTTCAATATCAAATTTAAAATTTTTCATTTAAGCTTCTTCTTATCGATATAACAAATAATTATCCGTATAACGCGTTTTTTTTAAATTCCCAAAATTGGCTTCAGGAATCGCCAAAATCTCCCACTTCCCCGGAAGTATAATGGCAACTTAAATTTTTTGCTATAAATCGAACGATTATTAATATAGTTTCGACACACGTTCCACAGCAAAAAGGCACACCGAATTTGAGAAACCGATTCCGTTTCGATTAGAGAAGTTTTTTCGAGCTTTTTAGGAATTTCCAAAGTCGGTTTCAGGAAACCAATACGGCAACTCCAAAATTCGCACTAAAGTGGCAACACTGTATATACAGTTTTATATACCAACATATATAATAATCACTTATATGGCATGGGTTTCGAAAGTTACAAACACACACACACTTACAAAAAAGCAAACAAACAAACTTACAAGTGAAACTAATAAAAGCGTGTTAAAAAATCCAGTTGTCCATAAAGAACTTTGTTCAAACGAGTTTAAGATCAGTTCAAGGGTACTACAAGGCTCGGTCTCGGCAAACCAACAAACATACAAGTGCAACCAATAAAAGCGTGGTAAAAAATCCAGTTGTCCATAAAGAATTTTGTTCAAACGAGTTAAAGATTAGTTCAAGGGTACTGCAAGGCTCAGTTCTTTGTCGTACTTTTTTTTCATATAGACTTCTATGTCAGCCGGTGTCGACGCCCAGAGGTGAAAAATTAATAACTCTCCAAATGTGGTCATAAAAATATAATAGACTGCAACGCTCGTACGACCCACTGTTGCTTATTAGCACACAAAGACATGACCGTGAATGCTGCTTCATTTGTACGTTATACTCAAGAACATCAAATACTATTGATGTTCTTGAAATAATAATTCAGTGTGATGTTCGCTGGCCTGAACACATTTTCCATGCCTCTAGTGTGTTGGTTTTTCTAAACGATATAAGATGTATTTCACTCCATCTGATCTCCTAACTAGTTAAATCACCAATATCCAAACGATTGGAATTGTTTGGGTCGGTGCTTCAAAGTCTGTTTTGGGATTACTCGGTTGTGTGTACAGAGAGCGAAGAAGCATATCCATAAGAAAACTGCGATGTGATGTAATCAATTACTTTAACAATATTTTATGTAGTTTTTATATTTGTGCATTTTGGCAACACTGTTACTATTATCATCAAATGTTTATGACTATAGCAGTACTAAGCGACTGCAAATTTTTTGTGATTATGGCATAATGGCTATGCTAAGAGTTAATTTGCAGGACTGCTACGGAAAATTATGATTATCTTCCGTCCACGCTATTAACAAAAACATCATATTTCGAAGTATAAAAGAAAAATATTAAACCTTTTGTTTCAAAAATTTATTCATATTCGTTCCAAACTGACAGACATTTACAAACGAAACTATAACAAATTTTTGACACAGACGATTTTCTTCAGAGCAATCAACTAGTTAAAACAGTGAAAGTGCAGTCATACTAAAACTGGCCAGTGTTGAGTCTAGTTAAACAAAGTGAGCTTAGAAATGTTTGGCACTCCTTCAACGCCTTTTTTACTACTGATTTTCTTCCATAGTTTTCAAAGCTGTAATCAAAGATCCTGCTGTTTTAAATGCCTGAAAAAATAAATTACTTCCTTAACCACTGGTTTGTTAATATACAAAATTGTTATAAAATTCCTTACCCAGAGGAACAGGCTTAAGTTCAAAACAAAAAATACTCCTTTTAGTTCACAGCTCTTTTGGGCACGCATTATGGTTTGCAGAAGTAAAAATTTGTACTTTTTTGCCAAACAACTCCAATCAAAAGCAAAGTAGACATTATTAGCCACCTCTAAGCTCTACAGTAAAATAAAAACAATAATTTTTAAAGTGTAAGCTCTGAATTTAAAATACATGTGTATAAAGAATTTGCTTACTTCATCAGTTATTCTCTGGCCATTATTACAGTACACCATCAGTTGGATGGCCACACTTCCCAAGAATACAATTTGGTATGCTGCTGCAGCCAATGACTCACTGGGGCGGCTTAAGCGGAAAGCCAAGCAGCAAATTTGTGTACAAGAAATAAGAAATTTAAAAAATAATATTTCTCCATAGGTTTTATTTAAGTTTTTGATCAACTGCAATATTTGAACATGATACTTAAGGCACGATTTGATGATTTCGTGTCTTTCTTTGGACTCTTCTGCTGCTATATTGCAGCAGAGCTTAGCAGCTTCATTGAAACGAAAATCTAAAGCTTGGAAATGGGCGATAATATTACTGGCCAGCCATATGAATGTTGTGTCAATAGCCATTGTTATGGTAATGAGACTGTAAATACTCAAAGCACACCATATATATACCACAGAATAGCCAACAGGCTGAGTGTAGCTCCAAAAGTAGCTGGAAATATTAATGTGAAAGAATATTGAACTAAACAAAATCCAACTTAAGGAAAGTGAATTTACATAAATGGTGCTAAAACTTCTGAATTTTATTGTATGTATGAATATTTAATTATTAAGGATGAATAATCTAACTTTTCTTATTAAACATTTCCAATATCACATGATATTTATAAATCATTAATATGATATTTATAAATCATTAATAGATAGTTAGTTGTGAGTTCCAGTCCAACTTTAGTCAAGAAAAGGGATTATTTTTAATTATAATAATAATTGCTGTAAAACAATAAGACCAAAGAAGAACAGAAAAAATAATTCAATACCATACAGCGGGGGGACAACTAGCTGTTTCGTAGTCGTTACATTACTCATCAGCACCCACTGGGACTCGAACTCGGGATCATGTGAATTACATGATATTATTTTTCTAGTTAAAGTTTAAATCCAGACTTCAGCCAAGTAGAATTTGTTTTTTAATTATAACAATAACTGGCTTTATCAACAACTCTTGATCAAAGAAGACGAAAAAAAATATAATTGATTACACTAAGCTCGATATACGAAAAATATGGCACAGAGCGCCGCGTGATTTTTTTCATAAATAATACTAGTATTTTTCGTTCACTATTGTTTTAAGCTTGTTTTCAAAATTATTACTTAATTTTTAGTTCGATATCTAACTAAATCTACTTTGCACTTCTTTTTGTCTGATCTGCTATGAAAACTTGTATGAGAGTAAGTGTATGAGCAACAATATTCTTATATCTTCCAATAAATTATTACTCATACGACAGTTGATGCAAGAGATACAAACGTACAAGTGAACGTACTATATATAAGACTGTTAATAACCGCTCCGCTTGTTAATAACCCTAAAACCGGCAGAAACGTTGAAAAGAGCTTATGCGTTGTAGAAAAAGCGCACAAACTCAGCTAAATGTAAAAAATAAATCGGCTAAAAGTGCCAAAAATCGGTAAAACCAAAACTGGTTATTTATCCATATCACCGGATTCACAATGACCGTTATCAACTCAGATACACGTGAAAGACTAGTTAGTGAACCGGTTCCGAGTTTTTGCCAATTCCCAAAATCACCCTCCGGAATCACCAAAATTCCCTCAATTCACAGGAAGCAATATTGAAACTTCAATTTTCGCTCTAAAGCGGCAACACAATTTTCTATAGCGGAACATAAAACTCCTCAATACACATGTTCACTGTTCATAAAATTTTATATACCTACATATAGAATAATCTCTCATACGAAAGCGGTTGCGAGTGACTATAAACAAACCAGTGGAGCTAAGAGAAACGTGTTAGAAAGATACAGCAACCCATTTTTCAAAGTAACATCATTTCAATTCGTATCATGATCCTAGTTTTTCGAAAAAATTTGTTAACAAAAAATATTTAGAAATTTTCCTGAAGAAGACACATAAGTGGGTGTTGAAATATCGAAACAATAAAATAATAATTTTTACAACATGTGACCTCAAGCTCATTAAACAACAACAGTAACATTATTTCTTTTTCAATTATTACTAACTCTGTTTTTCAAAACGAAGTGTAAGTAAAAATTAACGTGACTATCATTTAAATTTTAAATTGAATAGAGAATGGTATCCTCTGCACCCATTACACTCTGTAGTAAGGTTGTATGACTGATCTGATATTAAACTGTAGCCGAATTTAATAAACAGCTGTAGTCTGCTTTCGTTGTCTTTTGGCTATGCTGTGTGCCCTTTTATACTATCGATGTTCTTGATGATTTTTCTTTATTACTGGAACAACACCAGTCTTTGTAGTAAGGAGTACCACAAATCTGGTAGCAGGAAGTCTGACCAGAGCAGTTAGCGTGGTGCTGCGAAAACTATGTTTTTTCAGGAAGACACACCAACGTTGTGGTTTGAATCCAAATCATGGGATGAGTTCTTTCATAGTTTCAGTGTGTAGTTGCACCACAAACACGTGTCGTCACTCATAGATCGAAGGAATTTTAGATAGGCTCTATCCCAAACTAAGGAAGTGATCATGTTCTGGTTACACGTAACTTACCTGGTACTCTTGCGTGATAGTTTGTCACATATGGAAGCATTTTATGCATATCTTTATTAAACATTTTGTCCACTAGCAGAGCAGTTTTTACCTTATCATGACTATTCTTAAACAGTTGTGAAAACTATTTCCATATCTGCCATCATGGCCCAACAACGGGAGAATACCATGTGCCTACCAATGTCTCACACACAACAATTCGCCTTGCATGCGTACCAAATTGAGTACATATTGCTTGAAAATAATCTGCCCCATGATTAGGAGCGGAAAAATGTCTGCCTATCTTTGGATCACAGCAACCGGTTGCAATGGAACTGCAAATGAACTCCCCTCTCGGTTTGGCCTAAGCAAAAACCAGCACGACACATTTGCATTATAGCTGGGCATTAACAAAGATCCAGCAACCACCGGTTTCAGCGGTACCAGATTTAAATTTCTGGTTAGACTTTGTAGCTCTACCCTCAAACTACTGCCAGTAGAGTTCCAAGCGGCTCGGAGATTGGGGGACTCTCCAATCATTCCGAGAGACTCTGATTATTGGCGTGTAGAGTTGCATCGGTATTTTCAGAAAATATAAAACCTTGAACCATAGACTATTTTCAGAACAGAACCCACTTACAAACATCTTGTGTACATATTGAGAGGATTTTTTTTTTTTGTCTGAATTATTTTGGCTGGGGTTAAAGCTCAAGCATCGGTCATTCTAAATGGTGAAGGTGCTGGTTACACCGTTTTCGAAAGTCCAAATATCTAATGAAGAGCTCTTACATTGTACCAGATGTCTTTCCTTATAAGAAGCTGTGTAGATTCATTCATTCGTACCAAATTTACTTAAATTAAATAAGCACATGAAATCAAAATTTGGGCATGAAAAGGACAGTCGCGTAAAGGGTACCGCAACTGTTCGCATTGAATTGTAAGGGCAAATGTGTATGCCAATACTGTAAACGTAACAACTGGACTACAAACTAAAAAAGTATGTTTTGAATGTCTTGAGAAATGTTGCTATTTGGAAGGATTTTGAAAAACTATATCGAATTTAATGTAACACTTATTACAGAAAAAAACTAGTATATCTGAAATTCCTACCTTCACAGCACATTATTTGTAGCAATTAACCTGGACCCAATAGTGGAAAGTGTTAATTAATTTCTAATTTTTCACGATTTAATATCGTCGTACATTAAACATTTATGGAAATTAAAATAAAATGGTTTACCTTGCTTTATATGGCACTCGTAGACTTAATTCACCAGTTGTACAATAAACATAAAGAGCTTCCAATATGGGATTTCCCAAACCAGAGACTACTCCCAAAAGACACATACGCCAATAAAGCACAGTTATTTTTAAACCTTTTTCATTTTCTGTCTTAATTATTAACAACTCCTTTGGGGTAGCTGCAAAACAAAGAAAACAACACCGGGATTCAAACAATAGTAACAGCTATATAAATACATAGCAATTTACCTTGAAAATATTCCAAATGTATATCATTAACTATTTCCACAAATTGTCTTCGTCTTATCAAAAATAATAACAATTTCCAGCAGGATAATAGCGACTGGCAAACCATGGACAAAGAATCAGTAACTTCAATATAATCATGGCGATTCGAATAGGCGAAGTGCAGTACTGTAGCATCGTGGCTGACTGCAAAAAACAGTGGCACAAAAAACAGATATGGTCGCTTGAATATTGGCTTCGACTTGGTGGCCTTGATGTCGACGCCACAGAGTTTAAATGCTAGTTGTTGTATGTCAAAATAATCTGCCATTTTTAATTAGCACTTTAACAGACAAACGCTTTCGTACAAATGGCTAGAGTGTTTCATGGAATTTTTGTTTTATTAAATTGTATGTTAAACATAAAACAAGTATTTGCTGGTCTAGTACAAGATTTTATGGCTGCCAGTTAGACGCAGTTAGGCGGAAGAAAAAAAAAAGGGCCTCAAACAACTTAATGTTTTAAGGGCTGAACATTTAGGTAAAAGTTAACTAATATTTTTTAGCTTTAAGGTTGGTTTTCTGGCTCCCGATTCTTTGGCCAAAAAAAAAATACATTTTAATGTTCATGGTGTACTCACGTTACATTCACACTGTGTAAACAAACATGTTCGGCTGTCCAAATCAACAATTCACCCATTCCGCAGCTAAAGTGGAAGCCGCAAATTGATGCGAAAGTTACTCAGTTAAAATTAAAGGCAGCGCAACTAAATTGACTTAAGAGCAGAAATTTTACATTGAAGTTGGATTGCAAACTATTGTTATACAACGCAATTCTAAATCCTATATGGTGCTATGGAATTCAATTATGGGGCAACGCCTCAGCATCGAACATTGAAAAAATTCAAAGGCGACAAAATCAAATTCTGCGAACGATTACTGTACCTTCATGGTACGTAAAAAACTCACGAATTCATAAAGGTCTCTGTGTGCCTCTTGTAAAAGACGAATTCTTTAAGTGTGCGACAAGGTATATCAGTAAACTGGAACTTCCCCCAAATCCTCTTGCATGCAATATTCTTAATTTTGAAGGCCACTCTCGGTTTAGAAGGAGGGAAATCCTTGTCACCATCAGAACGTTAAATAGGTAATTTTGCCGATATTGACCATGCAAAATAAAACATTTTTGTCTGGAATTGGCTGGACTTACTTACTTTTGTGTATTTAGTATTAGGATTTGAATACTTATTGTTCACTTTGTGAAGATTTAATAAATAAATAAATGAAAAAAAATGTTCATGGTACATTTTTCACATCTCTAAACAAGCATTTAAGTGTCGCGCTTCACAGAAAAAATCTATTTTCATATTGAACAAAGAACCAATCAATAAAATCTTTGAACTTGTAAAGCAATTCGTGGGTTCAAATAAAAATCTAGCAAAAGTTATTGATCAAAAACAACATTTTTCGCAACAAAAACAAAATACTCCAATCCAAGGTTGTATACAAATAAATTTTTCAGACAAAAATTTTATTGTTTTTCTTTTTACTATACTTTTTTCCATGTTTTTTTGAAATGCAGTAACATCTATTTCACTCCATGCGAGCTCCTAACTATTTATACTACCTATATCCGACCGAAACTGGAACAAAACTTTCATGTTTCGGTGGGTTAAATAAGTTAGTTATCATTTCACGATAGTGAACGCCATTCACGGTAGCTATTTGTCCGCTCACATTTTCGAAGAAGTATATCCAGATGACTGCGTCAGCTCATAAATTGCACCAAACAGTCACTCTTTGTGGGTAAATTGGATTTTCGACAATCATTCTTAGATTATTATTCTTCCAAATGCGGCCATACTAGTTATTGACGAATCCACTGAGGTCAAAATTTGCCTCATCACTGGAGAAGATTTTCTTCGAATATCCAATGTTGCCACCATGCCGACCATTAGTATAGCTTAGAATGGTCCAGAGGCTTTAGATCTCGAGCCAATTGCTCCTTGTAAGTGTGTAAACGTTTATGTATAATGTTCATCAACGACGAGATTGAGAGCGAGAGAGGTGTTGAACACGGCGACGTACGTGTGGTTGTGGTTGAACGACTCTTCAGCCACACTATTACAAACAGCGGCAATATTTTCTGCAGAACGAGCTGTATGAGCATCCACTGCTATTTTCACATCTCCTACAGATCCTGTGTGCTAAAAATTTTTGACGATTTTTCCGATTGTAGGCACATTTGTACTATTAAATTGAGCGAAAAAGTTAGAAAGAGCGCAATATACATTTTGATTTGAACACCCATTTTCATACTAAGCCTAAATAATTTTAACGCATTGCTCGATTGTGTGTTTATCCACGTTTGACATTGAGTTAGTGGGAAATTCAGACAAGGCGAATGAAACGGAGAAATAAACTTGACGCCTGGGTGTGGTTCTTATTCAACATCGGCCTTTATTCGTGTAAATCGGCCGATTTTTATGCAAATCGGCTCATAAACAATGTAAAATTTTTATACTAACGTGAAATTTTTGTTTGTTTATCAAACAGTGTAATTTAGTTGGCCCACCCTAGTCCCACTTATAAGATTATAAAGTTTATTAACAATGTATATGGTGTCCGGTAGCAGATTTATATTTTCGTACTTAAATAAAAAACATTACAAATTGACACAACAGCATTGAACGATAGAATGAAAATACGGATTTTATGCTTTAAAGCAGTGGTGCCCAAAAGTTCTATATGGAAGAGCAAACACTAATACATTTAAGGAAAATATAGTTTTATTTCATATTTTTTATTGTAAAAAGCAAAACAATTTACAAAAGCAAAATATACACTGATAATCGCTGTCGTCAATGTTTACCAGCAAAATATACGAAAGTGTTGTTGCTTAGCTCTTGTGTGTGTGTGCAGTGAAGAGCGACAAAATAATATAACAGACGAAGTTGTTTGTGTATTTTTCATTGCTAAAGCTGAGCACAGTATGTATGTATTAAAGAGCACAGCCCTATAGCTAAGCGCATTTGCAAACACAATTGAGCATCAAGCGCATAGGCCTGGGCACACCTGCTTTAAAGAGATGTCAGCCAGATCTCTTCCGTCGAATTGGGCACACTGTTCAAAACAAAGCCAAGTTTTCTGAACATTCACCGAAACAAATTGTATTTAGCTCAAAGTACGAGGTCTGATCAACATTATATATATGGAAAAACTAATTTTACTAGCTAACGATTTGCTTTAATCATATTGATGATTTTCTGCTGAAATTGAAAATTTTAAGCCAGATTTAGCTGATACCTATGCTCTAACCTATGCACTTGTAGCAGCATGCTATGAATAAATATTCCTGCAGACATTCATGGCGTGAAGAAAAAAATATGCCGGCAAGAAAATATTCTAAATGTAACATATTATGGCTATGGTAGGCTTAAAACCGGATAAAATTCACGCTATCATACTCGGCAAAATGCTATGCATGAGTACCACTTCCTCCATATGCCATTTAGAACTTCATCTCTCCCTTGGTTAGGTGTGGAGCCTAACAAGCCTGCTTAGACTCAAATAATCTCTCCTCGCTATTTGGATTCAAACTACAACTGCCAGGTTACCCCCTAAAAGGTCTCATCATATCTTTTTCGTAAATCTCCGATAAAAACTAAGGCCTTAAATTTCAAAGCCCTTTTAAATTTTCATTTTTTATTGCGCGGCTGTCACTCCAATCACACAAAAATTGTGATGAGAAAATTATATAAAGGTAGTCTGCAATTAAATTTTTTTTTAATTATACATTTCATGAAGAGAGCGCATCGTGAGACAAAATATATTGCGCATTATATTGCATAATTTAAAAGATGAAATAATAATAATAATAGTATTTAACAAATAGTTAACAATAATGTGGATACCAACAATAAGACAAAATTTCTAAAAACATTTCTTTAATCGTTACTTATACTTCTTATTTTTATATTTTATATAAGACATGTCTTCTTTTATAATAAGAAGCCTTTTGGAATAAATAATTTACAAATAAAGCAAAAACAAACAAAAAATTCGGTAAACAATTTGAACCATGCGAGGGTGGATTGATATTAAAGCTACCTAAGTAGGACAAAATCATTTGGAAAGTTGAAGATGGATTGAATTCAAATTTAGTCTCCTTAAAATATGAGCACAAGTTTGTACAATTTTTAGCTCATAATTTTTTTAAGCGCTCTTTACATATGTTATTTTAAATGCAGGATATGTATACATATCCCGAATATGTATACATATCCTGAATACCTATAAGTATACTCTAAAATAACTATCACATAATATTTCAATATAACAAACATTACATAGACAATAGTGGACATGTAATTGAAACATAAATGTGATCTCTCATTCTTTGGGTATTTTATATGATCTATTATTATTTCAGCGGAAAGTTTTCCACTGCAAAGATAAGTTTGATCTCTTTTGCACTTGGTTTTTTCTTTACATTAATTTTTTTGTTAAGTTTTATGAAAAAAAATGAGTCATAATTCAGTAAAATGCATGTTTTTCAAATCGACATATAACTAAAACATATTCAGTTCTGCTATTTATATAAGTTATTTTTATATCTCATTTCGTTATGTTACGATAATTTGTTGATAGGTAACATAAAAAATTAAATGGTATCAATAAAATTGTATACAAAAATTAGCCACTAGGAATAGGAAAAATACCAAGTTGCTTGGAAGAAGAAAGGAAGGTAATTATTGATCTTAGATGCTACGAGAAGACGTTGAATTCATATTCTTAATTACATATTTGCCCTAGAGGAAAAATTTATAATGCAATGAAGCATTTTGATAAATTTCGGAACTCAAATAATGTAAAAATAGTCTAAAACAACCGCCAGAGACGATGGAATAGAGTCTAAGCAGCTAAAAAACGAACTAGAGTTATCATATCATCTAGAACTATTCGGCGACGTCTTAATAAAAGCCTCTTACGTAGATACTCGTATATCGCACAGAAAAAACTTTCGTTTCCAAAAAAAAAAAAAACAATTTTAAATCCGCTTTGCGCAGAAAAAATTTTTTTCGTGTTCAATAACGAAATTTGTTGAATCAATTAATAAGTTGTTTGAATGCGAACCTATAAAGGAATTTGTGGATTCAAAAAAAAGTTTAGTAAAAATAATTATTGATCGAAATCAACTATTTTTTTGAACAACAACAAAATACGATATCCAAGGATATTTTTTGATATTTATGTATTATTTTTTAAATTATTTTTTCAGACAACAATTTTGTTGATTTTATTTTTACTATAATTTTTTCTGTATGGATTTTGTCAGATATAGCATTAAGAAACAAATGAGTTTTTGGAAAAATATTTTATGCAGTGACGAATCCAAGTTTTTCCAGTGGGAATCAGATGGAAAACGCTACGAATGGCGTCTAGTTAATCAGTAAGAGAATCTCAGATATACTATTAAAACAATAGATTAATTTACTATCAAAAATGTTTTAATTATGTGGCCACCACTGTATGTGTATTTACGTACCGTAAATATTACTTTCTTTTCCTACAAAAATTAACTTAAAAAAAGAAAGTATGCATGTAATTAGTTGTTTGAAAGATATGACGGACAAAATATGATATAGAAAAATCGCCAAAACAGACCTTAAATCGTCAAAGTGCTATTTTCAGCACACAAAATCGTCAAATATGGCAACTATGATACGAATATCTTTATCGATTCTGCTTATTTTTCGTGCTTCATTAGCCTCTTAATAGAAATATATTTCTTAAACTCACTATCTATTGATCTAAAAAGGAAAGTGCATGCTCTAAGATGGTGAAACATTGTACCAAATTTGATCTAATTACAGATTGGTATAATATACTTTTAACTGGCAGGCTTATACATTTGCAGTAAAATAGTTTGTTGTACATAAAAAATGCTTTTCTAGCTTTTATAATTTGATAAACTATATATATTTATATTTACGGTAATATAAAAATTTATCAAGGTGATTACCCAAATTTTTTGCCATTTGCTTGTTAGCTATAATAATATTAGAGCTTGACTTGACCTCAAACTCTTGCTATTTTATTAAATCTTTTTAACAAGGTGTGAAATTTATTAGAATCATTAAAAGTTTCAAGTTTAGCACAAGTGTAAGTCAAGGCAGTTCTACATGGTATTAACGCCATATCAGCAAATCCAGAAAAAGGTCCCCAGGGCCAAAAAATTAATAGTTATTAAAAGTAAAGTTTTTTACGATAGTATAATACAAAAATACTGAAATTTTATTAATTACATCAATTTAGGCATAATTTTTTCAAATGAGATAAATAATCAGACGGCTGCAAAATTGCAAAATTTTTCATTTCTGACAAAATTTTTTTTTGTATTATAAAAATTCAGGTTATCCAAAAGCTACACTCGTTTTCATATGACAGAGATAAAATAAAAGCAGTAATATTGTGACAACATTAATTTAAGATTTTTTTTTTATAATTCAATTATTTATTGTATCTTCTAAAAGAACAAACAATAAATATGCAAATCTTAAAACTAAAAATTCGTTAATTAATACAGAAAAAAAATTAATTAATATTGACAAATTTTATTTACTTAGGTCCAGCCAATGCAAGACGTAAAGTTGTTTCTTGCGTGTAATTTCTTGGTAAATCACCCTTCCAACGCTCTGATGGTTGCAAGGCTGTCCATCCTTCTCAGTCGAGTGTGGCCACCAAAGATAAGGATACTACGTGCGAGAGGATTCGGGTGAGACTCCAGTCTGTTATGTACCTTATCGCGTGTTTTGAAAATTCATCTTTCACTAAGGGTACACCTAGATCTTTGTGAATTCGAGATTTTTTAATATACCATGGAGCTGCAGTAATTATACGGAAAATTTTATTCTGGCGCTTTTGTATTTTCTCAATGTTAGATGCAGAGGCGGTACCCCACAATTAAATTCCATAGCTCCATATTGGCTTTAGGATTGCGTTATACAACAAAAGTTTGCAATCTAACTTCAAGATAGAATTTCTGCCGATGAGCCAATTTAGTTGCACCGCTTTTAATTTCATTTGGGTGACTTTAGTGTCAATGTGAGACTTCCACGTGAGCCTACGGCCGAGATGAAAACCAGGGTATTTGACTTCACTGTGCTGCGGAACAATGTAGTTGTTGATTTTAATAGCCGAACAAGTTTTTCTACGTAGTGTGAATGTAACATGGGTACATTTTTGTTCATTTACTTTTATTTTTCAAAGTTTCAGCCATTTCTCCAAAATAAGAATATGTTCTTGCAAATTTTACTAGTTTACAGTCTTCATGGACACTGATGAATGCTGTATCATCTGCAAAAGTTGAAGTGTGAATTTTGCAGCTCGTTGGCATGTCTGAAACATAAATCAAAAATAAAGTTGGACCCAATATGCTACCCTGGGGAACTCCAGCTTCGATTGGCTGATGATGACATCAATATTAATCTTGCATTCCTTAATAGTTTTGTATTGATGTTGCCGGTTTATTGATTATGTTAATAAAACCCAACACACATTTCTAATATATGTGTCAGTTGCTTCGTTTTGATTACATTTTGATTTAGAACAAAATTTTGTGCAAAATAAGAAAGAAGAAAAAATGGGGAAGTTTTTAACTACAAAATAGTTTTCTACCCATATTTAGACTCCAGTGACCAAGAAAACAAAACAAACTTAATGGTGGCAAGCAGGCTGCTTAGACAGAGTTTAATTTGATTTTTTTCACTTTATACAAAGTTTTTTAATTCAGATTTTTTTGATGTTATTGTTTGAACTCGACGATAAAAACTATGACGATAAAATAAACAGGAATTAAAGACAATATTGTCGCCATTTTCTCTTGTAGAAAATCAAATAAGTATCGGCAGTTATCGATGCATGTCAATATTGGCAACAGGAAAGTCGATTCGCCTCAAAATTTAGAAAACGGCGTCGTCTTGTATTGTTGCCGACAAGCAGAATTTGCATGATTATGTTCTAACTGCCTGCCTTACGATGTCGTTTCGTCATGAATTTTAAGGTAAAAAAAAAACTATTCCGATAACGTTTTTAAGCTTTATTTTTCCCTGATCTTGTATCATTTGCCTTGTCTACGTTTGATGTATCCATTAGTTGAATAATAGTTGACTATAAGTCACTTATTTTTAATATGAAAGATTAGCGAACGTTGACGAAACGATATCATGAGCCTGGTAGTAAGTATATTATTTAGCTTCAAGAAGCTATCCGAAGAAGAGCGAAATATTGCTAAAAGAGACCTTAAGCTCAAAAGAGACCTTAAGCTCAAAAAATTATATAATATTAAGAATAAAAAAGCGGATCAAAATTAAAAAAAAATAAATATATAAATAATATCTATTTTTGTAAGAATAAATTTTATGAAAATTAGCAAAAAAATATTCGAATTATTTTGGAAAAAATGTCACGTTCGACATGTCATGTATAGACCGAAAATATAGCTAAGCAAAGTATACTAACACGAGCCTTTTTAATCCAACCAAAACATTTTAAAGTAACATTATTGTTAGCTAAAACTCTGAAATTAATTGCAAAACGAAATACTCCTTTCTAAGAGTGGTCGCGAAAACTGCTTCCACTTTTGTCACGTTCGGCCCATTATTAATTTTTTAAGTTCTTTGTTTTGTTCACGGTTTCATTTGCTATTAACTTTAATATAAATTACAGGGTTCACTATTAGCTACAATTTAAGATAAATTCGAATCTGAAAGTACTTTTAGTTATTTTGCTTTGAACGAATGTCACGTTCAACACCAGGGATTTACCCACATACAAGTGTTTTTATATAACTATGTTTTTATTGCTTTTTTGTTGATGTGATGTTATAATTTTATTCTCAATCCTGATCCTCGTCCAACGTTTTCAAAGCGGTATAAAATGAGCCGGCTGTCTTAAAAACCTAAAAATCACACATAAATTTAATATTTTATTTAATAATATAAATACATATTTTTGCTACATAATTACCCATACATATAAACTTAAGTCCACTTCAAAAAATATACCGGTTACAAGACTGCATTTTTGGGAACGCATTATAGAAACAAGGAGCAACTTTTTGCAAGACTTCGGTACCAGGCTCCAATCAAAGGCGCAATAAATAGCAGTACTTACTTTCTCGCTCTTAAAAACAAAAGAAAATATAATAATTTTCATCATGTTCCCCAATTTCGGTATTTTTCTTGCCTGATCTTTAATCCGTTGGCCATTCCAACAATATAAAATCAACTGTATGGCCACAGCACACAAAAACAAAATTCTATAAGCGATATCAGCTAAAGAGTCATTCGGTAGGCTAACGTGATAAATTAAACTACAAATTTCACCAGAAACGATAAGAAATTTTATGAAAATCATTGCACCATAAACACGATTGAGTTGCTCAGCCAAATATAAAATTTGACGATGATATCTAATGCAGCCAACAACTTCTTTATGCAACTGATGTAGATCATGACTTAACAACAATTTCGAGCATTTTTTAGACAGACTTTCAAAATTTTGATTTGTTATATGAAATTGAGCCACAATATTACTGACAAACCACGTAAATAAAGTATCGAAGGCCAACGAAACAATGCAGGTAAAATACAGACTGCAAACATTTAAGGCATAAACTATTAAGTAGCCAGTCACATGCGTTGAGCCCCAAAAGTAGCTGTAAAGATATTATTAATCAGTTTGGTTTGATATGGCAACGAGGAGAAGCATAAACTCACGAGGCCTTATTGGGTTCCACAAAAACTACTTCGCCGCTAGTAAAATACACATAGACGCTGTAAATCAATGGATGTATACCACCAGAGCTACAAGCCATCATCGCCATTTTTAAATACAAACTAGACAGATAGTTGTCCAGTGAATTCTCTCGCTGTAAAATAAACAAATCTTCTTGTTTGGCTATGAAAGAAATTGTCTCAGTTAAAAAACACAAATATTTTTTAGTGTAATAATTTTGATTATTAATTACCTTTTGTATTTATGTCATGCACATCCTTTACCAATAACAAAATCTCTTGCTTCTTGTTTAAGAATATAAACACTTTCAAAATACACAATAACAATTGGCATAGCAGCGGCAAAAATCAAAATCAAAATCAGTGATATGAACGCCAACATAATGGCAGACTAATATAAAATGAAACGAAGAGAAAAACACAACTCCATAGAGCAGTAAAGGGTGTTTTATAAGGTTTTGGGGAGAACAAGACTCCCCAGCCTTTAGATGTATGCCCATTGCGGCAAATGTTAGACCTTGTACGTTAAAATAAAATGGCAAAAACATTGAAATTGTTTATTGCGTTTTGTAAATGCCAGAGTTTTGTATTATTTTTTTAATGTTATCACAACGAATGTTGCTGAGCAAATGCTTTTGTTTCCCACTGTTATTAAATTAAGTAAGTTTGCATAAAAATTTATTTTTTAATTGGAGGAGTATGATTTAGTAGGCGCGCTTAAAAGAAGGGCCTTTTACAAACATTGTTGGATTCTTGCAATGCGTAATTACACACCGATAGTAAATTTCCAACAGGGTCTTTCACACGCACATTATTCTCATTATTTGAATACAAGTATGTTTATCACTTTAAAAGCAAAATTTAAAATAATTTATTATTTTATGGCCCTTAACAGTTAGCTGCTGCACTCATTTAAAGTCTATACAAAAAAAAAATGCAGCTTTCGGTCGCAATTATTTGTAACAATTATTTATTACAAATCATGTACATTTTTTTATTTTCTCTTTAAATATGAATTCAGTCGTTGTAATACAGTCCAACTATATGAAATAAATTGCGCATTTTTTATTTTCAAACTTTATAACCAAGTATTTTGTTTTGAGCTTGGATATTCTACATCGGTAGAAGAATTTTGAACTCAAATCTTGCTTTGTGTCAGGAAAAAGCTCCTTTGTGCATACCCGTATGTTATCAGACCCCGGGGCAGAATGTTTAGATAATAATATTTTAAAAGCAAAATACAATTGTTAAATTATATGAAGACAATCATATAAAATGGTTGCCGTCTGATATGTCATTTTCAAAACCAAGTTCATAAAGGCACCAAAACTCTACAATACAACACGGCTTTCACACACAAAATGTTGGGTAGTTCGCGAATAAACTAGTGTCACTGAACTATTCACTTCAGGGAGCTAAGTGAGCCGATCATTTCTGCGAGCTCTTTTAGTTCCGTAGTTCTTGTTTCTTTCTTTTGTCTTCCAGTTTTCTTTTTCGTTTATGTTTCTTTCTTTCTGGTAGATATGTATATGGAAGTAGTCAAACAGTGCTGCCAGACTTTGACGTAGAAAGTACATATCTATGTTATATACAACTGTTCAGAATATTAGACAACACAATTTTACTTTAGTTTTTTGTATTATAAAATTAAATGATATGATATGTGACCATAATTGAATATAAAAACATCGAGACATCATCACAAATATATCGTTTTTTTTTTCTTTTTAATAAAATTATTTTTCATCACACCTGAACATTTCTAATCTTACCTTTTATTAATCCTTATAATAATTGTACTTTTTATTTGTTTATAGCAATTTTCTTTGGCTTTTCTTTATCATGAAACCTGAACAGAGCCGTTCATTGAAAATATTATTTACGGAGCACTGAACTATTGAACTAAAAGAAAGACATATTTCAGTAAAAATAGCTGAACTAAAAAGAGCACTCTCTCAAAAGAGCTCATGGACTCAACTCTTTCAGTAAAAAGAGCTGAACTAAACAGAGCACTGCTCTCAAAAGAGCTCATGAACTCAACTCTAGTTTACTTTTCAAAGTCTTAAGTTTGGCGGAGGCAAGGAAAAAACAAGAAAAAAGAGCGCCTCTGGCTTTGCCCTTTTTATCACCAAACTCAAGACTTTGCAAAGCAAAATTTTCGTGGGTGAAAGCAGTGTAATCATATATTAGGTTCTTCCTGTGTGAACGTATCGGCAACCCTAAAAAATTACTGTTAATAATATCTTGGTCTTCGTTACCACGGCCTAGAGCACATTTACTTTGTATTAGTTTGTTTAATAAATAAACAGTTTTCAATTATATTACTACGAGTATAAACATAAATTATGACAATCATTATTGTATAATAGTATGGCACTGGTTGGTAATGTTTATTAGTGAAGTCCAAAAAAACGAGAGAATAAAAAAAGCCCTTTACTCATAATTTTGCTACGCGTAAGCAAGATCAATCAAAGTAAAACTTTTCCGACTCAAGACGTGCAGATTGGCGCATTATAGGCCGAATAATTACCGATTCTTTTCGTTCGCTTGTTGGACTGCATTCATTTTCCTCATTTTGATATCCTAGCTCATCTGCAGATTGAAAATCTGATTCTTCATTTTCAGTTTCATGATTGGTCGTAGCCACAGATTCCCCCTCCTCGTCTTGAAACTCAATGCCTTCACTCTGTTTCATTATGTCGACAAGTACTGTGCCTCTTTTCTGAGGCTCTGCAATATTTGATTCAATGTAATGTTCATCAAATTTCACATCCCTGCTGATAATTAATTATTTGATTTATTCACCAGAATTCTATATCCCTTACAGTTTTCAGAATAACCCACTAAAATACCTTCAACTAATACGTCATCAAGTTTTCGACGCTTACACTTCGGAACCTGCACATATGCTTTGCTGCCGTAAACCTTCATGTTAGGTCAGGTTTTCTTTGAAACCATATCTTATAAGAAGTTTTGGAGACAGATTTGGAAGGCAATCGGTTATGTCTGTAGTTTGCAGCAACTGCACACTCTGCCCATAATTTCTTGGTTAAATCAGCATCTTTAAGCAAGAACTTTAGTATATTTGCCCAATTTTCCAATTGTACGCTGATTTACCATCAGCTATATTGACCTTATTATATCCCTTCTCCATTTTGTGGAAAAAACTGCGATCATTTGTCAGGCTCCTGAGTCAATCACCCAACCTCTTTCGATCTCGTTCACTGTTTGTTATTCAATCGAAAAATAAGATAGAGTTAACATTTAGTTATTTGTTTTATCATTAAATTTCATATAAAGCAATACAAAACATATCTTTACATCACTTCTATGTGAACTAATAGCCGTTTTTAATACAGCACTATCATTCAGATGGAAATTGTTTATGATGGCGTTGCCAGTCACAAATAGAAAACTTCATTAAATGTTTTTTAGCTAATATGCTGTTTATGAATACGTTTTTATAAAATTAGTTTTTTTACTGAAAATTTTGTTTTAACTAAAAAGTTGTTAAAATTTTGATTAGCGTTGTTTCATGAATACGGCTGTTAATATATGAAACAAATCTTCTGCAGAAGTGAACATAAAATTAACGACATGGCGGAATAAACTTGTAATAAAAAATTGCATTTTTATTAGCATTAAGTTATGTTAGGACTCACCAGCTAATATTTATACACATTAACATAAATAAAATGGTTTGGCCAAAAATAAAACAACTAGACAGAAAAATAATGATTTTTTAATAAAAATTAAAAGATTTAAAAATTTACTTATTAATACTATATACGAGTAGTTCTATTCCACATGTAGGTTGTTCTAGCTTAAGGTCTTTGGGAGTTTTTTTTTTTGTATAATTATCTGGCAATATTTCGCTCTTCTTTGGATATCTACTTCAGGCCAAATAATATGCCAGATAATTATAAAAAAATCAAAAACTCCAAGAGACCTTCAGCTCGAAGAATTATAAAATATTGAAAAGAAAAAAGGGTCAAAATAAAGAAATAATAAGAATCTTTACTTATTCAAAACAAAAGTTTTCTTCTTAAGTTTTACTAGACTTTTCAAAAATCTCTGTATGTAGTAGTTTACTTATCGCGCATATAGTTTCAAACTTGTATTATTTCTAACCCACTGTGCTATAAATGTATACACATATCATCACATACAATATAAAACTAAAAACATATTACAAACAAACAACATACATGATATAAAGAATGCAAAATTCCAAGTTAATCCATCACCACTGAATTTATTGTTAATGTTGCGCTCTTATTGTTTTGCAAACGGGTGTTTGTATATGTGAGTATGTATGTGCGTAGCCATTATATATGTACATTTATGGCTGGAATTAACATTAGCAAATAACTAGAAAGTTTATGATGATTTCTGAAGAATATAAAGAAGTATAAATAGCAGGCTGACGTGCGGCAAAGGCACACAGAAAAAATTATAGTAAAAATAAAATCAACAAAATTTTTATGTAAATCATTAATCAGTGAACTTTTTCAGTTATATACATATGTGCGATATTAACTAACTAGTTGTGAGTTCGAGTCCAACTTCAGTCAAGAAGAAGGATTATTTTTAATTATAACAATAATTGCTGTGAAACAATAATACCAAAGAAGAACAGAAAAAATAATTGAATACCATTTAGCTGGCGGACAACTAGCTGTTTCGTAGTCGCTACACTACTCATCAGCACCCACTGGGATTCGAACTCGGGATCATGTGAACATGATGTATTTTTAATACGGCCGCTTAACCAACTCAGCCAGCGAGCCCTTTAATTATTCTTACGTTAATGTTTGCTACATATTGATCACATATATGCAATTGTTATAACCCCAGTTGTTTGTACAGGATTTTCTGTCACTGAACAACCAGTTTTTAGTTTATTAGTAGTATAAAAAAAATAATTGTTTTCGATCAATATTTTTTTTTTACAAAATTGTTCAATTTTAATTCAAGCAATTTCTTAATTGATTCTACGAATTTCGTCACGGAACACAAAAAAAGAATTTTCTGTGCAGAGTTTAATTTTAAACATTATGCAGGACAGTCTTAAGTCAGAAAAGTAAGCAAGTCTATTGTATTAATACTTAGTCCACTTTTACATTTGGACAGACGATGAGCAGACAGAAATTGTCGGTGGAGGAGACTATATAGTACTCGTATACGCCTCTCTGTGCTAGACATTTGTGGACATTTTTTGTTTTTCTTTTTAACTTTTCATATTTCATATGTTGTTGCTTCATATCATTCTTCTCATATCAATATCAACTTCATCATATAAGCACACTAGGTTAGGTTAGGTTAGATTGTACAGGCCGCCAGTTTCATGAAACCAGCCCACTTGGGTCCTTTGGTTCCGTTGTGTTGCCTGAGGAAGAAGTGCAGCGCACGAGACTTACACTTCCCCCGACGATTCAGATTCAAACCAACCCGAAAGCCGGATAAAAGAATCCAGTCCGTTCACTCGGCATTCCGATATATCTGCTAACCCATGCAGCATCGGTCCGCCTAGATACAGCGCTCTCATAGAACTGAGAGCCGGGCATCGACAGAGGAAATGCTCAACACTTACCTCCTCGTTCTCATCCCCGCAACTTCTGCAGAAATTATTAAATGGAAGATTTAACCTCCTAGCATGCGTCCCTATGAGACAATGTCCTGTCAGAACTGCCACCAAGGTACGCAACCTTTGACGGGGAAAATCCTTTAGGACCGCAGTTCTACTACGATCATAAGCAGGCCATGTCAGCCTTGCTACTCGGCAGGTGACCTCACCAGACCATCTGGCCTGCGCAGTCCCTACAAGTTGACGCTGTACTTGGTTTTTACAGCTGTTAAGCGGAACTCCTACCATCGTATCAATGTCCCCTACCTGTAGACGAGCTCCGGCTTTCGCCAGCTCATCCGCCACAATATTTCCGGGCACTCCACTGTGCCCCGGTACCCAGAAAAGCTCCAGGCTTGAATGTCTCGCTATCTCATTAAGAGATATCCGGCATTCCTGAACCAACCTGGAAGTCGTATAGACACCCACAAGCGCATTTAACGCATCAGTACAGATTCGGATATTCACCCCGTATACCCTACAGTACCTCAACCAGTTAGCTGCTCTCAAAATAGCTGTAATTTCAGCCTGCATTACGCTACACTCATCATATAACTTAAAACTGATCCTCCTCTGATACTGGGGCATAAAAATACCACCACCACACTAGCTGTGCTTAAAAAACAACAACAACAACAAAAGACAAACGAAAAGTTTCTGGGTGTCTATGAATTTCTTAAATGTAAAAGATTTGGGCAAAACGAAAAGAAAAATTAAAAAATGTCTGCCCAACGTCTGTCTAAATGTAAAAGCGGACTTAGTTGAGTTAAGAGTAAATAAATTTGTCAATTATTTAATTACTGTATAGCAAACAAATCTCTGTGCCATTATATCATTTGTAATTGAATAATCCTCAAAAGCGTTTTTATACCCTTCACAAAAATGTAAAGGGTATATATAAGTTTGTGATTCCGTTTGTAATTTCTACAGTTTTTTTTTTGCGACCCTATAAAGTATATATATTCTGAATCAGAATTAATGGAAAAGTCGATTAAGTGATGTCCGTCTGTCCGTCTGTCCGTCTGTCCGTCTGTCCGCTGTTGAAATACCGTTTGTGAGAAAACCATAAGACTTAGAAACTTTTTTCTTTCACCATTCTTTTACCCCATAGATTCATGGGTTTGCTATTGAAATTCAGTAATATCGGTCCACGTATAGCTGAGATATATTCAAAATTCCGAAAAAAGCCATTTTTTTTTGCATTTTTGTATGAAAATTTTTGAAAACAAAAGTTGTTCGTTTTGCTTCAAACTTCACACACTTATTAAGCATGGTGACTAAAAGACAAAAAAATTTTTTTTTCAGATATCGGTCCATATATACCCGAGATATAGCCTAAATCGGATTTTAATGAAAATGTCGCACAGGCGAAGCTAAATAACTTTTTTTTGCTCAAAAGCAGTTCTGGTAATAAAATTAAGTTACATAAATATGGAAAATGAAAATTTCCGATATCGGTCCATATATACCCGAGATATAGCTCAAACCGGGGTTTCCATGAAAATGTCGCGTAAGCGAACTTAAACAACTTTTTTGTGCTCAAAAGCAGTTCTGGTAATGAAATAGGGTTATATAAATATGAAAAATGAAAATTTTCGATATCGGTCCATATATACCCGAGATATAGCCTAGACCGGGGTTTTCATGAAAATGCCGCGTAAGCAAACTTAAACAACTTTTTTGTGCTCAAAAGCAGTTCTGGTAATGAAATTAGGTTACATAAATATGAAAAATGAAAATTTTCGATGTCGGTCCATATATACCCGAGATATAGCCCAAATCGGGTTTTTCATGAAAATGTCGCGTAAGCGAACTTAAACAACTTTTTTGTGCTCAAAAGCAGTTCTGGTAATGAAATAGGGTTATATAAATATGAAAAATGAAAATTTTCGATATCGGTCCATATATACCCGAGATATAGCCTAGACCGGGGTTTTCATGAAAATGCCGCGTAAGCAAACTTAAACAACTTTTTTGTGCTCAAAAGCGCTTCTGGTAATAAAATTAGGTTACATAAATATGGAAAATGAAAATTTCCGATATCGGTCCATATGTACCCGAGATATAGCCCAAATCGGGTTTTTCATGAAAATGTCGCATAAGCGATCTTAAAAAACTTTTTTTTTGCTCAAAAGCAGTTCTAGCAATGAAATAAAGTTATATAAGTATGGAAAATGAAAATTGTCGATATCGGTCTATATATACCAGAGATATAGCCTATACCGGAGTTTTCATGAAAATGCCGCGTAAGCGAACTTAAACAACTTTTTTGTGTTCAAAAGCAGTTCTGGTAATGAAATTAGGTTACATAAATATGAAAAATGAAAATTTCCAATATCGGTCCATATGTACCCGAGATATAGCCCAAATCGGGTTTTTCATGAAAATGTCGCGTAAGCGATCTTAAACAACTTTTTTTTGCTCAAAAGCAGTTCTGATAATGAAATAAGATTACATAAATACGGAAAATGAAAATTTCCGATATCGGTCCATATATACCCGAGATATAGCCCAAATCGGGTTTTTCATGAAAATGTCGCGTAAGCGAACTTAAACAACTTTTTTGTGCTCAAAAGCAGTTCTGGTAATGGAATAGGGTCATATAAATATGAAAAATGAAAATTTTCGATATCGGTCCATATATACCCGAGATATAGCCTAGACCGGGGTTTTCATGAAAATGCCGCGTAAGCGAACTTAAACAACTTTTTTGTGCTCAAAAGCAGTTCTGGTAATGAAATTAGGTTACATAAATATGAAAAATGAAAGTTTTCGATATCGGTCCATATATACCCGAGATATAGCCTAAACTGCGGTTTTAATGAAAATGTCGCGTAAGTGAACTTAGACATCTTTTTTTGCTTAAAAACAGTTCTGGTAATGAAATAGGGTCATATAAATATGGAAAAAGAAAATATCCGATATCGGTCCATATATACTCGAGATATAGCCTGAACCGATTTTTCCAATAACATTTTTTTTTTTTTTTTTGCTGAAAAGCAGTTCTTGTTATGAAAGAAGGTTACGAAAATAGAGAAAATTAAAATTTCTGATATCGGTCCATATATACCCGAGATATAGCCTAAATCGGGTTTTTCATGAAAATATCGCGTAAGCGAACTTAAACAATTTGTTGTGCTCAAAAGCAGTTCTGGTAATGATATAAGGTTATGTAAATATGGAAAATTAAAATTTTCGATATCGGTCCATATATAGTCGAGATATAGCCTAAACCGATTTTTCCATTAAAAAAAATTTTTTTTTTTTTTGCTGAAAAGCAATTCTCGTTATAAAAGAAGGTTACTAAAATACAGAAAATAGAAAATTCCGATATCGGTTCATATATAACCGAGCATATTTAGGTCACATTTTTAATATACTATACATATTCGTGACTATCGTGAAGGGTATTTTAGATTCGGCCCAGCCGAATATACTACACTCTTACTTGTTAAAGGTAAAAACGTAACAATATTTATACCAAAAAGGTTTTATATTGTATACTATGTTTTTAATTTGTTTATTTTTTTTTTTTTTTTTTTTAATTTTTGTCCAAAAAGTCCTTTAATTGTATTTAAATAATTTCTGAATTGATTCAGCTATTGATTATGATTCCATTATTAATTATGAAAAAATTTTGCTGTGCAGTTTTCTCAAACTTTATTTTCATCTAACGTTTTCAAAGCAGCATAAAATGAGCCGGCTGTCTTAAAAACCTGAAAGGCATTTACAATTTTAGTATTTTATGTAAGAAAAAACTATATGTTTGCAAAATAAATACCCATAAATATAAATTTAAATCGACTTCAAAAAATACACCAGTTACATGACTGCTTTTTTGAGAACGCATCATAGAAAAAAGCAGCAACTTTTTGTAAGACTTCGGTACACTGGTCCAGTCAAAGGCACAGTAAATGGCAGTGCCAACTTGCAGGCTCTTTAACACGTATGTATATGGAATTATTATCTCATTGTACACCCTGCCCAGTTCCAATATTTTTCTTACCTGATCTTTAATTCTTTGACCATTCCAGCAGTATAAAATCAACTGTATGGCCACAGCGCACAAAAACAAAATTTTATAAACGATATCAGCTAGAGAATCATTCGGTAGGCTAACGCGAAAAATTAAGCTGCAAATTTCACCACAAACGATAAGAAATTTTATGAAAATCATTGCACCATAAACACGACTAAGGTGCTCGGACAAATATAATGTTTGACGATGATATCTGATGCAGCCAACAACTTCTTTATGCAACTGATGTAGATCATTACTTAACAACAATTTCGAGCATTTTTTAGACAGATTTTCAAAATTTTGATTTGTTATATGAAATTGAGCCACAATATTACTGACAAACCAGGAAAATAAAGTATCGAAGGCCAACGAAACAGTGCAGGTAAAATAAAGACTGTGAACATTTAAGGCATAAACCACTAAGTAGCCAGTCAGATGCGTTGGATCCCAAAAGTAGCTGTAATAATATTATTAACAAATTTGGTGTGATTTGGCAACGAGGAGAAGCATAAACTTACGAGGCCTTATTGGGTTCCACAAAAACTATTTCACCACTTGTGTAATAAACGTAGAGACCGTAAGTCAGCGGATGTAAAACACCAAAAATACAAGTAGTTGTGCCTATTTTTAAATACAATTTGGACAAATAGTTGTCCAGTGAATTCTCTCGCTGTAGAATAAACAAATCTTCTTGTTTGGCTTTTGAAGAAAAATTGTCTGAGTTAAAAAACACGAAAACTTTTTAACATAAAAATTTTGATTATTAATTACCTTTTGTATTTCTGTCATGCACATCCTTTACCAATAACAAAATCTCTTGCCTCTTGTTTAAGAATATAAACATTTTCAAAATACACAATACCAATTGGCAAAACAGCGGCAAGGAATCACACACTTCCACAAAATCGGTGATATGAACAGCAGCATAATGGCTGATAAGCATAAAATGGAATGACGCCAAAAGCATCATACCATAGAGCAGTAAAGGATTTTTTATCAAATTTTGGGGATAACAAGACTCCCCAGCTTTCAGATGTATACCCAAGCCGGTAAATGTTAGACCTTGTATGTTGAAATAAAATGGCAAAAACATTGAAATTGTTTATTGCATTTTTCCGAGGCGACAGTTTTATTTTTCAGATGTTATCACAACGAATGTAGCTGAACAAGTGCTTTTGTTTTCCTTTGTAATTAAAATAAGTAAGTCCGCATTAAATTTTGTTTTATAATTTGAAAAGTATGATTTGGTAGAGGTGGTGAAAATGAAGGCCGTTTTTAAAAAGCATTATTTGTTTAAAAACGTATGGTAAGTCCTTAAAAAAGGACTGCTAAGTCCTTAGGCTGAATGTACAATATATGGCTAAAAGTTTGATTAAGATGGCAATATTCTAAAAACAATATACTATTGTTGATTTATTGATGATAACCATAATATGTGGTTAGAAACAACCACATAATATGGTTATTGTCTGACATAAGTGCATCCTATAACCAAACTTTTACTTTAAACAAAACATGTAATAGTTATAATAATTTTATCTTGTCTAACATATGAGTAGTTATTGTAACAATTTAAATTTTTTAATCTTGTTTAACCATATAACAATATCACCGCAACCATATTATTTAAGTAGTATAAAATACTATTGTCTTAATCAATCGTACTAGTATTAAAGATCATATTATTCTATGATATTGTTATACACATATATATATATACTAATAGGCTGCAGAAAGAAACTCATTTGTTTATATACAAACTGAGAACAAAATATTTCTTCAAATATTGAGTAGTTTAGAGTAAAACGAGTGAAAACAGAAATGAGACTGAGAATGAATAGATTCTTTCATCTACTCCTTTTAATTCGAATATTCATTTATTCAATTTGTAAATTTAAAACCTTGCAAATACACGCTACAGTTTTAATGAGTACAAAAATATAAAATACATACATGGCAAAAGTGAATATTATTCAGATGTATCGGGTGTCCGCCGGGAATACTACTTGTAGTAATTCCATTGTAATTCTGTGGCACCGCCTTGTTGATACCACATGTTAATCAAAACATACAGCTGTGGCATTAAAAAGTTTTCAGTCACATCACGATATCGCTTCCCATTTGCTGTTACTATTACGCCGTTTTCATTTTCAAACAAGTAAGGTAATGAATCCTCCTAAATAAATTGTGCAGCAGCTTGTCACTTTTAAAGATGCAAAGATGACTGATAAATAGTCTGAGGGGTTTATATTGCCCAGAACCGACTATTTTGTTTATTCATCATTTCATCTCATATTCAAATGCATATGTGCCTCTCGTCACTCCTTGTGATATTTTTGTAGTGTGCTTTCATTATTCGTTATTACCAAGCCTTCAGCTGGTAATTTCTGTTTACTTTATCATGCAAAACCTCTTATAATGGGTGATTTTATAAGAACTATCGGAAATTAAAAAAAACACATAAAATTCAGAAAAATGCATCAAATATTTATTTGGATCGATAGTTGGATCGATATAATTTAATGTTTGAAGATTATTTCATGCAAATGTTGGCCGCGGCTGCGCCTCAAATCGTCCATCCGCTTAGTCCAATTTTGGCATACTCTTTCCAACATTTTGGCCGGTATCTCACGAACAATGTTGGCAATGTTGGCTTCCAGTGCGTCAATCGAAGCAGGCTTGTCGCTATAAACATTAGCCTTAACATAGCCCCACAAAAAATAGTCTAGAGGCGTTAAATCGCACGATCTGGGCGAACAATTGGTCCATTGTTTCGCGTGCTGTGTGGCATGTGGCACCGTCTTGTTGAAACCACATGTCATGCAAGTCAAGCTCTTCCATTTTGGGCAAAAAAAAAGTTTGTTATCATCGCACGGTAGCGCTCACCATTCACAGTAACGATGTGATTCGCATCATCTTTAAAGAAATACGGCCCAATGATGCCGCCAGCCCATAATCCGCGCCAAACGGTTGTTTTTTGTGGATGCATTGGTAGCTCTTGCAATGCTTCTGGCTGCTCTTCACTCCAAATACGGCAGTTTTGCTTCTTCACGTATCCATTCAACCAGAAATGAGCCTCGTCGCTGAACACAATTCTTCGATAAAAAAAAAGTGGATCTTCATCTAACTTTTCAAGAGCCCATTCACCAAAAATTTGGCGTTGTGGTAGGTCGTTTGGCTTCATGGAAACAAATGCAAATCGAGGCCAAAGTTGTTCTTTGAAGACCAAGCTCCTGGGCAACAAATTGAGTGTGATGAATTGATTTGAACACTTTCTTGATCAGCAATAATATTTTCAGACGATCCTGCCGTACGCTGTGGTCTATGTGAGTAAATAGCGTGTTTTGTTGACACGTTGTTTCTACCAAAAATTTCTGGTAATCGATGACTGATTTTGATAAATGGTTTAACGAAAATTTTTCCTTAATAAATTACATGTCTATTTTCCGACTGCCACATATGAACTGTCAGGACTAATATTTACCAAAATGGCTGCAAAATAAAGTAGTCTATCTTCCCGGTGAACACTTTGTACACAAAATTCACTATATTACACATGAATAAAAAGCTTGTACTAAATTTAGGTATTCTTTACTTGTTTTCAGTACTAGTCATACTCAAAAATTTAAGTACGAATAACACACAGGGGTTTTTGTACATTTCGCTCCTTTATTGTAACCTAGTCATAACTAAAAAAAGAGAGAAAACGAGAAAAACGCATTTCAAATTTTGATTTTCCAAGTCTTAGAAAAATCTTTTAGAAAATATCTCTTAAAGTAAACAGTTTGAAGGTAATTTCAATAAATTTTTGGCACAATATAAAAGATAGTACTGTTAACAATTCAGCATTGTTAGCTCGAAAAGCTAAGTTTTTGAAATATGACTATCTTACAATAAAGGAGCGATTTGTACACGGGCTTTAGTTCAAGTTTTTCCTTTATTTTTAACTGGGGGACAGACAAACGAAGGGCCCCTTCCCCTTTATGTTTCAGAAAACAGTGCCTTCGTTTCGTCCACGTCAAGGCAGAACCTGTTTTCCGAGGGGCTAGCTGCGTTACGTGCGGGTAATCAACCCCCTGAACTATTAGCTTAAAACAACAAAGAAAAAACATTCATGCCGTAAAATTTCCATTGATATCACAAATAAATGTATTTATTCTATTATGATTTAAACTTGAATAACTCTAAAAGACTATCCTGTATTAATTAAACTTACTAAGACTACTTACTATCGCTTAAGTTAAAATATTAGCATGTCTGTTTTAAACATGTTTCACTGTAAACTTTTGCAATTCAAATGCTTGCCAACATCAATTCTTATTCATTCTATAAACATTAATAAATACTATAATTATAAATAATTGACTGTGTTCGCGTATTCCTGCCACCCCTTTGTAAAATTGAAAAAGACATATTCAATGAATTTCAATGGAACAAAATCAATTTTAATTTTATCTTTCATCCAACTCCACCGCAATCGTGTTGTCTAAAAATGTCTCTTGACTTTTTTCCCCCATAATATTGTTTTCACTCTTTCATTACAATTTTCTAACTGAACTAAGCGGAATTTTTTTTATTATTTGTAAGCCGTTCAATCATTTAGTTTTTAAAAATGTTATTGAAATAAATAACAAAATAAAAAGCTTAAAGCCAACACTGGCCAGATGAACTTTGTTTGACGGTCAGCACAGCAAATTGACTTCGGTGGATAATTTTAAGGTACGAGTATATAGTTGAACATCTGTCATTTAGATTCAGCGTTGGATGGATACACTGTTTTCAATCCCTATTATAATTATAAATTTTATGCCTAAAAAATATGTTTCCGGGGAGCTCTTATAGCTTCTTTCATTTGAAGAAAACAACTACTGAAAATTATCGATTGTAGGCAGAAGTTTACGGTCTATATGCACCAACTCGAAAAACTTGTGAACGATGGTTTGCATGATTCCAAAGAGGTGATTTCGGTAGAGGAGACAAAGCCTGGTAAACCGAAAAAGTTTGAAAGTGGGGAATTTTAATCATTACTTGAAGATTGTTGTCAAACGTCAAAAGAACTTGCATTATTATTGGGAGTTACACTATAAGTATTTTTTTCATGTTTAAAAGCATTGAATGAATCATTCAAAAGCAAGGAAATTGAGGCCTATATCAACAGAAGCCGAGAAACGTTGTAAGACCATTATACATGTTGGAAATGATGTTTGAACGCTACAGATTGTGAAATAAAATTACATCAGCAACTGCCTTGTTGGCCTGATATCCTTGGGATGAATTATTCACGATTCACCAGCACCTCCATGTCACTTTAAGGCCCATAGAGGTCGCAACTTTTGCTATAAGTTTTCAGGCTATGAGCGAACCCCTTGCTGAAGAGTTTTGGCCTTCTAGTCCCAACAGTATGCAATTTCTTTCCCAGATAGTCAATGGATGACAAGGCATAATTAGTTGGTAGGCCGAAGTCCATTAAGAGCATCAGCCCTTGACCAACTCAACCATCCAACCCTTACCCTTGCTTTCTTACAGTACAGGTATCTATTGAAAGAGTACAGCACTTTGGGGGTTATTGGCCCCTGAAAACCGTCATGTACCAAAGTTAGCAGAGAAACAAATTCCTCTTCCTGCGATTTTAAATCTAAGCTGCTGGAAATCAAGCGGCCTGCTTACCTAACCTTACCTAACCTAAGTCTAAGCCACAACCGGAAAGTTTCAGCCAAGATAACGGCGCATTAACCATGATCAGCGCCAAGATAATCTGCCAAAATAGAAACTCCTTTTCTGATCCTCGTTCTGCCAATTAACCCCTTTGGTGAGGGTTTCGGAAGTCCAACACATTACAAGTCATACGGCTTGCTAAAGTTTTTTTTGCTACAACGAATGAGGAAATCATTCCCCTCTATGCGCCAGAAATAAGAGTTTTATGTACAACAAAGCAAAATCTGGTCCCCAGGGGAGCTTGAACGCTAAAGTTGGGAAACTGATTTACATCAGCACCTGCCATGACGACCTAATCTGACGACGGACCACCTCCACGGGGTGAATTATTCACGATTCACAAGCGTCTCTGTATGGCTTGCTAGGATCGCACAGATCGCACATTTTGCGATAAGATTGAAGCCCTGTAGACAAATCTCTTGCTTAAGAGTTTGGGCCTTGTACTCCCTCCTGTATGCAATTTTGCAGCAATCAATGGAGGACAAGGCTTAATGATTTGGTAGGACGAATCCCACTAGCAGCATCAGTGTAAACCAATTGACCCGTCAAGCCATCATCACTGGTTCCTTACAGTACAGGCATCTGTTGCAACACAACAGTACCTCGCGAGGTTGTTAGCCCCCGAAAAACGCCATGCACCAACAATTATCAGGGATACTAACACCCTTTTTGAGTGTCTTTAGGCTTAAACTACATCCAGAATGTTCCAGACAAGATGGGTACGTCAACCATTATCAGCCCGGGTTGAACTGCAAGCAGAACCACTCACATCACAATTTTATTCACCTATGTCATCGAAAACTTGAACCATAGGATGGAAGTGTGCCGCCGAAATCGCGGCAGCCATTTGGCCAATATTTTTTTCCATATACCATCGGCCTTTAAAATTTAACCACCACTTTGATACTATGGCAAGAACTCTTCAAATCTTATTTTAGTTGTAAAATATTCAGCATTGAAGTAAAATCCTCATTCTGGAAATGCTGATCCATACCTTACCGCTTTTGACTAACATTCTAAAGTGAAACTTATTTCAATAGCGGCATTCGGTATCGACAAAATCCTGGAAAAAGTAATGTTGCTACTTTTTTTTTGACCAATGCTATCATTGGTATCATAGATATCAGCTTTAGAAATACAGTGAACTTCGAAGGGGTCTAGGAGCCCTCCAGCTGTAAAAGCATATGGTATTTTAGGACTTTTTCAAAAATGTTCCAGCCTACAGGGAGTATATCTACTTGCCAAACGTCTCTTACTTCTTTCAGATTTTTTATTTTAGGGATCGGAATAATCTTACTGATTTTCCAACAACTAGGAATAAAATAGGTTATTATTAAAGAATTAAGAAAATATATATGTACATAATAAAAAAATATATGCTCAGCAAAAATTAATATATAAAAATATCCCATAAATCATATTTCGCTTATATTTGAATCAATAAATTGTTTTAAAATTAACGAATAATTCATGAAATCCTAAAATCCATTACTTTTCTTTTGGGTTGCATGAAATTTCTACATGACTGAGTTGCATAAAAAGCTACAAAAATTACTATTTTAATTTACTCTTTCATGTTTTCCATTTGTTTTTTTCTCTGAAATTAATAAACTACAAGCTACAAAAAAAAGGAAGATAAACTGAAAATATACCAAAAAAAAAAAAAGCAAAAACTATAGGATAAAATAAAATAGAACTAACAAATATTAAATAAAAATGTTTAAACGAAAATTTGCTCAACATAACTGGCTTTAAATGTGTTTCCGACGGTTAGACTTGGCTTATTTCAGTTTGGTTTTTTTTCAGTTGCCTGCCAAATAAGCAACAATTGCTGCAGCAAAAGAACATTTATAAATGGAAAGTGCCTTGAAATAAGAGCAGCAAACAATTTAAAGCAAACAGCAATGTTAAATGGTAAACTATTTGTAAAATAACAGAACTGGTCATTGAAGAAGGGTTTTAAGTAAGTAGTTTTTTTCTGGGTGTGGGGATGCAATGAAAAGCCCGGTAATATTGTAATGGACGAATTGAATAAAGACGGGTAGGCAGGTTCCCGCTTAAAGGTTGTATAAATCAAGTACAGCATCAACTTTTATGAACTGCACAGAATAGATGCGGGCTAGTATGAGGTCATCTGATGGGTATCGAGGCTAACATGATCCAGGTTTGATATTAAAATACCTATTATCCCGGGAGGTCTACCGCGCCGGAGGCTGCTTACTATTGTGGCAGCTCATACGAGACGTTGTCACATATGTATGGAATGGGTTAATACAACGACGAACATTGTTTACCAGGAAGCTCTACACAATATGTAAATTAAGTGTATTTTCATCTCAATAACTAATTATATTTATTTATGCAAAAAATCAAAAACTGCCAAATTATATGTAACTGAAAGTTAATTTATATACATATGTACATCTTTCCAAGTAACTATCTGCGAATTTTAATTTCTACTTTCATCAATAAATAAAACAAATTAATCTGTAATCCTTCTAAAAAAATATGTACGATGATTTCTACTTTTAGTCTGATAGAGAATCAAAAACTTATTTCGGACGGGCAATGTCGCGGGTACGGCTAGTATATATAGCTCCTTTAGTGCAACATAGTCATATCTCAAAAAGTACTACTTTTTATATTGTGACAAAAATTTATTCAAATTACTTTGAAACTGTTTTCTTTAGGTTATATTTTCTAACAAGAAATTCTAAGACTTGTAACTAAAAATTTTAAATGAGTTTTGGAGCGATATATATACACCTTACACGAATTTCGTTTTCATACACTTTGAGTCGCTCTAATATATATAGGATTTTACTTTCAAATTAACGATTTTTGTAATCAAATCCAATTTTTTACAAGTCAAACACAATGTTTTGCAACACAAATTCAATTTCTTGCACTTCAAATTAAATTCTTTTTATTTCATATTAAATTTTTTCTATTTCAAATTAAACTATTTTTATTTCAAATTAAATTTTTTGTGTTTCAATTTAAATTTGTTTAACTTCAAACTCAAATTTTTATTTATTTAGCTAAAAATTTACAAAATAAAATAAAAATAAACTTGTTGTTCAAGTCATTACTCGTAATTTTTCCTTAATATAATTTTCTAAACCAAATTTGGACGGTTCCTATTGCAACCGTTCTCAAGATGCAGCTAATGAGAAACTCATGGTCATATCAAGATAATAATTGTTACAATCTGAAAGTGCTACCGTTTCGACTGACTGTTTAATTATTGTTATCAAGTCCAAATTACTATCCGCATCAGCTAATAAATTTCGGGCAGGTAGTTTTGTTTTAGAAAAAAACTTTTTTATTGGATAAAGCTCACGTATGTAGCTATGTAAGGAGGAAGAAAATTTATAATATGCCCGGATTCTGCAACCTTGTCTTTTGTATCTTAGCATTATCAAGGACCAGCCAAGCACATTCGGTGCTAATTTACTGAATAGCTAACTCTTCCAGGAAAAGTATGAAAATGTTGGAATTTACAGATGAATTAGCAATGATCGTCTTGTCTTTCAAAAAAGAAATTTATTACAATTGAAATATCGGGAGAAAATATTTTTTAAATTTATTTTCAAATTTAAAATAAAGTTTATTTCATAAACTTTTCTCAAAATTTTTTACTTATAATGTAACGTGTATTGAATTTTTTTTTTTTTTTTTTTTTTTTTTTGAATAAAGCTGTAAGTTTTTAGCCAAATAATTGTCATGTTTTATAGAAACAATATTTGGAGAAGTATTTAATGAAAGGATAGATAGAAAGGATAGGATAAGCCGAAGAAGTACTCTTATCACAGATACTTTGTAAAGCTTGTGTTTTATATTTATTTCTAAAAATCGAATTTATACCGTGATAGGTAGAGTTTTGTTTTGCATTATGAATACACGTGTTTTATTTATTATTTTGTGTTTTTACTGCCGTTTGTTTTTTCTCTATTTGTTATTATTAATTTCTTTTTTATGTTCCTCCTATGTATTTTATTGCCTTACGGAGTGCGCGGTGTTGAACTAATTTTTATTATTCTGAGCAGTGTCGAAGGTATATACATTGGGCACTGATCAGTTTTAACTAATTTAATTTCAACACTTTAAATGCTGTGATAATGTTTGTTTTGGTCGTTCCGTGTGTTAAGTTCACAAACATTACACTCCCTTTCCGTCTTCTCATAATCTATTTTGCTAGTTCCAGTACAATGCACGGCATATGTAGGGGCTATCCCCTGGTTACTGGTCCAAGATAAAAAAAAAAATAAATAAACAAAAAATTTAATTCGAATTTAAATAAATTTAATTTGAAATAAAAATATTTTAATTTGAAATAGAAAAAATTTAATATGAAATGCAAAGAGTTTAATTTGAAGTGCAAGAAATTGAATTTGTGTTGCAAAACATTGTGTTTGACTTGTAAAAAATTGAATTTGAGTACAAAAATCGTTAATTTGAAAGTAAAAACCTATATATTGAGGAATCGGATAATCTTGATGTTCGTGGATTGAAAATTCACAGTGATGTTCGTTGTACTAACCACAATTTTCACGTCTATAAAGAAGCTTTCAAGTGTCCTAGTTTGCTAAAACGGTTTAGGAAGTACTTCACTCCATCCGATCTTCTCACTATATATAACACTTATATCTGACCGAAAAAGGACTGCAATTCTCATGTTTGAGCCGGCGACTTAAAATCTATTTTGGGATTACTTGACCGTGTGCAGCAGAAGGCGAAGAATATTATTGGTGACAGTAGGGTATTTAACTCTATAGACTCACTGGAGCATTGCCGCAAAGTAGGATGCGTTTCTCTATTTTATGACACTACAATGAATTTTGCTGTGACAAGATTAGGGATCTTGTTGCCGAAACACACATTTTCTACGAAACTTGCAGTCACCGTCCAGGGTGCATCTATTTGTGGTCGATTGTCTAGTGAAATGCATAAGATAATACGTTTTCAGCCGTACGGTTCAGCTGTGTAACAAGTTTCGTACAAAAGTGTTTCTGTCAATTACAATGTTGGAAAGTTCAAGTGAAATGTTCATAAATACTACTCCCTTTTCCCCACCTCCCTTTTGGTTAGTTCTGGTATAATGCATCGCATATATAGGGTTCAGCTCCTGAGTACTGGTGCAAGATAAAAAAGGGGAGATTATAAATTAAACCTCATAATGAATCACACCCGATACACATATTTTTACAGTAAAGATCTTTAAAACCGCCTAAAAAAAAATATATATATATATGTATATATATATATGTATATTGCACTTAAATATATGTACGAGTATGCACTTAAAAAAAACAGTACATGTATAACCTCTGCTTAAACTTTTTCTGATAAAAGCATGCTTCTGCCTGTTCGTTCATGCTAAACAATAAAGAAATAATTAAGACGAGTACAGCCGACTGTGCAGCCGTTACTTTTAGTAACTATCTCTATCTTTTTGCTACTGTATCCAATTTTCCCAAACATGAATGGATTTTTAATTAAAAAACATTTGTAAAAACTGTGCAAGCGCTGCTTGTAAAACTGCTGCTGAAAGTGTTGCCAGTTAAAAGTATTTCATTTCATTAATGTTGTTTCTTTACTTTATTTTTGGCAGAAAATTCTCAGTAATTTGTTACTCATTTCTTCTTCTTTTTTTTATGTGCATGAAAATAGTTGCGAAAATAAAGTCAAATAGTTTGTAAAATTAAATGCTTACAGAGTGGAAAAAAAAACGTTGCACAAAATACACAAATTGCTGCTTTTAAATTCTTTTTGAAATAGCAAGTGCACAAGCACAAACCAGCAAACAATGAACAATGAGCTGACATAATGATTTTTAATATTTAAAATGCCATTTGAAATTAACAAAAAAAAAATAAAAATATATATAAAAAAAGAGATTGCAGTTAAAGTCGTTTTGACTATTTTATAACAGTTAGTACTTCCTGGCGATTTTTTTCGGTTGAGAATGTTCTCAAATTATTATTGTTTAATATGAGTATACTTGTATTTCTATGGAAACTAGTGTTTCAAAAGAGATAACTTTATTGCCAAGTAATGGCCTTCTCCAGCAAAAATGTTTTAAAAAATTAGCCCTCATTTAGTTAATGGAAATTAAATGGATTGTTTAATGAAAAAAAAAAAACAAGCATAAAAAGAACAAGCAAAGCGGAAAGGCAGCGAAAATATTGTACTTTTCAGCAACGACCTAAACAGCGATGTGATTAAAAAAGTAAATTTTATCTAGAAACCAAATGCAGAAGGAAATAAATAGACAAAATATACATAAAAGTAACGCAAAAATATAATTAAATGAAAAATTTGGTATATTTTAATTTTCACAAATTCTATTTATTCTTACTCTTTAACCCTAATTACACCGACATAATATATTACAAATCCTACCAGCACGTGTCTCTGAAACACATACAAACTTGTAAGCTTTAGTTGATGAAAAATAATTAAATTTAGAGGAAGTATTCTACCAAGCACATTGTTTGGATACAAAAGTTTTTATGCCTTACTCATTAGGTTAGGTTAGGCAATCCGCTGGATACCCCGAAATAGCCAAGAGTTTCCAGCTCACTTGGGTCCTGAAGCCTATCGCCATATATCCTGGGTTGGGTTGCTGTGAGGCTTTTTCACTTTTTATTCTTATTAATGTGGTTTTCTCTGTATTACTATGCCGGTTTTATATTTTCGCCCTGCCCAAAGGCTACGGTTTGCTTTTGGAAAGGAAAGGCGGGGACTTCTTAGTGCAGCGTTACGTGTTGCTGTACTAGCCATCCGCTGCTTCTTATAAAATAAGCCAGCGCAGTGGGTTTGAATGAGGCCAGACATAATAGGCTGTTGAAGCTCCGCTCGCCTAGATATCTTAGACCAGTGCCGAGAACGTACCGAGGAGATGAAGGATCGTCTCGTCCTCTTCCTCGTCTTGGCAACTTCTGCATAAGTCGTTATAAGTGCAATTCACTAACTTTTGACGGTTTTAAAAGAGCATAACTTAAACGCGAACTATTGTGGTTTGCACTAACGCTTATGTGATTCACTAACTTATATTTAACAGCTCTGGTTGTATATTAACAAAATTTTAAATAATGTGGCAGCTTTGTTAAAAATAAAGGAATTATAAATTTATTATTTAAAAAAATTTTTTTTTTGATTAAGATAAGTTCTCCTCACGAGAACACGCCGATCGACTGTTGGAGCGCTAAAAGTAGTGTGATCTTCCGCCAACCGGTGTGTCAGATACTCTGAAGTTATTCTAACAGAAATTTTAGCAACACTGCTGTTAAAATAAATACCGCAAAAATAATTGGTGCTTAGTTAACGCTAACCAGTCTGGCCATAAAAGCAGCTGATTTAAAACGAAGGCAAATAGTGGTATAAACTGTTACAGAATCGCGAAAACGCCAATATTAGTGTTAATTTCTCTAAGCGAATTTTATTAGCATTAAAACAGGTTAGTGAATTGCACTACTGGCATGTAAATCACTTAATAGCTGACAAAATGGCCGGCATTTAAAAACAGTGCTGCCAACTTAAAGTTGTACTTATCCACAAAAAACACCTTTTATATACAAAAGTAAATACATAAGTTGTTTTTTAAAGTTTTGGTTTTTCAGAAACCCAATTTTGAACTTCTTAGGTAAATATTTTTGTGACAAGTAGCAACCATAATACGAGTATTCCATGCTTTACAGGTAATTTTCCATAACATTCCTTTGGGAATGAGCAGAGAACATGCATAACTTAAAGAGTTATAATAATTTACATAAAGTTTATTATAAAATTTATCTATAAGCCCCTGAGCACACAAAATAACTTTCATTTCATTTTCTAAGTCTCTACTTTGATAAAAAAAAAAAACAAGTTTACATATATTTAGCTTTGTAAATTTTGAATATGCTTTCATGTTTCACAAATAAAATATTTAGTTTAATCTTACACTTGTTTCGCTACTATTTTCATTATTCATTTTAACCTAAAGTATTCTTTTATTCATGTTGTGTGTTTTATTTCTTTTTTGCTGAACGTTTGTTACTGACATCTCTTTATTTCACCTGCACTTGAAGGGGCAATGAAAGAAAAACTTTTTAAGAAAACACAACTGCAAAATAAAATGTTTTCATGCATGTACAATTTGTAAGAAATAAAAACTTTACTTAAAAACAATTTGTTTATATCAAATATTTAAAAGCAAGAAGAAGCAAACCAACTATGCACAGTTTTTTAAACTGCAAAAGAAAAATATCCGGTAGTTCTGGAGTATTCACCAAACAAAAATGTAGACGAAAAATTGTCAAATGCCAAATGAAATTGTTTGAATATCAACTCAATTAAGTTGAGTTGTAAGCCAAAATAGGGGCATATATTATATTCTGTTGACAAACTCTTTCAAAATAAATAAATATAATTAAAAAATTAAAAAAACACCTTTCGATGTCTAAATAAAAAGTAACAAATAATTTTAAAAATTTGCTTAAAACGAAACATATTCGTTTCAATAAGGGTTTCCTACGGGCTAACGTTAGTCGAAACATATTTGATTTATTGTGAAAAAGCGTCGATTTCTTAATATATGAATAATATGACACAACGCACCCCACACTTTTTTCCACGTTAATACCAGTATTTTTCATCTACACTTATAGTGTTTTCGTTTTTGCACAAAATTCCGCCTTGTTAAAAGGTAAAAACAAAAAATTTTCTGCAGCCACTGTAATAATGCAATTTGTTGTTGTCTGCAATAAAACACAAGTTATCCAAAATGAAGAAAAGATTAAGTTTTTTTTAATAGCTGACAGTTCTTATTCAAAAAAAGGGTTGAAGAATAGAAGAGTTTTGAATAAAATGACACATTTTTATAGAAACGAAAACACCATTAATATTTTTTTACGTTTATTTTTAAAATTATTTCATGCCTTTTAGTTCGATGTTGTAGCCTCTTTTTCGTTTATTAACTGTATTTTTTTTACTTAAATTTTGAAAATTTACTTTGCAAATGAATAATTAAATATATAAATGAACAAGAATAATTTTAAAATTTTAGTTTAATACCAGTAAAAAAATTATAAATAGCTTGTTTTTTATGTTTCCCAGCTATCTATATGTCGACATTTCATAGGAACTACCCTAATCATCAGTAGACTTTGGAAATTTTTGAAAGATATTCTCAAACATTCAACTTTATATCCCAACAATCCAAATAAATTGCTGAGAATTTAAAAAGAAAAATGCTCTAATAATATCCGTCAAAACACAAAAAACAAGCTTTTCTATTTATAAACGTCTCTAACATTTCTTTACACCTTTCAAACAAATGACAAACAAAGTTGGTTGCTACGATTTGCTTTTTGAAAAAGAAAAGATTATAAACTTTTTGGCAAATAATTGTCTTTATGAAGTTGAGTTGGCGGAATATGAATGTGGCATTAATGGCAAATTCTTTTTAAAAGTTTGGATGAACTGAAACTTTTTGGACGAAACAATAGAAAAGGTTCTTATAGTTCTGTCATGCCGCCGTGGATGTACAAGTTACGTCCCAAAATCTACCCACTGGTCACGAAACATCTTAACAGAACTGAATGATATTAGATTTCTGCAGATGCTAAGAGCGAACAGAATAGATTTTGAAAAATTTGCGTCACTTCTGTCTGATGATCCGGTTTTTAATAATTTACCGCAAAATAGTTTTTTCTTCATCGTCAGTCCATCTTTCATTTGGTTTGCATCTAGGAATTTTCTTATTGACTTTGGTTGTAAAGGTTCACTTAAACTCATTGCACTTGATTTTAATATTTTTTTTTTCTTTACATAGTTTGTTAGATTTCTAGTCTATTTTAAAAACCACCAAAAATTTCGACTTATAAATTTTTTCAATAAATAACAATATGCCGCTAAAATGTTATTGTTTACATTTGTTTGCAACTGAGTATTTTTACACATTTGTTTTTGCTCAAGGTTTTTTTAATGCAAATGAAAAAAACGGAAGCAAACTGCAAATACAAATATTTTGTTGTTGCATGAAAAACGAAGTATTTTTGCTCGCATTTACATTGCTTGCTCAGTTTGCATGATCCATCGTGAAAACCCTCAATATTTTGTATATACAATTATGAAAAAAATTTTTCTTGCAAAAGACACACAATGGAGTGTCGAAATATCAAATCAAATAAACAACGATAATTTATGTATATAAGTGACCTCTATCTAGCTTAGCAAACAAACAATAATTTATATCAATAACAATAAACACTTTTAAGGCAATGAAGCTAAGACAACAGCAAAATAAATACTTTTGCAAACTGTTTTCTAAGCCAACATATAAATTATCTTGTGTCACTTATCTTACATTCAACACTTGCAAGTATATACGTTTAGCACAATAGACATTAATTTTTAAAAAACAATAATGAATTTTACTACATAAATGAACAAACAATATACAAAATATACAAAATATAATAATAAATCATAAGCCAAAACATTATTGGAACTATATACAGACACAAGGTGGTGCAAACGTAGTCATCCAATTTGTTTTTTGTATAACTCTCTTTAGATTTTCAATGCCCTAGAAACATTTATTGCCATTTAATTAAAAATTCGCCTCGTCGCTCAAGAGGATTTTCGACTTCGAAATCGTTCTTTCCATTATTGAGCTTGAAAATGCGGAGTATAGCGCTCCATAGTTTGTCTGTTTCTGTACTGCAGCTGTCGAATTCAAACGTCAAATGTGATCGACGTAAAAAGCCATAACGTCTAACGAAAGCTATTGCATCTAACGATAGGGTGATTGTGTTTGAGCCACCCTGTGCTTTACATTTTGCTAAAACAATAAATTTTACTCATCTACAACTATGTTTATTAATATACTGAATGCATGCGTATGATTAATACTTCTATTTAAGTCGACTAAACTGTAATTAATCATACTCCTGATTGGTACATAAATGATTAGTTATGCACCACCCTGTACTTTACTAAAGCCGTAGTCAATTCAACATATTGCAAAAACAATAAATTTTACTCATCTACAACTATGTTTATTAATATACTGAATGCATGCGTATGATTAATACTTCTATATAAGTAGATTAAACAGTTATCAATCATACCCCTGATTGGTACATAAATGATTAGTTTTGCACCACCCTGTACTTTACTAAAGCCCTAGTCAAATCCACATTTTGCTAAAAACAATAAATTTTGCTCATCTATGTACTCGTATATTAATGTACAGCCGTATGATTAATATTTCTCTTTAAGTAGATTAAACAGTTATCAATCATACTCCTGATTGGTACATTAGATGATATAGAAAAACACTTTGGCACTTGCTTTGTAATCTGTAATCTTGCTACCATGATAAAACTAGTGCTCTTGCGAAATTAAAATAAAACTATTCCTAAACAACTTGAATTGAAGCACAAACAATAAAGTACTTACATATTATTAAACACATGCGTCAAGCTCAGCAGAGTACTCGAGTTTTAAAAAGTTTATTTCTTGCTTTCATCTTTACAGTATGACTTGAACAAAGCAACCAGTATAAAATACCACACTCTGACATGGAAAATATTTGAAGAAGTTAAATTTATATTCGTTTTGTTATTTTAATCTTTATGCTTGATAAAATTTTCTTTTGTTCGACCAAAGAAAGAAAAAAGTATGTGCTTGTAAGTTAAATATATATGAATTTTTCATAAGTGTTCTCTTTTTTGCTTTATAAAACATGTAAAAGGAATATCTTTTATAACAAATTGATGAACATTCGCATGAATACTTTGCAACAAGTGTTGACTAAAATATACTTCAAAAAAAAAGTAACAGATAATTTAACTATTTCTTAAGTGCCTTCCGAATAATATGCAGGACAAGAATTTCATGAGAGTTTTCCTAACTTTCACAGTATTACCTATAAAGGAATTGTTCAAATTTGTTTGTTCATGTTTGTTTGTTTTTCAGGTACTATTAATCAAGAAACATTTAGTTTTAAGCACTTTAAATAATCAAACTATTGAGTTTATTCTTACTTTTTTTTACTTATTTTACTAGCTTGGATATAGAAGTTAATAATGTTGATTTGGATACTTAAGGTTTGTGTTTATTATTGGCAATTTTTTTCCAACCACTTTAAAAAAATCGAATTTTGTGCCTAAAAAACATATTTTGCGGGGAACTCCAATAACCAAAATTCTTTCATTTGAAGAAAACGTCTGCTGAAGGCTATCAATTGTTGGTAGAAGTTTACGATAAGCATGCACCAACTTAAAAAAAATTGTGAACGCTGGTTGCGCAGTTCAAAAGTAGTGATTTCCACATAGAAAACAAGTAGAGGCCCAGGCAACTGAAAATAATTTGAAGATGAGGAATTGGAATATTGTTGTCAAATACAGGAAAAACTTACATTATCATTGCGAGTCACGTAACAAGCCATTTGCCTGTGCTTAAAAGCATTGGAATTCATTCAAAAGCAGGGTAAGACGTTGAAAGGCCGGTATGATGCTTGAATGCTACCAAAAAAAAAGCCATTTTTGCATCGTATTGTTAGCCAAACAGCCAAATCATCGCTGAACCGAATATTCATGTTAATGCTCCATATTTGATGGGATCGGAAAAGTGTTTTGTATTATTATTTTGTACCTTTACCAAAGATATTTGGTTAATTTGAAGAAGGCAGTCAACGAAAAACCTTCAGAATATTCAACCAGGCCACAATATTGCATTATGACAATGCTCGCCCACATAGCGCAAGACCGATCAATAACCATTTGGACAATACTGCATGGGAAATTCATAGTGACCAGACCTTTCTCCTGCGTAGAACTAGTGCGCGGAATGCACCTGCCAGAAAGCATATACCAGAAATTTGGGAAAAATAGTCGCCAGCGATGGAAAATACGTTGAATATTGTATAAAATTTTTTCTTTTTGGCATTTTCACAGGAATATTTCTTTGTTCAAAATACGTATCGCATACTACGTACATTTGTCGGTTATTATAACACTCCTCGGAAACAAGTTTTGCTTGGCGTACACCAAAACAGAGCAGTCTGCTTTCTATAGCATAGTCCCTTGTTTGTTGTAACAAATAAAACACTAGGAAGCCACATGGCTTCCTAGTGTTTTAATCCTTACCAAGGATTAAAATTGGCAAACTGGGGTACTTCCTTGCATATAAGCCCTGTTTTGATTTCTACCTGACTTGGCAGAAATGTTCTGGCCGTGATTTAAACCTAAAATCGTAGAACGAGGAGTTAGTTTTCCTGATAGCTTTCGTGCATGACGGTTTTCAGAGCTAATAACCCTCAAGATACTATTGTCTTGCAGCACATACCTGTAATGTAAGGAACCTGAAGTGATGGCTAGATGGGTGAATTAGTTAAGGGCTGATATTCTTAATGGGTTTTGGCCAACAAAGTCATTAAACTTTGCCTTCCATTGACTGCTAGAAAATCACATGCAGGAAGGATTAAAAGGCCTCAGATCTTAAGCAAGGGTTTTATCTACTTAGCTAAAAACTGACTGAAAACAACAGTGAGCAGTGTGAGCATTGCCAGCCACATGGGGCACTGATGCATCGTGTATAATTCATCCCATGGAGTTGGTCCATCAACAGATAAGGCCGTGTTGATGTAAATCAATTTCATAATCTGTAGAATTTAATTTTATTATAAAATTACAACCATAGGGTGCGTTGATTTGGCAATCGTTATTGTGCCAAAGATTTTTCGATAGTTTTTGCCTAGAGGAAAAAAAAACTTCTACTACGACGTATCAAAAAATCATCTTCGAGGCATTTGCCACTAGAACTTATTCAGTTATAGGCCCAGATTTTTCGCGACCTGTGTGAAAAGGCAAAATTTAAATGACTCACTGAGTAATGATCGTCTTCTAATCTCCGAATGGGGTCGTAAAATCAAGGCTAACTTCAATGCATATAAGTGCCACTGTTGTTTATTAACAAGTATCTGCACGACCATGAGTGAAGCTTCAGCTGTACTTATGGATGGTATAAATATTGAGATACTGAACACATCTTTCATGTCTCCAAAGATGCATACAATTGTCTCGGTTTTTGAAACGGTGTCAGACTTCACTACATGAGATCTCCTTACTACTTATACCAACTATATTTAACCAAAAATGGAATACAACTTTCATAGGGTTCGATCTCTTAATCATGATGTTGTCTGTATGGCTTCAAACTTATGGCAAAAAATTTTTTTATCTGTTAGTCTAGACAGCCAAACGGAGTTGTTTCATCATCAGATTAAGCCGACAAAGCAGGTGATGTTGTAAATCAATTTCCCAACCTGTCAGCATAACATTCCGCTCACTTTTATTGGAATGTATTTTGATACTTCCATAAGCAAAGCTGCCATACTGAAACTGGCAGGAGGTAAAAGCCGTCGATAAGTCTCTACATTAGCCGTGGCGATCATATCTAGCCAAAAGATTATCTTTCGAAAAAAGTAAACTTTATGAAAATGTAAAAAAAATCATTCATCTTTGTTTTGTTCCATTTTAAAGTTTTATATCTCTATATAAACATTCTATAGAAGTTAGTTTTTAAAAAGCAAACAGAAATGGAATGAATAAAAACAATATGTTTTTTAGAAAAGAACGTACCATCAGGTGAGATAATATTTTTATTTTTGCTTTATAAATATTTATAAATTTAGCTTTGTTGTATTAAATGTACATTAGGGTAGGTCTATTTGGAAGGAACAACATTTGTCGATAATTTTGGATAGCTTTTGGCATAACGAAAAAAGTTTCACTACGACTTATTAAAAAAATTAATTTCGAGGCGCCCAAATTTTAACGTTTTGAATTTTCTTTTTTGAACTATGAGTTCACCCGTTTTAGATAGAGATTTTTGTTCGAGCTTATTACATTGATTCTACAGACTTAGGAATTGCTTGCTCTAGAGAGATATTCTCTTATAACAGTTTGCACTGCATTCGTTTGATAAAACCAAATAAATGGAAATAAATCGGGCTGTTTTTTCCATATTTCCATTCAACAAAGCTCAAAAATATAAACAATAATGTTTTAATAACTTGTATGGAACTTTTAAACTGAAGCCTTAAAGTATGCACAATATTTTGTATTATTTAATACTACCAGAAATATGATTTAAAAAGAAGTTGTTGTGTTGCATTTTATTCAACAATATAACAACTATTTGAAATAAACTAAGATATGTATATGTAGACCCTTGAATGTACACATTATTCAATTTAATTAAAAACCAAATGAAATAGTTTATTAAAATTTCTACTTTGACTACAGTTGATATGAAGAATCCATTTATATGCAAACATGTTTGTGATTTTTGTTTTATTTTATTTTATTTTATTTTATTTACATTTTGATTTGTTCTTTTGCAAAGAATTGTTATATAAAAAAATGTTGTGCTTTAGGTGAAATAAGTTTTTTATTATTTCTAAAAAAAAATTAAAGAAACTCTAGGTTAAAAGTAAGAAAATTGAAATATTTGAAAGCAATATAAATTATATAGCACAAGTTTGCATACAAAGCAAGATTTGATTGGATATCGATCTGTTTAATTTCCTTCCTCAGAGAAAGTCAAAATATTACCTGTGTGAATAAAATTTTTTTCCAAGGGAATTAAATGCTTAAGTCTATAAAAATATTATTCCTTTTTTTAGCTACAAAACTTTTTGAAGAAAAGCATTTTTAAATGGCTTAGCTTTTATTAAGTATAGAATTGTTGCTGTATAGAAAAGAATAAAATTGTAAAATTTAATCGATGTCAAATCTGGCAAAAAAGAACTTAAGTAATTAAAGCATATTTTGCTTTTAAGTTAAAAGAAATACTAAACCAAAACTTTTTATTTGGCATGAATTTAACTCTTACTTCCTGCGAAAAACAGTGAAGGATTTTGAAAAAAGAATACAATGCATAAATTATAACAAGACTGCATATCGCTCCTTTATTGCAACATAGTCATATCTCAAAAAATGAGATTTTCGAGTTAATAATGCAGAATTGTTAACAGTACTACCTTTTATATTGTGACAAATTTTTATTTAAATTGCTTTTAAACTGTTTCCTTTAGGAGATATTTTCCAAAAAAAAATTTTCTAAGACTTGTATGAAAACTAAAAATTTTAAATGTGTTTTTCTCGAAACAAGCTTTTTTGCGTTATGACTATGTTGCAATAAAGGAGCGATAAATTTTTAGCAGGGATATAGTAGAGTTTAAATTTGAGTTCTTTTTATTAGGAAAGTTTTTTATCTCGGACAAGTATTCAGAAAAATGAAAATAGGAAGTAGTGTTTGATTTGAACATTGGAACGTTTTTTCCACAGACAGACGAGTACTGTGCTCAACTGAAAAATGAACTCTCTCTGTAAGGTGTAAAGGGTTTCTTCAAGCAATCGACCACAAATGAATCAGCTCTGAATGATAACTGTTTTGCTTAAAAATATGTGGGTTTCGGCAACAATATTCCTAATCTTGTCAGAGCAAAATCCCTTATAGTAACCCACACTGCCATGCTTCAGAGAGTCAAGAGAGTTGGATACCGTACTGCCACCAATAAGTTTTTTAGTTTGCTCTTGAACATTTTGAACATTGTAAAAACATTGAACATTGTAAAAAAATAGACTTTGGATTGTATTGGTCCTTATATAAGAGTTGTATTCCATTTTCGACCAAATATAGGTGGTATAAGTAGTAAGGAGATCGCATGGAGTGAAGTACAACTGACATCGTTTCAATAAAACCGACACATTTGAATACACCTTTGGAGACATGAGAGATGTGTTCAGTATCTCAATATTTATACCATCCATAAATACAACGAAGCTTTACTCATAATCATGAGGATGTTTGTTAATAAACAATAAAGGGCGTTGAAGATGATCCTTATTTTACGATCCCCTTCGGAGATTAAAAGACGAAAAATACTCAGTGAGTCATTCATATTTTACCTCTTCACACTGAACTCGTATAAGCTGGTGCTATAAGTGAATGAGTTCGGCAGGCAAATGCCTTGAAAATGATTTTTTTGTTATGTCATAGTGGAACTATTTTTCTTGCTTCTAAATTTTCGACCATTTTTATTTAAATTGTTACTTGTTGGTTGAACTAGTGGCCCACTTGTAAAAACCATAGTACTTTATTTTCTTCAATACTTCGACACTCCGTTCTGTATATTCTTCAGGAAACTTTTTGTCAAAAATAAAGTTCTATAATTTTTACAAGTGAACCATTTAGGTCAACCAAGAAATAATAATTTATTGGACTGATTTTTTTTGTCAAGCCAAGAGCTATCGAAAAATTTTTGGCACAATACCGATTGCTAAGTCGACTCAGACTGCCATTGTAGATTTAGAATTAAATGGAATTCCACAACAAACAAGGGACTTTTTGCCCTCTATGTGTCAGTAAACAGAGTGCAATGGTTTGGTGTAAGCTCTTCGACAGGTGTTATAATAACAGCTGTGAAATGGATTTACATCAGCAACTGCCTTGACGGCCTTATCTCTGGATGGACCAATTCTACGGGATGGATAATTCACGATTCCCTGATACCTCCGTGTGGCTTGCAAGGCTCATACGTGTCGCAACTTGTTGTGATATAGACAAATCCTTTGCTTAAGAGGTCGGGCCTTCTAACTCCACATGTATACAATTTCCTAACAGTCAATGGAATACAAGGCTTAACGAAGCCTATTATAAGCATCAGCGCTGACCCAATTAACCCGTCTAACGATCTCTCCTGGTTCCTTATAGTTCAGGTATCTGTTGCAAGACAACAGCACATCTGAAAAGCGGCATGCTTCATAGTTTTCCGGGGAACTAATTTCCCTTCCTTGATTCAGCGCCAAGATGGTCTGTGAGCAGAACCTCTCGTGGGCTTTGCTAATATTTGCTCTGCAATTTCCTAGAGTTTTATTTGCTATAACAAGCGAAGGACTCCCTCCCCTCTATAGCCCAGAAAGCAGAGTGCCCTGATTTGGTGTACACCAAGCCAAAACTTGATCAACGGAGGATATTGGCTTCTACAGTAATAAAAAAATACACCCCCCTCCCCTTCCAACCATTAGCATCCTAGCAGAATGTTTACAGTGATCTAATGATGATTAAATTTTTGTGGTCATTTGATCTGCTCGCTAATTTAAAATAAAATGAAACCGATATTTGGCTGTTTATAATTTAGTGAGCGTAATGTTCATAAACGTTGTTTTCATTAAAGATTTGGTAAATTTTCAACCGCAGGTGGAATTAGTTGTACTACAATATTAGCAATAGCGAATAAGCGATTTGATATACTCGTATAAAAACTGTAGTTAAAATTATCCTGTCGTTAAAATATATCTGAAATAGTGCTTGCATATATAGCAATGTGTGTGATTTTATTTTACTCACAAATAAGAAGAACCCTTAGAACGTTTTTAATAGGTAAAAACATTAATTAACAAAATCCATTCATGAGATGAGTATAGACAGAGAATAATTGATTGGTTAAGGCAGCCGTAAATGATGCGTCATGACCCGAGATCAAATGCGAAATTGGGTACTGGTGAGTAGCGTAGCGACTACGAAACAGCTAGTTGTCACCCAGCTAAAGATTTGTTTATTATTTTTCTTGGCTTCTTCAATCAAAAATTATTGTAAATTTGTATTGCTACAAATCTTTATTAAGAAAAATTTAAGAAAGGAAAAACTTGAACTAAAACCCGAAGTAGATACAAATGTATAAAAAACCAAACATATATATTTTTTTAAA